>CM016616.1:126643837-127956577 GCA_005393395.2 Gossypium australe | reverse complement strand
GTGTGCCAGGCCGTGTGAAAATCCCTTTAGGTTCGAATTGATAAATAAATTCACACGACTAGGGTCATGGGCGTGTGTGTGACCACACAACCTGCCCACACAGGCGTGTCCCTTGCCACATGGGCGTGTGCCCCTGTTTTCAGTGACATTTTCCAAAGTTTTCTAAAGAACTTGGTTTGGTCCCGAACTATTTTTAAAGTGTGTTGTAGGCCTCGTAGGCCCATATTAAGGACTTTGAGTTGAAGATTGTGAAGTTTTGAATTTGAACAAACTTTGATGGCTCGAAAATATATGTTAGTATGTGTTTGAGTTAGGTAACGCCTCGTACCCTGTTCCAACGTTTAACACAGGTAAGGAGTGGTACATTCACAGTCGACTTGGGCGACCCGTGCAACCTTAAAAACATTTCTTTAAAAATGGGCCCACACGCCCGTGTGGCCCACTCTGACCAAATTGGCCTTGGCCGTGTGATCCATTTTTAAAGTAACTCATGCTAGCTCAATACTCATATATGTTTTCACTATTTACTTATATGTTCATTCAAAGCTATCTACTTGAGTCATTATCACTAAATTATTTATATCTTGAGCTACAAAATTCCAAATTAAGATCCGCTTGATATTTTTGAAACTAAACTCAAATAAATTTCTACCATAAAATTTTCAGAATTTATAGTTTATCAAATAAGTACAGTAAAATCTTTAAAGTTATCCCTATTCTACTGTTTGATAGCTTCATCCTTTCCTTACTAAAAATTATTTATCTCTTAGTACGGAATTTAGATGATGTTTCTGTTTGTTTTTCTTGAAAATAGACTCATTAAGGATTTAAACATATAAATTTATGCCCCTAATTTTTTTTTTTACAATTTTTGATGATTTTCGTAAGTCAGAATAGGAGAACCCAAAATATTCTGACCTTGTCGCACAAAATTTATTATATCTTATGGTTTACAATTCTATTGCTTACACTGTTTCTTCCATGAAAAACTAGACTTAATAAACTTTAATTTCATATTTTATTCAACCTCTAACTCAATTCCCACTATTTTTGATGATTTTTCAAAGTTAGACTACTGTTGTTGTCTAAAACTATTTTAGTGCAAATTGTTGATTTCCAAGTTTATAGCATCCTTATTTCCTTTCTCTCCAATTTTTCGCATCATTTTCTCTTATTTCTCTTATTTCTCGACAGCAAGCAATTTCAGCTTTTCGCCAAATCCCGTTTTCTGCATTTTGGGTAGACACCTAGTATCGTTTCTGATGCATAAGCACTCCTAAGCCTCCAGAACCTAAAAATCAACCAACATATCTCCAAATTAAACACTTAATTTGTTTTTAATCAACCAATTTCGGAAGGAACTCGACTAAAAACCTTGCAAAACCCTTACCTCACTTGAGTAACCACGACTTCGCACAATAACAGCGTCGATTCAAAACCACCAGCCCCTTAATTAACTCCTAAACACCAAAAAGGAATCCCCCTTTTAGAGATTAACTAAGAACGATTAACAATAGACAACAACGATGAACAACCGAATCAATTGGAAAAAAAAAGAAAGAAACGGAAGGGGAAAAAATAATAGAAATTTCGGCAGCAACTAGGGGAAAGAATCGGCAGAGGAGGGAAAAAAGAGGAAGAAGAAAATGTCAAAAAAAGTTTGGGAGATTGAAGAAAAAATCGAAACTCTACTCTTTTCTTTTTTTGCAACAAAAAGATAATTAGATTATTTTCTGATAACCTCTCCCCAATTATCTCCTAAAATCACTACCTATTAACCCACTAAAATACAACTACTCATAATTTTGCCCCAACACAAATCTTAGCCGAAATTGGAGCAAAAATACAGTCTCCATGCTATCACAGAGAATTGAACACAAGACCTCCAACACTCCATTTAACCACCAGACCAGCAGGCCTATTCAGATATAAACTTACCAACAATTAAACTTAAGCCCTTTGCACAAGGTTAAGACTTTATTTATAAAAAAATACCAAAATTTGCCTAAGTAAGGCTTGAACTTGGGACCTCTCACACACACCCAGAACACATAACCACTGAAGCAGATAGACATTGTGTGTCACACATACACGAAATTAAAAATTAAAATTTTGGGGTGTTACACGTTAATTTGGGGTTAGGTAGTATTATTTTACACTCATTTTAGTCATCCAACTTTAGTAGATTTTTATTTTGGTCACTCGTTTCCTTCCTTTAGAATTAATTTTATATTTTCAAAAAACCAATCTTGTGTTTTTATAAGGAATTGAGTGATTTAGCGTAGAGATAAAAATCCAAATTTTTCTTTATAACTTCTCTAGTAAAAACTCATTTTTTCCCTTTTTAATGAAAAAACTAAAATTAATTCTAAAGAAAGGGAAAAAATAAATGAAATTTAATGTAACACCCCAAACCCGGCCTAAACGTTACGACCGAATCTGTCATGTCACAAAAAAGGGTTGTTTAAAAACTGTGCGTTTGTTAAAAAGTTCGTATTCTTTTTGAAACTCCGCGTTTTGTGGTTTGTTTATAAAAGCCAATTCATTCAATGCCCACTTTACAAAGTTGTTATTAATTTGAATAAAATTGTATTTGTTGTGAAAATCGAGTTTAAGTAATTTTGAAAAAACGGTTTATTATCATTTCAGGAAAATCCCATATTGAACATTAAATAGTAAACAATAACCAAATTGAAAGCTAAAACCAAATAAAATACCAAAGGCCTTATTACATATCAAAATCCCAAAATTAAAAGTAAGTTTAAATATAAGAAACGAGTTTACGAGAAAACATTGCAGGGCCACCACAAGTTTGCCTCGGCTCCCCAAATCCACGGTCTAATGATTACCTGAAACATTTAAAAAGAGGGGGTGAGTTTACGAAAACTCAGTGTGTGTTTCCCCTTACGAGTGATAACTGGGCCTATGCCCACAGAAGCAGATTGGGCCTTAGCCCTCACAATAACATACTTGGCCGAAGCCCACATAAATCGAATCAGGCCGTAGCCCTAACATCACAATATAGCAGATAATCAGATAATCAATGCGATATGATGCATATACAGATGATAATGCAGAACCCAATCCCAGCCTAAATTTCCATCCGCTACACATCACCCGTACCTGCCAATCACACCGTGAGGATTACTAAATCGACCCTCCATCCGCTACACACCATCGAAGGCAATCGCTGCAGTCAACTGCTCATCGCCCTTATAATCGTGGCATAGCCACCAGATAATGTGACAGAGTCACCAGATAACAATATGTGACATTAGTCACCAGATAATGTGACAGAGTCACCAGATAACAATATGTGACATGAGTCACCAGATAATGTGGTAAAAACCACCAGAACACTTCCCCTTTATCAATATCACCCATATGCCCATGCAACATACATATTATTCAGGTATTATGCAATATGTCATGTATGCAAAACATATATCAAATATAAGAATAACATGAGTTACCATCATAATCAGATAGACATAAAACAATAAAATCAAGCTAATCAACCTCTAAGGGTATAATCGTAATTTTACCTACCAAGGGTATTTTCGTCATTTACCCACCAAGGGTATTTTCGTAAATTCGCACCTGCAATGGCCTTTCCGAAGGCCTAATGTCGCCACTAGCGACTCAGCTACCATTTCTGGTCCTTACCGGACTATTGGGCCTAAAACCCGATTTCGGCCCATTCGGGCCCACACGCTCGTGTGGCCCACCTAGCACAAATCTAGCCACGTATATAAGTTCCACCTAGTCTAGTTCAACATATACTAAACAGTCATACAATTTACTCATATGGGCCCACAGGCCCATTGGGCCCACTTCGGCCCATCGAGGCCTAAGCAGCCCCAACCCACAAGAATACTATTGATGGCCTCAACTATCGCGTCGAAGCCCCACACGTGCGCTCGCATGCTCGTGTGGCTACTATTGTCGTGACCGGCACTTCGGCATTTGCCGCTCTACAACTAGAGTAGAAAGAGTTACACACACACCTGATAGGAGTCTGGTGCTAAACCGTGCTGCGACCACTCCTGTGCCCAAACGCCCTCCAAGATGTGTTAACTCTCCTCCTAGAATGTTCTTTATATAGCTAGCTTTTCACCTTCATTCTTTGTGTCTTTCCGATGTGGGATCCCTTCGTCAATAGAGTTTAAATTCAACTGAAACTCTTGCCGTCCAATCCACAAAATAAATACTCCTTTGCTTCTCACGAGATTCGAACCCAGGCTCCCTTGCAACATAATCCACGCTACTAACCACTTGGCCACAAGCTCCTCTTGTGTCTTAAACCATGCGCAACTAAATTAAACTATGGCCCAAATTCTAAGATCCAAGTAAAAAGAAACCAAAATGCAAAAGCCAAGACTTGAACCTTGGACCTCCTTCCTTCCTTGTGGCGTCACCCCCTTGTCTCTTATGTGGCTTCACTTTGCCACTACACCACACACTCCACTTGTGTCATTTTCCTCCACTTTTTATTCTTAAGGCCTACCTGCCAACTTCCAGGGTTTTTTTAACCTAAAACCAAAATTTCCCCAAAGCCAATATTTGATCCCGGGACTTCATAGAAGCCCTCTAACCTTCCAAAATCACTTATCTAAAAGGTCCAACTTGCATTAATGCCGATCTCTTATTCTCCGAAAATTTAAACACTACTACGCTCAAGGCCCATTGGGCCCAATCCTACTAGGCCCAATTTCAGGATGTTACAAATCTACCTCCTTAAAGAAATTTCGTCCCCGAAATTTCCAACTATAGGTACAGTCACACATCCTAACCTACAACACTACGCTCACACTGCGCACTCTGATCTTAATAAAACTAATATACTTTCCAACTAAATCTTGGAATCCTTCACATAACCAACTATCTAACACCGGAGCAAACAGATATTTTCCACACATACATACAATTCCTATATTCAAGCATCACATCCGCACATCGCAGAATAAATACAATCATTCAGCATATAATAGAATATAGTAAAAAGGAAACTTACGGATTTGGTGCCGGAGACTCGGGTGCCATACTTCCAGAAAACTGATATATATTTTTCTAAACCATCCTTTGAAAACATTTTTGAACCCAAACCCACAGTCGAGTTTTTGAAACTGGGCTCTGATACCATAATTGTAACACCCCAAACCCGGCCTAAACGTTACAACCGAATCTGGCATGTCACATAAAAGGGTTGTTTAAAAACTGTACGTTTGTTAAAAAGTTCATATTCTTTTTGAAACTCCGCGTTTTGTGGTTTGTTTATAAAAGCCAATTCATTCAATGCCCACTTTACAAAGTTGTTATTAATTTGAATAAAATTATATTTGTTGTAAAAATCGAGTTTAAGTAATTTTGAATAAAAACGGTTTATTATCAATTCAGGAAAATCCCATATTGAACATTAAATAGTAAACAATAACCAAATTGAAAGCTAAAACCAAATAAAATACCAAAGGCCTTATTACATATCAAAATCCCAAAATTAAAAGTAAGTTTAAATATAAGAAACGAGTTTACGAGAAAACATTGCAGGGCCACCACAAGTCTGCCTCGGCTCCCCAAATCCGCGGTCTAATGATTACCTGAAACATTTAAAAAGAGGGGGTGAGTTTACGAAAAATCAGTGTGTGTTTCCCCTTACGAGTGATAACTGGGCCTAAGCCCACAGAAGTAGATTGGGCCTTAGCCCTCACAATAACATACTTGGTCGAAGCCCACATAAATCGAATCAGGCCGTAGCCCTAACATCACAGTATAGCAGATAATCAGATAATCAATGCGATATGATGCATATACAGATGATAATGCAGAACCCAATCCCAGCCTAAATTTCCATCCGCTACACATCACCCGTACCTGCCAATCACACTGTGGGGATTACTAAATCGACCCTCCATCCGCTACACACCATCGAAGGCAATCACTGCAATCAACTGCTCATCGCCCTTATAATCGTGGCATAGCCACTAGATAATGTGACAGAGTCACCAGATAACAATATGTGACATTAGTCACCAGATAATGTGACAGAGTCACCAGATAACAACATGTGACATGAGTCACCAGATAATGTGGTAAAAACCACCAGAACACTTCCCCTTTATCAATATCACCCATATGCCCATGCAACATACATATTATTCAGATATTATGCAATGTGTCATGTATGCAAAACATATATCAAATATAAGAATAACATGAGTTACCATCATAATCAGATAGACATAAAACAATAAAATCAAGCTAATTAACCTCTAAGGGCGTAATTTTACCTACCAAGGGTATTTTTGTCATTTACCCACCAAGGGTATTTTTGTAAATTTGCACCTGCAATGGCCTTTCCGATGGCCTAATGTCGCCACTAGCGACTCAGCTACCATTTCTGGTCCTTACCGGACTATTGGGCCTAAAACCCAATTTCGGCCCATTCGGGCCCACACGCTTGTGTGGCCCACCTAGCACAAATCTAGCCACGTATATAAGTTCCACCTAGTCTAGTTCAACATATACTAAACAGTCATACAATTTACTCATATGGGCCCACAGGCCCATTGGGCCCACTTCGGCCCATCGAGGCCTAAGCAGCCCCAACCTACAAGAATACTATTGATGGCCTCAACTATCGCGTCGAAGCCCCACACGTGCGCTCGCACGCTCGTATGGCTACTATTGCCTTGACCGGCACTTCGGCATTTGTCGCTCTACAACTAAAGTAGAGAGAGTTACACACACACCTGATAGGTGTCTGGTGCTAAACCGTGCTGCGACCACTCCTGTGCCCAAACGCCCTCCAAGATGTGTTAACTCTCCTCCTGGAATGCTCTTTATATAGCTAGCTTTTCACCTTCATTCTTTGTGTCTTTCAGATGTGGGATCCCTTCGTCAGTAGAGTTTAAATTCAACTGAAACTCTTGCCGTCCAATCCGCAAAATAAATACTCCTTTGCTTCTCACGAGATTCGAACCCAGGCTCCCTTGCAACATAATCCACGCCGCTAACCACTTGGCCACAAGCTCCTCTTGTGTCTTAAACCATGCGCAACTACATATAAACTATGGCCCAAATTCTAAGATCCAAGTAAAAAGAAACCAAAATGCAAAAGCCAAGACTTGAACCTTGGACCTCCTTCCTTCCTTGTGGCGTCACCCCCTTGTCTCTTATGTGGCTTCACTTTGCCACTACACCACACACTCTACTTGTGTCATTTTCCTCCACTTTTTATTCTTAAGGCCTACCTGCCAACTTCTAGGGTTTTTTTAACCTAAAACCAAAATTTCCCCAAAGCCAATATTTGATCCCGGGACTTCATAGAAGCCCTCTAACCTTCCAAAATCACTTATCTAAAAGGTCCAACTTGCATTAATGCCGATCTCTTATTCTCCGAAAATTTAAACGCTACTACGTTCAAGGCCCATTGGGCCCAGTCCTACTAGGCCCAATTTTAGGATGTTACATTTAAAAATATTATGAATATCTTATTAAGTGGATGTCTATTATGATCAAGATAAAGTTTGAATGTACTTTAAATTCTAATAGTTATTAGAATTAGATCTCTACTTCTTTTATACTTCTTATGCCTATAAATAGAGACTCTGATGAAGCATTGTAATTATCCATTTGATCAATAAAGTACATTTTCTATTACTTTCATATTTCCTTTATTTTTTATTCTCTCCATCTCTTTATTTTATAACACGTTATCAACACGATGATTCTCTATTTTTTTCAAAATCTTTCGAAGTCATCCCACAGATCAAATTATTTTTCACATTAAACTTTCATTCTTACAACTTCATCTTCGGGATGTTGAAAGATTCAATCTCAAAATGGATTATGGTTCTTATTCTCGATCTTTGATTTATTGTACAAGCATGGGTAAAGTATAGATTTGGTAAGAAACATTTAATTTCGATCATATTTTCTTTTTCAATTAAGGTATGACTACTATTAATTTTTATTTGACATAAATTTCACATTTTGATGGTATTTGATTTTTGCCTTTCTAGGTTAATTTTTTTTATGTAAAAGACATAATTGTTGATTAGATATGTTTGTTATTAATATGGTATGTTTTCTCTATTTTTTTTGGGTAAATCATTCTTTTTGAACTTTTTTTAGTTAAGTTATATTATACATAATATTTAGATATTTTGATTATTAAATTCTTATTATTAAATATTCTTGAAATTTTAATTATGGTGGAAAGTGTTATTAACCTACCATTGTTGATTAAAGGGAAATTTGATAGGATCTATGAAGTCTTATTAACTTGCTAATGTTGAATGATTGTATGATATCTTTTAAATTGAACTTATAAATATTTTATTAGAGCAAGATAAGATTTTATAACATATATGTGGTTTTGAAATTCGGTACAATGTGTATCGGATAATTTTCAAACATCGTACATGAAAATTTTGATTATTTATTAAATGATTTTTACTATTAGATTATAAATGTTATTACAAAAACAAAGTTGTTTTACTACTTGTAATAGTGCTCATGTTAATAGTCAAGGTGATTACGATGATATTAAAAATCTTCAGATATATTTTACTATGTTTTATTTATTATATCATGTTTATTATAATTGAAGACTAATCATGACAACATGAATAGATAGATTTTGATTTGAAATCTCAAGCATGTTTGCGATAGTGATTATGAAATAAAGAATCTATTGGGATGTTTATAAGTCCATTCTACTAGATTTGTTGCATTCCCCGAAATGAATGTAAATATAAAGAAAATAAAAGATATACTCATGGACCACTAAAAGTGGGAACATAGTAATAAATAAGAGAACAATGATAGTTCTCAGGATAATTTTTCAAAGGGTAAAGATAACTTATGTTATCAATACGATATGAAAGATTATTAATCACATATGTGGTGTATGCCCAAATATTTTGTCTCTGTTAATATTCTTTAAGGAAGAATATGAGAATGTAGTAATGAGTATTATCATTACACATAGAAAATATTTAACTTATTTGGTACTGAAATAAACAAATATATTCCAATATTTGGTAGTACAAAATTAGTTGAAATCTCCAGAAGAGCTAATATATCAATATCTAAAAAGCACAAAGTTTGTGATGATTAATGCATTAGTTTTAAAAGATATTCATAATGGATCTTATATTGAAATTGTGAATGAGAAAAAGATTATATTTCATATGAATCAAAAGAGGATTGGGTTATTTATATTTTGAATTGAACTCGGGACCTCTCGCAATCTAAGCGAGAATCATACCACTAGACCAAATGTCTTATATTTGAAGATTTTGACATATTCCATGAAGTGAGTGTTACATATAATTGTTTGAAAATTATATTTATTTATTGACTTAGTGGCATTATAGACTTCACATTGATTTAGATATTTCCAATAGTAAATGTCAAAATAGCATTTATATGTGGATACAAAATAAAAAGAATGACAATAAAAATATCAATCGTCAATATTTATATTTACATTATTAGTACAATTGAAAAACATCTTAAAGTAAACCAGAAGTTTGCTAATACAAATACATTTACTATTTGACGTGATCAATTAGACTATCTTGGATCATATATGATGCAAAAATTAATTGAGAATTTATATGGACATTCATTAAAGAACTAGAAGATTTTTTTTTAATTTAAAGAATTCTCATTTGTTGCTTGTTCTCAATGAAAATTAATTCTTAGAAATTCACTAGCTAAAGTTAAGATCTAATGTCTTGCATTTCTAAAATGAATATGGGCCCATTCATCCACCATGTGGATGGTTTTGATATTATATAATTTTGGTAAATGCATCTACAAAATAATCACATGCGTTATCAATTCGCAACCTGTCGTTTGCGAGATTACTTGTTTAAATGATTAATTTCATATTATGCAATTAAAACAATTCATCTTACTAATGTTGGTGAGTTTACGTCACAAGCTTTGAATGATTATTGCATGTCAATTGGGGTAAAAGTTGAACATCCTATAGCTCATTTTCACACACAAAATGGTTTAGCTGAATCATTTATCAAACACCTCCAACTAATAGGTAAATTATTATTTATGAAAACAAAATATCCTATTTCGATATGAGACTTTATTGATTTACATGTTGTACGCATCAAGCCAATAAATTATAAATACTCCCCATTATAATTGATTTTTGGTCAAGAGCCAAATATTTCCCATCTTACAATTTTTGGATGTGTGGTATATGTTCCAACTACTCCACCACAATGCACAAAGATGAGTCATAATAAGAGATTGGGAATGTATATTTATATGAGTCTCGTTATAATATTTTTGAGCTATTAATTCAATATTTAGTTATGACATGAGTTGTCCGTTTTCCCAACATTAGGGAGAGAGAATAAAAAGTTGGATTAATAAAGTAATTGAAATGAATTATCAATATCTAAGATCCTCGTACAAAGCAATATGAACCAGAAGTTCAACAGATAATTCATTTTGCAAATTAACTGCCAGGTTCATTAAATCTCACATACCAGCTGAAAATGCTCCAATACAAATTGATGTCCTAATAGGACAAACTGTTAGTGCAAAAGAAAGTAATCCATGCCTATAGCGTGAAAGACTAGTCGATTCCAAAGATAAAAATCCTCGTAAAAGAAAAGGAGCAAACATTCAAGATGATCATATAGTGGAGGCGGGGGTTCCAGAAGAGACCCAAGACATAACTAATAAATAAAACTCTAGAAGAGGTTCAGGTACCTGAAACTGAATTTTAAAATAATGAAAAACAAGATATCTCGATAAGTTACGTCAATTCGAAAAAATGTAGAACCGAATAATAAAAGTGGTCAACAATTATTTTGCATGCAATATTATTATTATTGAAATAATGAAATAAAAGGAAGATCTTGAATAAATCTATTGAGAAATATATATATGGAATAAATTGATCAAAATAGAAAGACGCAACTCAAGTACAATTAAATTTGTGGAGTTTTTGGACCAGTATTCCAAATATCTAAAGGTATAGAGCCAGTGAGGGTGCAATTGAAGTAGTTTTGCAAAAGCGGAATAAAAATATGAAGTTTTTCGCTAAGTCATGACAATGATTATGAAAAGATATAATATTCTTTTGTGGTGGATGCAATAACCTTTAAATATATTATTAAATTGAAAATTCATAAAAGATTTTAACTTGCGTCTAATGGTTATTGTTACAACCTTTTATGAATCATTAAATAGTAAAGTTTATATTAAAATCCTTGAAGGATTTAGGATGCTAGAAGCATATTGAAATTCTCAAGAAATTGTTCATTTATATGAATTGAAATAATTTGAACATATGTGGTAAATTTGACTTAGTAAATAGTAGTTGAAGGAGGATTATAAAATGATCCAAAATACCTATTTGTGTTTTTTTAAAAGAATCATGATTAAAGTTTGTTATGATTATTGTTGAATCTCCAAAAGATATCAAAAAATATTTCCCCCAAATTTCTCTCACTCGTGACTTTTAAAAGAATGATAATATAAATGCTTAGCAATGCATTCAAATAGTCATTTGAAAAACTAGTATTCAAGATTGAATACATAGAATATGAGAAGTATGTGATGTTTTCATGAGGAGGAGTAAATACGTGTTGTACTCTTTTTCCCTTAACTGAGGTTTTGTCCCATTGGGTTTTTCTACTAAGGTTTTTAATGAGGCTAAGTTTTAACGAGTCACATTATCTATCAATGGACATCCAAGGGGGGTGTTATGAATATCTTATTAAGTGGATGTCCATCATGACCAAGATAAAGTTTTAATGTACTTTAAATTTTAATAGTTATTAAAATTAGATCTCTACTACTTCGTATGCTTATAAATAGAGACTTTGATGAAGCATTGTAATCATCCATTTGATCAATAAAGTACATTTTCTATTACTTCCATATTTTCTTTATTCTTTATTGTCTCCACCTCTTTATTTTATAACAAAAAATAATTTTTTTCCCTATAAAAAATATTTTTTTCTATAAAAATTCATGTACTTATAAAACTTGAATTTCTCTCTTTTATTGAAAAACTAAAACTAATTCTAAAAAAGAGAATTAAAAAGATAAAATATTTTTTAATTCCCTATAAACCCCCAACTTTTTCTCCTTTATTAGAAAAATTAAATTAAATCTAAAAAAGGAAAAACTAAAGGAAATAAAAAAGAATTCGTTAAAAAAATTCAAGTTTTTACTATAAAATTTAAGTAAAACTTACTAAATTTGGGTAATTAAAATCAACATCAACAAGTGACCAAAATGAAAATGATTGTTAATAGAAGTGCCTAAAATGTAATTTTTTTTATTTTGGTGCTAACAATAAAAACTTATGAAAGTTAGACCACTAGCTGTTAAATTTACACAATTAAGAAATAAAATAACGGAGTTTGTATTTGCCACGTAAATTCAGCCGTTACGTTTTTCTATTTAAATTCTATGTAAACGAAGTCGTCTACAATTGAACCGGCATAAGGAAACCGGACCTTTATTATAAAACGAAAAACCCCATAAATTAGTTGCAGAGGGAAGCTTTGGATTTCAATCCTCTCTATCATTTTTCCGATACAGAGCCGAACAATGCTTCTGAAACTTTTTCTTTTTTAGCTTCTAAATCTGGTTTACTGTAAAATTACTATATTCTAAAGTTGATTTCTTCACTGAACTCTCTCTGTCTTTTTCTTTTAGCTTAAGCTTTCTCCGATATGAAATTCTGAACATATTTTCTTTGTTGTTTCATTTCGTACGTTGTTGTTCATAAGTTTTCTTATTTTATTTTTTTAGTTACTGATGTATTCTTACAAGAGATTTTGACAATTTTGGTTCAGGTAGGATTTAAGAGACAGAACCAAGAACATGTTCACTGAAGGACTTGACAGCAATGTCCTCAAATGGGTTCAAGGAGTGAGAGTTTTTTTTTTTCCGAATTCCATTTCATTTCTTAGAAAATCTCATTTTCTTTTTCATTTTAGCCGAAGGAAATTCCATATTCACATTCTAGCTTAAGGCCTCGAGTTGATCAAATTACCAACATCCGTGCTGGTGGCCGGAATTTCGGCTTACCACCGCCGGGTAAATTCAGAAGCGGCCACTTGCTGGAAACGGCAATCCGGGTGACTTCCACCACTTTAACCGGTGATGTTGACGATGACAGTTCCCCCGCTTCTGAAAATGACGTGACTAGTGACTCGGAGGAAGATACTGTTTATGGAGGGATGCATTCTCTTGATTCTTCTCCAGAAGATCAAAAAATTACTAATGGAAGTAGAACTGCTCATAGATATGGAAAACAGGCCCAAAGGCAGCCTCTATATGCCACTTCCAGTGATTATATATATTCAGATGTTAGTTCGTCTATGGGGACTTTAATGGGAGGGAGAACAGGGAATCTTGGTGATAGGCTAGTGAAGGGGAATGGGAGATTTCCTGTTGGAAGAGATGGTTTTACAGAAGAGGACAAGTCTTCGGATTCGGCTAGTAGTTCTGAGTTTTCGATTGCACAAGTGGGGCGCATTAATGGTAGAATCTCACGGAGTAAAGCATGTGTTTCTGAAGGGTATGCTTTGCGTGTGCCTTCTCGAATCAATGTTGAAAGTGCTGCTGATAAGGTTTATTTTACTAAAACTTTGGTTTGAGTTGTTTTGATTGTTTTCCAGATTGAGAGTTCGAGGCACAATTCTTTATTTTGATGCCATCTCGATATTGTAACATATTAATTTTGGTAGAGGTAATTGGCCGTAATATTTATATTATAGTATCAATCAGGGCTCACGGAGTCACTTGAATAAAAATGCAGGCATAGTAGGAAAGTACATAAAGACTAAGTATGTTAGCTATATACATCAGTTCTAGAGTGTGCTAATGTTTGGTGCAAAGGAGAACTGATGCTTATCTTTGGTGGATTAGGGCAGCCTATCATTAGTAGCTATACTTGCTGACTTCAGATGTTTACTACTTCTTCCTTAGCTAGTCTTGTTACACTTGTCTGACTTCTGATGGAGCATGTACATGTAGAACCTTTGGTTTCATGAATGCCTTTAGCGCAATCCCTCAAGATTACTGGTGGTTTTTATAAGTAAAGGGGACTCTGAACATCTTGGTTTCAAAAATATGTACGTTAAGACGAAGTTTGGACGTGTACACCTAAATTTAAAAATTCATTTTGAACATTTATGCATACATGCACATAAAGGATATATGCATTTGGCAGTTTAATTATTAATCTCTTCTGTATTATTTGGTCCCTGCTGTGGTTCTTAATTGACTATACACTCTGCTTTCACGGAGATGGATTTTGCAGGATTTGAACTCTGGGAAGCTACACCATGAAAAGTTCTCTGATGGTGATGTTCCAACTGCACCACCATTTTCTAGTTCAGTACAGAAAGTTAAGCAAGACACTGAGTGCATTCCAGCGTGCGAAATACGAAGCACCCAGTCTGCAACTGGTACACATGACCCCAAGGCATTCAAATCCATGTCCAGAGTTAAGCAAGAGCATAATAGGAGCAGCAGAAAATCTGATGAGTTTGTAAGGTTTGTGAAATGGTTTTTCTTGTAAAACACTTAATCTGAAAGCACATCAATCTGTTCCCCTACAGCATATACGATAGGGTGCACATTAATATAATATTATTATATATGTTCCCTGAAGTGGTGCTGGTGCAGAATCTGCCACCGGTCATCAGGTAGTGCTCGCATTCCAACATTCCATGCGAGGTATCTCAGACCAACATGGACTCACTGTTGTTCCCAATGACAACAATTGACCTTTCTTCCTGCAGTTTATTCTGTTCACTAACTGCTCTAAGTGTTTGCCATATCAAAACCAGTGGTCTTGGACCTTGGCAAGCTGTAATTGCCTACGATGCATGTTTTCGGCTTTGCCTTCATGCTTGGGCAAGGGGTTGCATGGAAGCTCCTATGTTTCTGGAAAATGAATGTGCTCTTTTAAGAGATACTTTTGGGTGAGTCTACTCTCTTACTTCATTCTTCTAAACAGTTTATCTGGCCCTAAGTTAATATCAAAATTCCTTAATGGGCTTTTGCTATGCTTAGGTATTATTGTAAAAGCAGTTATTTGGAGCTATTAGATTTGGTTCTGCTTTAATTTCCACGAGCAAGTTTCTACTAATTAAATTGGAGTTAGGCATGTCATGTAGCTTCTTGGTTCACTGTCTCAAACTTCAGGTCTGAACTTTGAATGGTAAAAGTTTTCATAATGTTTAGTAGTCCTATCAAATAAAAATTTACACATGACTACATTTTCCATTAGCCTGTCAGTTGATGAAAGTAAATCCAGTTCTCAGAAGCAAATGATCTAAAGAAATTGAATTTGGTTCCTTAACTGATATTGGAATGTTTGGTATTGTTTATGATTTGTAAATGAGTATGCTTTATCACTCTATTCCCATTAATTTTTTCTCTTGCTTCCCTTAAAATTTGCATGTGCTGTGTAGATTACAACAAATGCTTTTGCAATCGGAAGAGGAACGAATGGAAAAACCCACTTTAGATCTTACAAGTGAGACTGCTGCCCCAAAACCTAAGAAAATTGTTGGCAAGATGAAAGTGCAAGGTAATTTTTCTATCTCAGATTTGAAAATTTTACTTTTTAGAGTCATTTTCTCTTGGTTATCCCTAATAACTCCTTTGCTCACAGTGCACAAAGTCAAAACAACCCTGGATCCACCAACTGTCTGTAGTATGACATCTCTTAGTCTCAGTGCAAGAGTTAAGCTGAAGACTATTCAGAATCATTTGTCCAATTTTCAGTCAATACTCTCTTCAAGGTGGCAGGCCCTTAAAAATATTCAAGTTGCTCCTCGTTTACCAAATAGTTCTTTCTCACATAAAAGTTTAGCATATATGCATGCTGGAACTCGGTATGTAAAACAAGCATCTGGGCTGCTGAAAATTGGCGTGAGAAGTTCACGCAAGAATTCATCCTCATATGAAGTTATACAAGGTATTGTCTTTTGAAATCCCTTGTTTTCTCATTACTGGTTACACAAAATAGGATCCTGATTAAATGGATTTATTCATATTATCTGTTGACTCAGACTTAAGATGTACTCGTCCTCTCTATGCTAAAGCCAATAGATGCCCACATCATTTACAGCAATCACAAAACACGCTAACTCCTTAATATTCAACTGCACATAGTATTTTTTTTCTGAAAGATATGGTTTTTCATTTGAATTGTATATTGCTTTAAGGACTTCTGTATTTACTTGTTTGTAACTAAAACATTTTGATTGTACTTATCTATAGTATTGCTTGGATAGCTGTCTCTTCCAATTTATCTTCTTTTTTAATTATGAATTAGCCAACTTACTCTTTAATTTTCCAACATGATTTCCTCTATCCATACATGTCATTAGAAACATATGTGTGCATGCTGAGACTGAAAAGCTCAGCTGAAGAAAACAACATAAGAATCCAACCGGGATCTGGTGAAACACACATCTTGTATGTAACTGTTCCCCACCTATCTTGCTTTCATCTCTAAATTTCTCTTAAGACTGTTACTGACAAGACAGGAACTGATACATTTTGCAGCTTTCCAGATAGTTTGGCAGATGATCTAATTGTTGAAGTTCAGGACTCCAAGGGGAAGCATTTGGGTCATGTCCTTGTGCAAGTGGCTACTATTGTTGAAGACGCAGTATTGTTCGAAAATACTATTAGTTCTACTTAATTTGTAATTTTAGTTGATTTAATAATGCTCATACAAAAGTTGAATACAGACTGACAAGTTGCGGTGGTGGTCTATTTACCGTGAGCCAGAGCATGAACCTGTAGGCAAGCTTCAACTCTGTATAAACTACTTAGCAAGTTCAGATGATAATAGTCATCACAAGGTGAACTAGTTGTGATTAGCTTAAAATTTTAAATCATAATTCTGTAGCTCATATTTTGAAGAATGAAGGTTCAGTCCATTTGTTTTGCTTTCAATTTGGTATTATTGTCTTACAGTTTTTTTGTTTAATATAAAAAAAAAAATTGGATTAATTCTGAAATAGTTTTGTGATATTAATTGCATTCTTTCTTTTTCTAGTGTGGTTCTGTTGCTGAAACAGTTGCTTATGACCTTGTCTTGGAAGTTGCGATGAAGGTTCAACGATTCCAACAGAGGAACTTACAGTTATATGGGTCGTGGAATTGGCTATTAACAGAGTTTGCCTCGTATTACGGAGTTTCTGATGTCTACACCAAGCTAAGGTAATTGAAATTTGTTTTTTTTCTTTACCTTTTTTGTTGAGAGTTGCAATTCATACTTTAGAAAGTTACTGTTTTGGTCAATGTTTTTAGGTTTGGCATCTGTACATTTTTTTCAGGTATCTTTCCTATGTAATGGATGTGGCCACACCTACTGCTGATTGCCTCGGTTTGGTGCATGAATTGTTAATGCCTGTTGCTATGAAAGGCCACAACAAACGAGCATTGAGCCATCAAGAGGTACTATGTGTTCCACTTTTTGTTTATAATTTCTAATAGTTTTTTCCTTCGTTTAATAAAACAGATGATTGTTTGCTGCTTCACCAGAACCGAATTTTGGGAGAAACCAAAGATCAAATCAAGCAGATTCTTTCTCTGGTTTTCGAGAACTACAAATCACTTGACGAATCATCATTCTCAGGCATTATGGATGTGTTCAAGCCTGCAACAGGACTTGTAGCACCCGCACTGGAACCTGCAATTAAACTTTATATGCTTCTACATGACGTATTGTCTCCAGAAGCACAAACAAATCTGTGTCATTATTTCCAGGTTTGAGAATTTAATTTCTCTAATGATATACCTATCTTTCTACATGCCTTGCCTCTACTTTCTAAATATCCATATTTACACAGGCTGCTGCAAGAAAAAGATCTAGAAGGCACTTGGCTGAGACTGATGAATTTGTTACCACCAACAATGAGCCCAATTTTATGGACCCTGTTGCAATGTCTATTGCTTATCAGAAGATGACATGTCTTTGCAGGAACATTAAGAATGAGATATTAACAGATATTGAGATTCACAATCAACATATACTTCCCACGTATGTTCTTCCTTTTGTTGCTTGATTTGATTTTGCTTGCTCACAAAGTAAATTTTCATTCATATATGCAGTTAGCAGTAATGTTTTGTATCAAAATTGTTGATACACTTTTAACTTTTCAGCAAACCATCATGCATGTATAAACATTTCATTAGGCCCATATATGCAGTTGCATCATTTAATTGTCTTCCTTCTTTGTGCAGTTTTATAGACTTACCAAATCTGTCAGCATCTATATACAGCACCGAACTTTGCAACAGATTAGGTGCATTCCTTCTTGCATGCCCACCACCTGGCCCTTCACCACCTGTGGTAGAACTTGTTATCGAAACTGCTGATTTCCACCGAGATCTTGCCAGCTGGAACATAAGGTAACTTTTTGGTAACAACCATTCTTTTGAGTAATTTCTCTTTGCACTATCGTGAACTTTATTTATTTTTCTTCTAGTCATGTGAAAGGTGGAGTTGATGCAAAGGAGTTGTTCCACTTGTACATCATGATATGGATTCAAGATAAGCACCAGTCTCTACTTGAGTCATGTAAATTAGAAACGGTACATTCTTTAAACTAGATTTCCTGCTTTGTAACTCACTAATAATATGGGGCCTAATTGATTTGAGTCAGGAAGAGCATATCATCGTCACCTGCTCTAAGCATGTAATGATTCTCTTTATTCTTTTTATATGATTAAAATTGAAGTCCGCAAAATGAAGACAGTCCTAAAATATTTTATTCTAGAAGAATCTTGTAGATTTTATCAAACTGGTCTCCACAGAATTGTTTTTTCATTGTCTGAATACTTGCAGGTGAAGTGGTCAGGAGTTAGAACACAACATTCTACAACTCCTTTTATTGATGAAATGTATGAACGACTCAAGGAGACATTGAGTGACTATGAAGTCATCATCTGCCGGTGGCCTGAGTATATTTTTGTGCTGGAAAATGTACATTATCTACTCATTATATTTCACCTCATAGGTTAACATGCAACAAATATTACAATGCTTCTCCTCCAAATACTAGCTTGTGTTTTTTTTTTTTTTTTGGGGGGGGGGGGGGATGGGGAGGAAGAGATTTGGAGTTTGCTCAAGTGATCTATTAATCCATGTCATGTATTGTTTAAACAGTTTTTGTTTAACAAGTAATACACTTTGGGCTATGTTTCTAAACCAGGCTATTTCAGATGTTGAGAAAGCTATAGTGGAGGCTCTCGATAAGCAGTATGTAGATGTAGTATCTCCTTTGAAGGAAAATTTGACACCAAAGAAATTTGGCCTTAAGTACATGCAGAAACTTACTAAACGAACTGTATGCTCCTATACTGTTCCTGATGAGGTAAGCCATAGTATTTTAGCTAACAAGCATCTCTCTTGGATTTGCATACTCTATGGAGTCTTTTGATTAAAAGCTTGATTGCTACATTCAGCTGGGTATCCTGTTGAATTCTATGAAGAGGATGCTCGATGTCCTACGTCCCAAGATAGAGACCCAATTCAAGTCATGGGGTTCTTGCATCCCTGAAGGTGGAAATACGGCTCCTGGAGAGCATCTTAGTGAGGTGACAGTGATGTTGAGAACCAAGTTTAGAGGATACCTGCAGGCTGTCGTTGAAAAACTTGCCAAGAATGTGAGTGTCATTTTCACAAAGTGGCCATGAATTAGTGTCATACATGTCTAAATGCTGAAATGAATTGTTATATAAGCAAAAATCTTAGACTTCAACAAGAAATAACATCGATATATAAATTTATTTGTGGGTGTCTCTATATTATCAGACTCAGGTTGTCTATCAAATTAAGTTTGATGCATCAGCAACATCAATGGCTGCTTTTATTTTCCAAAGCAGCAATCACTGTTCCTTTCGGAATTTAATTTCCCCTGAATGGAAAATAAATGAGGATTTAGTTCCCCACCCTTCCACCCTTTCATTCACACACAGACATATCTTTCATTCTATGCAGACTGTGTGCATCAGTGTATATTATATGTTCTCAAAGTTTCAATTTCAATCCGAACATGTGTTGATCTATCATTTTATTTGAAGATTGTATCAGTCAGTCAAATTTTATCATTCAAGAAGCAGTACAGTCAATTCGATGTTTCTCATTCAATCATTATGAATTTGTTTGAGTAATATTTTGGTTATGCTGTGAAATTAATTTTCTTTTATTTCCTTATTTTCTCCAGACCAAATTACAGAACTCGACAAAATTGAAAAGGATTCTCCAAGATTCTAAAGAAACTATGGGAGAGTCTGATATTCGAGGCAGAATGCAGATGTTAAAAGAACTGCTGAGAAGTACAATAAATCACCTTCATACAGTTTTTGAGACTCAAGTTTTCATTGCAATCTGCAGATGGTACTGGGATCAGATGGCACAAGTAAGTTATAGGTGAATGATGCTGTAAATTGTTTGAAATTTGCAATTCAAGCAAATATTTTGCACAAATTACATGATTTTTTTTTCGCCATTGCAGGATGTTCTTGGCTTCTTGGAAAACCGGAAAGAAAATAGATCATGGTACAAAGGTTCCCAAATTGTTGTATCCGTAAGTAAAGGCCTAACATTCCTTGTTGAAAATAAGACCCTGAATTCGTTACTATAATGTTTAACCAATGGAACACTTACTGAGCTTTGCAACTTTTAGATGAACATGATTACAAATATTTGCATCATCTAAGTGAACAACAAACAGATCATACACAAACAGATTAAAAATAAACATGAATCAAATGAAATAATAAATTTAGGAGTATTATTACTTTACTATTGTCGAACACTAATGATGTTTAAACGAGCTTTAAATGATCGATTAATCTTGTAAATAAGCTTATACATGAGCATCGGCAAACTAAGCAGACTAATATTTGAGATCATCTTGTTTAGAAAAAC
Source organism: Gossypium australe (assembly GCA_005393395.2). Lineage (NCBI taxonomy): Eukaryota > Viridiplantae > Streptophyta > Magnoliopsida > Malvales > Malvaceae > Gossypium > Gossypium australe. The sequence goes on along the minus strand of CM016616.1, from coordinate 127,935,615 downwards.
GAGTCCTAAAATTTTATCTGAAATCGTTTGTGTAGCTTAATAAATGATTAACTGAATTAATTTTGAAGAGACCAAAATGAAAGGGGAAGACTTTTTTCATTTCAGTTAGAGAAGTAAGAAGTGATGAATTACGTTTATGGTCTGATTAGTCTGTTCTCGGTTAGGTTAGTTCGTTTTCTGATATTTGTGATCTTACCCATAAAGCATGAAACTTTTTTGGGAACATGCTACTGCTGTTCTTTTATAAGCCATCATTAGTGTTAAAACATTGGATTGATGAGACAATATAGATGGGTTGAAATCATAGTATCAGAACGAAAATTCTAAGGGCTTAGGTAAGAAGCTATATTGTTTACTTCAAAAGGCTGATGCAAGGTTTTTCAAAACACGGCATCATAAAGGTATTTTGACTCGGATTATTGGGATATTAAAATTTTTGATGTTGGTTATTTCGTTTCTTGATTTTATCAGTGACATCCTCAAGACAGCTTCTTCAGTTTAGCCTGTTTTTAACATTGTACCCTGTTGTTAATTTGCAGATTCTGGATGATACTTTCGCATCACAGATGCAACAGCTCGTCGGCAATGCACTCCCAGCAAAAGACCTTGAGCCACCAAGGTCTATCTTGGGAGTGCGGTCAATTCTCGGTTACTACTAGACCATTATTTGTGCAGATTACAATGAGCTACTGGCACACACACACATTAGAACAAATAAAAACCTTAGCTAAGGTTGAAAAAAAATGGAAGATGAAAGTTGCCACCAACATAAGATCATCTCAATGACCTTCTAACCCAATAAAAAAGAAGAAAAAAAAAATGAAAGGAAAAGAGATGACTGAATTTGCTCATCTCTATACGTATATGATACTTCCTTTGGGGCTATTAGCTCTTACAGTTTTGAATATTTATATATATTATTTAAATTCTTTGCCCGCAATTTTTTTTCCTATATGTATGCATGTGTCTACTCTTGAATCTTTTCTTTTCTTTCCTTGCCCCTCTGCATTTTCTCTTGCTCAACATGTTTACAGACTTGACTTTGTAATCCTAACTTTTCATTTTTTCTATATTGCCCGCGTGACATTTGTATCCGAAATACTTTCGGATATGGGTATAGGTGTATAATGACTTAAAAATATGGCATATATCCATGTCCGACACTTATGGCTTGTAACACCCCAAATCCGGCCCATACGTTTCGACCAGATCTGGCATGTTACGGGTTTGATGTTGAAAACATAATTCCTTTTCAGTTTTGGAAATCGTAAATTAAGTAGGCAATATTTGAATAAATAAGTGACATTTGAAAAGAAACATTGTATTATTATTATTAGGTATAAATAAACCCCTGACATAAATTCATAAGTTGCAAATATTAAAAAAACTACTTAGGCGAATATAAACTATGGGGCCTTATTACCTAAATTTTCCCAAAATAAAACTTAAAGGAAAAATCGAAAATAATCTATAGAAATAAAAACTTGATGGCCCCTCGAGTCCGTCTCGGCTCCCATGTGCATGATCTACTGCTCATCTGAAAAGTTAGGGAAAAATAATAGGGTGAGTCACCAAGACTCAGTGTGTAAATTCTGAAAACACATAAAAGGCTTGGGCCTACAAACACATTATGAGCCCTGGCCCATACACAATGGCAACAATCATAATCACATAACAGATAATAAATGATGCAAACTCATCCTATAATTTCATCCTCTACACACCAACCCGTACCAACCATCACACCTTGGGGATTTCTACAATCAACCCTCCATCCGCTACACACCAAAACGACAGTCGTACTGCCTATTCCTATCAATCAGGAATTTTAACGTGGGTTTTCTACCACCGATCACCAAGTGACCTAACATTTCATTTCGTGGGTTTTCTACCACCGATCACCATGTGATTTAACATTTCATTAGGTGAGTTTTCTACCACCGATCACCATGTGATCTAACATTTCATTAGGTGGGTTTTCTACCACCGATCACCATGTGATTTAACATTTCATTAGGTAGGTTTTGTACCACTGATTACCATGTGACCAATCATGCTCTTCCCCTTTTCATATCAAACCCATCCCATGCATACATTCATGCAAAATCAAACAATCTACTACCTAAGAGATTACAGTCTTTCGCATACATCGATACACATAGAGAAGTTCTATGATTACGTACTTGGCATTCCTTGCCTAACCCTTTTTGAGTTTCATTCGACTGTCTACACAGTCACTTTCCGGCTTTTTAGCCCAAAACATAAACATACATATATTCATACAGATTATTAGTGTGTTAGAGATCTACACACGATTGTTCATACAGTCTCATTTTCCAGCTTTTCAACCCCTAACAGGTATAATACAAAATAAAACTTATGTGATAAGGATCTACACACCTGATTACTGTTAGAACGAGACCCTCTAAGTTGACGCTATCCGTAGCCAACACCACTGCTATCTGCCTAAGGTGTTGTTCAGAAGCCGGTCCACAACCAAGTGGCCAATCTCGAACGGCAGATACCGCTCGTTTCTTAAACTTAGGGATTCTATCCTTTGCTTGATCAATATTTAATTTCATCACAAGTCCTTGTCAGAACTACTATCACAATATATGATCGTTAATCCTCATCATAAAGTTAAGATCTTGTATACAATGAACGAATCTAGTAAAAATCTAGGGAAAATCTCCTTACCTTAAAATCCCGAAATTGGAGACTAAGGATTTTCGGCTTTTAGATCTAGACGACCAAGTTTCCTTCAAATCCCGTAATGCCGCCCAACATAGAACCATTAAACTATTAGCTTTTCGGCTTTTGCCTCTCAAAAATCGAAATAAAACGTGAGAAACTAACAGAAGTCTACACTTACCTTAACATAGGGGATTCGGCTAGCACTAGAGAGAAGATTCGGCAATGCCAAAGAAAAAGATTTAAATGCCGGAAGAATAGAACTAACTCACAAATTGTAACATCTTAAAAATTTGAGTATCAATATGTTGCTTGTCTTTGGTGTTAGCTCGAACATGATTTTATTATGTGCTAAATATAGTCTTGAGAGGGCTCGGGTTTACTTGGAATTAGAATCAATTTTAGTAAAAGAGTACTTTAGTGAAAAGGAATCAGGTAACCTTGGAGTTTAAGTTATTTAAGTGATAAAAGATGGCATAAGATGGGTAATTGGCAAAGTGGTGATGGCGTCATAAGTTGGACTTAAGGGGAGAGGTTCGAATCTCCTAGCTTGCAATTTGGGAACTTTTATTTTTGCTTTTTCCTAGCATGTGTCAGCCAAGCACCAATTATGGATAAGATGGACTAAATTTTTTTTTTATGGTAAGGATATTAAAGTTTATGGCAAGCATGATTAAGGTATGGAATTGCTTGATTTAGGGGATAAGATTCCTCAAACTTTAGGATAATGGAGGATTTCAAGGCTTAAATCAAGGATGATGTCTTAATAATATTTTTTTTTTCATAGCCATTTTGACCATGAATGGGGACGGTTTTGTGGACTAAAGGGGGGAGCAAATTTTGGGTGGTGGAAATTTGGTGATTAGCTTAGGGTAGGATGGTAGCTTGTTAGAATTCTTTTGGTCATTTTTGTTTTGTTTGAAAACATTTTTTTATCCTCCATTCATCTTTTCCTTCTTTTGGCCGAAAGTATTGGTAGAAGAAAACAACATTTGCTTTATTTCTTTTGGTCATCTTTTTGACCATTTGGTCATTTCTTTGCTAATCATTCTAGTGTTTTCCTCCTAGTGCCGAAACTACCAACACAAAAAGGCCATTCTTTTTCCTTCTCCTTCCCCATTGCCGAATGCATATTGCTCCTAAATTCTTTTCTTTTCTTTTCTTTCTCTTTTCCCTCTTGTAAACCGAATCATCATCATCATCATCTTTCTTTCATCTTTTATTTTCTTTCAACCTTCATTTAAGCAATCGTGTTATAAAGAAGGCCGAACTCGGAGTATTCGTTATCATAGTGACTAGCTAGAAATCGAGTCGAAGTGTTAAGGTAAGGAGTTCTTCTTGGATTTTTCGTTATATCTCTATTCGGCTATTTTGCAAATCAGATCGAAGTTTCGACTAATCGATTATTTTTTTTAGGGACAAAGTCACTCGATATTCTCTATTTGTTAATCCTTCGGAAATAGTGAGTGTCGTAGGTGCCGACGATCAAAAAGGTTTAGTCCTTACCGTAATCAGGTGTGTAATCCCTTACTTTCCGAATACATGTTTGAAATGGGGTGTGTAATCTCATACCTCTCTAAATGTTTGCATGAAATGTTCTGTGATTCAGTCGAAAGACTGAAAAGTCGCAAACCAGCATCTATGGCCACTCGGGCGTACGTATGTTCGAAGTGGTAACCATATTTTGTAACAAAACAGTTTTGGTTAGCAGCAGTGACGTGATTTTGAAAAATCACCAAAAATAGTGGAAATTTAATTAGAAAGTGAAGGAGATATGGATTGAAAGATAATTGAGTCTATTTTCTTATAAAAGAAACGGAGCAAGTAAAGGATTAGTATATTTTGAGATTTTTAGATTTGTGTGAGACTGGTTCAGAGTGATTTCGAGATCCCCTGTTCTGACTTGGAAAAATCACTATACATTGTAGAAAAATAATTACAGGACATGGTTTACATTATTAGAATCCTTAGTGAGTCTATTTTTATTTGGATCAAACGAAATCAGTATTTGAGTTCTGTACAATAAGATATCTGAGATTTTGTGAAGAGAGGGCAGAACTGTCAAACAGTGAAACAAGGGATACTTTGAAGAATAAACTGTACTAATTGACTAAACCAAAAATTCTGGAAAAATTACAGTAAGAATTTATATGAGTCTAGTTTCAGAAAAAATTTACGGATCTAAATTTCAAGTTTCCCAACTCGAGTTATAGTCAGTTTAGTCAGTACAACGCAGATGGACAGTTTTAATTTTATGCCTCAAATTAGTAATTAAGCCTAGGTTGCGAAAATTACCATCATACCCTCAGAGGGTAAATTACCGAATTACTCTTAGTGGTTACGATCACTGAATTATGAAAACGATCACCGAATTATGAAAACGCCCTTACGGGCCAAATTACGAAAATGCCCCTAATGGACCGAATTACGAAAATACTCTTAATGGGTCAACTTGATAAATTGCTATATGGGTCAATTTGGTAAATTGCTATATGGGCCAATTTGATAATTTGCTATATGGGCATATTTGAAAAAAACTGCTAGATCGATATATGGGCCAAAAACGGCTAGATCGTTAAATGGGCTAAATGCTATTTTGACTAATGGGCCAAATTGATAAACTGAAATATGAACCAACTTGTAACATGGGCATTTTGTTAAAATTCATCATGTGAATGTATTGTTATGTTTTATATATATATACATGATTGCATGGGTTGGGAAAATTGATGAAGAGAAGAAAGGCCTGTTGCCAAAATCTAGTTCGAGTGGCTCTGCCACAATCTAGTTCGGTGGCTATGCCACAAATATTTTAAATGGCTTAATGCCTGCGATTGGTGTGTTGGCGGGGTGGGTTGACTTGATCCCCACAGGTGTGATGGTTGGTACGGATGGTGTGTGGCGGATGGAAATTAGGCTTGGTTGGGAATTGCATATCACATGCATTTTTATATTTGATTTACATAATGTATATTTGTAAATGGGCTCAAGCCCAAATATATGTTTATATGGTTATGGCCCAGTGGACACGGTAAGTGGGTTACACACTGAGTTCTAAGTAACTCACCCCGTTTTCTTACCCTTCTCAGGTAATGACAATTGATGGAGGCTTGGGCCGGGGATGACTTCGTGTGGAGGCCATACTACGAATGATGAGTTATAAAAACTTTGAACTTCTTTTAAGTATTTTTATTTATTTAAGTACTATTTCATTTGCGTTGTAATAAGGCCTCTGGTATTATTTTATGGATTTTAATTCATGGATGGATTTTATTATGTTTTAGTTACTTAAACGGGGCTGTTTAATTTATAAATGTTTTCTTAAACTTGTGTATAAAAAAAAGGGGGGGTTTCTTAAATATCGCTTACTCGTAAAACTTTTGTGAAAACTCTTTTATAAATTTATTTCAACCATTCATATAAGGTTTTAACCAATTATTTCTCTAAAGATGAATTTATAAACTCTTACGTTTTGAAATCACGGATTTCAAATTTAAACTCGGTATTACTTAAACTACAACTCCAAAGTGGTTTTGAAGTTCTGTTTTCTTTAAATTATTAGATGACTAAATGTTTGATCAATTGTGTGGCATACCAAACTTGGTCTTAACGCATAGACTGGGTTTGGGGTGTTACACAAATGGGATGAATAGAGAAAAACTATGGAGATTTCGGCTTTTTAGAGAAATCGGCACAAGAGGAAAAGAATGGAAAAGAGAGTGAAGGGAGAGGTTTCGGCTTTTGAAGAAACTAAAGAAAAGAAATTGTAGAGGGAGAGACTAAGAATTTTGGCACAAAGAATGAAGAGGAAATTAGGGTTTAAATGCCAGAAGCAATGAGATATCCCCCCTATTTATAGAAATTTCGGCACTCCTATCAAAAACCTGAAAGTACCCTTCCTGATAACTAAAAATCAGGCTAATAAAAAGGGAAAATTCGGCACCCCTTTTCCATGAAGTAGCCGAATTCTTTACTCCCCTAGGTGATGGAATTTGGGCCAACACCTAGCCTTGCAGATAGCTCCTATCTTTTCTCCTTTTATCTTCCATATTATCAACTATAATATCTACATTATCCTATTCATATAAATCCTCCTATTTTTGAGCCTTGTTGCCATCCACTCCACCTAACCCAAATGCTGAAAATTAGCTAACTTAAATTAAAAGAATTGGGCTCCATGAAACTTAAATTTTGGGCCCCTAACTCCCTTGTTGTGGCGTCACCTCCTTGCTCCCTAAGTGGCGTCACTGACCACTGGGCCACAAGCACATTTTGATAATTTAAACACAGATACCACCTTTTAAAACTCTATAGTGCCCAAACAAAAATTTCACCAAGGCCTTGACCACATCCTGAGCCCAATTTGGACCCTTAACAGTTAAATTAACTCATTACTCATTTTCACCCATTAAGTGCATAGGCCCAAAAATTCAGGATGTTACATGGCTTATGGCTCTCCCATAACAAAGGAATAAAGAGAAAGAGATGCGTTTTAAAAATCTTATGAACTTTATGTGGTACCATATGAATAGACTTTAAGGCTTGTAATTCTGAATCTTTGAAAAGGTGGAAATCGGTTGGTTTGCACCACTGATGAATTATGAGTAAAAACACTCGTACATTTAAATTTGGAAAATTATTTACTCTCCAGTTTTTAGCTTTCTCGAACCTGTTAAATATTTTTGGCCCAGGAAACATGTTAAAACTGTTATTCGTATGAAACCTTGAATCTGATAATAAAGAGAATGATCCAAATATTAGTAGAATATCATTATAAATCTTACTAAGAAAATCTCATTTTAAATGTAGGATTAATCCCTACGCGATAATTACCATTGCCATTTGGTGAAAGGTTGTCACGTGTTATTGCTTAATTGACTATCAATGTTACATCAGTACAAATTAACACTATGATGGAATACTAGTTCAAGTATCAACTAAATTCAAAAAAAAAATTGGGGTATTAACTAAATACTTTAAGACAAGTTAGTATTAATTTAAAATTTTAAATACCAAAATGGAAAAAAGAAGGTATATAGTTGGGGGCAAAAGGGAATTATTATTTTTCATGCCACTCTTTCTTACCAAATTTTAGTTATATTTTCCACATTGTGATCGTGTTATTTGATCTAAGGTTCTTAGAACTGGACCGGTAGTTAAACTAGTGAGGCTATTGGTTTGTAGTTTGCTCTGCTTGATCGATTTGATCAAATAAATTACTAAAATTTTCATAAAAATAAAAAAAAAATTAAAAAATATATAGAAAATTGATTAAATTGCCTGTTCAACCATATTTTTTTAGTATGATTTAACTAGTTAATATCGGTTCACAGGTCAATCTATTCAACTCCTCTCCAAATTAGTACCCCGATTGGTTCTCAATCCAACTGCTTAATCCAATCTGATTATGAAAATAATGATATGGTGATGTGATCTTATCATACTTAGTATAGTCAAAATTTACTATTAATTTATATATTTTTTGAATTTGTATTACGTTTTATTATAATTATCTTTAAAATATATATATATATATATATATATATAAATCACAAGTTTAAAAAAACTTTTGAATTGATGAAAATGTTTTTTTATCATTTATTACATTACTAAATTGGTATTATAGAAAAAAAATTATATTTTTAAATAATAGAGTTTTTATAAGTTGAATTTAATGTATTAAGAATAACTAATATTAATTAACTATTAGTAATAGATAAAATCATAAGACTAATTTTTATTAGTTTGAACTACATAATTGAATATATCAGTTATTATTTATAAAGATATTATTTTAAATTAATTATCATTTAATTAGCCTTAAAGTTATAACAAATTAAAATTAAGATTTACCAAACAAATAGCATCTAAATAATATAACGAAAAAAACATTATTGGCATTATTGGCAAGTTTGAAGTAAAAATATATTATTAGCTCTGGAAGTTGGTTTACAAAATAATGGAGTATTAAAGTATTTGTTTTTCGGGAGGAAATTTTAACTCATTCAAATGACAATGTCACTGTCGTAACCATTTTTTGAAAAATGGAAATCGACTTTGGTTTTGAAAATGAAAATAAAATAGGAGTCGCAACCGATCTTTATTTGATGTGATCGGATCACCTTTGTTTTAATAAAACGTTTTGGTTTATTAAAACAGTGCTTTTGGTCTACGAAATTTGAGAAAACGGGTTCGGGAGTCGGTTATGCACGAGGAAGGGTTAGCACCCTCGATACGCCCAAAATTGGTACCTAATTGATTATCTAATGTCTTAATGTCGAAAATTCGGAAAGATTTGAAAATATGATCCTCTTTTATTTTTAGAAACTTGAACAAATAAAAAATGGACGATAAGACCCTCTTATTTCGAAAAGATAAAATGTCATACTCAGTAAGTTAAGGCATGACATTTTGGACTCCCGAAACTGAGCTTGTCTTTTGACTTTAAAATTTGGATTTAAGTTGGAGGAGGATATTCCGTTATTTGTCATATGAGAAACCGGAACCCAGTAAGTTAAGGCTCGATTTCTCGAAATTCCGAATACGGGACATTGTCTTTTTTTAGAAAATCTTACCTCGGAATAGCGAAACGTCACATCCAATGCGTTAGGACACGACGTCTCGAATTCTCGAGAATAAGCTTTTTTATTTAAAAATTATGTATCTGTTTTAAAAAGGATATTCAGTTATTTAGATTAAACGAGAAAAATCGAAACCCAGTAAGTTAGGGCACGATTTTCCTGAACTTCTAAATACGGAATATTGCCTTTATGAAAGAAATCAATTTTGTATCGGGTAAAAGTTAATATAACACAAGTTTGTAATAAAATGTAAAAAATGAATGCGTGTAGCAACATAGTAAAAAAAATGCGTTAGTGCGAGTGACAACATAGAGGGCAAAAATGAAGTGAATAAATAGGATGAATAAGCTAAAAAGGAAAGAAAATAATAAGCAAGCTAAATATATTTAATATATAAGAGAAATTAACAGAAAATGAGAAAGCGAATAAACAGTATGTAAAATAAAAATAATAATAATAAATATGCATAAAATAGCAAAATGCGATAATAATTGAAATAATAATAATAATAATATATTTATAATAATATTAATCGAAAATAATAATGCTCATAAAAATATATAAAACATGTTAATGATAATAATAGCAAAAAGGTAAAAATAAGATAGTAATAGTAGTAATAATGATAATTAATGATAAAAATAATGATAAAAGTAAAATAGTAATACTAATAATAATAGTATAGTATAGTAATAATAATAATGGTAATAATAATAAAGTTAATTAGTAGTATATTAATAATAATATGTTAATAATAAAATTAATAATAATAAGAATAATAATATTAAAAAACAATAGTAAGAATAATAAGAATAAGAATAACAAATAACAAAAACAGTAGGTAAAGATATATATATATATATATATATATACTATTTTAGATTTGCTAAAAAAATAAAAGAGTAAGAAATAAACAAATAGATATGTAATAATAAATAATAATGAAAAATAGGATAGTAAAAATAATAAAAGTATAATAATAAAAAAACAGAATGATAAGCAACAATATATGAGAATATAAAAAATTAAATAAATGGGCAATACAAACAGCAAGATAAGCGAATAAACAAACGAATAAAATAATAAATAACTAAACCATTAAATAAATAGATGAATAAAATAAAGAAATAATAAACAACTAAACAATTAAATAAATAAATGAATAAATGAATAAATAAAGAGTTAAAATAAAAGGACTTAATCGTCGTTAAAATGAAATTAAAAGGTATAATTTAAATAATAAAAGAATGCTGACGAGGGCCAGAGTGTAACGCGCGGAAACTAACAAGGACCGCATGGGAAAATATCCCAGGCTTTGATGCGCTGCGTTTCAATTGGCCAAGGCACGGATCGAATTAAAATGAAATAGAAATAACAGGGCAAAATTGCAAAAGAGAAAAAAAAAGCAAAATGGGACTTGATCAAATAGCGCTGCAAAAAGGGGAGGACCCAACGCGCAATTATCCTTTTTTAAGGAAGAGCATGCGGATCTTTTGCTGAACGGGTCGGGTCACACGAGTTCCCCCAAAACGACGCCGTTTTGGCTCCTGGGGGAACCCAACGAAACACTGTCGTTTTGGTGGGCAGGTTTAAGCCCAAATTTTACCTTTTTTTTTATTTGCAGCCTTCTTCAAAAAAACTGAAAGGGGGTCCTTTGAACCTCTCCCCCTCTTCTCTTCCGATCGAAAGAGGGGCCACCGGATTTGCTTGCGGCCCAGCACACCACCACCGTATACGGTGGCCGAGGGTGCACGAAATGGGTCTATAGCCTCAGTTCACGGTGCGTTTGAAGGTTTCATCTTCGAATCCCCCACCAGTGCCGAAACTACGAGTCCCTTTACCCCTTTAGCCCGATTTCGGCACTGAAAAAGGGAGTTCCGACGACGGAGAGGTATATCTTTCCCTTTTTTATTCAAACATTTGTAAAAAGTTTTAAAATAATAAATAGAGAATAAAGAATAAAAGAAAGCAGTAGGTAAGAATAAAACCAAAAAATGAAATCAACCTTTTGTTTCTATTCTTGATTTTATTTCTGATGATCGTTTTTTCTTTTTTGATTTCGAAAAAAATTCACTCCCCCTTTGCATTGTTTTTGGTTAGGCTTATATAGCCGAATGAATAATAAAAGAAAAACAATACAATATTGTTTTTGCTTCTGCTGTCTGCTTCTTTTTCTCTGTTTGCAAGTAATGGTGGTGGCAGAGTTGGTGCGCCTTTTGCGCTGATGGCTGCGGCAGACGTCAGAGGGCAGGTGGCTACTTTAGGTTTTTTTTGTTTTCTTTTCCTTGTAATGGGCTAGGGTTAGTTTGTTGTTTGGGTTTAGTCTGGGTTATTAGTTAAGGGTAATTAGGCCTGCTTGTGGATGGGCCGGGCAAAAATGGGCTTGTACAGCTGCCCTTCTTTGCTCATTGACGTGTAACGGGAATGAAGCAAAAACTTTCAAGAAAGACCAATTTTACCCGGTCTCGCTGAGTCTTGACTTCTTTTGGTGCTCTTCTTTGTCAGGTAACTTCATTCCAGTCCACTGCACCTTGTTACTTTAATCTACTCTATTGCTACTTCGTAGAGACAGGGCTTGAAGCTTCACTCTGCTTCATCGACTGGGACTTCAAGGAGGTGAGAATTGGAAATTTTTTAACTTGCTCCATTGTGACTTCAGGATAAGAATTCAGAGAGAAGAGATTCGTAACCTCAATCTTCTCTGCTGAAACTTCAAAGAAATAAGGATTAATCCTCCATGTAAACTTAGGGAGAAGTGATTTGTAGCTTCAATCTACTCTACTGGAACTTCGAGGAAATAAGAATTCAAGGAGAAGAGATTCGTAGTTTCCATCTTCTCTACTGGAACTTCAAAGAAATAAGGGTTTATCCTCATGTAAACTCAGGGAGGCGGGATTTGTAATCTCAACCTACTCCATTGGAACTTCGAGGAAATAAGGATTCAGGAAGAAGAGATTCGTAGTCTCCATCTTCTCTACTGAAACTTCAAAGAAATAAGGGTTTATCCTCATTGCAAACCCAGGGAGGCGGGATTTGTAATCTCAACCTACTCTGCTAGAACTTCGAGGAAATAAGAATTCAGGGAGAAGAGATTCGTAGTCTCCATCTTCTCTACTGAAACTTTAAAGAAATAAGGGTTTATCCTCATTGTAAACTCAGGGAGGCGGGATTTGTAATCTCAACCTACTCCACTGGAACTTCGAGGAAATAAGGATTCAGGAAGAAGAGATTCGTAGTCTCCATCTTCTCTACTGAAACTTCAAAGAAATAAGGGTTTATCCTCATTGCAAACCCAGGGAGGCGGGATTTGTAATCTCAACCTACTCTGCTAGAACTTCGAGGAAATAAGAATTCAGGAAGAAGAGATTCGTAGTCTCCATCTTCTCTACTGAAACTTCAAAGAAATAAGGGTTTATCCTCATTGTAAACTCAGGGAGGCGGGATTTGTAATCTCAACCTACTCCACTGGAACTTCGAGGAAATAAGAATTCAAGGAGAAGAGATTCGTAGTCTCCATCTTCTCTACTGAAGCTTCAAAGAAATAAGGTTTTATCCTCATTGTAAACTCAGAGAGGCGGGATTTGTAATCTCAACCTACTCTGCTAGAACTTCGAGGAAATAAGAATTCAGAGAGAAGAGATTCGTAGTCTCCATCTTCTCTACTGAAACTTCAAAGAAATAAGGGTTTATCCTCATTGTAAACTCAGGGAGGCGGGATTTGTAATCTCAACCTACTCCACTGGAACTTCGAGGAAATAAGAATTCAAGGAGAAGAGATTCGTAGTCTCCATCTTCTCTACTGAAGCTTCAAAGAAATAAGGTTTTATCCTCATTGTAAACTCAGAGAGGCGGGATTTGTAATCTCAACCTACTAAACTGGAACTTCGAGGAAATAAGAATTCAGAGAGAAGAGATTCGTAGTCTCCATCTTCTCTACTGAAACTTCAAAGAAATAAGGGTTTATCCTCATTGTAAACTCAGGGAGGCGGGATTTGTAATCTCAACCTACTCCACTGGAACTTCGAGGAAATAAGAATTCAAGGAGAAGAGATTCGTAGTCTCCATCTTCTCTACTGAAGCTTCAAAGAAATAAGGTTTTATCCTCATTGTAAACTCAGAGAGGCGGGATTTGTAATCTCAACCTACTCCACTGGAACTTCGAGGAAATGAGGATTGTGGTTTTTGATCGGCTTCACTACTGTTTAGTGACATAAGATTTTCAATCTTTAACTGATTTGCTCTACTGCAAACTCAGGGATGCTAGACCTGCTATCTTCGATCTGCTTCCTGCAACTTCAGGAAGACTAGATCTACAATTTTCAGTCTGCCCCACCACTATCTCGAGAGGACAAAATCTAAACTTTTTGCTTCCTTACTTTCTTCATAAAGACTTCAATCTTTAGCCTGCTCCACTACCATCTCGAGGGAACAAAATCTGAATTTTCCAATTTTGCTACGCCGTCCTCTGAGGGACATGTCCTGTAGACTCGAATGTATTATGGATGACATTTACATGAATGCGGAATGTCATGAGAATGATCCCATTTTTTAAATGTATAATGATTAGGATGCAATGGTCAGAATGAATCTAATGCTCCTAATTGGAAGTGTGAGAATGATCCATTTCTACTGTTTGGGTTGTCACTGCTCATAGTTTATCAAGGTTCTATCACTGATGCGTTACCATGCTTTCTCATTTAGCCGGTATCTTTGACAGAAAACCCAAAGAAACGATCATATTCTGCTTAGTAAGCTTGCTTCGCTGTAATTTCAGAGTCCCTTCCACTGTACCTTCTGGGACATAAAGTTGGTATCTCCCACTGCAACTTCAGGAGAATAACGTTTGTTTCCTTCCATCCATCATGCTGCAACTCCAAGGTACAAGATCAATTTAATCTGTTACACCATTCGCTGGTTGTAATGACCAGATGTAGATGCCTGATATTTGCATGAATGCAAAGTATCATTTTTCTTTTCCCGAGAATGATCCATTTGTACACCTGGGTTGACATTGCTCGTTATTTGTCGAGGTTGTATCACTGACAAAATGTCTTGTCTTTTGTTCCACCAATAAAAGGTCCAAAGAGATAAATCACCTTTCTCCAATATTTCCAAACCTTAAGCTGATTGAGTTTTAAATAATAGTCCTGTTTCAGGTCCTTGTATTATTCAGAAGCTTTCAGAGTAATATGCGAAACTTCTTTTGTGAAAGTGTCGTTAGTCCATTAATCATTATTTCAATGCAAAGTGCCTGAAAAAGGTCGTAACAATAGACAAGAAGGAATTTGATCGGGAGCATAGCTCGAGATAAACAAGTTAATCAAAGCTAGCAAATGGGATCAAGAAGGAAATTTATTGGTAGTGTTTTGAAAAGAATAAGATAATCACAAATAACAAATTTAAAACGGGTAAAATGGAAACTAGGTGCCCCCGATATCGCAACCTGAGCTTCTCTGTTCAAACTTCTTGAGGACCATTTTAAGCTCAATATGTGTTTAGGGGATCTGGAGTACTTTGTCGATGCCCCAAGACGTAACATATTTCTTCATTGTTAATTCAAGCGTAGCAAGACTACTGTATGCCCCACTTTCGATCAAGATTTGAGCCGCCCTTTTCGAGTTTTCAACTCAAATCCCCTTTAGTCTCAAAGAGCCTTTTGCGAGTTTTCACCTTGGCCTCTCCTTTTTTCTCTCTCTTTTTTTTTGGAAAACTTTTTATTAAATCTGGATTCACCGGATTAGGTAGGTCCTTGCTATCCATCTCGGTCAATATCCATGCTTCCCAGAACATGCCTTCTTTTTTGTATAAGGTCCTTCCCAGTTGGGCATCCACTTTCTTCTGAAGTCCTTTTTGCATAGGAAAAATCTTCTTCAAAACCATATCATGAAATTTTCTAGGGCAAACATTTTTGTTGTAAGCTCGCATCATCTGACCGTGACAAATAGCTTTTAACATTTTCTCTTCAAATTAAACTGATCATATTTGACCTATTCTACCTCATCCAATTTCAACTCTTGACAAGACTCGAAGAAAAGGAATCTCGACTTCAATGGGAAAAATCACTTCCAATGAGAAAGGTGCTGCCTTGACGAAGGTCCTGGCCGACGTTTAATAAGCGTAAAGGGTAAACGTAACTTCTATATGCCAACCTTTACAAATCTCGATCATTTTTTATTATTTTTTCTTTTTTCTTTTTTTCTCCCCTTTTTTTTACATCAAGAGTGGGGTTTGACGACTGTCGACACTATAAGATTGGCATAAGAAGCGACTTTTTGCTAAAGTAACTAATGACCATGAACATGAATCGATGTTGGCCAAAAGCTTTTGAGGAGATTGGCTTGATAACATCCATGCCCACATATAGAAAAAATGGAGGAGGCTCATAAGTCTTGTCTTCCTCAATTTGGCATTTACAGCGTTACTGATGCAATTTCCCTTTCTTGGTGAACTAGTGTCCCGAACCTCTTGATTAGCTTGGTCATGGGTTTTTTTAAAAAAAAAACAATCTTAATAGCATACCTACGTTTCAGTGGCTTGGCGTGTCTTAATGTGATCATGCGAAAATATCTTTAAATTCTTGGAGATAACTCAATGATGCTTTGCCTTATTCCTGCGATGAGCTTCGCTTCCATCTTCATCTCCTTTGTTAGCTCGTAGTGTCCACTGACACTTCGTAAGGTAGGATCTACCATTCTTAACAAATTGGGAAATAAGTTGCAATCTCTGTCATCTTCAAAGCCCTTAGATCCCTCTAGACACATATCTCACTAAAAAGGGAGTCAGTAACAGCGTCGCTCATGTTATTGATATCTGGGGACCCATTGTGGGTATGAATTCAGAAAATCCAAAGAATAAATGGTTCTAAGGATGATTATTCGTATGATATGGTCATGAATAAAAAATGAAAAAAATGTACAGTATGAAATGTAAAGAATGAAAATATTCACTTAGAAAGATGCATTTTATTGAAATAAAAATTCTGGACACAAGCCTACTTCACAAAAGAAATCTTATTGTTTCTAGGTTTAAAGCAACAAGTGTGTTTTTCACATTACTCTAGATTAGCTTTAAAAATACATGTTTCTTCCACAATCTCATTGTTCAAAATACTCTCAAGTACATAAAAGCAGATGCTCGCAAAACTTTTATTCCTCGGTTCTCTCTTCGGGTATACCATTGGTGTTCTGATCTCCCGATTTCTAGGCTTCTGATGACTTCTTCAAGGAAACGCAACTCTCCTGCCCCCACTTTCAATTACCACTGCTTCGTCATCAAACTTCACAATACCCATGTTGATGAAATTTTCCACCAATTTCTTGAAAGTAATACAATTTTCTATCGAATGGCCTGTGACCCCCGCGTGGTACTCACACTGAGTGTTTGGTCATACCATTTAGGGTATGGAGGTTGGATCGATTTTGGATAGTGGGGGGACACAACGTGCGCATCAAATAAACTTTGATACAACTCCTTATACGTCATCGAGATCGGCGTAAATTGGAGTTTTTCAGTGTTTTTCCTTGCGCGAGATTCTTTTCTTGATGAACCCTGATACTCAGTAGTCACTGTTTTTGGCTGATTAACGGTAATTGACTTTGAGTGCCCTATGTTTGTATTATTCACTTCATTTTCTTTCTTCATTGTGGCCATTCTCTTGTTACTTTCTTCTACCTCTATCCTTCCATTTTTTATGGCATTCTCAACCATTTCTCCAGTCATTACAATGTTCGAGAAGCTCTTTGTAGCGCTTCTTAGCATATGAGTGATAAACGGGGCCCTCAGTGTATTAATAAAGAGCATGGTCATCTCTTTTTCTAAGAGTGGTGGTTGGACTTGTGTTGCTATCTCTCTCCATCGCTGGGCGTATTGTATGAAGCTCTCGCTCGGCTTTTTCTCCATATTTTGCAACGTGATCCTATCAGGCGCTATGTCTGCCACGTGACCATATTATTTCATGAAGGCCTGTGCCAGGTCCTTCCATGTCTTAATCTGGGCACGACTGAGCTGATTGTACCACCTGGCCGCAGACCCGACTAGACTGTCCTGAAAGCAGTAAACCAGCAATTGGTTATTATTAACGTGTCCCGCCATCCATCGACAGAACATCGTGATGTGCGCTTCGGGACAGTTGGTCCCATTGTACTTCTCAAAATCCTGAGTTTTAAATTTTGGCAGAAGTACCAAGTCCGAGACCAAACTTAAGTCCTTAGCATCTACCCTGTAACAGTAGTCAGCAGTCTCCATTGCTTTGAATTTCTCTTCTAACCACTTGCAACGGTCCTCGAGTTGTCTTGGCAGGTCTACCCTTGCCTTGTCTATTTCTGCCATTTCATCGAGATCGGGGACCACAGGGTTAGCTGGACTATCTCCTGGGTTGGAACCCGAGCCTGTCGAAAGGTGCGCCGGTATCGCGGTACCGGCCTGATGCTGCGACCTGATGGTAACAGGCGTCCTTCAGGTATACATATCTGGTTGTGCTTGAGTATTTGGCGGGGTAAAATCTGAAGGGTAAACAGGGTCGTCATTATCGTTCCCTGAACTAGCAGCAATGCCCTTTCCTTTCTCACGTTCCTTAGCCAGCAACTACGCTAACTGGCTTATCATATTATTTTGGGATTCTTGCATCTGCTCTATCATGTCCTGTTGTATCTTGACTAATTGCTCTTGCATTTGATTCTGCATGTCTTTTTACATCTGCTCTAATATTTCTAGTCTTTGATCCATGTTAATTGAAATAATTTCACCTAATTAAGGTCTTTCTACGAATTTTAAAGCATGTGATATGATGTAATGCAAATGCATGAAATGCAATGCAAATTCATGGAATGAATGTAAAAAAGAAAGAGATGCGTTGATTATAAATTTAATTCCATTAGAAGAACTTTTCTAGAAAATAAATTCCTTTACATAAAATGGATTGCATATACGGCTTTGTCCTCATAGTCCAGGTGAAGACACCAATCCTTTTCTTCGTATCTGGATGTTACGGTCATGTCCCGTGAACTTTCTCAATAGATGTCTCTTCTAGCTCCGTGTTGTTTGATCCAGGCCGCGACTTTCCACTCACCTATCCCTCGCGATGCTCAAGCTTCTTTGAGAAAATTGAGACGTGATGACTCTTGAATAGTTTTTGTTGGCTTGAATCTTTGGGCAAAGTCTTGTATTCTTCTGCAGACTATCAGTCCTCTCTCGTTGTCTACCTGGACTATGTTCGAATGACCGCATTATAATCCACTTTATCAAGTAACCCATTTCCTTATGACAAACTCTTCTATTTAGCAATCGAATATGAATCAACACCTCCTTTCTAAGATGATGCGGTGCGATGCAATGCAATGAAATCATAAACAAAACAAAACATGTTAGTACAGGAGAAATAAACAAAATAGAGTACCTATCCTGGTGACCACTAGGGTTTGGTTCAATTCTACCTAGGGTAGGCATTTAAGGCTCACTATATGTGGTTCGGTTCTAAGGTAAAGGTACCCGAACCGGCAGATTCCTCGATCCTCACCCATTATAGGCTTATACGGACTGAGTTTAGTTCAAGGGAATACATTTCCCTATGGCCATGCGGAGATGAAAATCTCACGAAGCACATAGGTAAGTATGTATCCCGAAAGCAATCCACTAGCCCATGCGGAGGTGAAACTCTCACGAAGGCGTAGTATCTTACTCCCACTTAAAAGGGTAAAAATCGGACGATTATGCAATATGATGCGCGAAATTGAACTAAGTGTGATGAAAATGCCATTCAATAAAACAAAGCAAGTCAATACTTTACACACAGCTTAAAGAAAACAAGAAATAAAGCACCTACTAGGGTAACCACTAGGGTTTGGCATGGCTATACCTAAGGTGGGCTCTTAGGGTTCACTATATGTGGTTCAGTTCTAAAGTAAGGGTACCTGAACCGGCGGATTCCTCGATCCTCACCCATTATAGGTTCATATAGACCGAGTTCAGTTCAGGGGGATACATTTCCCTATGGCTATGCGGATATGAAAATCTCATGAAGACATAGGTACGGATGTATTCCCGGAAGCAGTCCACTAGCCTATGCGGAGGTGAAAACCTCACGAAGGCGTAGCTTCTCACTCCCACTTAAAAGGGATAAGATCGAACGATCTATGCAATGCAACATGCAAAGATATACGCAAAGCTCGAAACAAATAAGGAAATAAAAACTGATGAAGACCGTAAAAACAGATGAAATGTAATGGAAGGATCGTATATTAAAACCAAATTTTCAATTTTCAACAAAAAGACAAAAATTAATCAACTTGTGGCTTGACTCTCTTATTCAAGTCCCCAGCGGAGTCGCCAAGCTGTCGTAACCATTTTTTGAAAAACGGAAATCGACTTTGGTTTTGAAAATGAAAATAAAACAGGAGTCGCCACCGATCTTTATTTGGTGTGATTGGATCACCTTTGTTTTAATAAAACATTTTGGTTTATTAAAACAGTGCTTTTGGTCTACGAAATTTGAGAAAACAGGTTCGGGAGTCAGTTACACACGAGGAAGGGTTAGCACCCTCGATACGCCCAAAATTGGTACCTAATTGATTATCTAATGTCTTAATGTCAAAAATTCGGAAAGATTTGAAAATACGATCCTCTTTTATTTTTAGAAACTTGAACAAATCGAAAATGGACGATAAGACCCTCTTATTTCGAAGAGATAAAATGTCATACTCAGTAAGTTAAGACACGACATTTTGGACTCCCGAAACTGAGCTTGTCTTTTGACTTTAAAATTCGGATTTAAGTCGGAGGAGGATATTCCGTTATTTGTCAGATGAGAAACCGGAACCCAGTAAGTTAAGGCTCGATTTCTCGAAATTCCGAATACGGGACATTGCCTTTATTTAGAAAATCTTACCTCGGAATAGCGAAACGTCACATCCAATGCGTTAGGACACGACGTCTCGAATTCTCGAGAATAAGCTTTTTTATTTAAAAATTATGTATCTGTTTTAAAAAGGATATTCAGTTATTTAGATTAAACGAGAAAAATCGAAACCCAGTAAGTTAGGGCACGACTTCCCGAACTTCTAAATACGGAATATTGCCTTTATGAAAGAAATCAATTTTGTATCGGGGAAAAGTTAATATAACACAAGTTTGTAATAAAATGTAAAAAATGAATGCGTGTAGCAACATAGTAAAAAAATGCGTTAGTGCGAGTGACAACATAGAGGGCAAAAATGAAGTGAATAAATAGGATGAATAAGCTAAAAAGGAAAGAAAATAATAAGCAAGCTAAATATATTTAATATATAAGAGAAATTAACAGAAAATGAGAAAGCGAATAAATAGTATGTAAAATAAATAATAATAATAAATATGCATAAAATAGCAAATGCGATAATAATTGAAATAATTATATAATAATAATAATATATTTATAATAATATTAATCGAAAATAATAATGCTCATAAAATATATAAAACATGTTAATGATAATAATAGCAAAAAGGTAAAAATAAGATAGTAATAGTAGTAATAATGATAATTAATGATAAAAATAATGATAAAAGTAAAATAGTAATAATAATAATAGTATAGTATAGTAATAATAATAATGGTAATAATAATAAAGTTAATTAGTGGTATATTAATAATAATATGTTAATAATAAAATTAATAATAATAGTAATAATAATTTAAAAAACAATAGTAAGAATAATAAGAATAAGAATAACAAATAACGAAAACAGTAGGTAAAGATATATATATATATATATATATATATACTATTTTAGATTTGCTAAAAAATAAAAGAGTAAGAAATAAACAAATAGATATGTAATAATAAAATAATAATGAAAAATAGGGTAGTAAAAATAATAAAAGTATAATAATAAAAAAACAGAATGATAAGCAACAATATATGAGAATATAAAAAAAATTAAATAAATGGACAATACAAATAGCAAGATAAGCAAATAAACAAATGAATAAAATAATAAATAACTAAACCATTAAATAAATAGATGAATAAAATAAAGAAATAATAAACAACTAAACAATTAAATAAATGAATGAATGAATAAAGAGTTAAAATAAAAGGACTTAGTCGTCGTTAAAATGAAATTAAAAGGTATAATTTAAATAATAAAAGAATGCTGACGAGGGCCAGAGTGTAACGCGCGGAAACTAACAAGGACCGCATGGGAAAATATCCCAGGCCTTGATGCACTGTGTTTCAATTGGCCAAGGCACGGATCGAATTAAAATGAAATAGAAATAACAGGGCAAAATTGCAAAAGAGGAAAAATGCAAAATGGGACTTGATCAAATAGCGCTGCAAAAAGGGGAGGACCCAACGCGCAATTATCCCTTTTGAAGGAAGAGCACGCGGATCTTTTCCTAAACGGGTCAGGTCACACGGGTTCCCCCAAAACAACACCGTTTTGGCGCCTGGGGGAACCCAACGAAACACTATCGTTTTGGTGGGCAGATTTAAGCCCAAATTTTCCCCTTTTTTTTTATTTGCAGCCTTCTTCAAAAAAAAAACTGAAAGGGGGTCCTTTGAACCCCTCCCCCTCTTCTCTTCCAATCGAAAAAGGGGCCACCGGATTTGCTTGCTGCCCAGCACACCACCACCGTATATGGTGGCCGAGGGTGCGCGAAATGGGTCTATATCCTCAGTTCACGGTGCGTTTGAAAGTTTCGTCTTCAGATCCCCCACAAGCGCCGAAACTACGAGTCCCTTTACCCCTTTAGCCCGATTTTGGAACTAAAAAAGGGAGTTCCGACGACGAAGAGGTATATCTTTCCCTTTTTTATTCAAACATTTGTAAAATGTTTTAAAATAATAAATAGAGAATAAAGAATAAAAGGAAGCAGTAGGTAAGAATAAAACCAAAAAATGAAATCAACCTTTTGTTTCTATTCTTGATTTTATTTTTGATGATCATTTTTTCTTTTTTGATTTCGAAAAAAATTCACTCCTCCTTTACATTGTTTTTGGTTAGGCTTATATAGCCGAATGAATAATAAAAGAAAAACAATAAAATATTATTTTTGCTTCTGCTGTCTGCTTCCTTTTCTCTATTTGCAGGTAATGGTGGTGGCAGAGTTGGTGCGCCTTTTGCGCTGATGGCTGCGGCGGACATCAGAGGGCAGGTGGCTACTTTAGTTTTTTTTTTTTGGTTTTTTTTTTCCTTGTAATGGGCTAGGGTTAGTTTGTTGTTTGGGTTTAGTCTGGGTTATTGGTTAAGGGTAATTGGGCCTGCTTGTGTATGGGCAGGGCAAAAATGGGCTTGTACAATCACCAAAGAGATGAAAGATCATTTTCATAGATGGTGAGGTAAATTTATGATATTATTCCAACACACGTATATTTAGTTATTATACATATTATATTAAATTTATTTTGAATTTACCCTTATTCGTTTTCTCCTCTCGTTCTATTGTCTAATGTGAAAGTTTGACTTTCTAATACACGTTTTTATTAATTTTCGTTTTATTTTATGCCATTTTTGTAATTATTATTACAATTATAATTTTATAAAATTCTCCAATTTGCATCAATAAATTCTTACTGTTTACTATTATAATTTTATAATTGTTTGGGTAATTTGCAACTCCAAAGTAATTAATTACATCCGAAGTTTAATTGTTAAACTAAGCTTTATTTGATAACATGTTTTGATGTAACAAATTAAAGTGTTTTTGAATAAAAGTTAAAGTTGAACAAAATTGGGCAAAATTGATAAAATTAAGTTAAAATGATTTCAATTGAGTTAAACATTTTCAATCATGTTAAATTGTTTTTAAACAAGTCAATATTGCTCCAGGCCAAAAAGTATCAATAATTTTCAAGATATCGGTACTCATTCTAAAATTGATACCAAATTGACATTTTGTTTTCAATTTTCAAAAAAAAAGGATTAATACTTTTACAATAAGTATCGATACCTTTTACCATGTATCAATAATTTTACGTTTACAATAAGTATCGATACCTTTTACCATGTATCAATAATTTGTCTTTGATATTATTGTAAACTAAATTTAACAGTCACTAAATTAGGCATTAAATACTAACAGTATCGATACCTTTTGTTGCAGGTGAATTTAATGATCTGGTATTTTCATCCCCAACAACTTTATTCACGTTTCCAACAACCCCAACGGTTGGAAATGTATTAGAGGGTATAAATATCATCTTCCAAAGGTCCTGCAACAAGAAGAGAGATTAACAAGCTTAAAGATCAATCAATACAACCTAAATGCTTAACTCTTTCATACCTTTCTTGTACACACTTGACAGCTTTCATTGTTATTCTTTAACTCAAGTGTTCTTCATTGTAATTGTACTTAACTGGCAAACATTTTGATCTTGTAAGGGTTATTTCTTGTTTGCTTCTTTGTTATACTCTTTGAGAGGGTTGAGTCTTAAGGTTTGGGTAGAACCTTAAGGTAGTTGCAATCTTAAGATTTTAGGTAGAAATCTTAAGGGAGTTGTAAGGTTAAACCTTGTCTTCAAAGGTTGATCAAATTAGTGATTTTGAGAAAATCCTTAGTCGTGGAAAGCTAAGGGTAGTGGAGTAGGCAATTGGGGCTGAACCACTATAAACCGTTGTGTTCATTGTTTCTCATTCATTTGTTGCTTCCACAATTTTTTTAAGAAACCAATTCACCCCTCCCCTCTTGGTGATTTCGATTAGATCTTTCGAGCTAACAATTGGGTTCAAATCTAGTCTTTAAAGATGGTTTAACAACTAAGAGAAGATCAGAGAGAAGCTCAAATGATAATCAACTCATTCTACAATAATGACATCTACTTCCGGGTCAATTTTCTTTGGTGAGTCTTAATCTATCTCCAAATCTACTTATTTCAATGGTGCTAACTATTCCTATTAGAAGACAAGGATGATCTTATTCATCCAAGCAAATAATCTTGTCGTATGGGACATTATTATGGATGGTCCTTCAATTCCATCCAAACAAGAAGGAGAGCTTTTAGGTCCAAAAAGCAAGAAGGAATAGAATGAAGAAGATAGGAGAAGTATCCAACTCAATGCCAAGGCAATGCACATTCTATTTTGTGCACTTGGTTCGGGTGAGTATAGTAGAGTTTCGTCTTGCTCAAACGCCAATGAGATTTAAGACAAGCTTGAAGTCACCCATGAAGGCACTAGCCAAACGAAGAAGTTTAAAATCCTTACTCCCAACTACGAAACTTTCAAGATGAAGCCCGAAGAGGATATCAAGGAGATGTCTGATCAGTTTACAATCATCATAAATAGATTGAAGTCTTATGGGAAGACTTATCCAAATGAATAGGTGGTAAGGAAGATGATTCAAAGCTTACCTACATCATGGGAAGCCAAGGTGATTGCAATTGAAGAAGCAAAGAATTTAGAAACTTTGACATTGGATGAGCTCATCAGTTTTTTGCTTACACATGAGATGAGACTCAACAAATGGGGTAAAGAAGAAAAAGTTATGAAGAAGAATGTTGGTATTGTTATAAAATCCACCACAAATGAAGATAGTGAGTCAAGTGAAGATGTAACACTCCTTACCCGAGACCGTTGCCGGAGTCGAGCACGAGGCATTACTAGACTTAACTTCCTAGTTCGGGCCATAAAAATTGAAACTATCCATCTGCGTCATGTTCACTAAATTGACTATAACCCGAGTTACAAAACTTGAAATTTATATCCATAAATTTTCCCTGAAACTAGACTCATATATCTTCTTACTATAATTTTTCCAGAATTTTTGGTGTGGCAAATTAGTACATTTTAATAGTTAAAGTCTCCCCTGTTACACAGTTCAACAATTCTGACCCCTCTACACAAAAAACCAATTATCTCATAATATATAACTCTTTTGCCTACACCGTTTCTTTCATATAAAAATAGACTCAATAAGATTTAATTATATATCTCATTCACACCATAATTCCATTTATACTATTTTTAGTGATTTTTCAAAATCACGTTACAGTTGCTGTCCAAAACTGTTCCCCTGCAGATTTTTACTCTTTCATAATTTCTTTGTAATAACTATCATCTAAGCATAAATAACATACAAAACATGTTCTTAATTAACCATTTTAATGGCTAATTATTATCAAGCATTTACAAGCCAATATTAATCCATATCATAAGGACATACACTCAAAATGGCTAAGTCCCTATACATGCCATAACTTAAACGTTCAAGTCACAAAATACCAATATAATCCTTTGATAGTGTGTAACGAACTCCTACGTCCTTGTGATCCCCGAGTTGGCTTGTAATACTATAAAAAAAAGAAAGGAATGGGAGTAAGCATAAAGCTTAGTAAGTTTACATGTAAATAAATAACAACATTCTTAATGAATTATCTTAATCTTTTCTTACCAAGATTATTTAAGCCTTTAATTTAATATACTTAGGTCTTAAATTCTTACCTGTACCTTTTTAGCTTGAACTTGTCTTACCTTTCCTTTGGTATACTCTTTGAATTTTCCCGTTGAACCACTTGGAATACTAAGGATACACGGGTATCTTTCCTTATGAAACTTAACCATTGCCATGTCTTGACATGGTCTTACGTGGTATCCTTGCCTTATGAACTCACCAATGCCATGCCTTGGCATGGTCTTACATGAGACCTTTACCTTATAGAAACTTATCAATGCCATGTCTTGACATGGTCTTACATGATTTCCTTAAACCCTAATATCATGACATTTGTATCCTACACATTCCTAAGGTTCAACCGGAACTTTCTGAGATAGCTTTTTCGTCAATTCATACTTGAGTCTTTAAATGATAAATTTATAGAATAAATATGTAAATGATGGAATTTAATAGTATTAAATGTAAAATAATAAAATATTGGATTTATTTACCGCAAACTTACCTCGAAACAAAATACGATAAACTATATCGATTTAGTCCACTATCTTTTTCTTTCCCCGATCTAACTCTGAATTTCATTCCTCTTGATCTATAATAGCAAATTTAGCTTATTTAATACTCACATTTATTAAAACAACCCTTAACTCTAACTTTGGAAAAATTACAATTTTGCCCCTAAACTTTTACATATTTACACATTTGCCCCAAAGCTCGGGAATTAAACGTTACCCCTTATTCTTATGTTTTATGACATGCTAATCATTTTTCCCTTCTATGACAACATCAAATTCTCACTCTAACATGTACTTATGAACATTAGGTATTTTTACCGATTAAGCCGTTTTACTCGTTTTCACTTAAAATCACTTAGCAAAAGTTGTTTAACATAATTTCAGACTTCATATTCTATCATAAAACATCAAAATAAACACATTTCACCTTTTTCCAAATATGAACCCTAGCATGAGTTATTGATAGAATAAGCTAAATCGAGCTATCGGGGCTTCAAAAATGTAAATAACATTAAAAACGGGGCTTGGAATCACTTACTATGGAGCTTGGAAGCTTGAAACAAACCCTAGCTATGGTGAACCCTTGAAAATTCGGCCTAATGAATAAGATGAGCACATTTTGCCATCTTTTTCCCTTTTAATTTCTTTTTATTACTAAATGACTAAATTACCCTTCATTAAAAACTTTGGTTCTTTCTACCTATATATGTCCATTTTTGTCCATGAAAGCCTAATGGTATAATTACCATTTAAGGACCTCTACTTCAATTATGCTCTTCAATTAAATCCTTTAACACTTAAAACTGATATTTATCAACTTTTGCAATTAAGTCCTAATAGGCAAATTAGACATGCAATTCATGAAATTTTCTATCGATATTCTAACACATGCATCTAATCACTCAATAAATCATAATAATTTATCGTAATAACCTTTTCTATCTCAGATTCGTGGTTTTGCAACCACTGTTCTGGTTAGGCCCTATTTCGGGATGTTACATTTCTCCCCCATTTAAAGGATTTTCGTCCCTTAAAATCTTACCTGTGAAGAGATTTGGGTACTATTTTCGCATAGTTTCTTCGGGCTCCCATGTAGCCTCGTCTATCCCATTCCTATTCCATAATACTTTCACAAGTGCAATACTTTTGTTCCTTAATTGCTTAACCTCTCAAGCTAGAATTTTTACCGGTTCCTTACCGTAAGTCATATCTGGCTGAATCTCAACCTCTGTCTGCGAAATTACATGCTATGGATCTGAAGGATAACGATGTAGCATAGACACATGAAACACATTATGAATCTTCTCTAACTCAGTCAGCAAAGCTAGCCGATATGCCAATGGCCTGACTCTCTCGATCACCTCAAACGGTCCAATAAAACGGGGACTTAATTTGCCTTTCTTGCCAAATCTGAGAACTTTCTTCCACGAGGATACTTTCAAGAATACCCTATCACCAACTTGAAATTCAATTTCTTTTCTTTTCAAATCTGTATAGGATTTCTGCCTATCTGAAGCTGCTTTCAAGCAATCTCTGATGACTTTTACTTTCTCTTCTGTTTCTTTGACTAGATCAACCCCGTAAATCTAATTTTCCTTAAGCTCTGACCAATACAAAGGTGTACGACGTTTACGTCCATACAAAGCTTCATAAGGTTCCATCTTTAGACTCGATTGATAACTATTATTATAGGCAAACTCTATTAACGGAAAATATTTCTCCCAACTACCTTGAAATTCCAATACACAACATCTAAGCATATCCTCAAGTACCTAAATAACTCTTTCTGACTGACCATCAGTCTGAGGATGGAAAGCTGTACTAAAACTCAACTTTGTACCTAAAGCTTCCTGCAATTTCTTCCAAAACCGTGAAGTAAATCTCGGATCTCTATCTGAGATAATCGATAACGGTACTCCATGTAGTCTAACTATCTCTGAAATATACAACTCAGCCAACTTGTCAAGTGAATAATCCATACGAACTGGAATAAAATGAGCCGACTTCGTTAACTTATCAATCACAACCCATATTGCATCTTTCTTTCTCGGTGTCAAGGCAATCCTGTCACAAAATCCATAGTAACTAGGTCCCATTTCCACTCGGGAACTAATACAGGCTGCAATAAACCTGAAGGTACCTAATGTTCAGCTTTTACCTGCTGATAGATCAAACATCTAGAAACAAACTCTAAAATATCTCTTTTCATTCCTGTCCACCAATACATTTTCTTCAAATCATTATACATCTTTGTACTACCTGGGTGAATAGACAAAGAACTGCTATGTGCTTCCTGTAAGACTTTCCGAATAAGTTCATCATTCTTGGGTACACATACTCTATCTCTGAACATCAAACAACCGTCAAAACCAATCTGAAAATCAGACTCTACACCTGACTCGCACTGAACTCTTTTGGCTTGCAACTCACTGTCATCCTTCTGAGCTTCACAAATTTCTTCAAGAAACATCGGTTTAGCTCTCAACTCAGCTAAAATAGAACCATCATCTGATAAGGCCAAACTAGTGTGCAAAGCTCTCAATGCAAATAACAATTTTCTACTCAAAACATCAGCAACAACATTTGCCTTACCCGAGTGATAATCGATCACTAGCTCATAATCTTTAATCAACTCTAGCCATCATCTTTGCCTCAAGTTCAGATCTTTCTGAGTCATCAAGTATTTCAAACTTTTATGATTAGTGAATATTCGACATTTCTCTCCATACAAGTAATGTCTCCATATTTTCAATGCAAATACAATAGCAGCAAGCTCTAAATCATGTGTCGGATAATTTTTCTCAAGTGGCTTTAACTGTCTAGAGGCATAAGCAATTACCCTTCCTTCTTGCATAAGTACACAGCCTAGTCCATTCAAGGATGCATCACTGTAAATCACAAACTCTTTACCCGGTTCTGGTTGTACTAAGACAGGAGCTTCAGTCAACAATGCCTTTAACTTGTCGAAACTCTTCTGACACTTCTCAGTCCATTCAAACTTGACATCTTTCTGTAGCAATCTTGTCAATGGAGTAGCTATCATGGAAAATCCCTCTACAAATCATCTATAATAACCGGCAAGACCAAGAAAACTTCTAACCTCTGATACATTCCTGGGAGGCTTCCAACCAACAATGGCTGAAATCTTACTCGAATCAACTTTAATACCTTCACCTGAGACAATATGTCCAAGAAAACAAACTTCCCGTAACTAGAACTCACTTTTACTAAACTTGGCATAAAGCTGATTATCTCTCAAAATCTGTAAAAATGTTCTCAAATGCTCTGCATGCTCAGTCTCATCATGATAATAAATCAAGATGTCATCAATGAACACAACTGCAAACTTGTCCAAATAAGGTCTAAAAATTCAGTTCATTAAATCCATAAAAATGGCAGGAGTATTGGTTAATCCAAATGGCATCACAAGAAACTCATAGTGACCATACCTAGTTCGAAAAGCAGTTTTTGGAACATCCGACTCTTTAACTCGCAACTGATAGTATCCGGATCTCAAATCTATCTTAGAGAACACAGTGGCTCCTTTCAATTGATCAAACAAATCATCTATTCTAGGCAATGGATATTTGTTCTTGATGGTTACCTTGTTAAGCTATCGATAGTCTATGCACAATCTCATGGAACTGTCCTTCTTTTTCACAAATAACATTGGCACGCCCCATGGTGAATAACTAGGTCTTACAAAGCCTTTATTAGTTAATTCCTGTAGCTGAGCTTTCAATTCTTTCAATTCTATCGAAGCCATTCTATAAGGAGCAATAGAAATACGTGTGGTACCTGGAATCAATTCAATACCAAACTCAACTTCTCTTATAGGAGGCAAACCTGGTAGTTCTTCCGGAAACACATCAAGAAACTCATTTACCACGGGCACTGATTCAATTTTCAACTCTGGATCTTTAGTATTCAACACAAAAGCAAGATAAGCTTCACATCCTTTCCTCAAACATTTCTGAGCAGACATAGCTGAAATCATGGTAATTGAACTATCTCTAAATTAACTCAAAGGATTTCACCATTTTTACATTTCAACTCAATGAATTTCTTTCCACAATTCACTACCACATCATGTGTTGTTAACCAATCCATACAAAGAATCACATCAAGCTCATCAAAAGGCAATAGCATGAGATCGGCCGGAAAACAGTAACCTCTAATCATCAAAGGGCAATTTTTACAGAAAACAGTAACCTCTAATCATCAAAGGGCAATTTTTACATACTTTGTTTACTAACACATACTGACCTAATGGATTCGATACTATAATCACAAATTCCGCAAACTCTATGGGCATGTTCATACTAGGCATCAATTTCATACAAACATAGGAATGGGTTGAACCCGGATCAATCAAAGCAATAACATTAACATCATAAAGAGAAAATGTACCCGTAATTACGTTGAGGAACGATGCCTCTTCACGAGCACGGATAGCATAAGTCCTTGCGGGTGCTCTAACATCTGATCTGGTTGTTGTATCTCTAAATGTACCTCTACCTACCCCTACTCCGGGATTTCTCTGAGATCTGCCTCTAACGGGGGCATTGCCTGATCTTGCACTCGGTATTACTTCTCTTTTAACCATTTCGGGACACTCCCGAATGAAATGATCCGGTGCACCAAATCTGAAACAACCAATCTCTGTTGCTCGACATGGACCTGGATAACGTCGACCACATTGAAGACATTCGGGTCTATCAGGCTGAATACTGCCAACACTCGCAATCGAAATGCTTTGAGCTTTTGGATCCATAAATCTTCTACATCTGTTTCGGATAGAATACCCGGCTGAAAAATTAGATCTCGTTTCCGAGACCGTTGCCGGAGTCGAGCACGAGCCATTACTAGACTTAACTTACTAGTTCGGGGCATAAAAATTGAAACTGTCCATCTGCGTCATGTTCACTAAATTGACTATAACTCGAGTTACAAAACTTGAAATTTATATCCGTAAATTTTCCCTGAAACTAGACTCACATATCTTCTTACTATAAGTTTTCCAGAATTTTTGGTGTGTCCAATTAGTACATTTTATTAGTTAAAGTCTTCCCTGTTACACAGTTCGACAGTTCTGACCCCTCTACACAAAAAACCAATTATCTCATAATATATAACTCTTTTGCCTACACTGTTCCTTTCATATAAAAATAGACTCAATAAGCTTTAATTATATATCTCATTCACACCATAATTCCATTTATACTATTTTTAGTGATTTTTAAAAATCACATTACAGTTGCTGTCCAAAACTGTCCCCCTGCAGATTTTTACTCTTTCATAATTTCTTTGTAATAACTATCATCTAAGCATAAATAACATCCAAAACATGTTCTTAATTAACCATTTTAATGGCTAATCATTATCAAGCATTTACAAGCCAATATTAAGCCATATCATAAGGACATACACCCAAAATGGCTAAGTCCCTGTACATGCCATAACTTAAACGTTCAAGTCACAAAATACCAATATAATCCTTTGATAGTGTGTAACGAACTCCTACGTCCTTGTGATCCCCGAGTTGGCTTGTAATACTATAAAAAAAAAGAAAGGAATGGGAGTAAGCATAAAGCTTAGTAAGTTTACATGTAAATAAATAACAACATTCTTAATGAATTATCTTAATCTTTTCTTACCAAGATTAGCTAAGCCTTTAATTTAATATACTTAGGTCTTAAATTCTTACCTGTACCTTTTTAGCTTGAACTTGTCTTACCTTTCCTTTGGTATACTCTTTGAATTTTCCCGTTGAACCACTTGGAATACTAAGGATACACGGGTATCTTTCCTTATGAAACTTAACCATTGCCATGTCTTGACATGGTCTTACGTGGTATCCTTGCCTTATGAACTCACCAATGCCATGCCTTGGCATGGTCTTACATGGGACCTTTGCCTTATAGAAACTTATCAATGCCATGTCTTGACATGGTCTTACATGATTTCCTTAAACCCTAATGTCATGACATTTGTATCCTACACATTCCTAAGGTTCAACCGGAACTTTCTGAGATAGCTTTTCCGTCAATTCATACTTGAGTCTTTAAATGATAAATTTATAGAATAAATATGTAAATGCTGGAATTTAATAGTATTAAATGTAAAATAATAGAATATTGCATTTATTTACCGCAAACTTACCTCAAAACAAAATATGATAAACTATATCGATTTAGTCCATTATCTTTTTCTTTCCCCGATCTAACTCTGGATTTCATTCCTCTTGATCTATAATAGAAAATTTAGCTTATTTAATACTCACATTTATTAAAACAGCCATTAACTCTAACGTTGGAAAAATTACAATTTTGCCCCTAAATTTTACATATTTACACATTTGCCCCAAAGCTCGGGAATTAAGCTTTATCCCTTATTCTTATGTTTTATGACATGCTGATAATTTTTCCCTTCTATGACAACATCAAATTCTCACTCTAACATGTACTTATGAACATTAGGTATTTTTACCGATTAAGTCGTTTTACTCGTTTTCACTTAAAATCACTTAGCAAAAGTTGTTTAATATAATTTCAAACTTCATATTCTATCATAAAACATCAAAATAAACACATTTCACCTATGGGTATTTTTCCAAATATGAACCCTAGCATGAGTTATTGATAGAATAAGCTAAACCGAGCTACCGGGGCTTCAAAAATGTAAATAACATTAAAAACAGGGCTTGGAATCACTTACTATGGAGCTTGGAAGCTTGAAACAAACCCTAGCTATAGTGAACCCTTGAAAATTCGGCCTAATGAAGAAGATGAGCACATTTTGCCATCTTTTTCCCTTTTAATTTCTTTTTATTACCAAATGACTAAGTTACCCTTCATTAAAAACTTTGGTTCTTTCTACCTATATATGTCCATTTTTGTCCATGAAAGCCTGGTATAATTACCATTTAAAGACCTCTACTTCAATTATGCTCTTCAATTAAATCCTTTAACACCTAAAACTCATATTTATCAACTTTTGCAATTAAGTCCTAATAGGCAAATTAGACATGCAATTCATGAAATTTTCTATCGATATTCTAACACGTGCATCTAATCACTCAATAACTCATAATAATTAATCGTAATAACCTTTTCTATCTCGGATTCATGGTTTCACAACCACTGTTCCGGTTAGGAGATGTTTTTATATGAAGACAAAAATATGGAGATGTTTGCTAGGAGATTCAAGAGGTTCATGAAGTCTAATAAAGGAAGAAGATTCCAAAAGATGGAGGAATTGAAGCTTGAATCTACCAAGGAGAAAGATCTCATTATTTGCTATGAATGCAAGAAACCGATACACATCAAGTTTGATTGTCTTCAATGGATGAAGAAGGGGTCTAGCAAACAAAAACACAAGGCCTATGATGAGGATTCATTCGATGATGAAGATCAAGATGTAGCCAACCTATACCTTATGGCCATCAATGATTCTAAGGTAACTTCTAACTCATCTATTTCAAATTCTTATTCTTTTGATGAGTTATAAGATGCCTTTGATGAATTAAGCTTGGAATTTGAAACTATGGTTTCAAAATATAAGAAAACTATTTCTAAATTGAAAGATAGTTCACTCTCCAATGTCAATCATGAATTTGAAAGTAAAATTCATGATATACAAGCTATTTTAAATGATTTAGCTAAAAATTACCAAGACTTATATAATTTGCTTTCTAAAATTCATGATGATCATTAAAAGCAACTTGAGTTGCTTAAGAGTGTATAATTTGCTTTCTAAAATTCATGATGATCATTAAAAGCAACTTGAGTTGCTTAAGAGTGAAAAAGCTCACTCTAACTAAACTTTGTTAAAAATAGCTTTAATCATTATAAACATAAAGGTCCCTCAAGTTTTTACAAAAGAAAATTTGTTAAGAGTATATAGGTCCCTAAAGGACTCATTACTACTAAAGGTAAGGATATCATTTCTAAATGGATACCTAAAGGGACTTAAATCTTGGAAATTAATTCTTATGGACCCCAAAAGGAATTGGGTACGGTGCATTGCTTCAAGGTGAACAACACAAATGCAAATTCTACGCGATTGCACCTTAATGTTTTTGGTATGTTAGTTCACTTTTTCTCTATTTTTAATATCTATATTTGGACTAACCACTTTCTTTTCCTCTTAAGGGTGCTATAGCCAATAGCCCCCTCACTAATTATTTGATTATTTTTTTATATAACAAAAAAGGGGAGAAAAGAAAGGTAAATTTTATGGTTGATTGATTATATGTCAAATTTAATGACCAAGTTTTCAAAGCAAAATGAATGTCAAATTCGACCTTATTTTTTTAAGCCTTAAATTGAAAATGAATTTTATATAGGGGAGCTAAATTGAAAATGAATTTTATTAAGAGTGAGCAATTTATTCAAAAATAAATTTACCAAATATTTTGTTATATCAAAAAGGGGGAGATTGTTAACTAAGCTTTATTTGATAATATGTTTTGACATAAAAAATTAAAGTGTTTTTGAATAAAAGTTAAAGTTGAACAAAATCGGGCAAAATTGATAAAATCTAGTTAAAATGGTTTCAATTGAGTTAAACATTTTCAATCATGTTAAAACTGTTTTTAAACAAGTCAGTATTTGCTCCAGGCCAAAAAGTATCAATAGTTTTACATTAAATATCAATACCTTTTATCGAGTATCAATAATTTGTCTTTGATATCATTGTAAACTAAATTTAACAGTCATTGAATCAGGCATTAAATACTAATAGTATTGATACTCGTAAAAAATGAATCGATACCTTTTGTTGAAGGTGAATTTAATGACATGGTATTTTCATCCCCCAACGACTCTATTCATGTTTCCGACAACCCCAACGGTTGGAAATGTATTAAAGGGTATAAATACCATCTTCCAAGGGTCCTACAACCAGAAGAGAGATTAACAAGCTTAAAGATCAATCAATACAACCTTAGTGCTTAACTATTTCATACCTTTCTTGTACACACTTGAGAGCTTTCATTGTGATTCTTTAGCTCAATTGTTCTTCATTGTAATTGTGCTTAATTGGCAAACATTTTGATCTTATAAGAGTTATTTCTTGTTTGCTTCTTTGTCATAATCTTTGAGAGGGTTGAGTCTTAAGGTTTGGGTAGAAACCTTACGGTAGTTCTTAAGATCTTGGGTAGAAATCTTAAGGGAGTTGTAAGGTTAAACCTTGTCCTTAAAGGTTGATCAAATTAGTGAATTTGGAAAAATTCTTAGCTGTGAAAAGCTAAGGTAGTGTAGTAGGCAATTGGGGGCTAACCACTATAAATCGTTGTGTTCATTGTTGCTCATTCATTTGTCACTTCCAAAATTCTTTTTAAGAAACCAATTCACCCCCTCTTGGTGATTTCGAGTTGATTTTTCGAGCTAACATTAATGTTGATCGAAGATGATTACAATAATTAATAAATTGAAGAAGAAAATCAAGATAGAAGGTGATAACGAGAATTAAAGATTGAAGCAATGATTAAAAATAGGTTAAATATATTTGTAATATTATTAGTATCATTATCTAATTAGATTTTATTTTAATTTTTAGGGAGTTGGATTTTTTTTATTTGTGTAAATATATTTTTATTTTAATTAGGAAGATGAAGTTTTCTAAATAGTCTTTAATTTATTTCTTATTTTTTAAATAATACAATTAAATGATTTAATAATGTCAATAGTTGTTTTACTTATTAAAAAATATTAGAAATTTAGATAATATATCATAATAATCTCATCCTAATTAGATATTTTGATCTTCAACAAAAATCATAAAATTTAACTTGATTATGTTTGATACAATTTGAATTTGCATTTTTAATCTGTAACATTTTTATTTGGTTTTAAAATTAAAAATTACAAAATGTTAAAAATAGTTTCTAATATTAAAACTGTAAAAAAATTGAATTTAATATTTTAACATTAAATTAATAGTAATTTTCATAATTTTAATACAACTATTAGTTTACACATTCAAATTAAATCCACGTCTAATCTTAATTTTCAAAATACTAAGTGGATGTCCATCAAAATCTAGATAAGTTTTGATATATTTTAAATTCTAATGGTCATTAGAAGTAGAGTTCTATTTTTTTTATATTTTCTATGTCTATAAATATAGGCTTTGGAGAAGCATTGTAAATTATTCCTATTGATCAATAAAAACATGCTCTCTCTTTGCTCTCCCATTCTCTTTGTTCTTTATTCTTTATTCTCTGTCTTTTATTTTATAACACATTATCAACATGATTCTCTTTTATTTTATAATATGATCACTCCAAATTTGTTGCTCAAGTTGTTATTGATTGCCTTCTAGAGCTATTGCAATTTCAGTCTTCAATTGAGGCCTGCACACTATGGGTAATTATTATCCAAAGAAATTTATATAATCCTTACGAGGGTGATGATGATGATGATGTTAAAGATCTTCAGGTATATTTTACTATGATTATTTATTATATCATGTTTATTATAATTGGAGACTAATCATGACAACATGAATAGATAGATTCTAATTTGAAATCCATGTATGTTTATGATGTCATTATGAAATAAAGAATCAATGGAGAAGTTTAGAAGTTTGTCCTACTAGATTTGTTGCATTTCCTAAAGTGAATGCAAATATAAAGAAAATAAAAAATATAATCATGAACCACTAAAAGTGGGAACACAGTAATAAATAATAGAACAATGAGAGTTCTCAAGATAACTCTTCAAAGGGTAAAGATAACTTATGTTATCAATGTGATATGAAAGATTATTGGCCACATACGTATGCCCAAATATTTTGTTTCTGTTAATATTCTTTAAGGAAATATATGAGAATGTAGTATTGAATCCTATCATTACAAATAGAAAATTTTTACCTTATTTGGTACTAAAACAAACAAATATTATTTCAATATTTGATAGTACAAAATTACTTGAAAGTTCCATTAGAGCTGATATATCAATATCTAAAAAAACACAAAATTTGTGATGGTTAATGCATTAGTTTTAAAAGATATTCATTATTATAGATATCATATTGATATTGTGAATGAAGAAAAGAGTATATTTTATATGAATCACTATTGCTATAAATATCTATTTTGAAAGGATGAAATAAAATGAGAGGATTAAGTTATTGATTACTCTTGTTATTAAATTGAATTGATTGTGACTATCTTTGTGATCTTTTGTCATCATCCCAGCAAAATATTTGACTGTGAAAGATCTACTTATGAGCAATAAAATATGGTAATTCTATCTAAAGCTTGTTATGGTTGGATGTACCTGAAGTTGCAAGTTTTTTTTTACACTGCTAGTATAACTCTACAGTGTTCAGAATAAGTTCTCAATTAAAATTACTTGGAAAAATATTACTGATGAGAACTTATAAGAGAGAAAACTTATGTATGAAAAGTCATTGGTTATGTACTTGTTGTACACCTAGAAAATAATATCCACTCTCAAAGTTTGCTATTAATAGATTTTGATTGGATTCAAAGTCTATTACTGGAGTTTAATTTGTTTCCTTCTTGATAAAATCGTCAAGACTCAATGGATAAAAAAAAGGTACATCTTTAAATATTAAATCAACCTGATATATGGTTTAAATATTTGAGATGGTCTTCTTTTTAAGTTTTGATTACATGGGCTACATATTGTTTTAAGCATCTCATTTGTTCATGAAAATGAATATTAACTAATTTATTTATGCCACTATAGCAGGTTTTATAATTAAATAATATATTTGATTGAAACATATCTACAATGCAAATTTGTGTTAATAAACCAATGAATTTTATGGTTATTAAGATTTGATTTAGTTCAAATAATTGTTAAATTTAGTAGTTCATACGTTTTACATTATTCCATTTGTTAATTATTTAGAGAAATTACATGAGCAATTGTAAATGAAAAGTTCTATGAGCATGAATGGTTGGATTTTGAATTAAATTTCATACATGATTGTAACACCCCAAACCTGGCCTAGACGTTATGGTCGAATCTGGCGATGTCACATGATAGTGCTTTTGAAATCGCAATGACGCTAAGACCTTTTCTCTGTTCAAACCACTCTTCATTATCTTATGTTAACTTCAAATCGTGTCATTTGTTTTCAAAACGTTATCCATTTTCAAAACATTATTTATTTACAAATCGTCATTCATTTCCCAAAACGTTATACTTTGCGGAAGCTTTTAAAACAGTTTGCGTGTGCGTAATATTTTGATAAAACATTCATCTCTTTTGAAAACCCGAGTTTCTCCTACCACTAGCAGTTATAAAACATAAAGCAGTATAAAATCCAAATTTAAACCAAAAATCTGTAGAGGCCATTATTACAGAAAAATACCCACATAAACTTAAAATCATGATTAAGTATCAAACAGTATAGAAGGAGTCGCTTGGCCACCGCTGAGTCCTCCGCCGCACCGATCCACCTATGTTTGGGGATTACCTGTACAGATTAAACAGAAGGGTGACTTTTCGTAAACTCAGTGTGTAACCCCCATACAAAATAAACAGTCAATATACAAATAATCACATCTGGGACTCAGCCCTTTTTCAGTATTAGTATCAGTCCAGTTTGGGCCTTAGCCCATTTTAGTAACAGTATGCACTCAGGCCTTAGCCCATCACAGTACAGTAATAGTAACAGATATGCAATTAGAAAATCCTACCCAACCAGCCTCTACACTCCATCTCCGTCCAACCTTACACTCCCTATGGGGATATAATCAACCCACTCATCCCTACACTCCAAATAGTACCGAATGCGGCACTAGACAGTAATTTGCAGTCGTGCTGCCAGTAAATTAGGCTCGAAGCCTTTTAGTACACTTCCTCCAATCAATATCAACCCATCCCCATGCAATGCATCATACAGTTATGTCGTGCCCAATCATGGTATATCACATAAATACAGTACAGTACAAACAACATGCTCAATATACAGTCATATATATATACATATCAAGTATGGATATAACAGTCATTCAGTTAGGGGTCTAGGTAATCTTACCGACCCTACAGTAGGTCCACAGTCGACTCGAGCGACCTGTTCAACCTTAGCAGTCAAACAGTGAAAATGGGCCCACAAGCCATGTAATTTACCCATGTGGGCCCACACGCCCGTGTGATTCACCTGTGTGGAGCTCACACGCTCGTAGGGCCCACATAGCCCAATTCGGCCCAGCCCATGAATCGCACATAGCCTGCCTCGTCGATCACAGGCTCATGTCCGATCACACGGCCTACCACACGAGCGGCCATACGCCCGTGTGGTGTCGACAGTCTCACTTTTTGGCTTTTCACTGATTTCCGTTTGCAGAGTTGTGTTTACACACCTGTAGTGTTTTAGATACCTAAGCCCTCCTGAGCTCTTCAATACCTACAATTGACCAATCCAACACCACAATCAATCTTTCTTTACAATAAAACAACAAATCCCGAAACCAATGGACTCCTCTAAAAAGCAATGAACACATACTGCAAGGTTTCCAATCGACTTGCTAAGAAATAGTACAAAGGGAGCCTCAATCCACACGATATGCTGCTCAATCAAAACAATGTTAACAACTTACCACTTACCACACATGTGGCTAACGTTTGCACAAAAGAAAAGAACGAAGCGCACTTAGGAGCAAAAGCGGAGAAATAAGGGAAACCAAAGAAGAAAAACAAGAAGAGAGGATAAGGAAAGGCAGAGTTTCGACAGTGTGTAGAGATGAAGAATGGAAATGTATGTAAAAGAAAAGATGAAGCAAGGGAGGGAGAGAGGGAGAGAGCAAAATGTCAGAAACTTTGAGGAAATAAACTGATCACTCCATCCCTCAATATTCTCCTAAAACCGTCCAACCACTCCCACTATCCAAATCCCTTAATTTTCTCTCCACATTTCCCACTACCCCTCTACCACTTCGGCATTTCAGTTGAGTTCAAACACTACACAGCACCACTTAGCAAAAATAATACTCCAGCAATAGCTCGAACCCAAGACCTCTAGTATAATGACACTCCACTTATCCACCAGACCAACAGGCCCATTCTGACATGTTTTACTAACATTTATTTATAAGCCTACTGGCTAAAGATAAGGGTTTATTCATTTAAAAACAAAAAATTGCCCAAGCTAACGCTTGAACTTGAGACCTCTCAGACACTTTCCAGAACACTTAACCACTAAAGCAGATAGACATTGTGTCACAAACATACGAAAATAAATATCTAAGGGATTTTTGGGGAGTTACAATGAAAGAAAAAAATTGCTAGTTTTTCATTATTGTCCATTTTTTTTTTTTTGCACATTCCTTGGAATGAATGTCTGCGATAAATATTTTATAATCACTTTTGATCATTAAAGTCAATTTGGGCATTTGAAGATTTTGGCATATTCCCTGAAGTGAATATTGCATATAATTATTTGCAAATTATATTTATTTTATTGAGTTAATGACATTATTAATTTCACATTAATTTAGGCATTTCCAGTAGTAAACGTCACAATAGTACTTATATGTGATTACAAAGTAAAAGGAATGATAGTAAAATTGTAACAGCCCGATTTTAACCTTAATCAGAACGATGGTTTCAGGACCACGAATCCGAGTCGAAAAAATATTTTAATATTATTTTCTATGCTCATTATCTGTGAATTGATGTGTGTGAAAATTTCGTATTAAAATTTGATCGTTTTGGTGCTTAATTGTGAAAAATGGCTTAATCGCATAAAAAGGAAATTTCGTGGTTAAATGTGTAGGTGCCGAATTGTTGATGTTTTCATAAATTGGAGGTGTTAAATAGCAATTTGACCATAAAAGGATGGGTAGTGGCCAGCCATCATTTGCATGTAATAGTGGATGTATTATTTAAGTATTTAGTAATGGTTATTTGGTAAATTTAATATAATTTATACGAATAATAAAAACAAAAAGATGAAAGTGTTCATCTTTTATTCATTGGAAGGCCGAAACTCAAAGAAAAGAAGAAAATAAATAGGTTTTGGATATTCGACACTTGTGAGTCCAAATTCAAGGTTAGTTTGGTTTCGGTTTTTGATAATTTCTACGTTTTTGAAATCGTTGCTTTGAAATGTACAATACCCATGCTTGAATTTTTGAAATTGATGATGATTTTGTGTTATGCCATTGATGATAAATTGTGATTTGTGTTGTTTGATGTTAGAAAATGGAAAATATGTGTTGAATTAACATGTTTTGTCTTTGAATTTTTGGATGAAATTAAGTGATTTGGATTAAATTGCATTTTTGAAGGACAAAAATGCAAAATAAATGAATTGTATGAGCTTGTTATAGGACGATAAAGATTCGGCCCTAAAGAAGTGTGGCTAAATTTTGAGTATTTTGTGTTTTATGCAATAGGGACTAAATTGTAAAAATTGTAAATATCAGGGGTAAAATGGTAATTTGCCCATTTATGTGTTTTTGGACTAAATTGAATGAAAATATGTTGAA
Organism: Gossypium australe; assembly: GCA_005393395.2. Classification (NCBI taxonomy): domain Eukaryota; kingdom Viridiplantae; phylum Streptophyta; class Magnoliopsida; order Malvales; family Malvaceae; genus Gossypium; species Gossypium australe. Next base: position 127,893,990 of record CM016616.1, on the reverse strand, counting down.
TGAGCTTAATTTGTAATTTATTTAGACCAAGAACAAAAAGGATCGAGAGTGAATCGGGGAAAGACGAAGTTAATTGAATAGCCGGGAAAAACAAAGTCCGTCGATACTCGAGGTAAGTTTTTAAGCAATTGAATTGAATTGAACTTTTAACTATAATGAATTACATGTATTTAATAGAGATAGATATGTTTAATGTGATATTAGTCAAGAGTTGAATTTCTTCGAATATGTAGTATACATACATGTTAATGATATAGCTATGGAGACAATAATTGGAGTGATGAATTTAGCCGAATGTAAAGTATAATTACATGTAAATAATGTAGCCGAATGTGAGGTAGATATTTAAGCCTTTGGTTTATATGAATGGAAGGTGTAAATTATATATATATATATATATATATATATATAATGTTGACATTATCAAATGTGGTAATGAAAAGTGAGATGGTTGTATTCGAATAAGGTGTATATATGTATAATTCCGAATGTGATAATGTTCTATGGGATGAATGAGTTGAATTGGAAATGAGTATATGTGTGTGTGTGTATATATATATATATATATATATATGGTATTTGAAGATAAGGATATATGTATTTGTATGATGGAGAGAAGATCTGATAATGGGCACTAAGTGTGTGAAATCGGATAATGGGCACTAAGTGTGCGAATTGAACTTCCGAGCACTAAGTGTGCGAAATCGGATAATGGGCACTAAGTGTGCGAATTGAACTTCCAAGCACTAAGTGTGCAAAATCGAAAAATGGACACTAAGTGTGTGAATTGAACTTCCGAGCACTAAGTGTGCGAAATCGGACCTGAAAACTTTAAACGTATAAATTGAACTTCGGTACATTTCAGATTGCTTAAATTCGGTTGATGAGAAATAAAGGTAGATGCAAATATAAATTCAAAGATTGATTTTGGTAAGTTTCGATGCTATGTGATATTTTTATTTGAATGGTAAGTATAGATTTTGTAAGTAATATATGTATAAGTTATTAATTGTTAAATGTATGCATATGCGGTTTTTGGAGCTATGAAAGGTAATAATTTGGTATGCAATTGTATTAAATTGAGGAATGGATTATATATACTTGAGTGAAACATATTATTGAATGCTGGAATATTCGGTTAAAAATTCATGAAATGTGTGAATTTTCTTTTAAAATGTTTAAAAACATTGTTATTTGTAGTTGCTTATAACTTACTAAGCTATAATAGCTTACTGTGGATGTGTTTATTGAATTGTTTTATAGATTCTGAAGTCTGGTTAAGAGCTCGGGGATCATCGTCAAGTCTATCACGCTATCAACTACTTTTGGTATTTTTTTTTAGTTGAACTATGAACATAAATGGCATGTATAGGCTAGTAATATTATGTTTGGTTTTGAAGTTGTATATATTTGTATAAGCCATGCGAAAATGGCTTGTCCATCTTGTTAATCTTGGAATTTATATTTTGGCTTGATGATTATGTTTGGTTGTGGTTTTTGGTTGATTTGATTTTGGTATATATATAAGTATGGTTAATGTATAGAGTTTAAATGAAATGGAGTAAAGATGTTATAAACTTATTAACCATATTTTGCAATGAAACAGTTTTTGGTTAGCAGCAGTGATGTGATTTTGAAAAATTACCAAAAATAGGAGAAATTAAATTAGAAAGTGAATAAGATATAGAATTAAAGCTTATTGTGTCTATTTTTATATGAAAGAAACAGAGTAGGAAAGAAATTTTATATTATGAGATATTTAAATTTTAGTGAGACTAGTTCTGAAAGACTTCGTGATCCCCTGTTCTGTCTTGGAAAAATTATTAAAAATTTTACAAAAATAATCATGGAGTATAGTTTATATGCTTAGAATCCTTAATGAGTCTATTTTTAATTGGAATAAACGAAAACATTAATTGAATTCTGTACAATGAGATAACTGAGTTTTTGTAAAGATAGGTCAGAACCATCAAACAGTGAAACAGGGGAAATTTTAATGAATAAACTGTACTAATTGGCCACAAGAAAAATTCTGGAAAAATTATAGTAAGAAGATATATGAGTCTAGTTTCAACGAAAATTTACGGATCTAAATTTCGAGTTTTGTAACTCGAGTTATAGTTAATTTAGTCAACATGATGCAGATGGACAGTTTTAAATTTTTATGCCCAAATTAGTAGTTAAATTTAGAAATGCCTCAAGCTCGACTCCGGCAACGGTCTTGGGTAAGGGGTGTTACAAAAATTATCAATTTTTCATAATTTATATTGACATTGTTAGTAAAACTGAAATGCATGTTAAGTAAACCAGAAGTTTATTGATGCAAATACATTTACTACTTGGCGTGACCAGTTAAATCATCTTGGATCATATATGATGCGGAAATTAATTGAGAATTCATATGGACATTTATTAATGAACCAGAAGATTCTTTAATTTAAAGAATTCTCATTTGTTGCTTGTTCTCAATGAAAATTGATTATTAGAAACTCACTAGCTAAAGTTGAGATTTAATGTATTGTATTTCTGAAATGAATATGGGCTCATTCATCCACCATGTGGATGGTTTTGATATAATATGATTTTAGTAAATGCATCTACAGAATAATCACACATGTGTTATCAACTTGCAACCTATCGCTTGCAAGATTACTAGTTTAAATAATTAATTTCAATTCATGCAATTAAGATAATTCATCTTACTAATATTGATGAGTTTATATCTCAGTCTTTGATTAATTGAGTTTGAAAAACTTTTGTAAAAGTTTATTATTTATGCGGATAATGGTTTAGAGAAATTATTGATCGAACGCCTTTGGTTAATATCTAAACCATTATTTATGAGAACTAAACTTCCTATTTCAACATGAGATTACGTTGATTTACATGTTATGAGCATCATAAGTTATAAATACTCCCCCATTACAATTGATTTTTGGTTAAGACCTAAATATTTCTCATCTTTGAATTTTTGTATGTGCGTACATGTTCCAATTACTCCACCATAATGCACAAAGATGAGTGAATCCTGAAAGAAAGTTGGAAATATATATATTAATTACGAGTCTCCTTGTATTATTATATGTTTTAAATACATTAGAGATTCAATTATGACATAATTTGTGATTACTATTTTGATTTGAGAGTTTTCCCGACATTAGGGGAAGAGAAATAATAACTTGTAATGAGTTAAGGAGAGAGTAATTTGAATCAGGAGTTCAACAAGGGTAACTCATTACAAGTTCCAAATATGAAAATTATCACAAAAGAAAATAATAAATCTATATGGTCATATAGTGAAGGCGAGTGCTCCAGAAAAGACCCAAGACATAACTAATAAGTAAAACTTCAGAAGAGATTCAGGTACCTGGAACTGAAAATTAAAATAGTGAAAATAAGATATCTCAATAAGTTATGTCAATTTGAGAAAATGTTGAACCGATAATAAAAGTGGTCGACAATGGTTTTGCATGCAATATTATTGTTGAAATAATGAAATAAAAGGAGAATCTTGAATAAATCTATTGAGAAATATAGATATTGAATAAATTTGTCAAAATAGAAGGATGCAACTCAAGAACAATTAAATTTGTGGAGTTTTTAGATCAGTAGTCCAAATATCTAAAGGTATAAAACTAGTGAGGGTGCAAATGAAGTAGTTTTGCAAAACGGAATAAAATATAAAGTTTTTGCTAAATTTTGGCATTGGTTATGAAAAGATATAATAACTTTTGTGGTAGATGTAATATCCTTTAGATATATTATTAAACTAACGGTTCATAAAAGGTTTAACTTGCATCTAATTATTGTTGTTACAACCTTCTATGAATCACTATATAGTAAAGTTTATATTTAAATCCTTAAAGAATTTAAAATGCCAGAAGCATATTGAAATTCTCGAGAAATTGTTCATTTATGTGAATTGAAATAATTTGAACATATGTGGTAAATTTGACATAGTGAATGGTAGTTGAGGGAGGATTATAAAATGATCCAGAATATGTATTTGTGTTTTTATAGAAGAACCGTGATAAAAGTTTGTTATGATTATTGTTAAATCTCCTGAAGAGATCAAAATATATTTCCCCCAAATTTTCCCTCACTCATGACTTTCAAAAGAATGGTGATATAAATGTTTAGCAAATACATTCAAATAGCCATTTGAAAAACTAGTATTCAAGATTGAATACGTAAAATCTGAGAAAGTATGTGATGTTTTCATGAGGGGGAGTAAATACGCGCTGTAATTTTTTTTCCTCAACCAAGGTTTTGTCCCATTGGGTTTTCCTGGTAAGGTTTTTAACGAGGCAACATATTATGCGTATTACAAATATGTGTACTCTTTTTCCTTCACTAGGAATTTTTTTTTTCCATAGGGTTTTTATCTTAGTAAGGTTTTAACGAGACACATTATCTACCAAAGGACATCCAAGGAGGAGTGTTATGAATATCTTATTAAGTGGATATCCATCAAGATCTAGATAAGTTTTGATATACTTTAAATTCTAATAGTCATTAGAAGTAGATTTATATTTCATTTATACTTTCTATGTCTATAAATATAGACTTTTGAGAAGTATTATAAATTATTCCCATTGATCAATAAAAATACAATCTCTTTGCTCTTCTATTCTCTTTTATTTTATAACAAATTTAATATTTTAACATTAAATTAATAGTTATTTTCATAATTTTAATATAACTATTAGTTTACACATTCAAATTAAATCCAAATCTAATCTTAATTTCCAAAATATTTTTCTAAAATTTAATCTTTAAAATATTAACATAAAATTTCAAGGTGGTGTTGTTATTTTACCATTATTTAAGCTCATAATAAATGTTAAAAATAATCCATCTTCAACTACACTTTTATTATAATTTGAATCATAATGAATAAGCAATTTCTTATTATTTTAAATTATTTTTATTTAAACCAAAATTAATTCTAAACTAAAGGATCTTAAAAGCCCTAACTTTTTTCAAAAATTCAATTAAGCTACAAATTCCTTTTTTTCACTCAATTGAGTCATTAAATGCTAGAAATACAGCTAAAAAAGCCCTTTTAACTGTTAAATGGTCATTGTTACAAAGCAAAGGACAATTATTTTTTTATTTTTTTTGCTGTGTGGCACGCCAAGATTGTCCCACATGACAAAAAATAATATTTTATATAAAATAATTTAAAACTTCATATAAATGGTTAAAAATTATAGAAACCATAGAAACTTTTATAAAATTTATAAAATATTTTTAAAAATTAAAAATATTAAAGTGCAAAAAAATAAAAATATATAGAAAATTATAAAGAAATTATTATAATGACAAAAGTATATAAATTTTAAAAAAATTAAAAAAATATTAAAAATTTTTAACATAATAAAAAATTTACAAATTGTATTAATTATATAAATTCTGAAAAGAATAAAAAATATGGAAAATGTTTCAAATACAAAAATATATAGAAATGTGAAAAAATTAGAAAAAAATAAAGATTTTATATAAAATTTTAAAAATTACAGAAAAATATTAAAACTTGTTAACATAATAATATTATTGAAAATTGTATAAATTTTATATATTATGAAAAGAATAAAAAATTGTAAAATTATGAGAAACTGTTTAAAATACATAATAATTATTAAAATATAAAAATGTGAAAAAAAACTATAAAAATATAAAAAAATTAAATGTTATACACACTTCGAACCAAATATCTCTTGTAAATTTCAAGTCGAGTTGTATCTCTAGCTTCTCTCGAATATATCCTAACCCTGAGCAGGGCAATATTTAGTGCTTCAAAACCCCATTACTTGCAAAGTCCCTTAGATATTATATATAATATTCGCTAACTGTTGTCATTTGAGGGCACCAGGATGGCTTATTGAGCCTTGAATATATAGTAGAACCTAACACTGGCAGACAATGTTTGCCCCATCAAAATATCTAAACCAGATATTGATACTCAGTGGATCCCATCCCATGCATTTTTCTTTAATAAAAATGGATACGCTCTTTTGCAATAATATTTTTAATAACTATTATATTTTTTTCTGTAGTTTTATATTATTTTTTGAATAATTTGTAATAATATTTTTTGTATTTTCTATATCTTTATAAAGTTTTCACGTTTCTAGTTTTTAATATTTTTAATAATTTTTTATATTCTAAACATTTTCCCATAATTATATTTTCTTACAAATATTAATCATAATTATATTTATTTAAAAATTTAAAATTATTTTTCATGTTAATGATTTTATTATTTTTAAAATTTATATATATATTTTTTGCACTTTAATATTTTTTAATTATATAATTTTGAAAATATTTTTATATATATTTTAACATTTTTTATACTTTATACTTTTAATGATTTTTATAAAATTTTAATAATTATATATATAATATTAATTTTCATTGTCGTTTAATTTGTAATATAGATAGTTAACTTTTACTGTTAAAGAACTTAATTGATTGTAATTTTAAAATTTGAGGATTCAGTTGAGAAGACTCTTTAACCTTAATTCTATTATCATATCACAAAAATAAAAAATAAAAAGCATAAATAAATAATGAAATATACAAAGAGGCATCACCATAAGAAAGACACATATGAAATATTTATTTTATAATTGAAAATAACATTAAAGAGACATACACAAAGAATGCAATACAAAAGAGTTTTTTTTTTTCCAAACACAGAGCTGTCATTACAAAAAAGATACATATAAAACATTTATTTTATAATTGAAAATAATAATATTATTTAATATATATTGATAAAATCACTAATACTCCGTTTGGTTGAAGTATTATTTTTTCCACATATTTTAGTCTTTGGTTTGCTATAAACTAAAACATTTCGCATATTTTGAATAATTTATATTTTGTACAAGAGTTTTTACCCATTTTCTAAGTATATGTTTAAATTTGTATTAATTATAAATGTCATAACGTCGCCTACATAAGAGTACGGGGGCCTAGTAAGTAAAGTTAGATATGGAGGGACTAAATTACGTAGAGTTGCCACTAACCAATTAGAACTAGGTTGGTTCGCCACCTATCGTCTAAAAATCTAGAATTAATACTACGGAAAAATTCTAAAAATCTAAACTCGATCTCATCACCAAGTTCCGGGTTTGGGTGTACGGTTATGTCTAGGGAAGGTTATGGCACCCCCACAACGCCTATCCGGGGATAGTCCTACGGGGTCTTAAGAGCTAGTTTTTTTTTTTTTATTTAAGCATATTAATGTCTTACTCTAAGCTAAAATCTTATGGAAATATTAAATAAAAACTCTAAAGGAAATGTCTCCGGTTTACTTGTAGCTCGATTAAGATGTGTTCACTAAATTTATCTAATTTGAAACTTAAATTAGAGATTTTTACTTTTAACGTGAACACTAAAGGATACCTAAATAATTCTAGTAAAATACCTTCAATTCCTAAAATTAATTCTATTTTAGAATTCTAAAAAAAACCCTAAAAATTACCAATGAATTAAGAGAAATATTAAAATACATCTACAACTTATTTGATCTTTTATTATAATTATAATAATTATTTTAAGTTATTTAATTAATAACATTGAACCTACCAATATCTTACGAAAGTATCCTATGTCGGGTTTATAATTTATCTTTTTAAAAATTCTTGATCTAATATTTAAATTTGTCAAAATCCTAAAAAATAAGCTTTCTTAAATTTAAGCTTCTTAAAAAGTTTCTAAAATAAAATATTTAGAAAGACCTACTCATGGTTTACAATTCACCTACAAAAATTTTTAGTTTTAATCTTGAATAAAGTCCTAAAAAATATTTACATATTAACTTAATATTCTAATCCTATACGATATTTAAAACTAATTTAAAACCCTAAAAAAATATCTTACATATTATTTATAATTTTTCTAAGGTAAATGGTAGGTGAGATCTTAAGGACTAACCTAAATCCAAATGTAAAAACCTTATGGTTTCATTAAAATATAACATCTACCTAACTAACTTCATGTCAACAATTATAGAATGAAAAAATGACCTAAAGTTCCCTCTTTTAAAACAAATAGTAATAAAATAGGAAAATTAATTAAATGGAAGATATAAGTGTAAATTATTTATTAAAGAAGGAAACAAAATGACATAGCTTGATTTTTACGTTTTTGTAATCGTTGTTTTGTGTTCTATCAAGCCCATGCCTCAGTTTCTGAATTTGATAATGATTTTGAGATGTGCCATTAAGAAATATGTGAGCTTTGTGTTGATAGTTAGTGAAATATGAAAGCTTGATGAATAATAAATATGTTTTGTATTGGAATTTTTGATGAAATTGATTATTATGGGCTAATTTGTGAAAATGAAACTTTGAAGGGTTAAAATGTGAAATAAATGTGAAATATGGGCTGTTAAGGGTACTATGGTAATTCAGCTAAGCATGGATTAAATTGGATTTTGTGAAATTTGATGTATTTGTGAAATAAGGACTAAAATGTTAAATGTGTATTTATGAGGGCTAAAGTGTAAAATACCATATTTATGTGTTGTGGACTAAATTGAGTGAAAATGTGATTGAATGAGTTGAATTTGATATTATATAGATCCAAAAAGGAGAAATCCGGATCTAGATCGAGGCAAGAACCAAGTGCTCAATTGATCGACTAGTGTCATTGTTTCTACGTTCGAGGTAAGTTCGTGTATAATACGTATTATTTATATAATGTTCATATGTGATGAAATGAATGGAAATGTGATTGTGGAGTTTGATAATGAGAAATGTGAGTTCGAAGAAATGAGGCACTAAGTGTGTGTAAATAAAATCGTTATTGTGATGAATGGCACTAAGTGTTCGAGATAAAGAAAGCATCGGCTGTATTAATTGGCACTAAGCGTGCGATACCGAGACAAATTCGGTGTAATGTGATGGCACTAAGTGTGTGATATTATTATAGCTTCGACTAATTAGTTGGCACTAAGTGTGCGAAATCTTTGAATGTTTAAAGAGGGTCAAATGAATTATGGCATCGAGCATTGAGGGGTAAATGTGATAGATAAACATGTGATGGTACAGGTATGTACAGAATCTATGTGGTTGATGACATTGTGTATGAGATAGATGGAAGAATATGTGAATGAATGATGAAAAGGGTTGGATTAAGTAGCATTATAAATGCTTGTACATGAACCTATAGATATGGTATGAAAGTGAGTAATAGCCATGGGTGAGATTGAGTAGTAATGTGAATTGAACTAAGTGTTTGTTAATTTTGCATATTGAATTTGAATTGTTGAGTTAATTGTGTTATATTACGAACTTACTAAGCTTTAAAGCTTACTGTGTGAAGTTTTTCTTTGTTTTACAGTGTCATTAAAGCTAGCTCAGATCCAGGGATCGTCAACGACTCAATCACACTATCAGACATCTATTTTGGTACCTTTTGGAAGTTGTTTTTATGGTATACGACATGTATAGGCTAGTGAGGTTGTGGAATGTTTTGAGATGTATAAATCTTTCCATGTGATATGGCTTGATAATGGAATTATTTTGCTACATGTTTTGCTATGTGAAAATGGTGTATGTGATGTGTATATATGGTCTTGTGTGAATGGCCATTATGGTATGTTTCATGTTTAATTTGGTATTTGAGATGGTGAATGATTTGTATGTTATTTGATGTTGGAATTGAACATGTAGGGATGACCCAAATTGGGTGGCAATTTGGCCTTGTAAATGTCCTATAATTGCCCACACGGGTGTGTGTCTCGATGGTGTCCTTCACTGTCCTTATTTGAAGCAGGCCAGACTTGCACACAGGCCAGACACACGAGCGTGTGACAGGTCGTGTGACCCAAGTCAGTGTTGCACATGGGCCAGACACACGGGTGTGTGACAGGCCATGTGAGACACACGGTCTAGCCACACTGGCGTGTGCCCTATTTTAAAAGAAAAATTTTCTAAGTTCCGTAAAGTTTCCGTATGAGATTGGTTTAGTCTCGAACCTTCTTGAAAGCATGTTTAAGGTCTCATAGACCTTCTAAAGGGACTTTGTGTTATTGATTAACTATGATATGTTGATGTGTGAACCATGGTGGTTTAAATATTATGATTCAACCAGTAATACCTCGTAACCCTAGTCCGGCGATGGATACGGGTTAAGGGTGTTACAGAATAATTCAGAGTTTATGAAACACCCCAAACCCGGCCCACGAGCCTAGTCCGGATCTGGTATGTTCCTCAAGAAAACCGGTTCAAATTCTTTCGCTTCTTAGGAAAAACTTGTGCGATTTTTTAAAAAAAATATTGTTTGGGTTGGGCTTGTGTTGAAAACAAACTGGATTTTTATATTAGAAAACCTTCTTTTTAATTTTAAGTAATAAACATATCGAGTATATTTTAAAATAAAATACTTAGTCTTTAACCAAATCAAAATTTGTAACACAATAAAACAACAAGTAGAAATAAAAATCGTTCATCATGGCCTTATGGCCTTATTACATCAAATAGTTTCCAAAATATTCCAAAGTACTAAAATAAATTCAAGAGTCCATAAAAATATAAACTTCATGTTGAGCATGGCCACCACAAGTACTGCCGTCCCGGTCCATCACTGTTCATCACCTGAAACATGGTCCCACAACGGGGTGAGTCAAACAGACTCAATGTGTACACGACACTAAATCATAATAGAATCAGGCATACAATAGTTACACATTCAAAACATAAAATACAAGTTATGATGCATTCCCAAACCCAAACCTAATTGTCCATCCGCTACACACCCCCGTACCTGCCAGTCACACCGTGGGGACTACTAAGTCGACCCTCCTTCCGCTACACTCCAAATTGCGGTCTTAGGTCACCGCATTCGTGGTCTTAGGTCACCACGTTCAGATTACTGTGGTCTTAGGTCACCACTTTCAGATTACTGTGGTCTTAGGTCACCACTTTTCACTTCCCCTTTCAAACAAACCCATATGCCCATAACATATTATGCAATTACATGCCCAAGTTCACATTCTTATCATATTCTCATGTTATGAATAACATTTTTCATATTCCTAGTAGAAGTAGGAAACATACCTGAGTACTTAGTACCATATCATGGTACCTTAGCCACTTTCATATTCTTAATATCACATATATTATTTAACACAGCCATAAAACGTATTATGAAATAGTGTGGGGTACACACCTGATTCGCTTAACAGATTCCTTGAGATCCCGAGATCTGATCTACTGCCTTAGATCTCAAGTTCCTACAATGATTAATCACTTTTTACCTTAATAAAAAGCCATTCGGCCAAAATTCCAAATCCTAGTAGGATTAGTATTCTTACCTTGTTGCCGGTTGGATCACCAACAAATCCCGAAACTGTTCCTTGTTTCCCTAGGAATGTCGAAATCCTTAAAACCTTACGTTAGACTTAATCTTAATCATCAAAACATAAATCAAGGCCTTTGGCCGAATATTCACATGTCTTACCTTAATCTTAGAAATCCCGAATACTCCTCCTTTTAGTCGTCTACTCTGATAATCCCGAAAGATCCTTCCATATTCGGCAACCAAAATATGTATGGGGTTAGATTATCTCTCGGCTAATCTAAAAGAAAAGAATGGAAATCAAACTTGCTCTTACCTTTGAAGAAATCGACAGCACCTATGCTTGAAGCCTTTCCAAGATTCGGCTTTTGAATGGATTGGTAAGGAGAAATAGGAAGAAAAGAAAGATGAAGAGATTGGCTTGCTTTACTAGGGTTTTTGGTTTTAACAAAATAGCAGAGAAAAGAGAGAATTGGCTAGGAAAATTTCGGCAGAGAGAGGGGAATGTCTTAGGGAATTTTCGGCAGAGAGAAGAGAAGGAAGAAAGAATTGATGAGTAGCCCTATTTTCCTCCTTTTATAGCTGAACTACTACTCAGAATCCCTTACTTGGCCACCACTCTTCTTTATTTGATAGCTTTATCTCTTTAATTTAAAATAATTAAAGAAATATCCTTTATTATCTCTTATCTCTTAATAAAAATAATACTAATAATAATCCTCTTTTATCTCTTCCTTACCTATCAAAATAAAAGAAATAAATCCATATTTATCCATCTATTATCTCTTCAAAAAAAATAATCCAATTTAAATCCATTATTTATCCATCATTTAGCCGAATTTTAAAGAGAATAAAACTCTTCCTTTTTAAATAGCTTGTGCCGTCCACCTCACTTCTTCTGGAAGCAAAATAAAATTTCTTTTATTTGTTTCCCATGTGACTCGAACTCAGGCCCACTTGCTCATGTAGGTGGCGTCACTTACCTGGGCCTTCAGTGGCATTTCCAGGCCACTTTTCCAAGCCTGTTTGTGTGTCAAATTCCTCCTATTATTTTTCTTTAGGCCACATTGCCTTAGTTTTCTCTTTTTAAGCCTTAAAACTTGACATTTCTTTACATTTCCAACTTTCCAAAAATTTTCGTTTGGCTCTTTAAACTTGACATTTCCTTACATTTCCAAGTTTCCAAAAATGTTTACTTTCCTTTTTTGAATCATTTCCACATCATTTCCTTACATATCCTAGTTTCCAAAAATGTTCACTTTCCTCTTTTAAACTTAACGTTTCCAAAGCATTTTCTTACATTTCCATACATTTCCACACACCTTAGGCTTCCTAGAACTCCTCAGAACACATCCAACACACCCACTGAGCCCACTATCTCATGAATTACACACGAACGCATAACCCCTAATCTAGGATGTTACAGTTTATGCAAAAAAATTTGTACGAAACTCAATAGTAGCTCGTTTGTTCAGTCAGTGAGTAATAAAATGTACAGTTATTTGAAATAGATGTTCTGGTGATCGGGTATGTAACATGATAAATTGGTTGAGTTATATGTTTTAGATGCTATCCGATCAGAAATCATACAGAAAGTAAAAGTGATTCGTGGTAGTTTAGAATCCACTTCAGATTGTTAGAGACTGTATGTGAATTTGATACATGGGGATATGAAATTCCTGTTCAGCAATGACATGTTTCCGAAAGTATTGCCTTGGAAAATGATTCAAAATGTGTTTTGTGTATCTATGTTGCGATGGTATCGATTTGGACTCTTTGAGTATGAATTCTCCGACGGGGATTAAGATTTAGTCAATGTGTTGTGTAACGAAGAATTGATCGGAATTTTGACACGAGAAATTAAAAAGTTGGGAAATAAAAGTATAACCTTAGTGAGAGTTCTTTGGCAGTGGCAGGAGGTAGAGGAGTCCACGTGGAAATCGAATTTACATGTGGAAATCGAATTTATACTCCGGTAAGATTTTCGGGGACGAAAATCCCTAAAGGGGGGAGAGTTGTAACATATCGATTTTGGGTCTAATAGAAACAGTGGTTTCGGGACCACGAATCTGACGTAGAAGGTTTTAATTTTTTTTATTTTTTTAAGGTCTACCAATTTATGGTATGATTTTGCGAAAATTTCGTTCGAAAATTTTGACGTTTTGGCACTCAATTTAGTCAAAAGGACTAAATTGTAAAAAGTGAAAATGTTGAATTCTATATGTTAGAGGTGTCCAATTGCTATGAGATTTTAAATTGGAGGTCGTTAAATGGTAATTAGACCATTGGTTAAGTTGGTGGATAAAAATGGACATGGTTAGGCATGTTTCCAAAGTTTTTCATAAGGGCATTTTAGTAATTTGGTAATTAAAATTAATTAAAAAGCAAAAATCAAGCCAAAGTTTGTCCATCTTCTACCCTATGGTCGAAACTTACATGGAGAAATGATGGCTAGGGTTTTTCAAGCTTCCAAGCTCGATTGTAAGTCCGTTCTAGCCCCGTTTTTAATTATTTTTACGTTTTTGAAATCCTTATAACATGATATATCTATTTCTACCACTAATTTAAGACATAATCAAAGTCTAAAATTTTACCCATGATGAATATTTGTGTATTTTAATGTTTGATGGTAGAAAATGCATGTTTATGATTTGTTAAACGACTTTTCCTAAGTGATTTTCGGTGAAAATGCCTAAAAGGACTAATTTGTAAAAGTTATAAAATGAGTAGTAAAAGTGTGATTAAATGAAAAATGTGGGATTTTATGAGCATGAAGTAGGTTCGACTAAGCTTGGGATTTGAAGAAATTGAATGAAATTCATTTTACGAACCTAGGGACTAAATTGTAAAATGTTAAAAGTTTAGGATCAAAAATGTAATTTTTTCATAATAAGATTTTTTTGACTATATTGAATAATGTGAATAATAAATGAGTTAAATGTGATATTATAGATCAAGAAAAATGAGATTCAAAGTTAGAACGAGGGAAAAAATGAGTATTTGACGATTTAGTCCTTTTCACCATTTTTATGTCGAGGTAAGTTTGTATGTTTAATAAGCATTAAATTATATGTGTATAAATGCTTAATTGATATAATTATGGTAAATGTTATACTATTGAAATGAAATGTGAATGTTATTGAGTATGATACTACGGAAATGACCGACAGAGATTCGGTACAGCGAAAGTCCCAGTTGAACCTTAGGAATAGAAAGGATATAAATGTCATGACATTAGGGTTACTAAGATTATTTGTAAGACCATATCTGGGATATGGCATCAATATGAGACATTCGTGTAAGACCATATCTGGGATATGGCATCGAAATGAGACTTCGTGTAAGACCATAGCTGGGCTATTGGCATCGATACGAGATTACATGTAAAACCATATCTGGGATATGGCATTGATACAGTACTATGTGTACGAGATTCCCAAGTATCCTTTAGTATTTCGAGTGGTTCAACGGGAAATTCAACAGGTATGTCTAAGAAAAGAAAGCGTATATAAATATTACGAATTGGTACAGGTATGTATGTAAAGTTTATATACATTAACTTCATGAAATTGCGAGTTCATGATTTCCACGAGAATGATTTTAGGAAAACATTGTGATTATTGGTCTATACTTGTGATGTATGAAATACATGATAAATTCTATTGATGATTATGTGACTGGCTTTCGGGCCAAATTGAGTTAAGATATATCATGTTATATTCATGCAAATTGTGATTTGTCAGGATATGTGAAAAAGGAAAGATTGGCATAATTTCCAATTAAAATGGTTATGAAAGTATGTGAAGATAAGAGTTTTGGCAATTGAATGATGTTAAAGTATATGCTTGAAATGTAAATACTCATAATTAATATGTATGTTTATTATGTGGTTTGAAATGATTTGTTAATTGTTGTAATATGTTACAACAGAAAGATTACGGTTGTTGGGATAATGCCAAAATATGTCAAATTATGCTTGTAACACCCCAAACCCGGCCCAAACACTACAACCGGATCTGGTATGACACTAAGAAAAAAAAATCTATCAAAACAGGTCGTATTTTCAGAAAAGCCCAAATATGTTTTATATAGAATATGCTTAAGTAAAGTAAAATCCAAACTTAAATACAAGCCTTAGTTTAATTAAAATAAAAACAAAAATGACTTAAAGTAATAGAAGCCCATAATAAAACATAACAGCCCATGGCCTTATTACAACGAGATTTGAAGTCCATTAATTAAAAATATAAAATAAAACTTGAGTCTCCTTTTTGCCAAATCTACATATTCTTCTGCATGGCCACCTTGCGTTCCTCTCCAGCCCGATCCGAATCACTAAGTATCACCTGAAATGTTAATTAAAAGGGTGAGTCGCGAGACTCAGTGTGCAACCCTCATGCACCACTAGAGTTTGGGCCTTAAGCCCATTAAACAAAATAAACAGTGTAATAATCATAATAAAAATTAATAGCAAATAATATGCAAGGCCCAACCCGTTTGCCTAGGTTTCCATCCGCTACACGCCCCCGTACCAACCGTTCACACCATTGGGGATTTCTACAATCGACCCACATCGCTACACACCATGATGACAGTTATGCTGCTCATCCACATATGATGGTCGAAGCCCTTATAACATATAATGGCCGAAGCCCGTATAACATTTAATGGCTGAAGCCCGTATAACAGTTCACGGCATTAGCCGCTACACATATAACGTATAACTTCCTCCTTTCATCAACCCAACCCATGCAATCACATACAAGCATTTTACTTATAACATTTAAACAGATTATTTACTAACCTAGGGATCCGCTTTTACCCTCCTTGGGCTTTCATCAATAAACCGAGATTTCGGCATTTATCAAAACATATAAAACACATGAACATACAATAATAAGCAGATCTAGATGGTGGGGAGGTATTACACACCTGGTTACGTCGAAAATCTACTATCCTTAGCGTAGAGCCTTATTTATCGAATCCCGAAAATCCCTAGGAAACGTCACCTCCCTACCTTCGGGTTTACCACAAAACAACACTACA
This sequence comes from Gossypium australe, assembly GCA_005393395.2. Classification (NCBI taxonomy): domain Eukaryota; kingdom Viridiplantae; phylum Streptophyta; class Magnoliopsida; order Malvales; family Malvaceae; genus Gossypium; species Gossypium australe. The sequence goes on along the minus strand of CM016616.1, from coordinate 127,877,628 downwards.
GATCTCAGAATTCGGCTTCTAAGATTAAAGAGTGAAGTCGACAGGCCCTTGGAACAAAGGATTCAGTTTAGATCTTGACAAAAAAATGGGGAAATCGCAAAGAAACAAAATCCCGAAACTCACCAGATTAAAGAGGAGTATTCGGCTATGGTGCACCTTCGGGAAAACGAAATCACCCTTGTAGATTCGGCTTATGGGAGATGAGAGTATGAATCAAAAGGAATTCGGCTTTTAGAAAAAGAAAAAGAGAAACTGTAGGAAAGGCTTGGAAATTTCGGCAGAGAATGAGAGAAGAATAGGGTTTCAAAATACCGAAATTGAAGAATACTACTCCCTATTTATAGAGAAATTTCGGCATATCATCCACACACAGAGTTGGAATTTCGGCCAACTCTTCCCTTCTCCTGATAGCCTTTATCTCACCTGATAACCCAATCCTTATCTCCTCAAAAAAATAGCCCTCATCTTTCTGTTCACTATCTTCCTATTTATCAAGAAAATAAAAGAATTAAAATCCCTATTTTGTAGCTAGTGTGTCGTCCACTCCTAAGGCTCCTAGGTGCCGAATTTTTGACCCAAAGCTTGGGCTCTAAGTAGCCCTCACTTGGCCCAAACTCCTCCCCCCTTATGACGCCACCTTATGCCCACTTAAAGCTCCTCAAATCTTTGGGCCACCAGCCCAGCTTGTCACTTAATTAACTATCTACTTAAATTATAAGCTAACACCATGTATTAGCCACCTAACCCAAAATTTTAAAGCCCAATATATCACTTTAAAATACCCAGAGCACTAATTTAAACCCTAATCCACATATTTAATCAAAAATTCAGCCCGATCCTTAGAATATCAATTTAACATATTAAACTATCACCTTACTGCGCAGGCCCACGTTTAGGATGTTACAGTTCTACCCCCCTTAAAATAAATTTCGGCCTCGAAATTTACCTGATCAGAAAAGATGGGGATATTGCTGTCGCATAACCTCCTCCGGTTCCCACGTCGCCTCTTCTGCGCCGTAGTTTCTCCATAAGACTTTGACCAAAGGAACGGACTTCCTTCTCAACACTTTTATGTCTCGATCCAAAATTCGTACTGGTTCCTCCTCAAAAGATAAATCTGGCCTTACTTCAATTTCTTCCACTGGCACTATGTGTGATGGATCAGATCGATAACGTCTCAGCATCGAGACATGGAACACGTCATGTATCTGCTCCAACTCTGAAGGCAACTCCAAACGATAAGCCACTGGGCCCACACGTTCTATCACCCGATAAGGCCCAATAAACCGAGGACTTAGCTTACCCTTTCGTCCAAACCTCATTACCTTTTTCCATGGAGAAACCTTCAAGAAGACTTGATCTCCTACTGCGAATTCTACCTCCTTCCGCTTAAGATCCGCATAAGATTTCTGCCGATCAGACGCTTCCTTCAAGTGAGCCCGTATTAACTTAACTTTTTCCTCCGTTTCCGAAACTAGTTCAGGACCCAATACCTGACGTTCACCTAACTCCGTCCAACAAGTTGGGGTACGACATCTCCTATCATATAATGCTTCATACGGTGCCATTTGAATACTAGCTTGATAGCTATTATTGTACACGAATTCAGCCAAGGGTAAATGCTCCTCCCAACTACCCCTAAAATCGATGATGCAACCCCTTAGCATATCCTCCAAGATCTGAATTACCCTCTCAGACTGACCATCGGACTGTGGGTGAAAAGCGGTACTGAAGTCTAACCTTGTTCCCATTGCTTGATGAAGAGCCCTCCAAAATCGTGAAGTGAACCTAGGGTTCCTATCCGATATGATCGACACCGGCACACCATGTAATCTTACAACCTCAGCCACGTACAACTTAGCCAACTTTTGCAAAGAGTAGTCGACCCGAACCGGTATGAAGTGAGCAGACTTCGTCAGCCGATCCATAATTACCCAAATTGCATCTTTCTTGGTAGGTGTAAGGGGTAACCCACTAACAAAATCCATTGCGTGATCTTTATCGGCTGTAACAATCCCGAAGGCAGCTGATGTTCAGCTTTGACTTGCTGACACGTCAAACACTTTCCCACATATTCTGTAACTTCTCACTTCAAACCTGACCACCAGAACTGTTCTCGCAAATCCCGATACATCTTAACTCCTCCAGGATGCATAGCATAGGGGCTACTATGCGATTCCCGAAGAATCATCTGCCTTAGCTCCTCATCTTTTGGCATATAAACCTTTCCACGGAAACACAAAACTCCATCATTGTTCAGACTATAATCCTCTACTTCACCCTCCTGCACTTGTCGGATTCGAATACTCAAGACATCATCCAAAAGTTGCTTCTCCTTGATTAGACTTGTCCACATAGGTCTTACTTGTAGTTCAGCTACCAGGCTACCATCTTCATACAAACTAAGATGAGCGAACATCGCTCTTAGGTCTGCTATCACCTTTCTACTCAACGCATCCGCCACCACATTCGCCTTGCCGGGATGGTATTCAATCGAGCAATCATAGTCCTTCAAGAGCTCGATCCACCTACGTTGTCGTAAATTTAACTCCTTCTGAGTAAGGAGATACTTCAAACTTTTATAGTCGGTGTAAATTACCGATTTTTCCCCGTACAGGTAGTGCCTCCAAATCTTCAGAGCAAACACTACCTCAGCCAATTCCAAGTCATGCGTAGGGTAGTTCAACTCATGCGGTCTCAACTGTCGAGACGCGTATGCCACAACTTTTCCATCCTGCATCAACACACACCCTAAACATATGTGTGACGCATCACAGTAGACGATAAATTCTTTTCCTGCCTCTGGCTGAATTAACACCGGCGCTTCCGTCAAAATTCTCTTCAGCTTCTCAAAGCTCTCCTGTTGTTTGTCAGTCCACACAAAAGATACTCCCTTCCTCAACAACTTAGTTAATGGTGCCGCTATTAAAGAGAACCCCTCAACGAACCTTCGATAATATCCTGCTAATCCTAAGAAACTTCGAATTTCTGCCCCAGTTTTCGGCGGTTTCCAATTTAACACAGCTTCGATTTTCCGAGGGTCTACCCTAATCCCCTCTGCGGAAACTACATGCCCTAGAAAAGTCACCTCCTTCAGCCAGAACTCACACTTACTGAACTTTGCGTACAACTGCTTTTCCCTTAGAATTTGTAACACCACTCGAAGATGTGCATCATGCTCCTCCTCAGACTTGGAATAAACCAATATATCCTCGATAAACACTACGACGAACCGATCAAGGTATGGCTGAAACACCCGATTCATCATATCCATAAATGCTGCTGGCGCGTTCGTCAAACTGAACGGCATTACTAAGAACTCATAATGACCGTAGCGTGTTCGGAATGCCGTTTTATGAATGTTTCCTTCCTTCACCTTTAACTGATGATATCCCGACCTGAGATCAATCTTAGAAAAGACCGAAGCTCCTTTGAGCTGGTCGAACAAATCATCGATTCTCGGTAATGGGTACTTATTATTAATCGTCAACTTATTCAGTTGACGATAGTCCACGCACATACGCATGGATCCGTCCTTCTTCTTCACGAATAGGACCGGCGTTCCCCATAGAGACACACTCGGTCGGATGAATCCTCGATCCAATAGCTCCTGAATCTGAGCCTTGAGCTCCACCAGCTCCTTCGGCGCCATTCGATAAGGAGCAATTGATACCGGAGCTGTACCCGGGAGTAGTTCTATTCTAAATTCCACCTCACGATCTGGGGGTAATCCTGGCAACTCCTCCGGAAAGACGTCTGCGAAATCCTTGACTGTTCGAACCTCATCGACAGTCACCTCTTTAGCATCCAAAGCACTAATAAAAGCTAAAAAGGCGTTACATCCCTTCCGAATCATCTTTATAGCTTTCAAGGCCGACACTACGTTGGACAAATAATTCCTTCTTTCTCCTAACACAACCATCTCCCCGCCTTCCTGGGTACTTAACACCATGCGCTTAGTCCCACAATCCAATTTAGCACGATGCTTTGACAACCAATCCATTCCTAGGATAAGATCGAACTCTCTGAATGGCAATTCCATTAAGTCTACCGGAAACACTACCCCTTGAGTCTCTAAAGGTACATCCCTAAACAGCTTGTTCACTACCCTAGATTGTCCTAAGGGACTAACCACAGTCATCTTCCTAGTAGTTGTTTCAGGATCTATACTTAAGGTCTCAGATATCGAACATGCAATATAGGAGAGGGTTGACCCAATATCAATCAAAGCAAGAAAAGGGCTGTCAGCTATAAGAAACGTACCGGTTATGACATCCGGTGTGTCACCATCCTCCTGTCGACGAACTGCATAAACTAGACCCGGCTGCCTAGCCTCTACATTACCTGCACCTCTGCCAGGTGCTCCACGACCTCGACCAGCCCCATTTCCTCCTCTACCTGCACCACGACCCCTTGGTCTAGGCTGATCACCTCTCCTCACTTGATCAGCACCTCGGCCCGCTGGCTGCCCCCAATCTATCTGAGGACAGTCCTTAATCAGATGTTTTGTGGATCCACACTTAAAGCACCCACCTGTCTTCACTCTGCATTCTCCATGATGCGCCTTTCCACATGTAGAACATGTCTGTTTCTGACTCGTCGGAGCACGAACTGGCCCATCAGTCCTAGGCCTCTTCTGAAAATTCCCAGATGCTCTTGATGACCCAAAATTCCTCTTACTCTTACCCCGATCCTTATCCCTTTCTTGTTTCTCCACCCGTTTCACTTCCTCAGCTATTTTAACCTTATCTACCAAAACAGCAAAGATTCTCTCTTGCTGCGGCGCTATCAGAACCCTTAACTCACTCCGCAGCCCATCCTCAAACTGAACACAACGTTCATACTCCGTCGCTACCATTCCTCGAGCATAACGGCTCAAGCGCAGAAACTCCGCCTCATATTCAGCCACAGACTTACTTCATTGTACCAAGTTCAAGAATGCCTTCCTTTGGGCATCTATATAGCTGGCCCCGACATACTTCCCCTGAAATGACTCCTTAAAGAAGTCCCAGTCAATCCGGTCTGTGGCAGTACCTTCTTTCACCGTGAGCCACCACTGGTAGGCCTCATCTCGGAGGAGAGACACGACCCCTTTCAACTTTTCCTCTACCGTGAAGTCTAAGTCATCCATTATGCGCTCAGTCGCTTCCATCCAGTACTCAGCTGTGTTAGGAGCTACCCCAGAAACTCCTCTAAACACTTCTGCTCCATTGGCCTTAAGCCGTTCTGGCACAGATTTTCGGGCTCCTGTGTCCATGCCTACCCCAGCAACCCTCTCTAAAACCCTCAACATCGCCTGAGATACAGCATCATCTCCGGGCGCCTCATCCCGAAATTCTCTTTCTACAGCCGGCAGTTCTGGCATCTCGTTTCCCGACCCGTGGCCAGACCCTACTGGCTCTGATGCGGTAATTCTACCCCTACCGCGTCCATGTGGCGGACGTCCTTGACCCCTTGAACTCATTCCTCCGATTGACGTTTATCTGATTAAGAATTTTATGGATTATTAGTTCTTTCCACTGATTTATCGCGAACAGTCTTATGAATAATAGTTTTTAAGAAGTAGTTCTTTCGAATTCATACACACAATACAGTCTCAAGTTCATACATTCAATCATCAACATTCATGAACTCACGTTCATTACAGAAAAGTGTTGTTGTTGTTGTTGTCGTTTTCACTACCCAGGGGTATTTTCGTAATTTTATCCTACAGGGGTATTTTCATTATTTTTTAAAATAAGGTCCTTGGTGATTTTGTGGAGTAAGGGTATTTTGGTAATTTTGCAGCCCCGAGGGTATTTCGAAAATTTTGAAAATTCGGGGGTACTTCGATAATTTTGGAAATCTGGGGGTATTTCGGTAATTTTGGAAATTCGAAGGGGTATTTCGGTAGTTTTTGAAATTCGGGGGTATTTCGGTAATTTTGAAAATCCAGGGGTATTTCGGTAATTTTAGAAATCTGGGGGTATTTCAGGAATTTTACAAATCATGGTCATTTTGGTCATTTCGCAAAATAAGGGGTAATCTGGTAATTTAACAAATCAGGGTCATTTTGGCCATTTCGCAAAACAAGGGTAATTTTTCAAACTTTGATGGTTTTTTTTTAAAAAGGTGGCTGGTCACTTTCGGGTTTTAATCATAGGGTTTAGCCCATCAACCAGCCCTCGTAACTAGGGTGAATAGTCACTACGCACCAGGTAGGATTCTAGTGAAGAGGAGGTGAGTTGCTAGGACTGCTTAAATACCAAGCTCTCCCTGAATCCACTCCTAGACATGCGTATGCCTATTGCCACACCCTAACCCGACTAAGGTGAACAGTCACTACGCACCAGGTAGGATTCCAGCGAAGAGGAGGTGAGTCACTAGGACTGTTTAAATACCAGGCTCTTCCGGATCCTTCCTAGACATGCGTATGACGATTACCACACCCTAGCCTTGCGGCTCGTTAACAGGTTTGTTCAGTGAACTTAAGTTTTATGAATTTTTAAGAAGTAGTTTGTACTAAGCCTAAAGTCCGTCAAGTTCTAATTCTAGCTTAGTCTACGTCCCACTAGGCCCACTAAGCCCACACATATAAAGATCACACAATGGTTCGGAGTACTTACCTGGCGGACTTGGGCCGGAGACGCAGGTGCCATGCTGAGCTAACAGACCTGTTATCTTTAAAAATAAAAATATACATATTTCAAAAGCCCATTTTTTTTAGAAAACATTTTGAGCCCAAAAACCCCAGAGCCGAGTTTTGAACCTGGCTTTGATACCAATTTGTAACACCCCAAACCCGGCCCAAACACTACAACCGGATCTGGTATGTCACTAAGAAAAAATTCTATCAAAACAGGTCGTATTTTCAGAAAAGCCCAAATATGTTTTATATGGAATATGCTTGAGTAAAGTAAAATCCAAACTTAAATACAAGCCTTAGTTTAATTAAAATAAAAACTTAAATGACTTAAAGTAATAGAAGCCCATAATAAAACATAACAGCCCATGGCCTTATTACAACGAGATTTGAAGTCCATTAATTAAAAATATAAAATAAAACTTGAGTCTCCTTTTTGCCAAATCTACATATTCTTCTGCATGGCCACCTTGCGTTCCTCTCCAGCCCGATCCGAATCACTAAGTATCACCTGAAATGTTAATTAAAAGGGTGAGTCGCGAGGCTCAGTGTGCAACCCTCATGCACCACTAGAGTTTGGGCCTTAAGCCCATTAAACAAAATAAACAGTGTAATAATCATAATAAAAATTAATAGCAAATAATATGCAAGGCCCAACCCGTTTGCCTAGGTTTCCATCCGCTACACGCCCCCGTACCAACCGTTCACACCATTGGGGATTTCTACAATCGACCCACACCGCTACACACCATGATGACAGTCATGCTGCTCATCCACATATGATGGCCGAAGCCCTTATAACATATAATGACCGAAGCCCGTATAACATTTAATGGCCGAAGCCCGTATAATAGTTCATGGCATTAGCCGCTACACATATAACGTATAACTTCCTCCTTTCATCAACCCAACCCATGCAATCACATACAAGCATTTTACTTATAACATTTAAACAGATTATTTACTAACCTGGGGATCCGCTTTTACCCTCCTTGGGCTTTCATCAGTAAACCGAGATTTCGGCATTTATCAAAACATATAAAACACATGAACATACAATAATAAGCAGATCTAGATGGTGGGGAGGTATTACACACCTGGTTACGTCGAAAATCTACTATCCTTAGCGTAGAGCCTTATTTATCGAATCCCGAAAATCCCTAGGAAACGTCACCTCCCTACCTTCGGGTTTACCACAAAACAACACTACAGATCTCAGAATTCGGCTTCTAAGATTAAAGAGTGAAGTCGACAGGCCCTTGGAACAAAGGATTCAGTTTAGATCTTGACAAAAAAATGGGGAAATCGCAAAGAAACAAAATCCAGAAACTCACCAGATTAAAGAGGAGTATTCGGCTATGGTGCACCTTCGGGAAAACGAAATCACCCTTGTAGATTCGGCTTATGGGAGATGAGAGTATGAATCAAAAGGAATTCTGCTTTTAGAAAAAGAAAAAGAGAAACTGTAGGAAAGGCTTGGAAATTTCGGCAGAGAATGAGAGAAGAATAGGGTTTCAAAATACCGAAATTGAAGAATACTACTCCCTATTTATAGAGAAATTTCGGCATATCATCCACACACAGAGTTGGAATTTCGGCCAACTCTTCCCTTCCCCTGATAGCCTTTATCTCACCTGATAACCCAATCCTTATCTCCTCAAAAAAATAACCCTCATCTTTCTGTTCATTATCTTCCTATTTATCAAGAAAATAAAAGAATTAAAATCCCTATTTTGTAGCTAGTGTGCCGTCCACTCCTAAGGCTCCTAGGTGCCGAATTTTTGACCCAAAGCTTGGGCTCTAAGTAGCCCTCACTTGGCCCAAACTCCTCCCCCCTTATGACGCCACCTTATGCCCACTTAAAGCTCCTCAAATCTTTGGGCCACCAGCCCAGCTTGTCACTTAATTAACTATCTACTTAAATTATAAGCTAACACCATGTATTAGCCACCTAACCCAAAATTTTAAAGCCCAATATATCACTTTAAAATACCCAGAGCACTAATTTAAACCCTAATCCACATATTTAATCAAAAAGTCAGCCCGATCCTTAGAATCTCAATTTAACATATTAAACTATCACCTTACTGCGCAGGCCCACGTTTAGGATGTTACAATGCTTATAAGTTGATAGAGCAAACATTTTGACTGAATAAAATTATAACCATAAGATTATGGTAGATTATAAAATTTGTGTTCATATTGTTGAACATGATAAACACTTGGTAAGATGTGATTGAGTAAGTTATACTTATGAGACTTAAATGACATTCGTATAGATTTACATTATGTTGATAGTATGATATATGTATGGTTGAGATTGCTTATTATTTACATATGAACTTACTAAGCTATATACATAGCTTACCCCTTTCCTTTCCTATGTCTTATAGGGTTATTAAGCTAGCTCGGGTTGGAAATCACCGGAGATCCTATCACACTATCAAGCTATCATTTTGGGTATAAGTGAATTCAAGTTTTTTAAGTTTATGGCATGTGTAGGGACTATGTCAATTTGTTATGTGATTCATTATTAATTTAGCCATGTGTGTTAGCTTGTAATTGCTAATGCTTCATCTTATATATGTAGCCATAAATGATAGCTTATGTTGATCATAAGTTTATTCATATGCTAATGCCCTCTTCTGAATGTGAAATTAGTATGTTTTTAACGGGCTAAGTACGATGTTATAAGCATGATAAATGATGATACAAGAATGACATGTTATTGTTTTGTTTGGTTGCATTTATATGCCTGAATTTGTGTCATGCGATGTTGTGTAGATGTGCAAGTGACGGTGGCAAAATGGCTTGGTAAATAGCCTTATTTTTGTCCACACGGGTAGACACACGGGCGTGTGTCTAGGCCGTGTGTGACACACGGTCTGCCCCACGGGCATGTGTTCCAGCTGTGTGTCCCCTGCACATTAATTTTGAAAAATAAAATGTCCAGAATTGAGCACACGGGTAGAGACATGGGCGTGTGTCTCAGGCGTGTGTGCTACACGGCCTAGCACACGGGTGTATGGCATGACCATGTGGCACAAGTCAGAGAGCACCCTTAAATCGAACACGGTCTGATGCATGGGCGTGTCCCAAGGTCACATGGGCGTGTCCCTTGGACCACACGGGCGTGTGAACCCTGCTTCTAATGAAAATTTTCTAAGTTTTATAAAAATTCCCTGAGTACTCAGTTTAGTCCTGAACTACTTCTAAAGCATGTTTTGGGCCTCATAGGCTCATATAAGGGACTATATGATTGAATATGAGTGATTTTAATTTGGACACAAATTTATGACTCGGAAATGTATGTTTGCTTGTGTTTATGTCCAGTAATGTCTCGTACCTTGTTCCGGCATTGAATATGGGTAAGGGGTGTTACAACACCAGGTGCTAAAGCTTCCTCTCGAGCACGAATTGCATAAACCCTAGCTGGTGCTAGTGCCTTAGATCTAATAGTAGAACCTTTTGTTCCACCTTGACTATTACCTATATTTCTAGTATTTCAGGGTGGTCTCCCTTATTACTCGAATGAGTATCCTGAGCCATTTCTTTATCAGACCTTTCTGGGCAATCTCTAAGGAAATGATCGTAGGAACCACATTTAAAACACGACCCATCTTTCAATCTGTATTCTCTGAAGTGTCATCTATTGCATTGTTGACATTCATGTTTGTTGTTCTTGACACTACCCACACTTGCTACAGATGCAGCCTGTGGTTTTGAACTCAAATGCTGCTTTCCTTTATCTCTTCCAGAGTAACCTCTTAAAGCTAATGAATGACTGTGAAATTTTTTTGTTTTCTTTAATGAAAATGAGAATGATTTTCCCATAGGTCATTTACTTGTATCACGAGCCTCAGAATCTGCTTTTCTTTTCGCTTTACTAAGTTCATCGGCCTTGTGTGCTCTATCAACCAGAACTACAAATTCTTTCAACTCGAGAGTCGCGACTAGAAACTTAATATCTTTATTTAGACCGTTTTCAAATCGTGTACACATGACAGCCTCAGATGGTATACATTGCTGAGCATATTTTCTAAGTCGCATAAATTCTTGTTCGTACTCAACCACTATCATTCGGACCTATATCAATTCAAGAAACACTTTGCGTTTCTTGTCGAGAAATCGCTAGCTAACATATTTCTTCTTAAACTCTGTTTGAAAGAATTCCCAATTTACACAACATGATCCCTCGGTACTTCATGGAAAACCCTAACAGTGTTTTTTAACCAAAACTCAACTTTCTCTGGATCTTCTTTAGTTGTACCATGAAACTTTTCAGCCCTATATTTTTAGATTTTATCAACTAGAGGCTTGCTTGTATGTATTTGATCCAAACCCTGAGGAACTACGGGGACCGGTTGGAGTACGGGTGGGGGTAGAGTTTGTTGAGCCAACGGGTTCATTTGCACGAACTCTATAAACTATTCAGACATCATTTGGAAGAAATCTTCTTTAGCCTCTCCTCCCGATCCTCATTCACAGACCTACTACCACTAGAAGCTGCTCCATGAATGGAGGCTTGTGCGTTACTTTCAACTTCATCGGAATCGGCTTGGTTGGATGACATTTTATCTATATGAAAATATAGTTCAATTTGAGTCAGGAGTTATCACACTATTGTAACACCCCTAACCTGTATCCATCGCCAGAACAAGGTTACGGAGTATTACCAGAGTTTACGGAACAATAACAGATAATTCATGTCATTTACTATTCATTTCTGAAACTAATCATATCCTCCCTTGAACGGATCCTCGAGGCCCAATTTAAGCATTAGAAACAAGTTGGGACTAAATCGAGATCTCAGAAAATTTTTCTTATATACAAGGGTCACACGCCCGTGTGAACAGGCCGTGTTGCTCACACGGCCAAGTGACATGCCTATGTCTCAGGCCGTGTGGGCATTTGATGGGAGGCACACGGTTGTGTCCCAGCTCGTGTTCTTACCCGTGTAACTCTCTGACTTGGGTCACACGGCCAGCCACATGCCCATGTGCTAGGCCGTGTGGTCAATTTAATTTTCAAAAATTAGGTGCAGGATTCACACGACCAAGACACATGCCCATGTTCTAAGCCATGTGTCACACACGGCTGAGACACATGCCCGTGTCTCTACCCGTGTGCCTAATTCTGAGTATTCTATTTCTAAATTTTAAGATGCAGGGGACACACGGCCAAACCACATGCCCATGTGCCAGGCCGTGTGTCACACACAATCTAGTCACACGCCCGTGTGTCTACCTGTGTGGACAAAATAAGGCCATTTCTTAGCCTTATTTCTCACCCAAACTTGCCATTAACCTACAACAACACTTATACACATTCACCAACCAATTCAAGACATTATAATCAAGCCTAATACTAGTATTGTATAAGATATTTATTAACATGTATATTCAAATGATTATACTTACCAAATTTCCATTTATGTTCTTAGGTAAATTTGTATCATTTATACTAACTCAATTTTATTTATCATTTGATTCATATATCATCTACTACTTAACCATTTTAAAACACATCAAACATGTTATGGCTTTATAATTATATACCAAAACATACAGCATTCTAATGGCTAGATTACAAACAACCATTTACCTGCCAACATTGGCAAAGTTAGCCTATACATGCCATTATACTAAAATAAGTTTATTATTTATACCAAAACGAATTGGTGGATAGTGTGATGATACTCTGACCGATCTCCAACCTTTGCGAGCTTTCGAGCACTATAAAACTGAGAAAAGAAAACCTAGTAAGCATTTAATGCTTAGTACGTTCGTATAATAGGAATTAAACTTACCAATCATATTCATTTAAATAAGCATAACAATAACATGCTTCCCAACAAATTGGCAAGTTTGTCTAATCACATACACTCAATTAAACAAGTTAGTCACATAATTTACATGTACATCAAATAAACATGGATGAGCTCATCATACTACAAACTTTCAAGTGTTTCAGAAGTATTCGAGACATAATTCTTTTAATTTCTCATGTTAGGAGTTTTATTCGTTGAATTATTGAAATATCGATGGATATTCAAGTAGTATACTCAAGGTATACAAATTAGTGATCCGCCAATTCAAGTTCAAGGGTACCCATTAAGGCACATAATCAGGGAGCACATTCTCGAGCCATATATCAGGATGCTCAAATGAGCCATGTAACAGGACGCTTATCCGGGCTAAACAGGAAACTCATAAGAGTTTTAGTTAGGGAGCTCATAGAGCTTAACAGGTAACTTTGAAGAGTCATTATCAGAGAGCACTAGATAAGGTAACAGAGAGTTCAAGCGAGCCATGTCAGGAAGCTCATAAGAGTCTATATCAGGACGCTCATGTAGAGCTGCGTTTGTGTCCGCAATAAATGCTGAATCACAACTGATCAAATCATGTAACAGGACGCTCACAAAGAGCTGCGGTAATGCGCAACACATGCAGAATCATTACTGATCAGGAATGCTCGCAGGAACTATATAACAGGATGCTCGAGATGGCTTTTAACAGGATGCTCGTTCGAGCTATAACGTCCGCAACTTATGTAGGATTATAATCAGTACGGGAAAACACTGTATCCATCGCATTTCATTATTTAAACGGAATTTATTATTTATCGAGAAATTTCAGCATATAATTATTTTCATACGTTAATCATTTATACATTTCTCACAAATACATCATTCAATTCAAACATATAAATATACATAATTAAGTTACACGAACTTACCTTGACACTTGTTCGTATTTAAAAGTCTACTAATCCGGCACCTTTTCTTTTCCTCGATCTAGCTTCGAATTTGAGTTATCCAGATCTATACAAATTAATTTAATCATCAATTTATTACATTTCATATTCAATTGAATTCAATTTGCATCCTAGGAAAAATTACCATTTTGCCCCTTATACTTTTCATAAATGACAATTTCGTCCCTAGGCTCGGAAAATGGAATTCATGCAATTTTATCCTTATTCCAAGCCTAACTGATTTTTACATATAACATTTACAGCACATATAGTTCACAACAATCAGAAATTTTCCATGAATTTTTACATCTTTACAATTTAGTCCCTAAATCACAATTTCATGAAAATTCTTTTTACAAAAGTTATTTATCTATCAACAACCTTTCATTTTCTACTTTCATCCATGGAAAAACTTTTATACTTTTATAACTTTACAAATTAATCCCCAAAATAGATAGATTAAGCTATTCCGATCTCAAAAATATAAAAATTACTAAAAACGAGACAATAATACTTACCCAATTAAACCAAGAAAGCTTGCTTGAACACTTTTCTCTTTCCTAGGGTTTCCATGTATTAATTTGGAGAAGATGATATAAAATGATGATATTTTTATATTATCATCTTTTAGTTATTCTAGTTTTCAATTTAGTCCTTGTCTTTTTTTAATTTTTCCATGGATGATTCATAAAAAATATCTACTAACTTTTCTTTGATGGTCTAATTATCATATAAGGACTTCTTATTTTGAATTCCATAGCTATTTAATACTTATATCTACTAGAATTCAACTTTTGCATTTTATGCAATTTGGTCCTTTCCAAAATTAAACACATGATCGGTAAAATTTTCTTATCATAATTTTCATATAACATTCCTATCATAATGCAAACCATGCAATAATATTAAAATAAATTTTCATTCTAACTCGGATTTGTGGTCTTGAAACCACTATTTCGATTTCACTGAAAACGGGTTGTTAGAACTATCACAAGTTATATAATGGCATGTATTTATAGGCTCCATACATGCTATGTTCAGTCCGAGAACCGACTGAACTATAGCTTTGATACAACTAAATGTAACACTCTTAACCCATATCCGTCGCTGAATTAGGGTTACGGAGTATTATCTTACAATCGAAAACATTTAAACTTATATCATTCAATAATATAATCACATTATAAACCAATCATATACATACATACCATCCTTAAAACGAGCTCTCGAGACCCTAAAAATAACTTAAAAGCAAATTGGGACAAATTTGGAACAATTTGGTAAGCTTAGGAAAAAAGTCACAAAAATTTGGAAACAGGGGTCACACGGCCGTGTGTCTCACACGGCTGAGACACACACCCGTGTCTCAGGCCGTGTAACCTTCAAACTAGGGACACACGGCCATGTCCCATCCCATGTCCTCACCCATGTAACTCTCTGAGCAGGGTCACACGGTCGTGTCACATGCTCATGTGCCAGGCTGTGTAACTCTCTGAGTTGCCCCACACGCCCGTGTGCTAAACCGTGTTAGGCTGTGTAACTCACTGACTTGTAACCTAAGATAGTCATCAGATGAAACACGACTGTATGTCTCACACGGCTGAGTCACACGCCCGTGTCTCAGGATGTGTGGACCCAAATATACCTAATATCAAGCCATTTCCAAGACCATTTCATGCATAAACATTTAGACCAATAAAGCACACTTTCAAAGCACCAAAACCTTATCTAAACATACATATATTTGCCATTTCAATAATCTTAATTCAACTAACCAATATGCCATTTAAAAGCACCACAAAAAACAACCAAACATCACCTACCTAGACATGTTCATATGCCTAATTACATGCATGCAATTCTATACAATTTAGGTATTAAAACATACCTCATTTAGCCATTTCCAAAACATACAAAACATACCATAAAAGACCATTATCAAGCCACTACAAATTTACCAAAAGAACCTTATATACATGCACTTATAAGTGACCAAAATGACCTACTTAAGCAAGCATTACAAGTCCATCAACAATTTATAAACACCCAAATCCAAACACAAACATACCAAGTTACCATTTTACATATTCATCAAAAACACAATTATAAACCACCCTATACATGCCATTATAAACCTTGGTCAAAATGTACAAAAACTACCAAATTGACTCTTGGATAGTGTGATAGATCTCAAACGAACTTCCAAACTGATCGAGCTTCCGATAATCTATAAGACATAGGAAAGAAACTACATAAGCAATTAATGCTTAGTAAGCTCTATAAACTAAACACAGCTTACCAATGCATTTGCATAATATAAAGTATAAGTATAATATAATCCAAACCATAATCTTGGCGTAAGCCTATACATCACCATCAATACACAAGTTAGCACACTTGTACATTATTCAAATGAATTAACCATAAGATAAGTCATTTTCCATGTGAAATACATCATTTAGTTCAAGCATTCTTTCTATAAGGTTGTGATTAATTCCGTTTGAAAACTTACCATTTCAATCCCTTTTCTTTCCCATTTTGACCATCTAGAATTTCATCGGAAACTTGGGAAAGCTCACACGAAGTGTGCCTTTACATATAGTCGTAACCTTTCCTTTACATCATTGCTCACATGAGTTGTGAAATGGGCTTGCTCACACGAGCTGTGGGTCGAAATGTAAGCTACATGATGTTGCTCACACAAGCTATGGAATATCCGCATCAAATGTAGGACCTCAGCCATCGTAGGACATTCAAGACCAACACCCGAAACATGAAATCCTTAATGACATGCCATTTGTATCCTAAGAATTCCTAAGGTTGAATCGGGACTCGATATTCGTCATAGCATTGATATCTTTATACATCAATCCATTCACATTATAAATAAAAAAAATATGATAACCGTTCATACGAACTTACCTCAATGGCTAGGGGCGTGAAAGTTAAATTGAGCTAATCCGAAGCTTTTGCTTTTCCTCGATCTAGGTTCGTACGTATTTTATCTTGATCTAAATAGATAATTATATTAAATTAAGTACTTCAATTAACCTTAAACATTCAATTCAATCCACATTTCATATTTATACGAAGTTACCAATTTGCCCCTAATATTTTAAGTTTTTCACAATTTAGTCCTTAACCTTATAACATAATATCTAACCATTTTAATCAAAATCCATGTTAATCAAACATGCAAGGAACCTTGAAACAACTCATATTTACCATCATTTCACAACAAAACCCTAGAATTTTTACTTTTAACAAATTAGTCTCTAATTCCAAAATTCATCAAAAATCACTTAACAAAACTTGTTTATTTTTCAACAAGGGTTCATAATCTATCATTTAACATCAAAAACCATTCAAGAACATTAATGGCATAACCCTCAACCTTTAACAAGTTTACGAATTGACTCCCGAGCTAGCTAGATTAAGCTAAAGCGAACTCAAAAACATAAAAATTATTAAAAATGGAGCTTGAATGCATACCATTCAAGAAGAAATAGAAACTGAAGCTCTCTCCCCCTTCAAATGGTGATTTTGGCACAATAAAGGTGAAAAGAAAAAGATGATAGCTTTGTTTCATCTTTTCTTAACTTAAATTTTCTTTTAATTACTAATTTACCATTTTAACCTTTAAAACTATCATAATTACATTAATACCTTGCCATGCACATCCAGTATCCCATATGAATGGTATACTTACCATTTAAGTATTTTAGTTTAAAATATCATAGTCATTTAACCCTTTTTACTAATAGAACTCAACTTTTGCATCTTTTACGATTTAGTCCTTTTTACTTAATTAACTATTTAAACTTCAAAAGTTCTTAACGAAATTTTAATACAACCTTACTATCCCATAGACATTAAAATAATAATTTACTCATCAAAAATGTAGTCCTGAAACCACTGTTTTGATATAACTGAAAACAGGCTGTTACAATAATGGTGAGTGGATCATTGGGTTCTTCAGATACTTGGGTAACTGTATAGTGTTGGAGGTAGAGCTTTGGGGGTTTTTGGATGGGTTGAACCTTATTTTGGATAGACGCTTAGAGAGGATTCTAATCCAAACAGATAGTATTGAAGCTATTAACGCCATTGTGGAAGACTTTTCGAGAAACTCTAATTCGGCCATAGCCAGAAGAATTCATCATACTTTGAAAATGGTAAAGTAGTGGGAAATTCAACATATTCCCAAAGAAGAGAACTTAATTATCGATAACCTAGCCAAGACAGTTCTTACTAAGAGACTAGACTTAAGACTGTTTGAGGATCCTCCTTTGAGGATATCGTTTATTTACTTTGTATCTTTATTGCTTTCACCAAAAAAAAAAAGTACTAATTATTCTTTATTTTATATCTAATTATTTTAAAACATATGCGTTAAATAAGTTTTTTCTTCATGTTATTATACTATTAATCAAACATAGCATAATTTATTTATACTGATTTATTAAAATTGAAGAATAAAAAGTATAGCTTTTCTAATATGCCCAGATATATATTTGTTTAAATAAAAAAAATATAATCACAATTGTATAAAAAATTAGTAATTTATACTAAAAAAACAACATTATTATATCACACATTATATAAAAATTGAGTAATTTATATTAAAAAACAATACCATTGTTATATTTCTAGAAGTGCCATTTATCCTCCTATTTTATTATCTTAACTTGAATTGAAAATTTTTCAAACCAAGTAAAATGAAATTCGAGTCGAGTTGAATCGGGTAAAATTGTTCGAGTTAAATTAAACATATTAAATTAAAATATTGTTACAGTATAACTAATTTAATATTAGAGCACATAAAATTGAAACCATATATATTTGAAAACTTTTTCAAATCAAAATAATAAAAATGATACTAGTAAGATAAACTTGAATCATTAATAAATTTTTATATATTTTTTAATTTTTTTTTGAATTTTTTAAAAATATAAAATTTGAAATTTATATAAATATTTTGAATTTAAAAATGATTTTAAATTTTTAAAAATTATTTTGAATTATTTTATAATTTTTGTTGAGAAAAAAATTAATTTAATAATAACTTAAAAAAATTATTTATTTATTTGATTTAAATATCTCGAATAATTTAATTTAATTAACGATTTTTTGAATTCGAATGAAAATTTTATCCGCGGGGGAAAAACTTACAAGGGAGTCTCATTTCCCTCTAAGAAAACAAACTTTTTTTTTTTGGGAGGTAAAAGAAAGTTTAAAAAGCGCTAAAGAACAGGGGTGTACAACTGCCGCACAATTCCCCGCTTTCATTGAAGGGAGCGCTTTTAGGCTTTTCCTTTTCTTTGACCAAACGATGTTTCCGTCGATCGAAGAATTCCGAGCCAAATCACTTTCACAAGCAAAACAAACGAAGATGAAAAATAAAACAGACGAAAATCATGTTTGTTCATATCTTTACGCCTCTTCCTTTAATTTTTTTTATCTTCTTTTTAAATGTTTTGTGTTATTTTGGTTTGAGCTTTGAATCATTTTTTGTTTGTCTAAATGTTGCAAATAAGTGGCATTGTTGAAAATGAATATTGCAAGGTTTGCGCGGAGGCTGTTGATCCTTTGATTTTGTGACGCGGTTGAGATTTTCTTTTTCAGATTTTGAGTGATTAAAGGAACATGGCTACCAAAAAGAATGAACCATCTCAGAAACAACAGGTTTTGATCAATCTATCTCGAATTTGTTTTTATTGCATTAATTTTCTAGCTCCTTTCTAGAAGCCTTTGATATTCAGAAGCAGAAAAAAAGAGAGAGGAAGAATTGCTCTTTTTTTTTTTAAAAAAAATTGTGATAAGAAATTCCTAGCAAAAAGGAAGAGCCATTTCAAGTGAAACAGGTTTTGATGTTTTTTTTTTTCATTTTTGTTGTGTCAGTTTTCTATTTGTTTTTAGAAGAGTGTGTGATGTTCAGAAAACAAAAAAGAAAAAAAAATGTTGTGGTTTAATAGTAGGAGTTTTACATTGTTGTTTTTAATGTGGATTACTTTATTATTACTTTTCGGTTCTCATAATAGTTTTATGGAAAGTTTGGACTGAAATTCTGTTTTATTCCTCATTGTCTGCAGAGGATGGTTTCCAAAGAGGATGAGCCCTCTAAAGGACATCAGGTGTAAATCAGTCTTGCCTTCTTTTCTAATTATTTTGAAGTAAAGGATTTAAATATTCAGTGAACAAAAAGAAAAAGAAAAACTTAAATTCTGATTTTTGAATGAGGTTTTGTGCTGAAAATCATTTTGTTTTATCTCAAGGGAGATGCTGCAGTTGTGGCTTCTCCTGGACCTCTTCCACAGGCTCCACTAACTCCAAAATCTCGTGTCAGAAACTCGGTAAACTTCTCTCTCTTTCTCCTTCTCTTTTAATCGTTTTGTAATATTCTAAATTTGAGTTGTTGATTGAATTCCATTAATCCCTATATTATCTTATTTGAATGTGAGTATCAGACATGCATACATGCCTTATTGGGGAATGCTCGATTTTTTTTCTAAGTTGTATTTGGAAAGCCGTATCTCTATACTCATGAACTCAAGGACACGGGTACTTCTAGAAAAAAATGATGAGAATAATATAGCTACATACATCTTTATCATCATCGAGGTCGTGTTTACAATCATTTTTATCTACGATTTGTCTACATCTTATGTGATTTGAATTTCAATTAAACCTTTTGGACCATTTTATGGAACGGTTTCCTATATAGCAGTTATTCTCGTTGGATAATATGAAGCATATTGTAGCTGTTACTGACCACAATAAGCTTAAATTTAAACTCTTAAGTTACCACGAGGAATTTGAATGCTAAAGAATGAATTGTTGTATTTTAAGTCCATTGCTAGATTTTACCTTCCTGAGACCATTGCTTACATTGTTCTGCATTCACTGTTTCTATTAAGCATGCAATTTATGAAGTTGTAGAAGTTAATGCTTTTTAAGGTTTAAAACCTCCTTGCAGGTTTTAAAGAGTGGGCCACTTTTTTTATCTACCAAAGGTTTGTTTATTTTGCTTGGTTTTATTACACTTCCCAATTTAATTCAGTTGCTCATTTGACTTTCATTTTGTGAATCACAACTTGTACTCACATTTTACCAGAAAAATATACATTACAAGGTTCATGCTGAAAATCAGAGTCCTGGGGCTTGGATTCCTCTGGGTTATTTTTTTTATTGCCTTTTCCCTATTTTTCCTTTGATTACAGGAATTGGATGGACATCATGGAAGAAAAGGTGGTTTATTTTGACACAAACTTCGTTAGTTTTCTTCAAAAGTGATCCTGTAAGTATTTGGAACCTATCTGATTGTCAGCCTGATGTATGTGCTTGTTCATCCGTTATTACATTGTTTTCTTGGCACAATTTAGTGATCCTAAACAAACTATAATACGACTTTAAAAATAAAAAAAATAAACAGTGAAGTGATACGAGGTCAATCAAAGTGATATTGTTTTCCTCACTATAAGATTTTAAGATCTTCATGGCCGGGGGTGATGCTTGTTTGTTACAATTGTCTTTTATGTTTACTAGTTCTCTCAATCAAAAAGGTGAGTGAAAATGCAAATTTTGTCTCAGATGCAGCGGTCTTGTTACTGGTTTTACGGTTTTTAGGTTGTCCGGACAAACAAATTTAAGCCCAAGGAAACTGGGAAACATGACAAAAAAATTAAGTCATTAGTAGGGTTCTAAATCAAGGAGAAATGAATGCTCTAGAGTGACCCATTAGCAATCTGTAGAGATTTACTTTTTACTATAGTAAAAATTGTTGTTTAGATTAAAAAAGAGGGGGTTGTTAATAAACATTGCTTAATTTGGCAACTGTGGTATTATAGTTTGATATCAGTCCATTCGCTGGTTCTTTGATTCTCCAGCGGAGTGACCCTAAAATTGAGAGATGGACCCCCTATTTGTAATTGGGTGAAACTTTATTTAGTTGCACTATAACACATTTGGGGCCTGTTCTAAAGGGTGTGATGTTTGGGAGCTTCATCTCAAAGAATAAAATAGAAAAATGATTTAATATTGCTTGGGTTGAGGATAGGACTTGGGTTTGGATATTGGGGAAGAACTCCAGTGTGCAGTCCCTGAGGCAAAAGTAAAATTCTATATGGATTGATATTTATTGGTTAGATATTATTATCTTGGTGGTATCTTGTTCTCTTCTCTTCAGATACCATGCCTGGATCATTTCTTTTTCTCTTGCCGCATTTTTTATACTTAAGATTTTAAACAAGTAATGAGATACAGTTTTACTTCTTAGAGTGCCATTCCTCAAAAGGAAAATGAAGTGAATTTAATTCTTGGTGGTATTGATCTCAACAATTCAGGCAGGTAGGCTTGCTTTTCTGAATAGATTGTCAGTTCTTAATCTTTTCTTTAAGTTGCAAATATTACAAAAGTTGAAAGTGTTACTAACTCATGGAACCTTTCAAAATTTCTAGTGTGGTTGTCAAAGCTGATAAAAAACTTTTAACTGTACTATTTCAAGATGGTCAAGATGGACGAACATTCACACTTAAGGTGCTTCCTCCCTATTATCCATCTATATAATTCTCCCATGATTATATTTTTTTCCGTTTTGTATCATACTTTCCACTAAATTGTTTAGCTCTTAAGTTTGATAAATAGTTGTTAGCTTTCTGTTTGAACATCAAACATTGAGGTTCTGCCAAAATAGTAAAAGATCTTATATCCATAGACGACCAGATGCATCTAACCAGTAATAAGTTTCATTGAAAAGCAGAACACCTTGTTACTGAGCAACTGATACCAGGTGTTACCAGAATGAAAATTTCATCCTTGGTATCTAGTTTTTATTGAAGTTAATGTTTATTCCTAGCTGATAAGTGATAGCATTCTTTTATCCTGAGAAACATATTATTAAGGAATTGGTTTGGCCACATCACTGATTTTGAAGGCAGAAATACAGAGAGAAAACATTGATTATTTGTTTATCTGATATTATGGGAGAATTCAATGCTTAATCAAATTGAAAATCAGATGAGCATTATGGTTTCTTTTGTTGGTGTTGCAGGCTGAAAGTTTAAAGGATTTGTATGAGTGGAAGGCTGCATTTGAGAATGCCTTGTCACAAGCACCAAGTTCTGCTCACGTATTGGGGAAAAATGACATCTTGGGGAATGAAAAAGCAAACACAGTTAATGGCTCTAAGGACCCAGGTAAGGTTGCAGCCATGTCTTCTTGACTGTGGTGAAACTTTGCACTAATTTTTATTCTAGTTCTTTATTCTTATCTATACTCCTAATTAAAACACCAAAAATAGTGCATACTTTATAATTTCATTTTTTTGATGTAATATAAGCAGAAAACTTTATGCATGTTGTAGAAATTTAGAGAAATAATTGATATGTATTCCTGCTAGTTAGCTTACAGTTTATAAGAAGAGGAACTAACCTAATGAAGGAAATAATCCCTAAAAAGCAGTAACTTCCTAAGAATTAGTAACTGAGATTAGTTTCTATTTACAAGAGATCTCCTAGTGATAAGATAAGGAATCTATCCTTAATCTTAGGAATTCCAACACTCCCCCTCAAGCTGGAGTGTAGATGTTTATATAACCCAGCTTGCCAACAAGTTCCTCAAACATGTTCTTGTTCAAACTTTTAGTTAACACATCTGTAACTTGTTGCCTAGTAGGTAGGTAGGTGACACACACTTCTTCTGAATGTATTTTTTCTTTTATAAAGTAGTGATCAATTTCCACATGTTTGGTGCGATCGTGATGCACAGGATTATGTGCTATGCTTGCAGCTGCTTGGTTGTCACAATACATCTTCATAGGCTTAGTATAAGGAACTTTTAGTTCTCTCATAAGTCTTTGTATCCAAACTCCTTCGCATATACCATGAGCTAGTGCTCGATACTTAGCCTCTGCACTGCTGCGTGCCACAACAGATTGTTTTTTACTTTTCCATGTCACGAGATTACCCCAAACATAACTACAATAACCACTTGTAGAGCGTCTATCATTGATAGAACCTGCCCAATCAGCATCAGTATAGACTTTTACATTCTGGCTGGCATTTTTTTTGAAGTATAGGCTTTTACCCGGAGTCCCTTTTAGATACCTTAATATTCGATATGCAGCTTCCAGGTGCTTCTCCTTCGGGGCATGCATATATTGACTGATAACACTCACACTGAAGGCTATGTCTGGACGGGTGTGAGATAGGTAGATGAGTCTCCCTACTAGATGTTGATATCTCCCTCTGTCGATTTCTTCTCCATCCTCATTAGTTCCCAATTTAAGATTAAACTCCATAGGAGTTTCAATTGGTTTGCAGCCCATCAAACCAACTTTAGATAGTAAATCAAGTACATATTTTTTTGGGAGATAGAAATACCTGTTTGAGACCTTGCTACCTTTATACCAAGAAAATACTTAAGATTCCCCAAGTCTTTAAGTTCGAATTCTGTACCAAGAAATTCTTTCAATCTCACAATTTCGCTTATGTCATCTCCTGTTACTATTATATCCACATAAACAATGAGGATGCAGCATTTTTCTTTTTCCGAGTGCTTGTAGAACATGATATGGTCTGTCTGTCTTTGAATGTAGTTTCTACTAGTCATAGCTTTTGCAAATCGGTTGAACCACGCCCGTGGAGATTGTTTCAGCCCATACAATGGCTTTTTTAACTTACATGCTTGGCCCTTGCTTTCTTCAAACCTTGGTGGAAAATCCATGTACACTTCCTCATTTAATTCTCCATTGAGGAAAGCATTTTTTACATCCAATTGAGTCAAGTGCCAATCAAGATTGGCAGCAAGGGATAGGAGGACTTGAATAGTGTTTAATTTGGCAACTGGAGCAAATTCTCCTCATAGTCAAGACTATAGGTTTGGGTGAAGCCCTTAGCCACAAGTCGAGCCTTGTATCGGTCAATATGGCCATTGGGTTTGAATTTTGTAGTAAAAATCCATTTGCAACCTACTGTTTTTTTTCCTTTAGGTAGATCTGAAACTTCATTGTTTTTGAGGGCTTTCATTTCTTCTATCACAGCTTGTCTCCACTCATTTGATTCAAGTGCTTCTTCTATATTTTTTGGAGTTTTGACAGAATCAATATTAGTCACAAAAGCTTTGTAAGACTTCAATAAATTTCCATAGGATACAAACTGAGAAATAGGGTGTTGAGTGCAGCTCCTTGTGCCTTTTCTCACTGTTATTGGAAGATAGATGGAGGGTGACGGAGATGAGACTTCTGTTTCAGAACAGTCCTTGGTTGGAGATGCAATTGGCATTGCTGTATTAGTTTTAAGAACGCGATTCCTTCGGGAGTAAACCTACATTTCGGACATCTGCTTTTGCTGTTTTCCTTGATCAGAGGGTTGTTCGGTGGGCTGTTTGGTGGTGGTATTATCGGGTAGGATTGTGCTAACTTCTTGCTGCATAGGAGAAACAGTATCTAAATTGAGAGTAGCACCTTGATTGTTAGGTTTGTTTGTGATAGTAGTGGTAGGATCGTGAGGTATGATGAGTAGAATATTAAGGGTCTCATATTCATTGAAAGTCTCTCCCTGAAGATGAGAAGCTCTAAAGTATGGTTAATTTTCAAAGAAGGTAACATCTCGAGAGACAAACATTCGGTGCAAGGTTGGTGAGTAACATTTATAGCCTTTTTGAGTGGGGGAATACCCAATGAAGATGCAGGTGTAGGCTCGAGGATCAAGTTTGGATTGATTTGGTTGATTATTATGGACAAAGACTTTGCAACCGAATATTTTTGCTGGAAGATTAGGAACACGAAATAGAGGAAAGGATTTTAGAAGAGTATTTAGAGGTGTTTGGAAATTTAGGACTTTTGATGGCATTCGATTTATGAGGTAGTAGGCAGTAAGGACAGTTTCTCCCCACAAGTATTTTGGGACATTCATGGTGAACATTATGGCTCAAGCCACAGCAAGGAGATGTCAATTTTTTCTCTCAGGGATCTCGTTTTGTTGTGGAGTGTCAGGACAAGAGCTTTGGTGTATGATGCCTTGGTCCGAAAGGTATGGGCTTAGGACAGAGTTAAAGTATTCTCTTCCATTGTCAGTCTGGAGGGTATGTATGGTAGAGTTGAACTGGGTTCGAACCATCAAGTGAAAATTTTGGAATACTTTGGGTGTTTCAGATTTTTCTTTTAGTAGATAGACCCAACAGACCCTAGTGTGATCATCAATGAATGTTATAAACCACTTAGCCCTTGTAATATTTTTCACTCGGCTAGCTCCCTATAGGTCACTGTGGATTAATGAAAATGGTTGGGACTGGATATATGGTTTTAAAGGGTATGGTACACGGGTATGTTTGGACAATTGACAAATTTCACACTTTAAGGAATTTATACTTTTATTTCGAAATAACAGCGGAAGATGTTTTTTCAAATACAAGAGATTTGGATGCCCTAACCTACGATGCCATAGCATAATAGTGTCCTCTTTTGAAGTGGATAGAGCCAATCCCCCTTGTGTGCTGTCTTTATTCCAAACATATAGTCCATCATCAACTTTAGCAGTGCTAATCATCCTCCCTGATTTCTGTTTCTGTATCACACAACCAATTTTAAAAAATTCAGCAAGCATTTTTCCATCCTTATGTTATTTGTACTTTTCCTACTCTAGCCACAGGTGAGTATGAACCATTAGCTATGCGGATTCGAGACTTGTTATGACAAGTGGTGTAGGTTTGAAACAGATTGGAGTTACCTGTCATGTGATCTGAGGCACCCGAATCGAGTATCCAAGAGGGTTGGTTATTAGATTCAAGGGCAATGTTGAGGGCAATACCTTGAGTGGCTAGAGATCCATGAGCAGTAGGAGTATCAAGTATCTTATGGAGAGTTTCGAGTTGAGTTTTGGTAAGGCGAACATCGAGCACATCATTTGCAGCATTGGAGGATAACAGGGCAGTCTTCTTATCTTTCTGTTTTTTTATTTGGATAACCATGGAGTTTGAAACACTTTTCCTTTGTGTGGCCAACACGGTTGCAGTGGTTACACCATGGTCTGGTTGATCCAAAATCACCTCCAGCACGTGGTTTTTGTGTCTGTGGACCTTTGGAGATGAGAGCAGAGGATTCAGTAGGCTGATTTCCAGAAGGTATCATCGGTTTAGGTTCTCCCATCATGACAAGACAACGCTTTTCTTCTCTTCTCACTTCTGCAAAAGCTTCACCAATGGTTGGGAGAGGTGATCTGCCCAGAATTTTGCCCCGGACCTCATCTAACTCACGGTTCAGTCCTATTAGAAACTCATAAAGACGCTTATTGTTGAGGTGAGTCATAAACTTAGTGTAATCTAAGCCTTTTCCCCAATCTGCCTCATAGTACATATCCAGCTCCTGCCACAAAATTTTCAGATTGTTGTAGTAGTGAGTAACTTCGAGTGTCCCTTGTCGGATATCTTTTAACTTAAGTTTGATCTCAAATACTTGGGTGGCGTTTCCAAGATCCGAGTAGTTTTTTTTGATTGTATCCCAAATGTCTTTTGCAGTTTTGAAGAGGAGATAGGTTCTGCTTATGTGGCCTTCCATCGAGTTAATTAGCCACACCATTACGATGGAGTTGTTGAGTTCCCAAGAGGCATAAGTAGGGTCGACTGTGTTTGGTCATGGAAGTTCTCCATTAATGTATCCTAATTTGCCACGACCACGAATCACTATAAGGACATATTGAAACCATTGTAAGAAGTTTTTTCCATCTAGTCGATGACTTGTGATTATTAGTGAGGAATTGAGGTCACTTTGAGTGATTCCCTAATTGACATTCTGAGATATTTGTGAGATCTCAGTTTCGGACAGGGTTTTATTGAGATCACCCATGGGAGAAAAAAAAAAACTAAATCGGAGGGATTTTTAGGAAGAGATTTTTCGAGATGAATGAGAGGGATCGAATGATTCCTAGTGCTTCAATACTATGTAGAAATTTAGAGAAATAATTGATATGTATTCCTGCTAGTTGAGGAACTAACCTAATAAAGGAAATAATCTCTAAAAAGCAATAACTTCTTAAGAATTAGTAATTGAGATTAGTTTCTATTTACAAGAGATCTCCTAGTGATAAGGTAAGTAATCTATCCTTAATCTTAGGAATTCCAACACATGTTACAAACTGGGAGCTTTAGTTGTCTATTCCTCCTATTCTTGTTTCACTTTGCGCTCTTTTCTTCTTATTTTTCTTTATTTGTTCACTCTGTTATGTTTTTTTACAAGCCTATTGAGTTCTTTCTTGAATGTTCCAAGTTACCAAATTTCTAACTTTGTGGGCTGTTTTGATTTATTTTTACTCATTTGAGGTATTGTTGCTCCTCTTTCTCTTTGTAGTGAACAATAAACAGCCTGTGAGATCTACTGTCTTAGGCAAACCAATTTTACTTGCACTAGAAGATGTTGACGGAGCTCCAACTTTTTTGGAGAAGGCTCTAAGATTTATAGAAGAGCATGGTGAGCTTTTTTTGTTAAATTAATTGTCATGGTCTCATTTAAATATTATGCTAAAGTTTTAGTTGCATATGATGGCTAACTGACTAATCTTATATAGACTAGTGAATCTATGTGCATGTATTTTTATTCACTCACCTTATTTGGATCATTGAAGAAGCAAGATAAAACATCAGTTGTTCACGCAAGTAACAACCCAAACAAAGAAAAAGGACACAATTCAAACCCCAAAGCTACAACAATTTCTAATTCCTTAGGGTGATGACTAATTTAGGGGAATTGTCAATTTTAAGCTAAACAAACTCCCTAATTAAAGTAACAATAAAATCAAGTCTGTTGAATACAACACTATGCTGACCCCTTTCTTTCTAAATAAAGGATATATGAGTTATCCGCACGAGTTTAAGGCCTCCTTTGGTTGAAATTTTAATGTTAGTGAGGTGCAGTTGGGGGAGATAACTGCTACTAACCTCTCTGCTATGCTGTTTGGATCAGCATCACAGTTCAGTGAAAACACATTCACCATACTAATATGCTGAAAATCCACTGGCTGTTTCAGCAGCAATTAAAAATCAGTGGGTAGTTAGTATTTTTAACAGTAAAAAATACCTATACTTTTATTCATCTATAAACCTTTCTCTAACATATTCATAACAATCAGCAATTCATCACAACAAAATGAAACAAATTCAAATCAGAGAAACCAAAAATGTTTACCTGGCTTAAAAAATACAAAGCGCCCAAAATTTGTTTAGGATTGTTTTAAACAAAGGAAAATTGAGGTAAACACTACTGTAATAGGTGGAAAAAAAAAGAGAAAATAGCAGCCCATAAATGGTACACTAAGGGACGACACACCACCACAAGTGGCGACAAAAATGTGGCTGATTTGGGTGGCACAAAAATAGGTTTTGGCAGCAAAGAGGATGAATTTTAGAAGTTGAAATCAGTAATAAAATGGTTGTAAAAACAATAGAAAATTTTGACAAGCAAAAGAAAAAGAATCGAGAAGGAAAAGGAAACAAATCGGTACACCACGAGTGGAGAAGAAGGGGTGGCAATGGTGGTTTTAATGGCAGCAAGGAGAGGTTGATTTAGGCGGATCAGAGGAGGTTTTTAGGACAGCAAAGGGGCTGATTTGGTGATTAAAAATACCAGCAATAAGGCTGGCAGAATGATAACAAAATAATAGAGCAAGGAGGCGGCGCAACAATGGTGAAAATCACTAAGCTAGGGACGACACAAGAAAAAAAGAAATGAGAAAATTTGAGAGAAAATGAGAGAGGGAGAGGAGAGAAACAGTTAGGGTAAAGGAAGAAGTGAGATAATCTAAAATAAAATAAAATAAATAACTTATATACCTAGGGTTTTCACTAGGTTGGATGGCACACTTAAGGAGTGAGAGCAAAGATAGCTGAATTTATTTATTCGGGAAGAGATTCAAACTCAAGTCTCAAAGTCAATCATCGAGCATCTAAAAAAAAAGAAATCTTTAATCATGTCCATTCTTCGTTACGCTCTGTGATTGAACGAACATTTGGAGTGTGGAAAAAAAATGGCCAATATTAAGAGATATTCAAAGCTATTCATTCGACAAGCAAGTTTTAATAGTTATTGCAATAATAGTTTTGCATAATTACATTCGAAGACATGCTTGGTCAAATGATGAGGATTTTCGACAATTTGAGAATATACCCGACATGCCAATCTCATCAGGTCATTTTGATAGAGGTGAATCGAGTTCTTCTAACAGTGAAAGTGACCTTGAAATTGCAATGTTAAGAGAAACCATTGCAAATAGTTTAATGAATCAATATTTGTAAAAACAATTTTGTATCATAACCTAATTTCTAGTAATAATGAAACTTGTTATGTCTTTTATTTATCATTGTTATAAAAGAATATTTAACTATAAAAAATTAAAAATAATTATCATTTTATCTAATAAATAATTTAAATTGATTATATAATTTATTAAAATATTTATAATAAAATAATTGGAAGATACATTTTAATATTTTATTAAATAAATTTATAAATTCACATATTTTAATAATTTTATGTAAGTAAAATAATTTAAAAAATTCTATTATATATCAATTTTAATTTGATGTCCTTAATAGTTATTTTTTATTTTCACTTTACCGCTACAGCTGCGTTTGAATCCAAACACACACTCCACCGCTGTTTCTAATCTCACTGCTACAGTGTCCAATCTCACAGCTACAGTAACTCTCACAGCTACAGTAACTAATCTCACCGCCACCGCTGTTTTTAACCTCATCGGAGGTAAACACACCGCCCATCCAAACTAAGCCTAGGAATATTGGTAGCTAGGGACTTGCGATCAAGATTATGGATGACCCATTGCAATTCAAAGGACTAGCCTCTGATCCCTCTATGAAAACCAGACCCTTGGATGATGACATTCTGAAGTTGCTGTGAAACAAGAACAGAAGAAGAAAGGATGGCTGTGATCTTACATGCAAAGCCACATAACAAAAAGTCAGTAGCAGTAACAAAAGAGCTGCTCCAAGAATATTATAGCACCTAAACTTCCCTTTATATTTTTTCAAGAATTTTCTACGTTGTTCAGTGATTTGGTATTCATATTCTTTTGGCCTATTTTTTTTATCATGTTAAAATTATTTAACAGGAACCAAAGCAGAAGGAGTCTTACGACTAGCTGCTGACGTTGAAGATGTTAAGTGTCGAATTCAGGAGTATGAAAAGGGTTTGTTTAGACACACTCTATCCTCGACTATCTTCATTGTTGTACTTTTATTTTTTTTATATTGGTTACAACTACCATAGCTGCTCAAGGCAAATAATGCTATCAACTAATGCTATCAATACTTGATGTGGAATTTCACACTTCATTGTTCTTTTCTTACAATTTCTGTGGAATTTCACATTCAATACTTAATGTTCTAAGGCAAATAATACTATCAGCTAGCTTTGTTAAACTTAAATTTTAATTGATATACATGCAAGGAAGATTCTTTACTTACTGAATAGGGAAAGCAAAAAGCAAATGCTACTTTAAATTCAACATCACACTACTTGTTCGGTCTTCTTCTAACTTTTTAGGTCATATTCTTTTACGCAGGAAAAACTGAGTTCTCTCCTGAGGAGGATCCACATGTCATTGCTGATTGTATCAAGGTATGCCTTATTAGTTTCCTCAGGATCTTTCATTAAGTTATAGCATATATTGATCTTAAGAGTGTATAGTTTTCTTCATGCCATTTTCCAGTATGTCATTCGAGAGTTGCCATCATGTCCTGTCCCTGCTTCATGCTGCAATGCGCTACTAGAAGCATACCGTAAGTTTTCATTGAAATGTTCTTTTTTCTCTATCTTACCTTGTAGTAAATTGAGTTCATAAAAGCTTTACTACAATTGGATTCTTGATGCTTCCAACTTTAATGTGAAATGTATTGGATTATCCCTTTTGGACTTCAATATGATGTGCTTTATTATTCAATAATCTAACTAAAATAGGAATTTCATCTTCTTACATTCC
This sequence comes from Gossypium australe, assembly GCA_005393395.2. Classification (NCBI taxonomy): domain Eukaryota; kingdom Viridiplantae; phylum Streptophyta; class Magnoliopsida; order Malvales; family Malvaceae; genus Gossypium; species Gossypium australe. Next base: position 127,846,266 of record CM016616.1, on the reverse strand, counting down.
TGTTTTAAGCATCTATGGGTGAAGTTCTTGTGTTCTCTATTCTCAATTGGTTAGCTCCCTAAGGGATGTAGTGGAATTGTCCAGTATCAAGAGCACTATGACATCATGTGCCGGATGATTTACCTATCTGTATGACTTTTGGACATTTTCTTTTGTTGTTATTCAACATCATAAAATAATTAGGAACTCTGGGTGGTGATAGAGTCAACACTATGCGTGAAGCAGTATTGGACGCGTTTCCTGAGCCAAACCGTCGCCTACTACAGAGGTAGTTGATTCATCACTTCACTCTTTGCCTTTCTAAGTAGTATGCTTTTCATAGTACAAGTTATATTTGACATGCAATTTGTATATTATTTCTTAAGCATTGTGGATTCAATGAAAAGAGAGTTGTAATCCCATTTGGTGGTTAAGATAAGAATATTTGTATATCACAGATGTAAATGATAGCTATCTCTTAACTTTCTATTAGTTTTCAGTACTCAATTGATTGTTGTTGAAAAATCATGGATGAAATACCTCTAGAATCTTTTTCTTCTTGTAGGTACATACATCTTGGAAAAATAATGGGATTCAATCTTACCTTCACAATTAAAAAACGACCCCCAATTTTTGCCGTCTTGGCTTCTACTTGCCTTTTTCCATACTTATCATTTTTATTTTACTTTCCTTCAGAATTCTAATGATGATGCAAGCTGTGGCTTCTAATAAAACTTTAAATCGGATGAGCTCTTCAGCTGTGGCAGCATGCATGGCACCCTTGATTCTTCGCCCCCTTGTATCTGGTGACTGTGAGATTGAAAACAATTTTAACGCGGGTGATGATAGTTCAATTCAACTGCTGAGAGCAGCTGCTGCAGCCAATCATGCTCAAGCCATTGTTATAACATTACTCGAAGAATATGATAAAATATTTGGGGTAAGCAATATTTCTTGTCTTCTTTTTCACAACTACTTTTGATATGACTTTGTGTAGTCACTGTACAGACAAGTATGTACTCCTCAAAATTTATGAGCTGTAATGTTCTATCTTTAGCTCACAAGTGATATGTTCTATTTTCTATTTGTTCTTTCTGAGGAAACTTGATCATTAAGTCAAAATTTGTTTGTCCTTATGCGTATGTGCTATTATTGGTACAGAATCTAATGAATAAATTATGACTGTCTAACTGTGGAATTTGAGTATGAGTTATTGTATCCTTTTATTGATTCATCTATACTTCAACAATTAGTCTGCATTCTTTCTGAGGATGTAAGCAAATAAATGTGAGATCCATCATAGCTTAATTACTTGAATATTTCTAAGTTTTATAAAATTAACAAGGGTCTAGCTAATGTGTGCCTATATGCACTGGTTAAATGTAGTTAAATTACTAGTTAATGAAAGTTTTTTGCATTTAATGCACTGTTTTCACTAAATTCAATAGCAGAAAATGCATTAATTTCATAATTTTCCCTTAAATATCACCTTAATTTGTGCCATTAGATATTGATTAACGTTTTCCTACTAACAACATGCTTTCCTTTTCCAAGGTCCAATTTTTATTACTTTGCTTTGGATTTAGTTTTTAAATTATGATTCTAGGTCAACATTTTGTTGGCAGGAAGGATATGTTTCCCCCAATTTATACTATGGAACGGAAGAGAGTGGAAGTGAAAGTGAAAGTGAAAGTGAAAGTGAAGGTGAAAGTGAAGAGGCAACTGATGATGACTGTAATGATGCAACATCTGGGTCTAATGCATACTGTGATAGTGACTATGTAGCAAGTGGAACAGGCAGTAAGAGCGGTCACTCTATTAACAATGATCTGGATGATGATAAGGCTTGTTCCTCTACCTTCTTAGAATGGCATTTGGATTGTATTTTGTTCATAAACTTTAAAGATGGTGGAAGTAACAAACTTAATACACAAGTTGGAACTTACTTTATGTTTTTGTAGTTTGTTATGCTCCCTCTGTCACCACCTAGCAACTCAAGGTTTATTTTATTTTCATCTCTTTATTTGTTTTCCCCTTAGCATGTACCTTCATAATTTGAACTTGATTTATTGCTGAGAAAGAATGCATTGCAATAAAATTTGTAGCATCATATAGTGGAATCAAATATATAGTTCTCTCTCTTCACCTTATAGGAATAATGATTTGTTCTCCTTTGTTGTTTCTGATAGGTAAAGGCATTTTACTTTAGTATAGCCATATGTTGTTACATTCTGTGGTCCCTCGGTTTAGATTTTGAGAATCATTTTAGTTTAACATAAATAAGGTGAAAATAGAAATACATCAATAATGAAAAGATGACATACTATACACCTTATGAAATGAAAAATAAAATTGCAGGATTCTGATTATTCGAGCTCTAGTTCTGAGCCCTCTATAGTTGATGGTGATTTAAAAGCCACCAAGAAGCTTTCAAGTTCACTTCACTCTTCCCAGTCTGAAAATGATTTACAAAGGAGTGAGGATAATCAAAGTAACAACAGTTCAGCAATAGAGGCCAATATGTTTGCTGAATTTGGCCATAGAGCTAAGCGTCCCACTGTTTGGGGATGGGCAATTGTAAGTGTTAATTTTCTTTATTTATAATGCATTCCATTTTGGCCTACTTCGTTTGACTTTCTCTCTTAGCTAATAAGTATTTCCAAGCATTCATTCTATTACTAACTTAGAATTTCTCAAGTTGGTCTACATGTTTATAATCTTTTAACAACTAATTGTTTAGTTTTTCTGGTTTGCTTGTCCAGGCAAAGAAGAAGCTTCCTATGGAACCTGTTCATTTTCCTTCTAAAGAAGAGTAAGTGATGTTCCCTTGATCTGTATAAAGAAGTTTTGCATACATTTTCCTGGATATTCTTGTGTATACAATAGAGGACCCAATACCCACTTAAAGTTCCAAGCACCTTTTAAAGTCTTCTTTTGTGCTTAGGATGAAGCAATCTATGCTTTGCATAACATAATTTTTTAAGCCAAAATGGAAAAGGCAACAATTTAGATTCAGAAATTTGTTATTTTAATAGATAATAACTCTAGTTCTTTTACTTAATTTTGACCCAATTTAGGGCTGAAATAGAGATGATCAAGGCTGAAAAATCTGACTTGAAAAAGGGACACACAGAAGAGGTTCAGCCAAATGCACCCTTTCTAATTATTATTATCTCAACTTGTTTGGAGATTTTTCATGACAAGTCATCTTTGCAGTACAGATTGAAGGTAATCTGGTTTATGAAGCCTGCTTGGAAAAACAAAAGAAAACACTGCATGGGCATTGTCAAGCTCTTCAGAATGATGTATGTTTGTGAGGAGATTTATTTATTTTTACTTTTGTTTCAGGAGTTATGTTAGGCTATGTATCTGAAACAGTAAAGATGCTTACTTTGATATTTAAAAAAGTATTAAAGGCAACATATTCCCTTAAGCATTTCTTTGTTTCCTCTTAAATATCAAATCTTTTGCGCATGGTTAAAACAAGCTCAAATTTTGTTGCATTTGAAGCATATAAGTCATCATTGTTTATTTTTTTCCTTGTGTTATCCATTACTTGCACAAAGATAATGAGTTTTATTGTTGATACTATGTTAGTCTTATGATAATAGTGCAGTCTTGATTTCCTCTTGATTGTATTTATAGGTGTCAAGACTAGTGGAAGAGTTGCATAGGGAAAGAGATAAGAGGACAGCTCTGGAAGCTGGACTTAACCCCTCTCAAGGAACCGTAACTCTTCTAAATACGGTTGATGAAAAGGTAGCCAATGGCTTACCTCTGATTTAACTAGTATATCTAAATTTTTATTTTGCATCAATCTTTTTTTAACTTCTGATAATGATAAAGATAAAGGCAGATATTAAGGACATAGTTCAAGCAGAGGCAGACATAAATGATTTGAACAAAAAGGTTGATGAATTGTGGATGCAGCTGAATCAACTACTTGAGCAAAATTCTGTTTCCATGAATGATAGGTCCAATCGGCATCAACCAAATCATCAAGAAAAAAGGTAAGCTTTCTTTGGCTCTGTCTTGGAATATAATTAGAAACTGAATGGGCAGGGGAAAAATGAAATATTAGGAAAGAATTTCTCACTTTTTTGATAAATTTCATTAAGAAGAGTTGCAAACAATTGATACACCTCCAATTGGAAAAGAAAAAGAAACCAAATAACTCTATAATCCCTAATTATCAGCTGCTAATAATAAAAAATCCCTATCATTTTGCCAGGCACTACGATTAATTAGCTAACACTCTCAACTTGCAAACCAAATTATGATAAGTTCTTTTGTTGAACCCTTTGGTGAAGATATTAGCTAACTGTTTGTTAGATGTCACATGAACTAGTTTTAAAGGTCCAATAGTCATTTTTTCTTTGATAAAATATTGATCAATCTCGATGTGTTATGTTCGATCATGTTGAATTAGATTTTGAGCAATTCTGATGACAACTTTATTATCACAGTACAAGGATAATTTGTTTTCTTCTAATAATTTTAGTTTCTCCAATAATTTTTTTAATCACAATAGCTCATAAACTCCTTGAACAATTGACTCTGTATTTTGTCTCTGCACTTGATCAAGCAACCACACTTTGCTTTTTACTCTTCAAGGTGACTAAATTTCCTCCCACAAGGGTGTAATACCCAGGTGTATGCTAGATTAAACCCAAAGACCAATCATGAGATGATTGTAATCATATACTCGTTTTATCTTGTTTATTAATATAAGACATTACCATTATTATTTCAATTTCTTTTTCTGTGTATATAAATAAATTGAATTGTAATAAAATCTTAAGAAAATATGATTATTCTTAAAAAGGTGTTTAGTTAAGTATTATTGTGGCTTGGACAATAATAATGCATTGAGACTAATGTGTAGTTAATTGATGACAAAGAATTGTCATTGACATAGGGATGTTAAAATTAATACATGAGTGTGTTAGAGAACATATTGGATTGACCCGTCATGAGTATGTTTCTTGGATTATTATGTAATAGTCACAATATTACTCATAGTGATGATTATGTATATGAGCCTTAGACTTTAGATCATCATTGTCTCAACATTGTGAGTTGTACATTTTGATATAGTCAAAACGTCTACCGTAACAGGTTCTACTATAAATATTGATGTTGGATATATCACAATCCATGTAGTGAGATATGATTGATCAAGATAGGATTTATCCCTCCTACATAATGGGAGTAATATCTTAGGCCTCTTGATGGAGTGACACTAGAAATGCGTGGTCATACTTGAATAAGTTAATATGAGATATCACACTTATTTGTTTATTATAGTTTGCTCAAAAAATCAAGAAATATGAGATTGAACTATACAAGTGTGACTATTTCATTACTTGTGTCCAATCTAGATATTAAGGATAAAATGATATAATACATGAAAAGATTATCACAGAAAGGTTATGTCGAATAATGACTTCTTCTAAATTAGGTGGCAATGATGCATTGCTAGATGCCCTAATTGTTTATAATGTTAGAAACGTTCTAATATTACTACCAACATTACAAGAGCCTACAGGGTCACAGCCTATAGTTGAAACGAACCGAATCCAAATACATTTGGTATTTTATTTAGTTATCACATGAATTAAATTAATTGTTGAATTAATTTAATTTGATAGTTAAATATTAAATACATTTTAGTACAAACTTGTTGTACACAAATAGAGAATATAGATATAAGTAATATATGAACTTGATTTATACAAAATATTAATTTTATATATTGAATTTATTAATATAAAAAGTTAATATTCTTTTGGAAAGAATATAATTAATATTTAACCCTATAGTTGAAACGAACCAAATCCAAATACATTTGGTATTTTATTTAGTTATCACATGAATTAAATTAATTGTTGAATTAATTTAATTTGATAGTTAAATACTAAACACATTTTATTTACAAACTTGTACACAAATAGAGAATATAAATATAATTAATATATGAACTTGATTCATACAAAATATTAATTTTATATATTTTACTGAATTTATTAATATAAATATTTAATTATAAAATAAATTAATATTCTTTTGGAAAGAATATAATTAATATATGAATTTGATTCATACAAAATATTAATTGTATATATTTTATCGAATTTATTAATATAAACAATTATATTAATTAATTTCGATCAAAATATAAAAAACATGAAAATTAATATTTTTAGAAAAAATATAATTCATTTTTCTAAGTTTCCATTAATAAGGGAATAGTTTTATATTCTTTTGAAAAGAATATAATTCTTTTTTCTAACTTTTTATTTGTCTTCTCTATTAATAAGGAAATAATCCTGATTTTCCTTTTTAATATGTGATATTAAAGAAAATAAAATGATAATAATCCCTTAGTCTGTTAAGATTATCAACTTAATAATTTAAAAGGTCTAATAATCATTTTTAATTCTCTCTAAAACGTTCAAGAGAAAGTGGTTGTTCGTTTTGACGGGGTGGACTACGTAGAGGCCGGGACATTTTCATTGTGGCTTGGAATTGACATCAAATTAGCAGCATCCTTTGAATGTTTTCAGTAAAGAAGGTATATTTTTAACTCTATTTCAACCTGATTTGTTTCTCGTACATGGATTTTTGATCATCGGAATATTTTTTCTGCTGCGCCACGGGGCGTAATGGCGGTCCCAACAGTGTATACCTCTTATCATCCAAAGAACCTGCCCAATATGCATTTGTAAAGACTTCTATATGAAGATGATCATGTTTAGAAAAAATAAAACCTTTTCCTAGTGCAAGCTTTAGATAGTGCAAAATGCGTAAAGCAACCTATGTGTGAGATTCTCTAGGATCATGCATGAACTGACTTACCAAGCTGAGTGCATATGCTATGTCCAATCTAATGTGCTAGGAATAAATCAGTCCCTCTATCAATCTTTGATATCTCCTTATTCATTGACTTTCAAATCTCTGTTCGCAGCTTATGATTGCTCTCAATAGGTGATTTTGCTGGTTTACACCCATCATACTAATTTTCGTCCAAAGATCTAGATTACATTTTTCCCTGAGAAATGAAGATCACCTTTGATTTGGCAACTTCAATTGCCAGAAAGTATTTCAACTTTCCAAGATATTTAGTTTCAAATTCCAGAGCTAACAGTCTCTTTAGTTAAGACATTTCTTCTCTATCATCACTGGTCATTACAATGTCCTCAACATATACTATAAGAAGAGTGATTTCTCCCTTGTGATGTTGTATGAAAAGACAATGATTAGCATTGTTCTGTTGATAGCCAAAAGAGATAATGGCTTTCCTGAATCTGTCAAACCATGCTTTGGGAGACTATTTGAACCCGTGCAAAGCTTTCTTTAATCTACACATTTTCCCTTGTGTATTTCTAAACTTATTCTTCCAAGTCTCCATGTAGAATTACATTTTTTTACATCTAATTGTTGCAATTCCCAATCAAGGTTGGCTGCATAGGACAACAAAATTATGATTTTATTCATCTTAGCAACAGGTGCAAATGTTTTCTGATAGATCACTCCATAAGTTTGATTTAACCCTTGAACAACCAATCTGACTTGGAACCTTTCAAGCAAACCATCAACCTTGTGTTTTATAGCGAAAATCCGTTTACAGCCAATCAACTTCTTTCCTGATGGTGGAATGACTAGTTCCCAAGTCTCATTTTTTTGCCAAAGCTTTCATCTCCACAGTCATAGCTTCTTTCCATCTTGGATTATTACAACCAATCAACTTCTTTCCTGATGGTGGAATGACTAGTTCCCAAGTCTCATTTTTTTGCCAAAGCTTTCATCTCCACAGTCATAGCTTCTTTCCATCTTGGATTATTTAAAGCTTTCTTCCAATCCCGTGGAACATACATAAAGGACAGAGACAAGACAAAGGCTTTATAGGAAGAGGACAATGAGCCATAGGAAATAAAGTTAGATTTACGATGTTTAGTGCAAGACCCGACACCTTTTCTTTGAGCTATGGGTAAATCTAAATCATTGGTAGCATTAGATGACTCACCGAGAGAGGAAAATTCTTGAACATGTTCTCAAATCTAGTCCATCCAAGCGCCCATAATCTCCCCTTGAACATGTTCTCTCTTTTAATGAAACCTTCCAAAGTAACAAAACTAGACATCATAGGCATCATCTCTTCTTTTTCATTCTCCTCCTTGATTGGTTTATGCTAAAATAAAGTTAGTCTTCTCTGAAAATAATGTCCAAGTTGACAGAGTATCTTCCGGATGGAGGAACAATATAATCCCTTTTTCCTTAAAAACTTCGAAGGGACTCTTAAAACCAAGTGTTTTAGGTGACGTTTTGTTGATTAGATACGTGGCAGATAGAATTACATCTCCTATTAAGGTTTTGGAAGATTCATTGTGAATATCAAAGACTAGACAACTTCCAACAAATGCGTGTTTCTTTTTTTTTGCCACTCCATTTTGCGCACTAGTGCCAGGGAAAGTAGTTTGGTGGATAATTCCTTAGGATTGCAAATAATCATTAAAGTTGTATTTTGCGCCATTATTTGTTCTCAAAATTTTCACATCTCAAAATTGTCACATTAGCGTCAAATGAGTATTAATTATCTTCTGAAAAGATTGGGAACAAGAAAGAATATTTTATCTTATTAGATACACTGACTTTAGCCTAGGCAATGAGATAATTCAACTAGAACATCAGAGTGAATTATTATAAAAGGAATAGTACTTCTATCATTCTACAAAGGGTAAGAGTTTTTGGTTTGTTTAGCATATTCACATGCATCACAGACCAGTGAATCAAACTGAATTCTTGAAAACAAACTAGTATATGGTTTTTCTAGAGCATAAAAAGGTGGATGCTGTAACCGTCTATGCCACTGTGTTATTTCTTGTTTAGCATCTTTATTTTTGCTAAAAAGGGCATGACACTGAACAGAGTCTTGATTCTCCTCCAACATTTATAAGCTATCATGCACTCTACCGCCAATCCTCTTCCCCGTTTGAAGGTCATAAAAGACACAATGATCAGGGGAAAATTCAATTTAGAGTTTTATTAATGGCACTAACTGATAAGAGGTTGACAGGAAAATTAGGAACATTAAGCATAGAAGATAGTGAAATATTGAGAGTATAGTTAAGCGAACCAGATCCATCTATGAAAGTAAAGTAACCATTTGCTATTTGGACACTATCTTTTATTTAGCATGGAGAGTAGTTAAAAAGGTTTTTTAGCTCTAGAATCAATGTGGGTATTAAAAGCACTACCTGTCTACAAAAATAAATGAACTAACTGCAGCAGTCCTTTTATTTGTCATTGCAATTTTAAGAAAAATATCCAAGCAACAAAAAGGATTTTTCCGCAACAAATTAAGGAATGAACAGTACCCCAAAATCAATAAACAATACTAAAAAAAAGAGAAAAACAATACCCAAATAGCCGATAAGAAATCCCTTTTATCCACACCAAACAAGGTCAATAAAAGCCAAGGGAGGCCAAAAATACTCCAATAAGGCCAATGGAGATGATTGGAAGTCCAAATTCTGGCGGTGTAACTTGTGCCTACACGTAGAGAGGTGCACAGAAGACATCGGTGGCACGTGAGACTCACGTGCTTACTGTATGGTTTTCAGACTTGCAGAGTAGGTTGGCAATGGTGCTGTGACTCTAATGGTGTGTTCGATGAGGTAAGTAGACAAGCTTAGGTGTGTGAGTACCAAATTTTCGGAAAGTTGAAAAAAAATTCATAAATCTGGTATTTTAGCTTTGATACCATGTTAGAATCTGAATGGGCAGTAGAAAAAATTGAAAGATTAGTAAAGAATTTCTCACATTGTAATGAATTCATTGAGAAGAGTTGCAAGCAATTTATCGTCCATATAACTCTATAATCCTTAATTATTAGCGGTTACTGTATGATACTTGTATAAAACATTTGTTTACCGCCTCTTTATGAGTTGAATACTTGTCATCCTTGCGGTGGTTTAAATTTGTTTACATTGAAATACATCTGGAGTCTGGCAAAAGTTAACTCGCCAACTATTCATGCTTCAAATAATATCGTCCTCTTTAGATGCATGTATATATATTTTCAATTTTTATTTTTCTCTTTTTTGAATATACATGTTAGTTTTACTCTTAATACAGGAAGGATAAGCCAAAGGATATTGAAGCTACTTTTAAAAAGTCAGGAAGCAAGGTAAACTCACGTTCATTTAACGCACCATGAGGTTCTCTAGTTTTCCTAGAAATTGAATGGAATCAGTTCATTTTCCTTAAAATCCATCCCTACCTTATTCTTGAATTAGTAAGTGTTTTTACTTGTCCTTAATGGTTGTATATTTATGTACAAAGATTCCAGATCCTATGGGTTTTGAAGGATGTGATCAGTTTTCCTTTTTTGATGAAGTTGAATTTCATATTATCTTCAGCTCCATACTAATAAATTTCCTTATGAGTAATAAACCTTATGCAACATATTTTTTATTTACAGAGACTTTATTCAGATTTTAGTGTGAGCATCGAATATAGGTATTTGTTTGACACCAATATTTTCATCTTTTCGAAGTTTTCTCATAAATTTGGAGGACATTGTAGTGTTATATACCATAATCTATATCTATATCTAAATACGTGTCGAATATGAATGCTTATGAAAGACGATATAGAGTAATATAAAGACACTAAATTCATGTATTGAGGATATAGAAAACTGCAAATTGAGCATGAACTATCCCAAGTTGGCTGGGTTTCTTTTCAATTAAAGTTGAGCTTGGTTTGAACCCATTTCGGTTCTTTGTCCTCCCTGTCTCGCTCCTCCCTCTTCTATTTAACGTTTTCTATTATGCTCCTTTTCAAGGGAAGTTTTGCATATTAAGCATTTAATTAATGCTAATTTATTCAGGACAGTGCATTTCGCTTTTGGTTGTTAAGTGATGTCATCAAATTATGATTCGGACTTGGGGTTTTCCGTTTTTTTTTCAGCGCTCAAGTTTAGACTTAAGCTTTGGTTACATTTGAGATAATGAAATAATCCTAATATAATCTCTTAGGTAGTTATGGATGTGATTTGTTTTAGTGAATTAACAAAACCAAGATTTTGATTTAACAGGATAAATATGCGGACAAAGTAGAGTGCGAGAACAAGAAGCAAGAACCATCATTGACAAATAAACAGAACATCAACGGTATGCATGCAGCAGAGTTAGTTGCAAGGAAGCCCCTTGCTTCAAGTAATGTAGACAAATCTACCATAAAGGGTGAGGTAAGTTCTATTTTGTTTTAACATGGGCACCATTGTATCAAACTCTAATGTGGTTCACTAGAATTTGAATCAAAGTTTCTTTGATTCTAAGATTAAATTACCATATTCTTTCTTCATTTTAGAGAACATATTGTTTTATCTGTTAGAGTACTAAATGTAATTACATATATTAGGATTAGAGTACAACATTTTAAAGATTACGATATATTTTCTTAATTTTTGTTTTCTAAATATGTGAATCTTCTATATAAATAGAGTCATCTTTGAGAAACTAGAACAACAAACCGAACTAGCAACATTGTATGTTGTATGTAAACTTGTTGGATTCGGAAAATTAAAAAAAATTAAATAAGGCATTTTCAGGAGATTATTTTAAGAATAGTTATTTCCCTTCTATGTGTATAATGATTAGAAAACTCTCTTCTTAGGATACAATGCTTTTACCTTGAATAGAACAATTTGCAATACACCCTTGAATTGATTACCAGAAAGAATCCAAAGAAACTAAGGAAAGAATGTTTTGCAATAGTATTTTTGATTCAGAATTGGATTCTACAGCTCTAATCCAAGGCTTCTATTTATAGTGTACCAACAGATTCCTAAGTGCCTCCTCCAAGAAGTACAAACATTTTGTGTTTGGAAATTATCCGAGTTGACATGATTATTTAGATTTTTTTATTACCAAATCAACATATTTATTCATCTTAAAAGGAAACGTTTAATAAATAATTTTTAAAAATTAAATTGTTAGTAATAACGATCATATCTTCTTTTCATATATTATTGTACATGTATATATTTTATATAAATACGACTATTTTGATAAATATATAAAGGAAAACTATTTGATACACTGTTTGTGAAATTTTTTAGATTTCACAAATAGATTGAGGGTTTAACTAGTGTATTATAGGGTGTGTAAAAAAAATAAAAAACTTAAATATTTAAATAAATATGATACTTGTCACACCTTTAACCTGTTCGTAAAGTTTAAAGAATTTCACAAAAGGTGTATCAAATGATTATTCATCTATAAATATGTTCGCATATATAAACACAAAATTTTATCGTAAGTTATTTGCCAGAAGACATACTGTATATATATACTATATACAACAATGTGATCCTTGGGGTACTTTCTAGAACCTCGTTCCTTTGCATTCTTATGATACTGTTTTCTTTTTGTAATTTTGTGATGTTGAGTTTATTTATTTTTATTGAAACATTTGATAGTTTGGCCTTATATTTATATGCCTATTTAGTGGTTTTAAAAGCTAATATTGTCATTCATATGCGTTATTATGTTTTACCTTTTTAATCGTATTCATTTTCTTTAAAATCCAACTCTACCTTTTTCATGAATTTGTAAGTGTTCGTACTTGTTAGCATGGAATTTGTAGAAATGATTAAAAAGGTATTTGTTTTGCAAACAAAAATTATGATTAAAATAGTACTTGGAGGTTTCAACAACGAAATCAAAGATGAGAAAAATGAAAAGATGAACACGAAGATTTTCTTACGTAGTTTGACATCAATCTATGTCTATAGAGTCTTGTCTAAAGCAATGATTTACTATCTTTCTCACAGCACAACCAATGATTTAAGTCCTAACATTGGTTTAATACTTACCAATTTAACGACCTCATTGTTGTACAAAGACTAAATCATTCTTCCTTTAAGTTTTCCCCTCGAAAGTTTAGTTTTGCAACTCAAGAGATTCTCTTGATTGCTTACAGAAACAATGCACACATAAAACTTTCTTCACTTGAACAAATTTGTATTCTCTTAATCTTCCTGTCTCTCTCGGTTGCCCTCAATAAATATATTCCCACTTAGATAAAACTTCAAGAGTTTTGATGTATCAAACTCTAGAATTTGAATCCATCTCCAACCAAAGTTTCTTTGATTCTAAGATTAAATTACCATTTTGAGTCTTCATCTTAAAGATCATGTTTGTTTCATCTGTTTGAATAATAAATATAATTAGATATATTAGGGCTAGAGTAAAAGATACTAAAGATTATGATATAATATTCTTAACTTTCGTTTTCCAAACATTGAGTCTTCTATATAAATAGAACCATGTTTTTAAAAACTAGAACAACAAACCATGGTAGCAACAATATATGTTGTATGTAATTTTGTTGGGGTCAGGCAATTAAAATAAAAGGGAAGGTATTTTCAAGAAATTATCTTAAGAATAATGATTTTTACTATGTTGCCAATTGAAAATTTTCAAGAAAGTATTCAATAAAATTGTTCTTCTTTTATTAAGTAATGAATTGAATTTAAATAGAAAAAAGATTCACAACATATCTTGGGAAATAATTCCCTTATTCTAGTCAACTACTTGCTACAAATTCCTTGCATAATTATTTTTAACCACATCATTTCACAAATTCCTTGAGCCATTGATCTAAATTCAACCTTTGTATTACTTGCTACAACACTTTGTTTTTTGCTTCGCCAAGTCAAAAAGTTTCCCCAAACAAATGTACAGTACCTTGATGCAGATCTTCAATCTGTTATTGAGCCTGCTCAATCTGCATCTGTATAAACTTCAATTCCTCTTTGTTCAGATTTCGTGAAGAATAAGCTATTGTCAAGTAAAATCTTTAAGTATCTCAGAATCTAAAACATTGCTTCTTCATGTTCCTCTATTGGGGAGTACATAAATTGACTCGCTAAGCTTATTGCAAAAGTTATGTCTAGCCTTGTATGTAATAAGTAGATTAACTTACCAACTAATCTTTGGTATTGCCCTTTATCAACTAATCTTCCTTCTTTATTCTAAAATTTTACATTTGGATCAATTGGTATGTGTTAGTTGGGCGACAACCATTCAACCCAGTCTCCTTTAAAAGACCAATCACATATTTTTTTTTTTGAGAAACCACAAGACTCTTCTTTGATCGAGCAACTTCCATTCCAAGGAAGTATTTTAAAGAACCCAAGTCATTGATCTCAAACTCCAATGCTAGATGCTCCTTGAGACGCCTTATTTCATCCACATCATCTCCTGTAAGAATGATATCATCGAGATAAACTATAATAACTGTTACTCTACCTCTTTATGAGTGTCGATAGAACATTGTGTGATCAGCTTGCCCTTATGAGTAACCTTATTTTTTAACAACTTGAGTGAACTGTTCGAACCAAACTCGAGGAGACTGCTTTAGACCATACAAAGATTTCCTGAGTTTACATACTTGAGTTTTAAATTTTTTTATAAAAATTAGAGGATGATTCATGTAAACTTCTTCTTCAAGTTTCCCATTTAGGAAAGCATTCTTCACATCTAGTTGTTGTAAAGACCAATTAAGATTGACATCAATGGATAAAAAAACTCTTAACAGTATTTGACTTAGCTATTGAAGTAAATGTTTTAGGATTACTTATATTGTATGTTTGAGTGTACCCTTTAGCCACCGGTCGAGCTTTGTATCTATCTAAAGATCCATCCAGTTTGAATTTGGTTGTGACCACCCATTTATAGCCTACTTTTTGTTTTCCTATAAGTAATTCCACTGTCTCTCATGTACCTGTTTTTCCAAAAGCATGCATCTCCTCTAAAACAGCCTTTTTCCATTCAGGAGCCTATAAAGAATCTTTCATATTTTTGGGTATTTTCACAATATCGAGACACAAAATAAAGGTTGAGAATGACGAAGACAAAGCTTTATAGGGCACAAATTTAGACATGAGATATTTGACAACATTTCTAACACCTTTTCTTTTAACAATTGGAATATCTAGATCATAAAATTCATTGGTCAGATTACAAGTTTTACCTGGACTTTTGATAAGATCTTGCAGGTCAGATTCTTGGTGATGAATCTGATGGATTTCGCTTTCTTAATTTCAGTTTCTTCTTGAGTGAACCAACAACTCCTTTGTTTGTTCTTTATTCTTATGATCAGACTCTACACATTTATATTCCATTTTATTAACAACATTAACATCATTCAACTCTTTTTTATTAACAACATTAATATCATTTAATTTTTGTGTTGATCATAAATTCACCTTTCCCATTATTAGAATCTTTATGTTGTATATTCCTAGTCTTTTCATGATCAATTATTAAATCTTCCTTTTTATAATTCCCTCCTTGAAGATAAAAATTAAAGTAAGATTGTGTTTCAACACATGTGACATCTATGGTAACAATAATCTTCCTATTAATCAGATCATAACATTTATAACATTTTTTATTACAAGCATACCTAAAAAAGACACATTTTTTTTCTCTAGGATCTAATTTTCCTTGGTTGTGAAGATGACTAAAAACACTACACCCAAAAATTCGGAGTGGTAAATTTGTAATCAATTTAGAGTTAAGAAAGTTATCTTTAAAAAGAGTTCTATATTTTAGAGTTTTACTAACATTCTATTAATAAAGTATGTAGTCGTTAACAAGGCTTGTCCCCAAAGATAACGTAGTACTTGACTAGTGAACATCAAGGCTCTAGTTACTTCCAAAAGATGATGATTTTTTCTTTTCGCAATCTCATTTCGTTGTGGTGTATTTGTACAAGAGCTTTGGTGGATTATTCCATGTTTGGTTAAGAAAACATTTAATTGGTCACTAAAAAATTCCCCACCATTGTCACTTCGAAATATTTTTATTTTTACACCAAAATGTGTTTTCACCATAGCAGAAAAACATTGAAACACATTTTTAACTTCAAACTTATTTTTTAATAAAAACACCAAATAAATGAGAGTATGATCATCAATAAATTTGACAAATCAACATTTTCTTGAAAAAGTTGAGACTCTCGAAGGTCCCCAAACATCACTATGAATTAACGAAAAAAATTTGGAAGCTTTATATTTTTGAGGTGAAAAGAATGGCCGATAAAGTTTAGCCAATTCAAAAAATTCACGGTGATATGAATAATGACTTTTATTCTTAAACAGATCAAGTAACAAATGTCTTAAATAGTAAAAATTAGAGTGTCCAAGCCTCTAATGACAAATTATAACATTTTCAAAACTAGAAACAGAGTTCAAACATAGAGTAGTTGTCGACCGACTAAGATGGTCGTCATAAAAAAAAAAGTAAATTCCACTAGATTCTTTAGCACTGTCAATCCTCCTCCTCAAGACCATGTCCTGAATTTTACACATAGATGAGTCAAATATAACACGACAATTCTAGGATTGGGATAATTTATTGATAGGTATGAGATTACAAGCTAGATTTGGCACATGTAAAACATCATATAAAACCAAAGAAGGTGAAATGTTAATAGTGCCTTTCTTGGCTATTGTCGAGAACGACCCATCTGCTATTTTGATCTTTTTGTTGTAAATTGAGAAAAGGAAATGACTACTAGCCATGTGATCACTAACTCTAGAATCAACGATTCACGTGTTTGTTTTATAGGGCTTGATACTGAAAAAAATAAAAATTGGGAAAAAGAGCAAGGACTATTGGATGGGCTAGAAATAGAAAAAATTATTCAAAACTATGGTGATTGAAAAAGCTTGTGTAGATGCTTCGGTTATTCCTTAGTGAATGGAGACCCTTTCAAAGAACTTTGCTGCTCATGATTTTCATTAGTAGCATTAGTAGTTTGGAAAGCTCTACTATCCCCAGATTGTGAACCACAACCATTACTACTATTCTTTCTCCCATTTGTTGGTTTTCCAGTCACAAGAGTAGGATTTTCATCGTTAACTTCAAATCCTGGCCATAACATTACTTTTCTCATAGTCTCCTCTCTTATAACCTTAGAAAAAAATCTTATGGATTGTTGGAAGCATTTTTTCCCTAGGATCTGAGATATCACTTCATCAAATTCTCTATTTAAGAAATAAGTGAGTTCGCTCACTCTCTTCTTTTTTTATAACTTTTACACTATCTCCAGGATAGTCATATTCATCATTACAACATTGATCTAGTTCTTTTCAAATGGACATCATCTCTATATAATAAAAAAATAATCTCCTTTCCCCCTTGCCTGACCTTCTAAAGTTTTATTTTTAACTCAAAGATCTGTGAAACGTTTTTAAAATCTGAATAGATGTCTTTTACAGTGTCCCAAATATCTTTAACAGTTGGGAGAAAAAGAAAAAGTTTACCAATGGATGCTTTTATGAAATTAATAACCATGCAATTATCATAGAATTTTTTGACCTCCACGTGCTCATCCTTGGATTGCCCACCTGTGGTTGCTCTACTTCTCTAGTTAAATGACCTAGCTTGCCGCACCCATCAATTGATAACTTCACGGACCGCGACCATTCAAGGTAATTCTTGCCATTCAACTTGTGAGATGTCAGCTGGAAAGAGAGGTGAGAGGCCTCTGTCCCTTGAGTCATTGCAGTCTCGGTAGTTGTTCCGACGACAGAACTTTCTATCTCTGTTTGGTTGTTGGATCTCTTATCTCTATTGAATGTTGCTTTAACCATGGTGTTATTGGAAATTGAACTTAGTTCAAATGCCATGAAAAGTTTTCAAGAGAGTATTTTATAAAACTGTTTTTTTATTAACTAAAGAACCGAATTTAAATAGAAAAAAAACTTAAACATAACTAGGAAAATAATTCCCTTATTCTAGAAAACTACTAAAAGAAAAAAAATATTTTTAAAAAATCTCAATTGATTATTTTAAGATTTATCTGCCTAAATAACTTAAAATATATCTCAAAATATATAGGACTTCAACACGTATTTCAACATAAATTGACTCTATTCTTTAAGATACATTGTATTTATCTCGAGCAGAACAATTTACACTGCAACAGTGGATTCTTTAAATTAGAATGAATTCAAAGAAACTTAAGACAATGAAACAATCTTTTGTAGTAATATTTTTCATTCAAAAATTTATTCTTCAACTCTAATCTATGGCCTCTATTTATAATACACCAATAGATGTCTAAGTGCCTTCTCCAAAAAGTTATAACTTTTAATGTTTGGAAGTTTATGAAGTAGATATGGTTATATCAAATTGGTTATCACCAAACCCTTATATGTATTTGGCTAAAAAGGAGATGTCTAATAAATAATTTAAAAAATTAAAGTCATTTGAAACAATGGTATAATCTCTCTTTCCTTTCTTTCACATATGAATAATATATTTTTATTTTATATGCTATATATTTTGCTAAAAAAATGAATATTTTTGTTCTTATTGAAAGTCGAACTCAAGGCTTCCTGTACATGAGTGCTCTAAACAACTGAACAATACAATTGTCTCTGCACATTTTTTAGCTAAGTTATTTATTTGAAAATACACTGTATATTATATATAACAATTCTTTACTTATTTCAAATAAAACACTAGGTTATGTCTCGTTCTTTAATTGATATATAATAAAATAGATTGATATATAGTAAAATAGCCAAGACAAACTTTAAAAATGAAAGTAAAACGTAAAGTAATATTTTCTTACCACAAAGTTAGTCTGATATCTGAAAGATAATACATTAGAAGGCTATGCGCTGCATCTTGTATATAGTGAGTACTTTAGGATTTTATTAGTTAACCCATAAGAAGTAGCATTTGACTTTTCTTTTTGCATAGGCAAGCTCATCAAAAGTATGCATAATGTTCTTTTCACTTATTTGATTATAAGCTACAGGTTTTGTTAAGATTATAAAGAAATTTATGTAGTTTACGTTCCTTATTCTTTTGACTAAGAACTCAGTAATTTCTGAGTTGATCAATATGGATTTCTTCATCTAACTCGTCATTTAGGAATGCAGTCTTTTAAGTCCATTTGTGATGTATCACTCCAATATGGAGTAGATAGCTAATATGCAATTTTTGCCATTGTCAATTGGGAATAAATCTTCAATCGTCTGTAATTGTTTCCATTTAATCCTTTGAGCCTTTCGACATTGGTATTTTGAACTTTTACGATCTCTAGATTCATGGAATAACAATTTAACTTGTTACATGTAAATATCCTAGATTCTCAAAATTAGCAAAATAAAGCAAAGGTTTTTTAGAAAATTATCTTAAGAATAGTTATTTCCTTACTGTATGCAGACCACTTAGAAGACTTTTTTCATGGGATACAATGTCTTTACTTCGAACAAAAAGATTCATATTGCACCATTGAATTGTTTCAAACTTGAGTGAATTTAGAGAAACTCACGAGGAAGAATGATTTCTAGTAGTATTTTTCACTCAAAATTGGATTTTCCAACTTTAATTTATGACTTCTATTTATAGTGCACCAATCGATGTCTAAGTACCTCCTTTTAAAAACCATAACTTTTCGTGTTTAGAAGTTTATAGAATGGACATGATTATTTGGATTTGTTATCATCGAACCAACATGTGTTTGGCTAAAAAGGAAATGTTTAAAAAGTAATTTAAAAAATTGAAAAGTTTAAAACAACAGTTAAATGTTTGTTTGTTTCTTTCACATATATAGAATATGTTACCGTTGAAATATTCAGAGAGAAATTAAAACAAAGAGTGTAGGAAGAGAGGATACAGCATGAGAGAGAATATGAGAAAAGCCAATTCTTTTCATAACCACCTTCTCTATTTGATAGGTGGTTAAAAAGAGAGAGAACAAATTCTCACAAGGTCATAACAACCCCAAAACTCCCAGTTTCATTAGCAGGTCCCTCTACCCTTGATAACCTTCCCCAAAACGTATCGTATTATTAAAAGGGTTCAAAATGCAACGTTTACAACTAAATTAAAAAGAAACTGAAATTAATAGAATTTCAAATAGTGACCATTGTTGACCGATATTTTACTTTCATTTTGGACCGTAACAATTGTTCCCTTCTTGAATTATATCCTTGTTCTCAAGGAACGAAATTGAGGCACTGTTACTGCAAATTCTATAGATTCTCCCAGCTGGAGTCCTCAAGAAACATATTGATCCATTTAACAAGGACTTTAGTCATACCATCCTTCTATCCAGAATTCTTGATGGCTCCTTATTAAGAACTCCATCAATACTTACTATGGGTAACACGGATGAGTGAGCTACGATCAGGTCTTTTTCTGTCAGCTACCTGCCTCATTCTTTCTTGAGCTCTCTTCAAGTGTGTTGGAACATTGGCAGTAACATAGCAAACAACAAGCTTAGACTTTGTTATGTGATCAAAAGAAAACAGAAGCAATATGAGAGAGCAGAGTTTGAACAAGAAGATAACTAAAAACTTACTTAATTTTCATTGAAAATTTGAAAAATATATGTAGGTTACATAACAATTTGACAGTTACCTAATGACATAACTGCCCCCTCTAATGCATGTCTAATACAAACTTGAATTACACACAAAAGTAAGCTGACATATCAGCTATTACATCAAATTTACATCAAAATCTAATCATACTAACTTTGTAGATGAATTACAAGGAAACTAAATAAAGTTACATAAGAACAAAATGAACAAAATGAACAGCTGCACTTGGTTCAACACCAACAGTGGTCTGCATGTTGAGCTGCTGCTGGTCTCCATGTCGAATTGTTGCTGGTCTCTTGTTGCATTGTAGGCCAAAGCTCAACACTCCTCCTTGGACTGTATGCAACAAACACCAATTTTGCTCCTTAAAGCTTCAAACCTTGTAGCTTAAAGTGACTTGGTGAGAATATCAACTAATTGATTCTCTGAGCTACAATGAACCAAATTTACTTCTCTTGATTGTTTAGCCTTTCGCACAAAGTGGAATTTAATCTTAAAATGTTTTGTTTTGCCATGGAAAATTGGATTTTTGGCTATGGAAACTGCTGATTGGTTATCAACCATGATTTCAGTTGGTTCAGTCTGTTCTTCATTCAAATCACATAGAAGTTTCTTAAGCTAAATAGCTTGATTAACAGCTGCAGCTGCTGTAATGTACTTTGCTTCAGCTGTAGATTGAGCAACAGTTTGTTGCTTCTTTGAACTCTAACAGAAAACTCCTGAGCCAAGGGTGAAGAAGTAACCAAAGGTGCTCTTCATGTCATCGACAGAGCCAGCCCAGTCACTGTCAGAATATCCAGTCAGCTTAAGCTCCTTCTCTTTCTTGAACTTAACTCTATAGCTCAAAGTTCCTTTGACATATTTGAGTATCCTCTTAGCAGCTTTGAAGTGAATAACATCACAGCAGTGCATGAATCTCGATAGGAGACTAACACCAAATATAATGTCAGGCCTAATTGCTGTTAAGTATAGCAAGCAACCTACTAGACTTTGATATTCCTTCTTATCAACCCTCTCTTGATTCCTAATACTAGTCAGCTTCTCTCCTAGAGCCACTGGTATGCTGACTGTTTTGCAATTCAACATGCAAAATCTGTTGAGAATCTTCAATGCAAAGGCATGTTGACTAATGAAGATTCATTGATCAGATTGGTTCACTTCCATGCCAAGGAAGTATGTCATAACTCCCAAATCTGTCATTTCAAAAGCTTCTTGCATTTGCACTTTGAATTCACAAATTAACTCATATTTGCTTCCAGTTACAAGCAAGTCATCCACATAGAGTGATACAATCAACAAGGTCTCACTTTCTGACCTTTTCATATAAAGTGTTGCTTCGCTAACACTTTTCTCAAACCCGAGCCTAGACAGGTATGTGTCAACCCTGTCATACCAGGCCCTTGGTGCCTGTTTCAGGCCATACAGGGCCTTTTTCAACATATAGACCTTGTCCTCTTCTCCTAGGACTTTGAACCCATCTGGTTGTTCAATGAAAATTTCCTCTTTGAGAAAACCATTAAGAAATGCTAACTTAACATCCAACTGGTGGACCCTCCATTGTTTCTAAGCAGCTAAAGCAAATAGAAGCTTAATTGTGTCTAGCCTTACTACTGGAGCAAATGTCTCAATGAAATCGATTCCATATTGTTGTTTATAGCCTTTCATCACAAGCCTTGCCTTGTGCTTATTCAGTGAGCCATCAACATTATACTTGGCTCTAAACACCCACTCGACACCAATAACCTTCTTATGATTTGGTTTGTCCACCAATTCCCAAATGTCATTCTTGTGGATCATTTCTAATTCAGATTCCATGGCCTTCTTCCAATGTTTGTCCCTGACAACTTCTTCAAAATCTGAGGGTTCAACTATTGCAACATCACATATTAGTCAGCAATAGTTCTGGTGCCTCTCACATGAGCATCATTAAAATCTTCATTGCTAGACTCATTTTCAATTATTTCCAAGCTACTGTCTAGTTTATCTTCTTCAATCTGATTTGTATTTGCACGATTACAACTCCAAACCTTCTCTTCATCAAACCTTATATCCCTACTCACTAAAATCTTCTTTGTTGAAGGATCAAACACCCTGTAACCCTTTTTAGTGCTGTTGTAACCAACAAATATCCCTAGAACAACCCTTCTTTCAAGCTTGGTTCTCTTCTTAGCTGGAGTGAAGGTATAGCAGACACAACCAAACACTTTCAGGTGTAAAACATTTAGCTTGAGTCCATGCCAGGCTTCAAAAGGAGTCTTGTCCTTAACAGCATGTGTTGGCAGCTTGTTGAGTAGGTACACTGAGGTATTGACAGCCTCAACCCAAAATTTACTTGGCAGCTTGCTCTCAAATAGCAAACATCTGGCCATACCCAACACTGTTCTATTATTTCTCTCACATAATCCATTTTGCTGAGGAGTATAGACTGTTGTTAGTTGATGGTGTATTCCAGCTTGCTCACACAATTTCTGAAACCTTTCAGATAGGTACTCAATGCCATTATCAGTTCTCAAAGCTTTGATCTTGCAACCTGTCTGATTCTCAACTAGAGCCTTGAATTTGCTAAAGGCTTCAAACACTTCAAACTTCTACTTCAAGAAATAAACCCAACAAAACCTAGTTAGATCATCAATAAATAAAACAAAATACCTGCTGTCATTCAATGAAGGAGTCTTCATTGGCCCACAGACATCATAATGAACCAGCTCAAGCTTGTCTCGAGCCCTCCATGCCTTGTTAACTGGAAAAGGCAATCTAGCCTCCCTACCAAGCTGGCATACTTCACAAACAGTGTCTCTGACTTCAACCTTTGACATATCTTCAACCAAGTTCAACTTATGCAGCAAGTCGAGTGATTTATAGTTGACATGGCCTAGCCTTTTTAGCCATAGGCCAGCATTATCAACAAGACTGGTGTAAGCCTTATTCTCAAGTTAATTTAGATCAAGCATAAAACACCTATCAATTATTGCTATTGTGACTAACTCCTGACCATGTGAGTCTTTAACAATGCAAGAGCCATTCTTAAAAGTAAGTGAGTAACCTTTTTCTACCAATTGTCCAACACTAAGCAGGTTTTGATCTATGTTAGGCACAAAAAGCACATTAGAAATCACTTTGTTACTTAAACAAGTGTTGATCACCAAATTACCTATGCCTTTGGCTTCAATCAGGTTCCCATTGCGAATTCTGATTTTTGAGGCAAAACTTCTATCAAGGTCCTTGAACAACTTTTCATCAGCTACCATATGGTATGTGCAACCACTATCTACTAGCCAGTCCATTTTAACCTTGCTTAAGGCTGCAAAGCATGATGCAGTGAAGACATGCTCCTCCTGAGCTTGAAAGTCCTCTGCAGCCTGAGCTTGCATTTGCTGTTGAGCTGGTGCCTTCCCTTTGCTTTTGTACACATTCTCAATATGGCCAAACTGTTTGCAGCTTCTGCACTGGATGTCTAGCCTATACAAACAGTACTTTTCCAAATGTGTAGTCTTCTTACAGTGAATGCATGGTGGAAACCTTTTCTTGCCTGTATCCCTCCTTGGTTTCTCCCTTTTATCGAGCCAATGCTTCTTCTTTTTCTGACTTGAACTTGAGCCTTCTTTGGCCTTTGCTTGGAAAGCTCCTTCAGGATGCTCTTCTTGCCTATTGGCTCTTCTTTTCTCAAGTGCATACAAGAAGTTTATCAGCTCAGACAATGAAATGGCTGACAAATCTCTTGAGTCCTCTAGTGATGAAATTTTAGACTCAACTTCTCAAGTAGAGTGGTGATGACCTTTTCAACAACTCTGCTCTCACTGAAGTCTTCTTCAAGGAGCCTTATGCTATTGACAGTGGCTATTATCCTGTCTGAGTATTGTTTGATGGTCTCTGACTCTCTCATCTTCATGTTCTCAAAATCTCTCTTAAGATTGATCAATTGTTGCTGCCTTGTTTTATCTGATCATATGAACTCCTCCTTCAGCTTCTCCCACGCTTGCTTAGGTGAATCACAGGCCATTATCGTAGTGAAGATCATATCAGATGCTCCATTCTGCAAGCAACCATTGCTTTATACTTCTTGGCACATTCTTCACTGTGTTGCCTAATTTGAGCAATGGTTGAATTAGCTTTCAATGGAGGTGGTTCAACATCATTCTCAACCACATTCCACAAATCATGTTCTTAAAGATATGTTTTCATCTTAACCACCCAAATGTGGTAGTTTTCTCCAGCAAACACAAGTGGTGGAGGTGGTGTGAAGCTCATTCTACTAAAACAAACTCAACAGCTTCAATTTCTTTCTTCTCAAGCTTTTGTTTTCACAATAAGGTAACCAACAATAAAGGCCCTCAAATATGACAGGCTCTGATTACCATTTGTTGGAATATTGGCAGCAACATAGCAGACAACTAGATTAGACTTTGCTATGTGATCAAAAGAAAATAGAAGCAAAACGAGAGAGCAGAGTTTGAATAAGAAGATAACTGAAAACTTAATTTTCATTGAAAATTTGAAAAATATATGTAAGTTACATAACAATTGGACAGTTATCTAATGACATAACCGCTCCCACTAATGCATGACTAATACAAACTTGAATTAGACATAAAAGTAAGTTGACATATCAACTATTACATCAATTTCACATCAAAATCTAATCCTATTAACTTTGTGGATGAATTACAAGGAAACTAAATAAAGTTACATAAGAACAAAATGAACAAAATGAACAGTTGTGTAACAGCCCGGTTTTGGGGCTAGTCGGAACAGTAGTTTTGAGACCACTAAACCGAGGATAAGGAAAATTATTCGATATTATTTTATGTGTTATAGCATTAAAATATGGCTATGTAGAAATTTTGGTGCTTTAATTTTAGCAACAGCATACTTAATTGTGAAAAAGGACTAAATCGCATAAGATGCAAAAGTTCTATTTTATAAGGTAGAGGTACCTAATATCTATAGAATGTAATTTGGAGAATTTTAAAATGCAATTAGGACATTTATATAGTGGTGGCCGGCCATATAGGAGCTAGGGAGACAAGATTTTAATGTTGGTTAAATTTAGTGGATATTAGGTGGTAAAAATGAATAAAATAAGAAGAGTAAAAGAGGTTATCATCTTTCACTATTCACCTATCTTCTCTCCACCAAAAAATTGAAGAAGAAATAGAGCTTTGGGGGTTTAAACTTTCAGCCAAGCTATCTCCCTTGCTAGTAAGTGATTTAGATGGTTTTTATTTGATAATTTTTGTACTTTTGGAGTCCCCAAAGCTTAAGCTAGCTAATGAGGGGACTAGTTTGTGATATGGTTGAAAGTCTAGGGACTTGCCATGAGAGTGTTCATGTTGTTAGCTGAGTTTTTATGGAAGAAAATAAATGCTAGAGAGATGAAAAACAACTTTTGTGAAAGGTGTTAGCATGAAAACACCTAAATAGGACTTAAATGTAAAGAATGAATTTGTGTCATAAATGCATCAAATGGTGAAAATGGTGAGTAGTTGTAAGAGAAATAAATGTTTAGCTAGGCTTATTTATTGAGAAAATATGTTGAAAAATAATTTACGAGCCTAGGGGTAAAATCGTAATTTTGCCATAATATAAAGGCAAAATGGTCATTTTTGTCTAAGTGTAGATTTTGATGTATTGTGATCATGGGATGATCTAAATGAATGAATTTCATTGTTATAGATCAAGAAGAGCGCGGAATCAACCTTGACCGTGGAAAAGGCAAGGTGACGGATTAAACCGTTAGTTACCACGTTTTGCACCAAGGTAAGTTTATGTGTAAATAATGCATTTTCTTTATATACATTATGTTGCTAATTGGTGTATGGCATGATTGAGAACATGTGTGGTTCAAGTGGATCGAATGTGGTAGTCATTAATAATTATTGTATGAATGATGAAAGTCATATGATTATGTCAAGACGGCATTTGATGGTGGGCTAAGTGTGATACCACCTTGTTGCTTAATTAAGATGGGCTATGTGTGATACCACCCTAATAAAGACTGATGGTGGGCTAAGTACGGAACCACCGAGTAATTTGACTATAAGTAATTGATTAAGAGGTTGTGATGTGTTGTTTTATGTGACATTGTGATGCTAAGTGCAGGGGAACATGCTAATGAATGTATACATTAAGCTTGTGATATGGTTGAAATATAAAAAAGGAGGAAATGAGTAAGCATGATTATGAATGTAGATTGTTTCTTGCTTATTATGTAATGCTATATAAATGATTAGTACTTGCTATAATGTTATATTGTTTACATGTAAACTTACTAAGCTTAAAGCTTACTCCCTTTCTCTTTTTCCCTTGTTTTATAGAGTTTAAGAGTCGAGCCGGGATACGAGGATAACCAGAAGATCGCCAACACTATCTACTTACTTCGTATATTTAGACTTAGTGATTTTGTGTATGGCATGTATAGGGGCTAGACTAGTTAGATTATTTTGTGGATTTGGCAAGAAGTGTATTGGCCCCTTGTTAAGATAACTATTTTGTATTTTTCCATGGTTGATGGCTCACCCTATCATTTATGAAAATATAAAGTTATCCATGAAAGTTCATATTGAAATTATGAGTTGTTTATTAGTATGTTGAATGGGTTCATGTGGTGTAAGCTAGAGGAGTGCAAAGAGCTTGGCAAATAGCCTTGTTCTTGTCCATATTGGTAGGCACACGGGTGTGTGTCTAGGCTGTGTGTGATACACGGTCAGTCCATGGGCGTGTATCTAGGCCTGTGAAGTCTGCACCTTAAATTTGGAATTTAAATTGTCACACGGTTGAAGCACACGGGCGTGCCTAGGCCGTATGGATAAATCAGTGTTGACCACGGGCTAGCTACACGGGCGTGTGACTAGGCCGTGTGTCACAAACAGAATGTCCAGGTTTTTGCACACAGAATAGGGACATGGGTGTGCGTGACCACACGATCTGCCCACATGGGCGTGTCCCGTTTCTCACGGGCGTGTGGCCCCTGTTTAGGTAAAATTTCCTTAAGTGCGTAGAAGTTTCCAAATTATCCCCGAAATCTTTTGGGAGCACGTTTAGAGCCTCGTAGGTCCATTATGAGGATGATAGACATATAAATGGAGAAGTTATAATTTGAAATGAGTTTGATAGCCCAAGGATGTATGACCAAGTGAGTTGAGTCCGATAATGTCTCATGCCCGGTTCCAGCGTAAGATACGGGTAATGAGGGTGTTACAAGCTGCACTTGGTTCAACACCAACACTGGTCTGCATGTTGAGCTGCTGCTGGTCTCCATGTTGAATTATTGCTGGTCTCTTGTTGCATTGCAGGCCAAAACTCCACAAAGTGGAACTAAAGAAGCTTCCTCATTGATTCCTTATGTTGCAAGCTACGATCCACTGAAGCTACTTGGAAAGAATGAACCAAATATGGCAAGTGTAGTGGTGGAGCCTGACCATATAGTGCCTCGAATGGGGTTGTTTGAATGGCTGAGTGGTGTGTGGTATTATACCACCATTCTTCCAAATGCAACCATAAAATCCATTCTCGTGGACATTCACTAGACATGCACCTTAAACCTTCTCGGGACCTGTTTAGAACTTCAGTCTGACCATCAGTTTGAGGACGGTAGGCTATGGAAAAATAAGTTTGGTTCCCAACCTTTTGAATAATTCTTGCCAAAAGTTACAAATATCCTATCTTTATTAGAGACAATAGTTTCAGGGATACCATGTAACTTGTAGACTTGTATCAAGTACTCCTGGGCCACAAAAATTACAGTAAATGGATGAGAGAGAGGTAAGAAGTGTCCGTACTTGGTAAGTTTATCTACTACCACTTAAATAGTATTTTTACCTTGGGAGTTGGGAAAGCCTTCCACAAAGTTCATGCTAATGGCAACCACTCAGATAGGGAGTGGTTGTAGAAGATCAGAAGTGGCTGATATATCAGCTTTGCATTTTTGACATACAAGACATTCATGAATCCATTGTATGACGTCCCTATATAAGCGTTTCCAATATAATAGACAATACATCTTGACCCTAGTAGAATGTGCACCAGAATGACCCCCACTTTGAAAATATTCAAACAACTCCCTTCTAAGGCTGACATCATTACCAACCACGACTCTCCCTTTTCTCCTTAATACCTGCCCATCTCAGGTATAATTTGGGTGCATTTGAGGTTGTTGTTGAAGTTCATGGCACATTTGTTTCAATTTTGGGTCAACCAAACCAGACTCCACCACTTTGCCCTAAATATTTGACCACGAGATGCTTCCTATACATTGCAACAACTGTTCGTCCTGTTCATGAGGTTTTCGAGAGAGAGCATCAACAACCAAATTTTGGGCTCTTTTTCTGTAAGTGATATAGTAGTCATATCCCAACATTTTGACTATCCATTTTTGTTGAAATAGAGTAATTGCTTGTCTGTCAGCTAGGAATTTAAGATTTTGGTAGTTAGTTATTATCTGGAATTTCCTTCCAACCAGATAAGTGTGCCATTTCTTTACTGTTAATAGAACTACTAACATCTCCTTATCATAAATGGAAAGTGTTTGATGCCTAATCCCCAAGCCCTTATTGAAGAATGCCATCAGTTTCCCTTTTTGGTGTAACACTGCCCTTAGCCCTTGACCACAAGCATCAGTATCTATATAAAATTCTTCATTGAAATTAGGGAGGAAGAATACTGATACTATACAAATTGCTTGCTTCAACAGATCAAAAGCTACTTGTTCGATTTCAGCCAATTTCCAGGGAGTATCCTTCTTGAGCAGGTTAGAAAATGGCCTAGATTTTACCCCATAATGCCTTATAAACCTTCTATAATACCTTGATAATTCAAGATATCCTCTCAGCTCCTTGATGGTTTTTAGAATAGGCTAGCTTGAAACTCTCTCTAGTTTGGCAACATCCATAATTACTGTCTCTTTAGCTATAATGTGACTTAGGTACTCAATTTGGTGAGTACCAAAGCTGTACTTGCTTTGTTTTGTAAATAGATGGTTATCCTTCAATAACTGTAACACCTTCCTCAAATGAACCAAGTGCTCCGTCCAACTGTTGGAATACACTAAAATATCATTAAAAAACACTAGAATTGACTTCCTCAAAAGCTTCTTGAAGATAGAATTCATCAAGGCCTGAAAACTTGATGGGGCATTGGTTAGGCAAAAGGGAATAACTAAAAACTTATAATGCCCTTCATGAGTCCTAAAGGCTTTTTTGAAGATGTCACCCTTCCACATCCCTATTTGGTGATAGCTCGATCTTAAGTCAAGCTTGGAGAAGAAGAGAGCCTGACCAAGTTCATCTAACAACTCTTCTATGAATGGTATAAGAAACCTATCTTTGATAGTAAGTTAGTTAATTTGCCTTAATCCACACATAGTCTCTAACTTTCATTCTTCTTTTTCACCATCACAGTAGGTGAGGGGAAGGGAATGTTACTTTCTTTGATAATTCTAGCTTCTAACATTTATTGGACAAGCTTTTCAATTTTTTTTCTTCTGGATGGAGGGGTATCTATAAGGCCTAACGTTAACTACCTTGGACTTATCCTAAAGAGGTATTTTATGGTCTTGCAATTTGATAAGGGGTAGGCCCTCTGGTACATGGAAAACTTCAGTGTATTCTAAGAGTATTTGCTATAGATCTTCCTGAATTAGTACAGGGGCTACATGTATTTTAGTCTATTGGTCAGTAGTGAGGACCATTGGATGAGGACTATGCTCTACCATATGTTGACATTTTGATAATTGGTAGTTAGAAAGGAGTTGCAAGCCACCAGGTTTAATTCCTTGGAGCAGACAATTCCTTCCCTTATATTAGAACTGCACGGTAAGGGATCCAAAATTTCCCTAAAGATAGAAGCCATTGTATTCCCAACACCACATCACTCCCTATTCTGGCAGGACCATAAAATTAGCATGAACTTATGCCCTTGTACTTGCCATTCCACAACCTTACACACACCACTAGTGCTTAGACTTCCTCTATTAGCTATCATGATCTTCATCTAACAGACTATTCAACTGGTAAGTTGAGTTTTCTAACCAACTTAGAGTCTACAAAGTTATGTGTACTCCCAAAATCTACTAAGATAATTACTTCCATTTTTTCAATTTTGGTTGCCAATCTCATGGTGTTATGGCCCTGAGAGCCTTGTAAAGCATGCAGGGATAGGACTGGTGTTGTGGCTTCAACCTCTTGGTTTGGATTCTTAAAGTGTTTAGAACAATCTTGGAATTCCTCCACTAGTGTTGTCTTACCATCTTACAGCATGTTATGTTGAGGCTCTACCATGGTAAAATTGAGATTTCACACTTTTAGGCCCTGGTGTATACTTTCAAGCATACCAGAAGCAGAAGCCTTTTCTTCCCCTGTCTTCCATTTCTACTTGAGACAAGGACTTGGTAGGAGCCTTTTCCCACTAGGGACTGTTAAGGGTCTTTCAGAAGCTGGAGAGTGATTGTTTGCCATAGTTATCTTCGAGTTAGGAAATAGAGGTTTAGAGTACCCTCCACTTCCCCCACCCGAAATAGTCTTCTTAGGAGTGTTCAACACAATCCCTTCCACTTGCTTAGCCAGTAAATACCCTTCCACTAGTGTTTGAGTTTTAAACAACTTGAGGTACTACCTTATTTCTACCTTAAGGTTGCTTATAAATATACCTAAGGCATAGGTTTCAGGTAACTATAACTGGTTGATGATACTCACTAATTGGTCATGAAAATGATCAACTGTTCCCTACTGACTTAGAGTCACCAGTTCAATCATCGGGTCAATAAAGTTGGTGGAGCCAAACCTTTCTTCTTGTTCCCTAGCTTAAGTTTCCCAAGATAGCTGATGCAACCCCCTTGTCTTGGCAAAAGAAATAATGCTAGTCCAAGGCTTTTCCTTCCAAATAGAGCATGATTCTTCTTACCCTATCCAGTTCCTGAACACCTTTTGCCTCGAAAAATTATTCTAGCTTAGACCACCATCCTCTTAAATCCCCACCATCAAAACGTGGACACTCAAACTTGAAGTTTCTTCCCGCTGAGTCCAACGTACTAACCCTCGAAAGGAGGCCCATATGGCCAGATTCAACCATAGGAGATAACAATAGGTATTCATTTGGTGGAAATTCTTGAGGTGTATCACCAAGTATCCCTTTACCTTTGTCTGTAGATGAACCATGAGCAGTTGTGGGCACATGCCCTATTACTAATCAAAAACATTTTGAAGCTCGGACCGAATGGCCCCTTTTATCTCCTCATGAAACTCCTTGAGACGAGAGTCTATTCGAGCATCAACCTTTGCTAGGTTGATTTGCAATTGAGAAAGATCCTATTGCATCAGCCCCATGTCCTTTTGCAACCTCGTCGTAATTTTGTCACCGACCATCAAAATCACTGCAGCTTTGATACCTTTGTTACCGTCGAAAAGTTTAGAAAGAGAATTTAATAGAAAAAGAGTAGGAAGAGAGGATAGAGCACGAGAGAGAAGAGAATGAGAGAATATGAGAAAAATCCAATTCTTTTCATAACCACCTCCTATGCTTGATAAGTGGTTAAAAATGAGAGAGAACTGATTCTCACAGTTGTCATAACAGCCCCAAAACTCCTCATTTCATTAATAGGTCCCTCTACCCTTGATAACCTTCCCCCAAAAACGTACCATATTATTAAAAGGGTTCAAAACCCAGCATTTACAACTAAATTAAAAAGAATATGAAATTAACAAAATTTTAAACAGTGACCGTTGTTGACCGATTTTTGACTTTCATTTTGGCCTATAACATAATATATTTATTGTTGTATAGCTATCCATAATATATATAATTATGATGATATATATAAATATATATTTTATATATAAACACAAAATTTTATAATAAGTTATTTATTTGAAAATATACTACACATAATATATATATATTATGTACAACAATGTGATATTTTGGTATTTTCCAGTGGATGCAAAAGACACCATAGTTGAACCTCGTTTCTTTGCGTTTTTTTGATATTGTTTTCTTTTAAAATTATGTGATGTTGGATTTATTCTTTTTTCTTGAAAACCATGGTAGTTTGGCCTTCATATTTTTCTGTGCTTATTTAGTGGTTTTAAAAGCTAATGTTGTCGTTCCTTGACATTATTGGGTTTTTACCTTTCTATCTGTATTCATTTTCTTTAAACTCTACTCTACCTTTTTCTTGAATTTGTAAGCATTTCTCATAATAGTAGTTGGCAACTTCAACTTTCTTGATAGTCATTTGAAGCAAACTTCCAATAATGAAATGGTGATTAAGCTACCGCTATGTCCGTACGTAGATCTTATAGTTATTTTGTATAGGCATAGTGATAAATTTAGCCATTAACATTTATACATGGTATCAATTTTAATCTTATTTTTTTGAGCTAAATTTAGTCATGAATCTATTAAAAGAGTCAAATGAATTTTTTTAATGAAAATGTTGACTAGAACATTAATTTTTTTAACGATGTTGACGTGGAAACCCATATGACAGTCCACATGTATTTCATATTGATGTGACACTATTTGTCTTATATACCATGCCAATAAATAATTTAAAATTTATAAAAATATTCAAAAAAATCAATTCAAGATTTTTAAAAAATTATATAAAAAGTTTAGGAATATTAAAAAAAATTAGCATGAAATACATGTGGATTGGCATGTAGGCTAACATGTTTAAAATTTTAATGTTTTAGTTAGTACCATTGCTAAAAAATAACATTCTGGTTTTTTTAAAGGATGATGGTTAAATTAGACTCCTTTTAAAAGGTTTGAGGCCAAATTTAGCTCAAAAAAAGAATAAAAGCCAAATCGATAAATGATATTGAAACAAAATTATAGAATGAAAGAAGAAATAAAAAAATGAAGAAAGAGAATAACTTTGTTTTATATTGATCTATCAAAGAATACATATATACACACATACATGTTAGGGTTTATTATAAAATGAAAGAAAAAATCTAATCAAATCTAATTCCTATAAATTCATTATGTAATCTCCTCTAATTGTACTATACAGATTTACACATTCTTTAACACCCTTTCAAGTTGGAGTATAGATATTGATCATGCTTAGCGTGTTACAAATATAATCAATCTGCAATCCATTCATGGTTTTTGTAAAAATATCCCCCAACAGATCTACTGTTTTGACATTACCCAATGAAATAAGTTTTTGTTGAATCTTCTCACAAATAAAATGACAATCAACTTCAATATGCTTGATCCGTTTATGAAACACTAGATTGGAAGATATATGATGGGTAGATTGGTTATCACACTGGATTGGAAGATATATGAAGGGTAGCCACATAATCTCACACATAAATTGTGTCATAGATATGTAATTTGATTCTGCACTCGATCACGATGCTACATTTCGCTTCTCGCTTTTTCAATAAACTAGATTTCCTCCAATAAAAATACAATATCCTATAATAAACCTCCCATCCTTCTTAAGTCTTGCCCAATCAGCATCTTTAAAACACTCAATATTTTTGTGTCCATAATTCTTATAAAGAAGAGCACGGCTTAGAGCCCCCTTAAGATAACATAAGATTTGTTCCAATGTTGTCCAATGTTTAATTGTTGGTAAAAATATGAATTGACTTGCAACACTCACAAAACATGTAATATTAGGATGAGTAACTGCGAGGTTATTTAGTTTCTCAACTAGTATTCTATACTTTTCAGGGTCTATATTTTCTTTCATAGGTTGCAAATTGGAATCCATTGGTGTGCTACATATTTTCAAGAACATATTTTCTCTAAGATAAGAATATACACTTCCTTATTTCTGGTACATTCAATTCCAAGAAAATACCTCAAGTGTCTTAAGTCTTTTGTTTGAAACTAAGTATGAGGGAAAGATTTCAAAGTCAAAATGCTGGCCTCATCACTCTCGATAAGAACAATATCGTCAACATAAACTACTAACAAAATCATGCTTGTCTCTGAATGTTTGTAAATAATTGAGTTATCAAAATTACTTTTCTGTAAACCAAAATCTTGAACCACCTCACTAAATGTCCAAAACCAAGCTCGCAGGTTCTGTTTCAAACCATATATAGATTTCCAAAGACGAAAAACCTTCTCACACTCTCCCTAAGAAACAAGCCCTTGTGGTTGCTCCATGTAGACTTCCTCCTGAAAATTCCCATATAAAAAGGAATTCTTTATATCAAGCTATTGTAAAGGCCACTCATATACAACCGTCATAGATATAAACAATCGAACTGAAGGCAGCTTATGTAACACCCCTTACCCGTGCTCGAAGCCGGAACTGGGCTTGAGGCATTACCAAACTTATCTCACCTAAACGTCTCAAATAGGGCTATAAAATTTCATTTAACCCATCACTAGCTCATAATCGGCTGAGGCCCTATGCATACCTTCGAGAGGTTTCGGAATCTATTCGGAAATTTTTACGAGCTTGGAAAACTTTTCTTCAAAACAGAGGCCACACGCCCGTGTTGGTCTAGGGACACGCCCGTGTGCCTCTAAGACATGCCCGTGTCTTCCACCCGTGGTCAATCCTGACCAAATTCACACGGCCGAACACACGCTCGTGTCCCTGGCCCGTGTCCCTCACACGGCCTTGACACGCCCGTGTCTTAGCCCGTGTACCAAAACCTTGGCATTCTGACTATGACGTCATCATCTCACTATGGTCACATGGCCAAGGCACAGGCCCATGTCCTTAGCTCGTGTGTCGAATTAAATTCCACATTTAAAGTGCAGACTTCATACAGCCTGGGCACACGCCCATGTCCTAGGCAGTGTCTCCCACATGGCTGAGACACACGGTCGTGTCTCTGCTCGTTTGTTTATTACAAGGCATACTGACTTGAAATTCAAGCATGCAAGGGACACACGGTCGATCCACATGCCCATAGGGCTGACCGTGTGTCACACACGGCCTAGACACATGCCCGTATGTCTACCCATGTGGACAATTAGTTGGCTATTTACCAAGCCCTTTTGCCACCCTACATTACACACATATGTACTTCAATTCAAATCAACACAACTCATAACCTAAAGGCATATCCAAGAACCTAATTCAAAACATTTCAATTTAAAAGATGACCCATTGGTATCTCTAGGAACTCAAAGAATCAAGACATACACAAGGGCATACACTTCATGAAAATCATCTTCATTAAGCAAAAGAATTTGCCAAGTATTGGCCTAACTTACAGGACCACTTACAAAATGACTTACTACTATACGTAGCCAACACTTTGGCTAACAATTACAACTTAACAAAATACTTGAGTCCTATACATGCCATACCCAAAATAAGTCTAAACTGTTATACCAAAGTGATGTCGATAGTGTGATTTACGAACTCCTACGTCCACGCTCCCCGAGTTATCTTGGCAAAACTACAAGGAGAAAGGGCAATGAAAGGGGTAAGCATAAAGCTTAGTAAGTTTGCATGGAAATAAATAGCAACAATAAGCTCATAATATAATCCATTCATGGCATTAACTAACCATACACAAGTCATAGGCTTCTTGCCATACTTACTTACAATTGCCCTTATTTAGCATATACCGTGCCACACATCGTACTCGTTTCCTCGTGACTCATTCACGAGTACCTGTATTCACCCATTCACATGACTTTATTACAATTCTCGTTTTTACTTCTAAACTCATCTACTTATCCCATTAATTACTAGGGATAGTCAAAGACGCATATTCATCGTCATTACTATATGAATGAAGCCAACGCCACATCCCGAGGTGGTCTTACATGGAGTCACTTCTAAATGCCAATGCTATATCCCGAATATGGTCTTATATGGACTTTCACATCAAGTATCGATGCCATATCCCGGATATGGTCTTATACGATTATCATATTCATTACCGAAGCCATATCCCGGATATGGTCTTATACGGGATCTCAACTCGGTGCCGAGGCCATGTCCCAGACATGGTCTTATACGGGACCTTATCTATTTCATATCTCGATGATAGCATTTTTATATTCAATATGGTCCACTAGGCTTTCAACATCTCATTCAACATTAACTACTTAATTTAGTAGAGCATCATACATAAATAAAATGCCAAGCATTCTCAAACATGCTAACATGAATGTTGAATCTATCTCATACAAACTTACCTCGATTTCAAAATGAGCTAACTCATCGGTTTAGTCCAAGACTTTGTTCTTTCCCCGATCAAGGTGGATTCTCGGTTCTTCTTGCTCTATAATAGTAATTTAGCTCATTTTAATCCTCACATTAATGAAAGCATTTCAATAATCATGCTTAGGCAAAATTACTATTTTGCCCCTAGGCTTTGGCAAAATGACCATTTTGCCCCTAGGCTCGAAAATTAATTCTAATCACATTTCTACCTTCAACAAGCCTAGGTGAACATTTAATACTCTTATAGCTATCATCAAAACTCAACATTTCACATAATTACTACAAATTTGTAACCTTTTCATCAAGGTCCAATTAGGTGTTTTCAAGACAACACCTTTCACAAAAGTTGTTCATCTAACAACTAAGACTCAATTTCTTCCATAAAAATGTAGCAAATAAAAATGATAGCTCTCATGGAAAAACTCTAAACTTTTCACCATATTGCACAATGGTCCCCTCATTTGAAAGCTTACACTTTAGGGGTCTCAAAAGTACAACTTTTATCAAGAAATGATCCCTAGAACACTTACTTGTGAAGAGAAGAGTGTGATGAAATTTTTGAAGCTTTCAACCCCTATTTGGCTGCCAATTTTCAGTGGAAGAGATGAGCAAGAAAGATGGATATCATCTTTTCTTTATTCTAATATTAAACTATCAATTTAGTCCACCTACTCACCAACTTTGACCAACTTGGTCAATCCTTGTCCCCATGGCCGACCACTAAAGTTTTGGGGGTCTAATAGCCTTTTAAACACCTCCAATCATCAACCTATGGAATTTATCACCCTTAGCATACAAAATGGAACTTTTGCACTTCATGCGATTTAGTCCTTTTTCGCGATTAAACATGAAATCGCTAAAATTAAAGTACCAAAATTCTCATGTACATATAAGATCATATACTAACTCATGAAATGACATGAAAATAATTTTATCTAGCCTCGGATTAGTGATCCCGAGATCACTATTCCGAGTAGCCCCTAAATCGGGCTGTTATAGCTTAGCTACTAGAGAAAAAAGTATCAAAATAATTAACATCTTAAGTCTAAGCATGTCATTTACCAGCAAGAGAAGCTTTTAGTTGTGCAAAGAATCCATCAAGATTAACTTTGCCGATAAAGACCCATTTACACCAATAGTCTTTTTACAAACATGCAAATCCACTAGCTAAAGTAGTCATTTCCTCTACCATTGCATCACATAAGCCAGGATGGGATAAGGCCTCCCTAATAGTTTTAAAAAATCGAAATAATATCTTAAGATGCAATAAAAGAACTAGCTATAGGTGAAAAAAGGTCATAAGAAATAAATGATGAAATGAGACAAGTACATTGTTGTTTACTTTTTTGAAGGGCAATGAGAAGATTAATACTAGGATCAAACTAGCTAAAGGTAGGATCTTTCGTCGAGGAGACTGGTAAAGGACATGCATTTGAAGGACCTTATCGTATTGAATAAAAATGAATAATTTGTGGTCAAGTTGCTTGAACTGATATATTTGTTTCTAGAAAACTTATTAGATGGTCCATAGTATAAACTAACATATCATCATCATATGGAGAACTACTATAAACAAGCGATAAAGGAAAAAATGGTGTATTTTCAAGAAAGGTAAAATCAATAGACATAAGATATTGATTAAGATTAGGGGAATAACACTTATAACCCTTCTAAAGTTGACAATAACCAAGAAATACATAACTAAGAGACTTTAGGTCCAATTTTGTGACTTATGGATGAACACCACGAACAAAGCAAGTGTTACCAAGTATTTTAGGCTCAATAGGAACGAGAGGTTTAGAAGGAAAGAGAGTACAATAGGGAATATCAAATTGAGTACAAAAGATGGCATACAATTAATAAAAAAATAAGTTGTTGAAACCACATCATCCCAAAAGTGTTTTGGAACACTCCTTTGAAAAAGAAGGGCTTCGGCTACTTCAAGAAGCCCATCTTTTCTTTCTACCACTCTGTTCTGAGGAGTATTAGCATATGAAGATTGATGAATAATACTATTTTGAGTCATTAAGATATAAATGCATTAGAAAAACATTCTGTTGCATTGTCACTTCGTGAAATACGAACAAAAACATTAAATTGATTTTTAATTTTAGTATAAAAGGAACATAATATAGAAAACAACTCAGAACGATTTTTCATTAAATATAATCACGTCACACGTGAATAATCGTCCACAAAAGTAATAAAATAACGAAACCCAAATTTTGAAATAATAAGACATGGACCTCAAACATCATAATGGATTAACTTAAAAATAAACTCACTCTTTTATTGACTAAGAAACGAAGGAAGACAATGGTGCTTAGCAAATTGACATGACTCATAATCTAATAATGTTAAGCCTTGAAACTAAGGAAAAAATTTTCAAGGAAGGATGGCCCAACTGGCAGTGTACCTCAAAAGTAGACTACTTTCTAGATCAAGCAACATATCTTGGCACTTGTGTATCAAGAACATAAAGACCTCCAGACTCACGACCCCCACCAATAATCAATCTAAAAAAAGGCAATGATTGAGAAAAAAGTGAGATAGAGCAATTGAGAGCACGAGTAAGCTTACTAACAGGCAATAAGTAAAAAAAGAAATCAGGTAGGTTTAACAAAAAGTTTAGAGAAATAGATGATGTAAGATTAACAGTTTCAGATCCAAGGACATGAGAGGTTGACCCATATGCTAAAACAAGTTAGGAGTATTTGTATGTAGTTTAAAGGTGGAGAAGAGATTTGGATTACCCCCATGTCTCTTGACTGCAACTATCACCACCCTTGTCATGACCGTTTGTTCTTTGGGTCTTATTACCACAAATCACTAGTGCACTGTTATAAGGGTGAGTTTGGATGGGAGGTGCGTTTACCTACGGTTAGTGTAAAATAGCGGTGGCAGTGAGATTAAATACTGTAGCAATACTGTAGCGTGAGACAAAAAGTAAGCTAAATGCACCACACTGCACTCAATCGCCCATCCAAACATACCCTAAGTCTGAACAGAATGTGAGTTTTTAGTCCGCAATATTCTCGTGAAAGCATCTTATAATGACGAAACTTTAGAACACAAGAGAATATGAGATTTGGTAGCCTCGAATTTTGAAAGAAGACCAAAGAGAAAACTCATAATTGTCATTTGCTCCCACTAGATTTGTTGCATTTTCACATCTGAACTAAATGGTAATAAAACATCGAGTTCTTTATACACTCTTGAAATCCATAAAATAAGCTATGAGATACTTGTCGTACTTTTCTAGACGGTAAAATGCCTGGCACACCTCATACGTACGAGAAATATTCTCATTCCTAGAATATAAATAATCCAAGTAATTCATTAATTCTTTAGCGAATTCAGTGATTAATTAAGGAAATTACCTCACTGTCAAAGTGTAGATAAGCTGTAAGTAGATTAAGAACATTAGTTTGAAATCCCTTAAATTGAGAGATTTTATTAGGAAATTATTTGATTATGATTTAGCTTCCTATTTTTCCCTTTTGTAATCGCTTATATAATACCATGTCAAGGTAGATGAATAAGAATTTCAGAATTATTTTCACTTACATTGTCTAATAGTGTTATATCTTTATATACCTGTCTAAATATGTTTCATATACAAATACTTAAAAAGTAAAAATAAAAATTCAGAGCAATATAGAGAAAGACACTATATTTATGTACGGATGATTTGAAGCTTTCCCAAGTTGGCTGGGTTTCTTTTCAATCAAAGTTGTGCTTGATTTGAACCCATTTCAGCATGTTCTCCTCTCTTTGTCGCTTAGTCTTTTGTTTTTTGTTATGTTCTTTTTCAATGAGAGGTTAGCATATTGAGCACTTTTTAATTGCTAATTTATTCAGGACACTGTATTTTGACAGTTAAATGATTCCATCAAATTATGCTGGTACTCAAGGCTTTCCTTTTTCAGTGCTCAAGTTTAGACTTAAGCTTTGGCTACATTTGAATAATGAAATAACCCTAATATAATCTCTTAGGCAGCTATTGATGTGATTTGTTTTAATGGAATTAATCAAATTAGGATTCTAATTTAACACGACAAAAATGTGGACAAAGTAGAGTGCGAGAATGAGAAGAAGCAAGAACCATCTTCGGCAAATAAACAGAACAACCGTATGCCTGCAGTAGAGACAATTTCAAGGGAGCCTTGTGCTTCAAGTAACGGAGAGAAATCTGCTACGAAGGGTGAGGTATGTTCTATTGTGTTTTAACACGGACACCATCGTATCAAACTCTATAATTTGAATAAAAGTTTCTTTGATTCTAAGATTAAATTACCATGTTCACTCTTCATCTTAGAGAACATGTTTGTTTTATCAGACGGTAATAAATATAGCTAGATATATTAGGATTAGAGTACAATATATTAAATATTACAATATGATATTCTTAATTTTTGTTTGGATTAGGATATAATATATTAAAGATTACGATTTAGTATTCTTAATTTTTGATCTCTAAATTATAAATAGTCATCTTTTAGGACGAAAGCAGGATCATTATTATGGTTGCTAAGTGATGTCATCAAATGCTTTGTACTCAAGTTCAAACTTAAGCTTAGGCTACATTTGAAATAATGAAATTATCTTAATGTAATCTCTTAGGCATCTGTGGATGTGATTTGTTTTAATGGAACTAAAGGAACCAGGATTCTGATTTAACAGGATAAAAATGCAGACAAATTAGAGTGTGATAATGAGAAGCAGCAAGAACCATATTTGGAAAATAAACAGGACGCCAACCATATGCTCGCAACAGAGACAGTTGCAAGGAAGCCCCTTGCTTCAAGTAGTGCGAAGAAGTCTGGTACGAAGGGTGAGGTATGTTCTATTCTGTTCTTACACAACTCTAATGCAGTTAGTTCTCTAGAATTTGAATCCATCACCAACCCCAGTTTTCTTGATTCTAGATTTAATTACCATGTTCTCTCTTCATCTTAGAGAATATGTTTGTTTTATCATTC
This sequence comes from Gossypium australe, assembly GCA_005393395.2. Taxonomy (NCBI): domain Eukaryota; kingdom Viridiplantae; phylum Streptophyta; class Magnoliopsida; order Malvales; family Malvaceae; genus Gossypium; species Gossypium australe. Next base: position 127,804,730 of record CM016616.1, on the reverse strand, counting down.
CATTAGTAAAGCAATAAATGGAATTAAGCTGTGTTAAGATTTGAGTACAATATGTTAAAGATTACTATACGATTTTCTTAATATTTTCCTCTTCTATATTTTAGAAACTAGAACAACAAACTATAATGGCGACAATGTAATTCTTCGGGTATTTTCCAGTGGATACAGATGCTATAGCTGAACCTCATTCCTTCGCTTTCCTTTGTGATTTTGCGATGTTGAATTTTCTCTCTTTTTTTCCCTTGTAACACCATGGTACTTTGGGTTTATATTCATTCGTCCCTATTTAGTGTGTTTAAAAGCTAATATTGTTGTTCAGGTAGCGAATTCCACAAATTCGGCACTGACAAAGCTGACAGCACGGCTCAATTTTATGAGATAGAGACGAAGCCAGATTGCAAAGGAAATGCTAGATACAGTGAAAGGCTAAGGTTCAATTCAATCTGTTCTAAAGCCCGGGTAAAGCCGAAGGACCGCAACCTCTTCAAGAAGTTCAAAATGAAGAGAAAACTATTGCACCAGACATTTGCCAATAACTCTACAATCCAAACGAAGGGTTTGGATAAGAAGGAAATCAGACTCAAATTGGAGATTTAAAAATATTTAAATCAGAAGGCCACGGTGTTCTGCAGTGCAGAAAAAGCTCAAGAATTAGAAGATTAGGCCTTCTTTAAATCATAGGTGAAATTAATTACTGTATCGATGAGAAAGTGGGGTGTATATTTAGATTTAAATGCAATTAAAACAGTAAAATAAAAAAAATATTATTAAAGATGATTAAAAATGATATATAACATAAGTTTTAAATTATTTTGTTTTTATGAAATTAAAAATATGTAAAAATTTAATTTTACTTCATAAAATTTTATCATATTATTTTAGATTAAAGTAATCATGTATTTAATTGCAATCATTCATTTAATAGTACTTTATATATAATTATATATTTTATTTTATATTTATATTCATTCCATAACTTTTATATAATTAAGTATTCAAATACCACATCTCATATTAACTTTTAAAAATAATAAAAAAATCAATGAAAAAGACTAGAAAATTTAAAACCATAGAAGTCCAAAATTATAAGTGGACAAAATGGTATTTAAGCTGCAAAACGCAGCACCAAAAAATTGGCTGGAAGTTCAAAGGTCCAGTGAAAAAGATACTACCTTGATTATACAAACAAGTTGCTTCAGTGAGAATACACACAAAAACATGACAAACGCACTGAAACAATTTATTTATCTCCTTGCGAATTTTATTTCGATTTTCGTAAAATAAATTTTGAAAAATAATTTATTTTTTAAAAAATTAATATTTTTTTATGTTTAAATGAATTTTTGTAAAATATATTTTATTATTTAACAGATTTTTTAAAAATATTTAATAAAAGCTATTTTCAATTAAATAAACAACAATTGAGATTTTCTTAATTTTTCATTGTTTAACTAAGTTTATTTCATATCTATAAATTTATATTTTATATTGTTCTTTGTAAAATAATCATGACATAAATGTATTTGTATAAAATTTTTTATAGTACAATATTTTGTAATAATCAATATCATATATAAATTTAACAATAAATAATGTTTAATTTAAATTACTATATTATTTATGTGAGAGTATATTGTGAGAGTATATATTGACACATTAAAGTTGTAAGGGATAAATGAAGCTAAGCATTATTTGAAAGATTCATATTTTTATACTAGGTTAAAATTTGTCATAAGTCCTTGTACTCTTCGTAAATTTAAAATTTAGTCCATGTACTTTTGTTTTTGGGCTAGTCCTACTTTTTAGATCCAGTTGTTAGCATTATTAAAAATATTTTGTTAAGTTAATGTTCATTATAACATTATTTTTTTTAGTTACATGGATACCGAGTATTTTTTATTTAAAAATGTGACATAAAAAATTGATAAAATTTTTTAACAATACTAACAATTGGATTTGATTTTCAAATCTGAAAAGTAGAGGGGATAAATCTTTTAAAATAAAATTACATGGACTAAATTCTAAATTTGTGAAGAGTACATAGGCTTATAACATATTTTAACATTTATATTACAAAATATTTATTATTAATGTATTTATAATTGTAATAAATATTTATTATTAAAATATTAATATTGAATATTTTTCAATAATATATGAAGAATATTATTTAAAATTATTGTTTTTAAAATTTATTATTAAAATAAAATTGAAATATTAAATTAATTTATTAAAATAATAATTATATTAATGATTTATTATATGATTAGATATAAATAATTAAATATGTATGTTTAATAATATTGAAAATTATAATATTTTATTAATTTTAAATATTTTTAAAAATAAAAAAAAAATTTATTATTAATATAATAATATTAAGTTTGACTTAAGTTAATTTTTATATAAAAATAAAATTACTTATAAAGGTGGTGTTTTCATATTTTAATTTCATCCATTGATTTTCAGTAGGGCAGCTTTAATTTCTTAAAATGACTTTGTCAGATATTTTGAAAAAATTATGATTTAGTCCTTAAATTTCGTTTTGGAATTAAGTGAGCTTTAAATATCGTTTTGAGTCGAATTTTTCACTAATGCTTTAAAATAAAATGATCAGGACATAGGTTGGTCCAAATTTATGATTTACACATTTAACGTTTACGTTGTGTAAAAATAATGATTTTACCCCAAGTCCTTTTTCGTTGAATTACAATGGTTGAAGCATGTTTTAAGATTGTTTGATTAAAAATTACTTATTTAAGCATGTTTTAAATTGGTTTGATGGTTGGATTGCGGTGTGTTGGTTGACCAATATGGAGAGTCACTTTGATGTTTGATGTGACGTTCAAAATTTGGGTGTTGGTTGGATCGTCCTTATCGGGTTTGGGCACCACATTTAGTTGTATCAGAGCCAGATTTACAAAAACTAGGGTGGCAAAGGCAAGCTTGCAAAAAACCAGGGTGGCAACACTAGGTTTGAAAAAATAGGTTGGCCAGGGATTACTAACTCTCGGGTTTTCAAAAATTTTTGGAAACTAAAATGATGATTTGATTTTAAAAGCAAAACTGAGAATTTTTAAGCGTTGGACTATGATACCCTTGTTGAATTGCTTATTTTGGGGTACGATCGGAAGCATATTGCCATATGTTAAATGTTTTATTTTGCAGGAATTTGCCTTGGATCGCTAGACATTTCTCACTCATTTGTGTTGTTTGTTTTCTTTTAAAAGCTATAGTATAGTCGATATGCCTTCTAGGTGTATTAGAGTTAATGCGAATGTACCTACTCCTCTAGGTTAGGCTGCACCAGAGGCAAGTATGGAGCCTTTAGTACAGGCTATGATAGGAGCCTTTCAGCGTATTGCGGGTGGTAATCCTGCACCTGCTCATCGGGGACTGCCACTTGAGCATCACTTGCTTTGGGTGGACACGAATTTAGAGGAGCGAAAAGAGTTGATTCGACCATCACCGAGTATTGGTTGAAAGTGTGGATAGGATCCTTGAGTAAATGGATTGCTTAGATGAAGAGAAGCTGGGTTGCACCGTATTTTGTTAGATGGTGAAGCTAATTGGTGGTGCACTATCAAGAGGGGAGCTACTCTCGATCATTTGACATGAGACTATTTTCAAAAGGCATTCAGGAAGAAGTATCTAGATGAGCAGTATATAGGAGCAAGGAAGAGGGAATTTTTATATCTGGTTTAGGGTAGTTTGACCGTGGTGGAGTATGAGTCAAAATTTTTGCAGCTCAACCAATATGCTTCAGAAATGGTTCACTTTAAACGAGATAGATGTAAAAGGTTTCGATTCAGATTGATTTAGGATATTCGTGTGTACTTGGTTGCACATAGCGCCAAAGCCTTCGATGAAATGGTGGAGAAGGCTAAAGCTATAGAGGAAGTTCTGAATGAGCCACTGAGGCCGGATGCAACTAAGTCTAGGAAAAGGGGCTTTGATCAATCGAGTGATTCGGAATGACTGGATAAGCGGAGCTGAGAATTGCAGAAATTTGATAGGAGTACATGACGCGAGTTCCTGTAAAGTCAGTCTTATCCACAGAGTACAATAATGGTTACTTCAAGGTTTCCATCTGTTTGGTTGGTGTGCGAGTACTGTGGTTGTAAACATTCGAGAGAGTGTTAGAAGAGAACTAGAGCTTGTTTTCTGATCTGCCATAAATCATACTATTATTTACATCCCATTTTACATATAATTATAGCTTGTTTAATAGTAAATCAAAGTCTTTTAGTATATATTTAGGTTGTCATACTTAAACTAGTAATTTATGTTTTATAGTAGTTTTTATTACATTTTATATATCTAAATAAGGTTACATGGTCTTGTAGGTCAAGTCAGGAGATAAAGATGCTTATTTGGGCCAGAACTGATGCATATGTTGTGACACCAAGATACTGATGTCTCAACGTCGAAGATAAAAGCTAAAATCAAGTTCTGGAGAAAAATTTCCTTTGGTGTGGCGACATCGGACTCTGATGTTGCAAAATTGCAGGCCTGTGTTGTAACCAACCCCCTGCGCAGGCCAAAAACTCCTGCACGTTTTAATTACATTTTGGAGGGAAATTAGGTGTATTTGTCCCAGTAGAACTCTAAGGACTTCAATGATAATTTAGGCATTTTAATATCCCGGGTTTAGCTTATATAAAGGCCATTGTAATCAGTTAAATACACAATTTTAGGGTTTTGATTCTTAGGTTTTTCTTTTATTCTTAGTTTTTACTTAGGTTATTTTATGTTCTTGTAATCAGAAGATTCTATTCTGAAGTGAGATTTTCGTAAGGGGAGGTTGTTCCAAAACCACGCTTTCATCGATAAATCCATGAACATCTCTTTTCCTTATTCTCTTCTTTAGATTTCTTTCTTTAACATTGTTAGATGAATGTTTGTGTAAAGATTGGAATCAATTTGTGCTTTTTTCATATTTTGCATGTTTCAATTGCTTTAACTTAATTAATTGCTTGAATGATAGATTTTTTTAGCAGATCTGGGAAAGGAAGAACATGAAACAAACCCTAGGCCAGACAACCCTAGGAAGTCATTTAGGTGGGAATTAACCCAAAATTGGTATGGCCTATCCGTGAACACCTTAACCCTGAACCTGTTTGGACTGTGAAGTTAAAAGATAAGTAGGTCTTGCTGACTCGTTATTCTAGTGGAAGATTGGAAGATTCTGTTAGGGTATCGACTAGTTGATTGATTAAAACTCTACTTTAGTAATTAATTAGGTAAAACAATTGAATCTAGGCTAAAAGGAACTCATGTAGTCAAAACAAGGAATAGGAAAAGTCGATATAGGAACCTAGGAATAGATTTAGGTTTAGTTAAATTTATTTAGTGTATTATTATTATCATCATCATCATCATCTTGCTTCTTGATTAACACTACTAATCGTGACTCTAGTAGATTAGTAATTATTTCCCATAATTGGCTTGATAACAGTTTTCCCCAAACTACAATCCCTTGGGTATGATTCTTGGACTACTTACCAAGTGTTTCGTTGTAAATAAACAATATTACAACCTGACCCGTATACTTGTGGACACCGCTTCAAATCTATATCTTTAGTTGCAATATTCACACTCTAGACGTTGGTACGTCCGGAGGCGGTCATTTTCGGCGTGGTTCGAAGGAGCACTTGTCGAGGGATTTTTTGGAGAGGATTGACATGTCCCAGACACATAGTCTTGCACCTGCCAGAAACCGAGGCAGAAGTGGTAGCGACAGATGGACTGGGTAGAGGACAGTTGCTGTAACAACCTGGTTTTAGTTAAATCGAAAAAGTGGTTCTGGAACCACAAATCTGATGTCGAAAAATTATTTTAATATTATTTTTAGTTTGTACAACATGATAGCATGTATGTGTGAAAATTTCGTGAGCTAATTTTATTGATTGGTTACTCAATTTAAGGAAAAGGACTAAATCACTAAAATGAAAAAGTTGCTGTAACAGCCCGATTTAGGGCCTAGTCGGAATAGTGGTTGCGAAATCACAAATTTGAAGTAAAAATATGTGTTTATTGGCTTTATTAAGGTTTATGACATGTTTGCATGGTTGTATGAAAATTTCATGAAGAAATTCTATAATTTAGTGATCAATTTATTCATTAGGACTAAATTGCAAAGATTGAAAAATATGAGGTTCTAGAAGTTTCAAGTATGAGATAGCATTAGAAAAATTATTAGAGGTCCTTATTTAGCGGTTAGACCATTATATCTTATGATGGACAAAAATGGACATGGGAAGGAAAAAACTCAAGAAAGGGGCCTTAAGGGCATTTTGGTCATTAGGTTAATAAGTTAATAAAAAGGGAAAAAGAAGTTAAAAATTTTGTCCATCTTCATCCTCCATAGCCGAAAATCACAAGAAGCCATAGCTAGGGTTTTTCTTCACTTTCAAGCTTGATTGTAAGTACCTCCTAGCCCCGTTTTTAATGTTCTTCGTATTTTTGAGATCCTCGTAGCTTAATTTAGCTATTTCTACCATTATTTTAAGCTAGAGTTCATGTCCAAAAATTTACCCATGTATGACATGCTTGTATTTTGATGTTTTATGGAGGAATATGAAAGTTTGATGTGTGATGAACATCTTTTTCTAAGTGATTTTTCATGGAAAATTCATAAAAGGATCTATTTGTAAAGGTGATAAAATGTGTAGTAAAAATTAATTTTGAAGGAAAATATGAGCTATTATAAGCTTAAGATAGGTTCGGCTAGGCTTGGGTAATCAAGGAACTGAGTACGTTTAATTATACGAGCCTAGGGACCATTTTGCAAATATGTGAAAGTTTAGGGGCAAAATCATAATTTTTTCAAAGTATGATTCATGGATTATTCTAGTCAGTGTGATCATTAAATAAGTGAAATTGTCATTATAGATCAAGAAACACAAAGTTCGGACCGAAACCGAGGAAAGAACAATGTGGTGGACTAAATTGAACAACTATACATATTTTGGTACCGAGGTAAGTTTGTGTGTAATAAATCATCATAATATTATTATGCTTTTAAATGCTTGATATCATGAGAAATGTTTATTATTTCTATGAAATTGATTAATGAGGTCTCGGTGAAAGTATGATGAAGTTATATTATGTTGAAGTCCCGGTTGAACCTTAGGAATAGAAAGGATACCATTGTCATGACATGAGATTATTAAGGTCCCGTATAAGACCATGTCTGGGACATAACCTCGGCATCAAATTGAAATCCCGTGTAAGACCATATCTGGGATATGACATCGGCATCGAAGAGTGATTCTGTGTAAGACTATATCTGGGATATGGCATCAGCATCGAGGAGAGACTTTGTGTAAGACCATGTCTGGGACATGGCATCGATATACGATCCCGTATAAGAACATATTTGGGATATGGCATCGGCATCGATATCGACATGTGATCCCATGTAAGACCATATCTGGGATATGGCATTGGCATCTTATTACGTGTATGACGAGTTCGGGTATCCTTCGATATTCCAAGTGGTTCAACGGGGTAAAGAGCTAAGTTTATGTTAAAGATGGAAAAAGTGCTAAAGTTATGTGATGAAGTGATACAGGTACATATGAGAAATTCACAAGAAAATAGTCCGATATGTGATATGTGATTGGTAAGAGTAAGCATGAGTAAGCTATGTCAATGTGCTTGAGAACTTGTGTTACTATTTAATGTAATGTATGAATGTATCATAAGATTTTATGTTGCTATCTATTACGTGCAAACTTACTAAGCTTTATGCTTACTCCCTCTCTTTTCCATTTCCTTGTAGTATCGCCAAGCTAGTTCGGGGATCGAAGGACGTTGGAGCTCGGCTCACACTATCAAGCTATTCTTTTGGTATAGTAAAGTTTGATTATTTTGGGTATGGCATGTATTGGAATTTTGTCATTTTGTTATATGTCATAATGGTTAGCCAATGTGTTGGCTATTAATGTCACTCAAATCATTTTGTAATTGACCATTGGAATTGGCCAACAGTAGTTAAGTTATATCTAATCCATGATGATGAAATTTCATGAAGTGCAAACTTGTGCAATTGAATGAGTAATGTATGAAGTATATGTATGATGTACTAGTGTGAATGTCTTGTTAGTGGATACTAAATGTGCATCATTGTTATGCTATCTGTTGCTGGAAAAAGTATGAGTGTAGTTGTTTTTCAGGGTGGCAAATGGCTTGATAAATAGCCTTGTGCTTGTCCACACGGATAGACACACGGGCGTGTGTCTAGGACGTGTGTGACACATGGTCAGCCCCATGGGCGTGTTGATAGATCGTGTGTCCCTTGCATCCAAATTTGGCAAAACAGATTGCCAGTGGTAAACACATAGGTAGAGACACGACCGTGTGTCTCAACCGTGTGAAGGCCACAGTCTTAGGACATGGTCGTGTGCCCAGGTCGTGTAAAGGCTGCACATTGGCGTGTGACTTGGCGTGTGACTTGGCCGTGTGGCCCTAAAGGTCTACTGACGTCAATAACAGAATGTCAAGGTTTTCACACACGGGCTAAGACACGGGCGTGTCATGGCCGTGTGAGGGACACGAGCCATAGACACGGGCGTGTGGCCCTGTTTGAGAAAATTTTTTTCTAAGTGTTCATAAGATTCCGGTTTAATCCCGTACCACTTTAAGTGCATGTTTAGGGTCTCGTAGACCTATAATAGAGATGTTATGAGTACGAATGAGAAGTTTTAAGTTGGATTGAAAATTTATGGCCGATATTGTATGATGAAGTATGTTAAGTTCGGTAATGCCTCATACCCAGTTCTGGCGTCGAATACGGGTAAGAGGTGTTACAGTTGCATTCTACTTGCTAAAGGTGTCAAATAGCTTTGGTTTCTAAATATGATGGCCTTAAATGGTAATTAGACCATTTTAAAGGTTAATGGACATATATGTACATTTAATGAATATTTGAAATGGTTTTTCATTAAGGTTAAAATAGTAAAATAGTTAATAACGGTTAATAAATAAAAACGAATTGAATTTTGTCCATGTTATTCTCATTTTGGGCGAATATTAAGGAAGAAGAAAGCCATTGTTGGTGTTTTAGGGTTCGACACACATTAAGCTTGATTAAGGTACGATTTGAGCTCGATTTTTTATGATTTCTATGTTTTTGTAATCGTTGCTTCGTATTCTAGCTAACCCATTCCTTAATTTTCAAATTTGTTCATGAATTCGTGAAGTGCCATTGATGAATATTTGAGCTTTTGAATGTTTGATAATGGAAAATGACTATTTGTTGATAGATTTAAATGTTTTGTAAAGTAATTTTAAATAAAAATGCATTTTAGGGATTTAATTGTAAAAAGTGTAAATTGAGGGGTTGAAATGTGAAATAACTAAAAATTTAGGGCTGCTAAGGACCCTATAAAAATTTGGCACTCATGAATTTAGAAAGAAATTGTGTAATTTGTGTTTTTATGTGATAAGGATTAAATTGCAAAAATGTGGAACTTTAAGGGCTAAAGTGTAAAAATGCCTAATTATGTGCTTGTGGACTGAATTGAATGAGTTAATGAATAAATGAGGTTTTTGAATGTATATAGATCAAGAAAGAAAGAAATCAGATTTAGATCGGGGAAAATTAAAGGGTATCGAGTAGTCGATCCGGTCTGCCTATCCTAAGTACGAGGTAAGTTCATAAGCAAATAAATGTCTTTAAATTGAATTATATAAGTTTATTTGCCATTGAACTGCGTTGAATGTCGAATATTCAAATACGAGTAAGAATCAATAGAGTTACAACATCTGGAAGTCCCGTGCGAACCTTAGGAATAGTATAGGATTTAAATGTCATGACATTGGAATTATTGAGATGTGATTACATGTAAGACCATGTCTGGGACATTGGCATCGTTATGTGATTTCTTGTAAGACCATAGCTGGGCTATTGGCATCGATATGTGATAACATGTAAGACCATATCTAGGATATGACATTGTACGAGCTATATGTGATTTTTGGGTATCCTAAATGATTCCGAAAGGTTCAACGGACAAAGTCAAGACGAGAAAGAACATGTAATTGAAATAAGTGATATAGGTACGTATGAGATTCATACGAGTATTAAAAAGGGAAGTATTTGATGAATGTACATGTGTTCTTGGATATGTATACATTGGGAAAGGTTTGTGAATTTATATGTGCTTATTCATAATTTGTATATTTGATGGAAATAATGTTGTTTCATGAGGTAATTTTATTTGTATATAACTTACTAAGATTTTAAAGCTTACTTTGTGTGTTCTTTCCCTGTCTTATAGATAATCAAAACTAGCTCAGATCCGGGAATCGTCAGAGACTTCATCGCACTATCGATCATCTATTTTGGTACTTTTGAAGCTATGTATATATGGTATATGGCATGTTTAGACTAGTTGTAGTACTTTGGTTGTGAATATAGCCATGAGAATTGGCTTGTAAATAAATATGTTTGCTTTGTATATATAGCCATGAATGATGGCTTATTTTGGTATGTTTTGGTATAAATGTGGCTAAGGTATTATAGATGTTTAAATGGTTATATTTTGAGTTTGGTAAATGATCTATATGGTGTGATTGAAGTTGATAATTTGAGAAGTCATGTGCTTGTGAATGAATGCTTGATGATATAAATTTTGAATAGGTATTTGGCATTGACTTGAGTATTGAATATGATTGCATGACATTTGAGTATGAATGCATAAATGTATGAATTATATATGTTAAATAATGTTGATTGTTCGGTAATGCCTCATAACTCTATTCTGACTGTGAATACGGGTAAGGGGTGTTACAGTTGCGCACACCATAGTTGTTTCAAACGAATATGGAGGACCAACTCGGGTTACGCAATTAGAGAATCACAAGACTGAGAGACGACCGATGTGACCGTAGGGAATTGTAACATCCGGGATTTAGGGGCTCTACATTTATCTTGTTTCTGTGTGGTTGGTATACTTTTTTGTCATTTGAGTGTGTTTGGGGTCTCTGGGAAGGCCCGGGGTTAAGTCGGAACCTTGGCCAAAATTTTAGTTTTGGGCATTTTAGGAGGGAAGCTAATTGGGAGCAGGACTTAAGGGTTATTGCTTGCGTTTGGTGAGAAAAGAGGTGTAGTGGAAGAGTGGCAAGGAGACGCCACCTAACATGCAGGGAGATGGCGTCACAAGGAGAAGCTGAGAGGGAGAGGGTTCGAAACTCTCAAGCAGCACGGGGGAGTATTATTTTTGGTTCAGGCAAGGGAGGCAACTGGATGGTAATCAAACTCTGGAGGAGAGAGAGACAAGACTTGGTCAAATATTTCAAATGGATGGCGGAGAGTGGTTAAGGGAGTTTGAATTATTCAAACTAGTTTGAATAAGTGGAGGAGAGGGAATTAAGGAGTGTTTCAAGGGACGGCTTGGGGAGTGAGGTGAGAAGGGGTTGTTAGCCGAATTTTTGAGTAGTGTAGGGGGTGAGGCTTTCGGTTTTGGTAAGGGGAGTGGTACCGAAATTTTTATAGGTTTTATTAGCTTCTGTGTGTTAAGGGTTCTTCTTTTTCGGCATTTTGGGTGTGCTCATCTTTTAGTTCTTTTCTTGCTCTCGTTTGCCGAAAGTGCCTAGTCAGTTCCCATTATTTTCTTTTACTATGACTTATAGCCGAAAATAGGGAGACCTTTTGTGCATATTTCTTCTCATCTTCTTTTCTCTACTAATTTTCAAAACTCCACAACCGAAAGTGACACACTTGTCCCTTGCAATCTTTCGTTTTCTTCTTCTTCTCTACCTACTCTCTTAAACTGGATCTTTGTTCTTCTTTCCCTATTTTTCCCCTTATCATTCTTTTCTCCCAACCTTTCTTCTCTTTTTGGTTTCTTTGGTGTTGCCGAAACTCTTAAGCCTTCATTGAGGTTCTCTTGTTTTCATTTTCAGTTCTTTCATCCTATTCTCTTCCACTCCTATTCATTGTCGAATCTTCTCTGCTATTGTGCCGAATTCTCTTGGGTGTTGTTCGAATCCTCTGTGTTAAGGTAAGATCATTCCCTTTCGTTCTCCCCTTGATTAAACCCATATTCCTTCTTTTTGTTTTTTTGGTAAGGCCAAACCTGCCTTGACTAATACTTAAACCTGTTTCTTTCTCTCTGTGTTTCGACGAATAAGGGGCTAGGTGTTAGGCATCTACTTCGGATCATTCTTCGGTTTGGTAGAGAAGGGTGTTTTATCCGGGAAATATCATTAGCCGAACCATTTGGGTTCTGAGTCTGTGGAGCGACTAATCTCTGAACCCCCATCTCTTTTTTTGGGGATTGTAAGGTAAGGGAATTCTCTCTAGTATTCTATTAGTCTATTTATCCGTTGTTCATCGCCTTAAACCAGTTGAGTGGTTATACCATCATCTCTTTCGTAGTGATTTATTGACCAAGACTTTTAATGGATGCAAGAAACGTTCAAGTTGGGGAAGGAAGCAAACCTTTGGTTTCGACTTCAAAGTTTAAGAAGCGAACAATATCGGCAGTTCGAGATTGGCCACCGGGTTGTGGGTCGGCTTCTCAAAGGGATAAATAGATCGCTGTGATCCCTGCAAGTGAGGACGCTAGCGAGATCGATAGTGTAGTCTTGTGTGTTTACAGGTGTGTAATTATCACACTATCTCCTTTTGTGTATAAATTGTGTATCTGTTATGTTTGAAAGCCAAAATTTCGACAATGATGATTAAGCTACCCAGGGTGGGTAAAACCGAAACCTCAGGTCAGTATTATATGATTGAACCTCATAATAATGGTTAATAGCATGACTAAGTGTGTACACTAAATATTGTATGTATGACATCTTATAACCTATTTATTATAATGTGCTGCATGCGCATGGGTTGGGGATATTAATGTTATGAAGGGGAAGTGTATATCGGTGACATTGTCACACTGAATGATGGCTTGGTGCCTTATTATTGTATCGGTAAATTGGTCACATGGTGATCGGTGGCTAGACCACGTTATATTGACTTTGAGCAGTGTGTCTGTCAGCATGACTGCCAAAGAGGAGTGTAGAGGATAGAGGGTTGATTGTAGAAATCCTCAGGTGTGTTGAGGTTGGACGTACGAAGTGGAGTGTAGAGGATGGAAAACTAGGTTGGGGTTGGGTTATCATATGGATTATTTGGTTATGCTGTGTTAATTGGGCTTCGGCCAATGGTGCTTTGGGGCTAAGACTCATTTCTGGAGTATGTAGACTAATTGCACACTGAGTCTTGTGACTCACTCTTTTGTTTAAAACAATTGCACGTAATCCTTAGCTTAATGGACTGGGTTGGAGGGAGTTCGAGGTGGCCACGCATGGATTTTACTAGTAAACTTTATTTTATTTGACGTTTGCCTCTTTTGGGGATTTCTCTTTGATTTGTAATAAGGCCACTACAATTTGGAATTTTCTTTCGAATTTTAAATTTGAACATATTAATTACAAGACTGCTCAATGGGACGTTTAAATGATTAAACTACAAACTAAAGTTTTCTTATAATCTGTCAAACAACGTTTCATATAAAAAGGGGCATTTTATTAAAAACCTGATAATCGAGTAACTGACAAGAGTTTTTGAATGTCACCTAAACGCTAGGCTCGACTAATTAAATTTCAAAGTTAACTAAACAACGGGTTTTTAACTGAACCACGAAATTTGAGATTTGAAATGACTTAGAATTTTTCCGAAACCAGTCAAATTTCCTAAACTTATTCCTAGTGACATGCCAGATCAGGTCGTTGTGTTTGGGCTGGGTTTGGGGTGTTACAATTTGGTATCAGAGCCTGGTTTAAAAAGGCCGGCCTTGAGTTTTGGGTTCAAAACATTTTTAAAATTTCATTTTTTTGAAAAAAAATATAATACATATGGATCTATTTTTGAAGTGTGGCACCCAAGTCTCCAGCCCAAGTCCGCCAGGTAAGTCTTCTGATTGTTGGGTAATTTGCATGAGGTAGCTATATGTTGTGGATATATCACTATGGATGATAGAATTAAGAAACTTTACTGTAGAAATGAAAACTCTAAGTATACATATGCTTGCGAAAAAAACTACTTATAACCCTATCTTCATAAAACTACCCATTAATCAACAGTGGAAAGAAATGCTAATTCATAAAAATTTTAAATTAGATTAAGACGAAACGGTAGGCATGACTGGTAGAGGACGTGGACGTGTTACACGCGACCGTGGGAGGGGCCGGGGTATTGAGATTGAACTCTCGGAAGCGAGAAATGAGCCTGAGGGTGAAGCGCCAGCATCACCTGTGGCGGAAGCGGGATCGTAAGACAGATCGGTGGAGATGATGCCCTGTCTCAGGCAATGTAGCGTGTGTTGGAACGAGTGGCCGGGGTAGGCAGTGGAGCAGCAACTCGAAAGTCCATTCCTGAGCGACTTCGAGCTAATAGAGCTGAAATGTTTAGAGGTATCTCTGGAGTAGCTCCCAACGTGGCTGAGTATTGGCTAGAGGCAGTCGAGAGAATTATGGATGATTTAGACTACACAGTAGAGGAAAACCTGAAGGGCGCGGTGTCTTTACTGCGGGATGAGGCCTATCAGTGGTGGCTCACCGTGAGAGAAGGTACTCCGACGGACCGAGTTGATTAGGATTTCTTTAAGATGACATTCCAAGGGAAGTATGTTGGGGCCAGTTACGTGGATACTCAGAGGAAGGAGTTCCTGAATTTAGTTCAAGGGGGTAAGTCGGTAGCTGAGTATGAGGCAGAATTTCTGCGGTTGAGCCAGTACGCCTGAGGGATAGTTGCAACCGACAATGAACGTTGTGTGCGGTTCAAAGATGGGCTACGTGATGAGCTGCGAGTGTTGATAGCTCCTCGGCGGGAGAGAGATTTTGCTATCCTGGTGGAAAAGACTAAAATAGCCGAGGAGGTGAAACAGACTGAGAAGCAGAATAAGGACAAGGATAGGGGTAGAAATAAGAGAAGTTATGGACCGTCAGGGTCATCTGGTGGTTTCCAGAAGAGGCCTAGGGTTGAGGGGCCAGGTCGCGTTGCAACACCAACTGCTATTTTAAGACAGTGTGCTCAGAGTGGGAGGTCACACGCAAGAGAGTGTTGGGGAAAAGATAGGGTATGTTTCAGGTGTGGGTCAAAGGATCATCTGATTAGGGACTGCCCGCCGAAAAGGAACTGAGCGCGGATGGTAGGTCAGGGGTATGTGCAGCCAAGAAGGGGGTACAGTAGATGCCGAAAGGTCGTGGTCCGATTAGAGGAGGGAATGGTTCTGGTCGGGGTCGCGGAGCACCGGGCAGGGGTGCTGGAAATGCAGAGGCAAGATAGCCCGGCTTAGTTTATGCAGCCAGACGCCGAGAAGAGGGGGATGCACCAGATGTTATAACGGGTACGTTCCTCATTTTCAGTTTACCCTTTTCTGCATTAATTGATATTGGGTCGACGCATTCCTATGTTGCTAGTGTGGTGTCTGGAACATTGAACATGAACTCTAAAACTACTTCTAGGGAGATGACTGTACTTAGTCCCTTAGGACAGACTGTAGTGGTCAACAAACTTTTTAGGAATGTGCCTCTAGAAGTACAAGGGTTGGTTTTCCCGGCTGATCTGATGGAACTACCATTCGGAGAATTCGATTTGATCTTAGGCATGGAGTGGTTGGTAAGATATCGAGCAAACTTGGATTGTGCTGCTAAGCGCATGGTGTTAAGGACTTCTGAGGATGATGAAGTTTTGGTGATAGGCGAGAGGAGAGACTACTTGTCCAATGTGGTGTCTGCTCTTAAGGCGGAAAGAATGGTGGGAAAAGGGTGCATGGCTTTCTTAACTTTTGTTAGTGCATTGGATGCAAAAGAAGTGACCATGAATGAGGTTAGAACAGTAAAGGAGTTTGTGGATGTCTTTCTTGATGAGCTTCCAGGGTTGCCTCCAGATCGTGAGGTGGATTTCAGAATTGAGCTACTTCCAGGTACGGCTCCAGTGTCCATCGCTCCTTATAGGATGGCACCGAAGGAGCTGGTTGAACTTAAAGCTCAGATCCAAGAGTTGTTGGATCATGGTTTTATCTGACCCAGTGTATCTTCGTGGGGAGCGCCGGTGCTATTTGTGAAGAAGAAAGACGGGTCCATATGAATGTGCATTGACTACCGCCAGTTGAACAAGTTGACTATCAAGAACAAGTACCCGCTGCCGAGGATAGATGACCTGTTTGATCAGCTTAAAGGGGCCTCAGTCTTTTCAAAGATAGATTTGAGGTCGGGATATCATCAACTTAAGGTCAAGGAGGCGGATATTCACAAGACGACTTTCTGGACTCGCTATGGTCATTACGAGTTCCTAGTGATGCTGTTTGGGTTGACAAATGCACCAGCTGTGTTCATGGATATGATGAACCGAGTTTTTCAACCCTACTTAGACCGGTTCGTTGTAGTATTCATAGACGACATTCTGGTGTATTCCAAGACTGAGGAGGAGCACGATTCGCATCTTCGGGTGGTTCTGCAGATTTTGAGAGAGAAGCAGCTGTATGCCAAGTTTAGCAAGTGTGAGTTTTGGTTGAAGGAAGTTACATTTCTGGGTCATGTGGTATCTGCAGAAGGGATTAGGGTGGATCCCCGGAAGATTGAAACGGTGTCGGATTGGAAACCGCCTAAGTCTGTGGCAGAGATTCGGAGTTTCCTTGGTCTGGCTGGGTATTACTGAAGGTTCATTAAAGGGTTCTCATTAATTGCGGCACCTTTAACCAAGTTGTTGAGGAAAGGGGTACCTTTTGTTTGGGCTGACAAGCAACAGGAATGTTTTGAGAAGCTGAAGAGGATTTTGACAGAGGCTCTGGTGTTGGTTCAGCTTGAGGCCGGAAAGGAGTTCGTGGTTTATTGTGATGCTTCACACATGGGATTAGGATGTGTGTTAATGTAGGATGGGAAAGTTGTTGCATATGCGTCTCGACAGTTAAGATCGCATGAGATTAACTATCCCACGCATGATCTGGAATTGGCAGCGGTAGTTTTCGCTCTAAAGATCTGGAGACATTATTTGTATGGAGAGAAGTCTGTTATCTATACCAACCACAAGAGTTTGAAATATCTTGTAACTCAGAAGGAATTGAACTTAAGGCAGCGAAGGTGGATTGAGCTGTTGAAAGATTATGACTGCTCGATCAAATATCATCCGGGTAAGGCTAACGTGGTAGCAGATGCGTTAAGTCGGAAGGTAATATCAGACTTGAGAGTGATGTTCGCCCATCTCAGTTTGTATGATGACGGGAGTCTATTAGCTGAACTTTAAGTGAAGCCGACGTGGGTCGATCAGATTAAAGAGAAACAGTTATAGGATGAGGTCTTGAGTGCTCGACTTCTGCAAGTACAGAATGGTGGGGTAGAAGATTACAGTTTGAACGGTGATGGGGTTTTGTGTTTTTGTGAGAAGATTTGTATGCCAAAGGATGTGGAGTTGAGGCAGATGATTCTTCAGGAAGCGCATAGTAGCCCTTACGCTATGCATCCTGGAGGAAGTAAGATGTATCGAGATCTGCGTGAACAATTTTGGTGGCCTGGATTGAAGCGGGAGGTTGTGGAGTTTGTGGGAAAGTGTTTAACTTGTCAGTAGGTTAAAGCCGAGCATCAGTTGCCTTCGGGGTTGTTGCAGCCGGTGAAGATTCCACAGTGGAAATGGGAGAGGATCACTATGGACTTTGTTAGTGGGCTACCTCTTACGCCTACTAAGAAAGACTCGATATGGGTAATTGTGGATCGGTTGACGAAGTCTGCCCATTTCATACCTGTTCGTGTCGACTACTCTCTTCAGAGGTTGGCGAAGCTGTATGTGCCAGAAATTGTGAGATTGCATGGGGTACCAGTATCGATCATATCAGATAGAGATCCTAGGTTTACGTCGCGTTTCTGGAAAGCACTGCATCAGGCATTGGGCACAAGACTGGACTTCAGCACAGCTTTTCATCCACAGACAGATGGTCAGTCTGAGAGAGTAATTCAGATCTTGGAGGATATGTTGAGGGGCTGTGTCATTGACTTCAAGGGTAGTTGGGAAGAGTTCTTGCCTTTGGCAGAATTCGCGTACAACAACAGCTATCAATCTAGTATTCAGATGGCGCCTTATGAAGCGTTGTATGGATGGAGGTGTTATACTCCTACCTGTTGGACGGAACTGGGTGAGCGTCAGATTCTGGGTCCAGAATTGGTTGTAGAGACAGAGGAGAGGTTAAGTTAACTAGGGCTCGATTGAAGGAAGCGTCCGATAGGCAGAAATCTTATGCTGATCTGAAGCGTAAGGAGATAGAGTTTACAGTTGGTGATCAGGTTTTCTTGAAAGTTTCACCCTGGAAGAAGGAGATGAGGTTTGGACGAAAGGGCAAGCTAAGTCCCAGGTTTATAAGGCCTTATCGAGTTTTGAAACGTGTGGGACCAGTGGCATATCAACTGGAGTTACCTTCGATATTGAAACAGATGCATGATGTATTCCATGTTTCAATGTTAAGACGCTACCGTTCGGATCCGTCTCACGTCGTGCCAGTGGAGGAAATTGAGGTAAGGCCAGACTTGTCCTATAAGGAGGAACCAATCCAGATCTTGGAACGAGACGTCAAGGTGTTAAGAAGGAAATCGGTTCCGTTGGCTAAAGTCTTATGGCAAAATCATGGAATGGAAGAGGCGACATGGGAGCCAGAGGATGCGATGCGTCAGCAGTACCCGCATCTCTTTTGACCAGGTAATTTCGAGGTCGAAATTTCTTTAAGGGGGTATAACTGTAACATCCGGGATTTAGGGGCTCTGCATTTATCTTGTTTCTGTGTGGTTGGTATACTTTGTGTGTCATTTGAGTGTGTTTGGGGTCTCTGGGAAGGCCCGGGGTTAAGTCAGAACCTTGGCCAAAATTTTAGTTTTGGGCATTTTAGGAGGGAAGCTAATTGGGAGCAGGACTTAAGGGTTATTGTTTGCGCTTGGTGACACAAGAGGTGCAGTGGAAGAGTGGCAAGGAGACGCCACCTAACATGCAGGGAGATGGCGTCACAAGGAGAAGCTGAGAGGGAGAGGGTTCGAAACTCTCAAGCAGCACGAGGGAGTATTATTTTTGGTTTAGGCAAGGGAGGCAGCTGGATGGTAATCAAACTCTGGAGGAGAGAGAGACAAGACTTGGTCAAATATTTCAAATGGATGGTAGAGAGTGATTAAGGGAGTTTGAATTATTCAAACTAGTTTGAATAAGTGGAGGAGAGGGAATTAAGGAGTGTTTCAAGGGACGGCTTGGGGAGTAAGGTGAGAAGGGGTTGTTAGCCGAATTTTTGAGTAGTGTAGGGGGGTGAGGCTTTCGGTTTTGGTAAGGGGAGTGGTGTCAAATTTTTTATAGGTTTTATTAGCTTTTGCGTGTTAAGGTTTCTTGTTTTTTGGCATTTTGGGTGTGCTCATGTTTTAGTTCTTTTCTTGCTCTCGTTTGCCGAAAGTGCCTAGTCAGTTCCCATTATTTTCTTTTACTATGACTTATAGCCGAAAATAGGGAGACCTTTTGTGCATATTTCTTCTCATATTCTTTTCTCTACTCATTTTCAAAACTCCACAACTGAAATTGTCACACTTGTCCCTTGCAATCTTTCGTTTTCTTCTTCTTCTCTACCTACTCTCTTAAATCGGAATCTTTATTCTTCTTTCCCTATTTTTCCCCTTATCATTCTTTTCTCCCAACCTTTCTTCTCTTTTTGGTTTCTTTGGTGTTGCCGAAACTCTTAAGACTTATTGAGGTTCTCTTGTTTTCATTTTCGGTTATTTCATCCTATTCTCTTCCACTCCTGTTCATTGCCGAATCTTCTCTGCTATTGTGCTGAATTCTCTTGGGTGTTGTTCTAATCCTCTGTGTTAAGGTAAGATCATTCCCTTTCGTTCTCCCCTTGATTAAACCCGTATCCCTTCTTTTTGTTTTTTTGGTAAGGCCAAACCTGCCTTGACTAATACTTAAACCTATTTCTTTCTCTCTGTGTTTCGACAAATAAGGGGCTAGGTGTTAGGCATCTACTTCGGATCATTCTTCGGTTTGGTAAAGAAGGGTGTTTTATCCGGGAAATATCGTTAGCCGAACTATTTGGGTTCTGAGTCTGTGGAGCGACTAATCTCTGAACCCCCATCTCTTTTTTTCGGGATTGTAAGGTAAGGAATTCTCTCTAGTATTCTATTAGTCTATTTATCCGTTGTTCATCGCCTTAACCCAGTTGAGTGGTTATACCATCATCTCTTTCGTAGCGATTTATTGACCAAGACTTTTAATGGATGCAAGAAACGTTCAAGTTGGGGAAGGAAGCAAACCTTTGGTTTTGACTTCAAAGTTTAAGAAGCGAGCAGTATCAGCAGTTCGAGATTGGCCACCGGGTTGTGGGCTGGCTTCTGAAAGAGATAAACAGATCGCTGTGATCCCTGCAAGTGAGGACGCTAGCGAGATCGATAGTGTAGTCTTGCGTGTTTACAGGTGTGTAATTATCACACTATCTCCTTTTGTGTATAAATCATGTATGTGTTATGTTTGAAAGCTGAAATTTCGGCAATGATGATTAAGCTACCCAGGGTGGGTAAAACCGAAACCTTAGGTCAGTATGATTGTAATATCCTGATTTTTTGGGCCTATGCGTTTAATGGGTGGATATGTTTAATGTGTTAATTTAAGTGTCAGGGGTCCAAATTGGGCTCAGGCTTAGGTAGAGGCCTTGATTAAAATTATCTGTTTGGGCATTATATGGCTTAGAAGGTAGTATCTATGTTTAAAATACCAAAGTGGGCTTGTGGCCCAATCTTAGGAGGTGACGCCACACAAGGGAGTAAGGGGCCCAAATTTAAGTTCATGGAGCCCAATTATTTTAATTTAAGCTAGCTAATTTTAAGCATTAGGGTTAGGTGGAGTGGATGGCAACAAGGCTATAATTTAGGAAAATTTTAATGTTTTTAATTTGTGGATAATAAGCTGATAAAGGAGGGAGGAGTTGGAGCTAATTAAGTCTCTTTTGGATGAGTTAGTAGATTAAGATAAAGGAGAAAAGATAGGATTTATCTGCAAGGATAGGTAAGTGCCGAAATTTCTATAAATAGGGGGGATAGCTAATCAATTCTGGCATTAGAACCCTACTCTTTCTTCTCTTCCTGTGCCGAAAATTTGAAGGCCATCTCACTTGTTTTCTTTTCTCATCTTTTCTCTTCCAAAAGCCGAAAATCACCATTGTTTTATTTTCTCATCTTTTCTCTTCCAAAAGCCGAAAATCACCATTGTTTTCTTTTCTCATCTTTCTCTTACAAAAGCCGAAAAACACCACCTCCCTCGCCCTTTCTTTCTTTTTCTTTGAAATTTCCTTTTAGTCGAATCTTCTGATCTCCATTGATTTTCTTCTCCCATTCACTAAAAGCCGAGACTCCTTATTCAATTCTTCTAAAAGCCAAAAAACACATCAGCCTTCTCTCGTTCATCTTTTCGGGGATTTTCTTAAAAGTCGAAATCCCTAGATCTCATCTCTTGTGATTGCCGAAATCTTTCTGTGGTATCTGCTTGTGCCGAATCTCGAAAGAAACTAAAGGTAAGTATTGATTCGTAAGATTTCAATCTTTTCCGGCTTTTTAGGGACTCTAGCCGAATGGCTATAAGGAGCTAATCTTAAGTTTTTCTCTTATTTGCGGCATTCCGGGATTTGAAGGGAGGTCACTTGCTTAGATCTCTAAGATAGAGTTCAATAACACTCGAATCGTGTTACTTTCGGGATTTCAAGGTAAGGAGATCTATTGATTTTTAACGTGTAAATTTGGGTATTTATTAACCCTTGGCCGAATGTAGGGGAGCCCAAATCTTCGTATTCTTCCGGCTTTTTGGAGCAAAGTTGTAGATCGATTTAGCAAGGGTATCGACATTAATCAGGTGTGTAACCTTTCACACTATTAGATTGATTGCTAATATATATGTATAAATCTGGTATACTCTGTTAAATGCCGAAATCCCAGCATGACAAGTGAAAACCCGAGAAGGGTAAAGGCTAATCATCAGGTTAGTGATTTCTGTTCTTCTTCAGTGAATGTTCCTGTTAAAACAATATGCTTTGTATGTCGAATTCTTTGTATGCTTGGGGTTGGGAAATTGATGAAAAGGGGAAGTGATCTGTTCTGGTGGCTTATGCCATTTCAGCCTGGTGACTCTGTCACAACTTTGACGATGATCAGCTAACTGCAGCATGACTGCCATCGATGGTGTGTAGCGGTGTGGGTTGATTGTAGAAATTCCCTATGGTGTGAATGGCTGGTACGGGTGGCGTGTAGCGGATGGAAACCTAGGATTTGGGTTGGGCTTTGCATATTTTCTTGAATATTATTTTCTGTTTTCTGTTCTGTGGGGCTAAGGCCCAAATCTAATGGTGCATGAGGGTTGCACACTGAGTCTCGCGACTCAACCAATTACTTAACAATTTCAGGTAGCACCTAGTGCATCGGACCGGGCTGGAGAGGAGTGCAAGGTGGCCATGCGATAGAGAACCAAAGACTTCCGCAAAAGACTTTACTTCATTTATTTATTTCTAAGAAATTTATTTTAAATGGGTTTTACATCTCGTTGTAATAAGGCCATGGGCCACTAGACTATCATACTTTGTTTTAGGTTTTATTTTGGGCTTTTAATATTGTTAAACACTTAAATGTTAATTAAACTAAGGCATATATTGAGGTTATGGTTTTTAATTCATAAAACAACAAATGAAATCTATATCTATTTAAACTTATCAAATATTTCTCGAAATTGCAACATCTCTTACAGAAACTTTTCAGTGACATGCCAGATCCGGCTATAGTGTTTGGGCCGGGTTTGGGGTGTTACAATGATACGATTTAACCTCATAATAATGGTTAATAGCATGACTATGTGTGTACACTAAATATTGTATGTATGACATCTTATAACCTATTTATTATAATGTGCTGCATGTGCATGGGATTGTGGATATTAATGTTATGAAGGGGAAGTGTATATCGGTGACATTGTCACACTGAATGATGGCTTGGTGCCTTATTATCGCATCGGTAAATTGGTCACATGGTGATCGGTGGCTAGACCACGTTATATTGACTTTAAGCAGTGTGTCTGTCAGCATGACTGCCAAAGAGGAGTGTAGAGGATGGAGGGTTGATTGTAGAAATCCCCAGGTGTGTTGAGGTTGGACGTACAAAGTGGAGTGTAGAGGATGGAAAACTAGGTTGGGGTTGGGTTATCATATGGATTATTTGGTTATGTTGTGTTAAGTGGGCTTCGGCCAATGGTGCTTTGGGGCTAAGGCCCATTTGTGGAGTATGTGGACTAATTGCACACTGAGTCTTGTGACTCACTCTTTTGTTTAAAACAATTGCAGGTAATCCTTAGCTTAATGGACTGGGTTGGAGGGAGTTCGAGGTGCCCACGCATGGATTTTACTAGTAAACTTTATTTTATTTGACGTTTGCCTCTTTTAGGGATTTTTCTTTGATTTGTAATAAGGCCACTACAAATTTGGAATTTTCTTTCGGATTTTAAATTTGAACATATTAATTACAAGACTGCTCAATGGGACGTTTAAATGATTAAACTACAAACTAAAGTTTTCTTATAATCTGTCAAACAACGTTTCATATAAAAAGGGGCATTTTATTAAAAACCTGATAATCGAGTAACTGACAAGAGTTTTCGAATGTCACCTAAACGCTAGGCTCGACTAATTAAATTTCAAAGTTAACTAAACAACGGGTTTTTAACTGAACCACGAAATTTGAGATTTGAAATGACTTAGAATTTTTCCGAAACCAGTCAAATTTCTTAAACTTATTCCTAGTGACATGCCAGATTCGGTCGTTGTGTTTGGGCCGGGTTTGGGGTATTACAGGAATTTCGAGGATGGAATTCTTTTTAAAGGGGGAGAGTTGTCACACCTTAAAAACTGAGCTAGTAGAATCGACTCAAATAATCAGGGATTAGTGAACCGAGAACTGTAGTTAGATTAGATAATTAAATAGTAATAAGTAATTAAATAAAATATGGAAATAATTAGAAGTAAAATTTTGGGTTAATAAATTAAAACTAAGTATCCGAGAATTAATTTGGTTAAAAAGAATTTTTAAAAATGAGATTGGGTTTGAAAATGATTTAGAAATTATGTTTTAATTGAACAATGGGCCTATTTGAAAAATTGAAGAAACTGGAGGTGGTTAAATGGGCAATGGCCCAATTTTAAAAAATTGGTTGCGTATTTAACAACCCATACCATCCCTTCCCTCTCATTTTCTCCAGTCATTCAAAATTTTACCAAACACCAAATTAGAGCTTTTCTTCTAAAATTGATTCATCCTTTTTGAATATTAAGTTTCCTAAACACAAAATCCTCATTCAATTTTAAAGATTAATCACATTTTCATCCTCAATTTCTCAAGATACGTTTACACATTTTAGCTCGAATTCGCTCCACAGCCCGTCAATTTTGCAAAATTGAGGTGAGATTCTAACTTTTAGTGATTAAACTAAGTATTTGTTATTTCAATTAAAGATTTAAATGATTTAATCAAGATTTCAATGGATTAGTTAATTTTTGGCTTGAAAATGGTGGACCTGTATTATTTAGTTGAGCTTCGGTTTTAAAGTGATTTCTAACTCATTTTGATCTAATCAAAAAGTTTTTAGCCTCGATTTAAAAAAATCCTTTAGTAATTTAAAAAAATTGAAAATTTTCCCTTTCTTGATGTTTAAATAAGCTTGATTTTTTCAGAAAAATTAGATTTGTGTAGTTAGATAAAATTGATGGTTTGGTGATATTTAGGATGGATGAAGTTGAAATTTAAGCTTAGAAATGATATTTGAGTGATTAAACATCTATTTCGGCAAAACTAGCTAAGTTTTTGGCATAGAAGTTAGTAGGTTGAGATATGTGATTTTGGTGGGATTTAAATGTGTTTGATGTTGTTTATAATTCCTTTGTATTATGTTTAATGTGTATGTCAAGTGTCAACTCAATTGGGAGCCTCCACAAGCAAGGAAAAAAGTAAGCAAAAGCTTACTTGAGCTTTGTTATGCAAGCAAGTTACTAAGGTGAAAAGTCTTATGTGCTATAATTGATGCACAAATTAGTGATTTAAAGGGGGCTTAGGTGGTTAAATGATCTAATCTAAGTCCTAAGAGTAAGTGTTCTTACTTGAACTTTGACATTTTATAAGCAAGCTTACATGTGTTGTGAGATGTTCAAGTCTGTGATGTGAATATATGTGTTGAATATATGACTAAATATGATTCTGAACAGTAGGTTTTATGTACACACATTTGAAATGAATATGTATTTGGCTCATTGAGCAAAGTTTTTGCATTTTAGGTGCATTATATGAAAGTGATATGTGTTAGGAACATGATGAGTGAGAGTGCATAAACTAGAAAATTAATGTGTGAAATGGATATATTGGCCTTGTGAGCCTTTGAAAGCATTGGATATAGTGGGCATGTCATAGTATTTGAGTACTCATATAAGTGTTTGATGTTGTGACGTGTCAAGGGATAAGTGTCACACCCCAAAATTGGGCCTAGAAGTTTCGAGGGTATTTTAGGGATTTTAGCTCTAGTGAGCTCAGGAATTTCATTAGCATGATATTCGAAAATGTTTTTGACTATGACTTTTAGAAAATTAAATCAATATTTGAAAATGAGTTTTAATGACCTTTAATTTTGAAAATAAGACTGATTTGAAAAAGGGTCAAAGTTGTGAGTTTTTAAGAGACAATTAGACCAAATTTTAAAATTCAACCTAAAAACTTCATCTCCAGTTTTATTTTCACGAAAGCTTTTTCGATTATTTTTTCTTGTCGTCCTATGCTCCTCCAAATCCTCTCATTCAATTTTATTTGCTGAACCTTCATCCTTTTAATTTCTATCATCACCAAGCCATAAACCTTCATAGAATTTCAAGAAAACACCCAAAGCACCATAGATTTCTCCATTGTTGAATTTTGGGTTCTTCGGGTTTTTGATCAAATGCTCAGTTTTTCATCATCTAAGGTAACAATTGAACTCCTAAATAGTTTTAAATGTTATTTAGTCTTTAAAACTAAGTTTTTATCCATTAAATTGCATGTTTTGAATAAAAGCTGAAAATTGGCTCGCTAATGGTGGATTTCGAGATTTTGGATAAAAACGTGATTTCAAAGTATTTTTCAATTAGTTTTGACATGATTGGAAGGTTTCTAAACTTACTTTGAAGTTTTGTTAAAATAGCCATAAACATGTTGAAAATTTTGATACCTTGAATTGAGTAGTTTTGCGTAGTTTAAAGGTTTTAAATGTTGAGAATCTGTCATAGGTGATTAATTAGATAAATGAAATTAATTTTAGGTAAAATGATTAATTATAGACCGAGATAATTAGGTTTTAAGTTTGATGTGTTGAAGGTTTCGGTTACTTGAGAGCATAGCTTAGGCTTATGTTTTTTATTATTTAAGGTGAATCCTTAGCTGATTGTTGATTGTGTTATTGTGTGAATTATTGTGTTGAAGCTTCAGATTCATTAGGACCTTCTATGAGCTAAGGAAAGGATAGTTGAGCTTTCAACGTCTAGGCGAAAGTAATTGGTGAATGTTTGGAATAAATGCTTCGCGATTAATCGCATTAATTGGGAATTTAGAAGTTCCCTAAACCCCTACTCTAAATTCTGAGTGTAAGTATTTCCATACTTTTGATGTAAAATGTGATTGTGAGTTATGAAATTGTGGACTGAAATGTGATGCTAATGGCATGAGCTATATGCTTGTGATGACTGTTGACAAAGTGTAAATATGGGCGTGTTATAGATGCCTTATGACAGTGATTAAATTGTGTTTATAATGCGATTATATAGAGGTAAAGTGAAAAAAATTGGTAAATAATATGTATGTATAATAGTGGATATTTTGGCCTTGTGTGTTTATGAAACTGTTGGATATAGTTGGCATGCCATAGGATTGTGAGTACTCACTATATGTGTTGTGTTTATGGGGCGTTAAGGCTCGGGACAGATTTGGAGAGATAATGGAGTGTAAGCTAAGCTCCATTCATGGGGATATATGTAACACCCTGGTTCTAGGGGTTTGCATTTAGTGCATAACTCAAGTGTTGGAAGGCTTATGGTGAAGTTGGATGAGTTTTAAGGGGTTTGGAGAACCCTAGAAAGTAGTGGAATGCCTTAGGAAATTTTTGGTTTTTAGTAGGAAAAAGGGGAGCTTGGCTTTAGAGGTCTTAAGAGGAATATTTGGGAGGTTAAGACACAAGAATTGCTTTGGAAGAGTGGCAAAGAGGCGCCACATAAGGCTTTGGAAGGGGACGCCTCAAGGAGCAGAAGGGGGGGCCAGTGTTCGAGCTGCAAGAGCAGCATTTTTGCCCTTGTTTTTGCGTCAAGAGGGCTAGGTGATGGACGGATAGAAGGCTTTTAAGTAGATGAGGATAATGTTTATATTTATCTAGTTATTTATTTTAGAAGTGTACGATAATTATTTTATTATTATTGATTTTCTTTTATTTATTTTGAATTAGCTAGGTGATAGAAGTAGGGATATAGGGTGGACTCATTCAAACTTTTTGAATGAGTGTTAGGGAGGAAGTTTAGGAGGAAATCTTGGGATTTTGAGAGGGGTTGAGCTAGTGGCCGGTTTTGGGGAGCTAGGGGAGGGCATTTTCGGTTTTCTTGGAGGGTGTTAGGTGGGTGCCGAACCTAGTAGTATTTATAGGGGATGCTCACCTTTTGGCCACCCTTTTCCCCATTTCTTTCCCTTTGCCGAAATTGTTTCACCATTCCCCTTGTGCCGAATTATTTCTTTTCTTCCCTTAGTCTCTTGCCGAAAGTAAGTCAAAGAAACACTCTCTCTTTCCTTTTATTTTGTTGAAGCCAAAACCGAAAGTTTGTGCATCTATTTCCTCTCTTCCTACACACTTCTCTTTTAAACTCTGCTTAAGCCGAAATCACCCCTGAAGGTTACCTTTGCCGAATATTCCAACTCCATATAGGAGTCTTAGCCGAATCATTCTTTCTCTCATTCTCTCCGCTTTGTTGCAAGTCCCTGAAGCCGAACCTTAGCTCTTGTGGTGGCCGATTCTTGGTTAGAGCAAAAGGGAGTGGTTAGCAAGGTAAGGGTGCGATAGCTTCTCTTTGTTTTAAGGATTTGTGTCTTGGCCGAATGGTCCTAGATTTCTTTTAAGTGTGTTAAGGCCGATTGTAGGGGAGGAAAGCCTAACGCAGGAGACCGTCTTGGGAGGTGTATAGTTAGCATCGACAGAAGCCTATAGTAGACTCCGGGATTCAAGTAGTGTTGGTAAGCAATTTTGGTAAAGATTCATTGTTTAGATTTATAACTTGGGTGTTTAACCGGTTTACCTGATTAAAGCGTTTTGATGGAGGCGAATACCAGTCAAGGTGGGCAAGGGAAAGTCCCTATCCCGAAGTTCAAGAAAAGAGCTGTCTCGACGGTTCGGGATTGGCCACCGGGGTGTGGGGCAGCAGCAGGAGAAAGCTTTAGGCAGATAGCCGTAGTCTCATTGAGCGATAGCGTTGGGACTGAGAGTTTAGAACTCCAAGTGATTAGGTGCGTAATCATCGCACTGTTTCTCCGGATAATTGTTTATTAATGTGTATGATGTGTGGTAGCCGATCATAATGGCTTAAGTGGTGAATTTCCATGTTGTGGGTAATCGGATGCCAGGTAAGTAGTTTGTGATATTAAGTTATTTATGATGTATATATATATATGATTTGGTAATTAACATGTGATGTATGCGTAAATGCTATGTTGAACTGACATGTACACTTATACATATGCATGGGGGTTGGATTTGATCACAGAAGGACGGAGAGTACATATTGATGTACGTGGTCTAATGTTAGCCTCGTGCTACATTAGCGCTTGATGACTAGCTGTGTGCGTCATCAAGGGAGATGTTGGCTAGGTGCCCATCTCGGCGGTTGATGGCTGTGTGCATCACCGTAGACGGATGACTGTTGGGATCACTTATGTGATCGGTGGCTCAGCCACGGCCTTGTGCAGTAGGTCTGCCGAGGTAAGATATGAGGGATCACTCGATTGTGATCGGTGGATTAGCCACGGCCTTGAGCAGGGAGTCTGGTAAGGTTGGAGTAATGGACGACCTAGGTTGGGCTGTGATGCATGATTGCATGAATGGTTCGTGGATTGTATGGATATGGGCCAAGCCCATACGTGTGGAACATGTGTTATGATTATGCACTGAGTCTGTGGACTCACCCAATTATTTTCTTAACCATTTCAGGTGATGCGTAAAGTTGGACCGGGTTAGGAGAGGATGCAAGGTGGCCCATGCAGAAGAAGAAGTTTAAATATTTTAAGTTTTTCTTTATATTAAGTGTTTGGTTTTAAGTATTGGTTGTAATAAGGGCCTTATTATTATTATTTTTGGTATTATTTTATTTTTATTTCAATTAGGACCTGGTTAAATAAATCAATACATGAAGAATGTTTTATTGCTAGCAAACTATTTATTCAATAAGTATGCCTAATAAAGGCTTTAACCCAAATATTTTTATAACAACTAAGTTTACTTATTTTTGTTAAATGGACATGGTTTTCAAGAGATAATAAATTTTAATGTTTTGTTCTAAAGTCAAAAAGATTTTTAACCGTCTTTCCGCAGTGACATACCCAGATCCGGTCAAGGCTCGTGGGCCTGGTTTGGGGGTGTTACAAATTGGTATCAGAGCCCGGTTCAAAACTCGGCTTTGAGGGTTTTGGGCCCAAAAATATTTTTTATGGGTTTTTCGAAAATATGGACTTTTAAGAAATTTTTCAGGTCATTCTGGCATGGCACCTGTACCTCCGGCCCGAAGTCCACCAGGTAAGTACTTCGGACTTTTGAAGTGATTTGTATATATGAATTGTTATGGGTTTATTTGGGCTCGTAGATTAGAATATTAAGGCTATTGGACCTTAGGATTAGTTTACTCAAACATATGCATAAGACTTAAGGACTATTAAACAAACCTGTGAAGTAAGTCACCGAGTTAAGGTGTGGTAACCATGGTACGCATGTCTAGGAGTGGTATTCAGTAAGAGCTTGGTATTTAAGCAGTCCTAGTGACTCACCTCCTCTTTACTAGAATCCTGCCTGGTGCGTAGCTACGGTTCACCTTAACCAAAGAGGACTTGTTCATAGGCTAAACCAATTACTAAAACCCGAAAGGGATTAGCCTTACTGTTTTAAAACCCTTAGTTTTAAAATTTTCAAATTTACCCCTTTAGTTTGTAAGCCCTAAATCTGATTTTGAAAGACGTTTTCTCGATTTACAAAACTACCCAAAATGCCCCTAGTGGCAAAATTACGAAAATACCCCTGGTTGATAAAATTACCAAAATGCCCCTGGTTTCTGAATTTTCATGTTACTCTCGATTTTTACTAAAGTGTTCCTACAGTACAAAGATATCAAAAAAAAATTTCTGTTTTACAAGTATCAAGCTATCCTGATTTGAAGAATTTACGAAAATGCCTATGACTTCCAAAATTACGGAAATAACCATGACTTCTGAAATTTTTGCAACATCTCTGATTTGAAAAAAACAAATTTTCAAGATGATCCCAGGATTTTGTAAATTCTGAAATAGCTTTGATTTGAAAACTATTTTCAAATTGACCCTAGTGGATTACCAAAATACCCTGTAGGAAAATGACGAAATTACCCCTGGGTTGGGAATGCTCAAGAAAGTGACGTGGATGAATGAATGTGTCCTTAGTGAAGAATGTGAATGTTGGAATTAGAATAGAGAACTTGGAATGAAACTTTGATTGATCGAAAGAACTACTTCCGGAAACTTCTTTCATAAAATTTGCTCGTGGATAAACAGTGGAACAAAATTTCTAATGCATAAAATTTCTTAAATCAGACTAAATCGAGGCGCTAGATATGAGTTCTAGAGGGCGTGGTCGCAATACTCGTGGACGTGGTAGAGGCAGGACGGCAGTATCGGAACCGGTTGGGTCTGGCCATGGGTCAGAGAACGATGTGCCGCCACCACCAGCTGTTGAGGGTGAACATCAGGATCAGATAGGAGGAGACGACGCAGTATCGCAGGCTGTGCTGCAGGTGCTTGAGCGAGTGGCAGGAGCCAATGTGGTCAGTAGGACTCGGAAGTCAGTGCCCGAAAGACTTAGGTCGAATGGAGCCGAGGTTTTCAGAGGAGTGTCTGGGGTAGCTCCGAACGTGGCAGAATACTGGCTAGAGGCAGTTGAAAGGATTATGGACGACTTAGACTTAACTGCTGAGGAGAAGCTTAAAGGTGCTGTTTCGTTGCTACGGGATGAGGCCTACCAGTGGTGGCTCACTATTAAGGAAGGTACCCCTGCGGATAGGGTGGACTGGGGTTACTTCAAGATCAAGTTCGAAGGGAAGTATGTCGGAGCGAGCTATGTGGATGCTCAGAGGAAGGCGTTCCTCAATTTGGTGCAAGGTGGCAAGTCAATAGCGGAGTACGAGGCTGAGTTTCTGCGTTTGAGCCGGTATGCTCGGGGCATCGTGGCTACCGATTATGAGAGATGCGTCAGGTTTGAAGATGGGCTGCGGGATGAGCTACGGGTTTTGATTGCTCCGCAACGAGAAAGAGATTTCGCCATCTTAGTGGAGAAAGCTCGGATAGCTGAGGAGGTCAAGAGGACTGAGAGGCAGAATAGAGAAAGAGAAAGAAACCGAGATAAGAGGAGTGTTGGATCGCTAGAATCGTTTGAGAGATCTCAAAAAAAGCAGAGGGTCGAGACTTCTACTCGTAATTCTAAGCCAGTTGTTGGGAATCCAGATCGTCCGTGTGCTCGGTGTGGAAGGTATCATGTTGGCGAGTGCTGGAATCGGGTTTGAGAATGCTTCAGATGCAGGTCCAAGTCTCATCTGATTAAGGATTGTCCCCAGGATCCGAGTAGGGCTCGGACAGTAGGCCAAGGTTATGTGCAACCGGGCAGAGGTGGTCAGCAGGCGACAAGGGGTCGTGGTCCGAACCACGGAGGGAATGGTTCCGGCCGAGGTTGTGGAGCTTTAGGTCGCGGTAATGGTGGCACTGAGGCAAGACAGCCAGGTCTGGTTTATGCGGTTCGTCGGAGGGAGGATAATGATGTGCCTGATGTGTAAGCTGGTAAGTTTCTTATGTCTGGAATATTCTTATTTGTTCTGTTGCTATAGTGGCAGTTGTTGTTATCGCTAGTAAATATCTAGAACCTTGAGTGTGGACTTAGAAACTGTGCCTAGAAATTTTGGTAGCTCTTTGAGATCAGAGTGCGCAGCTATAGCGTAATGTGGTGTATTTAGATATACGACCGTTAGGCAGCTAAGTAATTTCGAGGACGAAATTATTTTAAGGAGGGCAGAATTGTAACACCCTGGTTCTAGGGGTTATGCATTTAGTGCATAACTCAAGTGTTGGAAGGCTTATGGTGAAGTTGGATGAGTTTTAAGGGGTTTGGAGAACCCTAGAAAGTAGTGGAATGCCTTAGGAAATTTTTGGTTTTTAGTGGGAAAAAGGAGAGCTTGGCTTTAGAGGTCTTAAGAGGAATATTTGGGAGGTTAAGACACAAGAATTGCTTTGGAAGAGTGGCACGGAGGCGCCACATAAGGCTTCGGAAGGGGACGCCTCAAGGAGCAGAAGGGGGGCCAGTGTTCGAGCTGCAAGAGCAGCATTTTTGCCCTTGTTTTTGCGTCAAGAGGGCTAGGTGATGGACGGCTAGAAGGCTTTTAAGTAGATGAGGATAATGTTTATATTTATCTAGTTATTTATTTTAGAAGTGTAGGATAATTATTTTATTATTATTGATTTTCTTTTATTTATTTTGAATTAGCTAGGTGATAGAAGTAGGGATATAGGGTGGACTCATTCAAACTTTTTGAATGAGTGTTAGGGAGGAAGTTTAGGAGGAAATCTTGGGATTTTGAGAGGGGTTGAGTTAGTGGCCGGTTTTGGGGAGCTAGGGGAGGGCATTTTTGGTTTTCTTGGAGGGTGTTAGGTGGGTGCCGAACCTAGTAGTATTTATAGGGGATGCTCACCTTTTGGCCACCCTTTTCCCCATTTCTTTCCCTTTGCCGAAATTGTTTCACCATTCCCCTTGTGCCGAATTATTTCTTTTCTTCCCTTAGTCTCTTGCCGAAAGCAAGTCAAAGAAACACTCTCTATTTTCCTTTTATTTTGTTGAAGCCAAAACCGAAAGTTTGTGCATCTATTTCCTCTCTTCCTACACACTTCTCTTTTAAACTCTGCTTAAGCCGAAATCACCCCTGAAGGTTACCTTTACCGAATATCCCAACTCCATATAGGAGTCTTAGTCAAATCATTCTTTCTCTCATTCTCTCTGCTTTGTTGCAAGTCCCTGAAGCCGAACCTTAGCTCTTGTGGTGGCCGATTCTTGGTTAGAGCAAAAGGGAGTGGTTAGCAAGGTAAGGGTGCGATAGCTTCTCTTTGTTTTAAGGATTTGTGTCTTGGCCGAATGGTCCTAGATTTCTTTTAAGTGTGTTAAGGCCGATTGTAGGGGAGGAAAGCCTAACGCAGGAGACCGTCTTGGGAGGTGTATAGTTAGCATCGACAGAAGCCTATAGTAGACTCCGGGATTCAAGTAGTGTTGGTAAGCAATTTTGGTAAAGATTCATTTTTTAGATTTATAACTTGGGTGGTTAACCGGTTTACCTGATTAAAGCGTTTTAATGGAGGCGAATACCAGTCAAGGTGGGCAAGGGAAAGTCCCTATCCCGAAGTTCAAGAAAATAGCTGTCTCGGCGGTTCGAGATTGGCCACCGGGGTGTGGGCCAGCAGTAGGAGAAAGCTTTAGGCAGATAGCTGTAGTCTCGTTGAGTGATAGCGTTGGGACTGAGAGTTTAGAACTCCAAGTGATTAGGTGCGTAATCATCGCACTGTTTCTCCGGATAATTGTTTATTAATGTGTATGATGTGTGGTAGCCGATCATAATGGCTTAAGTGGTGAATTTCCATGTTGTGGGTAATCGGATGCCAGGTAAGTAGTTTGTGATATTAAGTTATTTATGATGTATATATATATATATATATATATGATTTGGTAATTAACATGTGATGTATGCGTAAATGCTATGTTGAACTGACATGTACACTTATACATATGCATGGGGGTTGGATTTGATCACAGAAGGACGGAGAGTACATATTGATGTACGTGGTCTAATGTTAGCCTCGTGCTACATTAGCGCTTGATGACTAGCTGTGTGCGTCATCAAGGGAGATGTTGGCTAGGTGCCCATCTCGGCGGTTGATGGCTGTGCGCATCACCGTAGACGGATGACCGTTGGGATCACTTATGTGATCGGTGGCTCAGCCACGGCCTTGTGTAGCAGGTCTGTCGAGGTAAGATATGAAGGATCACTCGATTGTGATTGGTGGATTAGCCACGGCCTTGAGCAGGGAGTCTGGTAAGGTTGGAGTAATGGACGGACCTAGGTTGGGTTGTGATGCATGATTGCATGAATGGTTAGTGGATTGTATGGATATGAGCCAAGCCCATACGTGTGGAACATGTGCTATGATTATGCACTGAGTCTGTGGACTCACCCAATTATTTTCTTAACCATTTCAGGTGATGCGTAAAGTTGGACCGAGTTAGGAGAGGATGCAAGGTGGCCCATGCAGAAGAATAAGTTTAAATATTTTAAGTTTTTTTTTATATTAAGTGTTTGGTTTTAAATATTGGTTGTAATAAGGGCCTTATTATTATTATTTTTGGTATTATTTTATTTTTATTTCAATTAGGACCTGGTTAAATAAATCAATACATGAAGAATGTTTTATTGCTAGCAAACTATTTATTCAATAAGTATGCCTAATAAAGGCTTTAACCCAAATATTTTTATAACAACTAAGTTTACTTATTTTTGTTAAATGGACATGGTTTTCAAGAGATAATAAATTTTAATGTTTTGTTCTAAAGTCAAAAAGATTTTTAACCGTCTTTCCGCAGTGACATACCCAGATCCGGTCAAGGCTCGTGGGCCGGGTTTGGGGGTGTTACAATATGTTTGGTGTGTTGGAGAGTGATAGCTATAAGCTACAATTTTGGAATATGTTTGACTCTGTGAGTTTATTTGCTGCGTTGGAGATTTGTGTATCTGATGTGTGGTGATAGAGCTCACTTTATGTTTCATAACTCAAGAGCCAAATTATATTTAATTGTGTTTATTTATAATGTGTTTTATGCTTGTATGAATATGTGATAAATATTTCAACGAACCGATGAGAATGCATGAATAAGTAAAATGACTCTAACGTTGGTAATATCGTACTTGTGTTGTTCGATTGTTCTGTTAATGCATGATGACTCATTTGCATTGTAGTTATTCTGAGCATTCGCTGAGCTTGTTAAGCTCACCCACTCCTTTTAATTCATTACAGATTAGTAGCATTTCTGTGTGAGTGTATTGATCCAAGCGAGTCTCTAGTAGCACTTTATAGGTTACTTATTATCTATTTATGATTTGGGAAATAAAGGCAATGTGGTAGAACTATTGCATAAATGTTGCCATGACTTTTTGGTTATTTTCATAGCTTATTAATTCCTAGGAATTATGGATACTATTCTTGTTATATCGCTTAGTTACTTAGACATGTTTTCGATGATTGATTGTTATTGTGGTAATTTTGATGCTTATTTGACGAGGTATTTGTTGCATGATGAATGGTTTATGAATGGGATCGATTATTTGCCTTATTATGCTGTATTTTTTGTGTCTGAAGTAGAGGTCTCGATATTCGGGTTTTAAAAATGATATTTTTGTGATATTTCGCCTTGCAGGAAGTTGGTATTGTAATTTGGTATTGATACCTTATCGTGAATATCGATACTCAGGGTAAAATAATCGATACTTTAATAAATGTACCGATATTTTTTGGGATTTGATTTTTAGATGAGAAACAAAATGCTCTTTTGGTACCGATTTTCCAACCGGTATCGATACCTTTTAAAGGAAATATCAATACTTTTGTTTCAGTATCGATACCTACGTAGTCAGTTTTGAAATTTTTCTAAATGAACCCTATGCATGTTTAATTATATTTGTGAGACTATTTGATGTATGTTTAGTATGTATTAAGGATGAATGGAGTAAGTTTGACCCATAACTTGTGCGTATGTTAAAATGGAAGGCATTTCTTTAATAATGAGCTCATTTGTACTTGTATGTTGTGAGACGGTGGTGTGACATCCTAATATTTGGGCTCGAAAATCGGGCCGGGTATAGGGTGTTATATTTAGTGGTATCAGAACCTAGTTTATTTAACACTTGGACCAATGTGATTGTTGTTGTACTGTTTGGGGTTTCGCAACCCATGGATTTAGAAACCCATGTGCCAACACTTCTCTGTTTCTGAGTGAATTGCATGTTGGGTATGAATAGGAACACAGTGCCTTTTATCGTAAAGTTTGCTTGCAAGAACTAGACTTGGATCATTTCACACCACTCACACATTTTACTTTCTTGTGTATGGTAGATTGTTAGATTCGATATGCTTCATAGATGTATTAATGTGAGAGTTAGTAATAAAGAGGATGGTACATCCTCTGCACCTCTTGTGTCGCTGCGTAGAGTGAACATACCTGATGAGGGTGTAGGCCCTTTGATGGAAGCTATGGTTGTAGCATTTCAGTGGATTGCTGGTGCTAACCCTGTTCTTGCACTTGCCAATCCTGCACCTGTTAGCCGAGGGTTGTCGCTTGAACATCTTCGAGCATTGGGTGGTAAAGAATTTTCCAAGGTAAAAGGTACTGATTCGACCATAACTGAGTACTGTTTAGAGGGATTTGAAAGGATCCTCGAACAAAGGTCCTGTTCTGACGATGAGATGTTGGGTTGTGTTGTGTCCTTACTCAACGGTGATGCTCATCGTTGGTGGAGTACGGTTAAGAGAGGTACTATTGCTGATCGGTTGACTTGGGATTATTTTTTTGAGGTTTTTAAGAGGAAGTTTATGGGCGAGCAGTATATGGAGGCTCGCAAATGTGAGTTCCTGGATTTGGTTCAGGGTGATTTGTTAGTGGCTGACTATAAGCTCGGAATTATATAGGGTTTTTCTATATATTTTTACCACCTTTTTATTTAATAAATATGTTTATCTTGAGTAATTGTTATTAAAATAAGCGAATTTTACTTAATTAGTAATATTGAGCATGATTTGTAACACCCCAAAATTTCTAATTTTGTTATTGTGAAAATATGATACAAATATCTGTCAGCTTTAGTGGTTATGTGTTTTGGGAGTGTTTGGGAGGTCCCAAGTTCAAGCCTTCGCTTAGGCAAATTTTGATATTTTGAATGAATTAGCCTTACTCTTGTTCAGTAGGCTTTTATTTGATTGTTGGTAAAAATATATTAGAATGGGCCTGCTGGTTTGGTGGTTAAGCGGAATGTTAGTGTGTAGGAGGTCCTGTGTTCGAGTCCTTGCGCAAGCAGGGGAACTAGTTTTTGTTTGAGGCGTGTGGCATGGTGGAGTTCAAATTAAACTGGATTGCTGAGTAGTTGTGTTTTAGTGGGTTAATAGGGAGTGTTTTTAGGAGATAATTGGGGAGAAGTTATCAAAATAAGATTTTCTTCCTATCAGTTTTCTATTTTCTTTTTTCCCAACAAATTTTCTGACGTTAGACTGTTGTTTCTCTGTCGTTTCTTCTTCCTTCTTGTTTACTTTTAGTTTTTGTTCCCCTTTGGCCAAATCTTGTTTCTTCTCTTTCTCTTCTTTTTTCGTTTCTGTATTTTTTACGAGTCATCCCTTTGGGTGCAACATTTGACTTCATCTGTTTCGGTAAGTGGAATTTTTCCCCTTAGTTATTGTATTTCCAGTAGGCAATTAACAAAGGGTTCATTTTACTCTCGTTTAGGTGCTGTTCAAAGGTTTTAAGTGGATATTCCAGTGTGTGGAGACGACTCGTTATCGGATTCATCGCTGTAAGTTTTCGGATCGTCGTTGGTTTAGTTTCTCGAGTTTTATGTTGGGGATATTTGGTTTGATTAACAAATCAAGTGATTAATTAAGGGATATGTTGGTCAAATATAGGTTTTTGAAGGCTCGGGTTACTTTGCACAGCGAATTGATACTAGGTGTGTACCCGAAACGTAGAAAATGGGATTCGGCGAAAAGCCAAAATTGCTTGCTGTCGAGAAATAAGAGAAAATGATGCGAAAAATTATAGAGAAAGGAAATAAGGGTGTTATAAACTTGGAAATCAACATGTTGCACTAAAATAGTTTTAGACAGCAGCAGTAGTCTAACTTTGAAAAATCATAAATAATAGTGGGAATTAAGTTAGAGGTTGAATAAAATATGAAATTAAATTTTATTGAGTCTAGTTTTTCATGGAAGAAATAGTGTAAGCAATAGAATTGTAAATCATGAGATATAATAAATTTTGTGAGACAAGGTCAGAATGATTTCGGGTTCCCCTGTTCTGACTTAGGAAAATCATCAAAAATTTTTACAAAATAATTAGGGGCTTAAATTTATATGTTTAAATCCTTAATGAGTCTATTTTCAAGATAAACAAATGGAAATATTATCTAAATTCTGTACTAAGAGATACATAATTTTTAGTAAGGAAAGGATGAAGCTATCAAACAGCAGAATAGGGATAACTTTAAAGATTTTACTGTACTTATTTGATAAACTATAAATTCTGAAAATTTTATGGTAGAAAGGTATTTGAGTCTAGTTTCAAAAACATCAAGCGGATCTTAATTTGAAATTCTGTAGCTCAAGATATAAATAATTTAGTGATAATGACTCAAGTAGACAGCTTTGAATGAACATATAAGTAAATAGTGAAAACATATATGAGTATTGAGCTAGTATGAGTTACTTTAAAACGGATTACAAGGCTAAGGCCAATTTGGGCCAAGTGGGCCACACGGGCATGTGGGTCCACACAGGCAGATCACATGGGCGTCTGGGCCTATTTTTACCGAAATGTTTTTAAGGTTGCACGGGTCGCCCAAGTCGACTGTGAACCTACTGTAGGGTCGGTAAGCGCTACTTAGACCCCTAAATGTGTGAAATTGACTGAATGATATCTATACTGAGCATGTTAATATCCAAACTGAATATATATAGGGAAATTGCATAATATCATATCATCCATTGTATGTTGCATTGCATTGGGTTGGGGGTTGTTATTCGGAGGAATAGTACTGAAAGGCTTTAAGCCTAATTTACTGGCAGCTCAGTTGCAAACTACTGCTTTGTGCCGCATTCAATACTACTTGGAGTGTAGGGATTGATGGGTTGATTATATCCCCACATGGAGTGTAGGGTTGGACGGAGATGGTGTATGGAGGCTGGTTGGGTAGGATTTTGCTACTGCATAACTGTTACTGCTACTGATATTGTGATGGGCTAAGGCCCTACTGCATTTCTGACACTGTACTGAGATGGGCTAAGGCCCAAACTGTCACTGATACTGAAAAGGGCTTAGGCCCAAGACTGTTCAACTGTGCACTGTGAATATTGATTGTTTATTTGTTTCTGCGGGATTACACACTGATTTTACGTAAACTCACCCTTTTTGTTTAATATGCACAGGTAATCCCCAGACTTAGACGGATCGGTGTGAGGGAGGACTCAGCGGTGACCACAAAATTTTTGGACTTCATGGTTTTCAATTTATGATTTATGATTTGATTATTATTGATTATTTGGGTTGTAATTTAAGGACCCTCTGGACTTTGGTTTTAAATTTGGGTTTTTATTTATTTATTTTACTTTATGGATTTATACATGCTGGTCGTAAGAAATTTGATTTTCAAAAAGTTAAAGTAATTTTTAAATGCATGATCACCTAGACTGTTTTATTAAAGCTTCCGCAACGAAAGATGAATAAAGACGACTTCCTAAGTTTTAACAAAGGTTTACTAAAGATAATAACATGGAATGTTTTCATCGTAACAACGAGGTTTCAAAAACACTATCGTGTGACATTGCCAAATACGGCCATAACATCTAGGACGAGTTTGAGGTGTTATGTGATTTTTGTACATATTTTATATTATTTCATGTTAATTTACTAATATGTGATTTTTCACAATGTAGAATTACCATTGAAGATGTGAGTAATGTGAATGAAACATAGACATGCATAAATAAATTCATGTGGACGACAAAGCCATGTAATTTGGGTCATGAGGTTGATAATTTGACCAAGTAAAATGGGTGATAAAATATGGACATGTCTGCTAAGTTATTGGACTAAGAAACCGTCCAATAAGGGGGAACTAAAGCCTAGTTTTGACACAAGTAGATGGTAGCCCAAAAGCAAGCTTTGAGGTATTTA
The DNA here is from genome assembly GCA_005393395.2 of Gossypium australe. NCBI lineage: Eukaryota > Viridiplantae > Streptophyta > Magnoliopsida > Malvales > Malvaceae > Gossypium > Gossypium australe. Next base: position 127,764,430 of record CM016616.1, on the reverse strand, counting down.
ACTAAAGGTTTTTACAGTTGGAAAGTAATAAAAAATTAGCCCAACTACTTTGTTGTTGAAATCGTCCACCCTATGACTATTAATAGCCTTGGTTTGAATTCAAATTGAGGAGACTAAGTCATCCATTTCTCCTTTTAATATGGCCGGCCATGCATGGTAGAAAAAAAAGGAATTTTGAATCTATTTTTAGGTAACTCTACCCTTTACCTTCACCTATAAATACCATGCACCAATCCCTTAATCCATCATCCCTCATAACTCATTTCTCTTCTCTCATTAGCATTTTCTCTACATTCTATTTCCATTTCCCTTCCCTTTCATAGCCGCCCATCTCATTTCCATCATTTAGCCATAAAAGCTATGTCAAAAACATTCATTGGCCGACCACCTTTGGAGCTCCTTATCTAAAGAAGCATTGAGCAGAATGGATAAGCACATAAGTCAGAATAAATCCGAAAGGCTGTTGAACTGATTAGAGTTTACTCTTTCCTCTTGTTATTCATTTCAAACATTACTCCACTGTCCACTAAAATCATCGATGATCTCACAATATTTCGTTCCACTAAAGTAATCAATTTAGAAGACATCTCGGTTAATTCGTTCTTTAGATAGCATACCTGATAAGATCGATTACCAGTGAATAACTTCTTCTTTACTTGCTAACCAACTCTCGGCTTTGACCACATTATTACTCATTCAACTGTTGAACTCTTCAGCATCTCACTTGTGCCATGATATAAAATTTAAGAACAAAGGGGGTTGGAGATCGTAGTGCCACAAAATTTAGTTCTCAAGAATACACATAACATAACATTCATTATTAACATAAGCACTATGAACCTCTACTCTGACCTTTATGAATTTTTTCTCATCATTGGAAATTTTTTAATTAGAGACTTGAGTATAACATTTGACATCATTGGAAATTAGCTCGGTTGGAAGGCATCTCTATCTATATGAAAACATAATTAATTTTAAGTCAGGAGATATCACACTATCACAAGTTATATAATGACATGTCTTTCTAGACTCCATACATGCTACGTTTAGTCTGAGAACCGACTATACCGTAGGTCTGATACCACTTAATGTAACACCCCTAACCCGTATCTGTTGCCAGATTAGGGTTATGGAGCATTACCGAACAAACGGAATATTTAAACATACATCTCATACATGAACATAAACATATCATATAATAATTATACACATACATATCGTCCCTGAATCGAGCATTCGAAGCCCTAAAAAAATACATTAGAAACAAGTCGGGACCAATTTGAAACAATTTGGAAAGCTTAGGGAAAACATGCAAAATTTACAAAACAGGGGTCACACAGCTGTGTGGCCAGGTTGTGTGCCTCACAGGTTGAGACACACGCCGGTGTCTTAGGCTATGTAATAATCAAATTAGGGACACACAACCGTGTCCCAGCCCGTGTCTGTACTCGTGTAACTTTTGAAATAGCCTGACACACCTGTGTGTCAGGCTGTATAAGTAACTGACTTGCATGCAATAGAACCTTTAGGGGACACACGACCGTGTTGCCAGACCGTGTGTCACACACGGCTGAGTCACACGCCCGTGTCTCAGGCCGTGTGGTCATGAATTTGCCCAAAATTAAGCCATTTCCAATACTAAACCATACACACACCTAAAGGCCTTTTGTACACATAATTAAGACATCACATCATGACGAAAACTTACATGTAATGATCAATTCAATAGTCCAAAAACAATAAACCAATATGCCATACAAGGCACCTCAATTTCAAACATCCAAACTTACCTAAACTTGTATATTTGGTCACATTTCCATCATCAATTACTAGATCAGTGCCTTTCAATACATGCCATAACTTTACCATATTCAAATTACCTCAAAACATACTACATAAGCCATTTCCAAAACATGCAACATGATATAGCATAATAAAACAAACCATCAAAGCATCAAGTGACGTCAACCAAGATAATTTATGCATACAAAAACATCAACTAATCATCCTATACCATAACAAAACATCTTGTACATGCCATTATAAACCTTGACCAAAAGTGCTCAAAACACCAAATTGACTGCTGGATAGTGTGATAGATTTCCAATGAGCTTTCAACCAAATCAAGCTTTTCGATGATCTGCAAGAAAAGAAAACAACTAACGTAAGCAATAATGCTTAGTAAGTTCATATAAAAGTAACCTAACTACTGAACATATTATAATAAACAAGTAGGCATAAATTTTTATTATATCATAAGCTAACTTTCATTTTCTATTCAATACACCTCTCATGGATACTTGGTGTAGCCTTGCATATACATGTTTATATATTTTTCCTTATAAGCATTTCCTATAACCATTTCACTTAAACATTTCTCCTTACCATAGTACTTACACATTTAACATATAATCATTCTGTAAATCATCTTTCGTTTCAAAGTTTCATATAAACATATCATTTCTGAATCACTTACTTTCACTAAATAATGTTAAAACTAAATAAATAGATTAATCATACATGTTATTCATTCACGAAGCACTTATAGGATTAGTATTGAAAATGGTTCATCGTTTGCTTTATGTACTATAATAATTCAATCCAAACTCATTCATATATGTATATAAATATCTAACTTTAACCGTATATTCACTGATATAATTATACTTACATATGATCAAATAGATCATTGAACATTTAACATTTACTACTATCTTGACTATACATTAGCCTTTAAGCATCTAAATAATTTTGTAAATTCCATTAACCTTTAGCCTGATGAAATAGTAACTTGACTAGGTTACTCGGGTAACTACACCACACTAGGGGCATCATAAATGCATAATAGGGGAATCGAAGTGCAGAAAGGGGCACAAATGTGCAAACAGGGATACCGAAGTGCAAACAGAGGCACCAAAGTGCAAATCCTATACAACCACACATACTAACCCTATTGGCATGCCAATCATATCCTAATCGGTTACTATGTCCAAACGGGAATTTTAACCAAACTATAACTTTCATGGGTCAGAGGCACTTCCATATTTCTCAATATACATGCTATAACAAATCATAATAATTCCATAATCATATATATATATATATATATATATATTATATTTCATAAATATTCAGTAGTTTTCAAATAAATCCTTTCTCACCCTATATTCAGTTATAATAATTCAATTTCCAACTCACATACTAAACATATATATACATTCATAAATCAGTAGTAACATATATATATATATATATATATATATATATATATATATGCACAATTCTATATCTGCGAACTTACTTGGCTAAATTGCAGCAATAACTAATTACAGGGGCTATTTGGTAATTCTCTCTTCTCCTTGATTTTCCTTTCGTTCCATTCAATTCACTATTTCAAACAGAAAAAATAAATTCATTTTATGCAATTAAGTCCTTTTTGGATATTTTATAAAATTGCCCCCAATATTTTACTTTTATTCAATTTAGTCCCTGAGCCTAAAACATGCAAATTAACCATTTTTTTAAATTCTAAGCTTAGTCGAATGGTTTGGAACTCCTTTACAACCCATATTTGTTATTATTTCATAGCAAGTACTTGTACTTTTGCTAATTTCACATTTTAGTCCTTAAACATTATCAAAAATTACTTTATAAAATATGTCTATTTAACAATAAAGCTTAACAATCTATCATAAACTTTCACAAACACCTCAAGTTCATCCATGGCACATTCTAAAATATTTGATAATTTCGAAAACAAAGTTACGAGTTAGCTGGACCAATTGCAATGAACTCAAAAACATAAAAAGTTACAAGAAATAAATGAAGAATGGACTTACATGCATTAACCCAAAGCAAGACCGAAACTTAAAGATCTTTAACAATGGAGTTCGGTTGAAGAAAGGAGAAAATAAAAGTATAACTTTCATGTTTCCTATTTTCACATTATAAATTTATGTTAATAATAAAAATATCATATAAAACATATAAAATTAAAAGCAATTAAAGCTCAAACCGTCCCACTATCTTAAGGATGGTTAATTTATCCACTAAGGCCATCCAATTATATTTCTTTAATAAATTAACACCTTTAAACTAATAGCGATGGGCTTTTTCAACTATTACGATTTAGTCCTTTTCGCTTAATTAACCATTTAAACATTAAAATTTCTTAACGAAACTTTAATACAACCTTAATAACACTCCATAAATATTTAATAAAATATTTCTGACTCGGTTTATATAAATGAGGTCTTGATACCTTATTTTTCTAAAACCACTTGACTTTAAGGTCATACCACTTGAACTTAATTGTTCTTCCATTCAATAAAAATCATTAAATCAATTTTTTATCATTTCACCAAATTACTCGTAAATATTGAATAATAATATTTACGTACTCACATGTCAGATTTGTGGCCCTGAAACCACTGTTCAGACACTACAAAGAAATGGGTTGTTACAGATTGTGTTCTTTACTTGGTTTATTCAATCGAGAGAGAGATCATGAATAACATGAGTGGTTAAATCCCTTAGGGGAGATTAACGAGTGGATGAGTATGTGATTAGTGGAGGATTTAGGGTTTCCCAAGAGAGATTTTTTAGTATAAATTATGTGTTCTTAAACTATTAGGCATGACAACCCTAATAAGTTATTATAAGCTAGACGAGGTCGGAAGATAAGTCAAATCGAGTAAATCATAATTTATCATGGTTGATAAAGTAAGGTCCGGAGATAAGAAAGTATCAACTGTTGAGTAAGCTAATTAGAGGCCGGGAGGTAATAATTGGTTGATTGATGACTGATCTACCCTAAAAACTTAATTCAAAGTTAGTTACAAACCCTGAAGCGAGTTAATCTTCCTGATTGGTTTATTGATTTATTTCATTTGTTTGTTTTTTCTTTATTTGTTTCCTTTTATTATTCATTTATTTTTGTTCCATCAACTCATTTTATGAGTTATTGTAATAAGGGAAATAATTATTAGTATTTAGACTTGTTACTGTAAAAAAATATTTTATTCCATCCTCCATTGGGTATGATATTCAGAATACTTTCAAGTATTTCATTGTACAAACTGTATTACAAATTGTCTCGTGTACTTGTGGACACTGTCATTCTTAATTCCTTTTATTTTTGGTATATTATTTAACTATAAACGATAACACGTTTATAGGCAGTCCGTGCACTCCTAACTCAAGCTAAAACTAAGAAAGTATACATGAATCTTATGGTTGAAATGATTAGCTCAATTGACTCTGATTTAGATGAATAAAAATGCTTAAAATCCTCTATCAAGACAGTCAACCTTGCAAATGATGCAGTCTCAGCAATTGCAATCACCAATAAAGAAACAAAAAGGCAAAAATAGTACTGGCTTGACTAAATAATACCTTACAAGATATTCTTTGCAAAATTCCATAAAGAGAAAGAAGAACAAAAAAAGCCAAAATAAATTCTCTACAAATTCCATTAAAGGAAAAGGCCAAAGTGCCATAGTATTCTAAAATACTTGACACCAAAATGCTATAGTGTTGGAGTGACTTAACTAAATGTTTTGTACAAATTCCACTAGAAACAAAAAAGCCAAAAAGCACTCAAAGTAATCTCAAAATTTTTTTACATGTATGCTTCAATATGTATTCAATTATTGTTATATTGAAAACTATTGTAAAAATAGGTGAGAGCTCTCTATAAATAGCTCTGGGTTGTAAATGAAAAACCAAATCTTCTTTGTAAGAATTTATTTGAGAAAGTTTCAAATGATATATTAGTCTCTTCCAAATTTATAAGTTTTCAAGATTAAATTTTATTTCAAAATATTCAATTTTGAAAATCAAAACTCAAGCTCAAAGATTCAAATCATTAGGATGTAGTTGATGTGTATATATATTAGTTTGAGAATAAAAATGATAAGTTATATAAATGTTGACATTCTAATTTTGAATATACTAAATGCTATCTTTTAAACGTTGTTACTTGCACGAAATGAGATATTTTTTTTATTGTTACAAAAAAGATTGCGGTATGAGAATATGGTGAGACTCAAATTTGATATATGTTGACTATCACCTATTAATAGTGACTGTATAAATTAATTCAACTAAACTAGAAGGTCTCAAGCCAAATTTAATTTGGTTGCATGAATAAAACTTAAGGGTTTATTTGGTTAAGAAATGAGATTGTCGACAATGAAATTAAAATCAAGGATAACAATAATATTAAGTACTATAACATTGAAATTAGTAATAGGATATGTGTTTGGATGTAAAAAATAATAATTATATTCAATTGAACTATAATGAGATAAACAATGTACAAAAAAATTTCATTAGAGAAGAAAAACCTTATTCGCTCAAATTTCTCAAACCAAGTTTTAGTCTTATCGAAGGCAGCACTGATCTTCGAGTTTGTTGCTAGTCATGACTTATTTAACAATATTTTTTTTTATTTTGTTTTTAGTTTTAGTCCATTCTGTTTTCTTTAAAAACTATGGTGGTTCTTGTTTCAGTTTACACTATTGTGGTTTTTTATTTTTTCTACTTTGTTTTCTCTTAAAGTTATTGTGGTTATTCTCCATTGTATTTTCTTTAAAAGTGTTGGTGGTTTTAGTTTTAGTTTTAAGTTTATAGTCATGTTTTGGCGCATATGGGATTTGCTATGGTAAGAGTGCTACTAGATCTATTCGGAACCATTCTTATAGGGCCTTATTATGATAGAGCATTGTGATAGTGTTCACAAAATTGGACGCTGAGATGATGATGAGGAGGAGGAGAGGTCATCTAAGATTTGAATTTTTTTGCATCACTAATGCAATGGGTCTCATTGAGCTCTTGGAAGTGGTTTCTTGATTGACAAGAGTTCTTCTTCAGGTTGGTTTGATGATGGAAGGGGTAGGAAACAACTTTTAGCGGTTTGATCAAGTGATGCATATGTGCTTTGTTTCTGAATTCTTTCGGTGTTGCATCTATTTTCAATTTGTTTTTTTTTCTCGTTTGAAATTATTCTATAGACTTGAGATTTTCAGATTAATTTGTAGCATCTTATTTATCATTTGTGTAATACCCCTTACTCGAGAAACTCAAGTTGTGAAAGCTACATTTAGCCCTAAACATTCTTTCCCATATCAAATACTTATATTTTGGGCCCTTATGAAGGTCACATTATCCCTTTTAGAACTTAACTAGACTAACAATAAATTTTAATTTATTCCAAACTCGTTTCAGGCCTCTTCTGGCCTAACTAAAAATTATCAATTCTAGGTCTATATGTCTCGAGACTAAGGCTTAAATGTCTTGAGATAGTGTCATATTACCATTGAACTTTAGCTTTGAAGTTATCCTGTCTCGAGACAAAATTTGATATGTCCCAAGACATGACCCTAATACTATAGCTGTTTAGCTTTGAAGTTCTTGTGTCTCGAGACACATTTTTTATGTAATAATCAAAGCGAAATATTCTATTTTCAAGCGCCTCCAAACCATACCAAAACTGTCCATGATCATTCCAAATAATAATCAAAGCTCATAAACTATGTAATACCTCATATTTACCATTCAAAACACATTAAACTCAAATATTGAAACAACTAGACACTTTCTTTCTTACTTCATTAACCCACCTATGTACATGCCATACTCTATACCATGAAATTTATTTTATACCTCTTTTCTCCCAAGTCTTGATGAGATGTGTTGAGGTCGCTACTTCAAATGAGAACTTCAATCCAATCTTTCACCTATGCGTTGAAAAATAACACGTTAATCTCATGAATGTTTAGTAAGTACTCATGGATTTATATCTTACCATTTCTTTGATTTTTTTTTGTCACAAATATTATTACTATTATAATTCATGAATATATCTTAATAATCAATAGGTTATTGCATATTTTCAAAATTCAGTAAGACTTTGATTCACTAATTTTATCATTTCACGAATTAATAGGAGCAAAAAATTTATCCAAAATCACTTACCTCGACTTTTTTAGCCCATGTTAGACACGTTCGAACAAGATGGATACATGGAGCACATACGTGTTGAAAACACAAGCATCAAAGTGCTGTAATAGTGTAACACCCCAAACCCAGCCCATACGTTTCGACCAGATCTGGCATGCTACGGGTTTGAAGTTGAAAACATAGTTCCTTATCGATTTTGGAAATCATAAATTAATTAGCCAATAATTAATAAATAAGTGACGTTTGAAAAAAAACTTGTATTATTATTATTTTGAATAATTAAACCTTTAACATAATTTCATACGTTGCGAATATTAAAAACTACTTAGTTGAATATAAACTATGGGGCCTTATTACATAAATTTTCCCAAAATTAAAAACTTAAAGAAAAACCAAAATAATCTATAATGATAAAAACTTGATGGCCCCTCGAGTCTGCCTTGGCTCCCATGTCCACGATCTACTGCTCATCTGAAAGAGTAGGAAAAAAAATAAAAGAGTGAGTCACCAAGACTCAATGTATAAATCCCGAACACAACGACCTGAGGCCCACAAACACATTATGAGCCCTGGCCCATACATAAAGGCAATAATCATAATTATATGATAATTAATAAATGATGATTAGCCCAACCCATCCTAGAATTCTGTCCTCTACACACCAACCCGTACCAACCATCACACCTCGGGGATTTCTACAATCGACCCTTCATCCGCAACACACCATAACGACAGCCGTATTGCCTATTCCTTTTATTTAGGAATCATTAAACGTGGCATAGCCACTGATCACTGTGTGACCTAACATTTGAATTTGTGGTTTAACCATCGATCACCAAGTGACCTATCATGCACTTCCCCTTCATTGTCATAATCCCGCCCCATGCACACATACTTAAAAGAAATAAACAAGAAAATAGGCTTTCACATATATCGATACTCATAGAGAGGTTTCTATGATTACGTACCTGGCATCCTTTGCCTAACCCTTTTAGGGTTTTATTCGACTGTCTACACAGCCTCTTTTCGGCTTTTAGCCCATAACATATATATATATATATATATATTACAGTTAACTAGTGTGTTAGAGATCTACACACCTGATTACCGTTAGAACGAAACCCTCTAAGTCAACGCTATCCGTAGCCAACACAACCGCTATCTGCCTAAGGTGTTGTTCAGAAGCCGGTCCACAACCCGATGGCCAATCTCGAACGGCAGACACAACGCGCTTCTTAAACTTAGGGATTGGTTTTACGGACCCAATCCTCTCCTTTGCCTGATCCATATTTGATTCCATCAAAAGTCCTTGTCAGAACTACTATAACGAAATAGGGTTGTTAAACCATAACATATGGTTAAGATCTTAAATGTGATAGCGAATCTAACGGAAATCTAAAGAAAACCCCCTTACCTTAAAATCCCGAAATTAGAGACTAGCGATTTTCGGCTTTTAGATCCAAACGATTAGGTTTCCTTCAAATCCCAAAATGCCGCCCAAAATGCAAAAAGAGAGAAAGTATTAGCCTCAATCGACAGCCTTAACAAACCAAGTGGCCATTCGGCCTTGTCTCCTAAAAACCGAAAGAGACCTTAAGGAACAGCAAGAGTCGACACTCACCTTACTAGAGAAGATTCAGCTAATCTTAGGAGATTTCGACTTTTTGCGAAAATTAGGAAGTGAAGATGATTCAAAGAAGTCTATGGTGATTCGGCTTTTAATGAAGAAATCGGTAGGAAGAAGAAAAGAGAATTTCGGCAAACTAGGGGTAGGTTCGGCCTTAGCAAGGATCAAAAGAAATATAGAGAAAGGTTTATGGGGTTTCGGCTTTTAGAAGTAAGAAGAGGAAGATGGCTTAAGAAAGTTTTCAGCTTTTAGAAAAAAATTAACAGAAATTGCAGAGGGAGAGACTGAGAATTTCGGCACAGAGAATGAAGAAAAGAGTAGGGTTCAAATGCCAGAATTGATGAGATATCCCCCTATTTATAGAGAATTTCAGCACTTACCTATCAAAAACCGAAAGTGCCCTTCCTGATAACTAAAAATTAAGCAAATAATAGGGGAAAATTTGGCACCCCTTATGGCAAATAAAAACTGATTCCTCCTCCTCTAGGTGATGGAATTTCGGCCAACACCTAGCCTTGCAGATAGCTCCTATCTTTTCTCCTTTATCTAAATCTATTCATACCTTTAGAAGAAACCTATATAGCACCACCTCTTCCTTCTTTTATCAGCTCATTATCCCCATTATCCATGTCATTTAATCCACCTATTTTCTAGCCCTATTGCCGCCCCAACTAGCTCCCCTTTAATTGCCGAAAATGGCCCACTTACATGGGCTCCATGTAACACCCCAAACCAGGTCTATGCGTTTAGACGAAGTTTGGTTTGTCACACCAATCAAATATTCATTTATTCTCGAGTGGTTATGTAAAATAGTGCTACAAAACCTTTTGAAAAATAGAGTTTAATAAAAATTTAGTACAAGGATTTGAAATTGATGATTTAAGAAAATACTTGTTTAAAACTTATCATTTAGAAAAATATTTATCAAAACCTTAAAGTAATTATAAAAGAATTTGGAAGAAATTTTAAAGAAAATAATTCAGTTGTTCAAAATGATAAAACAATATTTTTAAGGAAATCATATAAATTTAACATAAGCCCATAATAAGAGTCTTAAAACAAAACTAAATCCATCCACACAATAAAATCCATAAAAAACATAATTAGAGGCCTTATTACATCAAACCCATAATAGTAATTAAAATAAGTAATTTAAATAAAGTTCATAGTTTATAAACCCATGCTCGTAGTATGGCCTCCACCAAGTCATCCCCGGCCCAAGTCCACATCAATTTCCATTACCTGAAAAGGTTGATAAAATAGAGTGAGTTACTAAGAACTCAGTGTGCAACTCACTTACCACCATTATTGGGCCAGATCATCAAGATATCGAGCTGGGCTTGAGCCCAATTGCAGATTTCAACAATATAGAATAAAGTAAAATAAAATAAATTAAAATGCATGTAAAATGAATTTCCCAACCAAGCCTAGTATCCATCCGCTACACACCCCCGTACCAACCAACACACCTGTGGGATCAAGTCAACCCACCCCGCCAAACACACCAATCATAGGCTTTAAGCCTTTAAATAATATTGTAGTGCACTACCGAACTAGATTGTGACATTGTCACCGAACTAGAGGCATTAAGCCAAAATTTGTGGCAGAGCCACCGAACTAGATTTTTGGCAACAGGCCATTCTTCTCTTCATCAAATACCCCGCCCCATGCAATCATGTATGCATAACAAAAATATAGCCATTTAATAATTTATTATAAAAATGGGCCTATAATTAAGCATTTCATTTGGGCCCATAAAACAAATTAGTACTTAGCCCAATTATAAAATTTAGCGAACTTTGGCCCATATATCAAACTAGAATATTTTTAGCCCATATATCGAACTAGAGGGTTTTTGGCCCATAAATCGAACTAGAGGGTTTTTGGCCCATAAATCGAACTAGAGGGTTTTTGGCCCATTTAGCGATCTAGCAGTCATTTCGGCCCAATTTGTCAATTTAGAAATCTTTTGGCCTAATTTATCAATCTAGCAGGTTCACGGCCCAATTTAGCAATCTACAGTTTTTCGGCCCAAATTATCGATCTAGCAATATTTTGGCTCAAATTATCGATCTAGCAATATTTATCGCAATTTTTCCAACTTTAACCGTTTTCATGCATTTACTCAAAAGTATGAACTACTACGTTTTTTTTTCGTTTTTGCTATTTTTACGATTTTATCACCGTACTTACGATTTGGTATCTAACCCGAAAAATGAGTGTGAAGTTACACACCTGGTTATTGTGAGAACTAGACTTTCCCGCTCGTCGATACCTAAACATAGCACGATAAATTAAAACACTATATTCTATTAATGAAACCAAACTTAGAAATAACGGTCTAAACTTTTACCCTCGAAATTTCGAACTTCTTCTACTTGTGGTTTCTCCCTGATTGATGATTCGTTAACCGATGAAAATCCACGAACAAATAATGGTTCGGGAGTACGAACTACTTCAAACAATTGATTCTCCCCGGATGAACGTCCACAACCCGGTGGAAAATCCCGGATTCCCGAAATAGTCCTTTGCTTATACTTAGGGGGATTAACGGAACCTCCCTTCTTTCGAAAACTAAACACCGCCCTTTTCTTCCCTATTTTGATTGTCTTCAATGACAAAAGAACATTAATCCAATCTAATATTATAACAAAAATATAACTAAGGGTTTTAAGGAAGAGATTTCCTTACCACAATAATCCTTGTTCCACAATACGAGAGTCGACCAAAACGTCCCCTTAACACTTAAATCAATTTCAACTTTCTATGTTATTCACGAACACTTGATTTCCTTAAAACGTTTAAGTGCGATAACGGAAGACCGGAAATCAAGTGTTCGTGAGTAACATAGAAAGTTGAAATCGATTTAAGTGTTAAAGGGACGTTTTGGTCGACTCTCGTATTGTGGAACAAGGATTATTGTGGTAAGGAAATCTCATCCTTAAAACCTTTAGTTATATTTTTGTTATAATATTAGATTGGATTAATGTTCTTTTGTCATTGAAGACAATCAAAATAGGGAAGAAAAGGGCGGTGTTTAGTTTTCGAAAGAAGGGAGGTTCCGTTAATCCCCCTAAGTATAAGCAAAGGACTATTTCAGGAATCCGGGATTTTCCACCGGGTTGTGGACGTTCATCCGGGGAGAATCAATTGTTTGAAGTAGTTCGTACTCCCGAACCATTATTTGTTCGTGGATTTTCATCGGTTAACGAATCATCAATCGGGAAGAAACCACAAGTAGAAGAAGTTCAAAATTCCGAGGGTAAAAGTTTAGACCATTATTTCTAAGTTTGGTTTCGTTAATAGAATATAGTGTTTTAATTTATCGTGATATGTTTAGGTATCGACGAGCGGGAAAGTCTAGTTCTCACAATAACCAGGTGTGTAACTTCACACTCATTTTTCGGGTTAGATACCAAATCGTAAGTACGGTGATAAAATCGTAAAAATAGCAAAAAGGGGAAAAAAACGTAGTAATTCATACTTTTGAGTAAATGCATGAAAACGGTTAAAGTTGGAAAAATTGCGATAAATATTGCTAGATCGATAATTTGAGCCAAAATATTGCTAGATCGATAATTTGGGCCGAAAAACTGTAGATTGCTAAATTGGGCCGTGAACCTGCTAGATTGATAAATTAGGCCAAAAGATTTCTAGATTAATTGGGCTGAAATGACTGCTAGATCGCTAAATGGGCCAAAAACCCTCTAGTTCGATTTATGGGCCAAAAACCCTCTAGTTCGATTTATGGGCCAAAAACCCTCTAGTTCGATATATGGGCTAAAAATATTCTAGTTTGATATATGGTCCAAAGTTCGCTAAATTTTATAATTGGGCTAAGTACTAATTTGTTTTATGGGCCCAAATGAAATGCTTAATTATAGGCCCATTTTTATAATAAATTATTAAATGGCTATATTTTTGTTATGCATACATGATTGCATGGGGCGGGGTATTTGATGAAGAGAAGAATGGCCTGTTGCCAAAAATCTAGTTCGGTGGCTCTGCCACAAATTTTGGCTTAATGCCTCTAGTTCGGTGGCTCTGCCACAAATTTTGGCTTAATGCCTCTAGTTCGGTGACAATGTCACAATCTAGTTCGGTAGTGCACTACAATATTATTTAAAGGCTTAAAGCCTATGATTGGTGTGTTTGGCGGGGTGGGTTGACTTGATCCCCACAGGTGTGTTGGTTGGTACGGGGGTGTGTAGCGGATGGATACTAGGCTTGGTTGGGAAATTCATTTTACATGCATTTTAATTTATTTTATTTTACTTTATTCTATATTGTTGAAATCTGCAATTGGGCTCAAGCCCAGCTCGATATCTTGATGATCTGGCCCAATAATGGTGGTAAGTGAGTTGCACACTGAGTTCTTAGTAACTCACCCTATTTTATCAACCTTTTCAGGTAATGGAAATTGATGTGGACTTGGGCCGGGGATGACTTGGTGGAGGCCATACTACGAGCATGGGTTTATAAACTATGAACTTTATTTAAATTACTTATTTTAATTACTATTATGGGTTTGATGTAATAAGGCCTCTAATTATGTTTTTTTATGGATTTTATTGTGTGGATGGATTTAGTTTTGTTTTAAGACTCTTATTATGGGCTTATGTTAAATTTATATGATTTCCTTAAAAATATTGTTTTATGACATTTTGAACAACTGAATTATTTTCTTTAAAATTTCTTCCAAATTCTTTTATAATTGCTTTAAGGTTTTGATAAATATTTTTCTAAATGATAAGTTTTAAACAAGTATTTTCTTAAATCATCAATTTCAAATCCTTGTACTAAATTTTTATTAAACTCTATTTTTCAAAAGGTTTTGTAGCACTATTTTACATAACCACTCGAGAATAAATGAATATTTGATTGGTGTGACAAACCAAACTTCGTCTAAACGCATAGACCTGGTTTGGGGTGTTACAACGCCAGTCTACATGGGCACTCGAATATCATTGAATTTACAATAATTAATCATGAATACCTTATTCCATAATTTTCACGATATCATTTCATTTTCGTATTTCTTTAATTCTTGTTTACTATTTAATATTATACGAACATATAATTTCGAATATTAAATTTTTCAAGAGCATTTTCTCTACACTTCGATTCCATGATGAACCACAATCATTATTCATACTAGTATTTATTTCACGATTTTTACAATTTAGCTACATTTTTGCACTTATTTAATTTAGTCCTAAGTTTTCTACTATTTAAAGAATAATTGTAATTTCATTTGCAATAATCACATAAATTTATTCGGTAAAATATTAATTCACAAGACACCCTATATTCAGTGTTATCCACATCATTTTCACTTATCAAATAATAACACGTACAACTTTCACATACTTTTTAGTTTAGTCCTTTTTACCACGAAATTCAATATTCACCATTACATAGCACTTTAATCCATTAATTCATCATAAGAACTTATTCCACGTGTCTAGTTTATATGCTCTTCACTTTTCTTATTTCAATATAAACACCAGTTCACGATTTAGTCCTCAGCATAATGAACATACAATATTTACTATAATCTCACTTCAACATCATTTTATGTCTATTTCATTACCATATTTCACTTCACCTCAGCTTTCTTTTAAAATATTCTCTTTCACATGTCAAATTATTTTACACATTATTTTACTAATTTACCACAACTTTCACAAAGTTCACATTTTAATCTTTACGTAACAAGAGAATTCAAGGGTACTTACCCTTTTCACCCTTTAATCATTTGTTTGTCTCTTTTCTTTTCCACTTGAATCACTTCCTTTATCTCTCTCTTTAATATCATGTCAAGAACATAAAACTTTCCTTGAAAAATATTTACTTTAACATCATTCTTATACATTTTTAACAAGATTAAACTTGAAAACATTATGAAACCTTCATATTCATACCTTGTTCTCTTGATATCAAACCTTAGTTTGATTTTTCTCTCTTTTAACATGAACGTACATATTCCTCACTTAAAAATCACCTTGCTATGATGTTGTATTCTTGGTTTCACTAAGGATTTCTATGGAAATTTGGTTGTTTCTAGGTTGAATTTGATGATTATGGAGGAAAGGGACTAAATTGTAAAAGAATGAAAATTTCAATTAAATGCAAAGGGAGAACTGCGTGAGAATGAAAGAAAGGTGATGGAAAATTGTACATCTTTCTCTCCAAGTATCCAACTATTTAATGAATAAAACAATATAGAATAATTTAATATTAAAATATTAAAATAATCTAAACAATCATCTTTCAACACTTTCCTTCCTTAATTATTAACATGATAATTATTTTGATTTGTAAATGACCATTTTTCCCTTGAAATTTATTAATATCCAATTTTAGGCCATTTTCCACTTTTAGAAGATTACAATTTAGTTCCTCTAATTTCTCCTCTTATTCGATTTGACTCTTATTCACCAATTTATTTTACTGTTTATTCCTTTCTACCCTTGGGACATTTTTACTATTTGACCTTCAACTTTTTTGTATTTATACTTTGCCCCTGCGAATTTTGAATATTTACACTTGAGTCACACAACTTTTCACATCTTTACAATTTAGTCTCTACCTTAAATTAATATATCACAACATACTTCTTAATTCAACTTTCTTTGGCATCCATCAACCTTCTCTTTTATCATTTATATTTCTCATTGTACTTCACCGATAAATTCATTATGCATGATTTTCACTTAATACTACTTTCAATAATAATAATAATAATAATAACATAATAATTTTAGGGGTGTTATAGTTTGTACTATGTGTCCATGATTCCTATTAATGACAATATTTTTTTTCAAAAAAAATATAATGAGATAAAAATGAACAATATTTGATGCACGGTTGATGCATAAGTCTCATGCACCATCAATAAATAATAGCATCTTGATGTATAGAGTAGGCTAACCGAGAGTGTTCTGTTTATAAGGTTCTCTATAATAGGACCGGTTAAAGGATCATAGGAAGAATGATTGACTAAATGGTAGTAGTCGCCCAAATGCATTCCTGGTGTATAGGATAGGCGAACTCTGATATTGAAATAAGTAGACAAGGATTCCTAGTTAGTTTAGGATGATAAGTGAAACGAAAGTGATGATTATGAAAAGAATGGTTATGAGGTATGAGGCCATGCCAGGAGGCATAGTACCTTTAGTGACCAATGAGGTTCCGTACCAGTTGATTTATAAGGAAAGCTAGTTGGGAACTAACCAAATGTGAATTAGAAAAGTCAAATGCTGAAGGAGTATCAAATAAGTCTCTTAGACGTGGCAGATTTTAATAGGCCACTCAATCTTAAAGTGACCTTTATCAAGTCCCTATGAAAACTTAAGTTAAGTAAAAGGACACTCAGGTTAAGTTAAGGGGGTTATCTTCTTTTTTAAAGAGGAGGGCCATGAGTAGATGAAAGTTGCCTCCCAAAATATGAGTGTAAAACCTCGATTTTTGCTAGTAATTTCCCTCCCAAAAAGGTACATTTCATGACTCTGTCTATTAAACGCAGATTTATAAGTATACTTGAGGAAATAAGGCTTAGTGATACGTTTGAGTTAAAGTAGAGGTAAAAGGTTACTCAAATGAGCTTTAACAAAGTGTCTATGTTTGCAAAGGTGAGGAAGCCATAGTATCTGGCTGCTTGAAGGATCTGGAGCTCAAGCGATCAGTTTCAAGAAAAAAAAGGCTAGATCTAAAGTCTAAATTGCCTTTGAGGTTGTAAGGTGAGTCTCTAAGCCGACTCTAGTAAATCTATTGTGAATGTTAGAACCTTCTGTGAAAATAAGCTAAGAAATGCATGATGTGATTATTCTGTGAGAAATGTATGTTTGATGAACTTTCATGAATGATTCGTACGGAATATGGATATGATCTCCGAAGATAATATGTCTGAATGAGTAAAGTGTGTATATGTGTGTTTTGATGATATGAACAAGTATTGTGAATAAGTCTGTCAAGTATGAGTTTGCATAAAGAGTCTATGCCTGTCTCTGAAGTCATATAAAGGGGTCCGTTGGGGCTAAAAACACGAATCTCTGAAAGGAAAAGTCCATGACACTCTAAAGACCATATAGTGTAAGACTTTGGTTGGGCCATGACATTATATGGATAAATGGCGGTTTGGTGAGTACAAACAGTGAGGGGAAAACCTCACGAAGGTGAGTTTAGGCGAATCTGTATCGTTAAAAACACCAATTTCTGTATAAGTGAGCTTTTTTGGATATCTTTATTATAAGGAAGCCTTTGTGGTGATCTCTGTTATAAGGAAGTATTTGTGGCGATCTCTGCTAAAAGGATGCCTTTGTGGTGATCTCTGTTATAAAGAAGTCTTTGTGGCGATCTCTGCTAAAAGGATGCCTTTGTGGGCTATCTATGAATGGGCGTCTTTGTGGCTATCTCTGAAAGGAAGCCTCCTTTATGGCGATCTATGTTATAAGGTGATGTGTCTCTAACTAACTGTAATATCCCGGGTTAGGGGCTATTTTGTTGTTGCATGTTATTGCATGTGTTTAGTGTGTTGTGTTGTTATTTCGGTGTTTTAGGGGCTTAGTTGTGGGCTAGGAGTGTGCCTGAGTGAATGGGAAAATTTTGGTTTTTGGGTGTTAAGCGAAGGGAGCTGAGGAAGCTAGGGTTTAAGAGTTTTCTTTGTGGTTTTGTTGCACAAAGAGTGAGCTGGCAAGGTGGCAAGCATGCGTTACTTGGGGGAGCTTGGTGTGGCGTCAACTTCAAGGGGTGAGGTCCTGAGTTCAAGCTGCAGGATCTCCTATTTTGTCACTCATTTTGGATGGCATAGGAGGAAGGAGTTGGATGGAGTTCAAATTCCCCTTGGACTTGGTCAAGTGGTGACTTGGATGGTGGAGAGCAAAAAGTGGAGTGTGACTTGGTAAACACATTTGAAATGTGTGGATGTGAGTGCATGGAGGGATTTGGCCGAATTTGAGGGGAGTGGGGAGTGGGGAAGTGACGGCTTAGTGTGGGATAGGGGAGGGCCGAATGTACCTTGGCATTTTGGTACATTTTCGGTCAAGCTTTTGGTAAGCAAAAATTCTCTTTTGTTCACTTTGGAAATCGAAAGTCTAAGCATCTCTTTTGGCAAATTTCTTAGCAATTTCGGTCACCTTTTGGTAAACCAAATTCTCTCTTTGTCTTTTAGCCAACCGAAACTTCAATTGTTTTTCTCTTCTTCATCTTGGAATCGAAAGACCAAACCTTCCAAGACTTGCCGAATTTGCTTGTTTCCTATACTAGCCGAATGCTCCTTCCCATTCTTTCTTTTCTCTTTAATTTGAGTTGAGCCGAAACTCCATCCTCTAAAAGCATTTCTCCCATTTCTTCTCTTGTAGGCCGAAACTTGCCATTGTTTGCTCTTGATTTTTATTCTAGGCCGAACCTCTCTTCTATTGTTGCCGATTGTTTCTCTTTTTCATAAACCATCTTGCCGAAGTTCCACTCTCACTCTACTCTTATCTCACATTTGTTTTCTCTCTTCTCTCATTCAGAACCGATCACAGGTGTGTTAAACATCTAAAAAAAAACAAAATTCTCTTTCTTTTTATTCAAGGTGTTAGCCGAATCTATTCTCCTCTTTTAGTGTTCTTTTTGGCCGAACATCAACAGAGTATTGGGGTTCTTGCTACAATCGTTTGGAGGTTGGTAAGTCTTTGGCCGAATGGTCATTTATTTTCTCTCTTTTTCTTAATCGATTTGAGTTGATTAAAGGGTCGATTTCAGCATTGGTGGAGGGGTATCAATCTCTTATGTTTAATCGACTCTTGTTATAGGACAATTGGATTCTTGAGGCAAGCAAGAGGAGCCTTCATTCTCTGTTAAGCAATCGATATGTTATGGTAAAGGTTAGTTCTTTTAGTTAATTCTTTGTATCCTGTTAAGGCAGGTTGTTAAGGTGTGATTGTTGTTATTTTAGGGGTTGGCCGATCATCAGTAGAATCACTGCTTGATTCGAGATTTGGTAGGAAACCAAATCAGGCATAAAGGTAAAGAGTTAGCATTAATTCCTGTTGGTTTGTTAGCATTGGCCGAATGTTGTGGATGCCTAACCCCTATGTTTGGCCAATTATAGGAGCTAGTAATCAAGGAGCCTTAGATCGTTTCGTTGGGATTTTAGACTCGTAATTACCAGGTGTGTAAACTAACACACTTTATATCTAGTAATATGATAAACCTGATTGATTAACAAATTAAGACAGATTGATGGATGGATATGGTACCCTTTTGGGTATGATCATGGATTCGGGTAAGTTCGTGGAGTTATATTGATTGATACATTTAAGAGTATGTTTTATGATATGTATGCACTGAGATTACCATTTTGGGCATGCTAGTATGAGTTACATGACTGTATATGATACATGAGTTAGTATGACATGTATGGGTGATATGAGTGGAGGGGGATGATGATATCCGTGTCTTTGGGACACCAGAGGTTTGGCACCTCCAGTGGTCTGGTACCACAGTGATATTTTGTGACTTTGGGTCACCAGAGGTTTGGCACCTCAGCGTCTCGTCCCAGTGGCTTAGTACCACGGTGGGTTGGCCCCACAGTTGAGATACGGGATTGACGCCAGTGATTTGGTATCACACAATGGGTTGGCCCCATCACTCGATTATCGTGACTACGGTCACCAGTGGTTTGGTACCACATTGTGTCTTTGGGACACCAGAGGTTTGGCACCTCATTGCGACTCGTCCCTGTGGTTTGACACCACCGTGGGTTGGCCCCACTTGAGATATGGGATTGTCTGCTAGTGATTTGGTATCACACGATGGGTTGGCCCCATCATCTGATTTGTGACTTTGGTCACCAGTGTTTTGGTAACACATTGTGACTATACGTCACCAGTGGTTTGGCACCACAATTATGGATATCGTGACTTTGGGTCACCAGTGGTTTGGCACCACCCGTGGTTTGGTACCACACGGGGTAGAAAAGGAGATACGGATGGTTAGGATCGGGTTGCATTAATCATGTTGCTATGTATGATGTGTGTTAGCATGTTGTTTTATCGGGAGCGGGATTTATACACTGAGTCATACGACTCACCCTCTCCTTTGACATTTCAGGTGACTCGTAGACGCGGACATAGAGCCGGGATGGACTCGGGGTGCTCATGCCATGCTAAATAAAGTTTTGCTCAGACTATCCAATTTGGGTACTTTAGCTTATTTATTTTTATTTGGGTTTTAATTTGGATTTGTAAAAGGCCTTTAATTTATGTTTTATGATGGTTATGTTTTAATTAGATTCTTAACATGCTTAACAAAATAACTTGGTATGAAACTTTACTAAAAATTTGGAAAGATAATGTTTTCAAAACTATAACGCAATGTGTTTTAAACTATACCATCGGGTATCTCACTATGTTTTGTTACAAAGTAAACTCAAATGATTTTCAAATCAAACTCGATTTTCTACTAAGACAAAAATGTTTTAAAGTAGCACTAAGAAACTATTGGAATTATTAAAGGAAATCAACTCGTTTTTAACTATACACTTTAGATAAGTTTTCAAAATCTCCGGGTCTCAAATACACCATTTGCTTTCAAGCAAGCCTACTCCAATTTTCTTCAAGTTCATTATGTTTTCACCCCGCTTTTAAACGAAAAATCTGATCTCTCAAAAACGTTTTTCCCCGTAACATACCAGATTCGGACGTGGTGTTTTGTCCGGGTTTGGGGTGTTACAATTGTGGTATCAGAGCCAAGTTCAAAGGCTCGGCTGTGGGCCCGAGGCCCAAAATGTTTTCAAAAAGTTGTCTTAAGTGTTTTGGGTTTAAACATATGGTTTGAAAGGCATGGCATCGAGTCTCCGGCACCAGTTCGCCCAGGTAAGTACCCCGAACTATTGCTTGTGATTTGATTGGATGTGATATGATTTGATAAATAGCAATAGTATGCTACTTTAGAGATTGAAACTGATAGGATTCTGTGAACTCGCGAGAACAAATCCTCTTTAAATATTCATAAGACTTGCTTTAAAACAGTGAAATAAGTACTGATTCATAAAATTTTTAATCAGATACGTAGAAAGATTAGTCATAAGCACTCGAGGCGGACGTGGTCGTAATACTCGTGGTAGAGGTAGGGGTAGAATGACAGTTTCTGAGCCCGTAGGATCTGGTCAAGGGTCAGAAAATGAGATACCGGTTCCGCCACCAGCTGGAGGTGGTGAGTTCCAAGATCAGACCGGGGATGACGCAGTGTCACAGGCGATGCTGCGAGTGTTGGAAAGGGTAGCTGGGGTAGGTGGAGGTGCAGGAGTTAGGAAATCTGTTCCTGAGCGACTCCGGGCAAACGGGGCCGAATTCTTTCGAGGTGTATCTGGTGTTGCTCCTAGCACTGCTGAATATTGGCTGGAGGCAACTGAGCGGATCATGGATGATCTGGACTTGACTGCTGAAGAGAAGCTGAAGGGCATCGTATCGCTTCTTCGGGATGAGTCATATCAGTGGTGGCTCACGGTTCGGGACAGTGTGGCAGCAGAGGATTTGTCATGGGATTATTTCAGGGCTGCATATCAAAAGAAGTACATCGGAGCTAGTTATATTGACTCCCAGCGAAAGGCATTTCTGAGGCTTGTTCAGGGGAGTAAATCTGTTTCTGAGTACGAGGCTGAGTTCCTGAAACTGAGCAGGTATGCCAGGGGCATTGTAGGCACTGAGCATGAGAGGTGTGTTCGTTTCGAGGATGGTCTGCGAGACGAGTTGAGACTGCTGATTGCTCCTCAGCAGGAGCGCGAGTTTGCTGTCTTAGTTGAGAAGGCTAAGGTAGCTGAGGGTGTTAAGGAGTCAGTGAGGCAGGGTATGGACAGAAATAGGAACAAGAGGAGCTTTGGGTCTTCTGGGTCGTCGGGTAATCCGCAGAAGAGGGCTAGACCGAGTGGGCCGAATCAGCCTGTTAGGTTTGTTGCTGCTAGGCAAGGACCGCCGCAGTGCAATCAGTGTGGGAAATCTCATTGGGGTGGTTGCTGGACTGGAGGAAAAGGTTGCTTCGAGTGTGGTTCTCTGGAGCACCGTGTGAGGGACTGTCCGCGTAAGTTGGCCAGGATTCAGTTTGAGAGTCAGGGCCGTAATCAGTTCAGAGGTAATGGACCGCCACCGCAGAGGGGCCGTGGTAATGGCAGAGGTGGTAATGGTTCTGGTCGGGGCCGTGGAGCACCGGGCAGAGGTGCGGGTGGTTCTGATGCCAGACAGCCTGGATTAGTGTATGCTGCGAGGCGCCGAGAGGGGGGCGACGCACCGGACGTCATAACCGGTACGTTTTTGATTTTTGGTTCTCCTTATACTGCTTTGATTGATGTGGGTTCAACGCATTCTTATGTTGCCAGTAGTATAGTAGAGACCATGGATTTAGACTCTGAGATATCTTCTAGGCAGATGACTGTAATTAGCCCTCTAGGTCACTCTGTAGTAGTAGATAAACTGTTTAGAGAGGTACCCCTAGAACTCCAAGGGGTAGTGTTTGCTGCTGATCTGATGGAACTGCCGTTTGAGGAGTTCGATCTGATTCTTGGGATGGATTGGTTGGTCAAGTACCAGGCGAAGTTGGATTGCGCGGCCAAGCGCATGGTTCTTAAGACGATTGAGGGTGATGAAGTGGCTATGATAGGTAATAGGAGAGATTACCTGTCTAATGTGGTATCTGCTCTGAAAGCGGAAAAGATGGTCAGGAAGGGCTGTGAAGCGTATGTTGTTCATGTGTATGCCTTGGAGGCTAAAGAGTCTGCTGTAGAGAAGGTTCGTACTGTTAAGGAATTTACTGATGTGTTTCCTGAGGAGCTTCCGGGTTTGCCGCCAGATCGAGAGGTGGAGTTCGGGATTGATCTGTTACCCGGGACTGCGCCGGTGTCTATTGCTCCGTATAGGATGGCGCCAAAGGAATTGATGGAGCTTAAGGCTCAGATCCAGGAGTTGTTGGATCGAGGTTTTATCAGGCCAAGTGTTTCGCCGTGGGGTGTGCCGGTACTTTTTGTTAAGAAGAAGGATGGTACAATGCGGATGTGCATAGACTACCGCCAGTTGAATAAGCTGACGATTAAAAACAAGTATCCGTTGCCACGGATAGATGATTTGTTTGATCAGCTGAAGGGTGCAGCGGTATTCTCGAAGATCGACTTGAGGTCTGGGTATCACCAGTTGAAGGTTCAGGAGGCTGATATCCATAAAACAGCGTTTCGGACTCGGTATGGGCACTACGAATTTCTGGTAATGCCGTTCGGGTTGACTAACGCACCGGTAGCGTTTATGGATATGATGAATAGGGTGTTTCAACAGTATCTGGATCAGTTCGTCGTGGTTTTCATAGACGACATCTTAGTATACTCAAGGACAGAGGAAGAGCATGATGCGCATTTGAGAGTGGTGCTGCAGATTCTGAGGGAAAAGCAACTCTATGCTAAGTTCAGTAAATGCGAGTTCTGGCTTAGAGAAGTGACTTTCTTGGGTCATGTAGTGTCGGCTGAGGGGATTCGAGTAGATCCTCGTAAGATTGAGGCAGTTTTGGATTGGAAGCCGCCTAGGTCAGTGGCTGAGATTCGGAGTTTTCTGGGTTTGGCCGGATACTACCGAAGGTTTGTTGAGGGTTTCTCGTTGATAGCAGCGCCGATGACCAAGTTGTTAGGGAAAGAAGTTCCGTTTGTATGGACTGAGAAACAGCAGGAAAGCTTCGACAAGTTAAAGAAGATTTTGACCGAGGCTCCGGTTTTAATTCAACCTGAGGCTGGTAAGGAATACACAGTCTATTGCGATGCATCACATACGGGCTTGGGTTGTGTGCTGATGCAAGAAGGTAAGGTTGTGGCTTACGCTTCTCGGCAGCTGAGGCCACATGAGGTCAATTATCCGACGCACGATTTGGAGCTAGCGGCTGTAGTTTTCGCCTTAAAGATTTGGAGGCACTACTTGTACGGAGAGAGATCGATAGTTTACACCGATCATAAGAGTCTGAAGTACCTCTTGACTCAAAAAGATTTGAATTTGAGGCAGCGCAGATGGGTTGAGTTGCTGAAAGATTACGACTGTTCGATTGAATATCATCCGGGCAAGGCTAACGTGGTGGCAGACGCGTTGAGCCGTAAGGTTGTTTCGGACCTAAGAGCTTTGTTTACCCATTTGAGCTTGTATGACGACGGGAGTATTCTGGCAGAGCTGCAGGTTAAGCCTACTTGGGTTGAGCAGATCAGAGAGAAACAGTTATTGGATGAGGTTCTGAGTGCGCGAAGGTTACAAGTGCAGGATGGTGGTTTGGAGGGTTACAGCTTGTCTAGTGATGAGGTCCTATGTTTCCAAGGTAAGGCTTGTATGCCTAAAGATGTTGAGCTGAGGCAGAAAATTCTTCAGGACGCACAAAGCAGTCATTATGCTATGCATCCTGGAGGTAGCAAGATGTATAGGGATCTTAGAGAGCAGTTTTGGTGGCCTGGCTTGAAGAAAGAGGTGACAGAGTTTGTTGGGAAGTGTCTGACTTGTCAGCAGGTCAAGGCTGAACATCAGTTGCCGTCGGGTTTGCTTCAGCCTGTGAAGATTCCTCAGTGGAAGTGGGAAATGATAACCATGGATTTCGTCAGTGGGTTACCGCTTACGCCAAGCAAGAAAGATTCAGTTTGGGTAGTGGTGGATCGACTGACTAAATCAGCTCACTTCATTCCGGTGAGGGTTGACTATTCGCTTCAGAAGCTAGCGAAGCTGTATGTTTCAGAGATAGTAAGGTTGCACGGTGTGCCAGTTTCGATAATCTCGGATAGGGATCCCAGATTTACGTCAAGATTCTGGAAAGCATTGCATCAACCTCTGGGTACTCGTTTGGATTTCAGTACGGCTTTTCACCCACAGTCTGACGGTCAATCAGAAAGGGTTATTCAGATCTTGGAAGATATGCTGAGAGGTTGTGTTCTGGACTTCAGAGGTAGTTGGGAGGAATTTCTACCATTAGCTGAGTTTGCTTACAACAACAGTTATCAAGCGAGCATCAAGATGGCACCGTATGAGGCGTTGTATGGTAGGAAATGTCGCTCACCTACGTGTTGGACGGAGTTAGGAGAACGTCAGTTGTTGGGACCCGAGTTGGTTGCGGAGACCGAAGACAAGGTTAAGTTGATTCAAGCTAGATTGAAGGAAGCTTCGGACCGGCAGAAGTCTTATGCCGATCTTAAGCGGAGAGACATAGAGTTTACTGTAGGGGATCGAGTTTTCCTGAAGGTCTCGCCTTGGAAGAAGGTGTTGAGGTTTGGAAGGAAAGGCAAGCTAAGTCCGAGGTTTATTGGGCCGTATAAGGTTTTGAGGCGAGTTGGACCAGTGGCGTATCAGCTTGAGTTGCCAGCAGAGCTTAGTCAGATTCACGACGTTATCCACGTTTCGATGCTTCGGCGTTATCGTTCAGATCCGTCGCATGTGGTAGCAGTGGAAGAGATCGAGGTGAGTCCAGATTTGACCATAGAAGAGGAACCTGTGCAGATTCTTGATCGGGATGTGAAGGTTCTGCGTAGGAAGTCTGTGCCTTTGGTTAAGGTACTTTGGCGGAATCATGGCGTAGAAGAAGCTACGTGGGAACCCGAGGATATGATGAGACAGCAATACCCGCAACTCTTCTGATCAGGTAATTTCGAGGCCGAAATTATTTTTAAGGAGGGTAGAACTGTAATATCCTGGGTTAGGGGCTATTTTGTTGTTGCATGTTATTGCATGTGTTTAGTGTGCTGTGTTGCTATTTCGGTGTTTTAGGGGCTTAGTTGTGGGCTAGGAGTGTGCCTGAGTGAATGGGAAAATTTTGGTTTTTGGGTGTTAAGCGAAGGGAGCTGAGGAAGCTGGGGTTTAAGAGTTTTCTTTGTGGTTTTGTTGCACAAAGAGTGAGCTGGCAAGGTGGCAAGCATGCGTTACTTGGGGGAGCTTGGTGTGGCGTCAACTTCAAGGGGTGAGGTCCTGAGTTCAAGCTGCAGGATCTCCTATTTTGTCACTCATTTTGGACGGCATAGGAGGAAGGAGTTGGATGGAGTTCAAATTCCCCTTGGACTTGGTCAAGTGGTGACTTGGATGGTGGAGAGCAAAAAGTGGAGTGTGACTTGGTAAACACATTTGAAATGTGTGGATGTGAGTGCATGGAGGGATTTGGCCGAATTTGAGGGGAGTGGGGAGTGGGGAAGTGACGGCTTAGTGTGGGATAGGGGAGGGCCGAATGTACCTTGGCATTTTGGTACATTTTCGGTCAAGCTTTTGGTAAGCAAAAATTCTCTTTTGTTCACTTTGGAAATCGAAAGTCTAAGCATCTCTTTTGGCAAATTTCTTAGCAATTTCGGTCACCTTTTGGTAAACCAAATTCTCTCTTTGTCTTTTAGCCAACCGAAACTTCAATTGTTTTTCTCTTCTTCATCTTGGAATCGAAAGACCAAACCTTCCAAGACTTGCCGAATTTGCTTGTTTCCTATACTAGCCGAATGCTCCTTCCCATTCTTTCTTTTCTCTTTCATTTGAGTTGAGCCGAAACTCCATCCTCTAAAAGCATTTCTCCCATTTCTTCTCTTGTAGGCCGAAACTTGCCATTGTTTGCTCTTGATTTTTATTCTAGGCTGAACCTCTCTTCTATTGTTGCCGATTGTTTCTCTTTTTCATAAACCATCTTGCCGAAGTTCCACTCTCACTCTACTCTTATCTCACATTTGTTTTCTCTCTTCTCTCATTCAGAACCGATCACAGGTGTGTTAAACATCTAAAAAAAAAACAAAATTCTCTTTCTTTTTATTCAAGGTGTTAGCCGAATCTATTCTCCTCTTTTAGTGTTCTTTTTGGCCGAACATCAACAGAGTATTGGGGTTCTTGCTACAATCGTTTGGAGGTTGGTAAGTCTTTGGCCGAATGGTCATTTATTTTCTCTCTTTTTCTTAATCGATTTGAGTTGATTAAAGGGTCGATTTCAGCATTGGTGGAGGGGTATCAATCTCTTATGTTTAATCGACTCTTGTTATAGGACAATTGGATTCTTGAAGCAAGCAAGAGGAGCCTTCATTCTCTGTTAAGCAATCGGTATGTTATGGTAAAGGTTAGTTCTTTTAGTTAATTCTTTGTATCCTGTTAAGGCAGGTTGTTAAGGTGTGATTGTTGTTATTTTAGGGGTTGGCCGATCATCAGTAGAATCACTGCTTGATTCGAGATTTGGTAGGAAACCAAACCAGGCATAAAGGTAAAGAGTTAGCATTAATTCCTGTTGGTTTGTTAGCATTGGCCGAATGTTGTGGATGCCTAACCCCTATGTTTGGCCGATTGTAGGAGCTAGTAATCAAGGAGCCTTAGATCGTTTCGTTGGGATTTTAGACTCGTAATTACCAGGTGTGTAAACTAACACACTTTATATCTAGTAATATGATAAACCTGATTGATTAACAAATTAAGACAGATTGATGGATGGATATGGTACCCTTTTGGGTATGATCATGGATTCGGGTAAGTTCGTGGAGTTATATTGATTGATACATTTAAGCGTATGTTTTATGATATGTATGCACTGAGATTACCATTTTGGGCATGCTAGTATGAGTTACATGACTGTATATGATACATGAGTTAGTATGACATGTATGGGTGATATGAGTGGAGGGGGATGATGATATTCGTGTCTTTGGGACACTGTGTCTTTGGGACACCAGAGGTTTGGCACCTCCAGTGGTTTGGTACCACAGTGATATTTTGTGACTTTGGGTCACCAGAGGTTTGGCACCTCAGCGTCTCGTCCCAGTGGCTTAGTACCACGGTGGGTTGGCCCCACAGTTGAGATACGGGATTGACGCCAGTGATTTGGTATCACACGATGGGTTGGCCCCATCACTCGATTATCGTGACTACGGTCACCAGTGGTTTGGTACCACATTGTGTCTTTGGGACACCAGAGGTTTGGCACCTCATTGCGACTCGTCCCTGTGGTTTGACACCACCGTGGGTTGGCCCCACTTGAGATATGGGATTGTCTGCTAGTGATTTGGTATCACACGATGGGTTGGCCCCATCATCTGATTTGTGACTTCGGTCACCAGTGTTTTGGTAACACATTGTAACTATACGTCACCAGTGGTTTGGCACCACAATTATGGATATCGTGACTTGAGGTCACCAGTGGTTTGGCACCACCAGTGGTTTGGTACCACACGGGGTAGAAAAGGAGATACGGATGGTTAGGATCGGGTTGCATTAATCATGTTGCTATGTATGATGTGTGTTAGCATGTTGTTTTATCGGGAGCGGGATTTATACACTGAGTCATACGACTCACCCTCTCCTTTGACATTTCAGGTGACTCGTAGACGCGGACATGGAGTCGGGATGGACTCGGGGTGCTCATGCCATGCTAAATAAAGTTTTGCTCAGACTATCCAATTTGGGTACTTTAGCTTATTTATTTTTATTTGGGTTTTAATTTGGATTTGTAAAAGGCCTTTAATTTATGTTTTATGATGGTTATGTTTTAATTAGATTCTTAACATGCTTAACAAAATAACTTGGTATGAAACTTTACTAAAAATTTGGAAAGATAATGTTTTCAAAACTATAACGCAATGTGTTTTAAACTATACCATCGGGTATCTCACTATGTTTTGTTACAAAGTAAACTCAAATGATTTTCAAATCAAACTCGATTTTCTACTAAGACAAAAATGTTTTAAAGTAGCACTAAGAAACTATTGGAATTATTAAAGGAAATCAACTCGTTTTTAACTATACACTTTAGATAAGTTTTCAAAATCTCCGGGTCTCAAATACACCATTTGCTTTCAAGCAAGCCTACTCCAATTTTCTTCAAGTTCATT
Organism: Gossypium australe; assembly: GCA_005393395.2. Lineage (NCBI taxonomy): Eukaryota > Viridiplantae > Streptophyta > Magnoliopsida > Malvales > Malvaceae > Gossypium > Gossypium australe. The sequence goes on along the minus strand of CM016616.1, from coordinate 127,735,016 downwards.
ATGTTTTCACCCCGCTTTTAAACGAAAAATCTGATCTCTCAAAAACGTTTTTCCCCGTAACATACCAGATTCGGACGTGGTGTCTTGTCCGGGTTTGGGGTGTTACACTAACTATGACCACAATAAAGGCAAGCGCACCTATCGTTATATAGTATAGTTATGGTAAGACCGGTAATATAGTATCCACAAGGACCAAGAGTACTAGTAATTACTATCTTTCTATTATCTAGCCTAAGAATTGGAGTGATTTCTTTTTAAACTAAACTAATTAAAACCATGACAAAGAATGAATTAGGAAAATACTTTTGGACAACTTATATGATAAAGGCAATACCCAAGGAAGAATCCACCTAGACTTCATTAGTACTTTCGATTCATATGATTTATTCACTTATCTTAATTCGTAGAAATCCCTGATTTATGTTAATATCTCTTTCAAGACTAAAAACAACTGACTCTAGGTTGATTAATTGAAATCTCTTTCTAATTAAAACCCCTATTGTCGCATTAACTCGATCTATGGATTCCCTTATTAGATTTGACTCTAATCTGGTAGATTTTCGTCGCCCTATTTCTAGGGTAGTAATCAACTCTGCTTAATTGTGTTGATCTACTCTTAAACAGGGACTTTCTCTCCTCTGAATAAGCACATTCGACTTGTATCAATAACCTGAATTATCAAAACAAGAATAAGCACTCACAATTAAGAATAAGAAGAAGCATTTATCTTATAAATCAAATAGTAATAAGATCTGTCTTAGGTTTCATCCCCTTAGGTATTTAAGGGGTTTAGTTCATAATGATAAAGGAAAACATCTTTAAATAAGGAAAACAACAAAATATAAGAAGACCCAAACTTCAGGAGAAATTAATAGGAGATCTTCAGTCTTGATGGAAATCCTCCTTCCAAGCTGCTCCCGAAGGCTGTCTTCGAGTATTTTCTACCTTCTACTCGGTGTCCCCTTTTAGGTTGCCCCTTAGGGTGTTTATATAGGCTTCAAAACTCCTTTCTTGGCCTACAAGTAGCCTTTTTCGAATAGAATTAGACTTGGGTTCGGCAGGGACACGCCCATGTGACACGCCATGTGACACGTCCGTGCGTGATGGTTTGGGCCGTGCTCAATTCTACTTGTCATCCACGGTCGTGTGGTCTGCCCATGTGTGGAAGTCCAGGCCATGTTGATTTTCGAGGTATGCCCATTTTGTCCTTTTTTGGCCCGTTTCTCGTTCTTTTTGGATCCCTAAGCTCTCCTGAGTGTAAAACATGAAATTAAAGGATTAGGAGCATCGAATTCATCAAATCTAATGAAAATTCATCCAAAAATAAGTTAAGCATGAGGTTAAAATATGTAGAAATTGAGGTTTATCAAATGTCCCCACACTTAAGCATTTGCTTGTCCTCCAGCAAAATTCTCAACTTACAATTAAAATTAACTTTCTTATTTCATAATTCTCGTTAATAATGTTTCATCATAATTTATAGATGATTCATACATTGATAATTTAACTAAAAGAGTCCTAAAGATTCAAACAATCTAAGTCATCAATTTTTATAGCACGAAAACATAGGTGTTTCCCCTTACCTAAATAATCACCTTTGATTTAAAATCGACAAGAATTGACATCCTCACGAAAGATTCACTCAAATCACTCAAAGTGTTTAAGGTTTAAGTTAAGCATTAAAAAGTCAAACCTGAAAAGTTAATCCCATAAGCTTGCATGAAAATCAAATCTCCACCACTATAAAATGAGATGATACACAAATCAAAAGGTCTTAAAAAGGATTGTACGAGGCTTGGGTTAAAGGTGTGGATAAAGGCTGAATTAGAGGGTTAAAATCGAGATCGAATGGATCAATTACCTAACTAGAAAAATAACTAATACTGAATGATTACATAATTGAACTTATCACTACTACATGAACTTCTTCTCAAAGTATGAAATTAAGCATTTAAGCTCATAGAACTAAGTAATGATTTTTTTTAAGAATAATAAGAACAAGTATTTATAACGACTGAAATAAAGAACATAGTTAGGCAACTGCTCACATCAAATCTCGACAAAAAGGGGCTCAAAGAATAGGAAGAATTCTCAATGAATAAAAAAGAATAGGTCTTGGTTTAAAATTAAGGATAAATGAAAAAAAAAACGGTTTATTAGGATTCAAAGGGGTTTACTAGGGATTAATTATGAGGGTAGGCTTTTTATGGAGTAAGTGGGTTAGATCTTAGGTGCCTTTATCATCTCAGTATATCAAATCAAAAGTGTGGTCTCGACATGCATAATCGAAGCAAGTTCTAGAATAACAAATCAATTTTGACACACTCATAACCAACAATAAAGTGAGCAAGAAAAGGATATGCTCTTAAAGGATCAAAATCTCACAAAAATTATGGTTTTTGATGTCAACCTTGCAAATTTCAAACTTCAAAGTAATATTTAAATTTAGTGAAATAACCTCATAAATTTTTAATTCTGAAAATAGACTTATCATGTTTGATTCTCTAATGTCTTAAAGTTTAAACCATCAGTGCACAATTATCTATGACTTAATCCAAAACATGATAAAAATCATAAGTTAATAAAAAATTTATTCTAATAGTGATATGAGAATTTTTACTTAAGAATAAGACATAATTCAAGGATTTTCAAATAATACCATAATTAACCTCCCCACATTTAAGATGTACATTGTCCTCAATGTACAAAGATAGATAAGGGTAATATAGTAATAAAATCATAAGATAGGGAGAGAAGTGAAACTTCCTGAATTTTGGATGGAATCAAGAAATCTGATAAATTCGGGCAAAGGTGGGGGAGGATACTCCGGTGGTGGTGTGGTCGTTCCTTAAGAAAAAACAGCCAGAGATAAAAAGAAATCAAAATATACTAATATAAATTAAAGACAAGAAAGATAAAGGGAAAGAATTTAAAAATGAAAATAAAAGAAAAAGAAAAATTAAATGGACTCAAAGGTCCTTGTCTTGTTGATTCACTGAAGTAGCCGGCATGAACTTATAAGGAAGTTGTAGTATATCTACTGTACAGTGGTCGCGCACAGGAAGACCGCGCCGGAATCTTTGCGCTTTTTCGAAAAGGGGATGGTGACCTTTGGTCTTGCCTCGAGTATTAGTCATTATGTATGGTGGCAAGGATGGTGGTTGGTCTAGTGGTGGTGTAAAGAAGGAATAAGGGAAAGGGGGAAAGGGAAAAGAAGGGAGAAAAATAATGGGAAAAGAAAAGGGAAAAAGGGGTTTTCGGGCTGAAGGAGAAGTGAGAAAGTGGAGTAACTGGAGTGAGGAGGTGGTGGCCAGAAAAAGGGATGTGGTGGCTAGGGTTTGGGGGGAGAAGATTTGGGGAAGAAAGTGAATGGGAGAAGGGGGTTTAAATAGAGATTTGGGACACATGGTCGTGACCCACGCCTGTGTAGAGGTTTCCACGCCCATGTTGCTTAATCAATGTCGACCACGGCCTAAAAGCACGGGCGTGTTGTACGCCCGTGTGACTTTCTCAGTTTCAACCACGGCTCTTTGGCACGGGCGTGTCGTACGTCCGTGTCATTTACTCAGTATTGTCCACGGTTTTAGGGCATGCTTATGTTAGTTTATCATAGTCCCGTATTCTTTAATTAGTATCGACCACGGCCGCATCACACGACCGTGTCGTTTTATCGCAGCCCGTGTTTTGGGGAAAATTTTCGCCCTGTTTCTGCACAGTCTCCGCCATGCCGATGTGTCTACTCGTGGTGTCCACACGACCACGGCCATGCCCATATGTAAGGCCGTGTGGTAAGAAAAACCTGCGCTTGTTAATTTGGTTAGTTTTTAGTTAAGTGCTAAAAAAATAAAAAATATAGACATTAATGGGGTTAGTGCTCGGGTTGCCTCTCGAGAAGCGCTTGTTTAGAGTCCTCAGCTAGACCTACCTTTTATTCACATAATCATGGTGGTTCGAGGAGTTGAAACTGCTCATTTGCTATCAACTTGGTTAAAGTAATGTTTTAGACGAGTCCTATTTACCTTGAAGGTGCCAAATCTGGAATGAGTTACCTCGACTGTACCGTATGGGAAAATATGCCAAAAATAAGCCAAGCATGGGGTTAAAATATGTATAAATTGAGGTTGATCATAGGGAAACCTTTGTAGCGATCTCTATTATAAGGAAGCCTTTGTGGCTATCTCTTAATGAATGCCTTATGGCAAAATCTATTAAAAGGACACCGTTGTGGCAAAACTCTGAAAGGAAAGTCCTTGTGGTTATCTTTGGAAAGGAATGCCTTCGTGGTAGAAATATGAAGAACGAATATCATGGTGACCATCTGAAGAACAATGCCTTTGGGCAGACACTGAATGAATGGAAAACCTTGCATAGTTATAATGGATGAATAGAAAGGCTAGTGTGCACTAGAGTACATGGCGAGGAAAAGATATGAGTTGAAAGTAAGAATACAGAGTGCACTAAAGTAAGGAAGATATAGTCAAATCCTGAGATAAGTATTGGGCATAGTCTACCCCGCCCGTAGGTATGATAAGACTAGTAAGTATGAAATAAGTTATTATGTAAAGATAAGAGTAAAGAAAGGGAATAGAAGGTAAATATATTTTAAGTATAGTATGCAAAAGAGAAGGAAAATGGTTCTATATAACGAAGAAAGATGGTAGCTTCAGAATTGTCCCCGCCAAAGAAGGTAGAAAGGTCAAGAAAGACTCCAAGGATGCGCGAAAAAACATATGTAATGGACAATGAATGAAAAAGGTATCTTGAGGTTTACCTCACCAAGTTCTTACGAACTTACAAAAGTTATTTCTATTTTTAGGTCTATAACGGAATGTACACCAAGAGACGATGTTAGGGCTACATCAAGGAAGTGGCGCGTTGGGCTGTTATGCATACAGAGGAAATCAAGTGGCATGTCAAAGTCTGTGCCTAGATAGATAAGTAGTATCCCAAAGTATATCCAGTAGACTAAAAGATAAATTAGGAAAGTCTAAAATCTTATTGAGCTGAAATAATAACTATACATTGTATTTTTACAAGAAAATCTGTAGTAGTCGTAGATAGTCAATTGTACATAGGAGAAATGTAAGTGTAACCATACAATGTATGCCCATAAGAAATTCTGTTATACAAAGATAGACGTTTATATCAATGAATAAGAAAGAAAGTTTAAAGTTACATCTGTATAAGGCGTAACACCTGAGATTCAGATATAGTAGATCGAGTCAAGTCAGTCGAGGGCATTATAGTATCTATTGAAGGTATCTGTGTAGATATGAAGAAGACAGAGGTTATTCTAGAATGGAAACAACCTAAGAACAGTTTTGAGATCTGAAGTTTCCTGAGTTTAACTAGTTATTAACGGAGATTTGTCGAAGAGTTTTCTCTTATTGCTGCCCCTTTGACTAAGTTGTTTAGGAAGAATGTTAATTCAAATGGACTATTGATCAAGAATCCAGTTTTGAGAATCTTAAGTCAATGTTGAATCAAGAACCGATTTTGTTTCAGCCCGAATCTAGAAAAGATTATGTGGTGTACAGTGATGCATCTAATATTGGTCTTGGTTGGGTACTGATGCAAAACAGTAAGGTTGTAGCTTATGCATCGAGATAACTTAAATCAAATGAGTACAACTATCCAACTCATGATCTGGAATTGGCAACTGTAGTGTTTGCACTAAAGATTTGGAGACACTACCTGTATGGTGAGAAGTGTATCATTTACACAGATCACAAGAATCTTAAGTATTTTTTTCTCCCAAAAAAAGTTGAACTTAAGACAGTAGAGGTGGATTAAGTTGCTTAAGGATTTTTATTGTACCATTGAGTATCATCTCGAGAAAGCCAATGTTGTGGCAGATGCTCTGAATAGAAGATTGATGATTGACCTGAGGGAAATGTTTGCAAGGATAAGTTTGTATAAGGATGGTGGCTTATTAGCAGAGTTGCAAGTGAATCCTACTTTAGTTAGTAAGATTAAGGATAAGTAGCCTTTAGATGTCTCTCTGTTGTATTGGGTTAAACAGGTTAAGAAAGGTAAGATTGTAGACTTTAGGTTCAATTTAGATGATATTCTGTGCTTTTGAGGGAGATATTACGTGCCGAATGATAAGGATCTAAAACAGTCTATTCTTTGGAAAGCACATAGCAGTCCTTGTGCTATGCATCCTGAAGGAAATAATATGTATCGCGATCTAAGAGAACTATATTGGTGGCTTGATTTGCATTGAGAGGTGATGGATTATGTGTCTGACATACCAGCAAGTGAAAGTTGAGCACCAACTTCCTTCTGGTCTGTTGCAGCATATTAGGATTCCTCAGTGGAAGTGGGAACAAGTCACTATGGAATTTTTTAGTGGGTTGCCCTTGACACCTACTAAGAAAGATTTCATCTAGGTAATTTTGGATTGGTTGACTAAGTCAGCTCACTTCCTGCCGGTTCGTACGGGTTACTCTCTGCAGAAGCTAGCTAGATTGTATATCCCTAAGATTGTGAGACTGCATGGGATGCCTATATCAATTATTTCTAATTAGGGTCCCCATTTTACATCCCGATTCTGGAAAATGTTACACGAGGCACTTAGTACTCGATTGGACATCAATACAACATACCATTCACAAACTGATGGATAGTCGAAGAGGATTATTCAAATTTTAGAGGATATGCTGAGGAGTTGTGTTATGGACGTCATAGGTAGTTAGGAGGAGTACTTGCCTTTGGCCGAGTTCACGTATAATAATAGTTTTTATTAGAGCATACAGATGGCTCCTTACAAGGCTTTGTATGGTCATAAGTGCCATACACCTTTGTGTTGGACTGAATTGGGCAAACGAAAGATTTTAGGTTCGAAACTGGTTTAGGAAACTGAGTGTAAAGTTAGACTGATTCAAGACTAATTGAAAGTGGCTTCGGATAGACAGAAGTTGTATGTAGATATGAAGAGAAACAACATAGAGTTCATTGTTGGGTATCAGGTTTTTTTGAATATGTAACGTCTTGGATTTGGGCCTAGTAAAATTGGGCTTATTGGGCCTTGGGCTTGGGAGCGTTTAAAATTTCTGAGAATAAGAGAACGTCACTAATGCAATTTGGACCTATTAGGTGAGTGATTTTGGAAGGTTAGGGGGCTTCCAAAATCCCGGGGTTAAACCTGGGTTAGGAAAAATTTTGGTTTTAGGTGAATAAAACCCTGGGAGTTAGTAAGTAGGCTTTAAGAATAAAATGTGGTGAGAAATGACATAAAACGAGTTGTGGTCTAGTGGCAAATGGCGCCACATAGGAGACAAGGGAATGACGCCACACAAGGAAGCAAGGGGTCCAAGGTTCAAGTCTTGGCACTTGCATTTCATTTTGATTTATTTTTAGATGGACTTAGACTTTGGTCATAGACTTATATTTAGTTGCGCATGTTTTAAGACAACAAGGAGCTAGTTGGTAAAGTGGCTAGCGGCGTGGATTATGTTACAAGGGAGCCTGAGTTCGAATCCCATCGCAAGGAAAAAAGGATATTTATTTTGCTAAGTTAGGACGGCCAGAGTTTGTGTTGGAATTAAACTCTGCTGAAGGAGGGATCCCACATCGGGAAGCTAGCAAGAGGGAAGGTGAGAAGCTGGCTTTAAATAGAGCAATCTATGAGGAGAGTAAGGGTACCTTGGTCGGCGTTGGGCATAGGAGTGGTCGGAGCGCGGATCAACTCCAGATTCCTATCAGGTGTGTATTTCGCACTACTCTAGCTGTAGAGCGGCAAATGCCGAAATGCCAGTCACACGGCAATGGTAGCCACACGAGCGTGCGAGCGCACGTGTGGGAGTTTCGATGCGATAGTTGAGGCCATCATGAGTGTTTTTGTGGGTTAGGCTACTTTGGGCCAAGTGGGCCCAATGGGCCCGTGGGTCCATATGAATAAATTGTATGATTATGTAGTAGATATTGAACTGGTCTATGTGAATCTCATATCTATGGCTAGATTTGGGCTAAATGGGCCACACGAGCGTGTGGGCCCATTTGGGCCGAAAATAGGCCATAGGCCCATTCGCATCGTTATCTCTGTTTAGAATACCTTAGTTTGTAAAATTACCGAAATACCCTCGACTTGTAAAATTACCGTAGTACCCCCGGTTTGTAACATTACCGAAATAACCTCGATTTGTGAAATTACCAAAGTAACCCTAATTTGCAAAATTACTGAAATACCCCCAGTTTAGAAAATTACTAAAATACCTCTGATTTATGAAATTATTGAAATACCCTTAATTTGCGAAATTACCAAAATATCCCTAATTTATGAAATTACCAAAATAGGCCCAATTTGTAAAATTATCGAAATACCCCTGATTTGTAAAATTACCGAAATACCCCCAGTTTGCAAAATTACCGAAATACCCCCAGTTTATGAAATTACCGAAATACCCTTAATTTGTGAAATTACCGAAATACCCTCAGTTTGTGAAATTACCGAAATACCCCTAGGTTGCAAATTTACCGAAATACCCTTGGTTTGTGAGATTACCAAAATACCCCTGGTTTGCGAAATTACTAGAATACCCTCTATGGGTAAAGTTACCGAAATACCCTCGACGGGTAAAATTATCGAGATGCCCTTACGAGGCGAAATGATCGTTTTAGTCCTAACCGATTAAACGACCGTTGTACCCTCGGGGTAGTACTAGTGTTGTATGTGTTAATTGTATGATTGATTATGTTTGAGATGCACTGCATACATGGATTAGTTATGAATAGAATTACCGAAATACCCTTGAAGGGTAGGATTATCGAAATACCTTATAGGATAAAATGACTATTTTGCCCTTGTAGGTAAAAGACTGATTTAGACTGTGAATTTGATTGATTTGACTGTGATTGTATAACTATGAGCTTAACTGACTTGACTATGAGCGTGTGGCTGATATGCTGTTAGTACATGTTTAGATAACTGTTACTGAGCATGGCCATTTCGCATACATGTGTAATGATTGAGCATGACATACACAACATATTGCTTGGGGTTGGGATATGTATTTGGAGGAAGTACTGTACTGGTGGCTATGCCACATTATATTGATCCAGTGGCTCTGCCACGATATATTGATTTTAGTGGCTCAACCACGTATACTGCTACTGGCAGCTTTGCTGCATTGATACTGGCAGCTCGGTTGCGTTCTTGGTGTGTAAGCCTGGGTGGGTTGACTTGGTCCCCACATGGAGTGTAGGGCTGGTATGGGTGGTGTGATGGTTGGATTGGGTTGGGATGCATCCTCATACTGTTGCATATCTGTTTATGAGATCTGTCACTGTAATGGGCTTAGGCCACTTGTTCTATTATTGGTTTGGGCTGGGCCCAATTGATACTGTTATGGGCTATGACCCAAATAATTTCATAGTGGGCTTTGACCCACGTATGCTCTGATTTGTACTGTACTGTTATTGTTGAAAGGGCTTCAGCCCGGACTATTTAGGTTTCTGCTTCTGTATATTGATTGTTACTCTGGTAAAGGGATTACAAACTGAGTTTTCGCAAACTTACCCCATTTTTAACTGTGCATGTAATCCCCAACCTTAGACAGATCGGAGCTGCGAGGGGCTCGGAGGTGACCACACGTCCGATGGGCTTTAAAGTAAAAGTCTTATTTTTATTTTAGTTTAATTTGTTGGGTTATAAATTTTGTAATAAGGCCTTCAGATTTTTGAACTTTAAGTTTTGGGATTTTATTATTTTATAAGTGCTAGAAGTAGAACATGATTTATCGGAAATAAATACTGTTTTTCAAAATATCACGTTTCGCAACTGTTTTAAATTAAGCTTTCCGCAATAAATAAGGTTTTAAAGATAATAATGTTTTCCATGAATGATTTCTAATAAACCACGTTTTGAAAATAAGAAAACGAAATCTGAGGTTTTGAATAACAGAAAGTTTTAAGTTCTTTAAGAAGGGTTTCTAATGAAAGCACAGTTTTCGAAAAACTCTTCAATGGTATCAGAGCCCAGTTGTAAAACTCGGCTGTGGATTGGGTTTTCAAAATTGAATTTCTAAAAGTGTCGTTTCAAAAGGCTTAAAAAGATTTGAAGATCTGAAATGTTGTATTGACCGTTTTTCTGAAAGTGTGGTACACCGAGTCTCCGGCGCCGAATCCGTAAGTTTTCTGAATACTTTTGTCTGTTTAGAAATTTAAATATAGTGAGTTAGAAATGCGGTGGTTTCTTTAGATACTGGACTGTATTTTTGGTATTTATTTTGTGTGTGTTTTGCTTGGATGTGATGTTGGATATAGAAATTGGTTGCGTGTAAAATATCTGTCTGCTTCAATGGTTAGGTGTTTGAGTATGTGAAGGGAGTTCCAAGTGCTAGTTAAAATATGATAGGGATATTACAATTAGAGTGCGCAGCGAAAGCGTAGTGGTGTAACCTATGTTGTGCAGCTATTATATAATTGGTAATTTTGAGGACGAAATTTTTTTAAGGGGGTAGATTTGTAACGACCTGAATTTGGGCCTAGTAGAATTGGGCTTATTGGGCCTTGGGCTTGGGAGCGTTTAAAATTTTTGAGAATAAGAGAACGGCTCTAATGCAAGTTGGACCTATTAGGTGAGTGATTTTGGAAGGTTAGGGGGCTTCCATGAAGTCCCGGGATCAAACCTAGGCTTAGGAAAAATTTTGGTTTTAGGTGAATAAAACCCTAGGAGTTAGTAAGTAGGCTTTAAGAATAAAATGTGGTGAGAAATGACACAAAAGGAGTTGTGGTCTAGTGGCAAATGGAACCACATAGGAGACAAGGGAATGACGCCACACAAGGAAGCAAGGGGTCCAAGGTTCAAGTCTTGGTGCTTGCATTTCATTTTGATTTCTTTTTAGATGAACTTAGACTTTGGCCATAGACTTATATTTAGTTGCGCATGTTTTAAGACAACAAGGAGCTAGTTGGTAAAGTGGCTAGCGGCGTGGATTATGTTACAAAGGAGCCTGAGTTCGAATCCCATCGCAAGCAAAAAGGGATATTTATTTTGCTAAGTTGGGACGGTCAGAGTTTGTACTGGAATTAAACTCTGCTGAAGGAGGGATCCCACATCGGGAAGCTAGCAAGAGGGAAGTTGAGAAGCTGGCTTTAAATAGAGTAATCTATGAGGAGAGTAAGGGTACCTTGGTCGGCGTTGGGCATAGGAGTGGTCGGAGCGCGGATCAACTCCAGATTCCTATCAAGTGTGTATTTCGCACTACTCTAGTTGTAGAGCGGCAAATGCCGAAATGCCGGTCACACGGCAATGGTAGCCACACGAGCGTGCGAGCGCATGTGTGGGAGCTTCGACGCGATAGCTGAGACCATCATGAGTGTTCTTGTGGGTTAGGCTGCTTTGGTCCAAGTGGGCCCAATGGGCCCGTGGGTCCATATGAATAAATTGTATGATTGTGTAGTAGATATTGAACTGGTCTATGTGAATCTCATATCTATGGCTAGATTTGGGCTAAATGGGCCACACGAGTGTATGGGCCTATTTGGGCCGAGAATGGGCCATAGGCCCATTCGTATCGTTATCTCTGTTTAGAATACCTTAGTTTACAAAATTACTGAAATATCCTCGATTTACAAAATTACTGAAATACCCTCGACTTGTAAAATTACCGAAGTACCCCCCGGTTTGTAAAATTACCAAAATACCCTCGGTTTGTGAAATTACCAAAGTACACCTAATATGCAAAATTACCGAAATACCCTCAGTTTGGAAAATTACTAAAATACCCTGATTTATGAAATTACCAAAATAACCATAATTTGTGAAATTACCGAAATACCCCTGATTTATGAAATTATCGAAATACCCACAATTTGTAAAATTATCGAAATACCCCTAATTTGTGAAATTACCGAAATACCCCCGGTTTGCAAAATTACCAAAATACCCCTAGTTTATTAAATTACCGAAATACCTTCGATTTACAAAATTATCAAAATACCCTCAGTTTACGAAATTATCAAAATACCCTTGGGTTGCAAAATTATCGAAAAACCCTTGGTTTGCGAAATTACCAAAATACCCCTAGTTTGCGAAATTACTAAAATACCCTCCATGGGTAAAGTTACCGAAATATCCTCGATGGGTAAAATTACCGAGATGCCCTTACGAGGCGAAATGACCGTTTTACTCCTAACCGATTAAACGACCGTTGTACCCTCGGGGTAGTACTAGTGTTGTATGTGTTAATTTTATGATTAATTATGTTTGAGATGCATTGCATACATGGATTAGTTATGAGTAGAATTACCGAAATACCCCAGAAGGGTAGGATTATCGAGATACCCTTATAGGGAAAAATGACTATTTTGCCCTTGTAGGTAAAAGACTGATTTAGACTGTGAATTTGACTGATTTGGCTGTGATTGTATAAATATGAGCTTAACTGACTTCACTGTGGGCGTGTGACTGATATGCTGTTAATACATGTTTAGATAACTGTTACTGAGCATGGCCATTTTGCATACATGTGTAATGATTGAGCATGACATACACGACATATTGCATGAGGTTGGGATATGTATTTGGAGGAAGTACTGTACTGGTGGCTATGCCACGTTATACTGATTTAGTGGCTCTGCCACGATATACTGATTTCAGTGGCTCAGCCACGTATACTGCTACTGGTAGCTTTGCTGCGTTGATACTGGCAGCTCGTCTGCGTTCTTGGTGTGTAGGGCTAGGTGGGTTGACTTGGTCCCCACATGGAGTGTAGGGCTGGTACGGGTGGTGTGATGGTTGGATTGGGTTGGGATGCATCCTCATACTGTTGCACATTTGTTTATGAGATCTGTCACTGTACTGGGCTTAGGCTACTTGTTCTGTTATTGGTTTGGGCTAGGCCCAATTGATACTGTTGTGGGCTATGACCTAAATAAATTCGTAGTGGGCTTTGACCCACGTATGCTCTGACTGTTTAGGTTTCTGCTTCTGTATACTGACTGTTACTCTGGTAAGGGGAGTATACACTGAGTTTTCACAAACTCACCCCGTTTTTAACTGTGCAGGTAATCCCTAGCCTTAGACGGATCGGAGCTGCGAGGGACTCGGAGGTGACTACACGTCCGATTGGCTTTAAAGTACAAGTCTTATTTTTATTTTAGTTTAATTTGTTGGGTTATAAATTTTGTAATAAGGCCTTAAGATTTCTGAACTTTAAGTTTTGGGATTTTATTGTTTTATAAGTGCTAGAAGTAGAACATGATTTATTGAAAATAACTACTGTTTTTCAAAATATCACATTCCCCAACTGTTTTAAATTAAGCTTTCCACAATAAACAAGGTTTTAAAGATAATAATGTTTTCCATGAATGATTTCTAATAAACCACGTTTTGAAAATAAGCAAACGAAATCTGAGTTTTCGAATAGCAGAAAGTTTTAAGTTCTTTAAGAAGGGGTTTTAATGAACGCATGGTTTTCGAAAAACTCTTCAATGTGACACGCCAGATTTGGGCCTAACTTCTAGGCCGGGTTTGGGGTGTTATAGAATGTATCTTTGTGGAAGAAAGTTATGAGATTTGGTCGAATGGGCAAGTTGAGCCCAATATTTATTGGACCCTACTGAATTCTTAAGAGAGTTGGATCAGTGGCTTATCAGTTAGAGTTACCTCCTGAGTTGGATTGTATTCATGATGTGTTCCATGTTTCTATGTTGAGGTAGTACCAATCTGACCCTTCTGATGTTATCCCGATTGAGGAGATAGAGGTGAGATCAGATTTGTCTTTCGTGGAGGAACCTGTGCAAATTTTGGATCGTAAGGTTAAGGTTCTGAGAAAAAAGCAGATTCTATTGGTCAAGGATTTATGAAGGAACCATGGCACTGAAGATGCCACTTGGGAGCCAAAAGACTCGATTCATCAACAATACCTTCATCTGTTTGGATTAGGTAAATTTCAAGGACAATTTTTTTAAGGAAGGAAGAGTTGTCACGCCTCAATTTATAATTATATGTTGTTAATGTTTTAACAAGAAGGAGTTATTGGTCTAACAATTAAGCGTTAGTGAATTTTTCCTTGAGACTCGCGTTCAAATCCCTTCCCTAGCAATTTTTTTTGCGGCACTCTTTGTTTCTAAACACTAATGTTGCCCTTCGTATTTTTAAAACCCTAATATATAACATATTTTCTCCATTTTTGTTTTCACATTGCCACACTTGTCCAAAAGCCCTAAAATTATTTTCTCTCCATTTTTCTTTCCTCCTCCTCGTGCTGCAGTTCTCATTTGTTCCTCTCAATTTTCCTTCTTTCTTTTGGCTTGTGTCGTCACCCGTACCACCGTCGCCATTGTCCTTATAACCCTGCACCATCGTCACCACCCCCTTGCTCCATTTTTTCTTTTCGTCGTCCCTATCTTCTCTTCCCATCTTTTTTCTACTATTTTATTTCTTCACTTCCTTTCTCCCTTGTGCCGTACCTATTATTGCTGCCCCTCCTATTTTCTTTCATTTTTCTCTTGATCGACACTCCTTCACCATAGCCGTTGCATCGTCACCGCTCCATCACCGCCATTTTTTTATTCTTCTCTCTTTTCTATTTCATTTTTTTTCCTTGTATTAGAATTTCCTATTATTTTTGTCTACTTTATTTCTTTTCATCTTTTCTTGTTTCACCAATGTCGAATCATCATTACTATGTGTGGATCTATCATTTTAGATCTATAAGCTAGTGTTGTGTAAGTGTTTCTTCTAGATCTCTAATTTTTTATGTATAACTTGTGTGTTAACATCCCTTTTCAAATTTATCATTCAGATCTCACCATTTTTCTTATCGGATTTTTTAAGGCCAATTTTAACAGTGTGCTTTAGGTGTGTTCCTTGTTAAGGTGCGAATTTTGAAAGAGATCAATTTAGATCTGAACTATAGAAGCATTGTCGTATCTGAACTGTATAAGCATTGTTGTATCAGAATTGTAGAAGCATTGTCGTATCGGATTTGTAGATTAGTAAAAGAGTAAGTATCTCTAAGAATCAGATCTTGTTGTAAAATCTCATTTCTAACTTGGTCGAACATATTAACGGTGTTAGCCGAATTTAATGTGTTGCTTTCTGTGCGCTATTGTTCTTTCATGGTCCAGATATCGATGAGATTTGATCAGATTTATTTTGTGGAGTACATCATTTTAGATCTAGTGCTAAGTAGACGTGCAAATTAAGGTGTGTGTCTGACCTTGAGTGATCTGTGTTTAAATGACGTATGTTGCATTATTGTGAAATTGATTGAATAGTATTATGATATCAAAGTGATGGATAAATGTGCCAATACAATTTCCAGAGTGGGCCGAATGTAAGTATCCCTAACTATGACTTCTGTGATGATTGAAAATTGTGTATGCTAATTACTATATGATTTGTTCTGACTCACATGTTTCTATATGGCATAAATCTGTTATTGTTATTCTGGACTCATGAAAAGACATGATTATTATTATTGTCGTACTGAATACATGAAAAAATCATGCCTACTATTTCTGTTAAAACTAACTGTATGTCAAAACATGCCTATTGTACTGATTCTGTTCTGATATGCCATATCACATTGCATAGGGTTGGGATGAATATGAAAGGAGGAAGTTATAGTAGTATATTTGCGTATTTGGTAGTTTATCCATATAATTCTGGCAGTTTATCTACAATTACTGGTGGTTTGTCCACAATGTAGTGTGTAGGGATGGATGAGTTCTGAGGAACTCTTACCGTGGTGTGTATCAGATGTTGGGTAGGAACCTTTTTGAATTCTACATATTGCATTGCCATACATGAGCATGAATTTATTCACTGAAATCTGTGATTCTGTATTATTATGGAATTCTGAATATCGGTTGTCTTGAATGTTATATCTTATTTATTGATTTTGATCTCTTGAGTTATGACTTACACTAAACTTTGTAAGCTCACCTTCTTAATTTACTTTCTTACATATAACTAGTGAGGTTAGGATTTGCATTCAACAAACGAATGACCATATCAGATATTTTCAATGAAAAGTATTTTAACTTAATTTATGTTTTTTGATTTGGAATTTGTAATAATTTTATTTTGATCATGGCATAGGTTTGGATTTGGCTTATTTTGGTTTGCATGACATCAGAACTTTACTGGTTAAATTTAATAATTAGATTTATGCATGAAACATAGTTTTAAACATTAAACTATAATAACCATTTTTCCGCTGCAATATTGGAAATGAGTTTTGGAAAGTAAATAAAATTAGAAATCAACATGGTTTTTCAAAATAATTAAACTTTGCAAATTAAACATTGAATTCAATAAGCTTTTGAAACTAATAAGTTTTTATAAAACTAAGTTAATCGCTCGATTTTACTTTTCCAGAGAAGATAAGAAAATAATTTTAAAAGTACGTTCTGAAATCTGACGATTTAGCTTGGCCATTTATTTGGTCTATGTAACCTTCAAGATCTGATCATAACATCTAGGCCGAGTTGGAGAGGTTACGTTAACACGTAATTCAATATTCACCAGCACATAGCACGTCAATCCAATAATTCATCATAATATCTTATTCCAAGTGTCTAGTTTATATGCTCTTCACTTTTCTTATTTCAATATAATCACCAAGTTCACGATTTAGTCCTTAGCATCATGAACATACAATATTTACTATAATCTTACTTCAAAATCACTTAATGTCTATTTTCATTACCATATGTCACTTCAATTAAGCTTTCTTTTAAAATGTTCTATTTCACATGTCAAATTATTTTACACTTTATTTTACTAATTTACCACAACTTTCACAAAGTTCACATTTTAATCTTTAGGTAATAAGAGAATTCAATGGTACTTACCACTCTTCAACATTTAATCATTTGTTTTTTCTCTTTTCTTTTCCACTTGGACCACTTCCTTTATCTCTCTCTTTAACAAGATTAAACTTGAAAACATTATGAAAACTTAATATTCATACATTGTTCTCTTGATATCAAACCTTAGTTTGATTTTTCCTCTCCTCCAATATGAACATACATCTTCCTCACTTAAAAATCACCTTGCTATGATGTTGCATTCTTGGTTTCACTAAGGATTTCTATGGAAATTTGGTCATTTCTAGCTTGAATTTGATGATTATGGTGGAAAGGGACTAAATTGTAAAAGAATGAAAACTTCAATTAAATGCAAAGGGAGTCTTGCTTGAGAATGAAAGAAATGTGATGGAAAATTGTACATCTTTCTATCCAAATATCCAACTATTTAATTAATAAAAAAATTTAATATTAAAATAATAAAATAATTTTAAAATAATCAAAACAATCATCTTTCAACACTTTCCTTCCTTAATTATTAACATGATAATCAAAAATGGGAAATGACCATTTTTCCCTTTTAGACTATTTTCCACTTTTAAAAATTATAATTTAGTCCCTCTAATTTCTCCTCTTATTCGATTTGATTCTTATTCACTAATTTATTTTACTGTTTAGTCCTTTCTACCCTTGGGACATTTTTACTATTTGTCCTTCAACTTTTTTGTATTTATGCCTTGCCCCCAAAAATTTTGAGTATTTGCACTTGAGTCACAAAGCTTTTCACATCTTTTCAATTTAGTCTCCACCATAAATTAATATATCACGACATAATTCTAAATTCAACTTTATTTGGCATCCACCAACCTTCTCTTTTATCATTTATATTTCTCATTTTACTTTACCGAGAAATTCATTATGCACGATTTCCACTTAATACTACTTTCAAATAATAATAACATAATGATTTTAAGGATGTCCATGGTTCCAATTAATGTCAATGTTTTTTTTTTTTCAAAAAAAGAAGAGATAAAAAGGAATAATATTTGATGCACGGTCGATACATAAGTCTCATGCACCATTAATAAATAATAGCATAACACATCATCATTAAATTAAAAAAATGGAAGACTTGGAAATAAATACAAATAATTTTATCTAAACATAATTGAACATTAATTGTAACTATTATAAATAAATATTAACAACTCTCATATATAGAATCTTGGCATAGCTTTTGTCAATTTTACCCTTATTTTTTTGTAATCTAAATTTGACTATTAACCTTTCAAAAAGAGTCAAATAGCTTGCTTTTAATGATGTTGGCATGACAACCTGTGTGACAATCAACATGTACTTCATGCTGAAATAACACTATTTGTCTTATATGTCACGTGAACAAATAATTTAAAAATTATAAAAAAATTAAAAATTATAAAAAGTTTAAAAAAGAACATGAAGCACACGTGGATTGTCATGTTTAAAATTTTAATATTTTAGTCAATATTCCCGTTCAAAAAACAACAATTCGACCCTTTTTGAAAGGTTACTAGTCAAATTTGATTACTTTTAAAAGGTTGAGGTTCAAATTTAGCTAAAAATAATAATGGCCAAATTGAAGAAAGATGTAAACATTGATAGCTAAATTTGGCAATAGGCCTATAATAAATACTTTAAAACTTCTACCGTTAAATAATAAAGAGATAAATACAAAAAAGATACATCATCAACTTCAATCCAGTGTGTAATTTGATACGCAAATTTTGATTTTGAGCAATTATGCACATTAAACTTTAAATTTGGCTCAAACATATATATATAACTTTGATTTTGATTCAATCGTACATATTTAAATAAATGAAAAATCAATTTCTTTTTATATTAGATAAGTATAATTATTTGTATATGTAATATGTAAATGTAAAATGATGCTTATACCGAAATGATATTAGTTGTTTAGGAAAATTGAATCAAATTAAAATTTCATTTATAAAATTACACAAAATCAAAATCTATGTATAACATTACTCATTGAACCAAAATTCATTTGTATTTTAGGAATTTATCCCATAATAAAATATTATATATGTTTTAAATGAATTTTAAATATGTTTATATAATAGTAAAATTTTATTTAAAAAAAATACAAAGCAACGGAACAGGATAGGCAGTGCATATGCAAACATAGGTTGTAAGAAAATAAAGGGCTTAGCGGTTAGAAAGAAGAAGCGGAGCAATGGCTTAACATATTTGTCGCGAAACCAATCATTGTTAGGCCATTTCCAAAACAGCAACGAAAGCCTTCACATCTCTTCCCTTAAAATTCCTCTTTGATTTCCAACCAAATCAGAGAGCACAAAGAAAACAACAAAGGGGGAAAAGAGAAGTAGAAGTAGAAGATAGAAGAACACAACAGAAGATCTCTTTCTCTCTATCTCTCTAGCTGGTGTTTTAGCGATGTTTCGTTAAGAATCATTTCGGGGTTGATGTATGAAATCCAGCACTGGGGAATAATGGGTAAAACAATGGAGGTTCAGCGTATGAAGGAATTGTTGTTACTTTGGTCGAGGTTGCAAAGTAATCGTGTGGCTCTCGTGGGTGGAAATCACACTGCCGCTCGATTTTGCACTCGCTAAGTTTTGCCTTCTTCGTTCCTCTCTTTCTCGCCTGTTATAATCTCTTCCTTGTTTTACTTTAATATGCTATCTCTCGATTTTCTTTTCCGGAAAAAGTTTTCTATTTTTCTTCTCGTAAAATATACCTTGCCTTTTATCACCTTTGTTTTCTGAATTTTTGTGTTTGGATTTGTAAGCCCTTTTTTGTTTGTGTTTTAATCGATCATTTGGATCAATGGCTGCCCATATTATTTATGGACTTCTAAACAAATTCCATAAAAACAAGCATAAAGCCTTGAAAAATGGCATTAATTTGCAGTCTGGTGCACAATTGATCGTCAAAGTTCCTCGCTCTAGGGTTTTTAAGCTTCTTGCTCGGTTCTTGACGGTTTTGGCTTTGACCATATTTTTGCTTCCTTGGTCGGGAATAAGATATATCGTCAACGACGAGCCCGCTCTGCCTGTTTATACAATCAAGGCTGAAGTTGTCCCTGAGGCCGCTGATCCCATTAATCTGGAATCTCTGATATTGCTGTACAATGATTTGAACAATGAAGGTATTCTGAAACCGGGAAACAAAGGACTATTGTTAAGCGATGACTATGATGAAGAATCCATTCAGGGAAATTCCTTCCTAACCAAAACTGATATGGAATTCAGTTCTACAAATGACTTTGGTCGACTAATGTTAATCCCTGACGAGTCCTTCGATTTCATCTTCACTGAAAACATTCAATCCGCCCTCGAATTCATCGACCGGAGTCTCAAAGTTGGCGGTATTGTTGCTGTTCAGCAGCTGGACTCATCGCTTTCATTCAACAAGCCGTCTAATTACAAGATTGTTTATTTCAGGAAATTCAATTCCAACCTTTTTGTGATGAAAAAGGTTGAGAATGCTCGACCGATCCCAAGTTCCCTAAGGCGGCTTTTGGGGTATAATACATCAGAAGCGAAACGGGCAGCATTGAAGAAATTGGAAGACGTTCTTCTTGAACCACCAAGAGCATCCTCAGGGACGTCCAGAACTTACCTTAAACGAACGAAATATTTGCCAGATCTATTGGG
Source organism: Gossypium australe (assembly GCA_005393395.2). Taxonomy (NCBI): domain Eukaryota; kingdom Viridiplantae; phylum Streptophyta; class Magnoliopsida; order Malvales; family Malvaceae; genus Gossypium; species Gossypium australe. Next base: position 127,714,572 of record CM016616.1, on the reverse strand, counting down.
GGACTCACTCGAAAGCTACCCCCGTCGGGTTTTCATTGATGTAGGCTTGCCTAAGAAAGATGGCGGCAGTGCCACCACCTGGTTTGTCAAGAATTATCCCACAAGGAATCTGAAGTTCGAGATGTACAAGATCGAGACACTGACCAAGGACTCTACCAAGAAAGAGGTGCCGCAGACTGCGGCGGAGACTGGGATGTCGAATTGGCTGAGGAAGAACGTGAAGGAGGAAGAGTATGTAGTGATGAAGGCTGAGGCTGAAGTGGTTGAAGATATGGTGAAGAGCAAGGCTATTAGATTGGTTGATGAGCTGTTCTTGGAATGCAAACCTAAAGGACTTGGTGGAAGAAAGAACATGAGCAGAAGGGCTTACTGGGAATGCTTGGCTTTGTATGGGAAGTTGAGGGATGAAGGTGTCGCAGTGCATCAATGGTGGGGTTGAAGGGAAGTTTGATTAAGCAGAGTGAAACATGTTTGAGTTGTGAGAGAGAGATCTATATGTATATATAATATTATTATGTTCCAATACGATTTCATGAAACACAAATCCAATTTTTAATTTTTTTAATTTCTTATATAAGGTTATCTAACAATAAAGCGTATTTGTGAAATTATTTACGAAAATGGGTTGTTTCTAAAAATAATTATGGGTATGGATTGAAAATTTAAAAATATGTTGACGTGGACACGTTTTCAAGGGATAACCTAGAAAAATGCATACACATTAACACTTTTTTCATTATATCAGGTAAAACCGCGCTGATATGGACGTGCTTTTACCCGTGCTCGAACTAAATTTTAAAAAAATGTCATTTTTTAAAAATATTACAAAAATAAACTAAATTTTTTAAAATTTACGAGAATAAGTCTTTAAAAAGGCCCAAAGTAGCAATACAATCTTTTTTTTGGTGCCACCAATGTGAAAATAAAACTTAAAAAACAGATATTTATATAGATCCAAAGTCTCATTTTCTTTGTTTTCTTAAGTAATATGGGATGTGAGATATGTGTATATATAGATTCATGAATAGGTTTACAGCTTGTTCCTAGACAATATGATATTCATTTCTCTTTTAACTAACAATGTAAGATTAAAGACTACTCTATATTTTATATTTTTTTTACAAAACAATTTCTACTTTTTTATATTTTATTAACATTTTCTCATATTATAAAATTATCTTTTGAGATCTTTAATCTTATTGCATTTTAGAATTGTTAACATATGCAAAAAGGCCATTAAAGAAAAAAGAACAAATTGCATATATGAAAATTGTACATGCAGTAATCTTCTATTCAACTTTAAATGTTTGAAGTTAATATCCATGAAATTCTAATTTTTAAAATAATTTTCCATTATTTCAATTTAAGATTTATACTTTTAATTTTTATTATCTTTATTTATTTTATATTAGGAATGATTAATAAATATATGACGAGTATTTGGTACTCAAATAGTATATATATTTTTGTAATTTTAAAAAATTGATATATCTTTTTTTAAATATTTATTTTTTTAATATTTTACTATACTCATTAATTTTTTAATCCTAATTTTAATTTAATTTCCATCACCTAATGAATGTTGATAAATTTATTTTAGATGTATTTTGACTAGATAGATAATCTATTTAAACATAGTATATAATTATATTAAATAAGTTTTTTTATAGAAATATATAATATACATAAAATATAATAATTATTTTTCATATTTTTGTATCTAGATTAAATTACATTAGTAGTCACTTAACTATGATTTTTTGGCTATTGAATTATAAAAACTTACAAAATGGTCACCTAACTATTAGTAATTGTTTTTGGTCACCCAATTATCTTGAATTTTGAGGTATGTAACAAAAAAAGAAAAAAGAAAAGGAGACAAATTAGAATATTTGAATAACAATTTTGTAACTTTTCATAAACAGATGATTCAAAAAAAGATATAATTAAATAACTATTTATAACCTTTTATAATTAAGTGATAAAAAATTACCTTAAATACATAAGAATAGACAACTTCATAATCAATTTTTATATTACATATGTATAAAATTCTTTATATGTAAATGATTTTTGTTTCAATATAACTTTCATTCATTTAAAAAGAAAACAAATGTATATGAATAGATTCATTAATAGTTTCATACCTACACATTATATTGATTGTTCGCATAAAATTTTAGTGTTCAGTAAATAAATCTATATAATCTTTTTAGTGAATATCTAATAATATTGGTATTGAAGTATATAAAATGAAATTGCTTTAAAAAAAACACGTGCAACAAAACAAGATTGCATTAATGGCAAATACTATATAATCTTCTACACACCTTCCAAACACCTTTATTTCAAACCTATTTGGTTATCTTCAAACAAGAAGAGACCAAATCCCACATCATTTTATATTTTATAATTTTTTTACTTATAGAATTTAAAAATTTTATTTATAATGTAACAAATGTTAACTTTTTATAAAAAACTTTAAACTCTATAAGTAAAAAAATAAAATAAAATATAGTGTAGTCTTTAATTTTATGTTGTTAGTTAAAAGAGGAAGGAATCCCACATTATCTAGGAACAAGCTGCAAACCTATTCATGAGTCTATATATACACATATCTTACATCCCACATTGCTTAAGAAAACAAGGGAAATGAGATTTTGGGTCTATATAAAAATATGTTTTGCAAGTTTTATTTGGTGGCACCAAAAAAAAAACAGTGCTGCCACTTTGGGTCTTTATAAAGGCTTATTCTCGTAAATTTTAAAAAAATTGGTCTATTTTTGTAATATTTAGAAAAAAAGACCTTTTTTTGAAAATTTAGTCCTAGCACGGGCAAAAGTGCATCCATGTCAGCGCGCTTTTGCTTGACACAAGGAAAAAAAAGTTGATGTGGAAGCGTTTTTCTAGGTTATCCCTTGAAAACATGTCCACGTCAGCGCATTTTTGGGTTTTCAGTCCATACCCGTTGTAGAGCCCAATTTTTGTTACCCGGGCCCAGTACCATTAACCAAAGAAAACCCAAAGACAAAAACCAATTAAACAGTCCATAACCCAATTATTACAACAAGCCCAAACATTAACCCTAAGCCCAAAACAAAAACAAATCAGAAACAAAGAGGAACCCTAGCATCAGTGTAGCACCGTCGCCAGCAACCACATTGCCCACTCCTCCAAATCGTGCGCGCTTCCAGCGCTCGTGTGAAGAGCCCCACTCCACCACGACGTTTGCTTAGAAAACAGAAATTAGTTGTAAATAATAGGCTATAAAAAGCCAAATCAGAATCTGTAACAGGGAGATCTTTTTTTACACGATTTACAAAAAAAAAAAATACACAATATACACACTTCTTCAGAGAGAAATACAAGGAATCAAAGAGAAAAAGGTTGATTCGTTTTCCATTTATTTATTTCTTTTCTCTTTTCGAATTTGCATATGGTGATTTAGGGGTTTTCTTTTTTTTTAAAAAAAAATATTATAAGGTTTTTAAAAAAAGAAAATAAGGAATAAAAATACATGCTGGTGGCCGGAAGGAGCGAAGATGGCGATCCGGCGCCGGTGACTTGATCGGAGGGCACCCAGAAGAGAGAATGCGAAAAGGGGGACGGTTTCTGCCTTCTGTTTTGAAACAGAAGGCTAAAAAATGAAGGAAACTTTTTTAAGCTTTTAAAGTATGGGGCCACGCGCAATCACCTGTTCCACAGGTGGATTTGTGCAATTTTACCCTAAATGGTAAATTGCACAGTTGGTCCCCTCTTTTGTGCCCCTGTTTTAATTGCATCCCCCTTCAGCTTTTTTCTATTTTTTTTTAAATTTGCCCCTGAAGTTTGTGCGCCGCTTCGATTTGGTCCGCATTCAGGCACAGTATTTAGGGCTTGGAATAATTGCGTTTTCAGTCCTTATTAGCTGGCGCGCATTTCAATTTTATCATTTTTACCCTTTTATTAATTTTAATATTATTATTGTAAATATTGTTACTATTATTCTTGTTATTTTTTTCCATTATTATTACTATTAATTTTTTTTATTACTATAATCATATTTATTCTTAGAATTATATTTATTATTATCAGTACCCTATTTGCATATATTACTATTATTATTATTAAAATCGTTTTTCTATTTTATTATATGTAGTACATCTATTATTATTTTTCCCATATAATTATTATTTTATTTCCTTTACTATTACTATTGCTGTTTTTACTATTACTTTTATTACCCTTAATGTTACTTTTATTTTTTCACTACTGCTATTATTTTTTAAAAAATATTATTACTATGGTTTTATTATTAATGCTATATTTAATTTACTAGTACTATTATTATTATAATTATATACTTTCTATTATATGTACTATAATTATACATATTATTTTGCTTACTTTTTTTGTATATTATTATTATATCTATATTTTTAGTATCAATATACCTTTATTTTTTACTACTATTATTATTTTTAGTATTATTATTCTAATATTATTACTAGTATCTTTTTTTTATTTTTATTTTGGCTTATTGTTGTTATTATTCTATTGTTTATATATATATATATATATATATATATATATATATATTTTACCTTTTTACTATATTCGTTTATTTTATTAGACGTATTATATTACTGTTTATTTTATTTGTCACATATTATTTTTGTTATTATAATACAATTTTCCTTTTCTTTTTCCTTTTTTTTTTTGTAGTTATTATTATCCCTTATTATTATCGTGTTTACATTTCAGTATTTTCTTTTTCTTCAAAATTCATAAAAAAGGGTTTTCACAAAGGTAATATTTCGTGTTTGGAAGTTCGAAAAATCGTGCCCAATCGTGCTGGGCTTCGATTTTTTCGTTCGTCTAGATCACTAAATATCCTTAAAAGATTTTGATCGTGTTTTTAAAATAAGGCAATGTTTCATGCTTGGAAGTTCGAGAGATTGTGCCCAATCGTGCTGGGTTTCGATTTTCTATTCGTCCAAATGACCAAATATCCTTTAGAGATTTTGACCGGGTTTTCTTAAGTAAAGGCAATATTTCATGATTGGAAATTCAAGGAATCGTGCCTAATCGTGCTGGGTTTCGGTTTTTAAGTTTGGCCAAATAATGGAATACCCTTTTAAAGTGCAATGCATGAATTTTTGGAAATCATGAAAGATCTTGGTATCGAGGGTTTGAAACATCGTGTCCTATCGTGCTGGATGTGGTATGTCATCTTTTCGGAACAAGAAAGTTTCGATATCCAATTCGAATTATCCAAACATTTTCTAAAAGATTCATATTTTAAAATCTTTCTAATTTTCGACATTAGGACATTAATCAATCAATAAGGTACCAATTTTGGGCGTTGCGAGGGTGCTAATCCTTCCTTGTGCGTAACCGACTCCCGAGCCCGTTTTCTTAAAATTTGTAGACCAAAATGTTTTCTAAAGTGACCCAATCACACTTCAAAAAAAGATTGGTGGCGACTCCGTTTTCCTTTTTAAAAAGTCGGCCCGTTTTCCAAACAAAAAAATGGTTTCGACAGCTTGGCGACTCCACTGGGGACCAATAAGAGAGTCAAGCCGTAGAACTGATTGATTAATGTCCTTTTATTGAAAATAAAAATTTTTGGATTTCGTTTCTTTCATTGCATGAACTCGTGTTGCGTCATCTGTTTGTGTGGTTTGAGTCTCGTAAGAGATTCCTGCATGTATTGCATGACCGTTGTGGTCACACCTTTAAGTAGGAGCGAGAAGCTATGCCTTCATGAGGTTTTCACCTCCGCACGGGCTAGGGGACTGCTTCCGGGATACATCCGTACCTATGGCTCCGTGAGGTTTTCACCTCCGCATGGCCATAGGGAAATGTATTCCCCTGAACTGAACTCAATCCGAATGAGCCTATAATGGGTGAGGATTGAGGAATCTGCTGGTTTGGGTACCCTTCCTTTAAAACTAATCCACATATAGTGAATCTTATGGGCCCACCCTAGGTAGAGCCATGCTACACCTTAGTGGTTACCCATATAGTGGTTTGACGTTCTTTTACTTGCTTTGGTTACTATTATTCGATACTAACCTGTTTTATTTTGGCCATGTTTGCATGTCATTTCACATTAAAAGGTGTCGATCTCTGTTTGATTACTAAGTTAGAAGGCTTGTTATGGAGAATGAATTCCTTGATAAAGTAGAGGATAATGCGGCCGTGCGTATATGGTCAGAGAAGATACAACTTGAGAAGGGGGATAGTCTAGCCAAGGGATATACATCGAAGTTGCGGGACTTCACTTGTATCAGTGTTACACAGAATGAGCTCCAAGAATTAAGAGATATATGGGTTCGTTGGGATGAGGTGACCAAGCAGCTTTTCTACCTTAATTATGGCGATCTACCATACTTACTTGACATCAGAGTGGACAAACACTTGTTTCGGGCTATGGCTCAATATTGGAATCCCGCATATAACTGTTTCACATTTGGGGAAGTGGACTTGGTGCCTACTGTGGAAGAATATAAGACTTTGCTTCGTAGCTAATGAGTTCGGGTCGACAAAGTTTATTTCAAGGCCGCTAATGCATCGACTTTTGTAAAGAAGTTGATGGGTATCACTGGGATAAGTGAACAGTGGGTCACGACACGAATTCAGCAAAAAGGTGAAGGGAAATGCATTCCTTAGGTGAGCTTGAGGGATCTGATTGTGGCATATTCAGATATTAAGGGGAAAGTTGACATTTTTGCCTTAAGTATCTACGGCTTGGTAATTTTCCCAAAGGCTTTGAGACATGTAGATGAAGCAGTTACTGACCTATTCGATCGACTTGACAAGAGAGTTACGACAGTACCAGCGATCCTTGCCAAAACGTTTAGACCTTTGAACGCATACCGGAGGGCAGGTGAAGGTAGATTCATGGGATGCGCACAGCTATTGTTGGTTTGGTTCCATAGCCATTTCTGGAAGGTAGGTAGAGTTTCTTATCGGGTTTTTTCTGAGAACTACTCCCCGTTAAAGGAGTTGGCAGCCGTGCCCAGAAGAGACGGCATATCGGAAGAAAACTGGATTGCGCTTCTTCAGAATCTCCAGGAAAAGGACGTTGAATGGGGAGCTCCTTGGTTCATTCCCGATGAAATTATCTACCGGTGTGGGAGTTATGATTGGGTTCCTCTGCTAGGAATTTGGGGAGCCGTCGGGTATGCTCCTTTGCTTGTGCTAAGTCAATACAAATCAAGACAGTTTATACCGGCGACGCATGGGTTAGCTTAGTTTGAATTTGCGTATAGGGGGAATAATTATAAGAAGAAGCTTCGAGAGATTACTGATGCTTGGAAGCAGATTTACCGAATGTAAAGAGTTGTTGTAGGTCCAATGGAAACCTCCGAATATAATGCATGGCGGAGTAGAAGAGTAAATGATAATATCCCCAGACCAACACAAGATGGTGCTCGACCGATAGAGGAATACCTGCAAGTAGTCCCTTCCGAGTTGGAAATCCTGAAAGAAGACTTTGAAAGTAAAAATTCGGAGTTAGGGAAAAAGATAGAACAACTGGAAGAAGAAAAGATGCACTTGAGGTTAGATATTGATGTCCAGAAATCGAAGGCTGAGAAACTGAGGAAAGGGAAAAGGAAGGCCGAAGAGGATTTGGACAGCTTGAAGACCGATTACAAAAAGTTGCGTTCAGCGATGATGACCGCTGGGTTGGGAAAAACCTTAGAGCAATGGCGTCAAGAAATTCAAGAAGAGAAGGCTAATGTCGATCAGTAGAAGAAGAGGTTTCATGATGCTCAAGCACAAAAAGAAATCCTGGAAAAGACTGTGTCTGAAAGACAAAACGAAAATGAGATGTTAAAAGCTCGGGTAGCAGAACTAGAAAAGGCATTGTGTCGAAGCTGCACCTCCACGATGAAGCTAGAAATGAGCCTGAACGAGATTGAAGACTTGAAAAGAAAGGTGGGGCAGCTTGAAAGGGCGCTACAAACTAGTGAGCTCCGGGTGCAATTATTGGAGGCAGACCATGAGCGATGGAAGGAACAACTTCAGCGATCTCAAGACCAGGTCAGAGAAAGAGATTACGTCATGGGCGAAGCTGTGGCTCAGATACGAGAAGTGGCGAACATTTACAAACCTTAGCGGTTCAGGCTGATGTGTTAAGTGTAGTATATGAGTTAGAATTAGACCGGGGTCGAGAGCTAGCTTCGTTTCTCAAGAAGTTAAAGCTCTGGGCATAAGGGCTAGGTTGTATATGTGACTTTGTTTTATGTAAAGGATTTTGTTTTTTAAATAAGTTTTCTATAAGAAATTGAACCAGAATCAACGCCTTTTTGCGTTCATATCATGCATTTGCATTGCATCGCATCATATGCATTTAATATCATAAAAAAGCCCTATTAACTAGAGATCGTATTATAGTTATCCTGGAACACCGCTACCGCACTCGAAGAAAAACGAAAGTCATGGATCAAAGGTTGGAGAGATTGGAGCAAAGGCAAATACAAATACAGGAGCAATTGACCAAAATCCAACAGGATATGCAAGGTCAAATGAATGTGATAAGCCAATTAACCAAGTTACTAGCTGGAGGGCCTAGTAAAGGAAATAACCCAGTGGTCGATAGTGTGGATGATGAAGAAGACATCGTTTATTCTCCAATAGGCGTCTCAGCCCAACCAAACGTGCCTCCGCAAGGGGCACCTGTCATTATTAAACCCCAATGTCAAAGTAATACCTCGGCAGTGATAAACTTCCCGATGGGTTTAAGTTTTAACCCAAAGGATGATCGAGCTAAACCGATTGTACTGATCGAAATAAAAGAAAAAGGAGAGGGGACTTTTAAAGCCCCGAAGGAAAAGGAAAATAAAGCAAGGTATAACAAGGGCTATTTAGAGCCGATTACAGTAAGCCAGCCAAGGACTGTAACTACCAGCCGTCAGGTTTCCCCAAGACAAGAACCTAATCCTCAGAAAAACTCCAGTTTGCGCCCATTCCAATCTCGTATAGGGAGTTATACCAAATTTTGTTTGAAGCACATGTTATATCCCCTTTTTACGTGAAACCAATATAGCCTCCATACCCTAAATGGTACGATGTGAACGCCCAATGCAAATACCATGCAGGAATCACAGCACTTTCAAAAAGATAATCGAAAGACTCATCAAAATAGATATTGTAAAATTCGATAATCCCTCTGATGCAGAAGATCCGTTACCCAACCTTTCTGTTAAAGGGGTAAATATTGTGAGGGCCACGATGGATAGGGGCATGAGATCCAAGAATGCATCGAACATTAACGCCGTATCCGAAGAGGGAACCGGGGAATAAAATGTTTCAAGCGTTTGCCCTATGAGCTTGGAAGTGTTCTGAACAACTGGACTGTAGAGGAAATTCCTGTAGTTTTTAGAGCTAACACAGAGTAATGTTCAAAACACACTTGTTGTTTTAAGACTAAAAACAATAAGAATCTTTTGTAAAATAGGCTCATGTTCAAACATCTTTATTTTCAATAAAAAATGCATTTTTGTATTTCATACCGATCAAATATTTTCTTTCATTTTTTCCATGTCATACTATACATTCTTTTGTTCTTTGGAATGTTCTTTCATTCTTCATTCATGATCATATATAATCATCCTTAGAATCTTTTATTCTTTGGAATTTGCCTTCGCACCTACAATAGGTACCCAGATATCAAGACATGAGTAACGCTGTTACTAACTCCCTTTTGAGTGAAATATGGGTCTAAAAGGATCTGAGGATTTTGAGGATGTCAGAGATTGTAACTTATCTTTTGATTTATTAAGGATGGTAGAACAAATGAAAATAGACTCTACCGTACAAAGGGACAGTGGACATTGCGAGTCTACGAAAGGAGTGAAGATCGAAGCCTTGCCCACCACAGAAACAAAGTAAGACGTCATTAAGTTATTCCAAGAATTCAAAGATGTTTTTGCATGACCGCATCGAGATACGCCTAGGCACGAGGAGGCTATAGAGTGTTCGAAAAGGCACACGCTAAGAGTTTTCCGATAGCCAGGTCGATTATAAGGTTCGGGTACTGCTGGTCTACCATGAAAGGGAGATTACATCAGTTATGCCGTAAATGCCAAACTGAGAAGACATGACTTATATGTTTCATCTATTCTTTTCCTATACATGGGGCATAGATGTTACAGGGATGATCTTGGCAAAAGCATCTAGTTGACACCTATTCATCTTTGTGATTGTCAATTATTTCACTAAGAGGGTGAAGGTCTGTAACATCCTGAATTTATGGGCTTGTGCATTTTGTGTAATGTGTGCTTAAATTATTAATTTAAGGATTTGAGGTGCAATTGGGGCTCAGGTTTGGGCTGAGGCTGTGAATAAATATTTTATTTAGACACTCTAGGGGCTTAAATTAAAGTTTTAGTAGTTTAAGTGACATATTGGGCTTGTGGCCCAGCAACTAGGGGCACAGTAAAGGGGAGCTATAAGTGGCGTCACAAGTGCATGAGGAGGGCCCAAATTTTGGCAGCTTGAAGCCCAAGTTATAGGGCTAAAATTCGACACTTAAATGAGTAAGGGGGGACGGCATAAGGCTAATTTTTGGGGAATTTTATTATGATTAATTATAGGGATAATAGGCAGATAATGAAGAGAGGAATTAGGGCTATTTTTGAGGAGATAACAGATTAAGATAAGGGAGAAGGGATAGGAGCTATCATGTGTGGCAGTGTTGGCCGAAAATCAACCTCTGCTAAGGGGAGAAATCGGTTTTCTATATGCAGAGGGGGGTGCCGAAATCTTGAAGCTTCTCTTTTATTTTCTTTTCTCATCTTCTTCCTCTCAAAAGCCGAAAACCATCATCTTCTTCACCTTTTCTTCCTCTCTGAAATTTCCTGGTTGGCCGAATCCTCTAACCTCTATTATTATTCTTCTTCTAATCTCTAAAAGCCGAAACTACATCTCTATTATTCTATTCTCCTCCTTAATATTCATTGGCCGAATCTCTCTTATCCATCTCTTCAATTCCTAAATCTTCTAAAAGTCAAAATCCTTAGATCTCACCTCCTAAAGTTGCCGAATCTTCTTTAGTGGAGCCTGGTTGTGCCGAAATTTGAAGGGAATTTTAGGTAAGTATCGATTTGTGAAATCCAAATCTTTTCCGGCTTTTCAAAGCCCCTAGCCGAATGGCTATTTAGAAACTAATCTCTTATTCCTCTCTTATTTTCGGCATTCCGGGATCTGAAGAGGAGTCAATCGCGTAGATCTCTAAGCCATAAGTTCAGTAATACTCGAATCGTGTTACTTTCGAGATTTCAAGGCAAGGAGATCTATTGATTTTAGCGGGTAAATTCGGGATTTACTAGCCCTTGGCCGATTGTAGGGTAGGCCAAATCTTCGCGTTTTTTCGGCTTTTAAGCAAGGTTATAGACTAGAGGTAGTAGATCCGGGTAGCAGGGATATCGACTAAGAGTATATCAGGTGTGTAACCTTTCACACTATTAGATTGATTGCTAATATATATGTATAAATCTGCTATACCCTGTTAAATGCCGAAATCCCAGCATGACAAGTGAAAACCCGAGAAGGGTAAAGGCTAATCATCAGGTTAGTGTTTTATGTTCTTCTTCAGTGAATGTTCCTGTTAAAACGATATGCTTTGTATGTCGATTTCTCTGTATGCTTGGGGTTGGGAGATTGATGAAAGGGGAAGTGATATGTTCTGGTGGCTTTTGCCATTTCAGCCTGGTGACTCTGTCACATACTCTGTTTCTGGTGGCTTTTGCCATTTCAGCCTGGTGACTCCATCACAACTCTGATGATGAGCAGCTAACTGCAGCATGACTGCCATCGATGGTGTGTAGCGGTGTGGGTTGATTGTAGAAATCCCCAATGGTGTGACTGGCAGGTAAGGGTGGCGTGTAGCGGATGGAAACCTAGGATTTGGGTTGGGCTTTGCATATTTTCTTATATATTATATTCTGTAATATGTTCTGTGGGGTTAAGGCCCAAATCTAATGGTACATGAGGGTTGCACACTGAGTCTCGCGACTCACGCTATTATTTTAATAATTTCAGGTAGCACCTAGTGCATCGGACCGGGCTGGAGAGGAGCGCAAGGTGGCCATGCGAGAGAGTACCTGATCCAGTAGAAGATTTTTCTTAGAATTCTATTTTTAATATATTTGGATTAAGGGTTTTAAATTTTCGTTGTAATAAGGCCTTGGGCCACTAGACTATTATTTATGCTTTGGTTTTATGTCGGGCTTTTGTTACTGGGCTTTTACAATTTATGTTTAACTTAAGCTAAGACATGTATAAGATTTCGGTTCTTATTTAAAAATTCATTAAGGTATTTCTATGACTTTAAATTTTATACGAATTAATAAATTACTAAGTTTTCGGTATAAACATTTAAACCTGATAATTTTTTCCAAAGTGTTACATCTTTTTGTAAAATTTTCTTACTGACATGCCAGATTCGGTTGTAGTGTTTGGGCCGGGTTTGGGGTGTTACAAATTGGTATCAGAGCCCGGTTCAAAACTCAGCTCTGAGTGTTTTGGGGTTCAAAACGTTTTCTAAAAATGGGCTTTTGAAGCATGCTTGTTTTTAAATGATAACAGGTCTTTTAGCTCGGCATGGCACCTGCGTCTCCGGTCCACGTCCGCCAGGTAAGTATTCTAAACCATTGTGTGTAATATATCTGGGCTTGATGGGCTTTTTGGGACGTAGATTAGTTAGATTGGAACTTGATGGACTCTAGGCCTAGGTTAAACAACTTCCTAAAACTCATAAGACTTAATTTCATTAAACAAACCCGTAAATGAGTCGCAAGGCTTGGGTGTGGCAACAGGCATACGCATGTCTAGGATTGGATCCGGAAGAGCCTGGTATTTAAGCAGTCCTAGTGACTCACCTCCTCTTCGCTGGAATCTTACCTGGTGCGTAGTGACTGTTCACCCTAGCCGAGTTAGGGTGTCGCAACGGGCATACGCATGTCTAGGAGTGGATTCAGGGAGAGCTTGGTATTTAAGCAGTCCTAGCGACTCACCTCCTCTTTGTTGGAATCCTACCTGGTGCGTAGTGACCGTTCACCCTGATCACGAGAACTTGTTGACAGGCTAAACCTTATAATTAAAGCCCGAAAGGGACCAGCCACCCTGTTTTAAAAAAAAAACCCTCACCCAACACTCGACAACAACCAGAAACTCATAAACACCTGAACACTACTATTTCTGTTGAAATCAAATTCTCCAAGATACCCCCTTAGTTTTGTAAAATTTTGAAAATACCCTTGATTTGTGAAAATAACTAAAACATCCCTGATTAGTAAAAATTACAAAATTGCCCCTGATTTGTAAAATGACCAAAGTACCCCTGATCTTAAAATTACTGAAATACCCTTGGACTTTAAAATTACCGAAATACACTTAGACTTCAAAATTACTGAAATACCCCCAGATTTCAAAATTTCTGAAATACCCCTAGATTGCAAAATTACTTAAATACCCTTGGATTGCAAAATTACTGAAATACCTTTGGATTTCAAAATTACCAAAATACCCTTATTTCATGAAATCAACAAGGAACTTTATTTTTAAAAATTATGAAAATACCCCTGTAGGATAAAATTACGAAAATACCCCTGGGTAGTGGAATAACAGAAATACCCATATGTATTAAATATGGATGTATGGATGTTGTTTGTATGTTGATTGTGGAATGTATGTAGTTTTTAGAACTAGGGGATGTGAACTTGAGACTGAATTATAGATTCGAAAGAACTACTCCTAAAATTACTATTCATAAGACTGCTCGTGGCTAATTAGTGGAGGAAAATTAATGATTTATAAAATTCTTAATCAAATAAATGCCAATCGGAAGAATGAGTACAAGGGGTCGGGGACATCTGCCGCGTGGACGCGGTAGGGGTAGGATGACTTTGTCTGAGCCAGTAGGGTCTGGCCACGGGTCAGGGAACGAAATGCCGGATCCGCCAGCTGTGGAAGGAGAATTATGGGATCAGGCGACCAGAGATGATGCTATATCTCAGGCGATGTTGAGGGTTTTAGAGAGGGTTGCTGGAGTAGGCATGGGCACAGGAGCCCGGAAATCTGTGCCGGAGCGACTAAAGGCCAATGGGGTAGAAGTGTTTAGGGGAGTTTCTGGCGTAGCACCTAACATAGCTGAGTATTGGATGGAAGCGATTGAGCGCATAATGGATGACTTAGATTTCACGGTGGAGGAGAAGCTGAAAGGAGTCGTGTCTCTTCTTCGAGACGAGGCTTATCAGTGGTGACTCACGATGAAGGAAGGTACTGCCGCAGGTCGGATTGACTGGGACTTCTTTAAGAAGTCATTCCAGGGAAAGTATGTTGGGGCCAGCTACGTGGATGCGCAGAGGAAGGCATTTTTGAATCTGGTGCAGGGAAGTAAATCTGTGGCTGAATATGAGGCGGAGTTTCTACGCTTGAGCCGTTACGCTCGAGGAATGGTAGCAACCGAATATGAACATTGTGTTCGGTTCGAGGATGGATTACGGAATGAGTTAAGGGTTTTGATAGCACCGCAGAGAGAGAGAGAGAGAGAGAGAGAGAGAGATTTTGTGGTTTTGGTGGAAAAGGTTAAGATAGCTGAGGAGGTAAAACGGACTGAGAGATAGGAAAGAGCTAAGAAGCGAGGAAGGAATAAGAGAAATTTTGGGCTGGCAGGAGCATCTGGGAATTTGCAGAAAAGGCCTAGGTCTGATGGGCCAGCTCGTGCTCCGACACCTGTTGCAGGGAATCAGAATCAGTTATGTAATTGGTGCAGGAAAGCACATTCTGGGGAGTGCAGAAGAAGAACGGGTGGATGTTTCAGGTGTGGATCCACGGAGCATCTGATTAAGGACTGTCCCCAAGTGGATCAGGTACAGCCAGCGGGCCGAGGTTCTGATCAGACTAGGAGAGGTGATCAGCCTGGACCGAGGGGTCGTGGTTCAGGTAGAGGTGGAAATGGGGCTGGTCGTGGTCGTGGAGCACCTGGTAGAGGTGCAGGTAATGTAGATGCGAGGCAGCCGGGTCTAGTTTATGCAGTTCGTCGACAGGAGGATGGTGACGCACCGGATGTCATAACCGGTACGTTTCTTATTGCTGATAACCTTTTTCTTGCCTTGATTGATATTGGGTCAACCCACTCCTATGTTGCGTGTTCGGTATCTGAGACCTTAAGTATAGACTCTGAAATAACTACTAGGAAGATGACCGTGGTTAGTCCCCTAGGACAAACTAGGGTAGTGGACAAGCTATTTAAGGATGTACCGTTAGAGACTCAAGGGGTAGTGTTTCCGGCAGATTTAATGGAATTGCCATTTTGAGAGTTCGATCTTATCCTAGGAATGGATTGGTTGACTAAACATCGTGCTAAGTTGGACTGTGAAAATAAGCGCATGGTGTTGAGTACCCCGGAAGGCGGGGAGCTGATTGTGTTAGGAGAAAGAAGGGACTACTTGTCCAACGTGGTGTCTACATTGAAGGCTGTTAAGATGATTCGGAAGGGATGCAGCGCATTTCTAACTGTTATTAGTGCTTTGGATGCTAAGAAGGTGACTGCTGACGAGGTAAGAACAATAAAAGATTTCGTGGATGTTTTTCCTGATGAGCTGCTAGGATTACCCCCGGATCGCGAAGTGGAGTTTGGAATAGAACTATTTCCGGGTACAGCTTCGGTGTCCATTGCTCCTTATGGAATGGCACCGAAGGAGTTGGTGGAGCTTAAAGCTCAGATCTAGGAGCTTTTGGATCGAGGATTTATCCGACCGAGTGTTTCTCCATGGGGAGCGCAGGTCCTATTCGTGAAAAAGAAGGACGAATCCATGCGTATGTGCGTGGACTATCGTCAACTGAATAAGTTGACGATTAAGAACAAGTACCCATTGCTAAGAATTGACGACCTGTTCAATTAGCTTAAAGGAGCTTCAGTCTTTTCGAAGATTGATCTAAGGCTGGGTTATCATCAGTTAAAGGTGAACGAAGGGGACATTCATAAGACGACGTTTCGAACACGCTACGGTCATTATGAGTTCTTGGTAATGCCGTTCGGTTTGACGAACGCGCCAGCAACATTCATGGATATGATGAACCGGGTGTTCCAACCATATCTTGATCGGTTCGTCGTGGTGTTCATCCACGATATCCTGGTTTATTCCAAGTCCGAGGAGGAGCATGATGCACATCTTTGTGTGGTGTTGCAAATCCTGAGGGAGAAGTAGTTGTACGCAAAGTTCAGTAAGTGTGAGTTCTGGCTGAAGGAGGTGACTTTCTTAGGGCATGTGGTTTCCGTAGAGGGAATTAGAGTGGACCCTCAGAAGGTAGAAGCTATATTAGATTGGAAACTACCGAAGTCTGTGGCGGAAATTTGAAGTTTCTTGGGATTGGCAGGGTATTACAGGAGGTTTGTCGAGGGGTTCTCTTCAATTGCGGCCCCTTTAACTAAGTTTTGAGGAAGGGAGCACCGTTTGTTTGGACTGACAAACAACAGGAGGGCTTTGAGAAGCTGAAGAAGATTTTGACAGAAGCACCGGTGTTAATTTAGCCAGAGGCGGGAAAAGAATGTTAATTTAGCCAGAGGCGGGAAAAGAATTTACCGTTTACTGTGATGCGTTACACACGGGTTTAGGATGTGTGTTGATGCAAGAGGGAAAGGTGGTTGCATATGCGTCTCGGCAGTTACGACTTCATGAATTGAACTACCCTATGCATGATTTAGAATTGGCGGTGGTAGTGTTTGCTCTGAAGATTTGGAGGCATTACCTGTATGGGGTGAAGTCGGTTATTTACACAGACCATAAGAGTCTGAAGTATATCCTTACCCAGAAGGAATTGAATCTGAGGCAACATAGGTGGATTGAACTCTTGAAGGACTATGACTGTTCGATCGAATACCATCCGGGTAAGGCTAACGGGGTAGCAGATGCGTTGAGTAGGAAGGCAATAGCGGATTTGAGGGCGATGTTCGCTCATCTTAGCATGTATGAAGATGGCAGCTTGGTAGCTGAACTTCAAGTAAGACCTTTTTAGACAAGTCAGATCAAAGAGAAGCAACTTCTGGATGATGTTTTGAGTACTCGAATCCGACAAGTGCAGAATGGTGAAGGAGAGGACTACAATTTAAATGGTGATGGAATTCTGTGTTTTCGTAAAAAGGTTTGTATGCCAAAGGATGTGGAGTTAAGGCAGATGATACTTCAGGAGTTGCATGGTAGTCCTTACGCTATGCACTCTGGAGGGGTTAAGATATATCGGCACTTGCGAGAGCAATTCTGGTGGCCAGGTCTGAAGCGAGAAGTGATGGAGTTCGTGGGAAAGTGCTTGACGTGTCAGCAGGTGAAAGCGGAACACCAGTTGCCTTTGGGGTTGTTGCAACCGGTGAAGATTTTGCAATAGAAATGGGAAATAATCACGATGGATTTCGTTAGTGGGTTACCTCTTACGCCCACTAAGAAGGATTTAATTTGGGTAATCGTGGATCGGTTGATGAAGTCTACTCACTTCATACCAGTTCGGGTGGACTATACTCTGCAAAGGTTGGCTAAGTTGTACGTGGCTGAGGTTGTAAGACTACATGGTGTACCGGTGTCGATCATATCGGATAGGGACCCTAGGTTCACGTCACGATTTTGGAAGGCTCTTCATCAAGCGATAGGAACAAGGTTAGACTTTAGTACCGCTTTTCACCCACAGACTGATGGTCAATCTGAGAGGGTAATTCAGATCTTGGAGGATATGCTAAGGGGTTGCATTATCGATTTTAGGGGTAGTTGGGAGGAGTATTTACCCTTGGCTGAATTCGCATACAATAATAGTTATCAAGCTAGTATTCGGATGGCACCGTATGAAGCGTTATATGGAAGGAGATGTCGTACCCTTACTTGTTGGACGGAGTTGGGTGAACGTCAGGTGTTGGGTCCAGAGCTAGTCTCGGAAATGGAGGAGAAAGTTAAGTTAATACGGGCTCGGTTGAAGGAAGCGTCTGATCGGTAGAAGTCTTATGCGGATCTAAAGCGAAAGAAGATGGAATTTGCAGTAGGAGACCAAGTCTTCTTGAAGGTATCTCCGTGGAAGAGGGTAATGATGTTTGGACGAAAGGGTAAGCTAAGCCCTCGGTTTATTGGGCCTTATCGGGTATTGGAACGCGTAGGGCCAGTGGCTTATCGTTTGGAGTTGCCTTCGGAGTTGGAGTAGATACATGACGTGTTTCATGTCTTGATGCTAAGGCGTTATCGTTCTGATCCATCGTATGTGGTGCCGGTGGAAGAGATTGAAGTAAGGCCAGATTTATCCTTTGAGGAGGAACCAGTGCAAATCTTGGATCGAGACGTAAAAATGTTGAGAAGGAAGTCCGTCCCTTTGGTCAAAGTTTTGTGGCGCAATCACGGTGCAGAAGAGGCGACGTGGGAGCCAGAGGATGTTATGCGAAAATAGTATCCCCATCTCTTTTGATCAGGTAAATTTCGAGGCCGAAATTTATTTTAAGGGGGGTAGAACTGTAACATCCTGAATTTATGGGCTTGTGCATTTTGTGTAATGTGTGCTTAAATTATTAATTTAAGGATTTGAGGTGCAAATGGGGCTCAGGTTTGGGCTGAGGCTGTAAATAAATATTTTATTTAGGCACTCTAGGGGCTTAAATTAAAGTTTTAGTAGTTTAAGTGACATATTGGGCTTGTGGCCCAGCAACTAGGGGCACAGTAAAGGGGAGCTATAAGTGACGTCACAAGTGCATGAGGAGGGCCCAAATTTTGGTAGCTTGAAGCCCAAGTTATAGGGCTAAAATTCGGCACTTAAATGAGTAAGGGGGGACGACACAAGGCTAATTTTTGAGGAATTTTATTATGATTAATTATGGGGATAATAGGCAGATAATGAAGAGAGGAATTAGGGCTATTTTTGAGGAGATAACAGATTAAGATAAGGGAGAAGGGATAGGAGCTATCATGTGTGGCAGTGTTGGCCGAAAATCAACCTCTGCTAAGGGAAGAAATTGGTTTTCTATATGTAGAGGGGGGTGCCGAAATCTTGAAGCCTCTCTTTTATTTTCTTTTCTCATCTTCTTCCTCTCAAAAGCCGAAAACCATCATCTTCTTCACCTTTTCTTCCTGTCTGAAATTTCCTGGTTGGCCAAATCCTCTAACCTCTATTATTATTCTTCTTCTAATCTCTAAAAGCCGAAACTACATCTCTATTATTCTATTCTCCTCCTTAATATTCATTGGCCGAATCTCTCTTAACCATCTCTTCAATTCTTAAATCTTCTAAAAGCCGAAATCCTTAGATCTCACCTCCTGAAGTTGCCGAATCTTCTTTAGTGGAGCCTGGTTGTGCCGAATTTTGAAGGGAATTTTAGGTAAGCATCGATTTGTGAAATCCAAATCTTTTCCATCTTTTCAAAGTCCCTAGCCGAATGGCTATTTAGAAACTAATCTCTTATTTCTCTCTTATTTTCGGCATTCCGGGATCTGAAGAGGAGTCAATCGCGTAGATCTCTAAGTCATAAGTTCAGTAATACTCGAATCGTGTTACTTTTGGGATTTCAAGGTAAGGAGATCTATTGATTTTAGCGGGTAAATTCGGGATTTACTAACCCTTGGCCGATTGTAGGGGAGGCCAAATCTTCGTGTTTTTCTGGCTTTTAAGGAAGGTTATAGACTGAAGGTAGTAGATCCGGGTAGCAAGGATATCGACTAAGAGTATATCAGGTGTGTAACCTTTCATTAGATTGATTGCTAATATATATGTATAAATCTGCTATACCCTGTTAAATGCCGAAATCCCGGCATGACAAGTGAAAACCCGAGAAGGGTAAAGGCTAATCATCAGGTTAGTGATTTCTGTTCTTCTTCAGTGAATGTTCCTGTTAAAACGATATGCTTTGTATGTCGATTTCTCTATATGCTTGGGGTTGGGAGATTGATGAAAGGGGAAGTGATCTGTTCTGGTGGCTTTTGCCATTTTAGCTTGGTGACTCTGTCACATACTCTGTTTCTGGTGGCTTTTGCCGTTTCAGCCGGGTGACTCTGTCACAACTCTAACGACGAGCAGCTAACTGCAGTATGACTGCCATCGATGGTGTGTAGTGGTGTGGGTTGATTGTAGAAATCCCCAATGGTGTGACTGGCAGGTAAGGGTGGCGTGTAGCGGATGGAAACCTAGGATTTGGGTTGGGCTTTGCATATTTTCTTATATATTATATTTTGTAATATGTTCTGTGGGGTTAAGGCCCAAATCTAATGGTGCATGAGGGTTGCACACTGAGTCTCGTGACTCACGCTATTATTTTAATAATTTCAGGTAGCACCTAGTGCATCGGACCGGGCTGGAGAGGAGCGCAAGGTGGCCATGCGAGAGAGTACCTGATCCAGCAGAAGATTTTTCTTAGAATTCTGTTTTTAATATTTTTGGATTAAGGGTTTTAAATTTTCGTTGCAATAAGGCCTTGGGCCACTAGACTATTATTTATGCTTTGGTTTTATGTCGGGCTTTTGTTACTGAGCTTTTACAATTTATGTTTAACTTAAGCTAAGACATGTATAAGATTTCGGTTCTTATTTAAAAATTCATTAAGGTATTTCTATAACTTTAAATTTTATATGAATTAATAAATTACTAAGTTTTCGGTATAAACATTTAAACCTGATAATTTTTTTCCAAAGTGATATATCTTTTTGTAAAATTTCCTTAGTGACATGCCAAATTCGGTTGTAGTGTTTGGGCCGGGTTTGGGGTGTTACAAGGTCGGTTCCTATGGCAAAGTTACAAAGTCAACCGTCATCAGGTTCAATTTCAACTTCAAATTCAAGTTCGAATTCAAAAAAAAAAAAAGAAGGAAAAGAAAAGAAAAGGAAAAAACCATCCAAAAAGATTTTGAAAGATGATGGAAACTTGTAAAGATTGGCATAGACTAGTTCCCGTTTACCCTCTATGCTTCTCGAATGTTGGCCAGGACCTCTACCAGGGCAACACCTGGCTCATTGGTTTGTGGGATGGATGCAGTCCTGCCCATCGAAGTTGAAATTCCTGCTCTTTGAATTTTGTCAGAGTTGAAGTTGGATGAGGCAGAATGGGTTCAATCTCGGTATGATCAACTGAATCTGATCAAGGGAAAAAGATTAAGAGCTATCCGTCATGGTCAAATGTACCAGAAGCGAACGATGCGGGCTTACAAAAAAAAGTTCACCCTAGAGTGTTCCATGAAGGAGACTTGATATTGAAAAGATCCTCCCTATGCTAAAGGACTTCAGAGGAAAGTGGATGCCTAAGGACCTTATGTTAAAAAGTAGGCCTTTTCTAGAGGAGCATTGATATTAGCTGAGATGGACGGCAAAAGTCTGCCAAATCCAGTTAATGCAGACTTAGTCAAGAAGCACTTCGCTTATGAAAGAAATAGGCCAAGGCAAAAACCCGCAAAGGGCGCTTTGAGGTTTTTCGCACAAAAAAAAAAAAACGGAGAGGCCAAGGTGAAAACCCGCAAAAGGCACTTTGAAACCAAAGGGGCTTTGAGTCGAAAACCCGAAAAGGGCAGCTCAAACTATGATCAAATCGTGATGGGGCATACAGTAGTTTCGCTACGCTTGAATTAACAATGAGGAAGTATGTTACTTCTTGGGGCATCGACAGAGTACTCCGGATCCCCTAAACACATATTGAGTTCAAATAGTCCTCAAGAAGTTTGAACAGAGAAGCTCAGGCTGCGATATCTGGGGCACCTAGTTTCCATCTTACCCATCCTGAATTTGCTTGTTTCAAAATACACTACCAATAAATTTCCTATTTGATTGCATTTGCTATCTTATTTGTGTCGAGCTATGCTCCTAATTAATTTCTTTCTTGTCCATTATTATGATCTTTTTCAAGCACTTTTCATGGAAATAACGATTAGTGGACTAATAATGCTTTCATAAAAGAATTTTTACGTATTACTCTAAAAGTCTCTAAATAATACAAGAATCCGAAACAGGATAATTATTTAGAACTCACTAGGCTTAAAGGGTTCAGAGCACTTAGGATAAGGGTCTAGGTAGTAGCGACATCTGCAGATCCTCTGTTGGAAGTATCAACTGAACAAGAAGACATACGTCAGGGGTATCATATTATCAAATGGCGAGTAATGATAGCCTAAAAGTTAAAAAATTGGATCATGCTCATATTTTGCATCCATTCATATAACATTTTTAATACATATGGTTAGGAGCATGTTTCGATCATGACATCCTAATCATTTGGCATAAGCATATACCCCATGAAATCAATTCTACAGGTAGGTTCACCAGAAGAAAATGTAGCAAAATTGATGGGAGTTACAGAAGATTACAGATCTTCTCCCACTGAGTAGGAGTGGAACGGATTGAAAACAATGAGCCTTAATTCCCTAAGCAGTAGGGTAACAGGCTGAAGATTACAGATCTTCTCCCACTGAGCAGGAGTGGAACGGATCGAAAACAATGAGCCTTAATTCCCTAAGCAGTAGGGTAACAGGCTGGAACGGATCAAAGACAATGAGCCTTAATTCCCTAAGCAATAGGGTAACAGGCTGAAGATTACAGATCTTCTCCCACTGAGCAGGAGTGGAACGGATCGAAGGCAATGAGCCTTAATTCCCTAAGCAGTAGGGTAACATGCTAAAGATTAGAGATCTTCTCCCACTGAGCAGGAGTGGAACAGATAGAAGACAATGAGCCGTAATTCACTAAGCAGTAGCGTAACAGGCTGAAGATTATAGATCTTATCCCACTGAGCAGTAGAGGAGCAGATCGAGGGAGGTGAACCTTAATCCCCTAAGCAGTAGGATAACAGGATAAAAATTACAGATCTTATCTCCTTAAATAATAGTGGGGCAGATTGAAAAAAAATTCCTATACCCCTAGAGATGCAGTGGGTTAAAGTGAAACTACTTGAAGAGAAGAAGCGCTAAGAAGCCAAGACTCATGCAAGACCAAGAAAAATTGGTCCTCTTAAAGTGTAACACCCCAAACTCGGCCCATACGTTTTGACCAGATCTGGTATGCTACGGGTTGAACGTTAAAATCTTTTGCTAAGTTGGTTTTAAAAAATCATAAGTTATTAGGCAATATAAAAAATAAATAAGTGACATTTGAAAAGAAACCTTGTATTATTATTATTTGGTATAAATAAACCCCTGACATAAATTCATAAGTTGCAAATATTAAAAAAACTACTTAGGCGAATATAAACTATGGGGCCTTATTACCTAAATATTCCCAAAACAAAGCTTAAAGGAAAACCGAAAATAATCTATAGAAATAAAAACTTGATGGCCCTTCGAGTCCGTCTCGGCTCCCACGTCCACGATCTATTGCTCATCTGAAAAGTTAGGGAAAAATAATGGGGTGAGTCACCAAGACTCAGTGTGTAAATCCCAAAAACACATAAAAGGCTTGGGCCCACAAACACATTATGAGCCCTGGCCCATACACAATGGCAACAATCATAATCACATGACAGATAATAAATGATGCAAAGCCCAACCCATCCTAGAATTCCATCCTCTACACACCAACCCGTACAAACCATCACACCTTGGGGATTTCTATAATCAACCCACCAACCGCTACACACCATATCGACAGTCATACTGCCTATTCCTTATCAATCAGGAATTTTAACGTGGGTTTTCTACCACCGATCACCAAGTGACCTAACATTTCATTAGATGGGTTTTCTACCACCGATCACCATGTGATCTAACATTTCATTAGGTGGGTTTTCTACCACCGATCACCATGTGATCTAGCATTTTATTAGGTGGGTTTTCTACCACCGGTCACCATGTGATCTAACATTTCATTAGGTGGATTTTCTACCACCGATCACCAAGTGACCTAACATGTCATTAGGTGGGTTTTCTACCACCGATCACCATGTTATCTAGCATTTCATTAGGTGGGTTTTCTACCACCGATCACCATGTGATCTAACATTTCATTAGGTGGGTTTTCTACCACCGGTCACCATGTGATCTAACATTTCATTAGGTGGGTTTTCTACCACCGATCACCATGTGATCTAGCATTTCATTAGGTGGGTTTTCTACCACCGATCACCATGTGATCTAACATTTCATTAGGTGGGTTTTCTACCACCGATCACCATGTGATCTAACATGCTCTTCCCCTTTTCATAACAAACCCATCCCATGCATACATTCATGCAAAATCAAACAATCTACTACCTAAGAGATTACAATTTTTCGCATACATCGATACACATAGAGAAGTTCTATGATTACGTACCTGGCATTCCTTGCCTAACCCTTTTTGGGTTTCATTTGACTGTCTACACAGCCACTTTCCGGCTTTTTAGCCCATAACATAAACATACATATATTCATACAGATTATTAGTGTGTTAGAGATCTACACACGACTGTTCATACAGCCTCATTTTTCGGCTTTTCAACCCCTAACAGGTATAATACAAAATAAAACTTATGTGATAAGGATCTACACACCTGAATACCGTTAGAACGAGACCCTCTAAGTCGACGCTATCCGTACCCAACACCACCGCTATCTGCCTTGAAATCCTGAAAAGAGATATGAGATTTAGGGACTAGTGTTTCCGGCTTTTAGATCTAAGAAATCTACTTACTAGAGAAGATTCGGCTACTCCTAGAGGATTCCGGCTTTTTGCGAAAATCAGGAAGAGAAGATGATTCGAAGAAATCTATAGAGATTCGGCTTTTAGAAGAAAGAAGAGAAGAGAATAATGGAGTTTTCGGCTTTTAGAAGAAAGAAGAGAATGATGGAGTTTTCGGCTTTTAGAAGAAAGGAGAGAATAATGGTGTTTTCTGCTTTTAGAAGAAAGAAGAGAATAATGGAGTTTTCGGCTTTTAGAAGAAAGAAGAGAGTAATGGAGTTTTCGGCTTTTAGAAGAAAGAAGAGAATAATGGAGTTTTCGGCTTTTAGAAGAAAGAAGAGAATAATGGAGTTTTCGGCTTTTAGAAAAAAGAAGAGAAAGAAAAGGTGGAAACCCTAAATGTCACAAAATAAAGAAGAGAACCCTCCATATTTATAGAAATTTCGGCTAACTCCTAGCCTTGTAGATAGCTCCTATCTTTTCTCCTTGAAACACCCCAAACCCGGCCCACAAGCCCCGATCGGATCTGGTATGCTTCTTGAAAAAAACTCGTTTTGTCGTTTTGAAAAACATGTGATTTTGTGGTAAGAGAATAGATTTGAAGTACGATCTTGTTGAAAACCGGGTTGTGATTTAAGTTTGTTTCTTATTAAATCGTTAACTTTATGTTTTTAGAAAATTTATATATCAAAAGAAGAACTGAATTTAAAACTTATTATTAAGTTGAAAACCATAGGTATTTAGGTGTCAAAACAATTTAAGGTGTTCGTCAAAAATATATAATTATTTAGTTGAAGTTGAGCGTAGCAGAATAAAAATTTAGAACGTATAAATAAAACAGTTTATGGCGGCCTTATTTCTAAAACATAACCCAAAATAAATCCCGAAATAATAAAAGAAAACATAGTATGTTTAATTAAAAGAAAACCCATATACTGAGTTGAGCAATGGCCACCACGTAGTTCTCGCTGACCCGGTCCAACACGCTAAGTGTCACCTGAAAAAGATATCCCACGAGGGGTGAGTCAACAGACTCAATGTGCAACAGTACACTAGAAACCCAATCGATCATAGCAATAAAGCCCATTTAAATCACATTTAGCCATAAGCCCATAATATAGCAAATCAGATAATCACATGTACATATAAAATGAAATGCAATCCCGAGCCCACCTAGATATCCATCCGCTACACACCACCCGTACCTGCCAATCACACCGTGGGGATTACTAAATCGACCCTCCATCCGCTACACATCATCGAAGGCAGTCGCTGCAGTCAACTGCACATCGCCCTTATAAATTGTGGCATGGCCACCAGATAATTGTGACAAAGTCACCGGAATCATAATATGTGACCGAGGTCATCGGATACATAATATGTGACAGAAGTCACCGAATACAGAATATGTGACATAGTCACCGGATAATGTGGTAAAAACCACCGGAACACTTCCCCTTTATCAATATCACCCATATGCCCATGCAATAAACATATTATTTCGATATCATGCCATATACCCCCAAAATCATAATGGAATCATACACATTTCATATCCATGCTTATAGCATTATTAACAAAGTATTAGGGGTTTAACGTACCTGAATATCATGTACCACTAAATGGTACCCGCAACCATTATCATACATATTTCTTATTAACACATGCTAACATTAATACTATCAATCTATCGGAAATTTAGTGTAGGGCTACACACCTGATAACAGTGAGAACTATACTTTCCCGCTCGTCGATACCTAAATATTTATCACGCTTGATTAGAACACTAATACTTATAAAACTATACAAATGATAAGTAATCTAAATCCTTACCCTCGAAATCTCGAACAACAACTATATGCGATTTCTCTCCGATTGATGGTTCATAACCCGATGAAGAACCACGAATAAACAATGGCTCGGGGGTACGTACGACTTCAAATAATCGATTTTCGCTGGCAGAGGGTCCACAACCCGATGGAAAGTCTCAGATTCCCGACACAGCCCTTCGTTTGAAATTTGAGGGTATAGCAGAACCACCCCTCTTCCAAACACTATTTACCGCTCTTTTCGAACCTATTTTGTTTGCCCCAAAATCTTACGTTCACGGAAAAAAAATAATGATCGAGCGATAGAGTCCCTTAAAACGAAATCGATTAATAGTCCATCTAAAACGATATAACAAGTAATATAGAAATCCTTACCTTAACACTTTGATTCAATTTTCTAACGAGTCACGAAGATTATGAATACCCCGAGTTCGGCCTTCTTTGACACTATAAAGATGAATAGGATTGTTTAAAGAAAGAATAAGCAGTACTATTTTCGATCAAAAGACCCTCTAAATAGTATGCATATTCGGCTAGAAAATAAAGAAATGAAAAGGGTTCTTACCACTTGGCTTGAAAGAATGATTATGAAGAAAAAATATGTGAGAAGATGGTTCGGCTAAGAAAACAATTTTGATGGAAATGATGCTAGCAACATTCGGCCATGGAGAAAAGTAGAAAAGAGAAAATGTGTTTCAGTTTTTGATAAATCGTGAAAAGAAGAAGAGAGAAGGTTGAGACTTGATGCGATTTGACTTGGTGACAATAGGGAGATTCGGCTTCAACAAGAGAATGAAGAGAAAGAGTATGAGGCTTCAGGGGTTACGGCAATGGTGAAATAAGGAGAGGGAGATTTCGGCCTTGACAAGGTAAATGAGAAGAGAAGAGAAGAAAAGAAAGGGATGAAAAATGGCCTTAGTGCTATGGTGATTTCGGCACTAGAGAGGAAGAGCTTGAGGGATTAGGCAAAAATTGAGGCCAAATGGTCAAAAACAATGACCAAAAGAAGAAAACAAGAATGCTCACAATGCACCAATTGCATTCGGTTTAGGGAGAGAAAATGAGAAGAAAGTTTTGTGAAAAGAAACCCCAAAAATGACCAAACATACTACCATCCTTACCTATGCTACCAAAATATTCGGCCATCCCCCCTTAGACCACAAAACCGTCCATGTTCATGGACAAATTGACCATTCAAAGCTTCCAAAACAAAGCCCTTGATTCATGCCTTATGTCCCCCTAACTTACCAAAACCTTTTGATTCCTTACCTTAAGTTAATCACTTGCCTTTTTCCCTTAGTCTACTATCCATAAATGAAAAAGTCCATCCTTACCTTAATTAAAGTTTGACTAACACATGTCATACAAGTGCATAAAAAAAAGTCATCTAATTGCTAGCCAAGGGATTCGAACCTCTTTCCTCATGCAACTACTCAAGCGCCAACACCACCTTGCCAATTGCTCATCTTATGCTAATTTTAAACACTTAAATTAACTTAAGTATCAGGGTCACTTGATCCACTTCACTAAAATACTCACTACTAAAAATTATTCTAGATCCGAATAATTCCAAGCCTTCACAAGACTATATTAGGCACACAATAATACCCGAGCTAACACAAGCAACAAGATGATACTCAAATTTTTAGGATGTTACACTCCTTTTATCTTCTATATAATCAACTATAATATCTACATTATCTTATTCATATAAATCCTCCTATTTTTGAGCCTTGTTGCCATCCACTCCACCTAACCCAAATGCCGAAAATTAGCTAACTTAAACTAAAAGAATTGGGCTCAATGAAACTTAAATTTGGGCCCCTTATTCCCTTGTGTGGCGTCACCTCCTTGCTCCCTAAGTGGCGCCACTGACCACTAGGCCACAAGCCCATTTTGATATTTTAAACACAGATACTACCTTTTAAACCCTATAATGCCCAAACAAATAATTTTAACCAAGGCCTCTGCCTAAGCCTGAGCCCAATTTGGACCCCTAACACTTAAATTAACTCATTACACATGTTCACCTATTAAGCGCATAGGCCCAAAAATTCAGGATGTTATTTCTACCCCCTTAAAGTAATTTCGTCCTCGAAATTTCCAACTAACTATTAATCGTACTACCCAAGTCTCACCACTACGCTTTCGCTGTGCACTCTAACTCTAAAGCCAAAAGAAACACTTAGTATACTATGGTAGAGTACGCACCGATATTCGCATCTAGAGCGTCCTCGTCCCCTTGTACTCATTCTACCGATTCATGTTTATCTGATTAGAATTTTATGAATTATTATTTTTTTCCACTGATTAACCCTGAACAGTCTTATGAATAGTAGTTTTAAGGGTAGTTCTTTCGAATTCGCAGTTATATCTACAATTCAGTCTCAAGTTCACATCTCCTAGTTCTAAGAAGCATATACATTCAATCATCACACACCAACATATGTATAACATCCGTGAACTCACATTCCTCACTTAAAGAGTATTTTCGTCATTTCACTACCCAGGGGTTTTTCCGTAGTTTTGCCCTACAGGGTATTTTCCAAAATAAAGTATCTTGGTGATTTTCTTCGAATTAGAGGTACTTTGGTACATATATATTTTTTTAAAGCAAGGGTATTTTTGGAAAACAAGTTTTTTTAAACAAAATGAGGGTATTTTGGTAATTTCCTCAAAATAGGGTATCTTGGTTTTGTTACCGAAATAGAGATATTTTGATGATGTTGTTGTTGTTGTTTGCTTGTTTTTTTGTAAAGCAGAAGTACTTTGGAAAATTTAATTTCGCAAACCGGGTTACTCTTATAAATATAGGGGTTTTCGGGTAAATTTGCAAAACATGGGTATTTCATAAAATCACGATCGTTTTGGAAATTTTCACAAACCAAAGGTATTTTGGAAATTTTGCCAACTGGAGTGTTTCGGTAATTCCTCAAATTTTGGTAGTTTTACAATTCTGGGGTATTTTGGGAAATTTTCACAAATCAAGTGCATTTTGGAAATTTTACAAAACTTAGGGGTATTTTGATTGTGAAATAGGGTGGCTGGTCCCTTTCGGGTTTTAATTATAGATTTTGGCCTGTCAACAAATCCTCATGGCTAAGGTGAACAGTCACTACGCATCAGGTAGGACTCCAGCGAAGAGGAGGTGAGTCACTAGGACTGCTTAAGTACCAAGCTCTCCCTGAATCCAATCCTAGACATGCGTATGCCTGTTGCCACACCCTAACCCAGCGACTTGTTCACGGGTTTGTTTGGATTGATTAAGTCTTATGAATTTAAAGAATTGTTTAAACTAAGCCTAAAGTCCATCAATACTATCATACTAGTCTACGTCCATAAAGCCCATCAACCCAACAAATATATCACATCAAGAGTTAGAATACTTACCTGCGTGGATCGGGTGCCGGTAGACTCGAAGGCCATATCTTCTTCCAAATTTTTTTTCCAGATTCACATTAACTTTACAAAACATTACTAGACCCATTTCACAGCTCGAGTTTTGAACTGGGCTTTGATACCAAATTGTAACACCCCAAACCTGACCCATACGTTTCGACCAGATCTGGTATGCTTCGGGTTGAACGTTAAAATCTTTTGCTAAGTTGGTTTTAGAAAATCATAAGTTATTAGGCAATATTTGAATAAATAAGTGACATTTGAAAAGAAACGTTGTATTATTATTTGGTATAAATAAACCCCTGACATAAATTCATAAGTTGCAAATATTAAAAAAACTATTTAGGCGAATATAAACTATGGGGCCTTATTACCTAAATATTCCCAAAACAAAACTTAAAGGAAAACCGAAAATAATCTATAGAAATAAAAACTTGATGGCCCCTCGAGTCCGTCTCGGCTCCCATGTCCACGATCTACTGCTTATCTGAAAAGTTAGGGAAAAATAATAGGGTGAGTCACCAATACTCAGTGTGTAAATCTCGAAAACACATAAAAGGCTTGGGCCCACAAACACATTATGAGCCCTGGCCCATACACAATTGCAACAATCATAATCACATGACAGATAATAAATGATGCAAAGCCCAACCCATCCTAGAATTCCATCCTCTACACACCAACCCGTACCAACCATCACACCTTGGGGATTTCTACAATCAACCCACCAACCGCTACACACCATATCGACAGTCATACTGCCTATTCCTTATCAATCAAGAATTTTAACGTGGGTTTTCTACCACCGATCACCAAGTGACCTAACATTTCATTAGGTGGGTTTTCTACCACCAATCACCATGTGATCTAACATTTCATTAGGTGGGTTTTCTACCACCGATTACCATGTGATCTAGCATTTCATTAGGTGGGTTTTCTACCACCGGTCACCATGTGATCTAACATTTCATTAGGTGGGTTTTCTACCACCGATCACCATGTGATCTAGCATTTCATTAGGTGGGTTTTCTACCACCGATCACCAAGTGACCTAACATTTCATTAGGTGGGTTTTCTACCACCGATCACCATGTGATCTACCATTTCATTAGGTGGGTTTTCTACCACCGATCACCATGTGATCTAGCATTTCATTAGGTGGGTTTTCTACCACCGCTCACCATGTGATCTAACATTTCATTAGGTGGGTTTTCTACCACCGATCACCATGTGATCTAGCATTTCATTAGCTGGGTTTTCTACCACCGATCACCATGTGATCTAACATTTCATTAGGTGGGTTTTCTACCACCGTTCACCATGTGATCTAACATGCTCTTCCCCTTTTCATAACAAGCCCATCCCATGCATACATTCATGCAAAATCAAACAACCTACTACCAAAGAGATTACAGTCTTTCGCATACATCGATACACATAGAGAAGTTCTATGATTACGTACCTGGCATTCCTTGCCTAACCCTTTTTGGGTTTCATTCGACTGTCTACACAACCACTTTCCGGCTTTTTAGCCCATAATATAAACATACTTATATTCATACAAATTATTAGTGTGTTAGAGATCTACACACGACTGTTCATACGGCCTCATTTTTCGGCTTTTCAGCCCCTAACAGGTAAAATACAAAATAAAACTTATATGATAAGGATCTACACACCTGATTACCGTTAGAACGAGACCCTCTAAGTCCACGCTATCCGTAGCCAACACCACCGCTATCTGCCTTGAAATCCCGAAAAGAGATATGAGATTCAGGGACTAGTGTTTTCGGCTTTTAGATCTAAGAGATCTACTTACTAGAGAAGATTCGGCTACTCCCAGAGGATTCCGGCTTTTTGCGAAAATCAGGAAGAGAAGATGATTCGAAGAAATCTATAAAGATTCAGCTTTTAGAAGAAAGAAGAGAAGAGAATAATGGAGTTTTCGGCTTTTAGAAGAAAGAAGAGAATGATGGAGTTTTCAACTTTTAGAAGAAAGGAGAGAATAATGGAGTTTTCGGCTTTTAGAAGAAAGAAGAGAATAATGGAGTTTTTGGCTTTTAGAAGAAAGAAAAGAGTAATGGAGTTTTCGGCTTTTAGAAGAAAGAAGAGAATAATGGAGTTTTCGGCTTTTAGAAGAAAGAAGAGAATGGAGTTTTCGGATTTTAGAAGAAAGAAGAGAAAGAAAAGGTGGAAACCCTAAATGTCGCAAAATAAAGAAGAGAACCCTCACTATTTATTGAAATTTCAGCTAACTCCTAGCCTTGTAGATAGCTCCTATCTTTTCTCCTTTTATCTTCCATATTATCAACTATAATATTTGCATTATCTTATTCATATAAATCCTCCTATTTTTGAGCCTTGTTGCCATCCACTCCACCTAACCCAAATGCCGAAAATTAGCTAATTTAAACTAAAAGAATTTGGCTCCATGAAACTTAAATTTGGGCCCTTATTCCCTTGTGTGGCGTCACCTCCTTGCTCCCTAAGTGGCGCCACTGACCACTGGGCCACAAGCCCATTTTGATGTTTTAAACACAGATACTACCTTTTAAACCCTATAATGCCCAAACAGATAATTTTAACCAAGGCTTCTGCCTAAGCCTGAGCCCAATTTGGACCCCTAACACTTAAATTAACTCATTACACATGTTCTCCCATTAAATGCATAGGCCCAAAAATTTAGGATGTTACATAAAGTCTTTGCTCCATTCTCGTTCCACGACAACGAGTAAAGAGGGGCAGCTGTAGAGCCCAATTTTTGTTACCCGAGCCCAGTACCATTAACCAAAGAAAACCCAAAGATAAAAACCAATTAAACAGTCCATAGCCCAATTATTACAACAAGCCCAAACATTAACCCTAAGCCCAAAACAAAAACAAATCAGAAACAAAGAGGAACCTTAGCATCAGTGTAGGGCCGTCGCCAGCAGCCACGTTGCCCACCCCTCCGAATAGTGCGCGCTTCCAGCACTCGTGTGAAGAGCCCCACTCCACCACGACGTTTGCTTACAAAACAGAAATTAGTTGTAAATAATAGGCTATAAAAAGCCAAATCAGAATCTGTAACAGGGAGATCTTTTTTTTAACACGATTTACAAAAAAATACACAATATACACAGTTTTTCAGAGAGAAATACAAGGAATCAAAGAGAAAAAGGTTGATTCGTTTTCCATTTATTTATTTCTTTTCTCTTTTCGAATTTGCATATGGTGATTTAGGGGTTTTCCTTTTTTTTTAAAAAAAATATTATAAGGTTTTTTAAAAAAAGAAAATAAGGAATAAAAATACCTGCTGGTGGCCGGAAGGGTGACTCGATCGAAGGCCACCCAGAAGAGAGAATGCGAAAAGGGGGGAGGGTTTCTGCCTTCTGTTTTGAAACAGAAGGCTAAAAAATGAAGGAAACTTTTTTAAGCTTTTAAAGTATGGGGCCAAGCGCAACCACCTGTTCCACAGGTGGATTTGTGCAATTTTACCCTAAATGGGTAAATTGCGCAGTTGGTCCCCTCTTTTGCGCCCCTGTTTTAATTGCATCCCCCTTCAGCTTTTTCTATTTTTTTTAAATTTGCCCTTGAAGTTTATGTGCCGCTTCGATTTGGTCCGCATTCAGGCACAGTATTTAGAGCTTGGAATAATTGCGTCTTCAGTCCTTATTAGTTGGCGCACATTTCAATTTTATCCTTTTTACCCTTTTATTAATTTTAATATTATTATTGTAAATATTGTTACTATTATTCTTGTTCATTTTTTTCCATTATTATTACTGTTAAATTTTTTATTACTATAATCATATTTATTCTTAGTATTATATTTATTATTATCAGTACCCTATTTTGCATATATTACTATTATTATTAAAATCGTTTTTCTATTTTATTATATATGTAGTACATCTATTATTTTTCCCATATAATTATTATTTTATTTCCTTTACTACTATTACTGTTTTTACTATTACTTTTATTACCCTTAATGTTACTTTTATTTTTCACTACTGCTATTATTTTTAAAAAAAATATTATTACTATGGTTTTATTATTAATGCTATTTTTAATTTACTAATACTATTATTATAATTATATACTTTGTATTATATGTACTATAATTATACATATTATTTTGCTTACTTTTTTTGTATATTATTATTATATCTATATTTTAGTATCAATATACCTTTATTTTTTACTAATATTATTATTTTAGTATTATTATTCTAATATTATTACTAGTATCTTTTTTTATTTTATTTTGGCTTATTGTTGTTATTATTCTATTATATATATATATATATATATATATATATATATATTACCTATTACTATATTCGTTAGTTTTATTAGACGTATTATTATTACTATTGTACACCCCAAACCCGGCCTATTTGCTATGGCCGAATTTGAAATGCCACTGCGGAAAAACGTTTGAAAAACTTTTGACTTAAAGTTAAAAACATAAAAAAATTTTGTTGTCTTTACTAAAACATTGAGTAATTAAAGTTCCAAATAAAATTAAGTTGTTTAAAATAAAACATTTTCAAATAATAATATAATCGACAATCCAACTTATAACATAATAAAAGTCCTTAAATACTTAAAGTGGCCCTTATTACAATAAATAACCTTTCATAAAGAAAATGTGTGAAACAAATAAAATATCTTCCGCATGGGCCACCTCGTATCCACTCCAACCCGGTCCGAGCATCACCTGAAAGGTTTGAGAAAAATTGGGTGAGTCACACAGACTCAGTGTGTAATTAATCCACTGAATTCCACCCACATGTTAACCACATATTAATCCATATATCAGATAACAAAATTTCATATTCACATATTACCACATTCTGGGCTTGGCCCACATTCATATCACATATCAGGAAACAGGGTAATTAACCCCATAATTCCACATATCGGGCTTAACCTATTTCCACACTGATCCACATTTATAAACTGGGCTTGGCCCATTTTCACATTAATACCTCATTTCACAGGTCACATAGAATTATGCAAAGTGCACCCAACCCCAACCTAGGGTCCATCCTCTACACACCCCCGTATCCAGCCTACTACACACCAGGGGATTAGCAAATCACCCTCTCCTTTTCACTCCAAAGGCAATCAATGCCGTCCACGTGCAATTAAGCACAATAATCCACAACGCGACCTCAGTCAGCGCCAATCCACGATGTAGCCGTAGCTAACACCAAAACCACGATGGGACACAAAGTCACTCATCAGCCACGATATGGCACATAGCCGATATCAACCACGATGAGGCACACAGCCACTCATCAAGCCACGCGAACTAAATCGCAATTAATCCACAACGTGACCTTAGTCAACGTCAATCCACAATGTAGCTCAAGGCTAACATCAAACCACGTACTCGAAGTACACCCGTACCTTCTTTCATATCATATCCCAACCCATGCACATGTAACATAAATAATGATATAATATAATGATGCGTGAACATGTTCATCAAGCATAGTCATAACACATATTCATATTAGTAATCACATATATCAGGTTTGGTACTTACCGGATTATCGACATACCCCTTTAAGGGTATTTATCTCATAACTTTTACTGCACTTGTTAGTACATAATCAACACATACAAATATAGCAAAAACCCAGAAAACGGTGGGTTAATCACACACTTTCCTATTAGTGAAATCCCGAACTACTCGAATCTAACACGATCTTGAAACGTGGTTCTTCTTTCTCCCTTTAAAGCCGATTTGGTCTCCTACCAAATCCCGAATCACACTCTGAGTTCCCTTCCTTTAGCACACACAAAAGAACACCTTTTATGGCACTAAGAACATTCGGCCATGCCACAAAAACTATAAACAAGGCCATTCAGCCACACCAACAAATCCCGAAGGGTTATCGAACGTAATACCAAGTCTTACCTATTGACTTACCCCAAAAAGATTGTCAAAGATTTGAGGCTTAGAACGATTGCATCCAAAGTCCCGAGGAGTCTATCTTCCAAAAAACCGATGAAGAAAACCAAATGAAATCCTTCCCTTATTGATATTCGGCCAAGTCAAATCAAGAAGGAAGTAGGAAGTTTCGGCTATGGTTTTGAAAGAAGAGAAAGCAATTGATTTGTGGCTAGAAAGAAATGAAGTATGTGAGTAGCAAAGAAAATAGAAATAAGAGAGGGAGGATTCGGCTTAAGCAACAATGGAAGAAAAGAAAAGAGAATTTGGGGAAGAAAGAGGTTCGGTCAAAAGAGAGTAAAAGAAGATTTGTAAGTGTTAACAAATATAAGAAGTAAAGAAAAGAAAGATGAGAACCAATAGAGGTTCTTTTCGGCTACAAAGAATTGAAAGAAGAGAGGGATGTTCCAAATGGTTTCGGCCAAATGCCTATGAAGAAAAACAACAAACACTAAAGGACATTCGGTTTTGATTCATTTTGATGCACTCAAGAGAAAAATTGGTAAAGTTCAAAAGGGATTTGATATGGCTCAAAACAAGAAATGCAAAGTATTTCCTAACTAACCGATTATGACCAATAACCAAAAGAAATTTTTGGCACCAACTAGAAATCAACAATACAAAATTCGGTCACTCCCCCCCTAAGCTCCAAAACCGTCCAAATACAAGGGCTAAAGGCCATCAAAGAGTTTCCAAAACATTCTCCAACATTCAAGCCTCTTGTCAACAATTTTGAATTAAACATACTCCTAATTTTCTCCCTTTTCCTCCTATTCACTCACAAAACTTAAGCCAACCCCCATAGTCCAAGAAGCCGTCCATATTCATGGACAAAATGACCATAAAAAAATATTTCCCAACTTTCCATCATCCAAGCCCTTTGTCCCCTTATCCTACCTTAACCTCTTGATTCTTATCCCAAAATACAAGCTTTCCTATTTTGCTATTCAACTTGCCATAAAAGTTGAAAGTCCAACTTACCTTAATAAAGTTGACCGTCCATCAATGCTAGAATGTACAAAAATAAAATCCTCAATATGCTTTCCATGCTATTCGAACCACTTCCCTCAAGCAACCTTTCAAGCTCCTTATCCACTATGCCACTAACTCCTCATGTGCTTTAATTAACACTTAAATTAACTTAAGTGTCAAGTTCACTTAATCTACTTCATTAAATTCCTCAAACTAAAAATTATTCTAGCCTCATTAATAAAATCAAGCCCTCACAAGACTATACTAAACATACATAATTCATACCCGAGCTAACACAAATAATAAAATAATACTCAAAATTTTCTTAAAGCCCCAAGGCCCAACCTATTAGGCCCAATTTCGGGATATTACAATTCTACCCTCCTTAAAGAAATTTCGTCTTCGAAATTACTTACTAACTAGCAGTCGTGCAATCCTACTCATCACACTACGCTTATGCTGCGCACTCTGATCTTAATAAAACCAATATACTTTCTAAGTACAGTCTCCAAGTTCACACTCAAGGTTTCAAGCACTTCACACACAACACAAGAATGAGCTATCTTTAAAGCAAAACAAAGAACTTACCCGCTATCACATCCTTGGTTGTCCCACATCCGAACCTTCAGCACCTCTACCGGGTGTTCCACGACCTCGGCCAGAACCATTTCCTACATGGTTTGGACCACGAACCTTCATTTCTGAGGACAATTCTTAACCAAATGAGCCTTAGATCCATACCGAAAAAATTCCTTACTATTACCCCAACACTCTCCTGTGTGAGTTCTCCCACACTGAGCACATAAACGATTCCGCTTCTCAGCAATTGGTACAGGTGCACGTACAGAATTCTCGACTCTCGGTCTTTTCTGAAAGTCTTCCGGCAATTTTGCTGGGCCAAAACTCCTCTTGTTCCAATTCCTATCCTTTTCTCGGTTCTCCCTTACAGTCCTCTCAACTTCTTCAGTGATCCGAGCTTTCTCCACTAGAACAGCAAAGTCCCTTTCTCTTTGCGGAGCAATCAACATTTGCAACTCATCTCGTAAACCATCTTCGAACCGTTCACACCTTTCATAATCAGTGGTCACGATCCCATTGGCGTATTGACTTAATCGCACAAATTCCGCTTCGTACTCTGCTACCGACTTACTTCGTTGCACCAAGTTGAGAAACGCCTTTCTTTGCGAGTCCAAGTAACTGGCTCCAACGTACTTTCCTTCAAATTTAACCTTAAAATAATCCCAATCCAATCGATCTGTCGGGACACCTTGTCTGACAGTGAGCCACCATCGATAAGCTTCGCCCCGGAGCATCGAAACAACACCTTTCAGCTTTTCCTCATCGGTACAGTCCAAATCGTCCATTATTCTTTCGACTGCTTCAATCCAATACTCCGCCACATTCGGAGCTACTCCAGATATTCCTCTAAAAACTTCAGCCCCATTCAACTTGAGTCGCACCGACATTGACTTTCGAGCTCCGCTTCCTACACTAGCCCCTACCACTCGCTCGAGCACTCGCAACATAGCCCGCGATACACCTCCGCCCCCACTGCTAGCGGCGGTACTTCATTTTCTGACCCATGGCCCGACCCTACCGGTTCCGATACTGCCATTCTACCCCTACTGCGTCCATGACGACCACGTCCCCTAGAACTCATTTCTAACGTCGCGTTTTTAATCTAATTAAGAAGTTTTATGCATCAGAATTTTGTTCCACTTATTAACCGCAAACAATTTTATGAAATAAAGTATTTAGAAGTAGTTCTTTCGATCACACAAAAGTTCAGTTCAAGTTCACTACTCTAGCTCAGAGAATCACATTCATCTATCTCGATAGAGACACATTCATTCACTACACCTCTATGGTCATTTCAGTCCTTCCCAACCCAGGGGTAACTTCATCATTCGTCCTATAAGGGTATTTTGGTAATAATTCAGGGTCAATTCCAGAAATTTTAATAAATCAAGGCACTTTGAAATTTTCCAAAACTCGAGGGTATTTCGAAAATTTTCCCAAATCAGAACCATGATAGAAATTTTGAAAATCAGGGTTATTTTGGTAATTTTGTCAATCAGGGGTAATTTCGTAAATTTCCAAATCAAGGCGTCTTGATATTTTGCAAATAAGGTTTTTGGATACTTTTGCAAAGTAAGAAAATTTTATTAAAATCAAGGGTAGTGTTGAAACTTTTAGAAACCAGGGGCATTTTAGTAATTTTACAACCAGGGGTATTTTCGTAATTTTGTAAATCAAAAATATTTTGAGAAATGTCTTCAAAATAATTTGTACGGATTAAAAGGGTAATTTAGTAATTCAAAACTTAGAGTTTTTATAAAACTGCATGGCTAATCCCTTTCGGGTTTTAGTGATTGGTTTAGCCCGTGAATAAGTCCTCTTGGTTAGGGTGAACGGTTACTACGCACCAGGTAGAATTCGAGTAAATAGGAGGTGAGTCACTAGGACTGCTTAAATACCAAGCTCTTACCGAATCCACTCCTAGACATGCGCACAACTGTTACCACACCCTAGCTCGGCGACTTAGTCACAGGTTTGTTTGATAGTCCTTAAGTCTTATGCACTTGTGTTTGAGTAGACTAGTCCTAGGGTTCAATAGCCCTAATCTACTAATCTACGTTCCCATATTGCTCATCAAGTTCACAATTACAAATCACTTCAGAAGTCAGAGGTACTTACCTGGTGGACTTCGGGTCGGAGATATAGGTGCCATGCCAGAATAAACTTGAAAAAATTTGTGAATGCCCAAATCTTTGAAAAGCCCATTTAAAAAAATGTTTTTGAGCCCAAAACCCTCAAAGCCGAGTTTTGAACCAGGCTCTGATACCAATTTGTAACACCCCAAACCCGGCCCATTCGCTATGACTGAATTTGAAATGCCACTGCGGAAAAACGTTTGAAAAACTTTTGACTTAAAGTTAAAAACATAAAAAAATTTTGTTGTCTTTACTAAAACATTGAGTAATTAAAGTTCCAATAAAATTAAGTTGTTTAAAATAAAACATTTTCAAATAATAATATAATCGACAATCAACTATAACATAATAAAAGTCCTTAAATACTTAAAGTGGCCCTTATTACAATAAATAACCTTTCATAAATAAAATGTGTGAAACAAATAAAATATCTTCCGCATGGGCCACCTCGTATCCACTCCAACCCGGTCCGAGCATCACCTGAAATGTTTGAGAAAAATTGGGTGAGTCACACAGACTCAGTGTGTAATTAATCCACGAATTCCACCCACATGTTAACCACATATTAATCCATATATCAGATAACAAAATTTCATATTCACATATTACCACATTCTGGGCTTGGCCCACATTCATATCACATATCAGGAAACAGGGTAATTAACCCCATAATTCCACATATCGGGCTTAACCCATTTCCACACTGATCCACATTTAAACTGGGGCTTGGCCCATTTTCACACATTAATACCTCATTCACAGGTCACATAGAATTATGCAAAGTGCAACCCAACCCCAACCTAGGGTCCATCCTCTTACACACCCCTGTATCCAGCCTACCACACACCAGGGGATTAACAAATCACCCTCTCCTTTTCACTCCAAAGGCAATCATGCCATCCACGTGCAATTAAGCACAATAATCCACAAAGCGACCTCAGTCAGCGCCAATCCACGATGTAGCCGTAGCTAACACCAAACCAACGATGGGACAAAAAGTCACTCATCAACCACGATATGGCACATAGCGATATCAACCACGATGAGGCACACAACCACGATGAGGCACACAGCCACTCATCAAGCCATGCGAACTAAATCGCAATTAATCTACAACGTGACCTTAGTCAACATCAATCCACGATGTAGCTCAAGGTTAACATCAAACCACGTACTCGAAGTACACCCGTACCTTCTTTCATATCATATCCCAACCCATGCACATGTAACATAAATAATGATATAATATAATGATGCGTGAACAAAAACAACTTAATCGCGTAAAGCGTAAAAGTTACAAACTATAGTAAAAAGTGCTTAATTGTAATATCATGGATTGTGGCTTATGCATTATTGCTAAATTGTGTGAACTAGCATGCCATTGTGTGCTTGAATGTGTTTTATGAATGTTTGTGAACTTTAGAATAATAGGAAAATGCCTTAGAAAATATTAAGTTTTAAGTTTGAAGAGGGAGCTAAGCCTGATGGGCCTTAAGAAAAGAAATAGGGGAAATTAGACACAAAGATGGGCTTGTCTAAGTGGCTACAAGCGCCACTTAAGGCTTTAGTGTGTGACGCCATTATCAAGGGGAAGGGGCCTAGGTTCGAGTCACAAGGGAAGTAATAAGGGGATTTTATTTTTTTTCAACAGAGATGAGCAGCAAGGGACGGCACCAAGGCTATATATTAGGAGCTTAAATCCTTTTATTTTTTAAGAGATAAAAGGTGATTAAATAATAAAGGTAAGGGATAAAAAATGGATTATTTTTATTAATTTTAGATGAGGTGATAAGAGGAGAAAAACAAGGGATATGATAAGTGGAGTTGTAGTGGCCGGCCAAGGGGCTCTTTGGATGGTATTTTCGGCCAAGGAAGGAAGGTAAGGTCATTCACTTTCTTTTCTTTCCAATTAAGCCTTGCCGAATTCTCTAGTAAGTTCTCTTCTCTTCTACTTTTTCTTTTTTGTCAAAACCGAATAGTCCCTTCTCAAAATTCACCATTGCCGATTCTCTAAGCCTCAACACCCTCTCTTTTCTTTTCCTTATCAAAGCCGAATCCCTTTTGTACCCCATTCTCTTCTTGTTTCCTCAATCTCTCAAAAGTCGAAACTTGTGAGATCATCATCTAGCCATTGCCGAATCTCTGTGGATTGAAGTGAAGGGGTAGTCGACAATAACAGTAAGGGATTCTTTCGGGATTTGGCTTACTGTTAACTAGCAAAGGAGGAAGGTTTCGGGACTTTTAAAGATTTAAGGTAAGTCATATTTGACATTCGGCTATAGGCCATTCGTATGTGATTCAAAGTTGGAATTTAATCTAACCTATGACTATAGGTATTTCGACAAGCCCTTGGTTAAGTGACTAATTCCGAGATTTGGAATCACAAGGTAAGTGAAGGTATATATTCGGCCATATTAGTTACCATAGTAGCCGAATCTAACTATGGACATGTAGGGGCAGTCGACAGTGGTACACAAGGTTTTCGGGATTTCAAATCGCAAGGTAAGCACTTATGTACAATCGGCCATAGCCCTATTTTGATATCTAGATGTATTTCTTATTTGTTTAAAAAGCTGAAAACTAACTAGTTAGGAGTTTTGGTGGCTAGCCGATTGCAAGGGTGTGTATCACCAAGTTTCGGGACTTGATTCTTAAGTCAATCGGCAGCAAGGTAAGCTTTTGGGTTGCAAAAATCCTTCGAGATTTGGTTATATAGCCGAATAGGCTTTTGATAGATACTAAATGTTGGCCGAATATAGGAACCAAGATCTAGAGCAGTAGATCGAGACTTTTCGGGATTTGGAGTGAATTCGATAAGTGTACCAGGTGTGTACCCCACACTAACTCTTAATAGATGTATGGCTATAATTTGTTATATGTGTTTATAAGAATGTGAATGTGGCTAAGGTACCATGTGATGGTACAAAGTACTCAGGTACGTTTTCCTACTCCTACTAGGATTATAACATGATTTGTTATGGCACATATGTGAACCTATAAGAATGTGAATAGAGAACATGGCATGATAATGCATGATTTGTATGACATGGGCATATGGGTGATTATGAAAGGGGAAGTGAATGTGGTGACTTATGTCATGATATATGAATGTGGTGACTTCGGTCACATTATCCGAATGTGGTGTCACATGACACAAAACAATTATCTGGTGGCTATGCCACGAATTTTATAAGGGCGATGAGCACGTCGACTGCAGCGACTGCCTTCGATGGTGTGTAGCGGATGGAGGGTTGACTTAGTAGTCCCCACGGTGTGCAGGTTGGTACGGGTGATGCGTAGCGGTTGGTAACTAGGCTTGGGTTCGGGAATGCATCATTAACTGTAAATTGTGCTATGTATGTGTATGACTTGATATGCCTGAATCTATTTAGACTTAGTGTTGGATGTATACATTAAGTGTGTTTGACTCACCCCGTTGTGGGAACATTTTTCAGGTGACGATCAGAAATGGACCGGGCCGGCAGGAGCTTAGTGGTGGCCATGCTCAGCAAGGAATTTTATTATCTGAATATTTTATTTTATTTTATGTACATTAAATTTATTTTGGGTTTGTTTATTTGATGTAATAAGGCCATAGTACGAACTATTTTATGCATGCATGTTATTTATTTTCTTATCATACGAAACTTTTATCAAATTAAAGACTAAGTAAATTTTATATAAGAATGAATTCTAAACGTTTTGACACTTAAAGAAAATGATTTTTAATCTAAAGATGAAACCTAAAACAATGGAATTTTTATAAAAACTTATGTTTCAAAAATAAACTGGTTTCCAACTTCAGCCCAATCCAATTTGAGTTTTCTCCCAAAATCACTTAAAGTTTCCAAAGAACAAACGAATTTGAACCGGTTTTTCTTAAGAAACATACCAAATCTGGTCGAGGCTCGTGGGCCGGGTTTGGGGTGTTTCAGCTTGGTATCAGAACCAAGTTTTCAAACTCTCGGCCTTGGGTTTAAGGCCCAAAACGTTTTCAAAGTAAGCCCAAAAAGAATTTTGTGAAATAAGCAGGTTTTCTGGCATGGCACCTAAGTCTCCGACCCGAAGTCCACCAGGTAAGTACCCCTATCTCTTGTGTGAATTATACTATGACTTGTAGAAGGGTAGAAAATGGAACGTAGAATAGTATATTAGGTATTTGAACCCTAGGACTAGCTACCCCAACAATTACATAAGACTTAAGCGCCTAATTAAACAAACCTGTGACTAAGTCGCCGAGTTAGGGTGTGGCAACCATTGTGCGCATGTCTAGGATTGGTATTCGGTGGGAGCTTGGTATTTAAGCAGTCCGCGTGACTCACCTCCTCTCCACTCGAATCCTACCTGGTGCGTAGCTTCGGTTCACCCTAACCAAGAGAACTTATTCACGGGCTAAACCCAATAACTAAAACCCGAAAGGGAACTAGCCGTATTTTCATAAAAACCCTAGTTTTAAAACTCTTAAATTACCCTTTTAGTTTGTAAAAACTATTTTACAAAATTTTTTCGAAATATTCTAGATTTATAAAATTGCCTAAATACCCCTAGTGGTAAAATTACTAAAATGCCCTTGGTTTCTAAAAATACCATACTAGCCTCAATTTCAATAAAATTTTCTTACTTTACAAAAGTATCCAAAAACCCTGTTTTGCGAAAATTCAAGACACCCTGATTTGGAAATTTACCAAATTACCCCTGGTTTACGAAATTACTAAAATAACCCCGATTTTCAAGATTTCTGCAATACCTTGTTTTGGAAAATCTTTCTTTCAAAAATACCCATGAGTTTGGAAAAATTTCGAAATGACTATTCAGATTTCTAAATTGTCCTCGATTTAATTACCAAAATACCCCTGTAGGACAAATGATGAAAATACCCCTAGGTTAGGAATAGGCAAAAATGTACGAAGAGTGAATGTGTATGGGAGATATTAGGGAATGGATGTGTTTTCTTTGAATTAGGATAGAAAACTTGAACTTTGATTGATCGAAAGAACTAGTACTAAACTCCTTACATAAAATTTCTTCGCGAATAATTAGTGGAATAAAGGCCAATTCATAAAACTTTCTTAATCAGATTAAAGCACGATTGTAGATATGAGCTCTAGGGGACGTGGTCGTAATGTGCGAGGACGCGGTAGAGGCAGAATGGCCGTGTCGAAACCCGTTAGATCGGGTCAAGGGTCTGACAATGAGGTACCATCACCAGCTGTTGGTGCTGAGCAGCAAGACCAAACGGGGGATGATGCTGTGTCGCAGGCTGTGCTGCGAGTTTTGGAGATGGTGGCCGGCGCAGGTGGAAATATGGGAGCTCAAAAATCTATACCCGAGCGACTCTGAGCTAATGGAGCTGAAGTGTTCCGTGGAGT
This sequence comes from Gossypium australe, assembly GCA_005393395.2. Taxonomy (NCBI): domain Eukaryota; kingdom Viridiplantae; phylum Streptophyta; class Magnoliopsida; order Malvales; family Malvaceae; genus Gossypium; species Gossypium australe. Next base: position 127,669,755 of record CM016616.1, on the reverse strand, counting down.
ATCTGGTGTGGCACCCAGTACGGCTGAGTATTGGTTGGAAGCGACGGAACGGATTATGGATGAGTTGGATTTGACCCCTGTGGAGAAACTGAAAGGAATGGTGGCACTGCTACGCGATGAAGCATATCAATGGTGGCTCACAGTTCGGGATGGTGCCACAGCTGAGGATTTGACTTGGGAATATGTGAAGGCGGCATATCAGAAGAAGTATGTCGACACGCGTTACACTGATGCGCAGAGGAAGGCATTTCTGGGGCTGGTGCAAGGAAACAAGTCCGTAGCAGAGTACGAAGCTGAATTTCTAAGGTTGAGCCGATATGCTCGAGGAGTAGTGGCTACGAAGCATGAGCGGTGTGTCCAGTTTGAGGACAGACTAAGGGATAACTTGAGGTTGTTAGTCGCTCCACATCAAGAGCGGGAGTTTTCTGCGTTAGTAGAGAAAGCTAAGATAGCGGAAGGGATTAAGGACTCTGTAAGGCGGCACTCTGATTGAAATAAGCAGAAAAGAGGATTTGGGCCGTCAGGGTTAGCTGGGAATGTTCAGAAAAGGCCTAGAGTTGAAGGGCCGCGAGGTCAGCAAGCTGGTACAGGAGGGCAATATCGTACTTGTGATCAGTGTGGGAAGAAACACTTAGGGGAATGTTGGAAATAGACAGGAGGATGCTTTAAGTGTGGGTCAAAGGACCATATGGTTAAGGACTGTCCTATGAGGCTAGAGGGAAATCGACCAGTAGCTCAGAATGTTAATCAGCCTAGTAAAGGTGGACAGCAGCCTCAGCGAGGCCGTGGTCCGAATGGCCGAGGTAATGGGGCTGGAAGAGGACGTGGAACACCTGGCAGAGGTGCTGGTAATACAGAGGCAAGACAGCCGGGCTTGGTATATGCAGTTCGCCGTAGGGAAGATAGAGACGCGTCGGACGTTATAACTAGTACGTTCCTTGTTTTTGGCAAGCCTTATTTTGCTTTGATTGATGTGGGCTCGACCCATTCGTATGTTGCATGTAGAGTAGTGGAAACTCTAGACATAGCCTCTGAACTTTCTGATAGGGAGATGACTGTAGTAAGCCCACTAGGTCAAACTGTAGTGGTGAACAAGATCTTTCGGAGTGTACCTCTAGAAATTCAGGGAGTAGTATTTCTGCCGACTTAATGGAACTACCTTTCGGGGAGTTCGATCTCATACTTGGAATGGACTGGCTAGTAGAGCATCGAGCCATACTGGACTGTGTGGCTAAGCGAATGGAGTTGAGGACTCCAGAGGATAAGGAAGTTGTTATGATCAGAGAAAGAAGAAACTACTTGTCTAACGTAGTTTCAGCGCTAAAGGCTGTTAAGATGGTTCGGAAAGGATGCAAGGCATTCTTGGCTTTTGTTAGTACGTTGGATACGAAGGAAGGAGGTGTTAGTGGAGTTCGAACAGTAAGGGAATTTGTGGATGTCTTTCCAGAGGAATTGCCTGGAATACCCCCAGATAGGGAAGTGGAGTTTGGAATTGATCTGCTGCCTGGAACAGCTCCTGTGTCAATCGCTCCGTACAGAATGGCACCTAAGGAGTTGGTTGAGCTCAAGGCTCAAATCCAAGAGTTGCTTGAACGTGGGTTTATCCGACCCAGTGTGTCTCTATGGGGAGCACCGGTCTTGTTCGTGAAGAAGAAGGAAGTAACTAAGCGTATGTGCATAGATTATCGTCAGTTGAACAAGCTGACTATCAAGAACATGTATCCCTTGCCAAGGATTGATGACTTGTTCGATCAGCTCAAGGGAGCGGCAGTATTCTCAAAGATCGACTTAAGGTCTGGATATCATCAGCTTAAGGTGAAGGAAGTGGATATCCATAAGACAGCTTTTCAGACAAGGTATGGGCATTTTGAGTTTGTGGTAATGCCGTTTGGATTGACGAACGCCCCAGCTGCGTTCATGGATATGATGAACCGGGGTTTTCAACCTTATTTGGATAGGTTCGTCGTTGTGTTCATCGACGACATCCTTGTGTATTCCAAGTCGGAGGGAGAGCATGATGAGCATCTACAGATTATGTTGCAAGTGTTGAGGGAAAAGAAACTTTATGCCAAATTCAGCAAGTGTGAATTTTGGCTTAAGGAAGTTGCGTTCTTAGGACATGTAGTGTCTGCAGAAGGAATAAGGGTGGATCTTAGGAAGATTGAAGCGGTGTTAGATTGGAAACCACCTAAGTCTGTGGCTGAGGTTCGTAGTTTCTTGGGATTGGCAGGCTACTACAGAAGGTTCGTGGAAGGGTTTTCATCGATAGCCGCACCGTTGACCAAGTTATTAAGGAAGGAAGTGCCTTTTGTATGGACAGAAAAGCAACAAGAGAGCTTTGAGAAGCTCAAGAGGGTCTTAACTGAAGCTCCGGTGTTGATTCAGCCTGAGGCAGGAAAGGATTTTGTGGTGTATTGTGACGCTTCCCATACAGGTTTGGGTTGCGTATTGATGCAAGATGGGAAAGTAGTCGCTTATGCGTCTCGGCAACTAAGGCCACATGAGGTTAACTACCCAACACATGATTTGGAATTGGCGGCTGTGGTCTTTGCTCTTAAGGTGTGGAGGCATTATCTCTATGGAGAAAAGTCGGTGATCTACACAGACCACAAGAGTCTTAAGTATCTGTTGACTCAGAAGGAGTTGAACCTAAGACAGCGAAGGTGGGTTGAATTACTGAAGGACTATGACTGTTCGATAGAGTATCATCCGGGCAAGGCGAATGTAGTGGCGGATGCCCTAAGTCGGAAAGTAGTGTCGGATTTAAGGGCAATGTTTGCACATCTGAGCCTGTATGATGATGGAAGTCTCCTGGCAGAGCTGCAGGTTAAGCCGACGTGGTTAAATGAAGTGAGAGAGGGACAGTTGGATGATGATGATTTAAGTGCTAAGTTACAGCGAGTGCAGAATGGAGAGTTGGAAGATTATGGTATTAACAACGAGGGAGTATTGTGTTTCAAGGGTAAGGTCTGTATGCCTAAGGATCAGGAGTTAAGACAGAGAAATCTTCAGGAATCGCATAGTAGCCCTTATGCTATGCATCCTGGAGGTAGTAAGTTGTACAGAGATCTAAGAGAGCAGTTTTGGTGGCCTAGACTTAAGAAGGAAGTTACCGAATTTGTAGGCAAGTGCTTGACGTGTCAGCAAGTTAAGGCTGAACACCAAGTTCCATCAGGATTACTTCAACCGATAATGATTCCGCAGTGGAAGTGGGAGAGAATCACCATGGACTTCGTTAGTGGGTTTCCCCTTACGCCTACTAAGAAGGACTCGGTATGGGTAATAGTGGATCGTTTGACAAAGTCCGCGCATTTCATCCCAGTGCAAATTGATTATTCTCTGCAGAAGTTGGCAAGGTTATATGTGGCAGAGATTGTAAGGTTGCATGGAGTGCCGGTATCAATCATCTCGGATAGGGATCCAAGGTTTACTTCTCGGTTTTGGAAGGTGCTACATCAAGCTTTAGGCACCAAGTTGGATTTCACTACGGCTTTTCATCCACAGTCAGACGGGCAATCTGTACGAGTAATCCAAGTGTTAGAGGATATGTTGAGAGGCTGTGTGAAGGATTTTAGAGGAAGTTGGGAGGAATATTTGCCTTTAGCTGAGTTTGCCTATAACAACAGCTATCAAGCTAGCATTCGGATGGCACCATATGAAGCACTGTATGGACGGAAGTGTCGAACTCCTACGTGCTGGACGGAATTAGGGGAACGTCGAGTTTTGGGTCTAGAGTTAGTGGCAGAATCAGAGGAAAAGGTTGAGATAATTCGAGCTCGGTTAAAGGAAGCATCTGATAGACAGAAGTCGTACGCGGATCTCAAGCAAAAGGAAATAGAATTTGATGTGGGAGATCAAGTGTTTCTTAAAGTTTCGCCTTGGAAGAAGGTGATGAGATTTGGTCGGAAAGGGAAGCTAAGTCCAAGGTTTATAGGACTTTATCAGGTATTGAAGCGAGTTGGACCAGTGGCATATCAGTTGGAGTTGCCACCGGAGTTGAAGCAGATGCACGACGTATTCCGTGTATCCATGCTACGTCGTTATCGATCGGATCCATCTCACGTAGTACCAGTTGAAGAGGTGGAGATAAGGCCAGATTTGTCCTACGAGGAAGAGCCGATTCAGATCTTGGAACGAGATGTGAAAGTGTTGCGAAGGAAGTCAGTTCCTCTAGTTAAAGTGTTATGGCGAAATCATGGATCGGAAGAAGCTTCGTGGGAGCCAGAAGAAGCGATGCGACAACAATACCCTCACTTATTTCAGCCAGGTAATTTCGAGGACGAAATTATTTTAAGGGGGGTAGAACTGTAATATCCTGGATTGTGGCTTATGCATTATTGCTAAGTTGTGTGAACTAGCATGCCATTGTGTGCTTGAATGTGTTTTTATGAATGTTTGTGAACTTTAGAATAATAGGAAAATGCCTTAGAAAATATTAATTTTAAGTTTGAAAAGGGAGCTAAGCCTGATGGGCCTTAAGAAAATAAATAGGGGAAATTAGACACAAAGATGGGCTTGTCTAAGTGGCTACAAGGCGCCACTTAGGGCTTTAGTGTGTGACGCCATTATCAAGGGGAAGGGGCCTAGGTTCGAGTCACAAGGGAAGTAATAAGGGAATTTTATTTTTTTTAACAGAGATGAGTAGTAAGGGACGGCACCAAGGCTATATATTAGGAGCTTAAATCCTTTTATTTTTAAGAGATAAAAGGTGATTAAATAATTAAGGTAAGGGATAAATAATGGATTATTTTTATTGATTTTAGATGAGGTGATAAGAGGAGAAAAACAAGGGATATGATAAGTGGAGATGTAGTGGCCGGCCAAGGGGCTCTTTGGATGGTATTTTTGGCCAAGGAAGGAAGGTAAGCTCATTCACTTTCTTTTCTTTCCAATTAAGCCTTGCCGAATTCTCTAGTAAGCTCTCTTCTCTTCTACTTTTTCTTTTTTTGTCAAAATCGAAGTCCCTTCTCAAAATTCACCATTGCCGATTCTCTAAGCCTCAACACCCTCTCTTTTCTTTTCCTTATCAAAGCCGAATCCCTTTTGTACCCCATTCTCTTCTTGTTTCCTCAATCTCTCAAAAGTCGAAACTTGTGAGATCATCATCTAGCCATAGCCGAGTCTTTGTGGATTGAAGTGAAGGGGTAGTCGACAATAACAGTAAGGGATTCTTTCGGGATTTGGCTTACTGTCGACTAGCAAAGGAGGAAGGTTTCGAGATTTTTAAAGATTTAAGGTAAGTCATATTTGACATTCGGCTATAGGCCATTCTTATGTGATTCAAAGTTGGAATTTAATCTAACCTATGACTATAGGCATTTCGACAAGTCATTGGTTAAGTGACTAATTCTGGGATTTGGAATCACAAGGTAAGTGAAGGTATATATTCGGCCATATTAGTTACCATAGTAGCCGAATCTAACTATGGACATGTAGGGGCAGTCGACAATGGTACACAAGGTTTTCGGGATTTCAAATCGCAAGGTAAGCACTTATGTACAATCGGCCATAGCCCTATTTTGATATCTAGATCTATTTCTTATTTGTTTAAAAAGCCGAAAACTAACTAGTTAGGAGTTTTGGTGGCTAGTCGATTGCAAGGGTGTGCATCACCAAGTTTCGGGACTTGATTCTTAAGTCAATTGGCAGCAAGGTAAGTTTTGGGTTGCAAAAATCCTTCGGGATTTGGTCATATAGCCGAATAGGCTTTTGATAGAAACTAAATGTTGGCCGAATATAGGAACCAAGATCTAGAGCAGTAGATCGAGACTTTTCGAGATTTGGAGTGAATTCGATAAGTGTACCAGGTGTGTACCCCACACTAACCCTTAATAGATGTATGGCTATATTTTGTTATATGTGTTTATAAGAATGTGAATGTGGCTAAGGTACCATGTGATGGTACAAAGTACTCAGGTACGTTTTCCTACTCCTACTAGGATTATAACATGATTTGTTATGGCACATATGTGAACCTATAAGAATGTGAATAGAGAACATGGCATGATAATGCATGATTTGTATGACATGGGCATATGGGTGATTATGAAAGGGGAAGTGAATGTGGTGACTTATGTCACGATATATGAATGTGGTGACTTCGGTCACATTATCTGAATGTGGTGTCACATGACACAAAATAATTATCTGGTGGCTATGCCACGAATTTTATAAGGGCGATGAGCACGTCGACTGCAGCGACTGCCTTTCGATGGTGTGTAGTGGATGGAGGGTTGACTTAGTAGTCCCCACGGTGTGCAGGTTGGTACGGGTGATGCGTAGCGGTTGGTAACTAGGCTTGGGTTCGGGAATGCATCATTAACTGTAAATTATGCTATATATGTGTATGACTTGATATGCCTGAATCTATTTAGACTTAGTGTTGGATGTATACATTGAGTCTGTTTGACTCACCCTATTGTGGGAACATTTTTCAGGTGACGATCAGTAATGGACTGGGCCGGCAGGAGCTCAGTGGTGGCCATGCTCAGCAAGGAATTTTATTATCTGAATATTTTATTTTATTTTTGTACATTAAATTTATTTTGGGTTTGTTTATTTGATGTAATAAGGCCATAGTACAAACTATTTTATGCATGCATGTTATTTATTTTCTTATCATACGAAACTTTTATCAAATTAAAGACTAAGTAAATTTTATATAAGAATGAATTCTAAACGTTTTGGCACTTAAAGAAAATGATTTTTAATCTAAAGATGAAACCTAAAACAATGGAATTTTTATAAAAACTTATGTTTCAAAAATAAACTGGTTTCCAACTTGAGCCCAATCCAATTCGAGTTTTCTCCCAAAATCACTTAAAGTTTCCAAAGAACAAACGAATTTGAACCGGTTTTTCTTAAGAAACATACCAAATCTGGTCGAGGCTCGTGGGCCGGGTTTGGGGTGTTTCATTAATTGTTGGTGGTTTCTTAATATGGAGTACTTAAAGTAGAAATATGCCATAAATGTGATAGTGGATGGTTGATGGACGGTTTTAGACATAATATATATGTTAGTTTTATTTTATTGTAAAGGTTAAATAAGTAAAGTGATAAATAATTATTATTAAACAAAACCAAAGACCATTATCATCTTATTTTTCCTATGACTGAATGTGAAAGGGAGGAAGAACTTAGAGTTTCTTCAACATTTCGGCATTTTGAAACTTGATTAAGGTATGGTTGGTTTTCGGTTTTTGATAATTTTTACGTTGTTGAGATCGTTGCTTAGTATATTATCCGACCCATGCTAAAATTTTTGAGATTAGGGTGCATGTGAGATTCGGCCATTGATGTATTCATGTAGTTTGTGATGTTTGATGTTTTTAAATTAAAGATATGTTAATGATTAGTATGTTTTGTGTTGGAAGTTTTGGTGAAATTGAGTAATTGGGGCTAATTTGTAAAAATAAAATTTTAGAGGGACTTATTTGCCAAATAAATGAAAGAAATGGACTTGTATAGTCCTTATGAATATTCGGCCCTTGAGTGGTATTGAGAAATTTTGTGTATTTTGTGTTTTATGCAAATAGGACTAAATTGTAAAAATGTGAAACATTAGGGGTAAAATGGTAAATTACCCATTTATGTGTTTTGGGACTAAATTGAAATGAAATGTACTTGAATGAGCTAAATTTTAATGTGTTTAGATCAAGAACAAAGAAAAACAAATTTGGATCGGGGAAAGACGAAGATTATTGAATAGCTGGTTTACACTGTCCGTCGATAGTCGAGGTAAGTCCTTAAGTTAAATATATCAAAGAGTTAATTATGAACATGTTTAATGATATTATTTGATAAATTTGAGTATGAATTTATGTGTTAGTCGAATGTGAAGGTCTCACATTGGATTGGATATGTTTTGTAAATGCAAAATGAATAAGTACATTTGATATGATATGTGAATGTGATTTGTGTATATGATTCATTGGTAATGATAGTATTAAGAAATGTAAGTTGATGGATTAACTATGTTATTAATGAAATTTAGTAATTTTGTGCATGAATATATGTGATAGCCGAATGTGGGTATAAGGTTGAGTTGAAATGTAATTGTTAATTTTATTATGAATAAGCTTGTTCAGCTTGGAATGTGAAGTTAAAATGAAGTATATTTGATGTTGCAATTTAACATTAAGTGATGTGTATTGAATGGATAATTGGGTTGGTTATTTTGGGCTTAATGCCTAGCAGGCCTTGTGCCGGTGATCTATTTCGGGCTTAATGCCTAGCAGGCTTTGTGCTGGTGATCTATTTCGGGCTTAATGCCTAGCAGGCCTTGTGCCGGTGTAATATGTCGGGCTTATCGCCTAGCAGGCTTAATGCGGGTGATATGTTATAAACGGAGAATCCGAGAATCAAGCAAGTTGAGACATATCTATATAATGGTATGTGCTACAAGCTCGGGTAAGAGTTAGCTTATTATATTAATAAGGAACGAGGTAAAGTACTTTGGAAATGTTTGAGTTAAGTATGATGTAATGAAGTTGATGATACAAATTATATTTTATTTTGGAGATATTGAATTTATCATTGATAGACATGAATTGTTTATATAAAAGTGAGATTTATGCATATATATGTGTTTATATCACTGGAAGTTTCGATTATGATTGAGAAGGGCATTGAGGGTATTCGGCCATGAATAATTCACTTATAAAATGTTTATATTCATTGCTATGAACTTATTTATTTAAAGGTTTGAATGTTTGATTATTGAGTTGTACTTACTTAAGACTTACTAAGCTAGTAAGCTTACTTCATGTGTGTTTAATGTTCTATTTTATAGTTTTGGACAAGCTACGGGCTCGAGCAAACGTCAGCAGAGTCAACCACACTATCATCTATTTGGTACACCTTTAGCTTGGTTTATTTTTGGATAAAGGCATGTATAGGGTGATTAATGTACTTGTTTGAGTTGGGAACTTGGATAATATATGTATTATAGCCATACGAATATGGCTTTTTTTTGTGTTTTGATGAAGGTACATATGGTTTTCTTTTTAATAACTAAATGATGCATATGGTTATGTCATTTTGATGCAAAAGTGGTAAGGGTTTGTTTACCATATATTCGACCATGGTTTGATATCTATTATAAGTACAATTTGGTCTTGTGAATAATGACATCATAGGCTAAATTAATAATATCTTATTAATATGGAAGTTGTCATGAATTATAAAGATGATATTTTTGTTATGTTTGTGTTTTGTATTCAAGTATGTTAAATTGGGTTAGACATAATGAATGTAATCGAATAGGTAGTTATGTATTGGTTAATTATATGAATTTTGATTAAAATTTTTGATCATTCGAATTTAATATAGTTATAATTGTTACTTATGCTAAAGTGCTCAATACAACTATAGACTATTTGATAATCTGTTAATGAAATAAAGTGGTATAGTATATGGTAAGTTGGTATATGTATGATGTTTTGAGTACTAAGTAAACGAATTTAGTATGTTATGAACTATTCTTTATGTTCTTGAACGTACTATAAGATCATATAGATATACGATACATATACCCTATAGACATCTTAGATTCAATTATATGCACACAAATGAATTCATGTGGGCTTTAATTTGATTAGTTGTTTGGTTTAATTTGAATTTTTGGTATGAACTATTAGTTGGATATTTGAATTTCAATCTATGATTTTGCAAATCGTTAAATGTATGGATTGCGATAAATGCCTGTGATATTCTCAGTCTAGTTCGGTAATGCCTTATAACCCTAATCCGACGACGGATACGGGTTAGGGGTGTTACAGTAAATGTGTGAAATAATTGAATTTGTGAGTTGCTATAAGAGTAATAAACAGATAGGCTTTTTAAAGGAGGAAATTTGATTAAAATCGTTTTACGAGCCTAGAGGAAAAATCGTAATTATGTGGAAGTCTAAGGGCAAAACTGTAATTTTGCAAAAGTATAATTTATGTGTTATTTTGAAATATGTGATGATTAAATAAGAGAAATTTTATATTATAGATCAAGAAAAACGGAATTCGGACCTAGGCTGGGGAGAAACCAAGCTATTGGACTAAATCGAACTAGTCGCCCATATTTTGTATACCGAGGTAAGTTGTACGTAAATAATACAACTCTATTGTTATTATGCATTAAACAATTGATATTGCATAAAATGTCTGATTATTGTTATGAATATGCATGACGAAATTTGATGTGGTATACTCCCGGTTGAACTTTAGGAATAGTTGGGATATCCACGCCATGGCATCAACATTGATATGTGTGCTAGTGTAAGACCATGTTTGGGACATGGCATCGGCCACATTATAAGAGCTAGTGTAAGACCATGTCTGGGACATGGCATCGGCCTCGATATGTGAGCCAATGTAAGACCATGTTTGGGACTTGGCATCGGTATTTTACCCTCTTGTGTGAGGCTTATCGGATATCCTATGGTATTCCAATGGGTTCAACGGGTAATTTAAAGCTTGTGTCAAAAGTGAGAAAAGTTACGACTATGTTATAAGTGATACATGTACCTACACGAAATTCCTGAGAAATGAGCTCGATTTATGTTGTATGATTAGTAACGATGAAAATGAGTAAGTTATGCCTTAAATCATTTGAGAATTATGTGCAAGTTTATAATATGTTATGAGTATGATAATGCATGGTAATTGTTGTTGATTATTTACATGTGACTTACTAAGCTTTACGCTTACTCCCTCTCTTTTCCATTTTCTTATAGTGCCGCCAAGCTAGCTCGGGGATCAAAGGAAGTCGGAGGCTCGACCACACTATCAATCTGAACATTTGGTATAGTTGGATTTATCATCTTGAGTATGGCATGTATAGGGACTTGGTCTTTTGTCAAGTGTCATAGTGTTTTGGCCATATGTGTTGGCTTGTCATGAAGTTTATCCATTTTGTATAAGGCTATAGTTGATGGCTAATACTTGTTGTTGATAAATGCAAATGTTGGTGTTTCCATGAATGTGGTTAATACATGGTTTGGCCGATAAGTAAGAAATGTTGTAGGTGATAGAAAATAGCTTGGATTTGAGGCTGGATGCCTTGTTTGTGACTGATTTAGTCATGTGTTTGTGCTTGTGATGGTACTATATTATGTGTGTAGATGTGTGCTTAGAAGGGCTGACAAAAAGGGCTTGGTAAACAACCTTGTTTTTTTCCACATGGGTAGACACACAGGCGTGTGTCTAGGCCGTGTGTGACACAGGCGTGTGTCTAGGCTGTGTGTGACACACGGTCTACCCCATGGGCATGTAGTCTGGTCGTGTGTCCTCTGCAGCTTAATTTGGTAAAACAGAATGCCCAGTAGTAACCGCACGGACTGAGACAAGGTCGTGTGTCTCAACCTTGTAGAAGACACGGCCATAGGACATGGGCATGTGCCCAGGCCGTGTGAAGTCTGCACCTTGAATGTGAAATTTAGAATTTCTACACAGCCTTGCACACGGGAATGTGCCTTTGGCCGTGTGACCCTAAATGATTGATGACGTCAGAAACAAAATGTCAATGTTTTTGCACACGGGTGTGTCATGCCAGTGTGGGGGACACAGGCCATGGACATAGACGTGTGCCAGGCCGTGTGAAAACCCCTGTAGGTTTTAATTGAACAATAAATTCACACGGGCATGGGGCAGGGATGTGTCCCTAAATGCCTAGGCCGTGTGAGCTACACGGGCATTCAACATGACCATGTTATGAGATCACACGAGCGTGTCGTCTTTCACACAGGCATGTGCCCTGTTTTTAATGAAATTTTCTAATGTTACGATAGTGCTCGGTTTAATACTGAATTGTTCCTAAAGCGTGTTTTTGGCCTCGTAGGCCCTTATTAAGGACGTTCAGAGGAAGTTTGAAAAGTATTGAATTTTAGCGAATTTTTACGATTCGGAATTGTATGTTTGTATGCGTTTAAGTAAGGTAACGCCTCGTACCCTGTACCGACGTCAGATACGGATAAGGGGTGTTACAAATTAGCCTTGGATGTTGATTCAACGATCTGACTTTAACCTAGCCTACGCACGGAAAACAAATCGTACGCTGAGTATAAACTCAGTGGTATTTCTATAATCTGAATGCTTTAAAGAAAATAACATTATAAAATATGCACTTTTAACCATAATAGAACATTAGTCAATCAACAAATCAATTTATCCATTTCTCTTTCATTTCTCATCAATAGCTATTTCAAATAGATTTTCTCGCTTTGATTCACATATCATTTATCAATAACAATATTCTTTTCATGAACCCTTGGTTCATACATTTCATTTATATAATTCAACACATTGTCCAATTCCAATTCACATACAATGTCATCCAATATCAATCATATTGCTAATTCATTTATTTATCCCTATTAACACGACTCGGACTTGGACTCGGACGGATACATGGATCTAACCAAAACACATCAGTTTGGCACCTGGTGCCTCATCGGATAATTTGAAATAATAGATTGACACCCAGTGTCTCATCGGCCTTGCCGAAGTAAATTGGTACCCAGTACCTCATCGAATTTCCGAAGTAATAGTTTCACACCTAGTGTCTCATCGACTCAAAGTCGAAGTATCCCTGAACTCTTCTAATCCTATGGCATGCCAACTATATCCAACTCGGCCCGACATTGTTAATAGGGTTTCATTCACTTTTCAATTTCAAACAATAGTCATTCCAATTCAAATAATCACATATACTCACATAATCAATTCAATTCAATTCAATAACATAATATCAATACTCACCTTATTTCACTTACCATATATATTAATCAAAATACAACAAATAATATTACTAGATTCGGATTATAGAAATAAAAACCGTAATTTTCGAGTCACTTCTCGTTGACTTTTTCCTTTCCTTTCTTAGTCGAGGTTTCCGGCACAACGTCAGCTACAGAAATTAAAACAATTTAAAATCATAAATACACACAATTTCACATTCAATATTTCAATTTACATTCAACTTTTGTCTAAATTCCAATTTAGTCCCTAACCAAAACTAACTTTATTTTCTTCACAATTTGTTCTTTATTTTCATTCAATTTCCACTTAAAACTAAACTTAACTCTCTAATTTCACCATAAAACCTTAAATTTAAAAATCTCCAAATTTAGTCCCTATTACTTCAAAACTTATAATTTATTCTACAATTCAATCCCTTTTTCACTTCTAACTTGAAATTCTATCAATTTAACCCTTAACACTCCAATTTATTCAACATGAACTGCTTCTAAAATTTCAACATAAATCAAGTAGTATTTAGTTCTAGAATTCTAAAAACATCAAAATTACAAGAAAATGAGATAAATTGACTTACCAATTAAACTTTAAACTTTAAAACCCTAATTTTTCTTTTTCTTTTTCTTTCTCATTTCTTTCCCCCCTTTTTCGTTTCAACTTTCTATTCTTCTTTCTAATTATATTTCTTTGGTTTATTTATTTTATGTTTTAATTACTATAATATAATATAACAATTATTGCTTAAATAATACTTAAATAAATTTTAATATATGAATTTTATTTTAACACATGTCATGTTCATAACCAAACATTTGTCACAATTTGGTCTAATTACTTATTTAGTCACTTAACTTTTCTCTATTCTATAATTTAACTTTTACCCTATTTGTAATCTAGTCCTTATACTTAATTTTTCTTAATTCAAGCTAATTCACCTAGCCAAAACCTAATTAAACACACACCTAATTAAAAATATTTACGAATCCGTTTTACGAAAATGGAGACTCGAAAATACATTTTCTGATAACCGTAAATTTTGGGTCATTACATTTCTCCCCCTTAATAAATTTCATCCTCGAAATTTACTTGAAAAGAGGTGGGGATACTAAGATCTCATAGTTTCTTCCTATTCTCAAGTCGCTTCCTCAACACTATGGCTACGCCATAATTCCTTCCCTAATGGAACTCGCTTATCACGTAACTCTTTTACCTCTCATGCTAATATCTCAACCTACTTTTCTTCATATGATAAATCCGGTTGAATTTCAACATCTTCTGTTGAAATAACATGTGAAGGGTCTGATCTATATCTTCTGAGCACCGAAACATACAAAACATCATGAATTTTCTATAATTCTGGAGGCAAGGCTAAACGATAGGCAATTGGTCCAACTCTTTCCACAATCTCATACGGCCCAATAAAACGAGGACTCAATTTTCCCTTTCGACCAAATCTCAAAATTTTCTTCCAAGGTGAAACTTTAAGGAATACTTTATCTCCAACAGAATACTTAATATCTCGACATTTCAAATTTGCATATGATTTCTGTCTGTTGAAAGTTGCCTTCAGTCTTTCTCGAATATTCTTAATAGTATCCTTTATTTCTTGAATTAACTCCGGCCCAATCATTTTTCTTTCATTCAATTCCAACCAACACACAGGTGATCGACATCTACGACCATATAGAGTTTCATACGGAGCCATTTGAAAACTTGATTGGAAACTATTATTATGTAAAAATTCAACTAATGGTAAATAATGTTCCCAACTTGATTTAAAATCAATAACACAAGCTCGAATCATATCTTCTAAAATCTTAATAACTCATTCAGATTGCCCATCCGTCTACGGATCAAAAGCTGTGCTAAAGATAAGTCGAGTATCAAAAGATTCATGCAACTATCTCCAAAATCTCGATGTGAACCGTGGATCCTAATTAGATATTATCGATACAGGAATACCATTGTAACGACCCGAATTTGGGCCTAGTAAAATTGGGCCCATTGGGCCTTGGGCGTGGGAGCGTTTAAATTTTTTGAGAACATGATAAAGACATTAATGAAAGTTGGACCTATTAGGTGAGTAATTTTGGAAGGTTAGGGGGCTTCCATGAAGTCCCGGGATCAAACTTGGGCTTTAGGAAAATTTTGGTTTTAGGTGAATAAAACCCTGGGAGTTGGTAAGTAGGCTTTAAGAATAAAATATGGAGAAAAATGACACCAAAAAGGAGTGGTGGTCTAGTGGCAAATGACGCCACATAAGGGACAAAGGAATGACGCCACAAGGAAGTAAGGGGTTCAAGGTTCAAGTCTTGGAGCTTGCATTTCATTTTGATTTATTTTTAAGTGAACTTAGACTTTGGCCATAGACTTATATTTAGTTGAGCATGTTTTAAGATAACAAGGAGCTAGTTGGTAAAGTGGCTAGCGGTATGGATTATGTTACAAGGGAGCTTGGGTTCGAATCTCATGACAAGTAAGGTAGTATTTATTTTGCGGATTGGACGGCCAGAGTTTGTGTTTGATTTAAACTCTACTGAAGGAGGGATCCCACATCAGAAAGCCAGCATGAGGGAAGGTGAGATACTGGCTTTAAATAGAGCAAGCTATGAGGAGAGTAAGCATACCCTGGTGGGCGTTTGGGCACAGGAGTGGTCGAAGCGCAGATTAGCACCAGATTCCTATCAGATGTGTATTTCGCACTACTCTAGTTGTAGAGTGGCAAATGCCGAAATGCCGGTCACACGACGATGGTAGCCACACGAGCGTGCGAGAGCACGTGTGGGAGCTTCGACGCGATAGTTGAGGCCACCATGAGTATTCTTGTGGGATGATGCTGTTTGGGCCGAAAGGGGCCAATGGGTTCGTGGGCCCATATGAATAAGTTGTATGATTGTGTAGTAGATGTTGGATTAGACTATGTGAATCTCATATCTGTAGCTAGATTTGGGCTAAATGGGCCACATAAGTGTGTGGGCCCACTTGGGTCGAGAATGGGCCTTAAGCCCATTCGCATCATTATCTCTGTTTAGAATACTTTGGTTTCACTGGGCAAATCGCAGTTTGATCGCTCTAGTGAAGGTGACGGCGCTTGTGATTATTCAGTACTCTCCGTGATAAGGTGTGTAATCTCACACTCCTGTTTGTTCTGTAAATGCTATGATCTCTGAATTGGTTAAAACTCAAATTACCCTTGGTGGGTAAAATTACCGAATTACCTTTGGTGGGAAGAATTGCTGAATTACCCCTGATGGGTAAATTACTGAAATACCCTTAGTTTGCAAAATTATCGAAATACCCTTAGTTTGCGAAACTACCGAAATACCTTTAGTTTGTGAAATTACTAAAATACCCTTAGTTTATGAAATTACCGAAATACCCTTAGTTTGTGAAATTATTGAAATACCCCCAGTTTGCAAAATTACCAAAATACCCCTAGTTTGCAAAATTATCGAAATACCCCTAAGGGGTGAAATTACCGCTGTACCCCTAAACGACAAAATGACCGTTGTACTCTCATGGTAGTACTAGCGTTGTATGTGTTAACTATATGATTGATTATGTTTGAGATGCACTGCATACAAGAATTAGTTATGAGTAGAATTACCGAACTATCTCTAAAGGGTAGGATTACCGGAATACCCTTACAGGGTAAAATGACTAATTTGCCATTGTAGGTAAATGATTGGCTTGTGCTATGATATGACCGATTTAACTATGATTAGTAGGATTGTGTATTCTGGTTAACTGGTTTTGATGGTAATTTATTTCATACATCATTTTTGATATGTGCTTTACATACATGACATTCTGCATGGGGTTGGGATATTGATGATTGGAGGAAGTGTATTCTGGTGGCTCTGCCACATTCTGATCTGGTGGCTCTACCACAATCTGTATAGTGGCTATGCTACGTATATTCTGTTATTCTGGTGACTTCGCCACAAATTCTATGATGAGCAGCTTGTCTGTCATCGAGGTGTGTAGCGGATGGAAAGGTCGATTTAGAAATCCCCACAGGTGTGTTGGGCTGGTACGGGTGGTGTGCAGCAGATGGATTATTAGGTTGGGCTGCATTCTATGCTTGCATTATCATGTTATAGGGCTAAAGCCCAGATTGTTACTGAATAGGGCTTCGGCCCAGTCTGCTTCTGTATGGGCTTCGGCCCAGTTAATGACCGACTAGGGGATTACACACTGAGTTCTCGAAACTCACCCCTCTGATTTAACCTTGCAGGTGAGCCCCGGCATTGAGGATTTAGAGCTCGGAGGACTCTATGGTGGCCTGTAATATCCGGGATTATGGCTTATGCATTTTTGCTTAAATGTATGAAGTAGCATGCCTATGTGTGTTTTGAATGTGTTTTATGAATTTTTAGAAATTAAGAGTGTAGGTGAATGCCTTAGAAATTATTTGATTTTAAGTCTTGAAGTGGAGCCAAGCTGGATAGGCCTTAAGAAAATTAGTAGGGGAAATATGACATAAAAATCAACTTGTTTAAGTGGCATGGAGGCGCCACTTAAGGCCTTGGTATGTGATGCCTCAAGTAATGGAGAAGGGCTTGGGTTCGAGCCACAAGGGAAGCAAAAAGGGGAGCAGTAGTGGACGGCATAGGGACTTTGTTTAGATGAGGATTAGACTTGGTTAAATCCTTTTAAAATTTTGGCTAAGGTAGGGGATAATTGTTGATTTAATTAGATTGTTTTGAATAGATGAAGAAGAGGGAAAATAGGAGAAAAGCAAGGGTAGCTAGTGATTGAATGCTAGCCGAATTTAGGAGGGGGAGTAAGTGAGGCTATCGATCATGCTAAAGGGGTTTTGTGCCGAAATTTCTTCTCTTCTCATCTTTTTCATTTGTGCCAAATATCCCTCTCTCAAAACTCATCTTTGCCGAATTCTCCCTAAGTCCTATACTCTTCCTTTCCATTCTTGTTGAGGCCGAATCTCCATCATCAATCTTTTCTTCTTCTTTTGCAAATTCAATCAAAGCCGAATACACAAGAGACCCTTAACCGATTGTTCACTTTTGCCTAAGTCGAATCCTCTATTTGGTGGCCATAGTCGAATGCTCCTCTACCCCTTTTTGGTGTCGACTTGATCATTTAAGCAGGAGTCGAATCTCTCTGTTTCAAACTAGGATATTCGATTGAATTGGTAAGGATCTTTCTTGGCCGAACTCTTGTTCTTTTCTTTCTCTAACTGTTGAAAATCAAGGCACTAATCCCTATCATTATTCTTTGGCCGAAACTATGAAGGAGGTTTTGGGATTTGCCTATAGTCGACTACAAGGAAAGATCTTTGGGATTTTAAGAATCCAAGGTAAGCCATATGTGGTATTCAGCCAAGGGCCATTTTCATAGATTTTTGTACAAAAGGTTGACCCTAGTGTGTACCATGTAGGATTTCGGCATCTTCATAGTCAAGTGACAATTTTCGGGATTTGGAATCACAAGGTAAGGAGGAGTTAATATTCGGCCATATTGGTTACTATGTTAGCCGAATCTGACTATGGATATTTAGGGGCAGTCGATAGTAGTGTACAAGGATATTCGGGATTTTCGGGATTTCAGCGAACTCGTTAAGTAAATCAGGTGTGTAATCCCACACTAACTCTTCAATGATTTATGGTATTATTTTAGTACATATGTTAATAAGAATGTGAACGATATGGCCAAAGGTACCATGCAATGGTACAGAGTACTCAGGTACGTAATCTTTAATGTTATGTTAATAAATGTTATGAGCATGTGAAATATGGCACATATGTGAATATTGATAAGAATGTGAAATAAGGCATAAGGCACGATTTATGCATGTTTTGTATGAAATGGGGCATATGGGTGATATGGAAAGGGGAAGTGATCTGGTGGTTTTTACCATAATATTTGGTGACACATGTCACATAATCTGAATGTGGTGACTTTTATCACAAAATGTTATCTTGTGACCAAGGTCACATATTATTATCTGGTGGCTATGCCACGAATTTATAAGGGCGATGTGCCAGTCGACTGCAGCGACTGCCTTCGATGGTGTGTAGCGGATGGAGGGTCGATTTAGTAATCCCCACGGTGTGATTGGTTGGTACGGGTGATGTGTAGCGGATGGCTATCTAGGTTTGGGTTCGGGAATGCATCATTGATTATATTTGTTTATATATGTTTATATGCCTGAATCGTTTGGGACTTCGTGTTGGCTGTTGTACATTGAGTCTGTTTGACTCACCCCGTTGTGGAATATCTTTTCAGGTGACACTCAGTGATGGACCGGGTCGGCAGGGACTTAGTGGTGGCCATGCTCAGCTCAGAGTTATTTTATTTAAAGACTATTTATTTAAGTTTGGATTTATTTCAGATTTTATGTTGATGTAATAAGGCCATTAGTGTTGAACTGTTTATGCATGCATTTTTAATTATTTTAGTATGATACGTTTTTTTTATCAAATCAAAGTTTAAGTAAATTTTCTTAAAAAATAAAATCTAAATGTTTTGGCAACTAATCTCAAACGATTTTCAAATTAAAGGTAAACTATAAAACAACTTGACAATTCTTGTAACTTATGATTTGCAATATAATAATAATGTTTTCATAAAATTTTAGACTTCAAAGATTACATCATTTTCAATTCAACCACAACACAAATCGATTTTCTTCAAAACCACCTAAATTTTCCAAAGTAACAAACAAGTTTTGAAATATTTTACTCCAGGAACATACCAGATCTGGTCGAGGCTCGTGGGCCAGGTTTGGGGTGTTTCAGTTTGGTATCAGAGCCCAGTTTAAAACTCTCGGCCTTGGGTTTAAAGCCCATAACGTTTTCAAAAGTAAGCCCAAATAAGGTTTGTGAAAATTTTTGTGAAATGAGCAGGTTTTATGGCATGGCACCTAGGTCTCCGACCCGAAGTCCACCAGGTAAGTACCCCTAACTATTGTATGATTTATTGTGTGATTTGTATATGGGTATAACGGGAACGTAGATTAGTATACTAAGTTATTGGACCCTAGGATTAGCTTACTCCAATACAGAATAACATAAAACTCTAAAGCCTAATTAAACAAACATGTGTTGAAGTCACCGAGTTAGGGTGTGGCAACCATTGTGCGCATGTCTAGGATTGGTTTCGGTGGGAGCTTGGTATTTAAGCAGTCCTAGTGACTCACCTCCTCTCCACTCGAATCCTACCTGGTGCGTAGTGACGGTTCACCCTAACCTAGAGGACTTATTCACGGGCTAAACTCCATAATTTAAAACACGAAAGGGACTAGCCATACTGTTTTATAAACCCTTAGTTTTAAATTCACCAAATTACCCCTTTGATTTGTAGAAAAAATTATTTTTTTGAAATTTTTCCAAAATATTCCCGATTTACAAAATTTTCCGAATGCCCCTGGTTTGTGCAAATTACCAAAATACCCTTGGATTATAAAATTACCATATTACCCTCAACTTTTATTAAAATATTTTTACTTTACAAAAATACCAAAAACTTCTATTTTGCAAAATATCAAGATACCCTGATTTGGAAATTTACCAAAATACCCCTGTAGGACAAATTACGAAAATACCTCTGGGATAGGAACAGACAAAAATGTTCGAATGGTGAATGTGTGTGGTAGGTACTATTGAATGAATGTGTTTTCTCTGAATTAGGATAGAGGACTTGAAACTAAAACTTTGATTGATCGAAAGAACTACCATTAAACTTCTTTACATAAAACTTCTTCGTGGGTAATCAGTGGAACAAAGACTAATGCATAAAACTTTTTAACCAGATCGCGATCGTAGACATGAGTTCTAGGGGACGTGGTCATAGTGTGCGAGGACGTGGTAGAGGCAGAATGGCCGTATCGGAACCCGTTAGGTCTGGTCAAGGGTCCGAAAATGAGGTACCACCACCCTCACCACCAACTACTAGAGTTGAGCATCAGGATCAGACGGGGGATGACGCAGTATTGCAGGCTGTGCTGCGAGTTCTTGAGATGGTGGCTGGAGCAGGTAGAGGTATGGGAGCTCGGAAATTTATACCCGAGCGACTCCGGGCCAATGGAGCTGAGGTGTTCCGTGGTGTATCTGGTGTGGCACCCAGTACGGCTGAGTATTGGGTGGAGGCAACAGAGCGAATCATGGATGAGCTGGACCTGACTGCCGAGGAGAAATTGAAAGGAATGGTGTCGCTTCTTCGCGATGAGTCATATCAATGGTGGCTCACAGTTCGGGATGGTGCTACAGCTGAGGAACTCACCTAGGAGTATGTTAAGGCGGTGTATCAGAAGAAGTATGTTGGAACTAGCTACATTGATGCGCAGAGGAAGGCATTTCTGGGGCTGATTCAAGGGAACAAGTCCGTAGCGGAGTACGAGGCTGAATTCTTAAGGTTGAGCCGGTATGCTCGAGGGATCGTGGCGACAGAGCATGAGCGATGTGTCCGGTTCGAGGATGGTCTAAGGGATGACCTGAGGTTGTTGATAGCTCCGCAGCAGGAGCGGGAGTTTACTGTGTTGGTTGAAAAGGCTAAGGTAGTTGAGGGGATTAAGGACTCGGTGAGGCAGAACACAGATCGGAATAGGAAGAAGAGAGGTTTGGATCGTCAGGGTCATCTGGGAATGTTCAAAAGAGGCATCGAGTTGATGGGCAGCGAGGTCAGTAGGCTACTACGGGAGGACAGTACTGTACTTGTGCTCAGTGTGGAAAGATGCATCTAGGGGAGTGTTGGAAGAAGACATGGGGCTGTTTTAAGTGTGGATCCAAGGATTACATGATTAAGGACTGTCCTATGAAACCAGATGGGAATCGACCAGCAGCTCAGGGTTTTAATCAAGCTGGAAGAGGTGGACAGCAGCCTCTGCAGGGTCGTGGACCAAATGGAAGAGGTAATGGTGCTGGAAGAGGACGAGGAACACCGGGCAAAGGTGTTGGTAATACAGAGGCAAGACAGCCAGGTTTGGTGTATGCTGTTCGCCGGAGGGAAGATGGAGACGCGCCGGACGTCATAACCGGTACGTTCCTTATAGTTGGCAAGCCTTACTTTGCTTTAATTAATGTGGGCTCTACCCATTCTTATGTTGCATGTAGAGTAGTTGAAACTCTAGGCATAGCCTCTGAACTGTCTGATAGGGAGATGACTGTAGTGAGCCCATTAGGTCAAACTGTAGTGGTGAATAAGATATTTCGAAAAGTACCTTTAGAGATTCAAGGAGTAGTATTCCCTGCTGACTTGATGGAACTACCTTTCGGAGAATTTGATCTCATTCTTGGCATGGACTGGTTAGTGGAACATCGAGCTATATTGGATTGTGCAGCTAAGCGAATGGAGTTAAGGACCCCGGAGGATGAGGAAATTATTATGATAGGAGAAAAAAGAAACTACCTGTCTAACGTAGTTTCAGCACTAAAGGCTGATAAGATGGTTCGGAAAGGATGCAAGGCATTCTTGGCCTTCGTTAGTGCGCTGGATGCGAAGGAAGAGGGCGTTAGTGGAGTTAGAACGGCAAGGGACTTTGTGGATGTTTTTTCGGAGGAATTACCTGGAATACCCCCAAACAAGGAGGTGGAGTTCGGAATCGATTTGCTACCTGGTACAGCTTCTGTGTCAATTGCTCCATATAGAATGGCACCAAAGGAGTTGGTTAAGCTCAAGGCTCAAATCCAAGAGTTGCTTGACCGTGGGTTTATTCGACCCAGTGTGTCTCCATGGGGAGCACCAGTCTTGTTCGTGAAGAAGAAGGACGGAACTATGCATATGTGCATAGATTATCGTCAGTTGAATAAGCTGACCATCAAGAACAAGTATCCTTTGCCAAGGATGGACGACTTGTTCGATCAGCTTAAGGGGGCAGGAGTATTTTCAAAGATAGATCTAAGGTCTGGATATCATCAGCTTAAGGTGAAGGAAGCAGATATCCATAAGACAGCTTTCCAGACAAGATATGGTCATTTTGAGTTCTTAGTAATGCCGTTTGGATTGACGAATGCCCCAGCTGCGTTCATGGATATGATGAATCGGGTTTTTCAACCTTACCTGGACAGGCTCGTCGTGGTGTTCATAGACGACATCCTAGTGTATTCCAAGTTTGAGGAAGAACATGATGAGCATCTCCGGATAGTGTTGCAAGTATTAAGGGGGAAGAAGCTCTATGCCAAATTCAGCAAGTGTGAATTTTGGCTTAAGGAAGTTGCGTTCTTAGGGCATGTGGTGTCTGCAGAAGGGATAAGGGTGGATCCTAGGAAGGTTGATGCGGTGTTAGATTGGAAACCACCTAAGTCTGTGGCTGAGGTTCGTAGTTTCTTGGGGTTAGCAGGCTACTATAGAAGGTTCGTAGAAGGGTTTTCGTTGTTAGCCGCACCTTTGACGAAGTTGCTGAGGAAGGAAGTACCTTTTGTATGGACAGATAAGCAATAGGAGAGCTTTGAGAAGCTTAAGACGATTTTGACTGAAGCTCCGGTTTTGATTCAGCCGGAGGCAGGGAAGGATTTTGTGGTGTACTGTGACGCTTCTCACACAGGGTTAGGATGTGTTTTGATGCAAGACGGGAAGGCTGTCGCTTATGCGTCTCGGCAATTGAGGCCACATGAGGTTAATTATCCGACGCATGACTTGGAACTGGCGGCGGTGGTCTTTGCTCTTAAGGTATGGAGGCACTATCTTTATGGAGAAAAGTCAGTGATCTACACAGACCACAAGAGCCTTAAGTATCTATTGACTCAGAAGGAGTTGAACCTGAGACAGCGAAGGTGGGTGGAGTTACTGAAGGATTATGATTATTCGATAGAGTATCACCCGGGCAAGGCGAATGTAGTGGCAGATGCCTTAAGTCGAAAGGTTGTGTCGGATCTGAGGGCAATGTTCACACATCTTAGCTTGTATGACGACGGAAGTTTGCTAGCAGAGTTGCAGGTTAAGCCGACATGGTTGAATGAGGTAAAAGAGAGTCAGTTGGTGGATGAGGATTTAAGTGCTAAGCTGCGACAAGTGCAGAATGGGGAGATGGAGGATTATGGTGTTAGCAGCGACGGAGTTTTGTGTTTCAAGGGTAAGGTCTGTATGCCTAAGGATAAGGGGTTAAGGCAGAGAATTCTTCAGGAATCACATGGTAGCCCTTATGCTATGCATCCTGGAGGTAGTAAGTCGTATAGAGATCTAAGGGAACAGTTTTGGTGGCCTGGTCTTAAGCGGGAAGTTACAGAGTTCGTAGGGAAGTGCTTAACGTGTCAGCAAGTCAAGGCTGAACACCAAGTTCCGTCAGGATTGCTTCAACCGATAAAGATTCCGCAGTGGAAGTGGGAGAGAATCACCATGGACTTCGTTAGTGGGCTTCCCCTTATGCCTACTAAGAAGGACTCGGTATGGGTGATAGTGGATCGATTGACAAAGTCCGCGCATTTCATACCAGTGCGGGTCGACTATTCTTTGCAGAGGTTAGCAAAGTTGTATGTGGCAGAAATTGTGAGGTTGCATGGAGTGCCAGTATCGATTATCTCGGATAGGGATCCGAGGTTTACGTCTCGGTTTTGGAAAGCACTACATCAGACTTTAGGCACCAGATTAGACTTCAGTACGGCATTTCATCCACAGTCGGACGGTCAGTGTGAACGAGTAATCCAAGTGTTAGAGGATATGCTGAGGGGTTGTGTGATAGACTTCAGAGGAAGTTGGGAAGAATATTTGCCTCTAGCGGAATTTGCTTATAATAACAGCTATCAAGCCAGTATTCGGATGGCACCATATGAGGTGCTGTATGGACAGAAGTGTCGCACTCCTACGTGTTGGACCGAATTGGGGGAACGCCGAGTTTTGGGTCTGAAGGAGAAGGTGGAGGTAATTCGAGCATGATTAAAGGAGGCATCTGATAGGCAAAAGTCGTACGCAGATCTTAAGCGGAAGGAAATAGAATTTGCTGTGGGAGATCAGGTGTTTCTAAAAGTCTCGCTTTGGAAGAAGGTGATGAGATTTGGTCGAAAAGGAAAGTTAAGTCCAAGGTTTATAGGACCTTATCGGGTATTGAAGCGAATTGGACCAGTGGCATACCAGTTTGAGTTGCCTTCGAAATTGCAGCAGATGCACGATGTATTCCATGTTTCGATGTTACGTCGTTATGGATCGGATCCATCTCATGTAGTTCCGGTTGAAGAGGTGGAGCTAATGCCAGATTTGTCTTACGAGGAGGAGCCAATTCAGATTTTGGAATGAGATGTGAAAGTGCTACGGAGGAAATCAGTTCCTCTAGTCAAGGTATTATGGCGAAATCATGGATCAGAAGAAGCTTCGTGGGAGCGAGAAGAAGCAATGCGACAGCAATACCCTCACTTATTTTTACCAGGTAATTTCGAGGTCGAAATTATTTTAAGGGGGTAGAACTATAATATCCGGGATTATGGCTTATGCATTTTTGCTTAAATGTATGAAGTAGCATGCCTATGTGTGTTTTGAATGTGTTTTATGAATTTTTAGAACTTAAAAGTGTAGGTGAATGCCTTAGAAATTATTTGATTTTAAGTCTTGAAGTGGAGCCAAGCTGGATAGGCCTTAAGAAAATTAGTAGGGGAAATATGACATAAAAATCAGCTTGTTTAAGTGGCATGGAGGCGCCACTTAAGGCCTTGGTATGTGACGCCTCAAGCAATGGAGAAGGGCTTGGGTTCGAGCCACAAGGGAAGCAAAAAGGGGAGCTTTTATTTTGCGGCAATGGGGAGCAGTAGTGGACGGCATAGGGACGTTGTTTAGATGAGGATTAGACTTGGTTAAATCCTTTTAAAATTTCGGCTAAGGTAGGGGATAATTGTTGATTTAATTAGATTATTTTGAATAGATGAAGAAGAGGGAAAATAGGAGAAAAGCAAGGGTAGCTAGTGATTGAATGCTAGCCGAATTTAGGAGGGGGAGTAAGTGAGGCTATCGGTCATGCTAAAGGGGTTTTGTGCCGAAATTTCTTCTCTTCTCATCCTTTTCATTTGTGCCAAATATCCCTCTCTCAAAACTCATCTTTGCCAAATTCTCCCTAAGTCCTATACTCTTCCTTTCCATTCTTGTTGAGGCTGAATCTCCATCATCAATCTTTTCTTCTTCTTTTGCAAATTCAATCAAAGCCGAATACACAAGAGACCCTTAACCGATTGTTCACTTTTGCCTAAGCCGAATCCTCTATTTGGTGGCCATAGTCGAATGCTCCTCTACCCCTTTTTGGTGTCGACTTGATCATTTAAGCAGGAGCCGAATCTCTCTGTTTCAAACTAGGATATTCGATTGAATTGGTAAGGATCTTTCTTGGCCGAACTCTTGTTCTTTTCTTTCTCTAACTGTCGAAAATCAAGGCACTAATCCCTATCATTATTCTTTGGCCAAAACTATGAAGGAGGTTTTGGGATTTGCCTATAGTCGACTACAAGGAAAGATCTTTGGGATTTTAAGAATCCAAGGTAAGCCATATGTGGTATTCGGCCAAGGGCCATTTTCATAGATTTTTATACAAAAGGTTGACCCTAGTGTGTACCATGTAGGATTTCGGCATCTTCATAATCAAGTGACAATTTTCGGGATTTGGAATCACAAGGTAAGGAGGAGTTAATATTCGGCCATATTGGTTACTATGTTAGCCGAATCTGACTATGGATATTTAGGGGCAGTCGACAGTTGTGTACAAGGATATTCGGGATTTTTGGGATTTCAGTGAACTCGTTAAGTAAACCAGGTGTGTAACCCCACACTAACTCTTCAATGATTTATGGTATTATTTTAATACATATGTTAATAAGAATGTGAACGATATGGCCAAAGGTACCATGCAATGGTACAGAGTACTCAGGTACGTAATCTTTAATGTTATGTTAATAAATGTTATGAACATGTGAAATATGGCACATATGTGAATATTGATAAGAATGTGAAATAAGGCATAAGGCATGATTTATGCATGTTTTGTATGACATGGGGCATATGGGTGATATGGAAAGGGGAAGTGATCTGGTGGTTTTTACCACAATATCTGGTGACACATGTCACATAATCTGAATGTGGTGACTTTTATCGCAAAATGTTATCTGGTGACCAAGGTCACATATTATTATCTGGTGGCTATGCCACGAATTTATAAGGGCGATGTGCCAGTCGACTGCAGCGATTGCCTTCGATGGTGTGTAGCGGATGGAGGGTTGATTTAGTAATCCCCACGGTGTGATTGGTTGGTACGGGTGATGTGTAGCGGATGGCTATCTAGGTTTGGGTTCGGGAATGCATCATTGATTATATTTGTTTATATATGTTTATATGCCTGAATCGTTTGGGACTTCGTGTTGGCTGTTATACATTGAGTCTGTTTGACTCACCCTGTTGTAGGATATCTTTTCAGGTGACACTCAGTGATGGACCGGGTCGGCAGGGACTTAGTGGTGGCCATGCTCAGCTCAGAGTTATTTTATTTAAACACTATTTATTTAAGTTTGGGTTTATTTCGGATTTTATGTTGATGTAATAAGGCCATTAGTGTTGAACTGTTTATGCATGCATTTTTAATTATTTTAGTATGATACGTTTCTTTTTATCAAATCAAAGTTTAAGTAAATTTTCTTAAAAAATAAAATCTAAATGTTTTGGCAACTAATCTCAAACGATTTTCAAATTAAAGGTAAACTATAAAACAACTCGACAATTCTTGCAACTTATGATTTGCAATATGATAATAATGTTTTCATAAAATTTTAGACTTCAAAGGTTACATCATTTTCAATTCAACCACAACACAAATCGATTTTCTTCAAAACCACCCAAATTTTCCAAAGTAACAAACAAGATTTTGAAATATTTTACTCGAGGAACATACCAGATTTGGTCGAGGCTCGTGGGCCGGGTTTGGGGTGTTTCATGGCCATACATCGGACTGCTATTTCTCACGAGCTTTAGTAAATTTCCGTTTTACTTTATTATGAGATTTATTTTAATTTGGGTTTAACATTTTGTAATAAGGCCTTTTAACTTAAATTTTCTTTTAAACTTTCATTTCCTCTATGATTTATTGCGAGCGGTTTTCTTAAAAAGTTAGCAAACAGTTTTCAAAATATCACATTCCCGCCATTCACCGAATCTGATTTCTGCTATAAATAAGTTTTTGGGAATAATAATAATAACAACTTTTTTAAAAGAAAACCATAAAAAGAAATCTGAATTTCACAAACAACAAAGCCTGAAGTTTCAAAAAGAATACGAAGTTTTTTTTGAACGTGCAGTTTTTAAACAACCCTTCTATGTGACATGCCAGATCCGGTCATAACGTCTAGGCCGGGTTTGGAGTGTTACATTTTATAGTATCAGAGCCCGGTTGCAAAACTCGGCTGTGGGACGGGTTTGAAAATTTTTCCAAATCTGTTTAAAACGTGGTTTAGAAAAAGTGATAGTGTTACTGCAAGTATGGCACACCGAGTCTCCGGCACCAAATCCGCAAGTTTCCCGACCTTATGCTCTGTTATATGCTATAATGACTGTATTTTGGTATTTATTCTGTGTGTGTTCTATTTGGATGTGATGTTTGAATATAGCAATTGTATGCACGTGTGAAAAATATCTGTTTGTTTCTATGATTAGATGTTTGGTTGTGTGTAAGAGGTTTCAAGATTAAGTAAAAGTGTATTAGTGTTATTAAGATCAGAGCGTGCAGCGTGGGCATAGTGTAGTAGGTTAGGATGCACGACTGTTCCTATAGTTGGTAATTTTGAAGATGAAAATTCTTTAAGGGGGTAGATTTGTAACGACCCGAATTTGGGCCTAGTAAAATTGGGCCCATTGGGCCTTGGACGTGGGAGCGTTTAAAATTTTTGAGAACATGATAACGGCATTAATATAAGTTGGACCTATTAGGTGAGTGATTTTGGAAGGTTAGGGGGCTTCTATGAAGTCCTGGGATCAAACTTGGGCTTTAGAAAAATTTGGGTTTTAGGTGAATAAAACCCTGGGAGTTGGTAAGTAGGCTTTAAGAATAAAATGTGGAGAAAAATGACACAAAAAGGAGTGGTGGTCTGGTGGCAAATGACGCCACATAAGGGACAAGGGAATGACGCCACAAGGAAGCAAGGGGTCCAAGGTTCAAGTCTTGGAGCTTGCATTTCATTTTGATTTATTTTTAAGTGAACTTAGACCTTGGCCATAGACTTATATTTAGTTGCGCATGTTTTAAGACAACAAGGAGCTAGTTGATAAAGTGGCTAGCGGCGTGGATTATGTTACAAGGGAGCTTGGGTTCGAATCTCATGACAAGCAAGGGAGTATTTATTTTGCGAATTGGACGACCAGAGTTTGTGTTGGATTTAAACTCTACTGAAGGAGGGATCCCACATCGGAAAGCCAGCCTGAGGGAAGGTGAGATGCTGGCTTTAAATAGAGCAAGCTATGAAGAGAGTAAGCATACCTTGTTGGGCATTTGGGCACATGAGTGATCGAAGCGTAGATTAGCACCAGATTCCTATCAGGTGTGTATTTCGCACTACTCTAGTTGTAGAGCGGCAAATGCCGAAATGCCGGTCACACGGCGATGGTAGCCACACGAGCGTGCGAGCGCACGTGTGGGAGCTTCGACGCAATAGTTGAGGCCACTATGAGTATTCTTGTGGGTTGATGCTGTTTGGGCCGAAAGGGGCCAAGTGGGGCTAATGGGCCCGTGGGCCCATATGAATAAGTTGTATGATTGTGTAGTAGATGTTGGATTAGACTATGTGAATATCATATCTGTGGCTAGATTTGGGCTAAATGCCCATTCGCATCATTATCTCTGTTTAGAATACTTTGGTTTAACTGGGAAAATCGCAGTTTGATCGCTCTAGTGAAGGTGACGGCGCTCGTGATAAATTCAGTACTCTCCGTGATAAGGTGTGTAATCTCACACTCCTGTTTATTCTGTAAATGCTATGATCTGTGAATCGGTTAAAAGCCGAATTACCCTTGGTGGGTAAAATTACCGAATTACCCTTGGTGGGTAAAATTACCGAATTACCCTTGATGGGTAAATTACTGGAATACCCTTGGAGGGTAAATTATCGAAATACCCCTAGTTTGCAAAATTACCAAAATACCCTTAGTTTGCAAAATTACCGAAATACCCTTAGTTTGCGAAATTATTGAAATACCCTTAGTTTATAAAATTATCGAAATACCCTTAGTTTGCAAAATTACTGAAATACCCCCAGTTTGCAAAATTATCGAAATACCCCCAGTTTGCAAAATTATCAAAATACCCCCTATTTGCAAAATTATCGAAATACCCCTAGTTTACAAAATTACCGAAATACCCCCAAGTGGTGAAATTGCTGTTGTACCCCTAAACGACAAAATGACCGTTGTACCCTTGTGGTAGTACTAGCGTTGTATGTGTTAACTGTATGATTGATTATGTTTGAGATGCACTGCATACAAGAATTAGTTATGAGTAGAAGTACCGAACTACCCCTGAAGGGTAGGATTACCGGAATACCCTTACATGGTAAAATAACTGATTTGCCCTTGTAGGTAAATGATTAGCTTGTACTATGATATGACCGATTTAACTGTGATTCGTAGGATTGTGTATTCTGGTTAACTGGTTTTGATGGTAATTTATTTCATACATCATTTTTGATATGTGCTTTGCATACATGACATTCTGCATGGGGTTGGGATATTGATGATTGAAGGAAGTGTATTCTGGTGGCTCTACCACAATTTGTATAGTGGCTATGCCACGTATATTCTGTTATTCTGGTGGCTTCGCCACAAATTCTGTGATGAGCAGCTTGTCTGCCATTGAGGTGTGTAGCGGATGGACGGGTCGATTTAGAAATCCCCACAAGTGTGTTGGGCTGGTACGGGTGGTGTGTAGCGGATGGATTATTAGGTTGGGCTACATTCTATGCTTGCATTATCATGTTATAGGGCCAAGGCCCAGATTGTTACTGAATAGGGCTTCGGCCCAGTCTGCTTCTGACTTCGGCCCAGTTGCTTCTGTATGGGCTCGGGCCCAGTTAATGATCGACTAGGGGATTACATACTGAGTTCTTCTAACTCACCCCTCTGCTTTAACCTTGCAGGTGATCCCCAGCATTGAGGATATGGAGCTGCAGAGGACTTTGTGGTGGCCATACATCGGAGTGCTATTTCTCACAAGCTTTAATAAATTTCCGTTTTACTTTATTATGAGATTTATTTTAATTTGGGTTTAATATTTTGTAATAAGGCCTTTTAACTTAAATTTTCTTTTAAACTTTCATTTCCGCTATGATTTATTGCTAAAGGATTAATATGGAGTTTTCTTAAAAATTTAGTGAACAATTTTCAAAATATCACATTCCTGCCATTCACCGAATCTGATTTCTGCTATAAACAAGTTTTTGGGAATAATAATAATAACAACGTTTTTACAAGAAAACCATAAAAATAAATCTGAATTTCACAAACAACAAAGCCCGAAGTTTAAATAAGAATATGAATTTTTTAACAAACGCGTAGTTTTTAAACAACCCTTCTATGTGACATGCCAGATCCGGTCATAACGTCTAGGCCGGGTTTGGGGTGTTACAACCATGCAATCTCACAATTTCCCAAATGCAAACTTCAGTAAGTTTCTGGAGTGACCAATCAGTTCTGATCGCTATAAAATAAGCTGATTTTGTAAGTCGATCAACAATCACCCAAACAACATTTTTCTTACTCGCTGATAATGGTAACCCCGTTACAAAACCCATCGTAATACAATTCCATTTCCATTCAGGAATATTAATAGGCTAAAGTAATCTAGTAGGAACCTAATGCTCTGCCTTAACTTGTTGACAAGTCAAGCATTTGGCCACATATTCAACTATATCTCTTTTCATACCCGACCACCAATATGATTCTCGTAGATTTCGATACATTTTTGCTCCTCCAGGATGCAAAGCAAAATGATTATCATGAGCTTTTCAAAGTATCAAATCTTTTAATTTAGAAACATCTGGAACACAAATCCGATTATGAAATCTCAAACAACCATGCTCATCAATACTAAAATTCTCTATCATGCCATTCTGAACCATTTCTTTCTTCTTTACTAACTTGTCATCTTTTAACTGTGCCGACTTGATTTGGTCAAACATTACTAGTTTAATTCTTAATTCGGCCAACAGACTTCCATCATCATTGATACTGAGCTGTGCAAACATTGCTTGTAATTCAATTGTTGCTTTTCTACTCAATGCATCAACTACAACATTAACTTTACCAAGATGATAATCAATAACACAATCATAATCTTTTAAAAGCCCTATCCACCGATATTGTCTTAAATTTAACTCATTTTGAGATAAAAGATACTTGAGACTTTTATGATCGGTATAAATATAACATTTCTCACCATACAAATAATGTCCCCATATCTTTAAAGCAAAAATCACAGCAGCTAACTCCAAATCATGTGTCGGGTAATTGCGTTCATGCAGTTTTAATTGCCGAGATGCATATGCTATCACTTTTCCATCTTCCATCTTGCATCACTATAAATAATAAAATCCTTTCCTAACTCTGGTAATGTCAAAACTGGTGCCTCAGTCAACATTTGTTTCAATTTCTCAAAACTTTATTGGCACTGATCATCTCAAACAAATGGAACATTTGTTAATTTTGTCAATAAGATATGTATTTGTTTCAGTAGTTTAGGGCCTTGATTATGTGTTTGAGATCGGGGGTTCAAGTCTCTATTTTTGAAAATTTTCTTAATTTTTTTACTTAAACTTTATCATGTACTTTGAACTTAAGTTTAATTCTGTGTTAACTTGTGTCAAGAATAAGCCTGGTGCAAAGAGGAAATGTACTTGTTTTTACTACTCTGAAAGAAAAAAAATTAGTTGTTTAAATTTATTAAATTGTTTCCTTCTTTCCTCTTTTTTTGACCTTTTTTTCGTTCTTTTTTTTTTTGCTTCCTGTTGTCTTCTCTATTGCTTATTATTATTATTTCTTTTCGTTAAATTTTTACTGCTATTTTTTGGGGAAGTTGCGTGGTTCGTTG
This sequence comes from Gossypium australe, assembly GCA_005393395.2. Lineage (NCBI taxonomy): Eukaryota > Viridiplantae > Streptophyta > Magnoliopsida > Malvales > Malvaceae > Gossypium > Gossypium australe. The sequence continues at coordinate 127,637,016 of CM016616.1, read as the reverse complement.
CATTTCGATTGAAAGGTTAATTGCGTAAGTTTTGTGGTTGAATTTCTGTAATGTTCGCTCTTGGTCGTTTATGTCAAAATTGGTTTTCTATTTATGCTGCTCGAATTATTTGTTAAGTGTTTGATTGGTCTTCGTTTAGGTGAAGATCTTGAGGATAACAATCCCTCAATGCATTAGGCCTGTGAATTTGCGGTATAGTGCGAAGGTAAGTGTTGATTTTCGAGTTTGGGGTTTTTGCGTCGAAATGTTTTGACATAACTCAATTTTGTGCATTAATTTAAGCGTTTCGATTAAGGAATAATTGTTTGCTTGGTCATTGGTTTACTGTTTTTAGGTTCTGGAGTCGCTCTGTTACTTCTACTTCGAATCTATACCAAGCATGTAACGAAAATCAAGTTTCCTGTGAATGGTGGAAGTCAGAATCCATGTCTATCGATGCCACATGGCCGTGTGCCAAGCCGCATGGTAGGATGTGTAACTCTCTGACTTAGGCCACACGGACGTGTGTCTAGGTTGTGTGAGGGACTATTTTGGTTGTGAGTCACACGAGCAAATGACACCGGCGTGTGTCTGGACCGTGTAACTTTTTGACTTGAGTCACACGAGCATGTATCAGGCTGTGTGCCAGACCGTGTAACTCTCTTACTTGGATCACACGGTCGTGTGATAGGTTGTGGGAGCACTGAGATAAGCCAAAAGACCGTATGGGCCACATGGTCCAGCCATGTAGGCCGTGTGAATCCATACGTGCATGTGGGCCAAAAATTTTGATTTTTCATTAAGGCCGTAAGTATTATTTGAATCGAACATAGGCCTTTTGTAGGGTTCGTATGATCTAAATTAGGCTATAAAACTTATAATGTGATGATCTGTTACTGGAAAATCTGTTATATGAACATTTATCTGATGTGTTATTTGAAAAGTTTTGTGTGTGAATATGATATGCAAATTGTGCAAGTATACACGTCGAGTAAAGTAATAAAGTGATAAGTGAGAACGTCTCCACAGGGATCAGATTAGGTATAGAAATGGTCAAGTTATGATAATGATTAATGTTATGGAAAAACCGAGTTAAGTACGCAGTGGTAAATTAAAATATTAAGGATAAGTGCAAAATATATACTGACTAATATTGGAAAATGTCAAGGAAAAATAAGAGTAAAAATGAAAGGGCAATTACGGAAATAATTACGTGAAGAAAATGCAAGCGAATAAATAAATAACTAAGAATGATATGGCAAAGATACTACGACAAAGGATAGAAATTCTACGATGTTGATTGAAAGGTTAGGATTACTATGACTCTGCCCTTACTTTCAATAATGCTTCAACGAAATCATACTTAACCTACTACTCAGAAGAGACCTAAAGTGACATGTTTCCTTCGAGAGAAAGATCTCAAGTTACCTGATCTGTGTCTATAGGCCATAGCATGGCACCTTGCACTATTTTGTCTTCATTCAATACAAATGCTGCTCTATGTCTAGAGTCTACTGCAGGTACTCGGTCGAATACCCACTTGTATCATTCAATTTCAGTCCAACTAATCCAACCTTTTTAGAATTAGATTTAGTTTATGTGCATATTGCACACTCATCTATGTCTAGAGAAAGTACGCATATAGTTAAGAAATAAAAGCAATTGAATGAAACAATAGATTAAATCAAATAGATGCTTCAACCATTAAAGAAAATAAAAGTTTCATCATGTAATCTCAACCCTATGAAATTTAATTCATGGGTTGGCGACTAAAATTCAAGTTCAAAATAACATTCAACATCTTTTTGATCAATTCGATTCAAGGTAGAATAGGTTAGGAAATAATAAAAGAACTTAAGAAGATGGTTGTCACCAAACCAATCCACAATTTAGCAGCACAATGTCCTGTGTTGGTTGAGAGGGACTGCTTTCAGCTTCTTTTTTTCGTCTCTACTCAACCGCTACCCTCTATTGTTGCCTCCGGATCTCCACACCCTTTAGGGTTTCCACCTTTGGCTATTTATAAGATTTTCTTCCTAGGATAGCTCTAACAGCCCACGATATCCTCTCCTCTTTTTTAGGTAAATTCTTCTGGTACAAGTAGAGTTGGGCTGAGACCGGTATGCGTTGAGTGTTGACTCAGTCATCTTCCTGAATTTCCACGGCATACAAGGTGGCAAACTGTCCAACCTTTGTTCCCAAAAAACCTTCACTCCTTTATATCTTTCTCCACATCCTGCACCTGCCAAACCACCAAACACAACCCTTCCACATGAAATTAAAAGTATCTAACATGTAAACACAATCCAAGCTCCTAATGCAAATGATATAAATGCTAATAAAATATCCTAACATTCCACTAAATTTACCCAAGTACAAGAGATTATGTAGGTTGAATGGCATGAAATATAACTCTTTTCAAGAGTTATCACACGCCCAAACCTAAATTATTGCTTCTTCTCAAGCAAAATTTGTATAAATGCATGTATGCAGCTATATTGCCAATGCATGTACCCATGTTGTGCTATGAATCTATTCGGAGACCAATAAATACATCAGTTCTCAGAGATCTTCTCTCGTCAAAAACCTGTTCAAATTTCAAAGGTTTGACTTAACAAAGGTAGTGCAAAAAATTGCTCGCTAAAAATAAGATTTCGTAAGTTTCATGTATGTTTTGGCCATAGTAAATATTTGCTAGCTTATTCAGTTTGTTTGTTACCTAAACTCAAATCACTCTTGCTTTAAGCATACTTGCATAAAGCATTTACATTTGTGTTTTTTGTTTTGCTTTTTTTAATGAAATATTAGTATATTAGGGGATTTAGCATTTCACAAAATTCTTTGACTTGATAATCACAATGGAGTATACACCAAATTACCTAGTACTCAATCATGTCACAATTTAAACAGAAATCACTCTTGAAGCTAAGGCTTTTGACTTAGAAGATGGATGGAGCAAACAACTACCTCCTTAGCTACTCAACCCGTTACTATAGCTGAGTGCCCCTAATTTATTTACTTTCTATTACACATTCTTACTTAAACTCACCTTTCTAAACACGATGGAGCAAACAAAGTGGTGCTAACTTACTTAAAAATTCTAAGCATTGGAGTGCCTACTGTTCTTTATTTAATAATGCCAAGGCAAAATGACTGAATTTTTGCTTCAAAAGTCCCTAAGTTCATAAAATATACTTACTACAACCCGAAAAAGATTGAGTATAGGACATCCCATTTTTAGAAATTAATTTTCAAGCAACCATTCCTAAGCTAAATTTACCGAATCCACTATCACACGTTCTAAGTATATTGAAGAATTTCAGCTCATCATCGAACATCATAAGTACAAATTGTACTCCTCATAGGCTAACAGTACGTAATAGTTACATTGCTATGGCAAAACAGGTTCAACTAAACTAGAATGACTATTCTAAAATGATCATACACACTAAATATAACATGAAACCTAAATGCACAACACACCCCTAAATCTACGGGATGCATTGTCCTCAATCCATAATCATATATGTAAGAGAACAACTAAAAGATAAATTTTTACAACAAATGCCATAACAAAATAAAATAAAATGCAAGATGCATGCAAGAAAGAAGAAAAGAAAGAAAAAACTTAGCTGGCTTGGACTAGCATGTAGATATCTGCCCGACGAGTGGATTTTAGGGCACTGACTTTGTACCGTCACTTCATCTTTTTAGAGGTCGTTTCCTCCCCTTCCTTGTCAGTTTCTGTGAGTTCATCGATCAATGTCATAGTCCTGTGTAGATATTAGAGCTGGTGGCGAAGGTGGAACAAGGTCTTTCTCTTTAGTGGTGGCAGTATCATCCTTTTCTCCTTCTTCCTCCTTTTCAGCATTTAGGGAAGTTTTCTTCTTGGGCTCTTACGTAGCAAGTTGAGTAGGTGCCTCAGCAGCAGGTTAGGTGGGTGCTTTAGCAGAAGCTTGACTGGGCTCCTTGGGAGCACCATCAAATGGGAGCAAGGTGGCTGGGAAGATAGGAAATTCTAGCATTGGATTTGTGAAATTATTTTGTAGGAATTTCCTTATAGCCAAATCCCTACTCCTAACATAAGCCCAATATTCAGCTTACTGCTGTTAGGTCTGTGCCATCTCCTCAACTAGGTGAAACTAATAGATTGCAGAAAGTGACATCCTCTACTGTAACTGCTTCTAGGAGTGCACTATTTACTGTTCAAGGGAGCTATGAGAAATTGGAGATGTTGTCATGGGGGTATGCGTAGCAAAGGAAGTGGTGGCTTGACTATGCTAAGTTGCCCTAGCAACATCAATGCCTTGGATCTTGGCAAATATGGTCCTGGTCAACCCACTCTTGTTAGGGGTGATATCTTCCTTCGCATTGAGAGGGACTCGAGTGGTTCGACATAGAGTAGTAATAAGTGAAGGAAAGTTTAAACTACTCGCATTCTTTTCAGCACACCAATGTACTTCTTGAAAAATGATCATCCCGACATTAATCCTTCTCCCTTTTATAATACAATGCATCAAAAGCATTATTTCTTTCGAAAAAAATTGTATTGTGTGTAGACGGCATAAGTCGGCTCCTCAGGAAATGATACTAAAATTTCCCAATAGGCTTTAATAAAGCCCTCTCAATAGTCTAACACTCTTGGTTGGAAACGGTCCATCTTGTTCCTTTGATACATAAATCCTCCAACACCTTAGCTAAACCTTCAACGGTAATACTTTCAGAAAATAGAGTGTGTTCATCCTGTATTCCTGCAAGACCAAACTGTGCATTAATATGGTCTTCATCAAAAGGAAAGGAAGTACCTCTTACGTAGATAAAAGGGGAATTTGGAGAGTTGACATGAGCATAAAGTTCTAGAATAATTTTTCCTAAAACATCCTCGGAGTGCAAAGAAAAAGCATTCCACCCATGTTTTTCTACTATGGAGAACATAGACTCATCCTATCCCATATATGGTTCATCTTTAAATAAGAACCCCTTCTCAAAATAGGAAGGGCGTTTCGCAATGTTACTATTGTATTTCGTGGCTATGGTGCTATTAAAGAATGTCTTTGGCCGAGTAGCACCAGCCCTTGATTATTCAGCAGTTTTGGAGGCAATTTTGACGCGAGCCATTAGAGAAAACAATGTTCATCGAAATTGAAAGGTCTATTTTTCTCCAAGAAAATGCACAAGGGTTTAGATATCTTTAAAAAATCCTTAATGATCTATTGTGAAAACCTACATGACCTAAAAAACTCTAATACCCTTGACACTGGTCGGAGGTGGAAATTTTTCTATGACTTCAATTTTTACTCTGTCTACTTCAATTCCTCTTTGTGATATCATATGCCCAGGACAATTCCTTCATGAACCATGAAGTGACATTTCTCCCAATTTAAAACAAGATTTGTTTCTTCACAATGAAACAGAAACCAATTCCATATTTTTCAAACAATCTTCAAAACCATTCCTCAACACAAAAAATTTGTCCATGAAGACTTCAAGAAAATTTTCCACCATGTTAGAGAATATGGCCATAATAAATGTTTAAAAGTTGTCGGGGCATTACATAACCTGAACAACATCCTTATGAATGCAAAAGTACCATATGGACATGTGAAAGTTGTATTCTCTTGGTCATTGGGGGCTATGGCAATCTGATTATATAACAAATAAGCATCCAAAAAATAGTAGAAAGCTTTCCTAGCTAATCTATCCAACATCTGATCAATGAATGGTAAGGGAAAATGGTCATTCCAAGTTGCCTTGTTAAGCTTCCGGTAATCCATACATGCTCTCCATCCCTTGACAGTGCGAGTTGGTATGAGCTCATTATTGTCATTACTTACCACTGTGACACCTTTTTTCTTGGGTACACATTGCACAGGACTCAACCATAAGCTTTCTGAAATCGGGTAAATGATGCTAGCATCAAGCCACTTAATATAATCTTTCTTTACAACTTTTTCATGATTGGATTCAGTCTTCTCTACTGTTCAATGGAATTGTTAGGGCAATCCTCCAACAAAATCTTATGCATGAAGTATGCTGGGCTAATTCCCTTTATATAAGCTAGGGTCTATCCCAATACCTTCTGAAATTGCCGAAGAACTTCTAACAACCTTGCCTCTTGCTCGGGTGTCAGGTCCACAGAAATTACTATCGGCAAATTATTGTTTCGCCCAAATATGCATCAAATGCTGCGACAAATGTTTTAACTCCAGTGGAGGAGGTTCCTCTATAAAAGGTTTAGGATGGTTGAAAGGTCGATTTAATGGATCCAAGGGTTCAAACCTCTTCCTTGTTCTATCTACTATCTACTTGGTGATCGTGTGTCTATCGCGTTTTAAAATTTATAAAGAGAATGATCGAACCTGCAAACTAACTCTGACAACGATTAAAGGCAATTGTACCTATCGAACAGTAGTATAGCTTAGGCAAGACTGGATTGTCGAACCCAAAGGAACTAAAAGTGCTAATACTAACCTTCTTTTTATTATCTAGCCTAAAATAAGTGAAGTTGTTTAGACTTAACTACTACTAAGCTAAAGACACAAAGACAAAAAGAATGAATTGGGAAATAACTTGAGGGAAGACTAAGTTGATTTAAGACGATACCCTCAGGAAGAATCCACCTAGACTTCACTTGTTATCTAACACTGAACCATACGATTTATTCACTTGACTTGATCCGTAGGACTCCCTAATGTATATTAAACCCTCTCTCGAGGCGAATAACGTATAACCCTAGGTTAATTAACAAAAATCTCTTTCTCACTTAATAACCCCCTAGAATAGCAGTAAACCGATCTATGGATTCCCATATTAGGTTTCGCCCTAATCCGGCAAAATCTCGTCACCCTATCTCTATGCATGCGAACGACTCTGCTTTAATTATGCTAGATCTATTCTTAAGCAGGGACTTTTGCTCCTCCACCTAAGAACATTAAATTTGGATTAAGCTCACATAATTAAGAACAAACTAAGTATTTATCATATAATTCAGAAAACAATAACAAGATCCATCGTAGGTTTCATCCCCTTTGGGTATTTGGAGGGTTTAGTTCATAACAAATAAGGAAAACATCTCAAGAGAAAAGATAAAACAAAACATAAGAAATCCCTAAAACTCCCTGAAGGAATTGAAGGAGAGATCTGCTGTCTTGAGTAGAATTCTGGCTTCTTGAGATGGATCAACTGGCTATCTTCGAGTGATTCCCACAACTCTGACCTTTTCGGCTTGGCTCCTTGGCCTAGCTAACCGACCCTTTCGAAGGTGGTACTTAGGGGGTATATATAGGCTCTTGGAATGCGTTTCTTTCTCCCTAAGTATCCAAATCCGAATGAATTTGCTCTTTGCCACGACAGGGACACGGCCATGGCGCATGCTCGTGTGACCAGTCTTTTGGCCGTGTTTGAATTTCTTTAATGAGGCACGACTGTGTAAATCGGGGGTAAGGCCGTGTTCTAGATGATCGATGAGGCATGGCTGTGTGGGCTTTAGTTCAGGACGTGTCAATTTCCTCATTGGCCCAATTAGCTTCGTTTTAGGCCCGTTTCTCATTCTTTTTGTCCTCGGGTGCTTTCCTGAGTATAAGACATGAAAAGAAAGGATTAAGAGCACCTTTTTATATAAATCGAGGCTTAAATCATCCAAAAGCATACTAAATGTGGGATTAAAATATGTTACTATTACGGTTTATCACTTCGTCACAGTCAGATTTGTTATGGCAATATCTGGTGAATTCCTCCATCGTTGTTTCTATTAACCCAATGGCAAGGCATTCATCATGAACATTAGAACATTTCAATGCATTAAACACATTGAATGTAACCTGCTGATCATTTACCCTCATGGCTAACTCGCCTTTCTGTACATCAAATTAAAGTCCTACTAGTAGTAAGAAAAGGCCTTCCAAGAATAATTGGCACATCTTTGTTAGGTTCACATTCTAAAATAAGAAAATTTGCAGTAAAGATAAATTTATCTACTTTTACTAGCACATCCTCAATTTTACCTTATAGATGCGCGTAGGATCAATCAGCCAGTTGGAACGTAACCATAGTAGGTCTTGCTTTTCCAATTCCTAGCTTCCTAAAAATAGACATAGGCATTAGATTTTTACTTGCTCCTAGATCACATAATCCCTTACTAACATAACGATTTTCAATTAAACATGGGATAGTGAAACTCCCTGGGTCCTTCAACTTTGGAGGTAATTTATTTGTCAACATTGTTGTGCACCCTTCAGTGAGAGCGACAGTCTCAAATTCTCCCAATTTGCACTTCTTTGACAATATAACTTTCATAAATTTCACGTAGTTGGGCTTTTGCTCCAAAGCTTCAACTAGTGGTATGTTGATATGGAGTTGCTTTAAAACCTTCAAAAATCTTTTGAATTGAATATCCTATTTAGAATTATGAAATCGCTGAGGAAAAGGTAAAGGTGGTCGTCCTTCAGGTTACTGATACTATTTTTCCGTGACATTCTTATTGATAACATGTTCTGATTCTACCACAACATTTGGCTGCTTACCCTTTTTAGATTCACTATGTTTTCTAGATGACTTTGGGATCTTTACTTGGTTGTTATTCGAGTTATCCTCTTCTGTCGTGTCATCTTGAGCAACGTCATCAAGTTGAGTTTTGCTTCTAAGAGTGATGGCCTTGCATTGCTCCTTTCCTTTTGATCTCGAATTCTCGGTATCACTTGGCAACGCTCCTTGTGGTCTCAAATTTAAAGCATTTGCTATTTGCCCTACTTGATTCTCAAGATATCAGAGAGACACAGCCTGATTCTGAATTATAGCATTATTCTTGACCATATATTTCTTTAGCAAGGCTTCAATAGCTGATGATGATGATGAAACCGATGCCTGACATTGCTGGAAATTTTGCCTCGACATAGGTTGAGTATAACCAGTTGGTACGTTGATGACATTCTATCTTTCCATATTGTTTAAATTCCCCGCATCTTGATTATTCCAACTAAAGTTCGGATGTTGCTTCCACCTAGGATTATACATATTGGAGTAGGGATTATTTTTCCGGTTGAAATTACCCATGTAGCACACGGATGCTGGATTTGATGGGCATTCATCTAACACATGATCTTGACCACAACAAACACACGATAGTTCGACTAATTTTATCTCCTAGACTATAGTAGGCCTTTTCATTGAATCATATTAGCCAAAGAAGATACCTGGGCTATCAACGAAGTGATTGTGTCCAGCTCCATATTACCAACAACTCTCTTGTCTATCCCAACTCTTGTGGTAGGTTATTGATAATCATTGTTGGCAATCTTTTCCAAAATCTCATATGCTTCATTATAAGATTTATCCAACAAAGTACCGTTAGTAGAAGCATCAATTACCGTCCTCGTATGTGCATTCAAACCATTATAGAATATCTCCATCTAAGTTCAGTGTTGAAATCTATGCATCAGACCTTTTCGAATTAAGTCTTTACATCGTTCCCAAGCTTCATATAGTGTTTCATCCTCCAATTGCTGAAAAGATGAAATGCCATTTCTAAGCTTGGTATTCATATTTGGGGGATTATTGTAAACTCAAAATTATATAGGGGTTTTCTATATATTTTTACCACATTTTTACTTAATAAATATGTTTATCTTGAGTATTTTTTATTAAAATAAGTGAATTTTACTTAATTAGTAATATTGGGCATGAATTTATAAAGTATGTGAAATTGTGCTTAATTACAGGATTTTTGTACATATTTTATATTATTTCATGTTAATTTATTAATATGTGATTTTTCACCACGTAGGAGGACCACTGAAGATGTGATTAATTTGAATGAAAAATGGACATGCACAAATAAATTCATGTGGATGGCAGGACCATGCAATTTAGGTCATAAGGTTGATAATTTGACCCAATAAAAGAGGTGCAAAAAGATAGACATGTCTGCTAAGTTATTGGACTGAGAAACCGTCCAACAAAGGGGAACTAAAGCCTATTTTCGGCACAAGTAGATGGCAAGCCAAAAGAAAGCTTTGGGGTATTTAATTGAAGGTCTTTACAGTTTGAAAATAATCAAAAATCAGCCCAACTACTTTACTTTTGAAGCCGTCCACCCTATGGCTATTAATTGCCTTGGTTTGAATTCAAATTGAGCAGATTAAGTCATCCCCTTCTCCTTGAAATATGGTCCGCCATGCATGGTAGAAAAAGAAGGAAATTTGAATATATATTTAGCTAACTCTATCCTTTACCTTCACCTAAAAATACCATGTACCAATCTTTTAATCCATCATCCCTCACATCTCATTTCTCTTCTTCCATTAAGCATTTCTCCACATTCTATTTCCCTTTTCCTTACCTTTGCATAGCTGCCCATCTCCTTCCCATCCTTTAGCCACAAAAGTTGTAACATCCTGAAATTCAAAAAATTATGTGTTGTATTATACCATGCGATAGGTTAGTTAAAAATATTAATTGTGTATGTTTTAAGGTCTTAAGAAGGCTCGGGGTTGAGTTGGGCCTTAGAATTTTTTTTTGTGTTTAAGCCCTTCAAGGAGAGAAGATAAGTGGCATCAATGCTTATGGAAATAAGTGAGTAAATTGCTAGCATAAATGAGCATATGGTAAAGAGGATGTGGCGTCACATGAAGGGCTTTAGGGGAAGAGGTTCGAATCCCACTTGTGCAAATTTTGAGTATTTTTTTGTACTCCTATCTCAAGTGTCGGCCATGGTGGTATTTAAGGCAAGGAAGACTTTTTAATTATGGAAAGGTGGCTAAGGATATATGGTAAGAAGGAGTGTAAGGAAAGGAGTAAAAGAAAGGAGCAAGAAGGGGGATATGTTGGCCGGTTTTAGGGAAAATGTTTTGGAAAGTTTTGTTGGTCAATTTTTGATCCTATTGGTAAGGTATACACGGTTTGGGAAGGGGTTTAGGGGTAGCCGAAAATTCATTTATCTTTTGGTAAAATTTTGGTGCTTGTTAGGCCTAATTTCTTTTAGCATTCTTTTGTGTTCTTTTCTCTAATTTCTTCTCTCATTGCCGAAACTCCAAAGCCAATAGTGAGTATTCTTTTTCTTCTTTTATTTCTTTATTTTGCCGAAACCATCTAGCCATTGTGACCAAATTATTTTCGATTATTTCTCCTTTAAAAACCGAATCTAGTCAAGCACTCTTTCTCCATCTTTCTTTTCTTTTTCACAAAATTCTCCAACTCTTCTTTCTTCTTCTCTAATCCATATTCTCATAGCCGAATTTTCTTGTTCATTTTTCTTCCATAGCCGAACCTTTCAACCCATAATCTCTCTTTCACAATTTCTTTCTCATTTGTGTTGACATCCTCTTCTTCGATCAAATCGGTAAGTAGTTCTTTTCTCTTTTCATTTTTTCTATTCTTTTTAGCCGAATGGGTGTTTACCACTACTTGGTTGTGTATCTTGTTTCTAAATCGAAATGGTGTTTCCTTCAACTCCTTCACATCTTAATCATCCTCTTTTTCATAGTGATCTAAGTGAGTGGCCAAATATCATTCTAGCCTTAAGTCAATCGGTGGAGATCGGATTCAATATCGTTAAGGTAAGGAGTTTCCTTATAGATTACTTGATATCGTTCATTATTCGATTAGTTGGACTAAACGGTTATTATAGGGTCTAAAACGCTCGTTCTTTTTCACTCGTGGATCCTTCGGATATAGTGGTAAGCCTACTCCTTTCACTAAAATAACTACTTTCTCTCATAGTAGTTATCTAATCGGGATTTTTTTCCTATGGAGGCAAGTGGTACCGATTCAAAAGGAAAACTGATTTGTGAACTCAAGGAGTGGATTTGCGATTCCTACTCCTAAGTTCAAGCGTAGAGCAGTATTGGCGGTTCGAGATTTTCCACCGGGTTGTGGACCATCATCCGGTGAGAATAGACAAATCGTGGTCGTGCACGATATCGAGGGTAAGCGTTTCAATAGATCGCTTGGTTTAGATTTAGATTAATAAAAATCTCGTTCATTAGATTAATCGAGTATTATGTTGTCATAGGTGCCGACGATCAAGAGAGTTTAATACTCATCGTAATCAGGTGTGTAATCTCACACCGTAATTCCGTAAATTTATGATTTGGTAACGTGTTTGATAGTAGATTGTTATTATTATACGACTAAAATCGTAAAATTGGCATAAAATGAGAAATTGGCTTAAAGTTCATTATTTCTAAGATTTGTCAAAAAAATCGATGTATATGTGTAAAATTACGAAAATGCCCCTATGAGCCGAATTACCAAAATACCCTTATGGGCTGATTTACTAGATTGCTTTAATGGGCCAATTCACAAAGTGCTATAATGGGTAGATTCATCGTAATAAAATATTGGGCTAATGATTGTTGTTTATATTTGTAAATATTATGCTTTATTATGTATGTTACATTTACATAATTTTGCATGGGATGGGAAAAATGTTGAAGAGAAGTGTAGCCCAGTGACACTGCCACAAAAATGTTTGTTATTATGATTCACTATGGTTTCGGTGGCTTGGCCATAATCAAAATATATTATAAATGACAACTTGCCTGCGATTGGTATGTTTGGCGGGGTGGGTTGACTTGATCCCCACATGTGTGATGGGATGGTACGGGTGGTGTGTAGCGGATGGATTACTAGGATGGGTTGGGTTGCATACATTGCACATATATATGTATATGTTCTATTATGTAAATGGGCTTCGGCCCAAGATTATGCTTTATGGGCTCAGGCCCAAGTTTTTGCTAAACGGGTTCAAGCCCAGTGGACAACGGTAAGGGGACTATGCACTGAGTTCTAGTAACTCACCCCTTTTTCCTTAACCTTTGCAGGTAATGCTCAGTGATGTGGGACTTGGGCCTTGGATGACTCGGTAGAGGCCATACTTCAGAAATGGTTTTTATTGAACTTTAGATTTCTATTTCCGTTCGTTTTATTACGTTTACGATTTTGGGGTTTTATGTTGTAATAAGGCCTCTGGAATATTTTATTTTTGCTTTATGTTTGACGTACTTATTATCTTGCTCAAATTGTTTTAAATGGGAATTTTTTTAAAACTTAAATGAAGATATTCCAAAATAGATTAACAAATGGATTTCATAACAAACCTTTCCAAATATTTTTAACTCGGAAATTTTCTCTCAAACTATCAACAATGTTTTCAAAAGTCATATTTTATAAGATCTCTAGTTCAAATTATCGATTAATCAATCAACCTTCGAGGCTAGTAGTACTTTATCAAATACTTCAAATCAAACTTGTTTTCTTGATTTTAACAAATTAATACCTATTTTAGTATGAATAAAAAGGATTTAACATGTTTTTCTCATGTGACATGTCAGATCCGGTCATAACGCATGGGCCTGGTTTGGGGTGTACTTTTTATGGCATCAGAGCCCGATTGTAAAACTCGGCTGTGGTTTGGGTTCAAAAGCATTTTCCAAAGCTGTTTAAAATCTTAATTTATACATGCATATTCTAAAGGAAGTATGGCACCACGGGTATCCGGCACCAAGTCAAGTAAGTATATGTTATCATTTTATGATTATGATTGTTGTGGTATGACTGTAGAAATACTATAGAACTTTTAGTTTTAGGAGCTGAAACTATACAGATTGAGACTATATGATGCGTTTTGCGACAACGACTCTATTTCCTATACTCCATAAAACATTGTTTAATAAACATCGAATAAAATACTTATCCATAAGACTTGTAATCAGATTAAAAAGACTTAGTAATCATGAGCACTAGAGGATGTGGATGAAACACCCCAAACCCGGCCCACGAGCCTCGACCAGATTTGGTATGTTCCTTAAGAAAACCGGTTCAAATTCGTTTGTTCTTTGGAAACTTTAAGTGATTTTGGAAGAAAACTCGAATTGGGTTGGGCTCAAGTTGAAAACCAATTTATTCTTTTGAAGTCAGGGTTTTATTAAAACTTTGCTTTTAATATTAAAAGACATGCCGATTTTTGTTTTAAAGATTTTACCTTTGAATTGAAAACATTTGAATTTAGATGTCGTAATATTTGAAGGTTTATTTTAAGAAAAATTACTTGACTTTAGATTTGATAAGATTTGTATCGTACTGAAATAAATAACATGCATGCATAAAATAGTTCATACTATGGCCTTGTTACATCAAAAACAACCCAACTAAATTTAAAGTGCTTAAATAAAATAAAATGTCCAAATAAAATAATTTCCTTGCTGAGCATGGCCACCACTAAGCTCCTGCCGGCTCGGTCCATTACTGATCGTCACCTGGAAAAATGTTCCCACCACGGGGTGAGTCGAACAGACTCAATGTGTACACAAACACTAAGTCCAAACAGATTCAGGCATAACAAATCATACACATACATATCATAATTTACAATTAATGATGCATTCCCGTACCCAAGCCTAGTTACCAACCGCTACACATCACCCGTACCAACCTGCACACCGTGGGGACTACTAAGTCAACCCTCCATCCGCTACACACCATCGAAGGCAGTCGTTGCAGTCGACGTGCTCATCGCCCTTATAAAATTCGTGGCATAGCCACCAGATAATATTTTGTGTCATGTGACACCACATTCAGATAATGTGACCGAAGTCACCACATTCAGATATCGTGACAATAGTCACCACATTCACTTCCCCTTTCACAATCACCCATATGCCCATGTCATACAAGTCATTCATTAACACGCATTGTTCTATATATTCACATTCTTATAGGTGCACATAGGCGCCATAGCAGATCATAACATACTCAGAGTAGGAGTCGGAAAGCGTACCTCAGTACTTAGTACCAATGCAAGGTACTTTAGCCATATTTTCCACATTTTTATTAAACACATGAAATAATTTAAAGCCATAAAACTATTAAGATTTAGTGTGGGGTACACACCTGATATACTTAACAAGTTCACTCTAAATCCTGAAAAGTCTCGATCTACTGCTCTAGATCTTGGTTCCTATATTCGGCCAACACTAACCATGTTAGCAAAAAGCCTATTCGGCTATAAGACCAAATCCCGAAGGATTATCGCACCAAAACTTACCTTGTTGCCGATTTGGTTACTAACCAAATCCCGAAAGTTCATGGTACTCCCCCTAGCAATCGGCCAAACTCTAGATCACCTAAAGGGTTAGTTTCCGGCTTTTGAATAATTAAGAAATAGACTTAAAACACCAATTATGGCCTTGGCCGATTGTACTTATGCACTTACCTTGCGATTTACAAATCCCGAAAGTATCCCTTGTCTTAAATATCTGTCGAAATACCTATACACATATGTTAGATTCAATTCTAACATTAAATCATCATAGATGGCCCTTGGCCGAATGTCAATTATGACTTACCTTAGATCCTTGAAATCCCGAAAGATCCCTTCTTGAAGAAATCGACAACACCCTTGTCTGACACCACAAAAGATTCGGCTTTGGGCTTCAATGAACAATCGGCTAGGGTCTAACAAGTGCTTAGTTTCGGCTTCAAAGAACTTGTGAGAAGAAGAAGAGAATGGAGTGCACAAGATTCGGCAATGAATAGGAATAAGATTTCAATGTGGATGTGATGAAGAAATCGGCTATGAATGCTTATGTTTTCAGTTTTTGACAAAAGAGAAGAGGGTAATTTTGCTAGAGGATTTCGGCAGATGAACAAAAGAGAAAAGAAAGAATGAAGATTGGCCTCTCCTTCTGCCGAAATTACTAAGCCTAGAGCCCCCTATTCGGCCATCACTATCATATCCCTTGTTTTCCTCCCATTTTATCTCTTCTTCATTTATTCAAAATAATTAATAATAAATCCTCAATTATCATCTGCTTTAGCTGACATTTTTAAGGGAATTGGACCTCATCTTAAACTCCTTCCCCAGTCTCCCTTTGCCGTCCATTACCTCCCCTTGTGCCGCAAAAATAAAAGCTTTATTTAGCTTCCCATGCGACTCGATCCTAGGCCCAATTGCACTTGATAATGGCGTCACTTGCTAAGGCCCTAAGTGGCACCTTGCAGCCACTTTAACAAGCCCAATTTCATGTCATATCTCCCCTATTTATTTCTTAAGGCCCTATCAAGCTTAGCTCCTCTCTTTTAAACTTAAAACTCAATATTTTCTAAGGCACTCTCCTATTTTCTAAAGTTCACAAATTTCGTTGTACACATTCACAACATACTCAAACATGCTATTTCATATAATTAAGCATAAATGCACAAGCCATAGTTCAGGATATTACAGTGGACGCGGTAGACGTGGCCGTGGTAGAGGCCGAGGCGCTAGAGTTGTATCTGAGGCATCGGGACATATGCCGGAAATGGACGCACCTGCGTCACCTGTGACTGAAGCTGGGTCACATGATCGCACGAGAGAGGAAGACGCTCTGCCCCAAGCAATGTTGCGAGTTCTGGAAAGGGTTGCTGGGGCAAGAACTGGGTCAGCAGCTCGTGGGTCAATATCGGAACGACTCAGATCGAATGGAGCTGAGGTTTTTAGGGGTATCTCGGGTGTAGCCCCAAATGTAGCGGAGTACTAGCTTGAGGCAGTGGAGCGGATTATGGACGACCTGGATTATACCGCTGAGCAGAAGCTGAAAGGAGTTGTTTCATTGCTAAGAGATGAGGCATATCAGTGGTGGCTCATTGTTCTGGAACGTACTTAGGCCGATCGTATTAACTTGGATTTCTTTAAGACGACATTTCAGGGAAAGTATGTCGGGGCTAGCTATGTGGATGCTTGAAGGAAGGAATTATTGAATCTAGTCCAAGGAGGTAAGTCTATGGTAGCATACGAGGTGGAATTTCTACGTCTTAGTCGGTATGCCCGGGGAATAGTGCCGGCTGACTACGAACGCTGTGTGTGTTTTGAGGACGGGTTGCGTGATGAGTTGCGGGTACTGATAGCCCCACAGAAGGAGAGGAATTTTGCCACATGGTAGAAAAAGCCAAAATAGCTGAAGAGGTTAAACACTCGAAGAGGAAAAATTGAGATAGGGATAGGGGCAGGAACAAGAGAGACTCGGGGTACTCAGGTCCTGCTAGAGGGTTTCAGATGAGGCCCAAGAATGAGGAGCCAGCTCGAGTTAGAGTACCAGCTGCTACCAATCAGGTACAGCCATGTGCGGATTGCAGGAAACTTCACTCTGGTGAATGCTGGAAGAGAACTGGTGGTTGTTTCAAATGTGGTTCCAAGGACCATCGACTTAGAGATTGTCCTCGGCAGCCTGCTCAGACTCAGGGTGTTCGTAACGATTTTGCACAGCCATCTAGAGACGTTCAACAGCCGCCGAGAGGCCGTGGGCCAGGTCGAGGTGGTAATGGCTTAGGACGAGGTCAGGGTGCACTGAGTAGAGGTACCGGTAATAGAGGTAACGCAGAGGTGAGACAGTCAGGGTTGGTCTATGCGGTCAGACGTCGAGAGGATGGCGATGCACCTGCTGTCATAACCGCTACGTTTTTCATAGCAGATGTACCTGTTACTACTTTGATAGATATTGGGGATCCACCCATTCGTATGTTGCTTGTGCTGTGTCTGGAACCTTAAACATTAGATCTGAGATTACTGCTAGAGAAACAACTGTCATTAGCCCTTTAGGATAGTCGGTGGTAGTAAATAAGTTATTTAGGGATGTGCCCTTAGAAGTTCAGGGGGAAGTATTTCTGGCGGATTTGATGGAACTACCATTCGGCGAGTTCGACTTTATTCTGGGCATGGACTGATTGGTTAAACACCGTGCGAACTTGGATTGTGCTGCAAAGCAGATGGTATTAAGAACTTCAGAGGATAAGGAAGTGATGATGATAGGTGAAAGAAGAAACTATCTGTCTAATGTGGTATCTGTCTTAAAGGCAGAAAAGTGTGTACGGAAGGGGCGTGGAGCGTTCTTAGCCTTCATCAGTACTTTGGATGCCAGAGAGTTATCGGTAGAAAGTGTTAGAACGGTGAAAGAGTTTTCGAACGTCTTTCTCAAGGAGCTACCAGGACTGCCTCCGGATCGGGAGGTAGAGTTTGGCATTGAGCTGTTGCCAAGAACGGGTCTGGTGTCGATTGCTCCTTATAGAATAGCGCCAAAGGAGTTAGCAGAGCTTAAAGCACAAATTTAGGAGTTGTTGGATCGCGGATTCATTCGACCAAGCGTGTCACCGTGGGGAGCGCCAGTTTTATTCGTTAACAAGAAGGATGGGTCGATGCGTTTGTGCATCGATTATAGGCAATTGAATAAGTTGACGATCAAGAATAAGTATCCGTTGCCGAGAATTGATGATCTGTTCGATCAACTGCGAGGAGCTTCGGTCTTCTCGAAGATAGATTTGAGATCGGGTTATCACTAGTTAAAGGTTAAGGAGGTGGATATTCATAAGACTGCGTTTCGAACTCGTTATGGGCATTACGAGTTCTTAGTGATGCCGTTTGGGTTGACAAATGCACCAGCTGCATTTATGGACATGATGAACCGGGTCTTTCAACCCTATCTAGATCGGTTTGTGGTGGTGTTCATAGATGACATCTTGGTGTACTCGAAGAACGAAGAAGAGCACGATTCGCATCTGCGGGTAGTATTGTTGATATTAAGGGAGAAGCAACTGTATGCCAAATTCAGTAAGTGTGAATTTTGGCTAAAGGAGGTGACCTTTTTAGGGCATGTTGTGTCTGCTGAAGAAGTTAGAGTTGATCCCTGAAAGGTAGAGGCTATATTGGACTGGAAACCACCAAAGTCAGTGGCAGAAATTCAAAGTTTTCTAGGTTTGGCTGGGTATTACAGGCGATTCGTTGAAGGGTTTTCGTTGATTGCTGCACCCCTGACTAAGATGTTGCGTAAGGGAGTACCATTTGTGTGGTCAGATCAGCAGCAAGAGAGCTTTGAGAAATTGAAGAAGATTCTAACAGAAGCGCCAGTATTGATTCAAGCTGAGGCTGGTAAGGAGTTTATTGTTTATTGTGATGTGTCACACACGGGCTTGGGATGTGTGTTGATGCAAGGGGGAAAAGTTGTGGCTTATGCATCTCGTCAATTAAGGCCGCATGAGGTGAACTATCCCAAGCATGACTTGGAGTTAGCTGTAGTGGTGTTTGCTCTGAAGATTTGGAGACACTATCTGTACGGTGAGAAGTCGATTATTTATACGGATCATAAGAGTCTGAAGTACCTCCTTACCCAGAAGGAGTTGAACTTAAGACAACGGAGGTGGATAGAACTATTGAAGGATTATGACTTCTCAATAGAGTATCATCCCGGAAAGGCTAACGTAGTGGTAGATGCATTGAGTCGTAAGGTGATATCAGATTTGAGAGCAATATTCGCTCATCTCAGCCTTTATGAGGACGGTAGTCTGTTAGCTGAACTTCAGGTGAAGCCTGTTTGGGTAAGCCAGATTAAGGAAAAGTAATTGATAGATGAAGCGTTGGGTTCTTGACTTCAACAAGTGGAAGGTGGTGAGATAGGGGATTTTGGATTGAATAGTGATGGAATATTGTGTTTTCGTAGAAGAATTTGTATGCCCAAGGATTCGAAATTGAGACAAATGATTCTGTGTGAGGCGTATAGTAGCCCATATGCTATGCAGCCCGGGGAAAATAAGATGTATCGAGACCTCCGTGAGCAGTATTGGTGGCCAGGGCTGAAGCGGGAGGTTACTAATTTTGTGAGTAAGTGCTTAACATGTCAGCAGGTGAAAGCGGAACATTAATTGTCGTAAGGGTTGCTACAACCGGTGAAAATTCCATTATGGAAATGGAAAAGGATAACGATGGACTTTGTTAGTGGGTTACCCTTAACGCCTACTAAGAAAGATTCTGTATGGGTAATAGTGGATCGGTTGACGAAGACTGCTCATTTCCTACCTGTTCGTATGGATTATTCGTTGCAGAAATTGGCCAAGTTGTATATAGCAAAAGTCGTGAGGTTGCATGGGGTACCAGTGTCTATTATATCAGACAGGGACCCTAGGTTTACATCGCGGTTTTGGAAGGCTTTGCATGAAGCTTTGGGAAAAAGGTTAAATTTCAGCACAGCGTTTCATCCGCAGACAGATGGTCAATCGGAGAGAGTAATCCAGATTCTTGAAGACATGTTAAGAGGCTATGTGATCGACTTCAAGGGTAGTTGGGAAGATTTTCTACCTTTGGTGGAGTTTGCATACAAGAACAGCTATCAATCCAGCATCCAGATGGCACCCTACGAGGCATTGTATGGTCGTAGGTGTCGTACTCATACTTGCTGGACTGAGTTGGGTGAGCGCCAGTTATTGGGGCTTGAGTTGATTTCGGAGACGAAGGAGAAAGTTAAGGTAATTCGGGCTCAGTTAAAAGAAGCTTCGGACAGACAAAAATCGTACGCGGATCTGAAGCGTAAGTATATAGAATTTGTGGTGGGTGATTAGGTCTTTTTGAAGGTTTCACCTTGGAAGAAGATCTTTAGATTTGGGCGGAAAGGCAAGTTGAGCCCTAGGTTCATCGGACCTTATCGTGTATTGAAGCGTGTTGGACCAGTGGCTTATCAACTTGACCGGAGTTAAGTCAGATACGTAGTGTATTCCATGTCTCTATGTTAAGACGTTATCGTTCAGATCCGTCACATATTGTACCAGTGGAGGAAGTTGAGTTAAGACCTGACTTGTCTTTTGAAGAGGAGCCAGTACAGACTTTAGATCGAGATGTTAAGGTGCTGAGAAGGAAGTCGGTACCGTTAGTCACAGTTCTATGGCGTAATCACGGATCGGAGGAAGCTACATAGGAGCCTGAGGACGCGATTCGGCAGCAATATCCTCAACTCTTTTAATCAGGTAAATTTTGAGGCCAAAATTTTCTTTAAGGGGGTAGAATTATAACATCCTGAAACAAAAAATTATATGTTGTATTATACCATGCGATAGGCTAGTTAAAAATATTAATTGTGTATGTTTTAAGGTCTTAGATGGCTCAGGGTTGAGTTGGGCCTTAGAATTTTTTTTTTTTGTATTTAAGCACTTTAAGGAGAGAAGGTAAGTGGCATCAATGCTTATAGAAATAAGTGAGTAAATTGCTAGCATAAATGAGCATATGGTAAAGAGGATGTGGCATCACATGAAGGGCTTTAGGGGAAGAGGTTCGAATCCCACTTGGTGCAAATTTTGAGTTTTTTTTGTACTCCTATCCCAAGAGTCGGCCATGGTGGTATTTAAGGCAAGGAAGACTTTTTAATTATGGAAAGGTGGCTAAGGATATATGGTAAGGAGTGTAAGGAAAGGAGTAAAAGAAAGGAGCAAGAAGGGGGATATGTTGGCCGATTTGAGGGAAAATTTGGAAAGTTTTGTTGGTCAATTTTTGATCCTATTGGTAAGGTATACACGGTTTGGGAAGAGGTTTAGGGGTAGCCGAATTTTCATTTGTCTTTTGGTAAAATTTTGGTGCTTGTTAGGCCCAATTTCTTTTAGCATTCTTTTGTGTTCTTTTCTCCAATTTCTTCTCTCATTGCCGAAACTCCAAAGCAAATAGTGAGTATTCTTTTTCGTCTTTTCTTTCTTTGTTTTGCCGAAACCATCTAGCCATTGTGACCAAATTATTTTTGATTATTTTCCCTTTGAAAACTGAATCTAGTCAAGCACTCTTTCTCCATCTTTCTTTTCTTTTTCACAAAATTCTCCAACTCTTCTTTCTTCTTCTCTAATCCATATTCTCATAGCTGAATTTTCTTGTTCATTTTTCCTTCATAGCCAAACCTTTCAACCCATAATCTCTCCTTCACAATTTCTTTCTCATTTGTGTTGACATCCTCTTCTTCGATCAAATCGGTAAGTAGTTCTTTTCTCTTTTCATTTTCTATTCTTTTTAGCCAAATGTGTGTTTACCACTATTCGGTTGTGTATCGTGTTTCTAAACCGAAATGGTGTTTCCTTCTACTCTGTCACATCTTAATCATCCTCTTTTTCGTAGTGATCTAAGTGAGTGGTCGAATATCATTCTAGCCTTAAGTCAATCGGTGGAGATCAGATTCAATATCGTTAAGGTAAGGAGTTTCCTTATAGATTACTTGATATCGTTCATTATTCGATTAGTTGGACTAAACGGTTATTATAGGGTCTAAACGCTCGTTCTTTTTCACTCGTGGATCCTTCGGATATAGTGGTAAGCCTACTCCTTTCACTAAAATAACTACTTTCTCTCATAGTAGTTTTCTAATCGGGATTTTTTTCCTATGGAGGTAAGTGGTACCGATTCAAAAGGAAAACTGATTTGTGAACTCAAAAGGAGTGGATTTGCGATTCCTACTCCTAAGTTCAAGCGTAGAGCAGTATCGGCGGTTCGAGATTTTCCACCAGGTTGTGGACCATCATCCGGTGAGAATAGACAAATCGTGGTCGTGCACGATATCGAGGGTAAGCGTTTCAATAGATCGCTTGGTTTAGATTTAGATTAATAAAAATCTCGTTCATTAGATTAATCGAGTATTATGTTGTCATAGGTGCCGACGATCAAGAGAGTTTAATACTCACCGTAATCAGGTGTGTAATCTCACACCGTAATTCCGTAAATTTATGATTCGGTAACGTGTTTGATAGTAGATTGTTATTATTATACAACTAAAATCGTAAAATTGGCATAAAACGAGAAATTCGCTTAAAGTTCGTTATTTCTAAAGATTTGTCAAAAAAATCGATGTATATGTGTAAAATTATGAAAATGCCCTTATGGGCCGAATTATCGAAATGCCCCTATAGGCCGATATACTAGATTGCTTTAATGGGCCAATTGACAAAGTGCTATAATGGATAGATTCACCGTAATAAAATATTGGACTAATGATTGTTGTTTATATTTGTAAATATTATGCTTTATTATGTATGTTACATTTACATAATTTTGCATGGGATGGGAAAAATGTTGAAGAGAAGTGTGGCCTGGTGGCACTGCCACAAAAATGTTTGTTATTATGATTCACTATGATTCCGGTGGCTTGGCCATAACCAAAATATATTATAAATGGCAACTTGCCTGCGATTGGTGTGTTTGGCGGGGTGGGTTGACTTGATCCCCACAGGTGTGATGGGATGGTACGGGTGGTGTGTAGTGAATGGATTACTAGGATGAGTTGGATTGCATACATTGCACATATATATGTATATGTTCTGTTATGTAAATGGGCTTCGGCGCAAGATTATGCTTTATGGGCTCAGTCCTAAGTTTTTGCTAAATGGGTTCAAGCCCAGTGGACAATGGTAAGGGGATTATGCACTGAGTTCTAGTAACTCACCCCTTTTTCCTTAACCTTTACAGGTAATGCTCAGTGACGTGGGACTGGGGCCACGGATGACTCATTGGAGGCCATACTTCAAAAATGGTTTTTATTGAACTTTAGATTTCTATTTCCGTTCGTTTTATTACTTTTACTATTTTGGGTTTTTATGTTGTAATAAGGCCTCTGGAATATTTTTTTTTTTTTTTGCTTTATGTTTGACGTACTTATTATCTTGCTCAAATTGTTTTAAATGGGAATTTTTCTAAAAACTTAAATGAAGATTTTCCAAAATAGATTAACAAATGGATTTCATAACAAACCTTTACAAATATTTTTAACTCGAAAATTTTCTCTCAAACTATCAACAATGTTTTCAAAAGTCATATTTTATAAGATCTCTAATTCAAATTATCGATTAATCAATCAACCTTCGAGGCTAGTAGTAGTTTATCAAATATTTCAAATCAAACTTGTTTTCTTGATTTTAACAAATTAATACCTATTTTAGTATGAATAAAAAGGATTTAACATGTTTTTCTCATGTGACATGTCAAATCCAGTCATAATGCATGGGCCGAGTTTGGGGTGTTACAAAAGTTGTGTCAAAAGCATTCTTTGGCCGACCACCTTAGGAACTCCTTAGCAAAAGAAGCATCGGCAGAACAGAGGAGCACATCAGTCAGAATAGATCCGAAAGGCTGTTGAATTGAATTAGTCAGAATATATCCAAAAGGCTACTGAACTGAATAGAGTTTACTCTTTCCTCTTGTTATCTATTTTAATTATGTTTGATTTGAGTTTATTGTTTTTTACATCAAGAATGATATATTAAATCCTATTTGCTAGGATGATTATGTTAATTCAATAATATCTATTTTATTCATGTTTAACATGTTTAGGCCTCAGTCAATCATGTTTTCAATTAATATCAAGATGCATTTCATTCATACGTGATTGGGTGCACTCAGATTAGTTGAGTGATTCTAACCAGACGACGCCTAGTAGACACATAATTGAAAAGTGCAATGCTCAATTTAGATCCTTAAACCCGATTAAGTTGAGGTTCATAATATCTTTAGTTAGCTCTATTGCCTTGCATAGTTTTTAGGTTTATGTAATTAAACTATTGCAAATGTAAATGTCCCTGTGACCTTTCATAAATGCTAAGAACCCCTTAGTTAATATGATCAGTAAAATGCATATTTAACTAAGTAAAAGAATCTGAAAAGACTTAATTTGGTTTCCAAACTCATGAAAGATCGAGTTGCCGTGGAAGTATTTCTGAATATTTTTAAGCATGATAAAGTAAATTGAATTGATTAATATAATTATCTTAGACCATTTAATGTTGATCATTGTTTTTGCTAAAGCCATTCATTCATACATTTAGGAAAATTGCATCTTGATTGGAATTACATAGGTATCAATCTTTGCATCTAATTAATTTTACTTAGTTTAATCATCACCATCCAAATTATTGAGTTATTACATCAAATTGTGAATTTATAATTTTACAATTAATTGATTAAGCTCATACAGCCCCTTTGGAGACAATAACTAATTTTACTTATTACCTGAAAGACTATGTACACTTGCACATTTTTCTCGTCACCATTATACCGTAGTAAAAACCTTTGACAAAGATCATTCCATGATGCCACTATTCCCGATGGTAAATCATTCAACCATGCTCTCATATGATCTCTTAAAGAATATGGAAACAGCTTAAGTCCCAGAGCATCTTCAGGAACACGCTGTTGTCTAAACGAGTCACAAACCTCTACATTCTTGGATCTTCAGTGGGCAGTCCACCAAACAGTCCTACTGTTTGTAACATCTGGAACATTACTAGTTTCAGCTCAAATTGCTGAGCATGTATTTGTGGTTTAACTATCCTTGGATTCAGGTCATCCAAAATTGGCACAACATGCTCTTGGATTGGTCTATCTCGGTAATCTATCACCCTACCAACATGGGGGTTGGCACCCTGACCATTCAAATTATCATTTAGACAAGGTATCACCCTACGAACAGGAGGATTAGCATCTTGACCATACGGATTATCATTGAGGCTAGGATCATTCCCGTTCCTAGCCATTTTTCGTAATTCTTTCCGCCTTCTTCGTAAAGTTCTTTCTATCTCTTGGTCAAAAGGATATTCTTTTTAGTAGGAATTCCTCTTCTCATGCACTGATGACAAACTTGTAGAAATTAAATTAAACTATTGTAAATAAACTAATGAAACTAAGTAAAATAACCAAACCAAATTACACCAACTTACCGATCCCCAGCAATGGGGCCAAAAACTTGTCGCTTGTAAATATGATATGTTAATTGTGCAAGTATACATGTCAAATCAAGTAATAAAGTGATAAGTGAGATCATCTCCAGAAGGATCAGATTAGGTATAGAAATGGTCAAGTTATGATAATGATTAATGTTATGGTAAAATCGAGTTAAGTTGTAACACCCCAAACCCGGCCTAAACGTTACGACCGAATCTGGCATGTCACATAAAAGGGTTGTTTAAAAACTGTGCGTTTGTTAAAAAGTTCGTATTCTTTTTGAAACTCTGCATTTTGTGGTTTGTTTATAAAAGCCAATTCATTCAATGCCCACTTTACAAAGTTGTTATTAATTTGAATAAAATTGTATTTGTTGTGAAAATCGAGTTTAAGTAATTTTGAATAAAAACGGTTTATTATCATTTTAGGAAAATCCCATATTGAACATTAAATAGTAAACAGTAGCCAAATTGAAAGCTAAAACCAAATAAAATACCAAAGGCCTTATTACATATCAAAATCCCAAAATTAAAAGTAAGTTCAAATATAAGAAGCGAGTTTACGAGAAAACATTGCAGGGCCACCACAAGTCTGCCTCGGCTCCCCAAATCCGCGGTCTAATGATTACCTGAAACATTTAAAAAGAGGGGGTGAGTTTACGAAAACTAAGTGTGTGTTTCACCTTACGAGTGATAACTGGGCCTAAGCCCACAGAAGCAGATTGGGCCTTAGCCCTCACAATAACATACTTGGCCGAAGCCCACATAAATCGAATCGAGCCGTAGCCCTAACATCACAGTATAGCAGATAGCACATGCCAAATGATGCAAAACCCATTCTCTAGTCATATTCGGCCATAAGCCCATAACATAGCATATCGAACCATAGCATATTAAATCACATGTACATATATGAATGAAAATGCAATCCCGAACCCACCTAGGTATCCATCCTCTACACACCACCCGTACCTGCCAATCACACCGTGGGGATTACTAAATCGACCCTCCATCCGCTACACACCATCGAAGGCAGTCGCTGCAGTCAACTGCACATCGCCCTTATAATCGTGGCATGGCCACCAGATAATGTGACAGAGTCACCGGAATCATAATATGTGACATAAGTCACCGGATAATGTGGTAAAAACCACCGGAACACTTCCCCTTTCATATCATATCACCCATATACCCATGCAACATACATATTATTCAGATATATGCAATGTGTCATGTATGCAAAACATATATCAAATATAAGAATAACATGAGTTACCATCATAATCAGATAGACATAAAACAACAAAATCAAGCTAATCAACCTCTAAGGGTATAATCGTAATTTTACCTACCAAGGGTATTTTCGTAATTTACCCACCAAGGGTATTTTCGTAAATTTGCACCTGCAATGGCCTTTCCGAAGGCCTAATGTCGCCACCAGCGACTCAGCTACCATTTCCAGTCCTTATCGGACTATTGGGCCTAAAACCCGATTTTGGCCCATTCGGGCCCACACGCTCGTGTGGCCCACCTAGCACAAATCTAGCCACGTATATAAGTTCCACCTAGTCTAGTTCAACATATACTAAACAATCATACAATTTACTCATATGGGCCCACAGGCCCATTGGGCCCACTTCGGCCCATCGAGGCCCAAGCAGCCCCAACCCACAAGAATACTACTGATGGCCTCAACTATCGCGTCGAAGCCCCACACATGCGCTCACACGCTCGTGTGGCTACTATTGCTGTGACCGGCACTTCGGCATTTGCCGCTCTACAACTAGAGTAGAGAAGTACACACACACACCTGATAGGAGTCTGGTGCTAATCCGCGCTCCGACCACTCCTGTGCCCAAACGCCCTCCAAGGTATGTTAACTCTTCTTCTGGAATGCTTTTTATATAGCTAGCTCTTCACCTTCCTTCTTTGTATCTTTCCGATGTGGGATCCCTTCGTCAGTAGAGTTTAAATTCAACTGAAACTCTTGCCGTCCAATCCGCAAAATAAATACGCCCTTGCTTCTCATGAGATTCGAACCCAGGCTCCCTTGCAACATAATCCACGCCGCTAACCACTTGGCCACAAGCTCCTCTTGTGTCTTAAACCATGCGCAACTAAATATAAACTATGGCCCAAATTCTAAGATCCAAGTAAAAAGAAACCAAAATGCAAAAGCCAAAACTTGAACCTTGGACCTCCTTCCTTCCTTGTGGCGTCACTCCCTTGTCCCCTAAGTGGCGTCACTTTGCCACTACACCACACACTCCACTTGTGTCATTTTTCTCCATATTTAATTCTTAAGGCCTACCTGCCAACTTCCAGGGTTTTTTTCACCTAAAACCAAAATTTCCCCAAAGCCAATATTTGATCCGGGACTTCATAGAAGCCCTCTAACCTTTCAAAATCACTTATCTAATAAGTCTAACTTGCATTAATGCCGTTCTCAAAAATTTTAAACGCTACTATGCCTAAGGCCCATTGGGTTCAATTCTTCTAAGCCCAATTTCGGGATGTTACATAAGTACGTAATGGTAAATTAAAATAATAAGGATAAGTGCAAAATGTATACTGACTAATATTAGAAAATGTTAAGGCAAAACAAGAGTAAAAATGCAACGAGAATTATGAAAATAATTACATGAATAAATTGCAAGAAAATAAATAAATAACTAAGAATGTTATGGAAAAGATATTATGGCAAAGGATAGAAATTCTACGATGTGATTGTAAACTCTTTCTTTACTTTCAGTAATGTCTCAGCAAAATCGTAATTAACCTACTGGTCATAAGAGACCTAAAGTGACGTGCTTCTTTCGAGAGCAATATCTCAAGTTACCTAGCTTATGTCTATAGGCTTCAGCACAGCACAACACCCTGCATTGTTTTGTCTTTATTCTATACAAACACTACCCTATGTCTAGAGTCTGCTACAGGTTTTCGGTCAAATACCTACTTGTATCATTCAATTTCAGTCCAACTAATCCAACCTTTTTAGAATTAGATTTAGTCTATGTGCATACTGCACACTCATGAATGTTTAGAGAAAGTACGCATACAGTTAGGAAATAAAACCAATTGAATGAATAGTAGATTAAATCAAATATATGTTACAACCATTAAAGAAAATAAAAGTTTCACCATGTAATCCCAACCCTATGAGATTTAATTCATGGGTTGGTGATTAAAATTCAAGTTCAAAATAACATCCAACATCATTTCAATCAGTTCAATTCAAGGGAGAATAGATTAATAAATAAAG
This sequence comes from Gossypium australe, assembly GCA_005393395.2. Taxonomy (NCBI): domain Eukaryota; kingdom Viridiplantae; phylum Streptophyta; class Magnoliopsida; order Malvales; family Malvaceae; genus Gossypium; species Gossypium australe. The sequence continues at coordinate 127,608,299 of CM016616.1, read as the reverse complement.
GAAGAACTTAGGAAGGTCGCTGTCGCCAAACCAATCCACAATCCAGCAACACAATGTCATGTGGTGGCTGAGAGTGACTGCCTTCAGCTTCATTTTTTCATCTCTACTTAGCCGCTACCCTCTATTGTTGCCTCTAGATCTTTACACCTTTTAAGGTTTCCACCTTTGTCCTTGTACAAGTTTTTCTTCCTAGGATAGCTCCAACAACCCACGATATTCTCTCCTCTTTTTTAGGTAGATTTTTTTGGTACAAGTAGAGTTGGGGTAAGACTGGTATGCATTGAGTGTTAACTCGATCATCTTCCTACATTGCCATGGCATCAAGGTGACAAACTGTCCAACCTTTTGCCATGGAAAACCTTTACTCCTTTATTTCTTTCTCCACATCCTGCACCTGCCAAACCGCCAAACACAACCCTTCCACATGCAATTAAAATTATCTAACATGTAAACACAATCCAAGCTCCTAATGAAAATGATAAAAATACTAATAAAATGTCCTAACAAGCCATTAAATGTACCCAAGTACAAGCAATTAGCTAGGTCTAAAGGTATGAAATATAACTCTTTTCAATAGTTATTAATAAGCAAGTATGATCTGTATTAACTGAATCTATACCATTGTGTACATATATCTAATATTTGTTAATTATGCATCTGTATTAGGATGAGATTTGTGATAGCGGAGGTGTTAAAGTATGCCCAAAGACCATTCATAAGATGATTGTAATAACATACTTATTTTACCTCATTTATTAATATAAGGCATTAGCCATTATTATTTTAGTTTGTTTTCTGTGTATATAAATAAATTATTTTATAATAATGCATTGAGAATAATATGATTATTCTTAAAAGGTCCTTAGTCGAGTATTATTGTGGGCTTGGACAACAGTAATGCATTAAGACTAACGTGTAGTTGATTGATGACAAAGTGTTGTCATTGACATGAGATGTCAAAATCAATACATGAGTATGTGTGTTAGAGAACAACATATTGGGCTGACTTGCTATGAGTATGTTTCTTGGATTATTATGTAATAGTCACAACATTATTCATATTGATTACTATGTATACGATCCTCAGACTTGAGATCATCATTATCCCAACATCGTGAGTCATATATTTTATACAGTCAAACATTCACCGCAATTGGTTGTTCTATAAAGGCTGATGTTGGATATACCACAATCTATGTAGTGGGTTATGGTTGATCGATATAGAATTTGTCCCTCCTACATAATGGGAGCAATATCCTAGGCCACTTGATTGAGTGAGACTAGAAATGCATAACCATACTCAAATAAGTTGATATGAGATATCAAACTTATTAATTTTTCATAGTCTACTCAGGATATCAAGAAACATTAGATGGGTTATGCAAGTGTGACTATTCCATGACTTGTGTCCATTCTAGATATAAAGGACAAAAGGATTTAATACATGAAGGGTTAATCACAGAGAGGTTATGTCGAATCATGACTTCTTGAAACTTAGGTAGCAATGATGAATTGCTAGATGCCACTCATTGTTTGTAATATTAGAATCATTCTAGTATTACTGGTAACGTTACAAGAACCTATAGGGTCACACCCTATGGTTGAAACAAACAGAATCCAAACATAGTTGATATTGAGTTTGGCTGTCACATGAATTAAATTGATTATAGAATTAATTCAATTGGGCAGTTAAATATCGAAGTAATTATATGTACAAGCATGTTGTACACATAGTGAAAATTATGGTTATATTAATATATGAATTTGATTCGTATAAAATTTAACTAAAAATAATTTACCGAAATCCTTTATATAATTATTGTAATTATAATTTAAGATCAAATATTAATATAATTACTGTAATTGTAATTTTTTTGGTCAAACATTATTATAATTATGGTAATTATAATTATTATATGAGTTAATTATTATGATTTGATTCATATAAAATATATCAATTATTCTCGAATTAGGAAATATAGGGTTTTTAAGAAAAAACTTGTATACCTGAAAAATAAATTATGTGAGGTCTAGTAGCCGTCAATAGTTTTTTCTCTCTCTGAAAAATTTAAGAGAGTGCTTACTATTCGTTGTCAAATCGAGTGAATTACGTGAGGCCGAAACTCTTCGTGGCCGCTTGGAATCAACATACAGTAGTGTAATTTGTTTTTTCAATTTTTTAGATGATTAAAGGTAATCGTTCATAAACTTTTCACCCGATTCATTCATTGCACATGGATCCTTGGATGTGATCGCTGGATTTTTTTTTTTTTGCTGCGCCATAGGGTGTACTGGTGATCCTACAGGAGGAAGTGTGGGTAGTTTAATTATCTGTTGATTCAGGTGTCTAAACCACATATAATTATCTGATTTTGGCGATTTATCGCAATTTGATCTAACAACTAGTTTGCCACATTCTAAACGTGACATACTGTCACTATACAGTGTGTAGGGATGGATGGGTACTAGATACCCTATTTGGTGTGCCGGGATTGGACGGAGATGGTGTGTAGCGGATGGGGGTAGGAAATTTACATTTGTATTTGATATATCTTGCTTTTGTTTCTGTACCCGACTTGGAGAACTATTTGCATACTGAGAATTCGAGGACTTGTCTGATATTTTCTGTTATTTGAAGACATAAGTTGCACACTGAGTATGTAAATTCATTTCATATGTTTGATTGAGTTTTAGGTAACCTACAGACTCAAGCGGGTCGGCATAGCTGGAACTTGGTCAACTCTTTTTGGTTGTTTTTATTGTCTTAATCAAATTTATACTATCCTATGTTTCCTTTTGGATTTGTCAAAGTTTTACTCGAATAGTAGAAATCTTACTCGAATCAACTCTATTCCAGAGGCTAATACAGTATGTCCCAGAAAACCAACTTTTCGCAACCAGAATTCACATTTACTGAATTTTGCATACAGTTGCTTATCTTGTAGAGTTTGCAACACAATTCTCAGATGTTCAGCATATTCAGTTTCATCTCGAGAATAAATCAAAATGTCGTCAATGAATACAACAGCAAATCGATCTAGGTACAGTCTGAAAATTCTGTTCATTAGATCCATAAAAACAGCAGGAGCATTTGTTAGAACGAAAGGCATAACTAAAAACTCATAATGCTTGTACCTCTTTCTGAAAGCAGTTTTCGGAATATCTGGATCTTTTACTTGCAACTGGTAGTATCTTGATCTCAAATCTATCTTTGAAAACACAGTGACTCCTTTAAGCTGATCAAATAAATCATCAATTCTGGGCAAAGGATATTTATTCTTGATAGTCACTTTGTTCAACTGATGATAATCAATACACATTCTCATCGTCTCATCTTTCTTTTTCACAAACAGAACAGGAGCACCCCACGGTGAGAAACTCGGTCTTGCAAATCCTCTATCAGTCAACTCTTGCAACTGTGACTTCAACTCTTTTAACTCTGTCAGTGCCATTCTATACGGAGTTATCGAAATAGGAGTCATTCTCGGTAATAGATCAATACCAAATTCAACTTCACGTATCGGAGGTAATCCCGGTAACTCTTTAGGGAACACATCAGGGAATTCACAGATAACTGGCATTGATTCAACTTTCTTTTCAGTTACTTTTGAGTCAATCACATAAGCAAAATAAGCTTTACAACCCTTTTTCACATAATTCTGAGCTTTCAACACTGATATCATGCCGGTAACCCATTCAAATCATTAGACTCAATTCGAACTATTTCATCATTCTGACATCTCAAATCAATAATCTTTCTTTTACAATTCACAACAACATCATGCAACATCAACCAGTCTATGCCCAAAATTATATCAAACTCATCAAATGGAAATAACATCAGATCAGCCAGAAAACAAACATCTCTAAACATCAACGGACAGTTCTTGCATACTTTATCAACCAGGACACTTTTACCTAAGGGTTTTGATACTCTAATAACAAACTTAGTAGACTCTGCAGGCAAAGTCTTACTAGATACTAAGTTCATGCATATATACGAATTCGTAGAACTTGGGTTTATTAATGCAATCACAGAAGTATCATAAAGAGTAAATGTACCCATTATAACATCTGGAGACGAAGCTTCTTCATAGGCTTGAATGGCATATGCTCTAGCAGGCACTCTAGCTTCAGATCTCGCAACTGAGTCTTTTATAGCTCTCTGACTACCACTGACATTTCTTGTATTCCGAGAAGGTCAAACTCTAGTTGAAACATTTTCTGACCTCTGGTTCTGAACAATCTCTTGCTCAACAGACTCTAGGCAGTCTCGGCTAAAATGATCTAATGATCCACATCTGAAACAGGCTCGATCATTCTATCTACAAGTTCCCGGATGCCTTTTACCACAATGCTTACATTTAGGTCGCTCAGATCGGACATTTCCAACACTGGCCATTGAAGTAGCGGAAGCTTTGAAATTTGACTGTGATCTAGCTCGATCTCTGTTCGAATGTCCCACATTAGCCTTTGATCGGCTTTGTTCATCTCTGAATTTTTTTGAAGCAGACTGAAATGTTTTACTTGGAAATCTCTTTCTCGCATCTCTAGTTTCAAAGTCAGCTTTTCTTTTCTCTTTCTCGAGTGCCTCAGCTTTGTAAGGTCGTTCAACCAGTACTACGAACTTTTTTATCTCGAGTATGCCAACTAACAGTTTAATATTCTCATTCAGACCATGTAACAGTCTGGTTTTGACCCTAGTCGGAACAGTGGTTTTGGAACCACAATTCTGAGTCAGAAAAAAATATTTTACTATTATTTTCTGAGTCTATAGCATGTGAATTAGTATTTGTGAAATTTCTATGATTTAATCCGATCATTTGTGTGCTTAATTTGAGAAAAGGACTAAATCTCATAAAAGGTAAAAGTAGCCTTCTATTTAATAGAGTGGCTTAATTGATGTGTCTTCTTATATATGAGGCCTTATGTTGTAAATTGGCCACTTAGTAAGATAGTGGACGGCATTAAGTATTGATATGTATATATATATTTATATATTAATTTTATAAGTTAAAATTTACATTATATATTATAAGCTATAATAATAAAATAAAACATTAAAATAGAAAACCATTATCATCCATCTTTGTGCTAAATAAAAAAAAAAGAAAAAGAAAGAAAAAGTGTTCTTAGGTTTCGGCTAGCTTGAAGCAAAAATTAAGGTATGATTTGGTTTCGGTTTTTGATAATTTCTACGTTTTTGTAATCGTTGCTTCATGTTCTTCAAAACCCATGTCTCAATTTTGTGAATTGATGATATTTTTGAATTGAGCCATTGATGAATTCATAAGTTTTATGATGTTTGAGGATGAAATATGAAAGATATGTGTTTGATTAACATAGTTTGTCTTTGAGTTTTTGATGAATTTGAGTATTTTGGACTTAACTGAGAAAATAATATTTTGATGGACTAAATTGTGAAATAAATGAAATATATGGACTAGTATGAAGCATGTGAAAATTCAGCTAGGCATGGGTAACTTGAAATTATGTCTATTTTGTGATTTTGTGAAATATGGACTAAAATGTCAAAATGTGAAAATGTGAGGGCTAATTTGTAAATTGCCCTAAATATGTGTATTTGGATTGAATTGAATAGTTTTATGAATAAATGGATTAAATTTGAATATGTACAGATCAAGAACCAAAGAAAACAATTTTAGACCGAGGGAAGTCGAAAGTTATCGAATAGCCGTTTATCTCCGTTCTTCTCGTACAAGGTAAGTCTATATACAAATAAATGTATTTGTATTAAATTATGTATATTCATATGAGGTTACATTGTGATGAATGTGAATGAAATGATGAATATATGAATTCCGAGGAAGTATCGAAAAATAGTCAATATCTGAGAAGTCCCGTACGAAACTAGGAATACATAAGATTAACTATGTCAGGACATAGGTGTTTGTTATGTGATATCATGTAAAACCCTATTTGGGATAGTGGCATCGATATTTGGCTACGTGTAAGACCATGTCTGGGACAGTGGCATCGATATTTGGCTACGTGTAAGACCCTGTCTGGGACAGTGGCATCGATATTTGGTTACATGTAAGACCATGTCTGGGACGTTGGCATCGATATGAGATTCGTGTAAAACCCTGTTTGGGACAGTGGCATCGATATTTGGCTACGTGTAAGACCCTGTCTGGGACAGTGGCATCGATATTTGGTTACGTGTAAGACCATGTCTGGGACGTTGGCATCGATATGAGATTCGTGTAAAACCCTGTCTGGGACAGTGGCATCGATATTTGGCTACGTGTAAGACCCTGTCTAGGACAGTGGCATCGATATTTGGTTACGTGTAAGACCACGTCTGGGACGTTGGCATCGATATAAGATTCGTGTAAGACCTTGTCTGGGACAGTGGCATCGATATTTGGCTACGTGTAAGACCCTGTATGGGACAATGGCATCGATATTTGGTTATGTGTAAGACCACGTCTGGGACGTTGGCATCGATATGAGATTCGTGTAAAACCCTATCTGGGACAGTGGCATCGATATTTGGCTACGTGTAAGACCCTGTCTGGGACTATGGCATCGATATTTGGTTACGTGTAAGACCACGTCTGGGACGTTGGCATCGATATAAGATTCGTGTAAGACCCTGTATGGGACAGTGGCATCGTTATTTGGCTACGTGTAAGACCCTGTATGGGACAGTGGCATCGATATTTGGTTACGTGTAAGACCACGTCTGGGACATTGGCATCGATATGAGATTCGTGTAAGACCCTGTCGAGGACAGTGGCATCGATATTTGGCTACGTGTAATGTAACACCCCAAACCCGGCCTAGAAGTTAGGCCCGAATCCGGCGTGCCACATTGAAGTGTTTTTTGAAAACCATATTTTCATTGAAAACCCTTCTTAAAGAAAAAAACCTTGAGTAAAAATCCCAGTTACATCAATTTATTTTTACCCGTGGTTTATTAAAGTCATTCCCTTTTAAAACGTTATTTGTTGCGGAAGCTTAATTTAAAATAGATGATTTACGAAAACGCAATGTTTAAAAATTGCGTTACGGAGACGTAATGTTTTGAAAACTGTAATTATTTTGGGAAAACTGCATTCTACTTCTAGCATATATAGATCGTAATAAACTGAAAATCCCAAATTAAAGATCATAAATTAAAAACGGCCTTATTACAACCCAATAAGAAAGCGGTTTAAGTAATGAAAAATAGAATACTAAAACCCAAAGTTGATCGTAGTGTGGCCACCTCCGAGTACTCCAGTTCGTCGAACCGCCTACTGAGGATTTCCTGAAAAAAATTAAAAAGAGGGGTGAGTTTACGAAAACTCAGTGTGTACAACCCTCATCGTCATAAAGCATGCATCACATCAATCCGGGCCTAAACCCATTACAGTAATCAATGTGGGCCTAAGCCCAACACAGTAACGGTGGCAATTGGGCCTTAGCCCATAGTAGCCTCAGTTGGGCCTTAGCTCATATCAAATGTCACAGATCACGTCTATTTGGGCCTAAGCCTATCTCAATAACAGAACAAGTGTATGCAATGCATTAATGCCCATACCAACCCTACACTCTGTCTCCTGTCCAACCCTGCACTCCTGTGGGGATTTAATTGACCCACCCATCCCTACTCCCCTTATGTAGCACCGGTTGCGGCACTAACCAATATTACAGTAGAGCTGCCAATCACATAATTGACTTAAAGCCATTGGTGGATCCATAGTCGTCAAGCGACCATGCGACCCTAACAATTCATATACTTCCTCCAGATCAATAATCCCATCCCCCATGCAGTATAATTTCACATGAATGCAGACATACCTTAAATAGCATACAATAACAATCATATAACATGCAGGGGCATTGTAGTCATTTTAACCTCTAGGGGTATTTCGGTCATTTTACCCTCCAAGGGTATTTCGGTAATTTTACCCTTCGAGGGTATTCTAGTCATTATACAACCTTCCCAAAGGTCTACAGTCGCCTTGAGCGACGCAGATAACATACATCATCAAAACGGTGTATTTGGGCCTAAATCCCAATACTAGGACCAGGTGGGCCCATGCTCTCGTGTGGCCTATTCGGCCCATTTCCAATCACGGCTATGTACACGTTATAGTCCAGCTCAATTTCTGCCACTTTTCGTAAACTAGTCAATATGGGGCCCACGAGCCCATTGGGCCAACACGACCCATATCGGCCCAACGAGGCCTATAATGACCTAAGCCCATGAGAACGCTCATGGTGGCCTCCACCGTCTTACGCCCATACCCGTGGGCTCGGTCCACCATACGTGCGATCGCATGCTCGTGTGGCATCATTCACCAGTACTTCGGCTTTTCAGTATTTTTCGATCTACTGTTTGAGTGGTGTGTGTATGAGTACACACCTTCGACTTTTCAACCGATTAACAATCAGAACAGTGTATACGGATACACACCTTATCACATAGAGTACTGAATAATCACGAGCGTCGTCACATTGACTGGAGCGATCAAACTGCGATTTGCCCAGTTAAACCAAAGTTTCTAAACAAGGATAATGATGCGAATGGGCTTAGGGCCCATTCTCGGCCCAAATGGACCCACACGCTCGTTTGGCCCATTTAGCCCAAATGTAGCCACAGATATGAGATTCACATAGTCCAGTCTAATATTTACTACACAATCATACAACTTATCCGATTGGGGCAACGGGCCCATTGGCCCCTTTCGGCCCATCGTGGCCCAAACAGCCTAAACCCACAACAACACTCATGATGGCCTCAACTATCGTATCGAAGCTCCCACACGTGCGCTCGCATGCTTGTGTGGCTACCATCACCGTGTGACCGGCATTTCGGCATTTGTCGCTCTACAGGTAGAGTAGTGCAAAATACACACCTGATAGGAATCTGGAGTTAATCCACTCTCCGAACACTCCTATGCCCAAACGCCAACCAAGGTATGCTTACTCTCCTCATAGATCGCTCTATTTAAAGCCAGCTTCTATCCTACTCCCATGCTAGCTTCCCGATGTGGGATTTCACCTTCAGCACAATTTCATTCCATCACAACCACCTATCGTCCCAACTTAGCAAAATAAATATCCCTTTTTGCTTGCACTCCTCATAGATCGCTCTATTTAAAGCCAGCTTCTCGCCTGCTCTCATGCTAGCTTCTCGATGTGGGGTTTCACCTTCAGCACAGTTTAATTCCATCACAACCACCCGTCGCCCCAACTTAGCAAAATAAATATCCCTTTTTGCTTGCAATGGGATTCGAACCCTTGTCCTCTCCTATGCTCCAGACGCTACATGCCACCACAACACAAGCTCCTTTTGTGACTTAAAACATGCGCAACTAAATATAAGCCTATGGGTCAAAGTCTAAGTTCATTTAAAAAGAATTCAAAATGAATTGCAAGCGCCAAGACTTGAACCCATGCTCCCTTGCAACCTTAATGATGCCTTGCCACTAGAACACTCACTTCCTTGTGTCATTTTTTCCCCACAATTTATTCTTAAAGCCTACTTACTTACTCTAGGGTCTTATTCACCTAAAACCAAAATTTTTCCTAAAGCCCAGGTTTGAACCTGAGACTTCATAGAAGCCCCCTAACCTTCCAAAATCACTCACCTAATAGGTCCAACTTGCATTAGTGTTGTTCTCTTGTTCTCAAAAATTTTAAACGCTCCCATGCCCTAGGCCCAAAAATTTGGGGCGTTACATGTAAGGCCATGTTTAGGACATTGGCATCGCATTGATTTGTGTAAGACCATGTCTGGGACAGTGGCATCGATATCTAGTTACATGTAAGACCACGTATGGGACGTTGGCATTATACGACTATTACGAGCACTCTGAGTATCCTATTTAGTTTCGAACGGTTCAACGAGAAAATCTGAGATACGAATGATTATTTGATTTGTATATCCGTTTCAGGTATGTTTGGTTTGTACACTAAGTGTGAATGGAAGGTAAGTATCTATATGAACTTACTAAGATAATTATGCATTTTGAATGGGTGGAATGATGTGTGAATATATGCTCAAATGAGCTATGTGTATATGTGATATTTGAGTTGAAGAATTTGGTATGATACGGCTAGGCATATGAGCCAATGACTAAGAGATGAATTTGTTATGAGAACTATAGATGACATCCTATCAAATTGAATATGTGTATTATATGTTATGTTTATTTGTATATGGCTTACTAAGCTTTGGAAGCTTACTCTGTGTGTGCGTTTTTCTCTGTTTTATAGATTGTCAAAGCTACTGAAGGCTCGGGGACCGTCGAGGATCATCATCACACTACTCAACTCATTTTGGTACCTTTGTATAGCTAAATATGGCATGTATAGGCTAGTCATTTTGAGTTAAGTTTGAAATGTGTATAAATAGCCATGAGATGTGGCTTATTAAGTGTTGATGATATGCATGAGTAAAGATGAATTATAATATATGATTTGGTATGGCTTGGTATCTACGAAATGGTTAAGCTATTGGTAAGCATATGAATACATTTTGAGTAGGTTTGATTGATCAAAGAAGTGGATATATGAAATGTATAGATGGATGAATCATGCTTAATTGCATATGTGTTTAGTTGTACAATTTGGTATGACTGAAGTTGCAATTGTAGGTGAAGATTTGATGATTTCTTTGATATGTTTTGGTTGCAAAATTATGCATGAAATGATTTGGTAATTTGCTTGTAGAGATTGACCCTATAATGGGTGGCATTATGGCCTTGACAATGGCCTGTGTTGCCTACATGGCTATGGCACACGGGCGTGCCTAATGGCCGTGGGAAAATGGCAGTATCTAGCTAAGTGTGCACGGCCTTGGCACACAGACGTGCTTGGTAGCCGTGTGATTAAGTCATTATATGGCCTAAGAGCACATGGCCATGGTACACGGGCGTGCCTAGTGGCCATGTGGATAAGTCAGTATACATGCCCTGATTTGGCACGACCAAGACACATGGGGGTGTCTGGTGCCCTTGGAAGACACACGGCCTGCCCAAACGGGCGTGTGGCCTGCATAACTTAGAAAAGTTTTAAATTTTCGAGAATATCTGTATGTGTTTGGCCTAGTCTCGACCCTACTCTAAAGTATGATTTAGGTCTCGTTGACCAATATAAGGGACATTCTAATTGTGTTTGGTGAATGATTGTATGGAATGTTTATAAAACTTTCCGATCTGTTCGGTAATGCCTTTAACCCTAACCCGACGTCGAACACGGGATAGGGGAGTTACAGACCATCTTCAAATCTTTTGCACATTATTGCCTCGGTCGATACACATTCTCGAGCATACTAGCTTAATCTCACGAACTCTCTTTCATACTCAGTGACGGACATGCGACCCTGTTTCAATTCCAAAAATTCTTTTCGTTTTTGATCAATAAATCTCTAACTGATGTATTCCTTCCGGAACTTAGTCTGAAAGAAATCCCATGTGACTCGTTCTTTTGGAACAACAGAAATCAAGGTCTTCCACCACTGATAGGCTGCGTCTCGTAGCAAGGAAACAACACATTTTATGCATTCTTCAAGACTCAGTGACATCTCATCAAATACTCGGATAGTGTTCTCTAACCAAAACTTGGCTTTCTCAGCATCATCATCACTATTGGCCCTGAACTCTTCAACCCCATATTTACGAATTTTGACAACTGGAGGTTTATTTAACAGATTCAAGCTTATAACCGGAGGTATAGCAAAAGTCTGAGGAGGATTAGGCGAGGGAGGAGGTTGTGAAATAGCCAGATTAGTTCTTACATACTGAGTGAACCACTCGTTCATCATTTGGAAGAAAGCTTGTTTAGCCTCTCCCTCTTGACCGCTAGCAGTCGGTCTCGAATCAGATGGTGCTGTCTCTTGAGCGGGAGTAGGCGCGTTACTTTCAACATCGTCAGCTACGGCTCTTTCGGGATCCATTACTATACGAAAAACACATTTTACATGTCAGGATTCATCACACTATCACATTTCATATATATGGCATGTATAGCTAGACTCTCACACGGTACGTTAGTCTGAGAATCGACTAAATCATAGCTCTGGTACCAATCAAATGTAACACCTCTAACCTGTAACCATTACTGATTTAGGGTTAAGAGGCATTACTGGACAATCAAAAACTTTTATGGACATTTCATAACATAATATGTCAAATCACATCACAGTGTCCCTTAAATAGGTCTTTGAGACCTTTAACATGCTTTAAAATAGGACCGGGACTAAACCGAACTCATACAGAAATTCTCAGAAATTTAAAAATTTTTCCAAGTTACAAAGGTCACACGCCTATCTGGGCAGGCCGTGTGCCTCCCACGGCCTCAAACACACCCGTGTGTCTAAGCCGTGTCAAAACAGGGCATACCTATTGACTTGTCCACACAGCCGTGGACACACCCGTGTGCCTCACCCGTGGTCGCTACTGACTTACACCACACGGCCAGTCACACGCCCGTGTGTCCAGCCCATGGTCGAGTCTGACTTGTTTTGAAATACAACCACGAGGGACACGGTCGAGCCACACGCCCGTGTGCTCAACCATGTGAGCAAATATAGGCCATTTGCAAGGCCAAATTGCCACCCACACATTGGGTCATCCCTACAACCACATATGAGCATCTTTCCATACATCATTGGCAATCAAAAACATACCAAATGATCATCCTTTTCAACTCATTCAAGTACATTTCATCACAACAACTTATACACCATTTAGCTTAACTAAATCACAAGTATATCTAAATGATATTCATCCATAAACTTACCAATTCATTATGGCATCACTCCATCAATAATATACCAACTATATATCACCAAAACATAGCCCAACATTACCATATGCTCTATCATTAACAAAACACAACACATAGCTCATCAACTTATTCACAATATATCATTAACTAGCCATATCAAATGGCTATTCATATGTTCCCAAACATAATTCAAGTGATTAGCCTATACATGCCATACTTATTATATACACTTTCAAAAGATACCAAAATAGGATTCTGTAGTGTGATGACAATCCTTTACGATCCCCGAGCCTCTCGTAGCTTTAACGATCTAAAAAACAGAATAAACACACACAAAGTAAGCTTTCAAAAGCTTAGTAAGCCATATACAAATAAACTTAACATAAAATTTGCATAAACACATTGATACAATATCATTAAATTTTCCCATTTGCAATTTCATAACATGTTCTTTGGCTCATTTGTTTAGCCATAGATTTCTAACATATCACATCTCAAAGAATCACTTATATGCATAACATATTTAAACATATATCACATATTTTCTCATCAAATCCATGTACATATTCATCTTGGTAAGTTCATATATACACTTAGCTTTCATACACATACATAGTGTACCTTTCAAAAGTACCTGCCTCGTTTATATATTTCACGTAGTCTTTCATTTCCAGGATTTGCCCGTTGAACCATTCGAAATCAAATAAGAAGCTCGGAATACTCAGAATGGTCGTAAAATGCCAACGTCCCAAACGTGGTGTTACATGCAACTATATATCGATGCCACTGTCCCAGATAGGGTTTTACATGAATCAATATGATGCTAATGTCCCAGACATGGTCTTACACGTAAATCTCAAATCGATGCCAACGTCCTAGACGTGGTCTTACACGATATCACATATCAGAAATATATGTCATGACATATAAAATCCTATCTATTCCTAGGTTCGTATGGGACTTTTCAGACTTTGTCAACCTGTCGATACTTCCTCAAATTTCATATACAAATCATATCGAACATATTCATCGCAATCCAAATTTCATAGATGCATAAATAAACCAATTCTAATGCATTTATTTGTATATCGACTTACTTCAGATTCGGATAAACAGAAACGAACTCGACTACTCAATTACTTTTGATTTCCCACGATCTAAGCCCGTTTTCTTCGGTTCTTGATCTATACATATTCAAATTTAATTAATTTATTCACTAATTCATTCAATTCAATCCAAAAACACATATTTAGAGTAATTTACAAATTAGCCCTCACATTTTCACATTTTGACATTTTAGTCCCTATTTCACATAATCACAAAATACACATAATTTGCTTGTACCCATGCTTAGCCGAATGTCCACTATAATCATAAAAGTCTATACATTTTATACATTTCATTTATTTCATAATTTAGTCCCTCAAAATATTATTTTCTCAATTAAGTCCAAATTACTCAAAATCACCAAAACTCCAAAGACAAAACATGTTAATCTAACACATATATTTCATATTTCATCATCAAACATCACAAAACTCATGGATTCATCAATGGCACTTTTCAAAATCATCATCAATTCACCAAATTGAAGAATGGGTTTTGAAGAACACGAAGCAACGATTACAAAAACGTAGAAATTATCAAAAATCGAAGCAAAACATACCTTCAATCAAGCTTAGACTTAGCCGAAACCTAAGAACACTTTTCTTCTTTTATTTCCTTGCTACATTCGGCCAAATAAGATGATAATCATCTAATTTTCATGTTTGTTTTATTATAAAATATTAATTATTCATTTCCTCTTTTGCCCTTAATAAAACCTTAATGATTAATCATTTAAACTATGGACATAATTGTCCATCAACTTAATATTGGCATATTATCATCATAAGGACTTCATATAATAAAAGCCACAACAAATAGATACCTTTTCATAGGGCATGCTAATTTAGCATCTGTCACAATTAGTTCCTTTTATCAAATTAAGCACACAAACAGATAAATTAATTCATCGAAATTTCACACATGCTAATTCATATACTATAAGCACGAAAAATAATATTTAAATATTTTTCTGACTCGGATTTGTGGTCCTGAAACCACTATTCTGACTAGGGTCAAAATCGAATTGTTACAGCCTTGGTATATTTGGTGCCTTGTTGATATGTGTTAATTTGATAATGTGTTAAAGCATGTTTGAATGGCAAAAGTGATATATGATGAATTGACCTCAACATGGTCAACATATGGCATGCTTTGGAAAGGATTTGAACTAGATATGGCATGAATCTAATATGGTGTGGTGATTATGTAGCAATTATGTTATGTTTTGGCATGGAAACAAGTTAATTGATAATTAGATAAATATGCACATGTATTGATGTTTTTGGTTGATGTTTTAGCTATTATGTTTTGGCTTGTAAATTTGGTATTTTGAATGATTGAAATGGTTGATATGTGGATACATGTATGTGGCCTTTTGATGGATGACTTTATAGTCTTTGTGATGCTTAGATGATGGAATTGAACATGGTCATTTTGGTATTAAAAATCTAGTTGGTATTTATGGCTTATGATGCTAAATGTTAAATGGTAAATTAGGTACATATGAGTGTGGATTTGATATGTGTACAAAATGGTAAGTTTTGGCTAAACTAAGCATTTAGTTATACATGTTTAATTATTGTGATTGAGATGCCTTTTGGGCATATTGGTTATTGTAATATGTACCTATTTGGATAGCTTGATGTTGTATGGTTTGATGTACTTTGGGATGCTTGATTACATATGGTAAATTGGTTATAGGTGTGTGCATGAATGGGTGAGAAAAATGGCTTGGAAATGTCCTATTTTTCGTCCACATGGTTAGAGACACGAGCGTGTGTCTCAGTTGTGTGTGACACACGGTCAGGCGACACGTCCATGTGTCCCTGTAGGTTTTTAAAGGTTGCATTTCGAGAGTTACATGGCCTGGCACACGAGCGTGTGGCTTGGCTGTGTGACCCAAGTCAGAGAGTTACACGGGCACGGACACGGGCTGGGACACGTCCTTGTGTCCCTACTTTGAATGTCCACATGGCCTGAGACACGGGCATGTCTCTTAGCCGTGTGAGTCACACGACCTGGCTACACGGCCGTGTGACCCCTACAGTTTTCAAAATTTTCACCTTTTCTTGAAAATTTCTATATGACTCTGATTTAGTCTGGACATGTTTCTAATGTGTTTTTAGGGCCTTGAGGGCTCGTAAAAGGGATAATATGTATGTCATTATCTGGTTTTGCATTGATTGTTGTTGTGAATTTAATGTTTTAAATTTTGATAGTTTCGAAATGTAAACTCTAGTAATGCTTCATAACCCTATTTCAGCGACAGATAGGTTAGGGGTGTTACATTCTAGGCCTTGGCAACTTCGTTGTGCTATCGAGCTCCAGTGTCTCATGGCCCTATTGTCATTCCTTGTATTCTTGGCCCTAAAATGACATCCTACACACTTAATTAGCTCATTAGTCACTCATGAGGCTCGAGTCAGACTTACAGGTCTTCGAAATAGTATAAAATGTGTAAAAATGATTATTTTATAAACTTTTAGTTCCTAACCTTATAATATTGAAAATATAATAATTAATTATAAAATGCCTAGAAAAAAAATCGTTACGTATAGAAATGACCTAAAATAACTACTACAAGAGACATCAGGTCACTTACCCCCACACTTAAGTCTTTGCTTGTCCTCAAGCAAAAAAAGAAAAACAAACTAAAAACTATAACTAAACAATGTACCTGATCCGGCTTGATACACAAGATTATATCAAAGCATCGACACTAAGAAGATTTACCTAAATATATAACTCTACCTAGAAATTGAATCAATCCAAAGTTATTTACACCTAAACAACTTAGTTCAATAAATTACAAAGTAAACAAGTTAAAGAAAATTAAATATATATATCCATCAAAATGTATATACAAATATAATATTTATTTTGCAGGGTATAGTTAGTTTGGATATTTTTTCTACCCGATTTATTTTTATCCATGCTTTGAACTCAAATGCAGTAATATTTCCCCGATAATCCCTTATGATTTTTTTATTTGTGCTAATATGATTGAGATTTTTCTCGGACACTTTTTATAAGGGTTATACTAGTCATATTGTACCATTTCAATAATCATGGATTTTACCAAGTATTTTGTTTTTAATTCGAAAATCCTATACTTTTAAATTATAATTTATTTTTATCCATGCTTTGAACTCAAATGCAGTAATATTTCCCCTATAATCCCTTATGATTTTTTTATTTGTGCTAATACGATTGAGATTTTTCTCAGACACTTTTTATAAGGGTTATACTAGTCATATTGTACCATTTCAATAATCATGGATTTTACCAAGTATTTTGTTTTTAATTCGAAAATCCTATACTTTTACAAATATAATTTCCTATTTATATCTACCTTTACAACTTGGTATATTTAATCTTTTTTTCCTATTTGCAATTTAATAAACTGAACTAATTAGTCTAAGTATAAAAAACCTAAGGTGTTCAATTTTAGGCTAACTTTATAATTTAAATAAACAACCTAGGTATATGCTCCTAACCAATCACTTGTATTTCTACAAGCTCAAGTTAAAGCTCAAGCACAAACAAAACACACAAAATAAAAATTTAAAAATGAATGAAACAAAACAAAATTGATCTGACGTAATTTGGTTTAGCAAATTAAAATAATTTTTTCACTTTAGGAGCTTGAAGACAAGTGTTTTATTAAGTTTTAATTATGATTTCTTAAAGTTTCCATTTAGTTAATAAAGTGTGCAAATTGAGTCTTTTATTGACCTTAGGGGCCGAATAAGGCCTAAGGCTGAGCTGATGAACTGTATAAGTGTGCAGGAGACCACTAGAAGGCGTAATAGACAAATATTGGTCACTATGTCGCAACATGGAATGCTCGATATCGCAACATAGGGAGCAGAATGAAGAAATCATGAAACTGCCTTCGATGACGCAACACAGACTAGTGGTGTCACGACATACCCCGGAAGATATCTAAGAGGAGTACACTGACTACTATGTCATGACACAGGTCTTGGTGTGTCACGGCATCAACTCTGGATGGGAGATAAACACGAACCAGGGGCATTTTGGTCTACACAATTAAACCTAAAGCTCGAGAGTGTCCGTTAACCTAGGGTTAAGGACGATGGCAACTGAGAATCTATAAATAGGCTCATTTGGCACATGTTATGGGACCATTCATTCAATTGAGAACTAGTCTTTTAATTTTAGTTTAATTTTCTTTCATTTTTAGGTTTTTAGAATTTAGTTTCAGTTGTTCTTTGCTTTCAAGAGATCTAATTTAGGGAGATCGTCAAACTTTGTGGATTTGAAATCAATTCTTAATACAATCAAGATCTTTTGTAAACTCTATACTGGAAATTTATTTAGCATGTTGGCTCTTTATATTGATCTTATATTGTCTATGGAAGCCATGAGGAACTAATCCCTCTATGGGGGATTAGCGAGTGGAGGTATGATCTATTAACTATTTTGTAGGGTTACTTAGCGGATCACCTATTTGGGAAAGGAAGAACATGAAACAAACCCGAGGCCTGACAACCCTAGGAAGTTATTAAGGTGGAAATTAACCCAAAATTGGTATGGCCCATTCGTGAACACCTTCACCCCAAACCAGTTTGGACTGTGAGGTCAGAAGATAAGTAGTCTTTGCTGACTTGTTATATTAGTGGAAGATCAGAAGATCCTGCTAAGGTAAGGACTAGTTGATTAATGAGGAACCCGAAGAGACAGTTGAAGGGGATTACCGAAGCCTGCTAATCACCCATAGTCAAGATTTTCATTACTCCACTATTTAGTCTCTTGAATTTTTATCTTTTTATGTTATGTTATTTTTATTTTTATTATAAAAATTCCAAAAATCCTTTATTTTATGTTTTCATACTATAACTAATTTAAAGTACTAATTATGTCTTTTAGTGTTTAGGTTGAAATTGATTTAGCACTCACATCCCTTTGGTACGATCCTCGGAGTATTCACCTACTCCATTGTAAAAACTATATTACAACTCGACCCGTATATTTGCAGATATCACCTCGTATTTATAAATTTTATTACAATAGTCACACTTTGGATGTTAGTATTTTTAAAAAAAAAAAAATTTAATTTAACTAACTAAATTTACTAGTACTTATTTTTTTTGAGGAAGACCTTAGTGCATATTCAGAAGCAGAATTACAGCTGCCATAATTAAAGAAAGTCAGTCAAAAGGAAGAACAAATTATATGTGGTCAGACGATGAATTAGATTACGATGTTGATATTTACAAAGAAGGAGTCTATGAAGACTGGGAGATATGAGAGAACCAACGATTACTAATGCTTGAATTAATTCAACTTCGAGGAGAAACCCCAGTTCTTTCCAAAGATGATAATAGCCACAATGATATACCATCAGAAAGGTACCAAGAGGGGATACATCTAGAGTTGAGCGAAGAAGAGAATATCACTATAGATGCTTGTGAAAAGGAGAACTCCCAGACTATTATCTATCTCAGTAGACAGAAGAACGTTCATATAAATTAAACACAATTTTCGAAAGAGAAGATATAAAGCTAGTAGGGGAAATGGTCAGCGACCCGAAGAATCAGATCGGCATGGAACTCTGATTTTTCATGTTTCATTGTTCAAAGTGTGTGTGTTGTACCATAACTTTGCTATGTTGCAACATGACTCCAATTGAACCTCTCTGGGACTTATCAAAATATGTTGGTTGTCTGTAGTTGCCTCCAAATAACTCCTAGCTCTTCTGTTTCTCCCGAAAACCTATTTTCTTCCAATTCTAACATCAAATTAAAAATATAAATCCTAAATTCTAACTAACTATAAAAAAAATAAAAATAAAATTTAAAATAAAAAAATTAAAAGTGAAGTCTTTTTTTGGGATTGGGACGATCTGTATTGCTCCCAAAGAAGAACTTATGGATGGTCCTCGACACTTTGATCCATTTTTTGTTCCCCTGTTGATAAATTTGACCTAGAACTCTTGGTCGATTCTACTAATATCGCCTTATCTTCTAACGACGCGACATCCACATCTCGAGCCATTGGGTGATGAATTTGAGCCAACCCCAAATTTTTTAGGGGATTATTAGCTCGACCCACTTTGCCTCCATGTCGTATGAGGTTTGGTTAACCAAAGCTTCATCTTCTTCATTGAACGAGAATGAGATAAAATCATTAATTTCTTTGGCTGGTACCTCCTTGGTTATAGCCAGAAAATGTATCGAGTCGTCTACACTTTCACTTAGAATCAGTTCTTGTAGCATCCTAAAAATTTGAGTATCGATATGTTGCATGTTTTTGGTGCTTAGTTTGTGAATGATTAATTTTGTGTGCTTATTATAGCCTTGAGAAGGCTTGGGATTTATTTGGAATTAGAATAAATTTTAGTAGTAAGTATTTTAATGAAGAGAATCAAGAGACCCTGATGCTTAAGGTAATTAAGTGTCAAAATCTAGCATACAGTGAGTTAGTAGTAAAGAGGATATGGCGTCATAAGCATGCTTGAAGGGTTGAGGTTTGAATCCTTGGTTGTGCATTTGAGTTTTGTTTTTATTTTGTTTCCTCTTCCAATGTGTCGGTCATGGATAAGGATTAGGATGAGTTGGATATCATTTTATGGCAAGAAGACCAAAGGAAAAGGTAAGTTGTAACATCCCCAAAGCCGGCCCATTCACTACGACCGAATCTGGTTATGTCACTGCGGAAAGACGGAAAAAAAATCTTTTTGTCTTAGAATAAACACTATAGTTTGTTGACTTTTGAAAAACATATCCATTTAAACTTATGAGTAAAACTTTGTTATTAAAAACATGTTCATTTTAAAACTTTAGTATATATAAACTAATTTGAATAAATAGGGTGCAAACCATAAAAACCTCCACTTAGTGGCTTAAAACAAGCCACCCTTAAAATAATACCAAATATAATAAAATGGCCTTTATTACAACCCAATACTTAAAATGAAATACTTATCAAAGTCATGCATAAAATAATTAAACATAATCTTCGGCATGGGCCACCTTGTCCTCTCCGAACCCGGTCCAGCTTTATGCAACACCTGAAAAAAAAGTTAAAAGAAAAAGGTGAGTCACCAAGACTCAGTGTGCAACCCCTTTTCCCGGATTAGTAAAACATCATACACAATCATAACAAGCTTATCATGCATCTAATTAATATGCACCCAACCTAGCCATCCACAACACCTTTCTCTACCCCGTGTGGTACCAAACCACTGGTGGTGCCAAACCACTGGTGACCCAAGGTCACAATAATCATCAATGTGGTGCCAAACCACTGGTGTCCCAAAGACACGATATCCGTCAATGTGGTGCCAAACCACTAGTGTCCCAAAGACACGAATGTGATACCAAATCACTGGTGACCGAAGTCACGAATCAAATGATGGGGCCAACCCATCGTGTGATACCAAATCACTGGCGACGGTCCCGTATCTCAAAAGTGGGGCCAACCCACGGTGGTGTCAAACCACAGCGACAAATCGCTATGAGGTGCATAACATCTGGTGTCCCAAAGACACAAATGTGGTACCAAACCACTGGTGACCGAAGTCACAATAATCGAGTGATGGGGCCAACCCATCGTGTGATACCAAATCACTGGGGTCAATCCCTCAATACCGCCTTGTGGGGCCAACCCACTGTGGTGCGAAACCACGGGGACGAGACGCTGAGGTGCCAAACCTCTGGAGGTGCCAAACCTCTGGTGACCCAAAGTCACAAAAATGTGGTACCAAACCACTGGTGCCCGTCGGCACGAAATATCACTGCCCCCTCCACTCATACAACCCACATCAATCATTGACATGCATCTTAACAGAAATATACCATCATGCTTGTTTAGCAACACACATATTATTTATCAACAACCAATTATTATCCCACACATACCAGATACACCATGCTTACCAAAAGCATCATAAAGAAAACTCATAACAGGGACTTACCTGACCCCTTGCCTTATACCTTAATGGTATTCCATCCACCTTTCCATGGATCCAAACAACACACACATCATATATAAACATAATAATAGAGAACTGTGTATACGTACACACCTGCAAGCCTTAATTGAAGAACCAATCTAAGACCCTTGATAACCCCGATACCCTTCGCTCCTATAAACGGCCAAACAGGAAATTAGCATCCTAGGCCATTCGGCCAAAACAGAACATACCAAAAAGGGTCAACACTTGAAACCCGAGACCTCCCTACACGCTTTTGAACACTAGCCCACACACCAAGTGCTCCTGCTCCACTTCCTACAATCGGGAACCAACCAATAATAATAGCCTTCGGCTTAAACAAATACCAAACGATTAGACTGTTAAAACAATCCCTTACCACCACTTACCAACCGGTCAACAGAGAACCGAGGCTATGCTTGACTGCTTCGAAATCCTGGATGCCCTATGACAAAACGATTCCAAACAAATGATCACTATACTTCCAAACAAACACCAAAACCAACTCTTACCCTTGAAGATGTCGACAGAGAACAGAAGACAGAACATAAGCATTCAGCCTTACCTACTACCTTCTCCAACGATTGGAAACGAAACCCCAAAAAGAGCCACACCACACCTACTATTCGGCCAAGGAGCAGAACTAAAAGGGAAGGGAAGATTCGGCCAACACTTTAATCAAAAAGGAAGAGAATTCGGCTTTAGGTGTTTAACACACCTATATTCGGCTTGAGTGGAAAGAAAAGAGAAGATGTGAAGTGAAGGCAAGGTTTCGGCAAAAGGGTTTGAGGGAAGAAAGAAAGTTTGAGGAGCAAGGTGATATGGTTTCGGCACAAAAGAAATGAGAAAAAAGCAAATGAAGAATTCGGCCTAGGTAGACAAGGTATGTTTCGGCACAAAAGGAAGAAAGTAGCACAAGATATGTGGATAAGAGAATGGCTATTTCGGCTTAGCATAAAAGAAAAAGAGATAGAAGAGCATTCGGCCACACAAGGTTTCGGTTTCAAAGAGTAGAAAATGAGAGAATTTGCTTTGAGAAAATCGGCTTTTGGTACACTCTCCTAGGGCTGACCGAAAATCACCCAAAAATGCCTAAGAAAAACGGCATCTCCCACTTATTCACTTACCCTAAACCGGCCACTCCTCCCCCATGAAGACTCCAACAATCGGCCACTTCCTAGAAGCTCTCCAAGCCACTAATTCAAACACATTTGAATTAGTCAAATCCCCCAAATCACTCCTTGCCATCCATTCAACCTATTGACTTGGTCCAAGGCAGAGTTTGAACTGCCTACAACCTCTCTTCTCCTTGGCGTCAAAAAGAAAGACAAAAGGTGGGCATTCCGCAGCTTGAACACAGGACCTCCCCCTGCAAGTGGCGTCACACACACAAGCCTCAAGTGGCGCCTAGCTTGCCACTCCACCAACTCCTTTCTTGTGACAAAAACCCTCCTAATAATTCTCTTAAGAGCCCCAAAAGCCAAGCTCCCTTTTTAACCACTGAAAACCAAAAATTTCCTAAGGCCTTCCCTACCTTCCAGGGTTCTCCAAACCCCCTAAAAACTCGCCCAAGCACACCAGCAACCTACCAACACCTGAGATATGCACTAGATGCATAACCCCTAAAACCAGGGTGTTACAATGCTACCCTCCTTAAAATAATTTTGTCCTCGAAATTTCTTGGCTAGACTAACGGTCGTACATCCTAATTCCCCACACTACGCTATAGCTGCGCACTCTGATCTCCAAGAACTAACACACTTTCTAGGCGTACTTTCTAAGTCTATACCCAAGGTTCTAGAAACTCTACTAACAATATAACCACCGCCACTACATCCACCAAAACAATAAAGAAATTCCAACCAAGAGAAGCTTACCCGCTGACACATCCTGCACATCACTATCCTTCTTCCGACGAACCAATGCTTCACGACCCCGACCGGAACCATTCCCTTCATGGTTTGGATCACGACCTCTCGTCGCTTGCTAACCACCTCTGCTAGTCTGTCCGAGTCCTTTTCGGATCCAGGGGACAATGCTTAACCAGATGCGACTTGGACTGGCATCTGAAACATTCTCGAACACGATTCCAGCACTCGCCAACGTGATACCTTCCGCACTGAGCACACGGACGATCTGGATTCCCAGCAGCTGACTTAGAAACACGAGCAGATGTCTCGACCCTCGGTCTTTTCTGAGACCTCTCAAACGATTTCGACGAGCCCGAGCTCCTCTCATCTCGGTTCCTTATTCTATCTCTATTCCGCCTCTCAGCCCTTTTGACTTCCTCAGCTATCGGAGCTTCTTCCACGAAAATAGCGATACCACTGACCACACTGGCTCGTGCCACTTGCTCGAGCACCCGCAGCATAGCCTGTGATACTGCGTCCTCTCCTTCGGTCTGATCCGGCTGCTCAGCCTCAACAACTGGTGATGGCACAACGCTCTCTGACCCAACTGGTTCCGATACTGCCATCCTGCCTCTATCACGTCCACGATCATTGCGACCACGCCCCCTAGAACTCATATCTAGCGCCTCGATTTAATCTGATTAAAAATTTTATGCATTAGAAATTTGGTTCCACTATTTATCCACGAGTAAATTTTATGAAAAGAAGTTTTCGAGAGTAGTTCTTTCGAGCAACCAAAGTTTCATTCTCAACCCAAGGGTAATTTCGTCATTTTCCTATAGGGGTATATAGGTAATAACTCAGGGTCAATTTTGAAAATAGTTTTCCAACTTAAAGATACTTCAAAATTTACAAAATCTCAGGGGTCATCTTGAAAATTTTGTTTTTCAAACAAAATGTGTTGCAAAAATTTCAGAAAGCAGGGTTATTTTTGTAATATTGGAAATCATGGGCATTTTCGTAAATTCTCCAAATCGGAATATCACAATATTTCACAAAATAGGATTTTCTGATATTTGGTAAAATAGGAATATTTTGGTACAAGTCGAGAGAAATCTGAAAATTTAGAAACCAAGGGCATTTTGGTAATTTTATCAACCAGGGGTATTTTCGTAAATTTCCACAAACCAAGGTATCTTGATATTTCGAAAACTCGAGATTTTGGTGTTTTACAAAGTAAAGATCATTTTATCAAAAGTCGAGGGTACTACGATAATTTTATAACACAAGGGCATTTTTGTAATTTTGCCACTAGGGCATTTTGGGAATTTTGTAAATCGACAAACGTCTTTCAAAATCAAATTTAGGGTTTCACAAACCAAAGGGGTAAGTTTGAAAAATTTTAAAACAGAAGGTTTTAAAAACAGCAAGGCTAATTCCCTTTCGGGTTTTAATAACCGGTTTAGCCTATGAACAAGTCCTCTTGGTTAAGGTGAACCGTAGCTACGCACCAGGTAGGATTCAAGTAAAGAGGAGGTGAGTCGCTAGGACTGCTTAAATACCAAGCTCTTACTGAATGCCACTCCTAGACATGCGTACAGTGGTTACCACACCTTAACTCGGCGACTTACTTCACAGGTTTGTTTAATAACCTTAAGTTTTATGCATATGTTTGAGTAAACTAATCCTAAGGTCCAATAGCCGTAATATTCTAATCTACGAGCCCAATCTAAGCCCATAATAGATCACACCAACAAATCATTTTAAAAGCTAGAAGTACTTACCTGGTGGACTTCGGGTCGGAGGTACAGGTGCCATGCCAGTATAACCAGAAAACTTTTTATAAAAGCCCATTTTTCAAAAAGTCTCAAAGCCGAGTTTTGAACCTGGCTCTGATACCAAACTGTAACATCCCCAAACTCGGCCCATTCACTACGACCGAATCTAGTTATGTCACTGCGGAAAGACGGAAAAAAAAATCTTTTTGTCTTAGAATAAACACTATAGTTTGTTGACTTTTGAAAAACATATCCATTTAAACTTATGAATAAAACTTTGTTATTAAAAACATGTTCATTTTAAAACTTTAGTATATATAAACTAATTTGAATAAATAGGGTGCAAACCATAAAAACCTCCACTTAGTGGCTTAAAACAAGCCACCCTTAAAATAATACCAAATATAATAAAATGGCCTTTATTGCAACCCAATACTTAAAATGAAATACTTATCAAAGTCATGCATAAAATAATTAAACATAATCTTCGGCATGGGCCACCTTGTCCTCTCCGAACCCGGTCCAGCTTTATGCAACACCTTAAAAAAAGTTAAAGGAAAAAGGTGAGTCACCAAGACTCAGTGTGCAACCCCTTTTCCCGGATTAGTAAAACATCATACACAATCATAACAAGCTTATCATGCATCTAATTAATATGCACCCAACCTAGCCATCCACAACACCTTTCTCTACCCTGTGTGGTACCAAACCACTGGTGGTGCCAAACCACTGGTGACCCAAGGTCACAATAATCATCAATGTGGTGCCAAACCACTGGTGTCCCAAAGACACGATATCCGTCAATGTGGTGCCAAACCACTGGTATCCCAAAGACACGAATGTGATACCAAATCACTGGTGACCGAAGTCACGAATCAAATGATGGGGCCAACCCATCGTGTGATACCAAATCACTGGCGACGGTCCCGTATCTCAAAAGTGGGGCCAACCCACGGTGGTGTCAAACCACAGGGACAAATCGCTATGAGGTGCCAAACCTCTGGTGTCCCAAAGACACAAATGTGGTACCAAACTACTGGTGACCGAAGTCACAATAATCGAGTGATGGGGCCAACCCATCGTGTGATACCAAATCACTGGCGTCAATCCCTCAATACCGCCTTGTGGGGCCAACCCACTGTGGTGCGAAACCACGGGGACGAGACACTGAGGTGCCAAACCTCTGGAGGTGCCAAACCTCTGGTGACCCAAAGTCACAAAAATGTGGTACCAAACCACTGGTGCCCGTCGGCACGAAATATCACTGCCCCCTCCACTCATACAACCCACATCAATCATTGACATGCATCTTAACAGAAATATACCATCATGCTTGTTTAGCAACACACATATTATTTATCAACAACCAATTATTATCCCACACATACCAGATACACCATGCTTACCAAAAGCATCATAAAGAAAACTCATAACAGGGACTTATCTGACCCCTTGCCTTATACCTTAATGGTATTCCATCCACCTTTCCATGGATCCAAACAACACACACATCATATATAAACATAATAACAGAGAACTGTGTATATGTACACACCTGCAAGCCTTAATCGAAGAACCAATCTAAGACCCTTGATAACCCCGATACCCTTCGCTCCTATAAACGGCCAAACAGGAAATTAGCATCCTAGGCCATTCGGACAAAACAGAACATACCAAAAAGGGTCAACACTTGAAACCCGAGACCTACCTACACGCTTTTGAACACTAGCCCACACACCAAGTGCTCCTGCTCCACTTCCTACAATCGGGAACCAACCAATAATAATAGCCTTCGGCTTAAACAAATACCAAACGATTAGACTGTTAAAACAATCCCTTACCACCACTTACCAACCGGTCAACAGAGAACCGAGGCTATGCTTGACTGCTTCGAAATCCTGGATGCCCTATGACAAAATGATTCCAAACAAATGATCACTATACTTCCAAACAAACACCAAAACCAACTCTTACCCTTGAAGATGTCGACAGAGAACAGAAGACAGAACATAAGCATTCGGCCTTACCTACTACCTTCTCCAACGATTGGAAACGAAACCCCAAAAAGATCCACACCACACCTACTATTCGGCCAAGGAGCAGAACTAAAAGGGAAGGGAAGATTCGGCCAACACTTTAATCAAAAAGGAAGAGAATTCGGCTTTAGGTGTTTAACACACCTGTATTCGGCTTGAGTGGAAAGAAAAGAGAAGATGTGAAGTGAAGGCAAGGTTTCGGCAAAAGGGTTTGAGGGAAGAAAGAAAGTTTGAGGAGCAAGGTGATATGGTTTTGGCATAAAAGAAATGAGAAGAAAGCAAATGAAGAATTCGGCCTAGGTAGACAAGGTATGTTTCGGCACAAAAGGAAGAAAGTAGCACAAGATATGTGGAGAAGAGAACGGCTATTTTGGCTTAGCATAAAAGAAAAAGAGATAGAAGAGCATTCGGCCACACAAGGTTTCGGTTTCAAAGAGTAGAAAATGAGAGAATTTGCTTTGAGAAAATCGGCTTTTGGTACACTTTCCTAGGGCTGACTGAAAATCACCCAAAAATGCCTAAGAAAAACGGCATCTCCCACTTATTCACTTACCCTAAACCGGCCACTCCTCCCCCATGAAGACTCCAACAATCGGCCACTTCCTAGAAGCTCTCCAAGCCACTAATTCAAACACATTTGAATTAGTCAAATCCCCCAAATCACTCCTTGCCATCCATTCAACCTATTGACTTGGTCCAAGGCAGAGTTTGAACTGCCTACAACCTCTCTTCTCCTTGGCGTCAAAAAGAAAGACAAAAGGTGGGCATTCCGCAGCTTGAACACAGGACTTCCCCCTGCAAGTGGCGTCACACACACAAGCCTCAAGTGGCGCCTAGTTTGCCACTCCACCAACTCCTTTCTTGTGACAAAAACCCTCCTAATAATTCTCTTAAGACCCCCAAAAGCCAAGCTCCCTTTTTAACCACTGAAAACCAAAAATTTCCTAAGGCCTTCCCTACCTTCCAGGGTTCTCCAAACCCCCTAAAAACTCGCCCAAGCACACCAGCAACCTACCAACACCTGAGATATGCACTAGATGCATAACCCCTAAAACTAGGGTGTTACATAAGTAAAATTTAAGGAAAAGAATCTCATGATTTAAGGTAATGGGGGAACACAAGGCTTAATGTATGGTGATTGTCTTGGAAAGTTTTTGATGGCAAAACTTTGGTTTAGTGTCTATGTATTTGGACGGTTTCATGGACTATAGGGGGAGCTGAATTTTGGTGGTTAGTATGGGGTTAGGATGGTAGCTTGTTAGGATTTCTTTTGGACATAATTTTTGCTCTCCTAAAACATCTTTCCACTCTTTTTCTTTCTCCCATAGCCGAATGTGTCTTGAGCTTGGAGGAAACAACTTTGTTGGGTTTCATTTAGTCATTTCTTTTTAACCATTTGTTCATTTTTGCTAATCACTCATGTATCCCATTTTGTGTTCTCATCTAGTGCATAAAACATAAAACACAAACATCATCTCTTCCTCCTCTCCCTTGGCCGAATGCACCATTGTTTCAAACTCTCTCCCTTTGCTTTTCTTTTATTTTTAAAAATAAAATCATAAACCTCTCATCCTCATTCTCTTTCTCTCATCATTTATTTTCTTTTCAATCATACTTTCATCATTTTCTTCTTCCTTGGCCGAATGTTAGACTACCTCCATAGCCGAATCTTCCTTACTTCATAGATATTTTCCTCAATCTTTCTTTCAAACCTTGGACAGTAGGTAAGAGTTTTCTTTTTGGTTCTTATGTTGGTTTATTGATTGCTTTGGCCGATTCTTAAGGGTGGTAAAGGAGAGCCTTTTTGATAGAAATCATTGATCATTTCTCTTAGACTTTTCCTTTTGTTATTTTTTTTTAGTGAGATAGTGGTGGGTCAAATCGTCACATTTTCGAAGACTTCGTGAGGCCATTCGAATTGGAGCATATCTATCAAGGTAAAAGGAACCCTTCATAGATGTTATGATCATCCTTATAGTTTTCAATGATATTCAATTGGGTTTGATAACCGAAAGTTTTGTTTATAGGGATTCTTTTGGGAATCATTC
This sequence comes from Gossypium australe, assembly GCA_005393395.2. Classification (NCBI taxonomy): domain Eukaryota; kingdom Viridiplantae; phylum Streptophyta; class Magnoliopsida; order Malvales; family Malvaceae; genus Gossypium; species Gossypium australe. The sequence continues at coordinate 127,578,773 of CM016616.1, read as the reverse complement.
AAAATTCTAAAGCAAATAAGATAGGGACAAAAAGAGTTGTTAATAGCATTTGGAAGAGGGGTGGTTCCGCTATTCCCCCTAAATTCAAACGAAGGACTGTTTTGGCAATCTGAGATTTTCCACTGGGTTGTGGACCCTCATCCGGTGAAAATTGATTATTCGAAGTCATTCGTACTCCTGAACCTTTGTTTGTTCGTAGATATTCATTGGGTAACGAACCATCAATCGGGGAGAAATCGCAAATAGTTGTTGTTCAAGATTCCGAGAGTAAGGATCTAGATCACTTATCATTAGTTTAGTTTTATAAGTATTAGTGTTCTAATCAAGTGTGATGCGTATTTAGGTATCGACGAGTGGGAAAGTATAGTTCTCACCGTAATCAGGTGTGTAACTTCATACTTATCTCATGGGTTATATTATACCGTAAGCGTTAGAATAAAAATTGTAAACTCGGTAAAATCGGAAAATACGGTATATTAGCACTTTTTGTGTGAATACATGAAACCGAAATTTAGGTTGTGGAAAAATTACGAATTTGCCCTTAATGGGTTATTTTGTTAAAAAAAGTGATATTTTGGGCCATATGATTATTTTGATAAATTGGCCAAGTGTGGAAATTGTGAAAAAGGCCTCATGCATTAAATGGGCCAAATTACGAAATGTCCCTATGGACCGAATTAAGAAGATACCCTTTTATGGGCCAAATTGAAATATGTTGCTTTATGGGCCAAATGTGATATTTAATATATGAGCTAAATGTGATATGAGATGAAATGGGCCAAGTTTGCTAGATCGTTAAATGGGCCAAATTGCTATTTTGACTAATGGGCCAAATTGATAACTTGTATTATGGGCTTTTTGTTGAAATTTACTTTATGAATATATTATTATGCATTATATATATACATGACTGCATGGGTTGGGATAATTGACGAAGAGAAGAAAGGCCTGTTGCCAAAATCTAGTTCGGTGGTTCTACCACAAGTATTATAAATGGCCTGTTGCCAAAAATCTAGTTCGGTGGTTCTACCACAAATATTATAAATGGCCTGTTGCCAAAAATCTAGTTCGGTGACTCTGTCACAATGGCCTGTTGCCACAAATATTATAATTGGCTTAATGCCTGTTATTGGTGTGTTGGCGGGGTGGGTTGACTTGATCCCCACAGGTGTGTTGGTTGGTACTGGTGGTGTGTAGCGGATGGAAATTAGGCTTGGTTGGGAATTGCATATCACATGCATTATTATTTTTTATATATATATTTGTTCTATATATATATTGTACATTTGCAAATGGGCTCAAGCCCAACTAATTGCTTAAATGGTTTTAGCCCAGTGATCACGGTAAGTGGGTTACACATTGAGTTCTTAGTAACTCACCCCGTTTTTCTTACCCTTCTAAGGTAATAATAATTGATGGAGGCTTGGGCTGGGGATGACTTTGTGTGGAGGCGATACTACAAATGGTGGTTTATATAAACTTTTAATTTCTTTAATTATTTTCATTTAAGTACTATTTCAATTGCGATGTAATAAGGCCTCTGGTATTATTTTCTTGGATTTTTATTTTGTGGATGTTTTAGATTCTTAAATTGGACTATTTTAAGTTTCATAAATGTTTTCTAAAACTTTCGTATAAGATAAAGGTTTTTCTTAAATATAACTAAAACTTAGAGATTTCTTTGAAAATTATTTTATGAAAATATTTCGATCAAAAAAATTTAAAATTTAAATCAATTATTACTCTGAAATTCAAATGATAAACTCTTGTGTTTTAAATCATGGATTTTTAGTAAACCTCGATTTTTGATAAAATCATTCTCTAAAATCGTTTTGAAGATTTGATTTCTTACATCGTTGATGTTTTAAACGCACGTTCAATTTGTGTGGCATGCCAAAATCCGGGCTTAATGCATAGGCCTGGTTTGGGGTGTTACATTTTATGGTATCAGAGCCAGTTTCAAAACTCGGATGTTGAAAACAGTAGAGATTGAGACTATTGGATTGATTGCGAAAACAACACTATCTCTTATAATTCATAAAATATCGTTAATAAACAATGAAACAGTATTCTGATTCATAAAACTTGTAATCAGATTAGACCGAATTAGACATTATGAGCACTAGAGGACATGGCCGTGGACGCGGTAGATGTGGCCGTGGTAGAGAACGAGGTGCTAGGGTTGAGTCTGAAGCGCCGGGTCATATGCCAGAAATGGATGCACCTGCGTCATTCGGGAGTGAGACTGGATCTAATGATCATGCGAGAGAGGATAATGCTTTGACTCAAGCAATGTTGCGAGTCTTAGAGAAGGTTGCTGGGACTAGAACTGGTCCAGCAATTCGTGGATCAATATCGGAACGACTCAAGTCAAGTGGTTCCGAGGTTTTTAGGGGTGTCTCCGGTGTAGCTCCGAATGTTGCGGAATATTGGCTCGAGGCTGTAGAACGGATTATGGATGATCCGGAGTGCACCGTCGAGTAGAAGCTGAGAGGAGCGGTGTCCTTGCTAAGGGACGAGGCGTATCAATGGTGGCTTACTGTACGAGAAGGCATCGAGGCTGCATTGGTTACTTGGGATTTCTTTAAAGCTGCTTTTCAAGGGAAGTATGTCGGGACAAGCTATGGAGATGCCCGGAGGAAAGAATTCCTAAATTTGGTTCAAGGAAATAAGACGGTGGCAACTTACGAGGCATAATTTCTTCGTTTGAGCCGATATGCTCGCACTATAGTGCCGACTGATCATGAGCATTGTGTACGCTTTGAAGATGGGCTGAATGATGAGTTGCGGGTACTGATAGCCCCACAACAAGTACAGACTTTTACCTCGCTTGTAGAAAAAGCCAAGATAGCCGAAGAGGCTAAGAACTCAGAACGCCAAAACCGGGAAAGAGTTAGAGGCAAGAGGGATTTTAAGTATTCGGGTTCTTCTAAAAGATTCCAGAAGAGGCCATGGAATGACGAGTCAGCTTAAGCTAGAGCACCTGTGATTACCAATCAGAGTCGAGACTATGCCGACTGTGGGAGACGACACCCCGGGGAATGCTGGAGGAAAACTGGTGCCTGCTATAAATGTGGTTCCAAGGATCATCAGTATAAGAATTGTCCTTGATGGACTGATACGACTCAGGAAGCTCATAACCCTGATGCTCAGCCAGCAAGAGGCACTCAGCAGCCACCGAGAGGCCGTAGACCAGGTCGTGGTGGTAATGGTGTTGAACGTGGTCAAGGTGCACCGAGTCAAGGTAATGGCTTTAGCTTTACACACTTTATCAACCTTTACACAGCGACCCAATGGGCTGGACACACGGATCACAAACTCAGTAGACTCAACAGGTAGAGTCTTACCGAATACTAAAGTTTCACACACATATGAATGAGTTGAACCAGGATCAATCAATGCAATCACACTAGTATCATAAAGTGTAAAAGTACCGGTAATAACTTCTGGAGACGAAGCATCTTCCCTAGCTCGTACAGCATAAGCTCTAGCTGGTGCTCTAGCCTCGGATCGAACTGCAGTGTTCTTCATCCCTCTCTGACTACCAACTACATTGCCTAAATGTCTGGGTGGCCTGCCTCGTACTGACGCGTTGCTCGACTTAATGTTCTGAACTGTATTCTGCTCAGCTAACATCGGGCATTCCCTAATAAAATGATCTGAAGATCTACATTTAAAGCAAGACCGATCACGGAATCTACAACTCCGGGAATGCCATTTACCATAATGCTTGCATTCAACTCGATTCTGTTGAGCATTACCAACACTAGCCATTGAAGTGGCTTGTGAACTCACTCGGGGTCGATCTCGTCTAGGCATGTCGGAAGTAGTCTTGTGCCGGCTTAAGTCATCTCTGAACTTCTTAGGCACTGAATGGAAAGTCTTACTCGATGATCTTTTCCGAGTGTCTCTAGCTTCTACCTCAGCTTTTCTTTTCTCCTTTCCAAGCTCTTCGGCTTTACAAGCTCGCTCGACTAATGTCACGAATTCTTTAATTTCAAGAATGCCAACAAGCAACTTTATATCTTCATTCAATCCGTCTTTGAACCTTTTGCACATAATGGCTTCAGTTGATACACACTCTCGAGCATATCGGCTCAATCTGACAAATTTTCGCTCATATTCAGTCACGGTCATTCGCCCCTGTTTTAGTTCAAGAAATTCCTTATGTTTCTGGTCGATGAACCTCTGGCTGATATATTTCTTTCGGAATTCATTTTGGAAGAAATCCCACGTCACTTTTTCTTTTGGAACCACTGATACTAGTGTATTCCACCAGTGATAAGCAGTGTCCCGAAGTAAAGATATAGCACATTTCAAACATTCGTCTGGAGTGCAGGATAGCTCATCAAGTACCCGAATAGTGTTATCAAGCCACATTTCAGCTCGCTCTGCATCATCATCATCGTTAGCCTTGAATTCCTCGGCCCAAAATTTCCTGATTTTATCAACGGGAGGCCTACTAGATCTCATTGGATTTATCATCGGGGGTGCTGAAGGTACCGGAGTTGGATTACTCGGGGGTGGAGGTTGGTGTACAGCCGGGTTAGTCTGAATAAACTGGGTAAACCACTCGTTCATCATCTGATAGAAGGCTTGTTTAGCCTCCCCCTCGTGGCTACCCGAAACTGGTCGAGAGTCTACCGGCACTGATCCGCGTGCACGGTCAGGCGCTACACTCTCTACATCATCCGCTACGGCTCTTTCAGGATCAATGTCCATTTACTATATAAAGCACAGTTCAGAATGTCAGAAGTCACCACACTATCAATATATAACAAAGGCATGTATAGCTAGACTCACACGCGCTACGGTAGTCCTAGAATCGACTAAACCGTAAGCTCTGATACCAATCAAATGTAACACCCCTTAACCCGAGTCCGTCGCTGGATTAGGGATTTAGGGTATTACCATGCAAACTAAAACTTTAGTTAAATCAATTGAATCATGGAAGATCATCTTTATTAAATATTATCTTATAAACAAATAATATACACATGTGTAACACATACTATAAACTAGATCCAATTCATACACAAAAGAATCATTGATGAACATAAGTCATCATACAGTGTATATTACGTCAATATCACATAACCAAGCAGATCTCATAAAAATTCATAAATGTCTAAACTTCTTATAGCATAAAGACTTAGTTACAAATAAACTAATGCATGCAACCCATTACACATCACTTGTACACCCACTTAATTGGCCAAATATGCATGGTTTCATTTATAGCATTTCCCGCACATTACCTAGCACAAACCGAGTTTAGCGGTTTCATGCACTCAATTAAAACAAGCAATTTAACAAGCCAAATACATATATAAATATATATATAAATGCATACATCTCAATTATGCACTCTTTTTCATATTCGACTATGCCTAAACTATTTTAAACATTTTAACCACATTTGCAAATGTCACCTAGGTTTGGCCGAATACACATACACATTTTATTCAATATACTTTATCTTATTTAAAACAACCAAAGTTGATACATACCTAGATACATACTTCTCAAGCATATAACTCAAAATTTTATTCATAACAACTTCTTGAAATTCAAATGCCTAACATTTTCATAAATAAATAATCTTATAACATTTTCAAGAGATTAACCCAATATAACCACTTTATAATTGAATGCATACCTAAGCATAGCAAGTCTTCACAATAATTAACCGAATTAAAAAAAATAGCCACATTACCATTTATTAATCTATCACATATACACATGATTAAGATTCAACCTTAAACTATCAAATTGACCATCAAAGATCGAAATACATATACATATCATGACATATAACTATTCAACCATTTCATATAATGCCTAAACCACATCCAACACAAATGATAATTCATGGCATGGGCAAGCTATATCATCAAAACACAAAAACAAAGTTTAACCAAAATAGATAGCCATTTTCGCATGGCTAAGCATATTTACACGATTTCACATCATTAGCAATAGGGATTAGACTAGCCTATACATGCCTTTTGAATCTAAGACTAAGTTATTCAATACCAAAAGTAAGTTGATAGTGCGGTTGACTTCTTCAAAGATCCTTCGAGTCCGTAGCTTGGTTCAAAAAGAAATCTATAAAACAGAGGTAGACAAGAACAAAGCACACACAGTAAGATGCTATCTTAGTAAGTCTCAAGTAAATATAATGTATTGAATATACACTTAAACATGTTAATCTCCAAGCTTATTGTATATAACTTAATACATCATTATGTAAAATGTACATATCCGAATAATAATAATACACTTAATATAAACTTTGTCACTACAACATCATGGACAGATACGTTATCAACTCACATGATTAACACTTGATAAGACTTACATATATATATATATATATATATAGAATCACTTTCGATTCTTTCATCATCGATCCTATCATTTTATAACCAAAATTTACATTGTAACTTACATGTATATAACTCTAGTTCACCTATAAGTAATGTTCATACATATAAACGACAAGCTCAACTTCATAATATAAAACACTTGTTGAATTGTCCATTTCATCACATCAAGTTTAATTGAAACAATAATAATTTAATCTCATTTCATTTCTTACTAAAATAGTAAGATAGTTCTTACCTGAGCTTCTCACATATCATTTAATATGCCATACATCGTTTCATTCTCAATTTCTTCGTTTATAGTGTATCACCGGCATTAAGCCTGCTAGACCAAAGGTCATAAATATATAAAGCACCGGCAATTAGCCTGCTATACTATAAGCCCGAATTAAGTCACCGGCACAAGGCCTGCTAGGCTCAAAGCCCGAAATAAGTCACCGGCACAAGGCCTGTTAGGCTCAAAGCCCGAATTAAGTCACCGGCACAAGGCCTGCTAGGCTTAAGGCCCGAATTAACATCATAATGAATCATTCAATGCACATTTCTCAACATTAGCATCCCAAATAACCTATGTAATACTTATCACTTTCACAAATTAACCGAGCATACTTATTACACAGTACTTTCAACAATTAAAACTCAATCCAATATCACACTAATACATTCGGCCATCTCACACATTTATGCCTAAAATATTCAAATTTCATCATTTGATGTATTCATAAATAATTCTTTAACGTATATTTACTTAAGGACTTCGACTGTCGGCGAACCGCGTAGACCGGCTATTCAATAACCTTCGTCTTTCCCCGATCCAAATCCGTTTTTCTTTGTTCTTGATCTAAACACATTAAAATTTAACTCATTCAAGTACATTTCATTTCAATTTAGTCTCAAATCACATAAATTGAAACACCCCACACCCGGCCCACGAGCCTGAACCGGACCTGGTATGTTCCTTAAGAAAATCGGTTTCAATGTTCTTTGTTACTTAGAGAAAATTTGTGTAATTTTTTGAAAAATATTGTTTTGGGTTGGGCTTAGATCGAAACCCACTTATTTACTTAGAAATCATTTAATTACGATGACAAAACAGTTTAGGGTTTATTTTTAAATAAATAATTCTTAAGTTGAACTTTAATCAAAAATAGTTCGTAACATAGTAAATTAAAAGTTTAAACAGAAATAAAGAAATCCTACTTGGGCCTCATGGCCTTATTACATCAATCAAAACCCAAAATAAAATTTAAGTACTGAGTAAAATAAAAGCCGAAGTCTTTAAATTTCTCCTTGCGATGCATGGCCACCTTTAGCTCCTGCCGACCCGGTCCATTACTGCTCATCACCTGAAAAAAATATTTCCCCAACGGGGTGAGTCAACCAGACTCAATGTGTACGTGGCACTAAATCGTAATAGAATCAGGCATACAATACATTCAATCATAAAATACAAGTTATGATGCATTCCCAAACCCAAACCTAATTGTCCATCCGCTACACACCCCCGTACCTGCCAAACACACCGTGGGGACTACTAAGTCGACCCTCCTTCCGCTACACACCAATTTGCGGGCTTAAGGCTCCGCATCTGTGGTTTTAGGAAACCACTTTTCAGATTACTGTGGTCTTAGATCACCACTTTTCAGATTACTGTGGCCGTAAGTCACCACTTTTCAGATTACTGTGGTCTTAAATCACCACTTTTCACTTCCCCTTTCAATATACAACCATATGCCCCATAAACATTAATATGCATAATATACCATAGTTCACATTCTTATCATATTCTCATGTTATGAATAACATATTTCATATTCCTAGTAGAAGTAGGAAACGTACCTGAGTACTTAGTACCTTAACATGGTACCTTAGCCATGCTCATATTTTCATTAACATATATTTTAATACATGCAACCATAATTCATATTACAAAGTAGTGTGGAGTACACACCTGATTCGCTTAATGAAGTCCTCGAAAATCCCGAAGAGAACCGATTACAGATTTAGATCTCAAATCCTACATAAGTTAATCACTTACTATTTAAAAGACCATTCGGCCATTTTTCCAAATACAACTAGGTTTTGTATTACTTACCTTGTAACTGAATTGATTTTAAGAATCAAGGGCCGGATCTTTGTATTCCTCCCTTGTGAATTCGGCTAAACACTATATTACTCCACAGGTTAGTTTTCGGCTTCTGATAATAAATCTAAATATTTAAAATAGCCTTGGCCGAATATCTTAAACACATACCTTGTGATTTCAAATCCCGAAAAGTAACCCTTGGCTATGGAGATGTTGAAATCCCTACACACATATGTTAGATCTGATTTCCATATCACTTAATAATCTTAAATCAATTGGCCTCTGGCATAAACCATGCTTTTCTTACCTTAAATCCTTAGATCTGAAATCTCGGAATTCCTCCTTTAATATTCGGCCAAAAGACAACCAAAAGAATCAGTTCCCAAATCTTGGTTGAAAGAGAATAAACAACAAGAATCCATTATTCTTACCTTATCACCACAGTCGACGGCACCCTTGATTGAAGCCACAGAGATTCTGCTATGGAGACTTAAACAGGAATCAAAGAGGTTTCGGCTTGACAGTAGAAGAGAAAAGAAGAAGAAAGGAGGAGAAGAAAATTCGGCAGAGAGAGTTTGCCAGGAAATTTTCGGCAGAGCAGAGAAAGAAACAAACTGATGAGTAGCCCTCCTTCCTTCCTTTTATAGGCAAAATTATCGGCTAAGGAGTCCCTTACTTGGCCACCACTCCTCTATCTGATAACTTTATCTTTTTAATATGATAACTAAAAGCGTTTAATCCAATTTAAATCCTTTATTATCCCTTGAAAATAATCCAATTAAAAATCCTTTATTATCTCTTCAAAATAATCCAAATAAAAATCCTTTATTATCTCTTCAAAATAATCCAAATAAAAATCCTTTATTATCTCTTCAAAATAATCCAAATAAAAAGCTTCTATTTATCACCTTATTAATCACATATTTATGAAAATAAAACACCTCCTTTTCTAGAAGCATGTGCCGTCCACCTCAGCCTTCTGGAAGCCAAAATAAAACCTCATTTATTTGCTTCCCAAGTGACTCGAACTCAGGCCCAACACCCTTGCATGTGGCACCATTTCCAGAGGCCCTAAGTGGCATCTTCAGGCCACTTTTCCAAGCCTGTTTGTGTGTCAAATTTCTCCAACTTTTTCTTTTAAGGCCTCCTTGCCCTAATTTCCTATTTTAAACTTTAAAATTTGACATTTCTAGGTCATTTACAAGTTTCCTAAAATTTTCGATCGGCTCTGTAAACTTGCCATTTTCTTACATTTCCAAGTTTCCAGAAATGTTCACTTTCCATTTTTGAATCATTTCCTTACATTTCCTAGTTTCCAAAAATGTTCATGTCTATGCATTTCTAGGTTTCCAAAAATGTTCATGTCCATGCATTTCCAGGTTTCCAAAAATGTTCATTTCCAATTCATTTTCATACATTTCTGAGTTTCCAAAAATATCAAAAATTTATTCATAGTGCTTAAGACTTGTCATTTCGTACAGCTAGACTGGAAATGCATAGGCCCTTTCCAGGATGTTACATAAATGGGCAAATTACCCTTTTACCCCTAGGGTTTCACATTTTTACACTTTAGTCCTAATTGCACAAAACACAAAATACACATTATTTCAATACAACATTCAAGGGCCAAATATGTATAAGGACTATATAAGTCCATTTCTTTCATTTATTTTGCATTTAAGCCCTCTCAAATTTTTATTTTTACAAATTAACCCAAAATACTCAAATTTACTAAAATTTCAAATGCAAAATATACTAATCTTTAACATATCATTTACATAAAATCATAAAACACCAAAAATCACAAGAACCTAGCAATGGCCGAACCTCATACATGATCATTTTCAAAAATTCTAACATGGGTCAACAACAGTTCAAAGCAACGATATCAAAAACGTAAAATTTATCGAAAACTAACTAAAAACTCACCTTGAATTTTAGCTTCAAAGTGTCGAAATTTCAAAGAAATAAAACCCTCTTTCCTTTCTCAACATTCGGCCATGCAAGAGTGGAAAAGATGATGGCTTTGTTTATGTTATTTTAACATATATATTAAGTAATTATTCAATTACTAATTTAACCTTTAAAATGAATTAAAACTAATATATAACTTAAGGTTAGTTATGACAATTGCCACCCACTAACCTAGAAATGGGCTAATTGCCCTTTTAATACCCCATGTTAAGAAGCCATCATCAAATAGGCACTTTCTACTATAGATTGCAACTTTTTGACTTTACGCGATTAAGTCCTTTTTCTAAATTAAACACATAAACAATAAAATTTTTCTACGAGACTTTCAAACACAGTAATTCACATATAATAAACACAAAATATACTATAAAAATATTCCTCGGACTCGGATTCGTAGTCCCGAAACCACCGTTCCGATTAGGGTCTAATTCGGTCTGTTACACTTAAGGTAATTAAGTGTCAAAATCTAGCATAAAGTGAGCTAGTAGTAAAGAGGATATGGCGTCATAAGCATGCTTGGAGGGTTGAGGTTCGAATCCTTGGTTGTGCATTTGAGTTTTGTTTTTATTTTGTTTCCTTTTCCAATGTGTCGGTCATGGATAAGGATTAGGATGAGTTGGATATCATTTTATGGCAAGAGGACCAAAGGAAAAGGTAAGTAAAATTTAAGGAAAAGAATCTCATGATTTAAGGTAATGGGGGAACACAAGGCTTAATGTATGGTGATTGTCTTGGAAAGTTTTTGATGGCAAAACTTTGGTTTAGTGTCTATGTGTTTGGACGGTTTCATGGACTATAGGGGGAGCTGAATTTTGGTGGTTAGTATGGGGCTAGGATGGTAGCTTGTTAGGATTTCTTTTGGTCATAATTTTTGCTCTCCCAAAACATCTTTCCTCTCTTTTTCTTTCTCTCATAGCCGAATGTGTCTTGAGCTTAGAGGAAACAACTTTGTTTGGGTTTCATTTAGTCATTTCGTTTTGACCATTTGGTCATTTTTGCTAATCACTCAAGTATCCCATTTTGTGTTCTCATCTAGTTCCTAAAACATAAAACACAAACATCATCTCTTCCTCCTCTCCTTTGGCCGAATGCACCATTGTTTCAAACTCTCTCCCTTTGCTTTTCTTTTATTTTTGAAAATTAAATCATAAACCTCTCATCTTCATTCTCTTTCTCTCATCATTTATTTTCTTTTCAACCATACTTTCATCATTTTCTTCTCCCTTGGCCTAATGTTAGACTACCTCCATAGCCGAATCTTCCGTACTTCATAGATATTTTCCTCAATCTTTCTTTCAAACCTTGAACAGTAGGTAAGAGTTTTCTTTTTGGTTCTTATGTTGGTTTATTGACTGCTTTGGCCGATTCTTAAGGGTGGTAAAGGAGAGCCTTTTTGATAGAAATCATTGATCATTTCTCTTAGACTTTTCCTTTTGTTATTTTTTTTTAGTGAGATAGTGGTGGGTCAAATCGTCACATTTTCGAAGACTTCGTGAGGCCATTCGAATTGGAGCATATCTATCAAGGTAAAAGGAACCATTCATGGATGTTATGATCATCCTTATAGTTTTCAATGATATTCAATCGGGTTTGATAACCGGAAGTTTTGTTTATAGGGATTCTTTTGGGAATCATTCAAAATTCTAAGGCAAACAAGATAGGGACAAAAAGAGTTGTTAATAGCGTTTGGAAGAGGGGTGGTTCCGCTATTCCCCCTAAATTCAAACGAAGGACTGTTTCGGCAATCCGAGATTTTCCACAGGGTTGTGGACCCTCATCCGGCGAAAATCGGTTATTCGAAGTCATTCGTACTCCTGAACCTTTGTTTGTTTGTAGATATTCATCGGGTAACGAACCATCAATCGGGGAGAAATCGCAAATAGTTGTTGTTCGAGATTTCGAGGGTAAGGATCTAGATCGCTTATCATTAGTTTAGTTTTATAAGTATTAGTGTTCTAATCAAGTGTGATGCGTATTTAGGTATCGACGAGCGGGAAAGTATAGTTCTCACCGTAATCAGGTGTGTAACTTCACACTTATCTCATGGGTTATATTATACCGTAAGCGTTAGAATAAAAATCGTAAACTCAGTAAAATAAAAAAAATACAGTATATTAGCACTTTTTGTGTGAATGCATGAAACCGGAATTTAGGTTATGGAAAAATTATGGATTTTCCCTTAATGGGCTATTTTGTTAATAAAAAAGTGATATTTTGGGCCACATGATTATTTTGATAAATTGGCCAAGTGTGGAAATTGTGAAAAAGGCCTCATGCGTTAAATGGGCCGAATTACGAAATGTCCCTATGGACCGAATTAAGAAGATACCCTTTTATGGGCCAAATTGAAATATGTTGCTTTATGGGCCAAATGTGATATTTAATATATGAGCTAAATGTGATATGAGATGAAATGGGCCAAGTTTGCTAGATCGTTAAATGGGCCAAATTGCTATTTTGACTAATGGGCCAAATTGATAACTTGTATTATGGGCTTTTTGTTGAAATTTACTTTATGAATATATTGTTATGCATTATATATATACATGACTGCATGGGTTGGGATAATTGACGAAGAGAAGAGAGCCCTGTTACCAAAATCTAGTTCGGTGGTTCTACCACAAGTATTATAAATGGCCTATTGCCAAAAATCTAGTTCGGTGGTTCTACCAAAAATATTATAAATGGCCTGTTGCCAAAAATCTAGTTCGGTGACTCTGTCACAATGGCCTGTTGCCACAAATATTATAATTGGCTTAATGCCTGCTATTGGTATGTTGGCGGGGTGGGTTGACTTGATCCCCACAGGTGTGTTGGTTGGTACGGGTGGTGTGTAGCAGATGGAAATTAGGCTTGGTTGGGAATTGCATATCACATGCATTATTTTTTTTATATATATTTGTTCTATATATATATATATATATTGTACATTTGTAAATGGGCTCAAGCCCAACTAATTGCTTAAATGGTTTTAGCCCAGTGATCACGGTAAGTGGGTTACACATTGAGTTCTTAGTAACTCACCCCGTTTTTCTTACCCTTCTCAGGCAATAATAATTGATGGAGGCTTGGGCCGGGGATGACTTCGTGTGGAGGCCATACTAAAAATGGTGGTTTATATAAACTTTTAATTTCTTTAATTATTTTCATTTAAGTACTATTTCAATTGCGATGTAATAAGGCCTCTGGTATTATTTTCTTGAATTTTTATTTTGTGGATGGTTTTTAATATGTTTTAGATTCTTAAATTGGACTATTTTAAGTTTCATAAATGTTTTCTAAAACTTTCGTATAAGATAAAGGTTTTTCTTAAATATAACTAAAACTTAGAAATTTCTTTGAAAATTCTTTTATGAAAATATTTCGATCAAAAAAATTTAAAATTTAAATCAATTATTACTCTGAAAATCAAATGATAAACTCTTGTGTTTTAAATCATGGATTTTTAGTAAACCTCAATTTTTGATAAAATCATTCTCTAAAATCGTTTTGAAGATTTTATTTCTTACATCGTTGATGTTTTAAACGCACGTTCAATTTGTGTGGCATGCCAAAATCCGGGCTTAATGCATAGGTCGGGTTTGGGGTGTTACAGTTCTAGCTCAAAATTAGTTGTTAATTCTATTTCTACTTCTACATCTACATTTATGGTAGTTGTATTAGAGATATCCTCGGAGATGTTCACTTTATTCTTGTCTCCAATTCCAAACTTTTGTTGATTTTCAAGATTTAATTCCAAATAACTGTCGGTAGTACATTGGTCCTTCGGATCAAAATTGGAGACATCATGTACAACCTCTTCCAATGGAGTCCTCACTTAGGGTTTTTGCAGGAAAAATTCCTCTATTTGATCCAAATGTTGTTGGTTTCATTTTAATTTAGCTTGGAATTTTCATTCACGGCTTTTCTGTTATGACGTATAATCATACGAATCATAATGAGTTTCGGCAAGATACCCGAATGTCTTTAATTGTCGCTCATATATTTCTTCCAACAAAGTAATTGTTTCGTTTCTTTGTTGGTAAAGCTTTAGCATAAGCACTTTTTGGTTCTCCATAATCTCCCATTGTTCGTATACTTCCTCCTTGTATACCTCGTCTTCATAGCATATGTTCGTTGAATCTCCATCCATCTCGTGTCTATACTTGCTCATCTTAGGTGGGATTTCGTTTGAACACTTGGGCTGCTCGTCTTTGTAATATCGACTCCATTCTTTGTCGAATCTCCATACAACCAACTCAATTTGGATTGTTCGTACACCGAACTATAAAAATCAATATTCATAATTAAATCTGATAATCAACAAGGTAGATAAAAAAATATAAAAATATTTACTTAAATTCAAAATATTTTTTTGGACACTAAAATAAAATAAAATAAAATAAAATTTAGAACACTATCTAGACCGTTCTTTTTTCAATTAACATTATTTTACAATAATCAATCTAAAAAAAATTTCACCATCGCAAACCCCATCAACAGCGCAAACAACTTGATTGCCTATAAACGTGTTATCGTTTATAGAATAAATATCACATCAAATATATATTAAATTGGCAGTGTCCGCAAGCGTACAGGCCAAATTGTAATATGGTTTAGTATAGTGAAATACTAGGAAGTATTCTGAGGGTCGTAGTTAAGGGATTGTAGATTGGATAAATTAATATTAAATTAATTATAAAAAATAAGTACAAATCTAATCGAGTCATGAATTAGTAGTGTTAATCCAAATAAAAATATTAATTAAACTAATAAAATTAATTAACCTAAAATTAAGCTAATGGACTTTCCTATTCCTAGTGTCGACAATGTGAGCCTTTAGCCTATGATCGATTAAATCCCTAATTATCTAATTAAATAATTAATTATTCACAATTAAATTATTTATCACCCTTATGCAGATTTGAAAAAGTTAAAGTGATACATGATAGTTTGAAAGCGGCTTCCGATCGTAAGAAATCTTATGCAGATTTGAAAAGAAAAGATATTGAATTTCAAGTCAGCAACAAATTATTTCTAAAAGTATCACCTTGGAGGAAAGTTCTCCAATTTGTTGAAAAGGAAAGATCATTGAGATAATTGGGCTAGTGGCTTATCATTGACTTTGCCTTCAGAGTTAGAAAACATTCATAACATACTTCATGTATCAATGTTATGGCGGTATCGATCAGATCCTTTACACGTGATTTCACTTGTAGATGTTGAGATTCAGCCAGATATGACGTACAGTGAAGAACCAGTCAGAATTCTAGTCGGGAAGTTAAAGAATTGAAAAATAAAACTAGAGATTTAGTTAAAGTTCTCTGGAAATGACAAAGAATAGAAGAGGCTACCTGGGAACCGGAAGAAGCTATGAAAGTGCAATACTCGAACCTATTCTCCGGTAAGATTTTCGGGGATGAAAATTCCTTTAGAGGGAGAGTTATAAGAGCCTATTTCTAGAGATATCGGAATAGTGGTTTCAGGACCACAAATTCAATGAGTAAATTATTATTTTATTATTATTTTAATGTTTATGGGATTATATTAGGATTTTATTACAATTCCATTAAGAAATTTTGATGTTTGCATGATTAATTAGTAAAAAGGACTAAATCGTAAATGTACCAAAGTGGAGTTCTATTAGTTAAAAGGGTTAAATGACTATGGAAATGAAACTAAATGGATTTAAATGGTAACTATACCATACATAAGGTTAGTGGACAATTATGGACATAATTTAAGTGATTTTTAAAGTTAATAAGTAAGGTTAAAAAGGTAATTTAATAATTAAGTTAAAGTAAAATAAGGTAAAAAATTTGCATCATCTTCTTTAGTTTTTTTTCTCCACTGAAATTAGGGATAGGAAACTCCATTCTTGAAGTTTGAAGGTTCGGTCAATCTTCCTTACTTGCATGGCATGATTTTCAAGCCTATTTTTAATGATTTCTATGTTTTTGAAGACGTTTTAGCTTAATCTAGCTAGCCCGGGGATAAATTCGTAAAATTGCTAAAGATTGAGTGTTATTCCATGAATGTTCTTGAAGGTTTCTGATGTAAGATGATAGATTATGAATCTTTGTTGAAAAATAAACAAGTTTTACAAAGTGATTTTTTATGAAATTTGGAATTAGGGACTAATATGTTAAAGGTATAAATTATAGGGTTTTATTGTAAAATGATGACAAATATGGGTTGTTTCAAGGTTCCTTGCATGTTTAGTTAACATGGATTTTGATTAAAATGGCTAGGTTTTAAGTTATTAGTTTAAGGACTAAATTGTGAAAAAGTTAAAATTTTAGGGGCAAAATAGTAATTTTGCATAAATATGAAATGTGGATTAAATTGAATAATATAAGTATTAAATGGACTGAAATTGTCTATTTAGATCAAGATAAACCATATACGGACCTAGTTCAAGGCAAAGCAAAAGCTTCAGATTAGTTCGATTTAACTTTTACGCCCTAGTCGTCGAGGTAAGTTCGTATAAATGGTTATCGTAATAATGCTATTCTAAATCGTATGTCGTTATGCTATTTATAATGTGAATTGATCGATTTATAAACAAATCAATGCTATGAAGGTTATAGAGTCCTAGTTGAACCTTAGGAATTCGTAGGATACAAATGACATGTCATTAGGGATTTCATGTTTCGGGTGCTGGTTTTGATTGTCCTACCGATGGCTGAGGTCTTACATTTGTTGCGGATTATCCATAGCTCATGTGAGTAGCATCGAGTAGCTTACATTTGTGTGAGCAATGATGTAAAGGAAGGTTACGCTTATTTAAAGGCACACTTCGTGTGAGCTTTCCCGAGTATCTGATTAAATTCTAGATGGTTCAATGGGTATGAAAAGGAAACGAAATGGTAAGTTTTCAAATGGAATTATGCATAAGCTTATGGAAAGGATACATGAATCAAATGATGTATTTCATATGAAAAATGACTTATCATATGGTTAGTTCAAATGAGTTATGTATAAATGTACTAACTTGTGTATTGATGGTGATGTATAGGCTTTTAACAAGCTTATGGTTTGGACTTTAATGTACTTATGCTTTAAATTATGTAAATTGAAATGGTAAGTTAAGTTTTGATCTACACAAATTTACTAAGCATTATGTAACACCCCTAACTCGTATCCGTCGTCGGAATAGGGTTTCGAAGCATTACCGGAACTTTCAGAACATTTTACAAATAATTTATGTAAATTACTATTCATAAATCGAGATCATTGAAAACATCCCTTAATTGGACCCTCGAGGCCCAATATGAGCATTAGAATTGAGCCAGGACTTAATCGGTAACTCTAAGAATTTTTTGCGAAATTTTAAAAATTTTCCAAGGTGCAAGGCTCACACGCCTGTGTGGTCCAAGGGACACGCCCGTGCTACAGGCCGTGTTCGACCCCGTGTAACTCTCTGACTTGTGCACACGGCCACGCCACACGCTCGTGTGCTAGGTCGTATGGTTAATTAATTTAATTCTAAGTTAGATACAGGTTTCAAACGGCCAAGACACATGCCCGTGTTCTAGGTCGTGTAGCACACACAGCTGAGACACACGCCCGTGTGCTCAATTCTGAGCATTTTGTTTCTCAAAATTTAGGGTGCAGGGGACACACAGCCTAACTACACGTCCATGTACCCAACCATGTGTCACAAACAGTCTAGACACATGCCCGTGTGGACAAAATAAAGCTATTCCTAGCTTCATTTCTCACCCAAAATCACACCCATGACCTAGACTTGAAACACACATCCAATACCAACCATTCTAAGCATTCAAGTTAAACAAATTCCATCATTCATCATGACATACCGTTACATGCATACATTCTTACCTTGGTTCTGTAACACCCCTAACCCAAAACCGTCGCCGGAATGGGGTTAAGAGGTGTTACCAAACATTCAGAACATTTCACCACCATTTCACAACACTAAGTCATTCGTAAATCATTACATATCAATTAATAACATATGGTCCCTTATTGAGGTATATGAGACCTTAAACACGTGTTAGAAAGAGGTTGGGACTAAATTGAACACTTACGAAAATTTTTAGAAATTAAAACATTCTTCAACACTGCAAAAGTCACAAGCCCGTGCAGTCAGGCCGTGTGCCTCACACGGTTACCAGACACACCCATATGTCCAGGCTATGCCAAAACAGAGCATACATACTGACTTATCCACATGGCTACCAGACACGCCCGTGTGTCATGGCCGTGTGAAAATATGCTAGCTACTGACTTGGTCACACGGCCAACAGGCACGCCCGTGTGCCACGATCGTGTAACTTGCCCAGGCACACTTTGAAGTGGTCCTTGAGCCACACGATGGATATACACGCCCGTGTCTCTCAACCATATATGCAAAATAGGCCATTTGCAAGGCCAAAATGCCACCCACACTTGGGTCAACCCTACAATCAATATACCAGTTCATTTCATGTACAATTGACAACTAAAAACATGTCAAATGATCAACATATCATCTTATTCAATATCACTTCTAATCATGTCTACTTATAAACCAAATATCACAACTAAACACATGCATTACCAAGCATGATTCATCCACAACATCACTAGATTACAATAGCATCAATCCATCACTAAGCTTACCATTTATAAGATTCATTGTCATCAAAACATACCAAAACATACTTCACATACCAAATCCACATATGCATAATTCCAACATTTACCTAGCCACATTACATGGCTATTTACACATCTCAAATGTATTTCAAAACAACTAGCCTATACATGCCATATTCAAATATACACATCGTCAAAAGTAAGAAAATAGATTGCCTAAAGATGCTGATGACCCTTGGATCTGAGCTAGCTTTACAGACACTGTAGAATAGAGAAACAAAACACACAATAAGCTTTCAAAAGCTTAGTAAGTTCGTAACATAATACCTTATACCAAAACAAATCATCACATAGATAAATTCTCAATCACTTATACCATACCATCCATAACTAATATGTTCAATTATCCTTCCCATAGACTCATTCCTAATTTCATCAGCCACATAGGTTTCGAGCGTACCTTAGCCAACACCTAGTTATCGATCACTTATGCTACTCAATACTCAATTTTTCATTTCAATCTATACTCGTCACTTCTTCGGTTCAATCGCACACTTAGTGCTCAAATCAATAGCTGAAGCTTAATTAACATCGCACACTTAGTGCAACTATATCAAACTGATCTTAAATCAGTATAGCACACACAGTGCCAACCACAAAGCCAAAGCTTATTTATTTTGTACACACAGTGCTAATCATCTCGATCAAATTTCTGAATACGCACACTTAGTGCCACATAACTCGAGCCCTCACATAACATTCACAATTCAATAATACCATACCATTCATTTCATTACACTAAACAAAATTAAATACATGCATTATGTCCGAACTTACCTCGGACGTCGAAGTACCGAAACGGTCGATTAATCGAGCACTTTATCTTTCCCTCGATCTCGATCTGAACCTCTCCTTTCTTGGTCTATACACATTCAAATTTAACTCATTCAATCCCCAATTCATTCAATTTAGTCCAAACACACATATTTAGGGCATTTTACAAAATAGCCCTCACATTTTCACATTTTGACACTTTAGTCCTTATTTCACAAAATTATCAAATTCACATAATTTCTTTTCATATAAGCCTAGCCAAATTTCCCTTGTGTTCATACAAGCCCACACATTTCATTTATTTCACATTTTAGTCCCTCAATTTACATTTTTCTCAATTTAACCCAAATTACTCATTTTGACCAAAAATTCGAATACAAACTATATTAACCCAACACCAAGCTTTCATATTTCACCAACTAACATCACAAAGCTCACTATTTTATCGATGGAACATCTCAACAAACATCATCAATTCTTCAAATTACAACATGGGTTTTACAGCATACGAAGCAACGATTGCAAAAACGTAAAAATTATCAAAAACCGACGCAAAACATACCTTGAATTTAAGCCTTAAAGTAGCCGAATGTGCAAAACTCAAACCCTTCCTTCCTTTCTTTTAAATTTTAGCTAGATGAATGAATAAAAGATGATCACTTTCATCTTTTTGTTTTATTACTGTTAACATTAATATACTTTTTACCATTTTGCCCTTTTCATTAAATATATATAACCTTTATATAATAAGGTTAATCTAGTCCATTTCCACCCACTATCACTAAATATGGTCTAATTGCATCATAAAGCCTCCATGTTTAAAAGACAACAACAATTAGGCACTTATAATTCAACACATAACTTTTACATTTTATGCGATTAAATCATTTTTGCTAATTAAACACTCAATCAACAAAATTTTCACACAGACTTAATCACATATTGCAAACACCAAAAATAATATTAAAATATTATTTCAACCTCGAATTTGTGGTCTCAAAACCACTGTTCCATCTAGGGTCTAAACCGGGCTATTACAGGTTCATTCCATATATTAGACATAAATTGATCAACTACTTAACATATATTTAGCTACTATAGCATGACATTACAAGTATATCAAAACAACCATTACTAGCCATTCCAATGGCTAGATTACAAGCATCATTATCAAGCCACTAATGGTCAAGTTGTCCTATACATGCCATTATACCAAAATGATTTTACTAAGTATACCCAAAATAAGCTAGTTGATAGTGTGACGATGCTCCAATGATCTCTAACCTCCGCGAGCTTCCGAGCACTACAAAATATGGGAAAATAAAATAGAGTAAGCATTACATGCTTAGTAAGTTCGTATAACAGAAACTAAACTTACCAACCCCGTTTATTAAATATACGCATACAACAACATGTTTTCCATCCATTTGGAAAAATTGCCTAAACACATGCATCCAATCAAACATGTTAGTCACAAGGTTTACATATACATCAAGTAAGAATAGATGAGCTCATAATGCAATACTCTTTCAAGAAATTATCATTTCATCTCATAATTCTCATGCCATGTCAAGATTTTTACGTCCGTTGACTTATTGAAATTTCGATGGATACTCAAGTAGTACACTCGGGGTGTACAATTCAATAATCTGTCAATTCTTATTTAAGGGTACCCATTAGGGCACTTAATTAAGAAACACACTCTCGAACCACATATCGTATAACAGGATTACTAGTCCAGGCTAAATCCTTTATATAACGTATGCTCAAAAGAGCTCAATTAGGATTACCAATCCAGGCTAAACCCTAATCGTAACATATACTTGAGAGGTATTATGTCAGGATTACCCATTTAGGCTAAATCCTTTCTATAACAAGGTTAATAGGATTACTCATCCGGGTTAAAGCCCGTCCATAGCAAATGTAGGACCTTATTCGTTTTAGGAAAGCGCATATATTCATCGAAATTCAATATTCAATTGGGACTTAACCCCTTTTTCATCATTTCAAGCATGTATTAAATTTTCCATTATAGCATTCAAGCAATACATATCAATATAAGTCACATTACATACAAACACATCATTCAATTAACATAATTACATGCTTGATTAAGTTACATGAACTTACCTCGACACTTGTTCGCGTAAGTAATCTACTAATTCAAAACCTTTTCAGTTCCTCGATCTAACCTCGAATTTGTGTTGTCTAGATCTATATAAATAGCTTTAATCATCAATTTCTCATATTTCCTATTCATTTGGACTCAATTTACGTCCTAGGAAAAATAACTATTTTGCCCCTAACTTTTCCATAAATTCCAATTTCATCTCTAGGCTCGGAAAATGAAACTTGTGCAATTTAATCCCTATTCCAAGACTAACCAAAATCCTATTACAAAATTTACAGCACATGTATTCATAAAGATTCAAAATTTTTCATCAAATTTCATAACTTTACATTTTAGTCCCTAAATCATGTTTTCATCAAAAATCACTTTGTAAAAGTTGTTTATCTATCAACAACCTCTCATTTTCTACCATAAATTTCAAATTTTCAGCATATTCATCCATGAACCAAATTTCATACCTTGATAACTTTTCAAATTAATCCCCCAAATAGATAGATTAGACTATCCCGGTTTCAAAAATATCAAAATTACTAAAAAAGGGACAAGGAAACTTACCCAATTAAGCCTTGAAAGTTTCTTCTCTCTCTCCTAGGGTTTCCATATAAATTTGGCTTTGAAGATGACAAAATAATAAGATGATATCTTTTATCATCTTTTTTAATTAATTAATTATTTTAATTTCCTATTTAGTCCCTACTCTTTTCTAATTTTTTCATGGGTGAGTCACCAAAAAAATCTACATACTTTTCATTAATAGTTTATTTACCATATAAGGACCTTTAGTTTTGAATTCCATAGCTATTTAATCCTTATAGCTACTAGAATTCAACTTTCGCATTTAATGCGATTTAGTCCTTCTCGTAATTAAACACTTAATCGATAAAATTTCCATATCAAAATTTTCACACGACACTTCTATCATAATACGAACCATATAATAAAATAAAAATAAAATTTATTTTCGAATCAGATTTGTGGTCCCGAAACCACTGTTTCGATTTCACTGAAAATGGCCTGTTACACATTAATTGCTTACGTAGTTTCTTTCCTATGTTTTATAGATTGTTTGAAGCTCGACCGGTTTCAAAGTTCGTCGGAGATCTATCACGCTATCCAACATAAATATCGGTAGTTTTTGAATGTTTTGGCCAAGGTTATAATGGCATGTGTAGGTTGAATTGTAATGTCATTTTGTTGAATGTTTAGTTGGTGAATTGGCTTGTATAAGTTATGAAAGTTATCTTAGTTTGGTACCATTTGATGCTTTGTCAAATTGTGTCAACTTGGTTATGCTACTATGAATAATTGAATGGCTCTTATGGTATGTTTGAAACGATGTGCTAATGGTTAAGTTTGTTGCATGTTTTGGTAAATGTTGAACTAGAATTTGATTATTGAAATATGGTATAATTGACATGTTTAGATAGGTAACATTTAGTTGTTGGTGGAGGTGCCTTCGAATGGCATATTGGTTAGCTATGTTAGGACTTTGAAATGATATTTTGATGTCTCTTTAGGTGATGTTTAAGTTCCTTTAATGTGTGCATGAACGGGTTGAGAAGTTAAGCATGATATGGTATTGAAATGGTTTGATAATAGGTGAATTTTAGGTCCACACGGCCTGAGCCACAGGCGTGTGACTCAATCGTGTGAGACCCACAACCTGGTGACACGGTCGTGTGTCATCTGAATGTTTCTTTGTATGCAAGTTAGTGAGTTACATGGCCTGGCACACGACCTGGCACACGGGCATGTGGGGCAACTCAGAGAGTTACACGACCTGGCACACGGATGTATGACACGGTCGTGTGACCCTACTAAAAGAGTTACATGGGTCAGAACATGGGACGGGACACGGTCATGTGTCCCTAGTTCGAAGGTTACACAGCTTGAGACACGGGCATGTGTCTCAGCTATGTGAGGAACATGGCCTGGCCACACGGTCATGAGTCCCTTGTTTCCAAATTTTTGTGACTTTTTCCTAGACTTTCTTAATGATTTCAATTTAGTCTCAAATTGTTTCTAAGGTATTTCTAGGGCCTCGAGGGCTGGATTTAGGAATGGTATGTGTATGTATGATTGGTTTATGATATGTTTATATTATTGAATGAAATTTAGTTTAAATGTTCCGTTTGTACGATAATGCTCTGTAACGCTAATCTGGTGACGGATACGAGTTAGGGGTGTTACCTTCAGCACCTGATGTGATCACTGGTACATTATCTATCTTTGATACTAATTTTAATGTTTTGATTGGTTCGGGGTCAACGCACTCATATGTATTGTAACACCCCTAACCCGTGTTCGTTGCCAAAATAAGGTTATGTAGTATTACCAGAACATTCAGAATATTTTCAAATAATTTACATCAATTACTATTTATTTACCGAGATTATTCATAACGACCCTTAAATGGACCCTCGAGGCCCCATATGAGCCTTGGAATCGAGTCGGGACTTAATCGAAAACTTTAAGAATTTTTCGCGACATTTCAAAAAAAGTTTCAAATTTAGGTTGGGTGGTCAATTAATTCATTTCAAAATTAGGTGCCGGTGTAACAGCCCAATTTTGGGGCTAGTTGGAACAGTGATCTCGGGATCACTAATCCGAGGTTTAAGAAAATTATTTTGATGTTATTTTATGTGTTGTAGCATAATTATATGGATGCATGAAAATTTTGGTGCTTTAATTTGAGTGATAGCATGCTTAATTGTGAGAAAGGAATAAATCGCATAAAGTGCGAAAGTTCTATTTTTCAAGGTAGTAATAGCTATAGAATGTAATTTGGAGGCCTTTAAAGTGAAATTAGGCCATTTTGGAGTGTGATGGCCGGCCATATAGACAAGGGGGACAAGAGCATTTAATTTTTAGTTAAATTTGGTGGAAATTAGGTGATAAAATGAATAAAATAAGATGAGTAAGAGATGTTATCATCTTTCACTATTCACCCTCCTTCTTTCCATCAAAAATTGAAGAGAAAATAGAGCTTTTGGGGGTTCAACTTTTAGCCAAGCTATCTCCCTTGCTAGTAAGTGATTTAGATGGTTTTAATTGATGATTTTTGTGTTTTTGGAGTACCCAAAGCTTAAGCTAGCTAATGAGGGGACCAATTTGCAATATGGTTGAAAGTCTAGGGACTTTCCATGAGAGAGTTTATGTTGTTAGCTGAGTTTTTATGGAAGAAAATGAATGTTAGGAAGATGAGAAACAACTTTTGTGAAAGGTGTAAGCGTGAAAACACCTAAATAGGACTTAAATGCAAAGAATGAATTTGTGTCATAAATGCATGAAATAGTTGGAATTATGAGTAGCTGTAAGAGAAATAAATGTTTAGCTAGGCTTTTTTATTGAGAAAATTTGATGAAATATGATTTACGAGCCTAGGGGCAAAATCGTAATTTTGCTATGGTGCAAGGGCAAAATGGTCATTTTTGCCTAAGTGTAGATTTTGATGCAATATGATCGTAGAGTGATTTAAATGAATGAATTCTATTGTTATAGATCAAGAAGAGTGTGACATTAACCTTGACCGGGGAAAAGGCAAGGTTACGGATTGAATCGCGAATTGAAACATTTTGCGCCGAGGTAAGTTTTTGTGTAGACGATGCATTTTTATATACACATTGTTGTTGCTAATTAGTGCATGGCATAATTGAGAACATGTGTGGTTCAAGTGGCTTGAATGAGGTAGTTATTGAATGATTATTGTAGGAATGACGAAATAGTCATATAATCGTGTAATGGCAACACTTGATGGTGGGCTGAGTGCGATACCACCTTGTTACTTAATTATGATGGGCTATGTACGATTCCATCGTCTATTATCATTTGGTGGGCTATGTGCGATACCACCGTAGCTAACATTTTCGGTGCGCTAAGTGCGATACCACCTTAATAAAGACTGATAGTGGGCTAAGTGCAAAACCACCGAGTAATTTGATTATGAGCGATTGATTAAGAGATTGTGATGTGTTGTATTATATGACGTTGTGGTGCTAACTGCAGGGAAGTATGCTAACGAATGTACATATTAAATCTGTGATATGGTTGGAATGTGGAAATGGAAAGAATGAGTAAGCATGATTATGAATGTAGATTGTTCTTACTTAGTATATAATGCTATATAATTGTTTAACACATACAAAAATGTTATATGGTTTACATGTAAACTTACTAAGCTTAAAGCTTACTCCCCCTTCTATTTTACATTGTTTTATAAAGTTTAAGAGTCAAGCAGGGATACATGGATAACCAGAAGACCGCCCACACTATCAGTTCATCTCGGTATATCTAGACTTAGAGATTTTGAATATGGCATGTATAGGGGCTAGACTAGGTGTATTGTTTTGTTATTTTGTCCAAGAATGTGTTGGCCCCTTTTGATGAGAAAATTCTTGTGTATATATAGCCATAGTTGTTGGCTCTTTGCTATATATATATATATATATATATATATGAAAATATGAAGTTATTTATGGAAGTTCATGTTGCAAATTATGAGTTATTTATTGATATGCTGAATGGATTCATGTGGTGTGAGCTAGAGGGATGCAGAGACCTTGTCAAATAGCTTTGTTCTTGTTCACATGGGTAGGCACACAGGCGTGTGTCTAGGCCGTGTGTGGCATACGGCCAGTCCATGAGTGTGTGCCTTGGCCGTGTGAACTCTGCACCTTGAATTTGGAATTTGAATCACCACACAGTTGAAGTACACGGGCGTGCCCAGGCCGTGTGGATTAATCAGAGGTGACCACGGGCTAGCCATATGGGCCTGTGTCCAGGTCGTGTGATTTAAGTCAGTGTCGACCACGGGCGTCAAACACGTGTGTGTGAGATGATAGATAGGCGTGTCATCTCCCCCACGGGCGTGTGGCCCCTGTTTAGGATTGTAACACCCCAAACCCGGTCAAAACGCTACAACCGAATCTGGTATGTCATAAGGTAAAACGTTTTTGGAAGACAAGTTTGTTGAGTCAATTTGCGAAGAAAACACTTAATCTTATGAAAACCAAAGTTGCGTTAAGTAGTTTATTAAAATCATCTCAAAGTTTGTTTTAAAGAGAATCGAGTTGACTTATCGTTGTTACAAGTTCACTTATTTACCCGATGGTAAAGTTTAGGAAAAATCTCGAAATTTATTAAGGTTGTGAATACATTCATTTTATAATTTCTTTACTTGTTAGTCATGCTTTAATGTTTAACACAAATTCAAATAAATAATTAAACCCAAAGCAAAATATATATGGCCTTATTACACAACCAAAACCCCAAATTTAAAACAAAGTAAAATCAAAATTTAACCATTTAAAATGAAGCCAACTATTGAGCATGGCCACCTCGAGTCCATCCCGGCTCCATATCCACGATCTAGGAATTATCTGCAAAATGTAAAGGAAGGGGTGAGTCACCGAGACTCAGTGTGCAATTCCCCATCCCGGAGATAACAAGCCCTTACACAGTTTATAAACAAGTATGTATGTCATGCAACCCAAAAACCTAACCATCCGAAACTCCTGATTCTACCCCGTGTGATACCAAACCACTGGTGGTGCCAAACCACTGGTGACCCAAAGTCACAAATAAACATAAGTGGGGCCAACCCACTGTGGTGCCAAACCACTGGTGACAATCCCTTTTAATATAATATGTGGGGCAAACCCACTGTGGTGCCAGACCACTGGGACGAGTCATGAAGATAACATATGTGGTACCAAACCACTGGTGGTGCCAAACCACTGGTGACCCAAAGTCACAAATAATCATATCTTCCCCCTCCTCTCATCATACCCATGCAATATGACATAATAATTCGTGCATGCAGTATGTCATGTATGCTAACATATATCAAATATAAGTATAACATGAATTACCATTATAATCAGATAGACATAAAAAAACATAATCACGCTAATCAACCTCTAAGGGTATAGCTAGCTCTTTATATAGCTAGCTCTTCACCCTTCTTCTTTATATCTTTATATAGCTAGCTCTTCACCCTTCTTCTTTGTATCTTTCTGATGTGGGATCCCTTCGTCAGTAGAGTTTAAATTCAACTAAAACTCTTATCGTCCAATCCGCAAAATAAATACTCCCTTGCTTCTCATGAGATTCGAACCTAGGCTCCCTTGCAACATAATCCACGCCGCTAACCACTTGGCCACAAGCTCATCTTGTGTCTTAAACCATGCGCAATTAAATTTAAACCTATAGCCAAATTCTAAGGTCCAAGTAAAAAGAAAACTAAATTGCAAAAGCCTAGACTTGAACCTTGGACCTCCTTCCTTCCTTGTGGCGTCACCCCCTTGCTCCCTAAATGGCGTCACTTTGCCACTACACCACACACTCCACTTGTGTCATTTTCCTCCAGATTTTATTCTTAAGGCCTACCTGCCAACTTCCAAGGTTTTTTTCACCTAAAACCAAAATTTCCCCAAAGCCAAAGTTCGATCCCGGGACTTCATTGAAGCCCTCTAAGCTTCCAAAATCATTTATCTAATAAGTCCAACTTGTATTTAAGACGATCTCTTGTTCTCCAAAAATTTAAACGCTACTACGCTCAAGGCCCATTGGGCCCCATTCTTCTAGGCCCAATTTCAGGATGTTACAAATCTACCCTCCTTAAAGAAATTTCGTCCTCGAAATTTTCAACTAACTAACAGTCGTACATCCTAACTTCCAACACTACGCCCACGCTGCGCACTCTGATTCTAGTAACTCTAATATACTTTTAACTAGAATTTAGAACTCCTACACATACTCAAAAACACCTAGCCATTAAAACAGACGAATATTTCATACGTAACCACCTCTATATCCAAACATCACATCCAAACCAAACACACAGAATAGATACCAGAAATACAGTATATAACAAAGCAAAGTATCAGAAACTTACAGTGCGGATTGGTGCCGGAGACTCGGGTGCCACACTTCCAGAAAACAGATATATATTTTTCTAAACCATTTTCTGAACCATCCTTTGAAAACATTTTTGAACCCAAACCCACAGCCGAGTTTTTGGAACCTAGGCTCTGATACCATAATTGTAACACCCCAAACCCGGTCAAAACGCTACAATCGAATCTGGTATGTCACAGGGTAAAACGTTTTTGGAAGACAAGTCTGTTGAGTCAATTTGCAAAGAAAACACTTAATCTTATGAAAACCAAAGTTGCGTTAAGTAGTTTATTAAAATCATCTCAAAGTTTGTTTTAAAGAGAATCGAGTTGACTTATCGTTGTTACAAGTTCACTTATTTACCCGATGGTAAAGTTTAGGAAAAATCTCGAAATTTATTAAGGTTGTGAATACATTCATTTTATAATTTCTTTACTTGTTAGTCATGCTTTAATGTTTAACACAAATTCAAATAAATAATTAAACCCAAAGCAAAATATAGATGGCCTTATTACACAACCAAAACCCCAAAATTTAAAACAAAGTAAAATCAAAATTTAACCATTTAAAATGAAGCCAACTATTGAGCATGGCCACCTCGAGTCCATCCCGGCTCCATATCCACGATCTAGGAATTATCTGCAAAATGTAAAGGAAGGGGTGAGTCACCGAGACTCAGTGTGCAATTCCCCATCCCGGAGATAACAAGCCCTTACACAGTTCATAAACAAGTATGTATGTCATGCAACCCAAAAACCTAACCATCCGAAACTCCTGATTCTACCCCGTGTGGTACCAAACCACTGGTGGTGCCAAACCACTGGTGACCCAAAGTCACAAATAAACATAAGTGGGGCCAACCCACTGTGGTGCCAAACCACTGGTGACAATCCCTTTTAATATAATATGTGGGGCCAACCCACTGTGGTGCCAGACCACAAGGACGAGTCACGAAGATAACATATGTGGTACCAAACCACTGGTGGTGCCAAACCACTGGTGACCCAAAGTCACAAATAATCATATCTTCCCCCTCCTCTCATCATTCCCATGCAATATGACATAATAATTCGTGCATCCAGTATGTCATATATGCTAACATATATCAAATATAAGTATAACATGAATTACCATCATAATCAGATAGACATAAAAAAACATAATCACGCTAATCAACCTCTAAGGGTATAACCGTAATTTTACCTACCAAGGGCATTTCGTAATTTACCCACCAAGGGCATTTTCGTAATTTACCTTTTAGGGGTATTTTGGTACTTTACCCTTCTAAGGGTATATCAGTAATTTCGCACCTGCAATGGCCTTTCCGAAGGCCTAATGTCGCCCCGAGCGACTCAGCTACCATTTCCGGTTGTACCGGACTATTGGGCCTAAAACCCAATTTTGGCCCATTCGGGCCCATACGCTCGTGTGGCCCACCTAACACAAATCTAGCCACGTATATAAGTTCCACCTAGTCTAGTTCACTTTATACTACACTATCATACAATTTATTCAATTGGGCCCACGGGCCCATTGGCCCACTTCGGCCCATCGCGGCCCTAAGCAGCCTCAACCCACAAGAATACTACTGATGGCCTCAACTATCGCGTCGAAGCCCCACACATGCGCTCGCACGCTCGTGTGGCTACTATTGCCGTGACCGGCACTTTGGCATTTGCCGCTCTACGACTAGGGTAGAGAGAGTTACACACCTGATAGGAATCTGAAGCTGCTAAACCGCGCTCCGAGCACTCCTTTGCCTAACGCCAACCAGGTATGTTAACTCTCCTCCTGGAATGCTCTTTATATAGCTAGCTCTTCACCCTTCTTCTTTGTATCTTTCCGATGTGGGATCCCTTCGTCAGTAGAGTTTAAATTCAACTGAAACTCTTGCCGTCCAATCCGCAAAATAAATACTCCCTTGCTTCTAATGAGATTCGAACCCAGGCTCTCTTGCAACATAATCCACGCTGCTAACCACTTGGCCACAAGCTCCTCTTGTGTCTTAAACCATGCGCAATTAAATTTAAACCTATAGCCAAATTCTAAGGTCCAAGTAAAAAGAAAACCAAATTGCAAAAGCCTAGACTTGAACCTTGGACCTCCTTCCTTCCTTGTGGCATCACCCCCTTGCTCCCTAAATGGTGTCACTTTGCCACTACACCACACACTTCACTTGTGTCATTTTCCTCCACATTTTATTCTTAAGGCCTACCTGCCAACTTCCAGGGTTTTTTTCACCTAAAACCAAAATTTCCCCAAAGCCAAAGTTCGATCCCGGGACTTCATAGAAGCCCTCTAAGCTTCCAAAATCACTTATCTAATAAGTCCAACTTGTATTTAAGATGATCTCTTATTTTCGAAAAATTTAAACGCTACTACGCTCAAGGCCCATTGGGCCCAATTCTTCTAGGCCCAATTTTAGGATGTTACAAGGAAAAAATTTCTTAAGTGCGTAAAAGTTTCCTAATTATCTTTGAAACCTTTTGGAAACATGTTTAGAACATAGTAGGTCCATTATAAGGACGATAGGCATATGAATGGAAAAGTTTTAGCCTGAAGTTGTATAATCGTGTGAGTTAAGTATGGTAACGCCTCGTACCCGGTTCCGGCATAGAATACGACTAAGAGGTGTTACAGCAAGTTTCACACGACTAAGACACACGCCCGTGTTCTAGGCCGTGTAGCACACACGGCTGAGACACACACCCGTGTTCTAGGCCGTGTAGCACACACGGCTGAGACACACACCCGTGTCTCTGCCTGTGTGCTCAATTTTGAGCATTCTATTTTCTCGAATTTTAGGTGCATGGGACACACGGCCTAACTACACGCCCATGTAAGTTTCTAATCCAACGAGCTTCTGATTTACAATAAAACAGGGAAATAAAACTAAGCATAAAATGCTTAGTAAGTTCATATAAGATGGTACTTAACTTACCATTCAATCTATTTTGAGGTAACTATGTAAGGCACATTTCAAGCCCTACACATATCCTCATTGCCTTTGTTAGTCATATATTCCATAATAACATCAAAAACATGTATGGGCTCAATAACAATCAAGTTTCCATGCACATATGCTTTCCACAACATGTATAAATCACATTGCTATGTCTCAAGTATAATTTCATATAACACATCTCGAGTTCTGATTATTTAATATAAAAACCTTACACATTTTACTCGAAATGTCAATGTCACACGAGTAGTAGTACACTCAAAGTGTACAAGTCTATGACCAAGGATGAACATATTCATCAAATGAACCCCGTGTACAAATATCATCATCTCATGTTTTCATCTGTCGATTGTCATGTAGCATCATTTTCATGGATTTCAGACAACTATGTGTAATTACTCATTTCTTATTCATATCTTCTCATGTCAAGAACTTTTACCCATTGAATTTATCTAAAATATCGATGGATACACAAGTAGTACACTCGTGGTGTACAAATCAAAATTCGTCAATTCGTATTCAATGGTACCCATAAGGTACTATTTCAAGGAGTACGCTCTAGAGCCACACATGTATACAACAGGATTACCAGTCCAAGCTAAATTGTAACACCCCAAACCCGGCCCAAACACCACGACCGGATCTGGCATGTCACTAAGAAGATTTTATAAAACATGTCACGATTTTGGAAATCATTTGTTGAGTTTAAACATTTATACCGAAAAACTTAATAATTTGATAATGTATATAAGATATGAATTTTAATATGATGCCTTTATGAATTAAAACCGAAGTTTGGTACATGCCTTAATTTCCATTTTTCATCAAATAATTCAAGTGTCTGAAAATAAGCCCAAAAACCGAAAATATAAAGTAAATAGCCCGTGGCCTTATTACAATAAAGTATAATCCAAAATATTAAATATAAATAAACAAAATAATGTCTTTTGCTGAATCTAAATAATATCTCGCATGGCCACCTCGCGCTCCTCTCCAGCCCGGTCCGATGCACTAGGTGCTACCTGTAATTGTTAAATAATAGGGTGAGTCGCGAGACTCAGTGTGCAACCCTCATGCACCATTAGATTTGGGCCTTAACCCCACAGAACATATAACAGAATATAATATATCAGAAAATATGCAAAGCCCAACCCAAATCCTGGGTTTCCATCCGCTACACGCCACCCTTACCTGCCAGTCACACCATTGGGGATTTCTACAATCAACCCACACCGGTACACACCATTGATGGCAGACATGCTGCTTATCGTCAGATCATGGCCGTAGCCACTACAACAGGTCATGGCAAAAGCCACTACAACAGGTCACAGCAGAAGCCGCTACAACATGTCACTGCAGAAGCCGCTACAACAGGTCACTGCAGAAGCCGCTACAACAGAACACTTCCCCTTTCAATAAACCCAACCCCATGCAATCACAGAAATAGCATACTTATCACAGATGTCACCTTAACAGGAACATTCACTTAGGAATGACAGAGATCACTAACCTGGTGATTTGCTTTTACCCTCCTCGGGTTTCAACCATGATGCCGGGGTTTCGGTATTTATCAGAATATAACAGATTTATAACATGATGCCGGGATTTCAGCATTTATCAGAATATAACAGATTTATAACATGATGCTGAGATTTCGGAATTTATCAAAATATAACAGATTTTTAACATATTTTAACAGGCAATCTAAAGGGTGTGGAAGTGTTACACAACTGATATCGCGTAGTTTTACTCCCTTAGTTAAATCCTTACTATCTGGATCTACAACCCTTAGTCTAAAACCTTGCTCAAAAGTCAGAAGAATACGAAGATTTGGGCTTAATAAATACCCCAAATTTACACGTTAAAAATCAATAGATCTCCTTACCTTGAAATCCCAAAAGTAACACGATTCGAGTGTTACTGAACTCTATCTTAGAAATCTAAGCGAGTGACTCCCCTTTAAATCCCGGAATGCCGCAAATAAGAGAAAAACTTAAGATTAGTTCCTTATAGCCATTCGGCTAGAGTCCCTAAAAAGTCGAAAAAGATTGAAATCTTATGAATCACTACTTACCTTTAGTTTCCTTCGAGATTTGGCACAAGCAGATACCTCAGAGAGAATTCGGCAAACACATGAGATGAGATCTAAGGATTTCGGCTTTTATGGAAATCCCGGAAAAGATGAACTGATGCGTTTTCAGCTTTTAGAAGATCTGAATAGAGTGTTTCGGCTTTGGCTTAGAAAGGAAGTAAAAAGAAATCTTAGAGATTTTGGCTAAAATATTTGAAAGAGATGAGAAAGAGATTGTCAGAGAGTTCGGCCAAAAAGGGAAAAGGAAAAGAAAGAAAGTTGAGAGGGAGAATGGAGTGGAGGTTTTGGCAGAGAAAAGAAAAAAGATGAAGAGAACTATACAGCAAATTTCGGCACAAGGAAAGAAGAAAAGAGTAGGGTTCAATTGCTAGAATTGATGAAATATCCCCCCTATTTATTGAAATTTCGGCACTTACCTAACCTTGCAGATAAATCCTATCTTTTCTCCTTTATCTTAATCTACTAACTCATCCAAAAGAGACTTAATTAGCTCCAACTCCTTCCTCCTTTATCAGCTTATTATCCACAAATTAAAAAATTAAAATTTGCCTAAATTATAGCCTTGTGCCGTCCCCCCTAGCTCCTCTTTAAATGCCGAATTTAGCCCAAAAACATGGGCTCCAAGTGGCCAAAACTTGGGCCTCCTCCTTTGCCAGTGACGCCAACTCCCTTCCCTCTTAGTGGCGCCATTTTGCCACTGGGCCACTGAAACACCCCACTCCCGGCCCACGAGCCTTGACCAGATCTGGTATGTTCCCCGGTGTAAACCGTTTCAAATTCTTTTATGACTTAGAAAAAACTTGGGTGTTTTGAAAGAAAGTTTGTTTTGGGTTGGGCTTGAGTTGAAAACGAGTTTATTTGAGGTGACAAAATATTTAGAGTTTATTTGAAAATAAATTTCACTTGATCTTTAATTAATAAAAATTTGTATCGTAATAAATAAAGGAAAAATAAAGTAGTTCAACTATGGCCTTATTACATCAAATAATTCCCAAAAATGAATTAAAGTGCTGAAATAAAATAAAAGTCCAAATAATAAAATTTTCCTTGCTGTGCATGGCCACCTTTAAGCTCCTGCCGATCCGGTCCATTACTGATCATCACCTGGAAGAAAAAGTTCCCCAACGGGGTGAGTCAAACAGACTCAATGTGTACACAAACACTAAGTCTTAACATTTCAGGCATGCATTATCATATCACATACATATTCAAATAACAGGTAAAAATAATGATGCAATCCAAACCCAAACCTAGTTAGCCATCCGCTACACTTCCCCGTACCAACCTGTACACCGTGGGGACTACTAAGTTGACCCTCCTTCCGCTACACTCCATCGAAGGCAGTCGCTGCAGTCGACGTGCTCATCGCCCTTATAAAATTCATGGTCTTAGGTCACCACATTCAGATTTCGTGGTCTTAGGTCACCACATTCAGATTATCGCGGTCTTAGGTCACCGCATTCAGATTTCGTGGTCTTAGGTCACCACATTCAGATATCGTGGTCTTAGGTCACCACATTCACTTCCCCTTTTCATATAACCCGAATGCCCCATATCATACATATCATGCACATCATGCCTTAATTCACATTCTTATCACTTCTTCATATGTTACAAATAACATATATTCATAATCCTAGTAAAAGTAGGAAACGTACCTGAGTAATTTGTACCATTGCATGGTACTTTAGCCATATTTTCACATTCTTAATAACACATTTAATTTAAAACATAGCCATGAACATATTAAAGCTTAGGGTAGGGTACACACCTGATTCGCTTAAGGTTTCCAATCCAAATCCCGAAAAGCTTGATCTAAGGCCTTAGATCTTAAATCTCTACATTTAATCAATCATTTAATACTTAGTAAAGAGCCATTCGGCCATAAATCCAAATCCTAGTAGGATTAGTACACTAAAACTTACCTTGGTGTCGAATTGACTATAGTCAAATCCCGAAACTTCACAGAGTTGTCCCCTTGCAATCGGCTAGGCACTAAAATCACTTAACTAATTAGTTTCGGCTTTTAAACGAAATAAGAAATAGATATTCATACCAAAATAAGCCTTGGCCGAATGCTATAGACACTTGCCTTGTGGATTTTAAATCCCGAAACTCACCGAATAACTAGGGAACACGCGGCCTATGGTGTACCTTCGGGGAAAGAACTTCTCCTTCCTTGTAGTTGACACTTAGTAAATCCTGAAAGATCTCCTCAAGGTTTCGGCAACAAGAATATTGATGGGATTAGTCCTAGATTTTCGACAAATCTAAAAGAAAAGAATAGAAATCAAACTTGTTCTTACCTTTGAAGAAATCGACAGCACCTAAGCTTGAAGCCACTTGAGATATTCGGCTATGGCCTTAAAAGGCTTACTTCCGGCTTTTAGAAAGAAAAGAGAAGGGAGAATAAAGATGGAGGATTCGGCTAGAACACAAGGTATTTCGGCTTTGGCTAACAAAGAGAAAAAGAATAAAAACTGTAGGAAATTCGACAGAGAGAGGAGAATTTGTTTAAGAAATTCGGCAAAGGAAAAGTGAATGAATGAATGACCTCTCTTTTCCTTTTATAGTCGAATTTACTAGCTAGAGTCCCTTACTTGGCCACCACTCTTCTATTTTGATAGCTTTATCCCTTGAATTATCACTTTATTAAAAGAATTTAATCCAACAATTATCTCTTGAAAACTATGATAAATAAATCCCTTATTTATCCATCATTTAGCCGAATTTTAAAGAGAATAAAACTCCTAAAATATAGCCTTGTGCCGTCCACCTCTCTACTCCTTGTAGCAAAATAAAATTTCTTTTATTTGCTTTCCATGTGACTCGAACTCAGGCCCACTTGCATAGCTTGTGGCGTCACCTACCTGGGCCTTAAGTGATATCTTCAGGCCAATTTTCCAAGCCTGTTTGTGTGTCAAATTCCTCCTGTTACTTTTCTTAAGGCCACCTTGCCTTAGTTTCCTCTTTTTAACCTTTAAAACTTGACATTTCTTTACATTTCCAAGTTTCCAAAAATTTTCGTTTGCCTCCTTTGAACTTAACATTTCCTTACATTTCCAAGTTTCCCGAAATGTTCACTTTCCTCTTTTAAACTTAACATTTCCATACATTTCCAGATTTCCAAAAACGTTCAAAACACATTCATAACACATAAGACATGTCATTTCGTACAATTAAACCGAAAATGCATAGGCCCTTTTCAGGATGTTATAGTTCTACCCCCTTAAAATAATTTCGTCCTCGAAATTACTTACTAACGAATAGTCGTACTTCCTAGCTCACCACACTGCTGCGCACTCTGATCTTAAGAAACTATCATACTTTCTAGGCACATTCTCTTAGTTTACAATCAAGGTTCCATACACCTTACTAGCCACATAAGAACGAACTGACTTTACAACGAACAAGGCAATTAAGGTATTCCAGAACCACGTCCCCTAGAGCTCATTTCTACGATCGTGCTTTAATCTAATTAAGAAATTTTATGAATTAGCCTTTATTCCACTGATTACCCGCGAAGAAGTTTTATGAAAAGAATTTTAGAAGTGGTTCTTTCGTATTCATACATGCATACAGTCTTTACATTCATACATTCATCAATCAATTATGAACTTTCGTTCATTCAGAGAAATGTTGTAGTTTTCATTGTTGCTGTTTTTCCACTACCCAGGGGTATTTTCGTAATTTGCCCTACAGGGGTATTTTCGTAATTTTTTTTTTCAAAAATAGGGTTCCTTGTGGATTTTGTCAATAAGGGTATTTTGGTAATTTTGCATTCCTGGGGTATTTTTGGAAATTTTGAAATTCCAGGGGTATTTCAGTAAATTTTTACAAATCAGGGTAAATTTGTAAAGTTTAATAATTCAGGGGTATTTCAAAATTTATAAAACTTGAGGGTTATTTTTGAGAATTTTGTTTTCCAAATCAGTGATGTTGCAAAAATTTTGGAAATCAGGGTCATTTTGGTAATTTTGTAAGTTATGGGCAATTTCGTAAATTTTCCAAGTTGGAGTATTTTAATATTTCGCAGAAGTAGAGTTTTTGGACTTGTTATAAAGTAATGAATTTTTTTTAATAAGAACTGTGGGTATTTTGGAAATTTCATAAACCAAGGGCATTTTTGTAATTTTACCACCAGGGATATTTTAGTAATTTTGTAAATCAAGAAATATTTCAGAAAAATTTTATGGGATAGCTTGTATAAATCAAAAGGGTAATTTAGTCATTTTAAAACTAGGGTTTCCATAAAAATGTGGCTAATCCCTTTCGGGTTTTAGTTAGAGGTTTAGCCTATGAATAAGTCCTCTTGGTTAGGGTGAACCGAAGCTACGCACCAGGTAGGATTCCTGCGAAGAGGAGGTGAGTCACTAGGACTGCTTAAATACCAGGCTCTTCCGGATCCAATCCTAGACATGCGCACAATGGTTGCCACACCCTAACTCGGCGACTTAGCCATAGGTTTGTTTAATTAAGCATTAAGTCTTATGTAATAGTTGGGGTAAACTAGTCCTAGGGTTCAAATACTTATCATGCTAGTCTACGTTCCATTCCATTTCCACCCTTCTACAGTTCACAATAGATATCACACAAAGGTTAGGGGTACTTACCTGGTGGACTTCGGGTCGGAGACTTAGGTGCCATGCCAGAAAACCTGCTTACTTCCAAAAATATTTTCATAAAACTCATTTGGGCTCGATTTGAAAATGTTTTGGGCCTTAGACCACAGGCCGAGAGTTTAAAACTGGGCTCTGATACCAAATTGAAACACCCTACACCCGGCCCACGAGCCTTGACCAGATCTGGTATGTTCCCCCGTGTAAACCGTTTCAAATTCTTTTGTGACTTAGGAAAAACTTGGGTGTTTTGAAAGAAAGTTTGTTTTTGGTTGGGCTTGAGTTGAAAACGAGTTTATTTGAGGTGACAAAATATTTAGAGTTTATTTGAAAATAAATTTCACTTGATCTTTAATTAATAAAAATTTGTACCGTAATAAATAAAGGAAAAATAAAGTAGTTCAAATATGGCCTTTGTAACACCCTAGTTCTAGGCGTTATGCATTTAGGGCATAACTCAGGTGTTGGCAGACTTCAGTGTGTGTTTGGGTGAGGTTTAGGGGTCTTGAGAACTCTAGGGGGTAGTGAGATGCCTTAAGAAATTTTTGGTTTTTAGTGTTAAGAAGGGGAGCTTGGCAATGGGGGGCCTTAAGAGAATTATTTGGGAGGTTTAGACACAAGGGAAAGGCTTGGTAGAGTGGCAAGGGAGACGCCACTGAGGCTTTAGAAGGTGACGTCACAAGGGGAAGCAGGGGAGCCTATGTTCGAGTCGCGGAATCTCCTTTTTGCTCTTTGTTTTGGACGGCAAGAGGAGGAGAGAAATGCTCAATTTTCATTTTTGGATAATAAGGATATTATTAAGATTTTAAGTGATTTTTTTATGTGAATAATCTTTAAAGGGTGGCAAAGAGGAAAAGAAGGAATTTGACTTGTTCAAATTCTTTTGAATATTTTCAAATGGTTGGTCATGAGGGAATTAAGGTGTTGGCCGAATTTGAACTCCTTGGAGAGGAGTGGACGGCATGGGAGCTATGTAGGGGGGAGGCCGAATTTCCTAGTCTTTTACCTGTTTTCGACTAGCATTCTTCTCACCTCTCATCTTTTCTTTTTCATTCTTTTCCATTCTCTCTCAAAACCGAAACCTTCATTGCCATCTTCTTCATTTTCCTCTTTTTGGATCCTTGACCGAATCACTCACCTTCTCATCCCTCTCTTCTCTACTCCATTATTGCTAAACCGAAGTATTCTTCCCTCACACTTTTCTTTTCTCTCCTCAAACCCTCTTTGGCCGAAACTCCTATCTCCTTTTCATTGTGTTTCTTTCTTTGTTAGCCGAAACTACCCCTACCTTTGTGCCGAATTTCTCTTCTCCTATCTTGAAGCACTTTGGCCGAATATCAAGAGTAGCATAGGTCTCTTCGGGTCTTCTCTGTCAATCGATTTGGGAAAGGTAAGGGTGTTAGCCGAATGCTTATTTTTGTTCCTCTCTTGTTCTCTGTCGATTTGGGTGGATGAGAAAGGGCCAAGGTATATGATGGTGTGGCTAATCATGTTGGAACCCATTCTATCTAGGTACTTTGGAATTTGAAGTATTCAATCAAGCCTCCTTTTGTTAGCAATCGAACTTGGTAAGTGGTGGTAAGGATCTCTTTTAATAAGTTATGTATTCAGTATTCGATTAAGCCTAAGGTTATTAAGTGAATGATGCTAAGGCCGATTGTAGGGGAGGAGAGCTTAACGCAAGGGACCTATTCAGGAGGCATATAGTCAGCATTTGCAGAATGATCTACCAAGGATTCGAGTGTGTTTTGGTAAGGAGCATTTGGTAGGTTTTGATAGTTGGATTTATAATTTGGAGGTTTAACCGGTTTACCTGATTAAAGCGTTTTGATGGAGGCATCAACCAGTCAAGGAGGGCAAGGGAAAGTCCCTATCCCGAAGTTCAAGAAAAGAGCGGTCTCAGCGGTTCGGGATTGGCCACCAGGGTGTGGGCCAGCAGCAGGAGAGAGCTATAGGCAGATAGCCGTAGTCTCGCTTAGCGATAGCGTTGGGATCGAGAGTCTAGAACTCCAAGTGATTAGGTGCGTAATCACCGCACTGTTTCTCCAGTTAGTTGTTTATTAATGTATATACATGGGTATGATGTGTGGTAGCCGATCAGAATGGCT
This sequence comes from Gossypium australe, assembly GCA_005393395.2. Lineage (NCBI taxonomy): Eukaryota > Viridiplantae > Streptophyta > Magnoliopsida > Malvales > Malvaceae > Gossypium > Gossypium australe. Next base: position 127,538,101 of record CM016616.1, on the reverse strand, counting down.
TAAGTGGTGAGAACCCATGTTTTGGTTAATCAGATGTCAGGTGAGTAGTTTGTTATATTAAGTTATTTATGATGTATATATATATATATATATATATATGATTTGGTAATTAACATGTGATGTATGCTTATTTGCTATGTTGAACTGACATGTTACACTTATACATATGCATGGGGGTTGGATTTGATCACAGAAGGACGGAGAGTACATATTTATGTGCGTGGTCTAATGCTAGCCTCGGGCTACATTAGCACTTGATGATTAGCTGTGTGCTACATCAAGGGAGATGTTGGCTAGGTGCCCATCTCGGCGGTTGATGGCTGTGTGCATCACCGTAGACGGATGACCGTTGGGATCACGATGTGATCGGTGGCTCAGCCACAGCCTTGTGCAGCAGGTCTGTCGAGGTAAGATATGTGGGATCACTCGATTGTGATCGGTGGATTAGCCACGGCCTTGAGCAGGGAGTCTGCTAAGGTTGGTGTAATGGACGGACCTAGGTTGGGCTGTGATGCATGATTGCATGAATGGTTCGTGGAGGGTATGGATATGGGCCAAGCCCATACGTGTGGAACATGTGTTATGATTATGCACTGAGTCTGTGGACTCACTCAATTATTTTCTTAACCATTTCAGGTGATGCGTAATGTTGGACCGGGTTAGGAGAGGATGCAAGGTGGCCCATGCAGAAGAAGAAGTTTAAATATTTTAAGTTTTTTTTTTATATTAAGTACTTGGTTTTAAGTATTGGTTATAATAAGGGCCTTATTATTATTATTATTATGGTATTATTTTATTTTTATTTCAGTTATGACCTGATTAAATGAATCAATACATGAAGAATGTTTTATTGCTAGCAAACTATTTATTCGATATGTATGCATAATAAAGGCTTTAACCCAAATATTTTTTATAACAACAAAGTTTATTTATTATTTTAAATGGACATGGTTTTCAAGAGATAATAAATTTTGATGTTTTATTCTAAAGTCAAAAAGATTTTTAACCGTCTTTCAGCAGTGACATAACCAGATCCGGTCAGGGCTCGTGGGCCGGGTTTGGGGGTGTTACAAATTGGTATCAGAGCCCGGTTCAAAACTCGGCTTTGAGGGTTTTGGGCCCAAAAACGTTTTTATGGGTTTTTTGAAAATATGGGCTTTTATAAAAAGTTTTCAAGTTATTCTGGCATTGCACCTGTACCTCCGGCCCGAAGTCCACCAGGTAAGTACTTCGGACTTTTGTAGTGATTTGTATATATGAATTGTTATGGGTTTATTTGGGCTCGTAAATTAGAATATTAGGGTTATTGGACCCTAGGATTAGTTTACTCAAACATATGCATAAGACTTTAATTGATTATTAAACAAACCTGTGAAGCAAGTCGCCGAGTTAAGGTGTGGTAACCTTGGTGCGCATGTCGAGGATTGGATCCGGAAGAGCTTGGTACTTAAGCAGTCCTCGTGACTCACCTCCTCTTCGCAGGAATCCTACCTGGTGCGTAGCTACGGTTCACCTTAACCAAGAGGACTTGTTAATAGGCTAAACCAATTATTAAAACCCAAGTGGGATTTAGCCTTACTGTTTTAAAACCCTTAGTTTTGAAAATTTTTCAAACTTACCCCTTTGGTTTGTAAACCCTAAAATTGATTTTGAAAGACGTTTTCTCGATTTACAAAACTACCCAAAATGCCCCTAGTGGCAAGATTACAAAAATGCCCCTATATTGTAAAATTACCGTACTACTCTCAACTTTTGTTAAAATCGTTTTACTTTACAAAATATCAAAATCTCGAGTTTCAAAACATCAAGATACCCTGGTTTGGAGGAATTTACAAAATTACCCCTAGGTTAGGAATGAAACTTTGCTTGATCGAAAGAACTACTTCTGGAAACTGTTATTCATAAAATTTGCTCGTGGTTAAACAGTGAAACAAAATTTCTAATTCATAAAACTTTTTAAACAGATTAAGTCGCGACGCTAGATATGAGTTCTAGGGGGCGTGGTCGCAATACTCGTGGACGTGGTAGAGGTAGGATGGCAGTATCGGAACCAGTTGGGTCTGGCCATGGGTCAGGAAGCAATGTGCCGCCACCACTAGCTGTTGAGGGTGAACATCAGGATCAGACAGAAGGAGACGACGCAGTATCGCAGGCTATGCTGTGGGTGCTTGAGTTAGTGGCAGGAGCCAATGTAGGCAGTGGGACTCGGAAGTCAGTGGCCGAAAGACTTAGGTCGAATGGAGCTGAGGTTTTCAGAGGAGTGTCTGGGGTAGCTCCGAACGTGGCAGAGTACTGGCTAGAGGCAGTCGAAAGGATTATGGACGACTTAGACTTAACTGCTGAGGAGAAGCTTAAGGGTGCTGTTTCGTTGCTACGGGATGAGGCTTACCAGTGGTGGCTCACGGTTAAGGAAGGTACCCCTGCGGATCGAGTGGACTGGGGTTACTTTAAGATCAAGTTCGAAGGAAAGTATGTCGGAGCTAGCTATGTGGACGCTCAGAGGAAGGCGTTCCTCAATTTGGTGCAAGGAAGCAAGTCGATAGCGGAGTATGAGGCTGAGTTTCTGCGTTTGAGTCGGTATACGCGGGGCATCGTGGTGACCGATTATGAGAGATGCGTCAGATTTGAAGATGGACTGCGGGATGAACTGCGGGTTTTGATTACTCCGCAACGAGAAAGGGACTTCGCCTTTTTAGTGGAGAAAGCTCGGATAGCTGAAGAGGTCAAGAGGACTGAGAGGCAGAATAGAGATAGAGAAAGGAACCGGGATAAGAGGAGTTCGGGTCCGTCTGAATCGTTTGAGAGATTCCAGAAAAGACCGAGGGTTGAGACTTTTGCTCGTATTTCTAAGCCAGCTGCTGGGAATCTGGATCGTCCATGTGCTCGGTGTGGAAGATACCATGTTGGCGAGTGCTGGAATCGGGATCGAGAATGCTTCAGATGCAAGTCTAAGTCTCATCTGATTAAAGATTGTCCTCAGGATCCGAATAGGACTTGGACATTAGGCCAGGGTTATGAGCAGCCGGGCAGAGGTGGTCAGCAGGCGACAAGGGGTCGTGGTCCGAACCATGGGGGGAATGGTTCCGGCCGAGGTCGTGGAGCTTTAGGCTGCGGTAATGGTGGCACTGAGGCAAGATAGCCAGATTTGGTTTAGGCAGTTCGTCGGAGAGAGGATAGTGATACGCCAGATATGTCAGCGGGTAAGTTTCTGATGCCTGGAATATTCTTTATGGTTTTGTTCGCTATAGTGGCAGTATGTTTTTGTTGCTAGTGAAGTATCCAGAACCTTGAGTGTGGACTGGGGAATTGTGCCTAGAAATATGATAGCTCTTTGAGATCGGAGTGCGCAGCTATAGCATAGTGTGGTGTTAGTTTAGCCAAGTAATTTTGAGGATGAAATTATTTTAAGGAGGGTAGAATTGTAACACCCTAGTTCTAGGGGTTATGCATTTAGGGCATAACTCAGGTGTTGGCAGACTTCAGTGTGTGTTTGGGTAAGGTTTAGGGGTCTTGAGAACTCTAGGGGGTAGTGAGATGCCTTAAGAAATTTTTGGTTTTTAGTGTTAAGAAGGGGAGCTTGGCAATGGGGGGCCTTAAGAGAATTATTTGGGAGGTTTAGACACAAGGGAAAGGCTTGGTAGAGTGGCAAGGGAGACGCCACTGAGGCTTTAGAAGGTGACGTCACAAGGGGGAGCAAGGGGAGCCTATGTTCGAGTCACGGAATCTCCTTTTTGCTCTTTGTTTTGGACGGCAAAAGGAGGAGAGAAATGCTCAATTTTCATTTTTGGATAATAAGGATATTATTAAGATTTTAAGTGGTTTTTTTATGTGAATAATCTTTAAAGGGTGGCAAAGAGGAAAAGAAGGAATTTGACTTGTTCAAATTCTTTTGAATATTTTCAAATGGTTGGTCATGAGGGAATTAAGGTGTTGGCCGAATTTGAACTTCTTGGAGAGGAGTGGACGGCATGGGAGCTATGTAGGGGGGAGGCCGAATTTCCTAGTCTTTTACTTGTTTTCGGCTAGCATTCTTCTCACCTCTCATCTTTTCTTTTTCATTCTTTTCCATTCTCTCTCAAAACCGAAACCTTCATTGCCATCTTCTTCTTTTTCCTCTTTTTGGATCCTTGACCGAATTACTCACCCTCTCATCCCTCTCTTCTCTACTCCATTATTGCTAAACCGAAGTATTCTTCCCTCACACTTTTCTTTTCTCTCCTCAAACCCTCTTTGGCCAAAACTCCTACCTCCTTTTCATTGTGTTTCTTTCTTTGTTGGTCGAATCTACCCCTACCTTTGTGCCAAATTTCTCTTCTCCTATCTTGAAGCACTTTGGCCGAATATCAAGAGTAGCATAGGTCTCTTCGGGTCTTCTCTGTCAATCGATTTGGGAAAGGTAAGGGTTTTAGCCGAATGCTTATTTTTGTTCCTCTCTTGTTCTCTGTCGATTTGGGTGGATGAGAAAGGGCCAAGATATATTGATGGTGTGGCTAATCATGTTGGAACCCATTCTATCTAGGTACTTTGGAATTTGAAGTATTCAATCAAGCCTCCTTTTGTTAGCAATCGAACTTGGTAAGTGGTGGTAAGGATCTATTTTAATAAGTTATGTATTTAGTATTCGATTAAGCCTAAGGTTATTAAGTGAATGATGCTAAGGCCGATTGTAGGGGAGGAGAGCTTAACGCAAGGGACCTATTCAGGAGGCATATAGTCAGCATTTGCAGAATGATCTACCAAGGATTCGAGTGTGTTTTGGTAAGGAGCATTTGGTAGGTTTTGATAGTTGGATTTATAATTTGGAGGTTTAACCGGTTTACCTGATTAAAGCGTTTTGATGGAGGCATCAACCAGTCAAGGAAGGCAAGGGAAAGTCCCTATCCCGAAGTTCAAGAAAAGAGGGGTCTCAGCGGTTCGGGATTGGCCACCGGGGTGTGGGCCAGCAGCAGGAGAGAGCTATAGGCAGATAGTCGTAGTCTCGCTTAGCGATAGCGTTGGGATCGAGAGTCTAGAACTCCAAGTGATTAGGTGCGTAACCACCGCACTGTTTCTCCGGTTAGTTGTTTATTAATGTATATACATGGGTATGATGTGTGGTAGCCGATCAGAATGGCTTAAGTGGTGAGAACCCATGTTTTGGTTAATCGGATGTCAGGTGAGTAGTTTGTGATATTAAGTTATTTATGATGTATATATATATATATATGATTTGGCAATTAACATGTGATGTATGCTTATTTGCTATGTTGAACTGACATGTTACACTTATACATATGCATGGGGGTCGGATTTGATCACAGAAGGACGGAGAGTACATATTTATGTACGTGGTCTAATGCTAGCCTCGGGCTACATTAGCGCTTGATGATTAGCTGTGTGCTACATCAAGGGAGATGTTGGCTAGGTGCCCATCTCGGCGGTTGATGGCTGTGTGCATCACCGTAGACGGATGACCGTTGGGATCACGATGTGATCGGTGGCTCAGCCACGGCCTTGTGCAGTAGGTCTGCCGAGGTAAGATATGTGGGATCACTCGATTGTGATCGGTGGATTAGCCACGGCCTTGAGCAGGGAGTCTGCTAAGGTTGGTGTAATGGACGGACCTAGGTTGGGCTGTGATGCATGATTGCATGAATGGTTCGTGGAGTGTATGGATATGGGCCAAGCCCATACGTGTGGAACATGTGTTATGATTATGCACTGAGTCTGTGGACTCACTCAATTATTTTCTTAACCGTTTCAGGTGATGCGTAATGTTGGACCGGGTTAGGAGAGGATGCAAGGTGGCCCATGGAGAAGAAGAAGTTTAAATATTTTAAGTTTTTTTTTTATATTAAGTATTTGGTTTTAAGTATTGGTTGAAATAAGGGCCTTATTATTATTATTATGGTATTATTTTATTTTTATTTCAATTATGACCTGATTAAATGAATCAATACATGAAGAATGTTTTATTGCTAGCAAACTATTTATTCGATATGTATGCATAATAAAGGCTTTAACCCAAATATTTTTTATAACAACAAAGTTTACTTATTATTTTAAATGGACATGGTTTTCAAGAGATAATAAATTTTAATGTTTTATTCTAAAGTCAAAAAGATTTTTAACCGTCTTTCAGCAGTGACATAACCAGATCCGGTCAGGGCTCGTGGGCCGGGTTTGGGGGTGTTACAGCCTTATTACATCAAATAATTCCCAAAAATGAATTAAAGTGCTTAAATAAAATAAAAGTCCAAACAATAAAATTTTCCTTGCTGTGCATGGCCACCTTTAAGCTCCTGCCGACCCGGTCCATTACTGATCATCACCTGGAAGAAAAAGTTCCCCAACGGGGTGAGTCAAACAGACTCAATGTGTACACAAACAATAAGTCTTAACATTTCAGGCATGCATTATCATATCACATACATATTCAAATAACAGGTAAAAATAATGATGCAACCCAAACCCAAACCTAGTTAGCCATCCGCTACACTTCCCTGTACCAACCTGTACACCGTGGGGACTACTAAGTTGACCCTCCTTCCGCTACACTCCATCGAAGGCAGTCGCTGCAGTCGACGTGCTCATCGCCTTTATAAAATTCGTGGTCTTTGGCCACCACATTCAGATTTCGTGGTCTTAGGTCACCACATTCAGATTATCGCGGTCTTAGGTCACCGCATTTAGATTTCGTGGTCTTAGGTCACCACATTCAGATATCGTGGTCTTAGGTCACCACATTCACTTCCCCTTTTCATATAACCCGAATGCCCCATATCATACATATCATGCACATCATGCCTTAATTCACATTCTTATCACTTCTTCACATGTTACAAATAACATATATTCATAATCCTAGTAGGAGTAGGAAACGTACCTGAGTAATTTGTACCATTGCATGGTACTTTAGCCATATTTTCACATTCTTAATAACACATTTAATTTAAAACATAGCCATGAACATATTAAAGCTTAGGGTAGGGTACACACCTGATTCGCTTAAGGTTTCCAATCCAAATCCCGAAAAGCTTGATCTAAGGCCTTAGATCTTAAATCTCTACATTTAATCAATCATTTAATACTTAGTAAAGAGCCATTCGGCCATAAATCCAAATCCTAGTAGGATTAGTACACTAAAACTTACCTTGGTGTCGAATTGACTATAGTCAAATCTCGAAACTTCGCAGAGTTGTCCCCTTGCAATCGGCTAGGCACTAAAATCACTTAACTAATTAGTTTCAGCTTTTAAACGAAATAAGAAATAGATCTTCATACCAAAGTAAGCCTTGGCCGAATGCTATAGACACTTGCCTTGTGGATTTTAAATCTTGAAACTCACCGAATAACTAGGGAACACGCGGCCTATGGTGTACCTTCGGGAAAAGAACTTCTCCTTCCTTGTAGTTGACACTTAGTAAATCCCGAAAGATCTCCTCTAGGTTTCAGCAACAAGAATATTGATGGGATTAGTCCTAGATTTTCGACAAAACTAAAAGAAAAGAATAGAAATCAAACTTGTTCTTACCTTTGAAGAAATCGACAGCACCTAAGCTTGAAGCCACTTGAGATATTCGGCTATGGCCTTAAAAGGCTTACTTCCGGCTTTTAGAAAGAAAAGAGAAGGAAGAATAAAGATGGAGGATTCGGCTAGAACACAAGGTATTTTGGCTTTGGCTAACAAAGAGACGAAAAATAAAAACTGTAGGAAATTCGGCAGAGAGAGGAGAATTTGCTTAAGAAATTCGGCAAAGGAAAAGTGAATGAATGAATGGCCTCTCTTTTCCTTTTATAGCCGAATTTACTAGCTAGAGTCCCTTACTTGGCCACCACTCTTCTATTTTGATAGCTTTATCCCTTGAATTATCACTTTATTAAAAGAATTTAATCCAACAATTATCTCTTGAAAACTATGATAAATAAATCCCTTATTTATCCATCATTTAGCCGAATTTTAAAGAGAATAAAACTCCTAAAATATAGCCTTGTGCCGTCCACCTCTCTACTCCTTGTAGCAAAATAAAATTTCTTTTATTTGCTTTCCATGTGACTCGAACTCAGGCCCACTTGCATAGCTTGTGGCGTCATCTACCTGGGCCTTAAGTGATATCTTCAGGCCACTTTTCCAAGCCTGTTTGTGTGTCAAATTCCTCCTGTTACTTTTCTTAAGGCCACCTTGCCTTAGTTTCCTCTTTTTAACCTTTAAAACTTAACATTTCTTTGCATTTCCAAGTTTCCAAAAATTTTCATTTGCCTCCTTTGAACTTAACATTTCCTTACATTTCCAAGTTTCCCGAAATGTTCACTTTCCTCTTTTAAACTTAACATTTCCATACATTTCCAGATTTCCAAAAACGTTCAAAACACATTCATAACACATAAGACATGTCATTTCGTACAATTAAACCGAAAATGCATAGGCCCTTTTCAGGATGTTACAGCCACAAGCCCAATCTTGATTTTTTAACATAGATAACTATCTTTAAAACTTATAATGCCCAAACAGAATATTTTAACTGAGGTCTCAGCCCATTCCTGAGCCCAATTAATACTTCAATTCTCAATTTAACATATTTAAGTATTCATTACAAAAAATGCACAGGCTCTAAAATTCAAGATGTTACATAAATCTTTTTTATGACATATGCGCTAAGGAGCTTGATTTGGATTACCCGTCTGGGCTAAATCCAATCCATAACATATGCTCGAGAGGACTTATATCAGGATTACTTGTCTGTGCTAAATCCTTTCTATAATGAAGTCAATAGGATTTCTCGTCCAAGCAAAATCTTGTCAGTAACAAATGCAGGACCTCTTTCATTTTGGGAAATCACATATCCATCGATTTTCCATTTTATTCAACCGGGATTTAAATATTTTTCTCAAGCATTATTGGGCTTGTGGTTATTTCATACATCCACAACATTCATATAATTCAAATAAACGCATTCCACATTCATTTCAAGCATATAAGTAACATTTTTATCGTTTATCCTATTTCGGGCATTATCATTTAATTTAAACAATTTCATTTATCGGGCTTGATCGGATATGTAATCAATTCACATATTTATGACATTTTTACAATTTACATAAACACAATCAATGCAAGCATGTAAATAAACACAATTTAGTTACACGAACTTACCTTGACAATGTTCTTGTATGTAAAATCTACTAATCTGACATTTTCCTCTTTCCTCGTTCTAACTTCGAATTTGGTCTATCCTAATCTATAGAGTAAGTTTCACATCAATTTATCATATTTCTTATTCAAGTGGACTAAATTTTTATTCTAGGCAAAATTAACATTTTTCTCCTAACTTTTTTATAAATTCCCATTTCGTCCCTAGGCTTTGTAACATCCTGAAAAAGGCCTATGCATTTTCGGTTTAATTGTACGAAATGACATGTCTTAATTATTATGAATAAATTTTGAATATTTTTGGAAACCCGGAAATGTATGGAAACGATTTAGAAATGAACATTTTGGAAACCTGAAAATGTATGGAAATGTTAAGTTTACAAATGGAAAGTGAACATTTTTGGAAACTAGGAAATGATTTGGAAATGATTCAAAAGAGGAAAGTGAACATTTCTGGAAACTTGGAAATGTAAGGAAATGTCAAGTTTAAAGAGCCAAACGAAAATTTTTGGAAACTTAGAAATGACTTAGAAATGTCGAGTTTTAAAGTTTAAAAGAAGAAACTGAGGCAAGGTGGCCTTAAGAGAAAAAAATATGTGGAATTTGACACACAAACGGGCTTGGAAAAGTGGCCTGAAGATGCCACTTAGGGCCTCTAGAAATGGCGCCACATGCAAGGGTGTTGGGCCTGAGTTCGAGTCACATGGGAAGCAAATAAAAGAAGTTTTATTTTTGCTTCTAGATGCACAGAGGTGGACAGCACAAGGCTTGCAACAGAGGAGTTTTATCCTCTTTAAAATTCGGCTAATAAGGATAAATAATGGATTTTTTTTATTTTAGATTATTTTTCAAGGAGATAATAAAGGATTATTCTTTAATTATTAAGGAGATAAATGTTGGATAAATTCTTTTATTTTGTGATAATTAAAGGATAAAGCTATCAAATAAAGAAGAGTGGTGGCCAAGTAAGGGATTCTAAGGGATAAATTCGGCTATAAAAGAAAGAACATAGGGCTACTCATCAATTTTCTTCCTCCTCTTTCTTTGCCAAATTCCCTAGCCTCTCTTCTCTCCTCTTTTGCTTTTGTCTAGCCGAATTCCTCTTCACCCTTAGTTCCCCTTGCCGATTTTCTTCAAGATCATATCCCTTCTCTTCTCATAGTTTTCTTTCAAAAGCCGAAACTAGGTAATTGTTAGAACCTAGCCGATTGTTCACTAAAGCCAAAGCCGAATCTTTGTTGTGACAGAAGGGTGTTACCGATTTCATCCATAGAGGTAAGATCAACTGTTATTTGATTTCCAATCTCTCCTTTTTAGCCGAAATATAGGAATCTAACTCCTTTAGGATTCCATGGCCAAAACTTTGAAGGTGCCTTTTTGGATTTCGGCAGCTGTCGACTACAAGGAAGAATATTTCGGGATTTCTAAGATTAAGGTAAGACATCTGATATTCGGCCATAAGCCATTTAATGATGATTAAGTGTTAGAAATCAATCTAACATGTGCTTATAGGATTTTCGATAGCACTAAGAAAGCAAGGATCTATTTCGGGATTTGGATAATCATCAAATCGGCATCAAAGGTAAGTTTCAAGAATACAAATCCTACTAGGATTTGGTATTATAGCCGAATAGGATTTATGCTAAATAGTAAGTGATTAATCAAATGTAGGGATTAAGGATCTAAGCAGTAGATCAGATTTCGGGATCTCAAGGAATTTATTAAGCGAATCAGGTGTGTAATCCCCACTATCTTTTAATACGTTTTATGGCAATATTTAATATAAGTATGTATAAGAATGTGAATTTGGCTAAGGTACCCTAATGTGGTACAAAGTACTCAGGTACGTTTCCTACTCCTACTAGGATTATGAAATATGTTATATTTTAACATGTGAAAAGTGACATGAATGTGAATTTAAGTATGATATGCATGATATAAATAATATGGGGCATTTGGGTTATATGAAAAAGGGGAAGTGAATGTGATGACTTCGGTCTCACTATCTGAATGTGGTGACTTCGGTCACATTATCTGAAAGTGGTAACTTCAGTTACATTATCTGAATGTGGTGTCTTATGACACAATTATTTAATCTGGTGGCTATACCACGAATTTATATGGGCGATAAGCACGTCGACTGCAGCGACTGCCTTCGATGGTGTGTAGCGGAAGGAGGGTTGACTTAGTAGTCCCCACGGTGTGCTGGTTGGTACGGGGATGTGTAGCGGATGGCATCTAGGTTTGGGTTCAGGGTTGCATCATTATCTTGAATTATTATTATGTGAACATGATATGTATGGTATGCCTAAACCTATTAAATTTTAGTGTTGATTACACATTGAGTCTGTTTGACTCACCCCGTTGGGGAATAATTTTCAGGTGATGAGCAGTAATGGACCGGGTCGGCACGAGCTTAAAGGTGGTCATGCATAGCAGTAAATTACCATTTGGACTTTTATTTTATTTAAGTACTTTAATTTAAACTTTGGGAATTTTTGATATCATAAGGCCTTAGGTGAATTTTCTTTATTTCTTCTTACTTTTATTTAGTTTGTTTACAAACTATTATTTATGGATCAAGTAAAATTATTTCAAAATAATAAACTCCAAAGTGTCTTGTCATCTTAATTAAAAAGGGAGTTTCAATATAGAATTAATTCATTTTCAATTCAAGCCCAACCCAAAAACAATTTTACTTTCAAAACACACAAATTTTTCCTAAGTAACAAAAGAAATTTGAACCGGTTTACTTGAGGAACATACTAGATCCGGTCAAAACTCGTGGGCCGGGTTTGGGGTGTTTCAATTTGGTATCAGAGCCCAGTTTCAAATCCTCGGCCTGAGGTTTAAGGCCCAAAACGTTTTCAAATCGAGCCCAAATGAGTTTTTAAAGATAAGTAGGGTTTTTCTGGCATGGCACCTAAGTCTCCGACCCGCAGTCCACCAGGTAAGTACCCCTAACCATCTGTGTGATTATGTGATTTATAGAAGGGTAGAAAAGGAATGGAACGTAGAATAGAATGATAGGTACTTGAACCCTAGGACTAGTCTACCCCAACTACTACATAAGACTTAAATGCCTAACAAAACAAACCTATGGCTAAGTCAACTGGGTTAGGGTGTCGTAACCTCTGTGCGCATGTCTAGGATTGGATCCGGAAGAGCTTGGTATTTAAGCAGTCCTAGTGACTCACATCCTCTTCGCTGGAATCCTACCTGGTGCGGTTCACCCTAACCAAAAGGACTTAGTGGGTGTGGCAACCTCTGTACGCATGTCTAGGAATGGTTTCAATCGGAACATGGTACTTAAGCAGTCTGTGTGACTCACCTCCTCTCCATTCGAATCCTGCCTGGTGCGTAGCTTTGGTTCACCCTGACCAAGAGGACTCGGTCATGGGCTAAATACAATGACTAAAACCCGAAAGGGAACTAACCGTGTTTTTATGGAAACCCTAATTGTAAAACTCTTAAAAAAATCATATTTTCTTTAATTTGTGAAAACTATTTCTATATAAAAAAAAATTCGGAAAAATTTTTTTCTGAAATTTTAAAAATACCCCTAGTGGTAAAATTACAAAAATGCCCTTGGTTTATAAAATGTCCAACTACCCAACAGTTTTACCAAAAATTTCATTATTTTATAACAAGTCCAAAAACACTAATTTGCAAAATATCAAAATACCTTGATTTTTGAAAAATTACAAAATTGCCCCTAACTTACAAATTACCAAAATGACCCTGATTTCCAAATTTTTGCAACATCACCGTTTTGGAAAGTACAAGTCTCAAAAAGAACTCTCAAAGTTTTGCAATGTTTGGAAATACCCCGGAAATATTAAACTTTATAAATTTACCCTGGTTTATTGCCAAAATACCCCCGAGGTCCAAAATTACCGAAATACCCCCGGATTTCGAAAATTTTCCAAAATACCCCAGGAATTCAAAAATTTCCAAAATACTTTTTGACAAAATCACTAAGGAACTTTTTCTTTTGAAAAATTATGAAAATATCCCTGTAGGACAAATTACGATAATAACCCTGGGTAGAGGAAAAAACAATAACAATGAAAAATACAACGTTTCTTTGAATGAACGAAGGTTCATAATTGTTTGATGGATGTATGAATGAATGGAAAGATTGTGTGCATGTATGAATACGAAAGAACCACTCCTAAAACTCTTTTCATAAAATTTCTTCGCGGGTAATCAAGTGAAACAAAAGTACTAATTCATAAAACATCTTAATCAGATCTCGACGTTAGAAATGAGCTCTAGAGGACGTGGTCGTCGTGGACGCGGTAGAGGAAGAATGACTAGGTCAGAACCCGTTAGATCGGGTCAAGGGTCTGATAATGAGGTACCACCGCTACCACCACCCCCAACTGTTGGTGTTGAGCAGCAGGCTCAGACGGGGGAGGATGCTGTGTCGCAGGTTGTGCTGTGAGTTTTGGAGTTGGTGGCTAGTGCAGGAGGAAATTCGGGAAATCGAAAGTCTGTGCCTGAACGGCTTCGAGCTAATGGAGCCGAAATGTTTCGTGGAGTATCTGGTGTGGCACCCAGTACAGCTGAGTACTGGTTGGAAGCAACTGAGCGCATCATGGATGAGCTTGATCTGACCCCTGAGGAGAAGTTGAAAGGAATGGTGGCACTGTTATGCGATGAAGCGTATCAATAGTGGTTAACTGTGTGGGACGGTGCCACAGCTGAGGATCTGACCTGGGAATATGTTAAGGAAGCATTTCAAAAGAAGTATGTGGGAACCAGGTATACTGATGAGCAAAGGAAAGCATTTCTGGGGCTGGTTCAAGGGAACAAGTCCGTCGCGGAATATGAGGCTAAATTTCTGAGGTTGAGCCGGTATGCTCGAGGAGTAGTGGCAACTGAGCATGAGCGCTGTGTCCATTTTGAGGACGGACTAAGGGATTATCTGAGATTGTTGATAGCACCGCATCAGGAGCGGGAATTTTCTGCGTTAGTGGAAAAGGCTAAAGTGGCTGAAGGAATCAAGGATTCTACCAAGCAGGCTATGGACCGGAATAGGCCCAAAAGAAGTTTTGGATCGTCTGGAAAGGTTCAAAAGAGGCCTAGAGTTGATGGGCCGTGAAATCAGCAAGCTGGTACAGGATGGCAGTATCGCCTTGTGATCATTGTGGAAAGAAGCACTTAGGGGAGTGCTGGAGAAAGACGGGAGGATGTTTTAAGTGTGGGTCCAAGGACCATATGCTCAAGGATTGTCCTAAGAAATCAGATGAAAGTCGACCAGCAGCTCAGAATGTTAATCAGGCTGGTAGAGGAGGACAGCAGCCTCAACGAGGTCGTGGTTCGAATAACAGAGGTAATGGTGCTGGCAGAGGACGTGGAACACAGGGCAGAGGTGCTGCTAATGCTGAGGCAAGGCAACCGGGTTTGGTTTATGCGGTTCGCCAGAAAGAGGATGGAGACGCGCTGGATGTTATAACCGGTACGTTCTTTATTTATGGCAAGCCCTATTTTGCTCTGATTGATGTGGGTTCGACCCATTCTTATGTTGCATGTAGTGTAGTGGAAACATTAGGCCTAGACTCTGAACTTTCTGATAGGCAGATGACTGTATTAAGCCCATTAGGCCAAACTGTAGTGGTGGATAAGATCTTTCGGAATGTACCCCTAGAGATTCAGGGAGTGAACTTTTGGGCTGACTTAATGGAACTACCCTTTGGGGAGTTTGAACTCATACTTGGAATGGACTGGCTAGTAGAGCACCGAGCCGTGTTGGATTGTGCGGCTAAACCTATGGAACTAAGGACTTTGGAAGATGAAGTAGTAGTGATGATCGGAGAAACGAGAAACTACCTGTCTAACGTAGTTTCGGCGTTGAAGGCAGAGAAAATGGTTAGGAAAGGGTGCAATGCGTTCCTAGCCTTCGTAAGTGCGTTGGGTGGAAAGGAAGAAGGTATCAGTGGAGTTAGAACTGTAAGGGATTTTGAAGATGTGTTTCCGGAGGAATTACCAGGAATACCCCCAGATAGGGAGGTGGAATTTGGAATAGACTTGCTGTCGGGAAGCTCCTGTGTCAATTGCCCCGTATCGAATGGCACCAAAGGAGTTGGTTGAGCTCAAGGCTCAAATCCAAGAATTGTTGGATCGTGGGTTCATTTGACCCAGTGTGTCTCCATGGGGAGCACCAGTCCTGTTTGTAAAGAAGAAGGACGGAACTATGCGGATGTGCATAGATTACCGTCAGTTGAATAAGCTGACCATTAAGAACAAGTATCCCTTGCCAAGGATCGATGATTTGTTCGATCAGCTGAAGGGATCCGTAGTATTTTCAAAGATAGACTTAAGGTCGGGATATCATCAATTAAAGGTAAAAGAGGCAGATATCCATAAGACAGCTTTTAGGACAAGATACGGCCATTTCGAGTTTGTAGTGATGCCGTTTGGGTTGACGAATGCTCCAGCCGCGTTCATGGATATGATGAACCGAGTTTTCCAACCCTACTTGGATAGGTTCGTCGTGGTGTTCATCGATGATATCTTGGTGTACTCTAAGTCTGAAGAGGAGCATGATGAGCATCTCCGAGTTGTGCTACAAATGCTAAGGGAGAAGAAGCTCTATGCCAAATTCAGCAAGTGTGAATTTTGGCTTAAGGAGGTGGCATTCTTAGGACATGTGGTATCCGCAGAGGGAATAAGAGTGGATCCTAGGAAGATCGAAGCAGTGTTGGATTGGAAACCACCTAGGTCCGTGGCTGAAATCCGAAGTTTCTTAGGTTTGGCAGGCTATTACAGAAGGTTCGTGGAAGGGTTCTCGTCAATAGCCGCGCCTTTGACAAAGTTGCTAAGGAAGGAAGTACCCTTTGAATGGACGGATAAACAACAGGGAAGCTTTGAAAGGCTTAAGAAAGTGTTGACAGAAGCTCCAGTGTTAATTCAGCCGGAGGCAGGAAAGGATTTTGTGGTGTACTGTGACGCTTCGCATACGAGATTAGGCTGTGTGCTAATGCAAGATGGAAAAGTAGTCGCTTATGCGTCTCGGCAGTTAAGGCCTCATGAGGTTAACTATCCAACCCATGACTTGGAATTGGCAGTAGTGGTTTTCGCTCTTAAGGTGTGGAGGCACTATCTTTATGGAGAAATGTCGATAATCTACACAGACCACAAGAGCCTTAAGTATTTGTTGACTCAGAAGGAGTTGAACTTGAGGCAGCGAAGGTGGGTGGAGTTGTTGAAGGATTATGATTGCTCGATAGAGTACCACCCGGGCAAGGCAAATGTGGTAGCTGATGGCCTAAGTCGGAAGGTTGTATCGGATCTAAGAGCTATGTTCGCTCACTTAAGTTTGTATGATGATGGAAGTCTGTTGGCAGAGTTGCAAGTCAAGCCCACGTGGCTCAATGAGGTAAAAGAGGGACAGTTGGCTGATAAGGACCTAAGTGCTAAGTTACAGCAAGTACAGAACGGAGAGTTAAAGGATTATGGTGTTGGTGATGAAAGAGTATTGTGCTACAAAGGAAAAGTCTGTATGCCGAGGGACGAGGAGTTAAGACAAAGAATTCTTCGGGAGGCGCATAGTAGCCCTTATGCTATGCATCCCGGAGGCATTAAGCTGTACAGAGATCTAAGGGAACAATTTTGGTGGCCTAATCTTAAACGAGAAGTGACTGAATTCGTGGGAAAATGTCTGACGTGTCAGCAAGTTAAGGCTGAACACCAAGTTCCATCGGGATTACTTCAGCCAATCGAGATTCCACAATGGAAGTGGGAGAGAATTACCATGGACTTCGTTAGTGGGCTTCCCCTTACGCCTACTAAGAAGGACTCGATATGGGTAATAGTGGACCGTTTGACTAAGTCCGCGCACTTCATCACAGTAAGAGTTGACTATTCACTTCAGAAGTTAGCCAAATTATACGTGGCGGAGATTGTAAGGTTACACGGAGTGCCGATGTCAATTATTTCGGATAGAGACCCAAGGTTCATGTCTCGGTTTTGGAGGGCACTTCATCAAGCTTTAGGCACTAAGTTAGACTTCACGACGGCTTTTCATCCACAATCAGACGGGCAGTCTGAACGGGTTATACAAGTGTTGGAGGATATGTTGTGTAACACCCCAAACCCGGTCAATACGCCACGACCGAATCTAGTGCGTCACTGAGGAAAATATTTTGAAAAGAATCGAATTAATGATTAAAATTTTGTGAAAAACCCTTTGAAATTCTATATTTGGAGAATTCAGGTGTATAATAAGTTAAAACTAATAATTTACTTTGAAATTACGTAAAACTTTAAAATAAATGAATAAATCATAGGTTAGAAAACATTTATATCATTTTAAGAAAACTCGAATTATTACTTTGAAAACCATTTGCATTCGAATGTAGAAACTTAACATTTGAAAATCATTTAAATTATCGAAAACACTTAAGTTGTTAAAATTATCAAATGATTTATGTTACCCGATGGTAACGTTTTAAAAACCATCGCGTTGTGTAGTTTAGAAAAACTTTGGGCTCAAATATTATAATAATCAAGAAATTTATACGCCATATTTTAAAACAATTCCAAAGCATAAATATAATCCAAAATCATAATTTAAGAGGCCTTATTACAAACCCATAAAAATATAAAACCAAATTTAAATAAAGTAAAGTTCTCAAACCAAAGATCACGTAGAACCGAAATTTATTGCATGGCCTCCTCGAGTTCATCCGGCTCCTCATCCGCAATCTCACGAATCACCTGAAATGATAAGGGAGAAGGTGAGTCACCAAGACTCAGTGCATATTCCCTCTCCCAGGTAATTACCACATACTTACACAGATTATAACAAAGCAATATATATGTATAATACACCCAACCTAGCCATCCATAACTCCTTTTCTACCCCGTGTGGTACCAAACCACTGGTGGTGCCAAACCACTGGTGTCCAAAGACACAAATGTGATACCAAATCACTGGTGACCGAAGTCACGAATAATCCATCTGTGGGGCCAACCCACGTGTGATACCAAATCACTGGCAGACGATCCCATATCTCAAAAGTGGGGCCAACCCACGGTGGTATTAACCACAGGGACGAGTCGCTATGAGGTGCCAAACCTTTGGTGTCCGAAGACACGAATGTGATACCAAATCACTGGTGGTTCCAAACCACTGGTGTCCGAAGACACGAATCATCAAGTTGTGGGGCCAACCCACGTGTGATACCAAATCACTGGCAGACGATCCCATATCTCAAAGTGGGGCCAACCCACGGTGGAATTAACCACAGGGACAAGTCGCTATGAGGTGCCAAACCTCTGGTGTCCGAAGACACGAATGTGATACCAAATCACTAGTGATACCAAATCTCTGGTGTCCGACACAAATGTGATACCAAATCACTGGTGACCGAAGTCACAATCTTCCCCCTCCTTTCATGTTGCCCATACCAATGCAATATATAAACAAATCATGTCAATATACTTTGATATGAATCATATAACAAAATCTCATAAATCGTAGATCATGATTTCAATCCTCATGTATTAACAACATATCGAAACGGACTTACCCGAATCCTCATTCATACCATCACGGTATCATAACCAAATCTCATCGTTTTTCCCACTTTCATAATATGATTAGTTATAACACACATAAATACATATATAAACTAAGTTATAAAGTGTGTAAGTTACACACCTTTCACCAAAGCAAAACTAACTTCCGGAGATCCAATCTATCGCACTAGATCCTTGTCCTACAATCGGCCATATCACAATATTTTAATGAAAACCATTCGGCCAACAACATAACTTAATCCAAATAACCTTAGGCTTCCTCAATCAACTTTAAGAGTATAGAATCCTTACCACTTGACTTACCAACTTCGATTTGCTAAAGGAATGGCTTAAATCGATTGCTTTCGAAATCCCAATGAGCCTAAGAGAATAATCGAATCCTAAAAATGGTTAGAACCTTGCAAAATAATGCCCAAAGGTTCGGCCTTTGTCCACAAGAAAACATCACAGAAACGAGAAAGAAAAGAAAGAAAACGTCCATGAACACTTACCCCTTTTTATCCAAAATCAATAGAAGAAAACCAAGGAGAGTCTACCCCTGAATATTCGGCCAAAACAAAGACTAAAAGAGAGGAAGAAGGTTCGGCTATGGTTGATTTGTATTAACAACAAGGATTCAATTAAAGTTGAGAAAGAGAAAGGAAAACAAAAGAAGAAGATGGAAGAGATTTCAATGGAAAAGAAATGTTTATGGCTTAAAATAAAAGAAATAAAGAGAGATGGAGAGATGGAAGTTTCGGCCAAGAGAGAATAGGAGGAAAATGTGATTTGAACAATATTGAAAGAAAGAAAAAAAAAAGAGATGTGGGAGAGATTCGGCCAAACACTTCTTTGCCAAAAAGAAAGTGCACAAAAATGCACAAAGATAGATTATAGTTTCGGTTTCAAAAGAGCAAATGAAAGAAAGGAAAATGGTATCATTTGATTCAACAAAAAGAGGCTAAAATCAAAAGCAAAATGCACCAAAATGCACAAGACATATTCGGCCAAAGAGGAGAGCTTTGGGGAGGAAAAGAAAAATGCCAAAGATGCACAAAAATGCTAAAATGACTAACCAATTCCCCCCCAAACTACCTATCAAAATTCGGCCACCCCCTAGCCTTACATGCCGTCCACATACATGGTCTCCCAAGTCAAATCTATCCACCCAACACTTTCCAAAACCAATTCCTTATATCATGCCTTATGCTCTCCCAACCTTCCTTAACTTTAAGAATCTTATCCCCAATATCAAGCTTTCCTTAAACATATATTCAACTTACCAAAAGAAATAGTCCAACCTATCATGAATAAGGTTTGACCGTCCATAAATGCTATGATGCACAAAAATATAAAATTCTCAAAATGCCTTCCATGTTACTCGAACCATTTCCCTCATGCCACCTTTCATACATCTTAACCACCATTCCACTAACTCCACATGTGTTAGAATTTAACACTTAAATTAACTTACTCACCTAATCCACTTTAATAAATGAACCATACTAAAATTTAATCTAGCTTCCTAAATAAAATCAAGCCTTCACAAGACTACGCTAACACACAAAATTCCTACCCGAGCCAACACAAAATAATACTCAAATTTCCTAAAGCTCAAGGCCCAATCCTACTAGGCCCAATTTCGGGATGTTACAATTCTACCCTCCTTAAAGAAATTTCGTCCTCGAAATTTTCAACTAACTAACAGTCGTGCAAACCTACTCATCACACTACGCTTATGCTGCGCACTCTGATCTTAATAACACTACTATACTACTAACGACATTTGAATACGTCAACCCACATCAATCAAAGCAGTATATGGAAATCCAATGATCAAGAACATACTGGTGATGACATCCAGTGCGTCGCCCTCCTCTCGACGTCTCGCTGCATACACCAACCCAGGCTGTCTTGCCTCAGTGTTGCCTGCACCTCTGCCCGATGCTCTGCGACCTCGACCAGAACCATTACCTCCCTCTCTGCGGTGACGGTCCCTCCTTTCTGAACTGAGCACGATCTTGACCTTCAGATTGATTCCTAGCTTGCTTACATGGACAGTCCCTCACACGATGATCCAGCGAGCCACACTCAAAACATCCTTTCCCACCGGTCCAACATTCGCCCCAATGAAATTTTCCGCATCTGTTACACTGTGCTGGTCCCTGATTAGCAGTAATAGGCTTTCCAGATTGATTCAGCCCATTCTGCCTAACCCTTTTTTAAGAATCTTCGGCCGACCCAGATGATTCAAAATCTCTCTTATGCTTATTCCTGTCGTAACTCTGTCTTCCAGATTCCTTTATTCCTTCGGCTATCTTAGCCTTTTCAACCAACGCAGCAAATTCTCGCTCCTGATGTGGAGCAATCAGCAATCTCAACTTGTCCTTCAAACCATCTTCAAATCAAACACATCGCTCGTGCTCCGAAGCCACAATACCTCCAGCATACCGGCTCAATCTTAAGAACTCAGCCTCATACTCTGATACGGATTTACTCCCTTGGACCAAACTCAAAAATGCCTTACACTGCGCATCAACGTAACTATACCCAATGTACTTCTTCAGATACGCGGCCTTAAAGTAATCCCAAGTGAGATCTTCCGCTGCAGCACCATTTCGAACCGTGAGCCACCACTGATATGACTTATCCCGAAGAAGCGATACTATCCCTTTCAGCTTTTCCTCAGCATTCAGATCCAGATCATCCATGATTCACTCCGTCGCCTCCAACCAATATTCAGCCGAACTAGGAGCTACACCCGAAACACCTCAAAATACCTCGGCTCCGTTGGCTCGGAGTCGCTCAGGTACTGACTTCCGAGCTCCCGCGCCTCCACCTACTCCAGCTACCCTCTCAAGAACTCGCAGTATCGCCTGAGACACCGCGTCATCCCCCGTTTGATCCTGATGCTCAACTCCAACCGCTGGTGGTGGAACTGGTGGTACCTCATTCTCGGATCCCTGACCCGACCTCACTGGCTCAGACACAGCCATCCTACCTCGACCACGTCCACGAGTAACACGACCTCGACCATAAAAGTTTTATGAATTAATCAATATTCCACTTTCTTTAAAGCACAGTTTTATGAAAAGTTTTAATAAGAGATTTCGCGAGTACACCAAACCTATAGTTTTGGGTCTCTAAAGTAGTTCCTACTACTATATAGTCATATCAACATCATTATAATCATATCCTCAAAAATCAACAGTTTTGATGTACTTACCAGGGCGGATTGATACCGGAGACTCGGGGCCATGCCTTTCCAACCATAAAATTTTCAACAAAAACATTTTAAAACCATACTTTAAATCATTTTGGGCCTCGGGCCCACAGCCGAGCTTTTGAACTTAGCTCTGATACCAATTTGTAACACCCCAAACCCGGTCAATACGCCACGACCGAATCTGGTGCGTCACTGAGGAAAATATTTTGAAAAGAATCGAATTAATGATTAAAATTTTGTGAAAAACCCTTTGAAATTCTATATTTGGAGAATTCAGGTGTATAATAAGTTAAAACTAATAATTTACTTTGAAATTACGTAAAACTTTAAAATAAGTGAATAAATCATAGGTTAGAAAACATTTATATCATTTTAAGAAAACTCGAATTATTACTTTGAAAACCATTTGCATTCGAATGTAGAAACTTAACATTTGAAAATCATTTAAATTATCGAAAACACTTAAGTTGTTAAAATTATCAAATGATTTATGTTACCCGATGGTAACGTTTTAAAAACCATCGCGTTGTGTAGTTTAGAAAAACTTTGGGCTCAAATATTATAATAATCAAGAAATTTATAGGCCATATTTTAAAACAATTCCAAAGCATAAATATAATCCAAAATCATAATTTAAGAGGCCTTATTACAAACCCATAAAAATATAAAACCAAAATTAAATAAAGTAAAGTTCTCAAACCAAAGATCACGTAGAACCGAAATTTATTACATGGCCTCCTCGAGTTCATCCGGCTCCTCATCCGCAATCTCACGAATCACCTGAAATGATAAGGGAGAAGGTGAGTCACCAAGACTCAGTGCATATTCCCTCTCCCGGGTAATTACCACATACTTACACAGATTATAACAAAGCAATATATATGTATAATGCACCCAACCTAGCCATCCATAACTCCTTTTCTACCCCGTGTGGTACCAAACCACTGGTGGTGCCAAACCACTGGTGTCCAAAGACACAAATGTGATACCAAATCACTGGTGACCGAAGTCACGAATAATCCATCTGTGGGGCCAACCCACGTGTGATACCAAATCACTGGCAGACGATCCCATATCTCAAAAGTGGGGCCAACCCACGGTGGTATTAACCACAGGGACGAGTCGCTATGAGGTGCCAAACCTCTGGTGTCCGAAGACACGAATGTGATACCAAATCACTGGTGGTTCCAAACCACTGGTGTCCGAAGACACGAATCATCAAGTTGTGGGGCCAACCCACGTGTGATACCAAATCACTGGCAGACGATCCCATATCTCAAAGTGGGGCCAACCCACGGTGGAATTAACCACAGGGACAAGTCGCTATGAGGTGCCAAACCTCTAGTGTCCGAAGACACGAATGTGATACCAAATCACTGGTGATACCAAATCTCTGGTGTCCGAAGACACAAATGTGATACCAAATCACTGGTGACCGAAGTCACAATCTTCCCCCTCCTCTCATGTTGCCCATACCAATGCAATATATAAACAAATCATGTCAATATACTTTGATATGAATCATATAACAAAATCTCATAAATCGTAGATCATGATTTCAATCCTCATGTATTAACAACATATTGAAACGGACTTACCCGAATCCTCATTCATACCATCACGGTATCATAACCAAATCTCATCGTTTTTCCCACTTTCATAATATGATTAGTTATAACACGCATAAATACATATATAAACTAAGTTATAAAGTGTGTAAGTTACACACCTTTCACCAAAGCAAAACTAACTTCCGGAGATCCGATCTATCGCACTAGATCCTTGTCCTACAATCGGCCATATCACAATATTTTAATGAAAACCATTCGGCCAACAACATAACTTAATCCAAATAACCTTAGGCTTCCTCAATCAACTTTAAGAGTATAGAATCCTTACCACTTGACTTACCAACTTCGATTTGCTAAAGGAATGGCTTAAATCGATTGCTTCCGAAATCTCAATGAGCCTAAGAGAATAATCGAATCCTAAAAATGGTTAGAACCTTACAAAACAATGCCCAAAGGTTCAGCCTTTGTCCACAAGAAAACATCACAGAAACGAGAAAGAAAAGAAAGAAAACGTCCATGAACACTTACCCCTTTTTATCCAAAATCAATAGAAGAAAACCAAGGAGAGTCTACCCTTGAATATTCGGCCAAAACAAAGACTAAAAGAGAGGATGAAGGTTCGGCTATGGTTGATTTGTATTAACAACAAGGATTCAATTAAAGTTGAGAAAGAGAAAGGAAAACAAAAGAAGAAGATGAAAGAGATTTCAATGGAAAAGAAATGTTTATGGCTTAAAATAAAAGAAAGTAAAGAGAGATGGAGAGATGGAAGTTTCGGCCAAGAGAGAATAGGAGGAAAATGTGATTTGAACAATATTGAAAGCAAGAGAAAAAAAAGATATGTGGGAGAGATTCAGCCAAACACTTCTTTGCCAAAAAGAAAGTGCAGAAAAATGCACAAAGATAGATTATAGTTTCGGTTTCAAAAGAGCAAATGAAAGAAAGGAAAATGGTATCATTTGATTCAACAAAAAGAGGCTAAAATCAAAAGCAAAATGCACCAAAATGCACAAGACATATTCGGCCAAAGAGGAGAGCTTTATGGAGGAAAAGAAAAATGCCAAAGATGCACAAAAATGTTAAAATGACTAACCAATTCCCCCCCAAACTACCTATCAAAATTCGGCCACCCCCCTAGCCTTACATGCCGTCCACATACATGGTCTCCCAAGTCAAATCTATCCACCCAACACTTTCCAAAACCAATTCCTTATATCATGCCTTATGCTCTCCCAACCTTCCTTAACTTTAAGAATCTTATCCCCAATCTCAAGCTTTCCTTAAACATATATTCAACTTACCAAAAGAAATAGTCCAACCTATCATGAATAAGGTTTGACCGTCCATAAATGCTATGATGCACAAAAATATAAAATTCTCAAATTGCCTTCCATGTTACTCGAACCATTTCCCTCATGCCACTTTTCATACATCTTAACCACCATGCCACTAACTCCACATGTGTTAGAATTTAACACTTAAATTAGCTTAAGTGTCAAGCTCACCTAATCCACTTTAATAAATGAACCATACTAAAATTTATTCTAGCTTCCTGAATAAAATCAAGCCTTCACAAGACTATGCTAACACACAAAATTCCTACCCGAGCCAACACAAAATAATACTCAAATTTCCTAAAGCTCAAGGCCCAATCCTACCAGGCCCAATTTCGGGATGTTACATGTTGAGAGGCTGTGTGATGGATTTCCGAGGAAGTTGGGAAGATTACTTGCCTTTAGCTGAGTTTGCCTACAACAACAGCTATCAGGCTAGCATTCGGATGGCACCATATGAAGCGTTGTATGGTCGGAAGTGTAGAACTCCTACTTGTTGGACTGAGTTAGGAGAACGTCGAGTTTTGGGTCCAGAGTTAGTGGCAGAGACTGAAGAAAAGGTTGAGATAATCAGGGCACGGTTAAAGGAAGCCTCTGATAGGCAGAAGTCGTATGCCGACCTTAAGCGAAAGAAAATAGAGTTTGAAGTGGGAGATCAAGTATTCCTTAAGGTCTCACCTTGGAAAAAAGTAATGAGGTTTAGGCGCAAAGGGAAGTTAAGCCCAAGGTTTATAGGGCCCTATCAAGTACTGAAGCGAGTTGGGCCAGTGGCATACCAATTGGAGTTGCCACCAGAGTTGCAGCAGATGCACGACGTATTCCATGTATCCATGCTACGTCGTTACCGATCGGATCCATCTCACGTGGTACCAATTGAAGAAGTGGAACTAAGACCAGACTTATCCTACGAGGAAGAGCCGATTCAGATATTGGAACGTGATGTGAAAGTGTTACGGAGGAAGTCAGATCCTCTAGTTAAAGTGTTATGGCGAAATCATGGATCGGAAGAAGCTTCGTGGGGACCAGAAGAGACAATGCGACAGCAATACCCTCAATTATTTTAGCTAGGAAATTTCGAGGACGAAATTATTTTAAGGGGGTAAAACTATAACATCCTGAAAATGGCCTATGCATTTTCGGTTTAATTGTACGAAATGACATGTCTTAAGTATCATGAATAAATTTTGAATATTTTTGGAAACCCGGAAATGTATGGAAACGATTTAGAAATGAACATTTTGGAAACCTGAAAATGTATGGAAATGTTAAGTTTACAAATGGAAAGTGAACATTTTTGGAAACTAGGAAATGATTTGGAAATGATTCAAAAGAGGAAAGTGAACATTTCTGGAAACTTGGAAATGTAAGGAAATGTCAAGTTTAAAGAGCCAAACGAAAATTTTTGGAACTTAGAAATGACTTAGAAATGTCGAGTTTTAAAGTTTAAAAGAGGAAACTGAGGCAAGGTGGCCTTAAGAGAAAAAAATATGTGGAATTTGACACACAAACGGGCTTGGAAAAGTGGCCTGAAGATGCCACTTAGGGCCTCTAGAAATGGCGCCACATGCAAGGGTGTTGGGCCTGAGTTCGAGTCACATGGGAAGCAAATAAAAGAAGTTTTATTTTTGCTTCTAGCTGCACAGAGGTGGACGGCACAAGGCTTGCAACAGAGGAGTTTTATCCTCTTTAAAATTCGGCTAATAAGGATAAATAATGGATTTTATTTATTTTAGATTATTTTCAAGGAGATAATAAAGGATTATTCTTTAATTATTAAGGAGATAAATGTTGGATAAATTCTTTTATTTTGTGATAATTAAAGGATAAAGCTATCAAATAAAGAAGAGTGGTGGCCAAGTAAGGGATTCTAAGGGATAAATTCGGCTATAAAAGGAAGAACATAGGGCTACTCATCAATTTTCTTCCTCCTCTTTCTCTGCCGAATTCCCTAGCCTCTCTTCTCTCCTCTTTTTCTTTTGTCTAGCCGAATTCCTCTTCACCCTTAGTTCCCCTTGTTGATTTTCTTTAAGATCATATCCCTTCTCTTCTCATAGTTTTCTTTCAAAAGCCGAAACTAGGTAATTGTTAGAACCTAGCCGATTGTTCACTAAAGCCAAAGCCGAATCTTTGTTGTGACAGAAGGGTGTTGTCGATTTCATCCATAGAGGTAAGATCAACTGTTATTTGATTTCCAATCTCTCTTTTTTAGCCGAAATATAGGAATCTAACTCCTTTAGGATTCCATGGCCAAAACTTTGAAGGTTCCTTTTTGGATTTCGGCAGCTGTCGACTACAAGGAAGAATATTTCGGGATTTCTAAGATTAAGGTAAGACATCTGATATTCAGCCATAGGCCATTTAATGAAGATTAAGTGTTAGAAATCAATCTAACATGTGCTTATAGGATTTTCGATAGCACTAAGAAAGCAAGGATCTATTTCGGGATTTGGATAATCATCAAATCGACATCAAAGGTAAGTTTCAAGAATACAAATCCTACTAGGATTTGGTATTATAGCCGAATAGGATTTATGCTAAATAGTAAGTGATTAATCAAATGTAGGGATTAAGGATCTAAGCAGTAGATCAGATTTCGGGATCTCAAGGATTTTATTAAGCGAATCAGGTGTGTAATCCCCACTATCTTTTAATACGTTTTATGGCAATATTTAATATAAGTATGTATAAGAATGTGAATATGGCTAAGGTACCCTAATGTGGTACAAAGTACTTAGGTACGTTTCCTACTCCTACTAGGATTACGAAATATGTTATATTTTAACATGTGAAAAGTGACATGAATGTGAATTTAAGTATGATATGCATGATATAAATAATATGGGGCATTCGGGTTATATGAAAAAGGGGAAGTGAATGTGATGACTTCGGTCTCACTATCTGAATGTGGTGACTCCGGTCACATTATCTGAAAGTGGTAACTTCGGTTACATTATCTGAATGTGGTGTCTCATGACACAATTATTTAATCTGGTGGCTATGCCACGAATTTATATGGGCGATGAGCACGTCGACTGCAGTGACTGCCTTCGATGGTGTGTAGCGGAAGGAGGGTTGACTTAGTAGTCCCCACGGTGTGCTGGTTGGTACGGGGATGTGTAGCGGATGGCATCTAGGTTTGGGTTCGGGGTTGCATCATTATCCTGAATTATTATTATGTGAACATGATATGTATGGTATGCCTAAACCTATTAAATTTTAGTGTTGATTACACATTGAGTCTGTTTGACTCACCCCGTTGGAGAATATTTTTCAGGTGATGAGCAGTAATGGACCAGGTCGGCAAGAGCTTAAAGGTGGCCATGCATAGCAGGAAATTACCATTTGGACTTTTATTTTATTTAAGTACTTTAATTTAAACTTTGGGAATTTTTGATGTAATAAGGCCTTAGGTGAATTTTCTTTATTTCTTCTTACTTTTATTTAGTTTGTTTACAAACTATTATTTATGGATCAAGTAAAATTATTTCAAAATAATAAAGTCCAAAGTGTTTTGTCACCTTAATTAAAAAGGGAGTTTCAATATAAAATTAATTCATTTTCAATTCAAGCCCAACCCAAAAACAATTTTACTTTCAAAACACACAAATTTTTCCTAAGTAACAAAAGAAATTTGAACCGGTTTACTTGAGGAACATACCAGATTCGGTCAAAGCTCGTGGGCCGGGTTTGGGGTGTTTCAGGCTTGGAAAATGAAACTAGTGCAATTTACTCCCTATTCCAAGCCTAACCAAAATCCCATTACATTTACAGCACATGTATTCATAAAAATTCATAATTTTTCATCAAATTTCACAACTTTGCATTTTATTTCCTAAATCATATTTTCATCAAAAATCACTTTGTAAAAGTTGTTTATCTGTCAACAACCTTTCATTTTCTACCATAAATTTCAAATTTTCAGCATATTCATCCATGACCCAAATTTCATACCTTGGTAACTTTTCAAATTAATCCCTCAAATAGATATATTAAGCTATCCCGGTTTCAAAAATATCAAAATTATTAAAAACGGGGCTTGATTACTTACGCAAATAAGCTTGATAAGTCTTCTTCCTCTCTCCTAGGTTTCCATGGATTTTGGGGATGAAGATGACATAAAATAAGATGATAATTCTTTTATCATCTTTTAGTTAATTAAATAAATTCACTTTCCAACTTTGTCCTTGCACTTTTTCTAAATTTCCATCGATGAGTCATCAAAAATATCTACATACTTTTCTTTAATGGTCTAATTACCATTTAATGACCTCTAGTTTTTAATTCCATATCTATTTAATCCTTATAGCTACTAGAATTCAAATTTTGCATTTTATGCGATTTAGTCCTTCCTGTAATTAAACACATAATCAGTAAAATTTTCGTATCAAAATTTTCACTTGACTTTTCTAACATAATACGATCCATATAATAAAATAAAAATAAATTTTATTTTTGGCTCAGATTTGTGGTCTCGAAACCACTGTTCCGATTTCACCGAAATTGGGCTGTTACAACTCTCTCCCTTTAAGGAATTTTTGTGAAAAATTTTACCAGTAAAGAGATTCATAGACTATTTTCTCATGTTTCCATCTGGTTCCCAGATAGCTTTCTCTATATCGTATCATTATCAAAGAACTTTTACTAAGCTACCTTTATATTTTATTTTTCTTTTACTTCACATGCCAGAATTTCAAGCAGTATAAGTCATGCCAAGCTGAATTTCAATCTCTATCAGAGAAATAATAGATGACGGGTCTGATCGACACTATCATAACACATATAAACATAAAACATTGTGAATTCTGTAGAACTTTGATAATAATACCAATCAATACACAACAGGTCCAACTCCTTTCAAAAATCTTTTCCCACTGAACTTAATTCAAAACACTGGAGTTTTACACTTGTGACCATATAAAACCTCATTCGATAAAATTTTATACTTGACCATTAACTGTTATTATAAGCAAATTCTGCCAGAGCCAAATACCTTTCCCAGTTACCTTCAAATTCAAGTACACAACATCGAAGCACATCTTCCAAATTCTGAACCATATGTTCAGATTGATCATCCGTCTAAAAATAAAATGCGGTACTAAAATGTAACCCTATACCCGGAGTTTCTTGTAACTTGTTTCAGAATCGGAATTTAAATTGTAGATCTCTGTGAGACATAAGAAAAACTAGCACATCATATAATCTGACAATCTCAAAAACAAATAATTCAAGCAATCTATCAAGTGGGAAATCCACTCATTCCATAATGGAATGTACAAGCTTCATCAAAAAATTGACAATTACTCAAATAGTATCTTTCTTTTTCATAGACAAGGATAATTCTGATATAAAATTCATAGTAACTTTGTCCCCTTTCCATTTCGGTATCTTCGCTGGCTATAACCATCTTGAAAGTATCATCTCTATCTTGCTGATACATCCAACATTTAAATATAGATTCAGAAATACCACCTTTCATTCCAAGCTACTAATACATCTTTTTCAAATCATTATGTATTTTATCATTTCCTCAGATAAACAGACATAGTACCGCTGTAATCATTCATGTAAAAAAAAATTTTGTACATGCTCCAAATTCTTTAGTACACAGACTCTGTCTCTGAATAACAGACATTTATCGAATCTATTCTGAATCAAAAATTATTTCACACTATATTCATTTAACTTACAACTCATTATCACTTTTCTGAGTTTCACTGTCTTGTTGTAGAAACATTGGTTAAGCTTTATACTCAGCTAAAATTGAGCTATTATCAGACAATCATAATCGGTACCCCTGGCTTGCAAAGCTTACAAAGATTTTTCTACTCAGAATATCTGTAACCACGTTCGTTCTTTCCAAGTGATATATAATTGTCAAATCATAATCTTTCAACAATTCAAGTCATATATGCTATCTCAAAGTCAAATCTTTTTGCAACATCAGATACTTCAACTTTTTATAATCGGTGAATATATGACATTTTTCACCAAAAAAGTAATGTTATCAGATTTCAACACAAAATCAATAGCTGTCAATTCTAGATCATGTACCGAGTAATTCTTTACATGTGGTTTTTACTATCTAAAAGTACAGGCTATTACTTTACCTTAATGCATCAAAACACAGTCTAATCATGTTCAATAGTGCAGTACTGTAATAAAGAATTCCTTACCCAATTCAGGCTGAACCAAAATTAATACTTTGATCAATAGAGCTTCCAACTGGTCAAAACTTTACTAACATCTGTCAGTCCATTCAAATCTTACATCTTTATGTAATAACTATGTCATCAATGTAGCTATTATAAATATTAACATTGAAGCTTTGAGTTTTTCCAAAGCCACAACCATCAGATAGATTTAAAACCATAGTGCATTAATATGATCGACATTTCAGCCGTATAGATAAAGCAACACTTCAATATTAGTAGTGTACCTCAATTTATAATAGGGAGAACCGAAAGTGGCCCCTATAATAACCAATGCAGTAATTCAGTTTCTATAATATGTAGTCTCTATCATCAAATTTCATGATCGAGTCAATATTTATAACGGTAATAAATGCAATCTACCTCCAACTGATGAATATCTTTTACAGATAATCCATGTTTGAATAATAAAGAGATTGATGATATCTCAGAGAAAATTCAGAAGAATAATATCATGCATACTTAATAGAAACAACTATGATAAAGACAATATAACTTGCACATTCGCAATTCAGAGCTTCAATCAGTAGAAGTGGAAAATAGTATCACATGAATCTTATCATCAAATCTTATATCAATCATGATGAATTAGCAACCCAAGTAAACTAGAGCAATACCGCTCATGAATCAACCAGACTTTTTAGTAATTCCATCTATCATAATTTACTAGTCTTTCAATACGATAAATATTGCATCTGTACATGCACAATTTCATATGCCTCTGAAAATAACAGAACATATAGAATACCCAAAAGAGATTGCTGTAATATACTTAATTATAACAGCTGTATTCAAATATCTTTGCAATTTCATCACTATTCCAATGACTAATAAAGTCATCGATAATCTTACATTATTCAGTTCACTGAAAGATTCAATTCAGAAGAATTTTCAACTAATCCGTTCTGTAATTATCATATCTGGATAAGTCAATTACTCATGAATAACTTTTTCCTTAACAATGACATCACATATTCAGAATAATCTTCAAAAGAATCTAATATCTCTTTTAATACCGTCTTTACTTACTAACCCATTCTCATTCTAACTACATCATTAATCATTCAGCCTTTGAACTCTTTAGTTCCACATTCATGAGCTTAATCTATATAAATATTGTGAATTTCATTGTATAACACTATACTGGTAAGGGGGTGGAGATCGTAAGCCTTAAAATTTAACTTTCATATATATACTCATATAACATAACATTCATCATTAACATGTCCATTATAAAACATTTATTTCATACCTTTATAGGTCCCCTTTTTATAATAGGCACCATTTTTACTCGAATAGTGCGAGTATCACTTTCAGCATTATCAGAATTAGCTCTATTGGAAAGCATCTCTGTCTATTCGCAAAACAATTTTCGTCAGATTCGGGAGATATCAAACTATCACATGTTATATAATGGAATGTATTTCTAGACTCCACATATGCTACACTCAACTCGAGAATTGACTAAATCGTAGCTTTGATACCACTAAATGTAACACCCCTAACCCTGTCCGTCATCAAAATAGGGTTACGGAGTATTACAAAAACTTTCAGAACATTTTCAAATAATTTACGTTAATTACTATTCATTTATCGAGATTATTCATAACGTCCCTTAAATGGACCCTCGAGGCCCAATATGAGCTTTGGAATCAAGTTGGGACTTACTCGGAAACTCTAAGAATTTTTCGCGACATTTCAAAAATTTTTCAAGTTATAGGGCTCACACACCCGTGTGGTCCAAAGAACATGCCCGCGTGACCCTGGGACACACTCGTGCTACAGGCTGTGTTTGGCCTCGTGTAACTCTCTGAGTTGTGCACATGGCCATGCCATACGCCCGTGTGCTAGGCCGTGTGGTCAATTAATTTCTTTTGAAATTAGGTGAAGGTTTCACGCGGCCAAGACACACGCCCGTCTTCTAGGCCGTGTAGCACACACGACTGCGTCTCTGCCTGTGTGCTCAATTTTGAGCATTTTGTTTTCTCGAATTTAAGGTACAGAGGACACACGGCCTAACTACACGCCCATGTACCCGGCCGTGTGTCACACATGATCTAGACACACGCCCGTGTGTTTGCCCGTATGGACAATGTAAAGCCATTTCCTAGCCTCATTTGTCACCCAACATCACACCCATAACTTGCACTTGAATCACACATCCAAATACCAACCATTTTAAGCATCCAAATCAAGCAAATTCCCTCATTCATCATGGCATATAATTTCATGCATATATGTCTATACTCTTACCTTAGTTAAGTCCTCAAGTTAGACATACTTTGATCAACTACTTAACATAAATGTAGCTACCATAGCATGTCATTATAGGTATACTAAAACAAACCATTACTAGCCATTCCAATGGCTAGATTACAAGCATCATTTACATTTACATGCCAATTTGGCCAATATAACCTATACATACCATTATAACCATAATTGATTTACCATTCTGTACTATCATGAGCCGATGGATAGTGTGAGTGATCTCCGCCAAGCTTCCAATCCAACGAGCTTTCGATTTACTATAAAATAGGGAAATAAAACTAAGTAAGCATAAAATGCTTAGTAAGTTCGTATAACATGGTACTTAACTTACCATTCATTCTATTTTGAGGTAATTATGTAAGGAACATTCATTGAATTTGACCTCAAGCCCTACACATACCCTCATTGCCCTTGTTAGTAATATATTCCATAATAACATCAAAAACATGTATGGTCTCAATAACAATCAAGTATCCATGCACATATGCTTTCCACAACATGTAAAAATCACATTGCTATGTCTCAAGTATATTTTCATATAACACATCTCGAGTTCTGATTATTTCATATAAAAAATTTACACATTTTACTCGAAATGTTAATGTCACAAGAGTAGTAGTACACTCAAAGTGTACAAGTCTATGACCAAGGATGAACATATTCATCAAATGAATCCCATGTGCAAATATCATCATTTCATGTTTTCATCTATCAATTGTCATGTAGAATCATTTTCATAGATTTCAGACAACTACGTGTAATAACTCATTTCTTATTCATATCTTCTCATGTCAAGAACTTTTACTTGTTAAATTTATCTAAAATATCGATGGATACATAGGTAGTACGCTTTTGGTGTACAAATTAGGATTCGTCAATTCGTATTCAATGGTACCCATAAGGTACAATTTTAGGGAGTACGCTCCCGAGCCACACATGTATACAACAGGATTACCTGTAACATCCTAGAATTAAGGGTTCTGCTTTTTGCACTATTTCTTGTGTTTGGCTCATTAAGCATGTTATTTTGGTGTGTTTGGGGGCCCTGGGGAAGCTCGGGGTCAAGCCAGAGCCTTAGTGAAAATTTTCTTTTGGGCACTTTAGGGGGGAGAATTGGTTGAGGCAGGCCTTAAGAGTATTTTCTTGTGTTTGTTGACACAAGAAGGAGTGTGGTAGAGTGGCAAGTGACGCCACTTAAGGTGCTAGGGAGTGGCATCACAAGGGAGCAGAAGGAAGGAGGAGTTCGAGTCTCCTCTGCAGCATGTGGCGCTTTATTTTTATGCTCAAGGTGGTGGAGCGTTGGCTTCTGGCCGGGACTCTTCAATGGTGGTTGTTGAATGAGTCAAATGCATTTGAATGGAAGGTGTGGAGGAGTTCGTGGAGAAAGACTTGGTCTTCTAGTTTAAATGATGGTTGGAGAGTAAAACAAGGAGGAAAATAAGGGATTTGGTGGATGGTAGAGTTGTTGGCCGATTGTGGGAAGTGTGTGGGGGAGCATTTCGATTTTGCTAGTAGAGGGGTGTGCCAAAATTCTGTTGAGGCTTAGACACTTCTTTCTTAGCATATTCAGCTATAGGGTGTGGGGGTGCCAAATGTTGCAAATTCTTCGGGATTCTTTTCTCTTCATCTCTTTTTGCATCTTTGGTCTTAGCCGAATTAGGGAGTGACCATTTGGGTATTTCCTTTGCTCTTCACCTATTTTCTACAACTGTCTTTTCTGTTATTTTCTTTTGGCCGAAACTCTCTTCTCCTCTACTTCTTCTTCTCTAGCCGAAACTCTTTTGGTTCCTCATTATTTTTCTCTACACTTTTCTCCAATGGCAAAACCTTCCCCATCCTCTGTGAATCGGTTCCTACTTCATTTACTGGTAGCCGAACCTTTTCTCTTATGATCTCTACCGTAGCCGAAACTTTGCAGCTCTTCCATTGTCACCTCTTTATTTTTCTCTTTAACCGAATAGCTCTTTTGGTCCTGTAACATCCTGAAATTGGGCCTAGTAGGATTGAGCCCAATAGGCCTTAGGAGTAGTAGCGTTTAAAATTTTTGGAGAACAAGAGATCGGCTTAAATGCAAGTTGGACTTATTAGATAAGTGATTTTGAAAGGTTAGAGGGCTTCTATGAAGTCCCGAGATCAAATATTGGCTTTAGGGAAATTTTGGTTTTAGGTGAAAAAAACCCTGGAAGTTGGTAGGTAGGCCTTAAGAATAAAATATGGAGAAAATGACACAAGTGGAGTGTGTGGTGTAGTGGCAAAGTGACGCCACATAAGAGACAAGGGGGTGACGCCACAAAGGAAGGAAGGAGGTCCAAGGTTCAAGTCTTGGCTTTTGCATTTTGGTTTCTTTTTACTTGGATCTTAGAATTTGGCTATAGGTTTAAATTTAGTTGCGCATGGTTTAAGACACAAGAGGAGCTTGTGGCCAAGTGGTTAGCGACGTGGATTATGTTGCAAGGGAGCCTGGGTTCGAATCTCATGAGAAGCAAGGGGTATTTATTTTACGGATTGGACGGCAAGAGTTTCAATTGAATTTAAACTCTACTGACGAAGGGATCCCACATCGGAAAGATACAAAGAAGGAAGGTGAAGAGCTAGCTATATAAAGAGCATCCTAGGAGGAGAGTAAACACATCTTGGAGGGCGTTTGGGCACAGGAGTGGTCGGAGCGCGGATTAACACCAGAGTCCTATCAGGTGTGTAACTCTCTCTACTCTAGTTGTAGAGCGGCAAATGCCGAAGTGTCGGTCACGGCAATAGTAGCCACACGAGCGTGCGAGCGCACGTGTGGGGCTTCGACGTGATAGTTGAGGCCATCAGTAGTATTCTTGTGGGTTGAGGCTGCTTGGGCCGCGATAGGCCGAAGTGGGCCCAATGGGCCTGTGGGCCCAATTGAATAAATTGTATGATGATGTAGTATATAGTGAACTAGACTAGGTGGAACTTATATACGTGTCTAGATTTGTGTTAGGTGGGCCACACGAGCGTGTGGGCCCGGATGGGCCGAAATCGGATTTTAGGCCCAATAGTCCATTTCGAACACAAATGATAGTTGAGTTGCTCGGGGCGACATTGGGCCTTCGAAAAGGCCATTCCAGGTACGAAATTACTGAAATACCCCTGAAAGGTAAATTACAAAAATACCTCTAGAAGGTAAATTACTGTTATACCCTTAGAGGTGGATTAGCTTGGTTATGCCGTATTTGTTATTCTGATTATGATGGTAATTCATTTCATGCGTTATCTTTTATATATGATTTGCATACATGTCATACTGCATACACGAATTATTATGACTGATGATCATGGCATGGGGATGGGTATGATGAGAGGAGGGGGAAGGCATGATTATAGACTATCACCAGTGGTTGTGACCACACAGTGGGTTGGCCCCGCTTTCTATACTATTGTGACTAAGTCTCAGTGGTTTTGACCACATATGCATATCTATCCTTGTGACCCGTCCGAGTGGTTTGGAACCACAGTGGGTTGGCCCCACATATCGATACCGAATTGTCACCAGTGGTTTTGACCACAATGTGGGTTGGCCCCGCACATAGTATTTGTGACTTCAGTCACCAGTGGTTGTGACCACCAGTGGTTGTGACAATATACATATATTATTTGTGACCTCGGTCACCAGTGGTTGTGACCACACGGGGTAGAATTGGGAGTTTCGGATGGTTAGGTTTGGGTTGCATGACATACATATTTGCTTATGGAACTGTGTAAGGGTTTGTTATCTTCGGGATTGGGAATTACACACTGAGTCTCAATGACTCACCCCTTTAGTTAATTTTGCAGGTAATTCCTAAACCGCGGATATGGAGTCGGGGTGGACTCGAGGTGGCCATGCTCAAGATTGCGTTTCTTTCATTTTAAATGGTTACTTTGACTTATTTCATTTTATTTTAAATTTGGGATTCTGTTATGTAATAAGGCCTATGGTTTTATTTGATTTTAGCTTTTAACTTGGGTATTGCTTATTATTGTTAAATTTTTAATTCAGGATTTTCCTAAAATGTTAATAAACCGTTTCTTATTCAAAATTACTTAAACTCGATTTTTCACAACAAATATAAAGAATAAGAACTTTTTAACGAATGCACAGTTTTTAGACATTCCATTCATGTGACATGCCAGATCCGGTCGTAACGTCTAGGCCGGGTTTGGGGTGTTACAGGTCCCAAGTGAATCGGTTTCACCTTGCTATTGGATTGTTGAAGGTAATGTCTTCTTTTCTCTCCTGTCATGAAACCCGAATCTTCTTCTTCTCCTTCTTATTCTTCCGACATCTTTCTCCTTTCTTCTTTAACTAGTCTATCTCCATCTTCACTAACCGAATCCCTCTTTCTTTTTCATCTCGAATCAATGCTGCTCGAGTAGCATAAGATGTGAAGGGCTACTTTTTTGCCGAAACCACTTTGGCTTTTCACCACTGGTATTAACACAAGGTAACTTCGTGCAATACCTTTCTCCTTCTCTAAGTCTTCTTTTTAGCCGAATACTCAAGGCTATCTTTGACTGTTAGGCCGAATCAGTTGTTGTGTGGTTCATCGCTTATCAAGGTAAGGGGTTTCTCTTTTATTCTTTGTGATCAACTTCCATTCATATTACTCGGCCTTAATCAAACCCTTATTGGGGAAATTCCTATTTTCCCTATAGTATAGTATTGGTCTGGAATTTTTCTTCATGGATGCGAGTGCTAGTCTTTCTAAGGAAGGAAGTGAACCCGTAGTCCCTATCCCTAAGTTTAAGCAACGTCCTGGCAGTTCGAGATTTTCCGCCTGGTTGTGGAAGGGAGCCGACATCTACCTGGGATAGACAAATCGCAGTGGTTCCTGCTAGTGAGAATGTCCACATAGAAATTCTAGTGTTACACGTAATTAGGTGTGTAATGCTTACACTTTACTTTAGTAATTTTGTTAACAACTGAGTTGGCTGAAAGCCGAAACGACTGTTTAGATAGCCGAGATACTCTCGTGGGTAGAGTTGGAGACACCGGGTAAGTACCTATATGGTCTTATTTTCGAATGTATGTATGTATGATACGACTCACCGTTGTGCATTAGAAGCATGGTTGCATTCATCTCAGCATGTTAATATGTTCATGGGCTTGGGATATGATGAAAAGGGGAAGTGTTATTTAGGGACTGTCACAATGGTTTGGCACCACGGTGGTTTAGCACCACATATACAAAATTCAATGACTTGTCTCAGTGGTTTCGTACCACAGTGGGTTGGCCCCATATATATTTATCAGAGATTGTCACAGTGGTTTGGTACCACAGTGGGTTGGCCCCACACATATTATTAAGTGACTCTGTCACAGTGATCTGGTATCACGATGGTCTAGAACCACAGTGGCTCGGTGCCACGGGCGTTTGGCTGATTCTGGTGATGTAGAGGATGGAAAAATTAGGTTGGGTTGGGCTGCATTGCATTCATGTTTAATATGTTGTATGGTGTGGGCTAAGGCCCAATGGGTATCTGTGGGCTTAAGGCCCAGGTTGCGTTATATGGGGTTTACACACTAAGTCTCGATGACTCACCCCTTTGCTTAATTTTGCAGGTAATTCTTAGATAGTGGTTTTGGAGCCGAGACGGACTTCGAGGTGGCCATGCTTCGTTCTCTCGTAAACTTTCGGTTTTATTCAATATTACTTTTTTTTTTTAATTTTGGGTTTTTATTTTGTAATAAGACCACTATAACTTTTAAATTTGGAATTTACAATTACACGATGATTATACCAATTATGATACATTAAGTATGGAGGTTTTCAGAAAATAAAATATAAACCAGCATTTTTCTTAAAAAGGTAATGACGAGAGATGACATTAACTAACTAATTAATTCGGAGATTTTACTTAAAACCGCAACATCATTTTCAACTGTCATGTTTTATGAAATACCTTAAATTCGACTTTCTTCAAATAAACCTGTTTTCGATATTCAGTTCAATTTAACCAAAAATCCTAAATTTTCATTAAAATGAAATAACTCCATGCAAAGTTTTTTCCAAATCACGATATTTAGTTAGACTTTTCAAAATTTTTTTCCTATAGCATACCAGATCTGGTCATAGCGTATTGACCGGGTTTGGGGTGTTACATTACCAGTCCAAGCTAAATCCTTTTTATGACATATGCTCTAAAGAGCTTGATTTGGAGTACCCCTCCGGACTAAATCCAATCAATAACATATGCTCGAGTGGACTTATATCAGGATTTCCCATCCGGGCTAATTATTTTCTATAATGAGGTCAATAGGATTCTCGTCCGAGCTAAATCCCATCAGCAACAAATGCAGGACCTCATTCATTTCGAGAAATCACATATCCATCGATTTTCCATTTTATCCAACTAAGATTTAATGATTTTTCTGAAGCATTATCATGCTTGTGGTTATTTCATACGTCCACAACATTCATATAATTCAAATAAACACATTCCACATTCATTTCAAGCATATAAGTAACATTCTTATCGTTTATCCTTTTTCGGGCATTATCATTTAATTTAAACATTTTCATTTATCGGGCTTGATCGAATATGTAATCAATTCACATATTTATGACATTTATACAGTTTACATAAACACAATCAATGCAAGCATGTAAATAAACACAATTTAGTTACACGAACTTACCTCGACAATGTTCTTGTATGTAAAATCTACTAATCCGACATTTTCCTCTTTCCTCGTTCTAACTCCAAATTTGGTCTATCCGAATCTATACAAGTAAGTTTACATCAATTTATCATATTTCTTATTCAAGTGGACTCAATTTTCATCCTAGGCAAAATTAACATTTTGCCCCTAACTTTTCTATAAATTCCCATTTTGTCCTTAGGTTCAGAAAATGAAACTAGTGCAATTTACTCCCTATTCTAAGCCTAACCAAAATCCCATTACAAAATTTACAGCACATGTATTCATAAAAATTCATAACTTTTCATCAAATTTCACAAGTTTGCATTTTAGTCCCTAAATCATATTTTCATCAAAAATCACTTTGTAAAAGTTGTTTATCTATCAACAACCTTTCATTTTCTACCATAAATTTCAAATTTTCAGCATATTCATTCATGACCCAAATTTTATACCTTGATAACTTTTCAACTTAAGCCCCCAAATAGATAGATTAAGCTATCCAGTTTCAAAAATACCAAAATTATTAAAAACGGGGCTTGATTACTTACCCAAATAAGATTGAAAAGTCTTCTTCCTCTCTCCTAGGGTTTCCATAGATTTTGGGGATGAAGATGACAAAAAATAAGATGATAATTCTTTTATCATCTTTTAATTAATTAAAGTAATTCACTTTCCAATTTAATCCTTGCCCTTTTTCTAAATTTCCATGGATGAGTCACCAAAAATATCTACATACTTTTCTTTAATGGTCTAATTACCATATAAGGACCTCTAGTTTTGAATTCCATAGCTATTTAATCCTTATAGATACTAGAATTAAACTTTTGCATTTTATGCGATTTAGCCCTTCCCGTAATTAAACACATAATCGGTAAAATTTTCGTATCAAAATTTTCCCATAACTTTTCTAACATAATACGGTCCATATAATAAAATAAAAATAAATTTTATTTTCGGCTCGGATTTGTGGTCCCGAAACCACTGTTTCAATTTCATCGAAATTGGGTTGTTACATGTATGCACAACTTTAGTGTTGGATAAGAAAATACCTTTTGAGTCTACTGAATTTGTGGTTAAAGTAATGAACCCTGTAAGTCAGTATGTATTAGTTGATAAAGTCTGTAAAAACTGTCCTTTGATGATTCGGGGATGCAACTTTCTGGCTGATTTGATGTTATTACCCTTTGATGAGTTTGATGTGATTACGAGTATGGATTGGTTAACTCTGCATGATGCTGTTGTGAACTGTAGATGAAAGCATATCTTGTTAAAATTTTAGAATGATGATAGGATCCAAGTTCAATTAGATAGATTGGATGGTACATCTAATGTTATTTCAACTATTACGACACATAAATATATTAGAAAGGGTTGTGAAGCATATCTCGCCTATATATTTGATTTTAGGGTTTTGAAATTAAAGTTAGAATTGATTCTGATTGTATGTGAGTTCACAGATGTATTTCCAGAAGAATTACCAGCGATACCGCCGGTCAGAGAGGTTGAGTTTGCTATTGAGTTAGTGCTGGGAACATCTCCGATATCGATAGCTCTGCATAGAATGACACCTACAGAATTAAAAGAGTTGAAAGCACAGTTGCAAGAGTTGATAGATAGGGGCTTTACTTGGCCCAGCTTTTCTCCTTGGGGTGCTCCTGCATTGTTTGTCAGGAAAAAGGACGGTTCAATGCGATTGTGTATCAACTACCGACAACTTAACAAAGTTACGATCAAGAACAAATATCCTTTGCCACATATTGATGGTTTGTTTGATTAGTTGAAAGGTGCAACAGTGTTTTCGAAGATTCATCTCCGTTTTGAATATTATCAGCTATGGTCATCTCCGTTTTGGATATTATTAGCTATGGGTTAATGACTCAGATGTGCCAAAACCTACTTTCAGAACTAGGTAAGGACATTATGAATTTCTTGTTATGCCATTTGGTTTGACCAATGCACCTACGGTGTTTATGGATTGGATGAACAAAATATTCAGGCCGTATTTAGACAGATTTTTTGTTGTAGATGGCATTCTGATCAATTCAAGGGATGAGACAAAGCATGCCCAGCATTTGAGAATTTTTTTGCAGACTCTACACGAAAAATAGTTGTTCGCTAAGTTTAGCAAATGTGAGTTTTGGCTCCGAAATGTTGGATTTTTGGGACATGTAGTGTCAGCAGATGGTATTAGAGTGGATCCGAGTAATACCTCAGCTATAGTAGACTGGAAACCTTCGAGAAATGTGTCAGAAGTTAGAAGTTTTCTTGGTTTAGTCAGATATTATAGAAGATTTGTCAAAGGATTTTTGATGATTGCTACACCGTTGATGAAACCGATTCAAAAAGATGTCATGTTCGAATGGTCTGAAATGTGTCAGCA
Source organism: Gossypium australe (assembly GCA_005393395.2). Classification (NCBI taxonomy): domain Eukaryota; kingdom Viridiplantae; phylum Streptophyta; class Magnoliopsida; order Malvales; family Malvaceae; genus Gossypium; species Gossypium australe. Next base: position 127,495,800 of record CM016616.1, on the reverse strand, counting down.
AAGTTTTAATCAGTTAAACCATTATTAACCCAGGCACCTATGTTGGTTCAGCCAAAGTTCGATAAAGAATTTGTGATTTATAGTTATTCTTCATTAAATGGTTTAGGTTGTGTTTTGATGCAAGAAGGCAAAATGATAGCATATGCTTCTCAACAATTGACATCGCACGAAAAGAATTACCCGGCTCATGATTTAGAACTTGCAGCTATTGTGTTTGCTTTAAAGATTTGGTGACACCATTTCTACGGAGAAAGATGTCATATCTTTACGGATCAAAAAAGCCTGAAGTATTTCATGTCACAGAAAGATTTGAACTTGAGACAGCATAGATGGCTTAAGTTGTTGAAATATTATGATTTGAACATCGACTATCATCTAGGAAAGGCTAATGTCGTTGCTGATTCTTTGAGCAGAAAATCTCTACTTGTATTTTCTACAACTGTCTTTTCTGTTATTTTCTTTTGGCCAAAACTCTCTTCTCTTCTACTTCTTCTTCTCTAGCCGAAACTCTTTTGGTTCCTCATTATTTTTCTCTACAATTTTCTCCAATGGCAAAACCTTCCCCATCCTCTGTGAATCGATTCCTACTTCATTTAGTGGTAGCCGAACCTCTTCTGTTGTGATCTCTACCATAGCTGAAACTTTGCAGCTCTTCCATTGTCACCTCTTTATTTTTCTCTTTAACCGAATAGCCCTTTTGGTCCCAAGTGAATCGGTTTAACCTTGCTATTGGATTGTTGAAGGTAATGTCTTCTTTTCTCTCCTGTCATGAAAGCTGAATCTTCTTCTTCTCCTTTTAATTCTTCTGACATCTTTCTCTTTTCTTCTTTAACTTCTCTATCTCCATCTTCACTAACCGAATCCCTCTTTCTTTTTCATCTCGAATCAATGCTGCTCGAGTAGCATAAGGTGTGAAGGGCTACTTTTCTGCCGAAACCACTTTGGCTTTTCACCACCGGTATTAACACAAGGTAACTTCGTACAGTACCTTTCTCCTTCTCTAAGTCTTCTTTTTAGCCGAATACTCAAGGCAATCTTTGACTGTTAGGCCGAATCAGTTGTTGTATGGTTCATCGCTTATCAAGGTAAGGGGTTTCTCTTTTATTCTTTGTGATCAACTTCCATTCATATTACTAGGCCTTAATCAAACCCTTATTGGGGCAATTCCTATTTTCCCTATAGTATAGTATTGATCCGGAATTTTTCTTCATGGATACGAGTGCTAGTCTTCCTAAGGAGGGAAGTGAACCCGTAGTCCCTGTCCCTAAGTTTAAGCGACGTGCTGTGTCGGCAGTTCGAGATTTTCTGCCTGGTTGTGGAAGGGAGCCAACATCTACCTGGGATAGACAAATCGCAGTGGTTCCTGCTAGTGAGAGTGTCCACGTAGAAAGTCTAGTGTTACACGTAATCAGGTGTGTAACGCTCACACTTTACTTTAGTAATTTTGTTAACAACTGAGTTGGCTGAAAGCCGAAACGACTGTTTAGATAGTCGAGATACCCTCGTGGGTAGAGTTGGAGACACCGGGTAAGTACCTATATGGTCTTATTTTCAAATGTATGTATGTATGATACGACTCACCGTTATGCATTGGAAGCATGGTTGCATTCATCTCAGCATGTTAATATGTTCATGGGCTTCGGATATGATGAAAAGGGGAAGTGTTATTTAGGGACTGTCACAATGGTTTGGTACCATGTTGGGACGGTCCCACATATCTTATTCAGTGACTACGTCTCAGTGGTTTGGTACCACGGTGGTTTAGCACCACGTATACATTATTCAATGACTTGTCTCAGTGGTTTCGTACCACAGTGGGTTGGCCCCACATATATTTATCAGGGATTGTCACAGTGGTTTGGTACCATGGTGGGTTGGCCCCACACATATTATTAAGTGACTCTATCACAGTGATCTGGTATCACGGTGGTCTACAACCATAGTGGCTCGGTGCCACGGGCGTTTGGTTGATTCAAGTGATGTAGAGGATGGAAAAATTAGGTTGGGTTGGGCTGCATTGCATTCATGTTTAATATGTTGTATGGTGTGGGCTAAGGCCCAATGGGTATCTGTGGGCTTAAGGCCCAGGTTGCGTTATATGGGGTTTACACACTAAGTCTTGATGACTCACCCCTCTGCTTAATTTTGCAGGTAATTCTTAGATAGTGGTTTTGGAGCCGAGACGGACTTCGAGGTGGCCATGCTTCGTTCTCTCGTAAACTTTCAGTTTTATTCAATATTACTTCTTTTTTTAATTTTGGGTTTTTATTATCTAATAAGGCCACTATAACTTTTAAATTTGGAATTTACAATTACTCGATATTATACCAATTATGATACATTAAGTATGGAGGTTTTCAGAAAATAAAATATAAACCAGCATGTTTCTTAAAAAGGTAATGATGAAAGATGACATTAACTAACTAATTAATTCGGAGATTTTACTTAAAACCGCAACATCATTTTCAACTGTCATGTTTTATGAAATACCTTAAATTCGACTTTCTTCAAATAAACCTGTTTTCGATATTCAGTTCAATTTAACCAAAAATCCTAAATTTTCATTAAAATGAAATTACTCCATGCAAAGTTTTTTCCAAATCACGATATTTAGTTAGACTTTTCAAAATTTCTTTTCCTGTAGCATACCAGATCTGGTCATAGCGTGTTGATCGGGTTTGGGGTGTTACATTACCACTCCAAGCTAAATCCTTTTTATGACATATGCTCTAAAGAGCTTGATTTGGAGTACCCCTCCGGACTAAATCCAATCAATAACATATGCTCGAGTGGACTTATATCAGGATTTCCCATCCGGGCTAATTCATTTCTATAATGAGGTCAATAGGATTTCTCGTCCGAGCTAAATCCCATCAGCAACAAATGCAAGACCTCATTCATTTCGAGAAATCACATATACATCGATTTTCCATTTTATTCAACTTAATGATTTTTCTCAAGCATTATCGGGCTTGTGGTTATTTCATACATCCACAACATTCATATAATTCAAATAAACACATTACACATTCATTTCAAGCATATAAGTAACATTTTTATCGTTTATCCTTTTTCAGGCATTATCATTTAATTTAAACATTTTCATTTATCGGGCTTGATCGAATATGTAATCAATTCACATATTTATGACATTTATACAATTTACATAAACACAATCAATGCAAGCATGTAAATAAACACAATTTAGTTACACGAACTTACCTCGACAATGTTCTTGTATGTAAAATCTACTAATCCGACATTTTCCTCTTTCCTCGTTCTAACTCCAAATTTGGTCTATCCGAATCTATACAAGTAATTTTAACATCAATTTATCATATTTCTTATTCAAGTGGACTCAATTTTCATCCTAGGCAAAATTAACATTTTGCCCCTAACTTTTCTATAAATTCCCATTTCGTCCCTAGGTTCAGAAAATGAAACTAGTGCAATTTACTCCCTATTCTAAGCCTAACCAAAATCTCATTACAAAATTTACAGCACATGTATTCATAAAAATTCATAATTTTTCATCAAATTTCACAAGTTTGCATTCTAGTCCCTAAATCATATTTTCATCAAAAATCACTTTGTAAAAGTTGTTTATCTATCAACAACCTTTCATTTTCTACAATAAATTTCAAATTTTCAGCATATTCATTCATGACCCAAATTTTATACCTTGATAACTGTAACAGTCCGAATTTGACCCAAATTTTCAGCATATTATTTTCTGTGTTTATTATATGTGAATTATTATTTGTGAAAGTTTCGTATGAAAATTTGATTGTTTGTGTGTTTATTTTTAACAAAAGGACTTAATCGCGTAAAGTGCAAAAGTTATAAAATAAAGTGTAAGTGTTAAATTGTTGATGGCTTTTTAATATGAGGTCTTTAATGGGAAAATAGCCCATTTTCAATGGTAGTGGGCGGCAAAGGTCTAATATAGCCTTAAGAAATATGTTATGTTTATTATTTATTAAAGGTTAAAATACTAAACTATTAATAATGTTAATATATGATATATTATATGAAATTAGAAACCATTTTTTTTGTTCATCATCTCGCATTGCCGAAAGTTAGAAAACAAAAGGGGGTTTAAAAGCTTTGAAACATTCGGCCATCATCTAGCTCAATTCAAGGTGTGTTTTACATTGGTTTTTGATAATTTTTACGTTTTTGAAATCGTTGCTTCGAATACTTCAAGACCCATGCTTGAATTTTTTATTTTGATGAATATTTTGAAATGTGCCATTGATGAGTTCATGAGTTTTATGATGATAGTTGATGAATTATGAAATATATATGTTAGATTAATATGTTTTGTATTGAGATTTATGGTAATTTTGAGTAATTAGGGCTAAATCGAGAAAATAAATCTTTGAGGGGTTAAAATGCAAAATAAATGAAATGTAGGGACTTATATAGTCATGAGAAAGATTCGGCCCTAAAGGATTGAATTCAAATTATGTGTATTTTGTGTTTTGTGCAATAAGGACTAAATTGTAAAAGTTGTAAATGTCAGGGGTAAAATAGTAATTTACCTATTTATGTGTTTTGGGACTAAATTGAGATTAAATGTGCTTGAATGAGCTTATTTTAAATATGTTTAGATCAAGAACAAAGAAAATCGAATTTGGATCGGGGAAAAGCGAAAGTTCATGAATAGCCAGTCTTCGTCGTCCGTCGATAGTCGAGGTAAGTCTTTAAGCAAGATAATATCGTAAGTATCGATTTTAACCTATTATATATGCCGATTTATGAACTTGTGAATTTAAATATGCCAAAGTCGAATGTGTTAATGTAATGTAGCAATGATATTGATAATGTATAATGTGAATTAGTTGGTTCGGCAATATGAATATTCGGGCTTATGCCTAGCAGGCCTTGTGTCAGTGAACTATATCGGGCTTATTGCCTAGCAGGCTTATAGCCGGTGAATGAATATCGGACCTTTGGTCTTGCAGGCTTAGTGCCGGTGTGTGATTCAGGCTTATGCCTAGCAGGTTTTGTACCGGTGATTGTTAATACGAGCTTATGTTTATGAATGAAATGGTTGAGTTATGATGGCATTCGAACTAGCCAAGGTTTATTACTATAGCCTGAGTGTGCGGCTGAAAGGTATGTATCGAATCAAGTTTATGATATATGTGATGCTTCTTGAATAAGCAAGTTGATAGAAATGTGTTCGTATATTCGGTACGTAAGATACGTGATTAGAAATGACATTGAGTTGGTATGTTTACTTGCTTACTTGAGATTATTATATGGATATGAGAAATTATGCCTATATAGGTTCGGCCATGAGTTATATATATATAGATAATTGTATACATTCAATTATGTGAAATCACCTTATATGTACAGGGAAGATATTATTCGGTTGTAGGTGGAAATACATATATCTTTGATTAGCGATCCGGGTACTTTTGATAAGTTTTACATTTTTAAGTATGCGATGAATAATATTTTGCTAGGCATGAACATTGATATTCGGCCATGATTGTACATAGGTGTTATATGTTATTCCATGAATGTTAAGAATTTTATTCTGTTTAATTTAATTGAATACCTAGTTGAAATTGTTAAGTTGCTTAAGACTTACTAAGCTAAGTTAGCTTACTCTGTATGTTTTCACTCTGTTTTATAGATTGTGATTAAGCTACGGACTCGGAGAATCATCGTTGAAGTCATCCACTGTAACATCCTGAAAATGGGCTTATGCATTGTTGATTTAATTATACGAAATGGCATGTCTTATGTGTTATGAATGTATTATGAACATTTCTGGAAACTTGGAAATGTAAGGAAATGATTTAGAAATGTTAAGTTTCAAAAGAGGAAAGTGAACATTTTTGGAAACTTGGAAATGTAAGGAAATGATTTAGAAATGTTAAGTTTAAAGGAGGAAAACGAACATTTTTGGAAACTTGGAAATGTAAGGAAATGTCTTAGGAAAATGTTAAGTTTTAAAGTTTAAAAGAGGAAACTAAGGCAATGTGGCCTTAAGAAAATTAATAGAAGAAATTTGACACAAGAACAAACTTGGAGGAGTGGCAAGGAGGCACCACTTAATGCCCTGTAAGTGACGCCACAATCAAGGGGGAAGGAGCCTAGGTTCGAGTCACTTGGGGAGAAAATAAAGGAATTTTATTTTGGTGCAAGGAACAAGAGAGTTGGACGGCTACAAGGCACTAAAGGGAGGTGTTTTATTTTTGTTAAAATTCGGCAAATAGATGGATAAATGAGGGATAATTATTGTTATTTTTTAATTAAGAGATAAGAGATAATTGAGGGATTAATTCTAATATTGAATAAAGTGATAATTAAAAGATAAAATTATCACATAGGAAGAGTGGTGGCCAAGTAGGGGACTCTTGGGGTAATAGTTTCGGCAAATAGGAGAAAACAAGGCCATTCTTCATACTTTTCTTCCTCACTAAGCCTCTGCCGAAATTCTATAGCAAATTTCTCCATTCTTTTCTTTCTTCCTTCTGCCGAATTCTCTTTGCTCATCATCCTCTTTTCCTTTTTAATTCTCCAAAAGTCGAACCTTCAACATCAACCTACTTTCCTTCTTTTAATTCAATCAAAGCCGAACCTTCAAGGTAACCATTAGCCGATTTCTTCATAGTCTCAAAAGCCGAAACTTGTTGATCACACTTAGTCCATAGCCGAATCTTTGAGGGGCTTCAAGCAAGGGTGCTGTCGACTTTGGTATTAAAGGTAAGGTCCAATTGTCATTCGGTTTCTATTCTTTCACTTCTAGACTTGTCGAAATCTAAGACTAATCTCATTGATGTTCATGGTTGCCGAAACTTGGAAGGAGTGTTCGGGATCTAGCAAGTTGTCGACTTCAAGAAGGGATACTTTCGGAATTTAAATTCCACAAGGTAAGCACATTTCATATTCGGCCATAGGCCATTTAATAGTGATTAAGTGTTAGAAATCGATCTAACATGTGGTTATAGGGATTTCGACAGACACCTAAGACAAAGGATCAATTCCGAGATTTAAGATTTGGAAGGTAAGCATATAGGTATGTTCGGCCAAGGCCTGTTTTGATATCTAGATCTATTTCATAATTGTTTAAAAAGCTGAAACTAACCTGTGATGTGATTTAATGCTTGGCCGAATACAAAAAGGAATACAACAAAGCTTTTCGGGATTTGGTTCTTAAGTCAATCGGCAGCAAGGTAGGTTTAAGTGTACAAATCCTACTGGGATTTGGTTTTCTAGCCGAATAGGCTTTATGCTAACATATTAAGTTTGGCCGAATGTAGGGACTTGAGATCTAAGGCATTAGATCAAGCTTTTCGGGATTTAAGTGAACTGCTAAGTGTATCAGGTGTGTACCCCACACTATTTCTTAATAAGTTTAAGGCAATGTTTAATATGTATGTATGTTATACGAATGTGAAAATATGGCTAAGTACCATGTTATGGTACACAATACTAAGGTACGTTTTCCTATTCCTACTATGAGTATGATAAGACTTATTATGCCATGAATGTGAATATGATAAGAATGTGAATTAAGGCATGATATTGCATAATGTGTATGATATATGGGGGCATATGGGATATTATGAAAAGGGGAAGTGAATGTGGTGACCTAAGACCACGATATCTGAATGTGGTGACCTAAGACCACGATATCTGAATGTGGTGTCTTTTGACACAAAATATGTATATAGTGGCTATGCCACGAATTTTATAAGGGCGATGAGCACGTCGACTGCAGCGACTGCCTTCGATGGTGTGTAGCGGATGGAGGGTTGACTTAGTAGTCCCCACGGTGTGCAGGTTGGTACGGGTGATGTGTAGCGGATGGTATATAGGTTTGGGTTCGGGTTGCATCACTTTTTCTATCTGTTATATGAACATGTATGATAATGTATGCCTGAATTATTAAATTTTAGTGTTGGTTACACATTGAGTCTGTTTGACTCAACCCGTTAGGGAACTTTTTCTTCCAGGTGACGATCAGTGATGGACCGGGCCGGCAGAAGCTTAGGGATGGCCATGCTCAAAAAGAACTTCATTTTTTATTCGAACTATATTATTTTAAGTATTTTGAATTTAAATTTGGGAATTATTTTGATGTAATAAGGCCATAGTTGAAGTACTTTATTTTACTCTTAATTATTATGTACGAATTGTCTACACGTAAAGTTTAAGTAAATTTATTTTAAAACAAACCCTAAATGTTTTGTCACCTAAAGTAGAAGATTTTTAATAAAATAAACTTGTTTTCAGTTCAAGCCCAACCCAAACCAATCTTTCTTACAAAACACACAAATTTTTCCTAAGTAACAAAAGAATTTCGAACCGGTTTACATCGAGGAACATACCAGATCCGGTCAAGGCTCGTGGGCCGGGTTTGGGGTGTTTCAGCTTGGTATCAGAGCCCAGTTTTTAAACTCTCGGCCTGTGGTTTAAGGCCCAAAACGTTTTCAAATCAAGCCCAAATGAGTTTTTATGAAAATATTTTTGGAAATAAATAGGTTTTTCTGGCATGGCACCTAAGTCTCCGACCCGCAGTCCACCAGGTAAGTACCCCTAACCATTGTGTGAATTATAGTATGAATTGTAGAAGGGTAGAAATGGAATGGAACATAGAATAGCATGATAAGTACTTGAACCCTAGGACTAGTTACCCCAACTATTACATAAGACTTAAATGCGTAAGTAAACAAACCTATGGCTAAGTCGACGAGTTAGGGTGTGGCAACCCCTGTGCGCATGTCTAGGATTGGATCCGGAAGAGCCTGGTATTTAAGCAGTCCTAGTGACTCACCTCCTCTTCGCAGGAATCCTACCTGGTGCGTAGCTTCGGTTCACCCTAACCAAGAGGACTCAGTCACAGGCTAAACCCAATAACTAAAACCCGAAAGGGATTAGCCACATTTTCATGGAAACCCTAGTTTTAAAAAAAAAATCAACAAACTACTCTTTTGAACTGAGAAAATTGTTATTTTCGAAAAATTTTCTAAAAACTTCTAGTTTACAAAATTACAAAAATGCCCCTGGTTTATAAAATGCCCAAACTACCCATAGTTTTAAAAAAAAAAATCTTACTTTATAAAATGTTCAAAAACCCTAACTTGCAAAATATTAAAATACTCCAACTTGGAAAATTTACGAAATTGCCCCTAACTTACAAAATTACCAAAATAACCCTGGTTTTCGAAATTTTGCAACATCACCAATTCGAAAAACAAATTCTCAAAATAACCCTTAAGTTTTATAAATTTTGAAATACCCCTGAATTATTAGACTTTACAAATTTACTCTGGTTTATTACCAAAATACCCCCGAGTTCCAAAATTACCGAAGTACCCCCGGATTTCAAAATTCCCGAAATACTCCCGGGATCTCAAAAAATTATCAAAATACCCTTATTGACAAAATCACCAAGGGACCTTATTTTGACAAATTACGAAAATACCCCTATAGGACAAATTACGAAAATACCCTTGGGTAGTGGAAAAACAACAACAATGAAAACTACAACATTTCTCTGAATGAACGAAAGTTCATAATTGATTGATGAATGTATGAATGTAAAGACTGTGTGCATGTATGAATACGAAAGAACCACTCCTAAAATTCTTTTCATAAAACTTCTTCGCGGGTAATCAGTGGAATAAAGGCTAATGCATAAAAATTTCTTAATCAAATTAAAGTGCAGTCGTTAGAAATGAGTTCTAGAGGACGTGGTCATCGTGGACGTGGTCGAGGAAGAATGACTGTGTCGGAACCCGTTAGGTCGGGTCAAGGATCTGACAATGAGATACCACCGCCACCACCACCCCTAGCTGTTAGTGTTGAACAGCAAGCTCAGATGGGGGATGATGCTGTGCCACAGGCTGTGCTGCGAGTTTTGGAAATGGTGGCTGGAGCAGGTGGGAATATGGGAGCTCGGAAATCTGTACCCAAGCGACTCCGAGCCAATGGGGCTAAGATGTTTCGTGGAGTATCTGGTGTAGCACCCAGTACAGCTGAATATTGGTTGGAAGCAACCGAACGGATTATGGATGAGCTTGATCTGACCCCTAAGGAGAAGTTGAAAGGAATGGTGGCACTGCTACGCGATGAAGCGTATCAGTGGTGGCTCACAGTTCGGGATGGAGCCACAGCTGAGGATCTGACCTGGGATTATGTTAAGGCGGCATATCAGAAGAAATATGTTGGCACACGGTACATTGATGAGCAAAGGAAGGCTTTTCTGGGGCTGGTTCAAGGGAACAAGTCCGTGGCGGAGTATGAAGCTGAATTTCTGAGGTTGAGCCGATATGCTCGAGGAGTAGTAGCTACGGAGCATGAGCGATGTGTCCGATTTGAGGACGGATTAAGGGATGATTTGAGGTTGTTAATAGCACCACATCAGGAACGGGAGTTTTCTGCGTTAGTAGAGAAAGCTAAGGTAGCTGAAGGGATTAAGGATTCTGCAAGGCAGAACACTGATCGGAACAGTTCAAAAAGAGGTTTTGGATCGTCTGGATCATCTGGGAATAAGAGGCCTAGAGTTGATGGGCCGCGAGGTCAGCAGGCTGCTACAGGAGGGCAGTATCGTACTTGTGATGAGTGTGGGAAGAAGCACTTAGGAGAGTGTTGGAAAAAGACTGGAGGATGCTTTAGGTGTGGGTCCAAGGACCATATGATTAAGGAGTGTCCTATGAGGCTGGAAGGGAATCGACCAGTAGCTCAGAATGTTAATCAGGCTGGTAGAGGTGGACAACAGCCTCAGCGAGGTCGTGGTCCGAATGGCCGAGGTAATGGTGCTGGAAGAGGACGTGGAACACCGGGCAGAGGTGCTGCTAATACGGAGGCGAGATAGCCGGGCTTGGTATATGCAGTTTGCCGTAGGGAAGATGGAGACGCGCCGGACGTCATAACCGGTACGTTCCTTATTTTTGGCAAGCCCTATTTTGCTTTGATTGATGTGGGCTCGACCCATTCGTATATTGCATGTAGAGTAGTGGAAACTCTAGATATATCCTCTGAACTTTCTGATAGGGAGATGACTGTAGTAAGCCCGCTAGGTCAAACTGTAGTGGTGAATAAGATCTTTCGGAAAGTGCCTTTAGAAATTCAAGGAATAGTATTTTCTGCCGACTTGATGGAACTTCCCTTTGGAGAATTCGATCTCATACTTGGTATGGACTGGCTAGTGGAGCATCGGGCTGTGTTGGACTGTGCAGCTAAGTGAATGGAATTAAGGACCCCGGAAGATGAAGTGGTCATCATGATAGGAGAAAGAAGAAATTACCTGTCTAATGTAGTTTCGGCGTTAAAGGCTGAGAAAATGGTTAGGAAAGGGTACGAGGCATTTCTGGCCTTCGTTAGTGCTGTGGACGCAAAAGAAGGGGGAGTTAGTGGATTTAGAATGGTAAGGGACTTTGAATATGTGTTCCCAGAGGAATTGCCCGGGATACCCCCAGATAGAGAGGTGGAGTTTGGAATTGACTTGCTGCCGGGAACAGCTCCTGTGTCAACTGCTCCGTACAGAATGGCACCAAAGGAGTTGGTGGTGCTCAAGGCTGAAATCCAAGAATTGCTGGATCGTGGGTTTATTCGATCCAGTGTGTCTCCATGGGGAGCACCGGTCTTGTTCGTGAAGAAGAAGGATAGAACTATGCGAATGTGCATAGACTATCGTCAGTTGAACAAGCTGACCATCAAGAACAAGTATCCTTTGCCGAGGATTGACGACTTGTTCGATCAGCTTAAGGGAGCGGCAGTATCTTCAAAGATCGACTTAAGGTCAGGACATCATCAGTTGAAGGTGAAGGAGGTGGATATCCACAAGACAGCCTTTAGGACAAGATACGGCCATTATGAGTTTGTTGTAATGCCGTTTAGTTTGACAAACGCCCAGCCGCGTTCATGGATATGATGAACTGGGTCTTTCAACCCTACTTGGATAGGTTCATCGTTGTGTTCATCGACGATATCTTGGTGTACTCCAAGTCTGAAGAGGAGCATGATGAGCATCTCCGAGTTGTGCTACAAGTGTTAAGGGAGAAGAAGCTCTATGCCAAATTCCGCAAGTGTGAATTTTGGCTGAAGGAGGTTGCGTTCTTAGGGCATGTGGTGTCTGCAGAAGGGATAAGGGTGGATCCTAGAAAGATTGAGGCAGTGTTAGATTGGAAACCACCTAGGTCCGTGGCTGAGATCCGTAGTTTCTTAGGTTTAGCGGGCTATTACAGAAGGTTCGTGGAAGGATTTTCATCGATAGCCGCACCTTTAACAAAGTTGCTAAGGAAGGAAGTACCCTTTGTATGGACGGATAAGCAACAGGAGAGCTTTGAGAAGCTCAAGAGGGTTTTGACTGAAGCTCCAGTGTTAATTCAGCCGGAGGCTGGAAAAGATTTTGTGGTATACTGTGACGCTTCTCATACGGGATTAGGGTGTGTTCTAATGCAAGATGGAAAAGTAGTCGCGTATGCATCTCGACAATTAAGGCCACACAAGGTTAACTACCCAACCCATGACTTGGAATTGGCAGCAGTGGTTTTCGCTCTTAAGGTTTGGAGGCACTACCTTTATGGAGAAAAGTCGATAATCTACACAGACCACAAGAGCCTTAAGTATCTGTTGACTCAGAAGGAGTTGAACTTGAGGCAGCGAAGGTGGGTGGAGTTATTGAAGGATTATGATTGTTTGATAGAGTACCACCCAGGCAAGGCGAATGTGGTAGCAGATGCCTTAAGTCGGAAAGTGGTGTCGGATCTAAGAGCGATGTTCGCACACTTGAGGTTGTATGATGATGGGAGTCTGCTGGCAGAATTGCAAGTCAAACCAACATGGTTGAATGAGGTCAAGAGAAGTCAGTTGGTGGATGAGGATCTAAGTGCTAAGTTACAACAAGTACAGAACGGAGAGTTAGAGGGTTATGGTGTTAATGATGAGGGAGTACTGTGCTTCAAGGGAAAGGTCTGTATGCCGAAGGATGAAGAGTTAAGACAGAGGATTCTTCGGGAAGCGCATATTAGCCCTTATGCTATGCATCCCGGAGGCACTAAGCTGTACAGAGATCTAAGGGAACAGTTCTGGTGGCCTGATCTTAAACGGGAAGTTACTGAATTCGTGGGAAAATGTCTGACGTGTCAGCAAGTTAAGGCTGAACACCAAGTTCCATCGGGATTACTTCAGCCAATCGAGATTCCGCAGTGGAAGTGGGAGAGAATTACCATGGACTTCGTTAGTGGGCTTCCCCTTACGCCTACTAAGAAGGACTCGGTATGGGTAATAGTGGACCGTTTCACCAAGTCCGCGCACTTCATCCCGGTAAGAGTTGATTATTCTCTTCGGAAGTTGGCTAAATTATATGTGGCGGAAATTGTGAGGTTACATGGAGTGCCGGTATCAATCATTTCGGATAGAGACCCAAGATTTACGTCTCAGTTTTGGAGGGCACTTCATCAAGCTTTAGGCACTAAGTTGGACTTCACTACGGCTTTTCATCCACAATCAGACGGGAAATCTGAGCGGGTAATACAAGTGTTGGAGGATATGTTGAGAGGCTGTGTGATGGATTTCTGAGGAAGTTGGGAGGACCATTTGCCTCTAGCAGAGTTTGCCTACAACAACAGCTATCAGGCTAGTATTCGGATGGCACTGTATGAAGCGTTGTATGGTCGGAAGTGTCGAACTCCTACGTGTTGGACGGAATTAGGGGAACGTCGGGTTTTGGGTTCAGAGTTAGTGGCAGAATCGGAAGAGAAGGTTGAGATAATCCGGGCACGGTTGAAGGAAGCTTCTGATAGACAAAAGTTGTATGCGGATCTCAAACGGAAGGAAATAGAATTTGTTGTGGGAGATCAAGTATTCCTTAAGGTTTCGCCTTGGAAGAAGGTGATGAGATTTGGTCGGAAAGGGAAGTTAAGCCCAAGGTTCATAGGGCCCTATCGAGTGTTGAAGCGAATTGGACCAGTGGCGTATCAGTTGGAGTTGCCACCGAAGTTGAAGCAAATGCACGACGTATTCCATGTATCCATGCTACGTAGTTATCGTTCGAATCCATCTCATATGGTTCTAGTTGAAGAGGTGGAGCTAAGGCCAGATTTATCCTACGAGGAAAAGCCGATGCAGATTCTAGAACGAGATGTGAAAGTGTTACGATGGAAATCAGTGCCTTTAGTCAAAGTACTATGGAGAAATCATGGATCAGAAGAAGCTTCATGGGAGCCAGAAGAGGCAATGCGACAGCAATACCCTCACCTATTTCAGTCAGGTAATTTCGAGGATGAAATTATTTTAAGGGGGTAGAACTGTAACATCCTGAAAATGGGCCTATGCATTGTTGATTTAATTATACGAAATGGCATGTCTTATGTGTTATGAATGTATTATGAACATTTTTGGAAACTTGGAAATGTAAGGAAATGATTTAGAAATGTTAAGTTTCAAAAGAGGAAAGTGAACATTTTTGGAAACTTGGAAATGTAAGGAAATGATTTAGAAATGTTAAGTTTAAAGGAGGAAAACGAACATTTTTGGAAACTTGGAAATGTAAGGAAATGTCTTAGGAAAATGTTAAGTTTTAAAGTTTAAAAGAGGAAACTAAGGCAAGGTGGCCTTAAGAAAATTAATAGAAGAAATTTGATACAAGAACGGGCTTGGAGGAGTGGCAAGGAGGCACCACTTAAAGCCCAGTAAGTGACGCCACAATCAAGGGGGAAGGAGCCTAGGTTCGAGTCACTTGGGGAGCAAATAAAGGAATTTTATTTTGGTGCAAGGAACAAGAGTGTTGGACGGCAACAAGGCACTAAAGGGAGGTGTTTTATTTTTGTTAAAATTCGGCAAATAGATGGATAAATGAGGGATAATTATTGTTATTTTTTAATTAAGAGATAAGAGATAATTGAGGGATTAATTCTAATATTGAATAAAGTGATAATTAAAAGATAAAATTATCACATAGAAAGAGTGGTGGCCAAGTAGGGGACTCTTGGGGTAATAGTTTCGGCAAATAGGAGAAAACAAGGCCATTCTTCATACTTTTCTTCCTCACTAAGCCTCTGCCGAAATTCTCTAGCAAATTTCTCCATTCTTTTCTTTCTTCCCTCTGCCGAATTCTCTCTGCTCATCATCCTCTTTTCCTTTTTAATTCTCCAAAAGCCGAACCTTCAACATCAACCTACTTTCCTTCTTTTAATTCAATCAAAGTCGAACCCTCAAGGTAACCATTAGCCGATTTCTTTATAGTCTCAAAAGCCGAAACTTGTTGATCACACTTAGTCCATAGCCGAATCTTTGAGGGGCTTCAAGCAAGGGTGCTGTCGACTTTGGTATTAAAGGTAAGGGCCAATTGTCATTCGGTTTCTATTCTTTCACTTCTAGACTTGTCAAAATCTAGGACTAATCTCATTGATGTTCATGGTTGTCGAAACTTGGAAGGAGTGTTCGGGATCTAGCAAGTTGTCGACTTCAAGAAGGGATACTTTCGGAATTTAAAATCCACAAGGTAAGCACATCTGATATTCGGCCATAGGCCATTTAATAGTGATTAAGTGTTAGAAATCGATCTAACATGTGGTTATAGGGATTTCGACAGACACCTAAGACAAAGGATCAATTCTGGGATTTAAGATTTGGAAGGTAAGCACATAGGTATGTTCGGCCAAGGCCTGTTTTGATATCTAGATCTATTTCATAATTGTTTAAAAAGCGGAAACTAACCTGTGATGTGATTTAATGCTTGGCCGAATACAAAAAGGAATACAACAAAGCTTTTCGGGATTTGGTTCTTAAGTCAATCGGCAGCAAGGTAGGTTTAAGTGTACAAATCCTACTGGGATTTGGTTTTATAGCTGAATAGGCTTTATGCTAACATATTAAGTTTGGCCGAATGTAGGGACTTGAGATCTAAGGCATTAGATCAAGCTTTTCGGGATTTAAGTGAACTGCTAAGTGTATCAGGTGTGTACCCCACACTATTTCTTAATAAGTTTAAGGCAATGTTTAATATGTATGTATGTTATACGAATGTGAAAATATGGCTAAGTACCATGTTATGGTACACAATACTAAGGTACGTTTTCCTACTCCTACTATGAGTATGATAAGACTTATTATGCCATGAATGTGAATATGATAAGAATGTGAATTAAGGCATGATATTGCATAATGTGTATGATATATGGGGGCATATGGGATATTATGAAAAGGGAAAGTGAATGTGGTGACCTAAGACCACGATATCTGAATGTGGTGACCTAAGACCACGATATCTGAATGTGGTGTCTTTTGACACAAAATATGTATATGGTGGCTATGCCACGAATTTTATAAGGGGGATGAGCACGTCGATTGCAGCGACTGCCTTCGATGGTGTGTAGCGGATGGAGGGTTGACTTAGTAGTCCCCACGGTGGGCAGGTTGGTACGGGTGATGTGTAGCGGATGGTATATAGGTTTGGGTTCGGGTTGCATCACTTTTTCTATCTGTTATATGAACATGTATGATAATGTATGCCTGAATTATTAAATTTTGGTGTTGGTTACACATTGAGTCTGTTTGACTCACCCCGTTGGGGAACTTTTTCTTCCAGGTGACGATCAGTGATAGACCGGGCCGGCAGAAGCTTAGGGATGGCCATGCTCAACAAGAAATTCATTTTTTATTCGGACAATATTATTTTAAGTATTTTGAATTTAAATTTGGGAATTATTTTGATGTAATAAGGCCATAGTTGAAGTACTTTATTTTACTCTTAATTATTATGTACGAATTGTCTACACGTAAAGTTTAAGTAAATTTATTTTAAAACAAACCCTAAACGTTTTGTCACCTAAAGTAGAAGATTTTTAATAAAATAAACTTGTTTTCAGTTCAAGCCCAACCCAAACCAATCTTTCTTACAAAACACACAAGTTTTTCCTAAGTAACAAAAGAATTTCGAACTGGTTTACATCGAGGAACAGACCAGATCCAATCAAGGCTCGTGGGCCGAGTTTGGGTTGTTTCATCCACACTATCGACTTATTTTGGTACTCTTAGAAGTTGAATTTTAAGCATAAGGCATGTATAGGCTAGCTTGATATTTTGAAGGATACTGTGTTAATGTTTATAGCCGTGCGAAAATGGCTTGTCTTTTATTTATTAACCTAAGGTTATGCAAATCTTGATTATGGTAAAAGTGCAAGTTTACTTGGATAATGATTATGGATGTGTTTTTAAATCATGCTAAGCAAAACGTTGGAATATGTATGTTTGATATGTAATCACCTATATGAGTCTTTGATAGACCTTTTGAGTGTGAATAGGTGTGGTAGTTTAATAAGTTTGGATTAAGGATTCGGTGTATATTATTTTGATGTGTCATTTGGTAGCATGGATTAACCTTGTAAACTTTGTATTCGATAATATGGGAAACTAATGGACATGTACTTGAATGGCATATTCGGTTATGAAAGTCATAGGTGCATGAGTATCAAATTCATTTTATGTGAATTAGTACTGAGATAGCCAAATGATGGGAATATGGTCTTGATGGCATTCAGCCATAAGCTTGATTATTATAAAATATCAATTGGTAATATATGTATGCATGTGTTAGTAGTTTGATTGATTTTTGAGTCTATTATGTCATGCATAACATTTACTAAATTATCATTTTAGAAGTTGATCTTATTATGCATATCGAGACAAAAGAGGTTGCATTTGAGAAATTAGTATATGCTTGAATGATTTGCAAATTAGGTACGGTTGGTGCATGCATAAGTAATGAATAAGTTGTATAAATATTTGTGGCTCAATTATGCGCATGTCAACAAATTAAAGTGTGCATTGGATCAATTGAGTGTTAGTTCTATTTGATTTTGGTATGAGAAATGTACATGTGATCTCATATATGTTTATTTAAATGCCAGGATTATTACATAGTTGAGAACTAATTATGTGTATATATAAATATTAGGTTAAGGTGACTTAGTTTATTAAATGAATAGAACCAATCTGTAGATTGTTGCAATGACCCATTTGGAATATATATATGTGAACATTCTTATAATAGTTAGTCTATTGAATGAGGTATGTTTTAAATCATCTTTTATATATGTTGTGTGGTATGCATAAATGTTCATAGTATGTTCGGATATGTTCTTTAATGATTACGCTGTATATGACTTAAGTGATTGATTAAAAGTTGTGATATAACTAGCAATGCCCCATAACCCTAATCCGGTGACAGATACGGGTTAGGGGTGTTACAATAACTTTTCAAATTAATCCCCCAAATAGATAGATTAAGCTATCCCAGTTTCAAAAATATCAAAATTATTAAAAACGGGGCTTGATTACTTACCCAAATAAGATTGATAAGTCTTCTTCCTCTCTCCTAGGGTTTCCATAGATTTTGGGGATGAAGATGACATAAAATAAGATGATAATTCTTTTATCATCTTTTAATTAATTAAATTAATTCACTTTCCAATTTAATCCTTGCCCTTTTCTAAATTTCCATGGATGAGTCACCAAAAATATCTACATACTTTTCTTTAATGGTCTAATTACCATATAAGGACCTCTAGTTTTGAATTCCATAGCTATTTAATCCTTATAGATACTAGAATTCAACTTTTGCATTTTATGCGATTTAGTCCTTCCCGTAATTAAACACATAATCGGTAAAATTTTCGTATCAAAATTTTCCCATGACTTTTCTAACATAATACGGTCCATATAATAAAATAAAAATAAATTTTATTTTCGGCTCAGATTTGTAGTCTCGAAACCACTGTTTTAATTTCACCGAAATTGGGCTATTACAAGTATGCACAACTTTAGTGTTGGATAAGAAAATACCTTTTGAGTCTACTGAATTTGTGGTTAAAGTAACGAACCCTGAAAGTCAGTATGTATTTGTAACACCCCAAACCCGGCCTAAACGTTACGACCGGATCTGGCATGTCACATAAAAGGGTTGTTTAAAAACTGCGCGTTTGTCAAAAATTTCGAGTTCAAATATTTCTTCGCTTGTTATCCTTTTGTTAACATTTTGGAAAACGGTTATTAAGGGTTTAGGAAATTCCCGTATTGAACATTTGATAACAATAGGCAGTAATCATATTAAAAGCTAAACCAAATAAAATACCAAAAATACAGTTAAAGTGGCCCTATTACATAGCAAAATCCCAGTTACAAATAAGTTTAACTAAAAGAACGAGTTTACAAGAAAAACATTGTATGGCCACCACAAGTCTGCCTCGGCTCCCAAATCCGCGATCTAACGATTACCTGCAAAATTAACTAAGGGGTGAGTGCCATGCAACCCAAAACCTAACCATCCGAAACTCCCGATTCTACCCCGTGTGGTACCAAACCACTGCTGGTGCCAAACCACTGGTGACCCAAAGTCACAAAATATATATATGTGGTACCAAACCACTGGTGGTGCCAAACCACTGGTGAACCAAAGTCACAAATAAACATATATGGGGCCGACCCACTTTGTAGTACCAAACTACTGGTGACGATCCCTTTTAATATAATATGTGGGGCCAACCCACTGTGGTACCAAACCACTGGGACAAGTCACAAAGATAACATATGTGGTACCAAACCACTGGTGGTGCCAAACCACTGGTGACCCAAAGTCACAA
The DNA here is from genome assembly GCA_005393395.2 of Gossypium australe. Taxonomy (NCBI): domain Eukaryota; kingdom Viridiplantae; phylum Streptophyta; class Magnoliopsida; order Malvales; family Malvaceae; genus Gossypium; species Gossypium australe. The sequence goes on along the minus strand of CM016616.1, from coordinate 127,476,187 downwards.
ATAACATATCTTCCCCCTCCTCTCATCATACCCATGTCCATGCCATGATCATCAGTCATAATAATTTGTGTATGCTGTATGGCATGTATGCAAATCATATATCAAAGATAACGCATGAAACGAATTACCATCATAATCAGAATAACAAATACGGCATAACCAAGCTAATCAACCTCTAAGGGTATAACAGTAATTTGCCTTCTAGGGTATTTTGGTAATTTACCCACTAAGGGTATTTCAGTAATTTCGTACCTGGAATGGCCTTTACGAAGGCCCAATGTCGCCCCGAGCTACTCAACTACCATTTCTGGTCGAAATGGACTATTAGGCCTAAAACCCGATTTTAGCCCATTCGAGCCTACACGCTCATGTGGCCCACCTAACACAAATCTAGCCACGTATATAAGTTCCACCTAGTCTAGTTCACTATATACTACATCATCATACAATTTATTCAATTGGGCCCACTTCGGCCCATCGCGGCCCAAGCAGCCTCAACCCGTAAGAATACCACTGATGGCCTCAACTATCGCATCGAAGCCCCACACGTGTTCTCGCACGCTCGTGTGGCTACTATTGCCGTGACCTGCACTTCGGCATTTGCCGCTCTACAACTAGAGTAGAGAGAGTTACACACCTGATAGGAATCTGGTGTTAAACCGCGCTGCGACCACTCTTGCGCCCAAATGCCCTCCAAGGTATGTTAACTCTCCTCTTGGAATGCTCTTGATATAGCTAGCACTTCACCTTCCTTCTTTGTATCTTTCCGATGTGGGATCCCTTCGTCAGTAGAGTTTAAATTCAACTGAAACTCTTGCCGTCCAATTCGCAAAATAAATACTCCCTTGCTTCTCATGAGATTCGAACCCAGGCTCCCTTGCAACATAATCCACGCCGCTAACCACTTGGCCACAAGCTCCTCTTGTGTCTTAAACCATGCGCAACTAAATATAAACCTACAGCCAAACTCTAGGGTCCAAGTAAAATGAAAACCAAAATGCAAAAGCCAAGACTTGAACCTTGGACCTCCTTCCTTCCTTGTGGCGTCACCCCCTTGTCTCTTATGTGGCGTCACTTTGCCACTACACCACACACTCCACTTGTGTCATTTTCCTCCACATTTTATTCTTAAGGCCTACCTGCCAACTTCCAGGGTTTTTTTTCACCAAAAACCAAAATTTCCCCAAAGCCAAAGTTTGATCCCGGGACCTCATAGAAGCCCTCTAACCTTCCAAAATCACCTATCTCATAGGTCCAACTTGCATTTAAGCCAATCTCTTGTTCTTCGAAAATTTAAACGCTACTACGCTCAAGGCCCATTGGGCCCAATCCTACTAGGCCCAATTTTAGGATGTTACAGTATTAGTTGATAAAGTCTGTAAAAACTGTCCTTTGATGATTCGGGGATGCAACTTTCTGGCTGATTTGATGTTATTACCCTTTGATGAGTTTGATGTGATTACGAGTATGGATTGGTTAACTCTGCATGATGCTGTTGTGAACTGTAGATGAAAGCATATCATGTTAAAATTTTAGAGTGATGAAAGGATCCAAGTTCAATTAGATAGATTGGATGGTACATCTAATGTTATTTCAACTATGACGACAGATAAATATATTAGAAAGGGTTGTGAATCATATCTCGCCTATTTTAGGGTTTTGGAATTAAAGTTGGAATTGATTTTGATTGTATGTGAGTTCACAGATGTATTTCCAGAAGAATTACCAGGGATACCGCCGGTCAGAGAGGTTGAGTTTGCTATTGAGTTAGTGCTGGGAACATCTCCGATATCGATAGCTCTGTATAGAATGACACCTACAAAATTAAAAGAGTTGAAAGCATAGTTGCAAGAGTTGATAGATAGGGGCTTTACTTGGCCCAGCTTTTCTCTTGGGGTGCTCCTGTATCGTTTGTCAAGAAAAAGGACGGTTCAATGTGATTGTGTATCAACTACCGACAACTTAACAAAGTTCCGATCAAGAACAAATATCCTTTGCAACATATTGATGGTTTGTCTGATTAGTTGAAAGGTGCAACAGTGTTTTCGAATATTCATCTCCATTTTGAATATTATCAGCTATGGTCATCTCCGTTTTGGATATTATCAGCTATGGGTTAATGACTCAGATGTGCCAAAAATTATTTTCAGAACTAGGTAAGGACATTATGAATTTCTTGTTATGCCATTTGGTTTGACCAATGCACTACGGTGTTTATGAATTTGATGAACAAAATATTCAGGCCGTATTTAGACATATTTGTTGTTGTATTTATTGATGACATCCTGATCAATTCATGGGATAAGACAGAGCATGCCCAGCATTTGAGAATTTTTTTGCAGACTTTACACGAAAAATAGTTGTTCGCTAAGTTTAGCAAATGTGAGTTTTGGCTCCGAAATGTTGGATTTTTGGGACATGTAGTGTCAGCAGATGGTATTAGAGTGGATCCGAGTAATACCTCAGCTATAGTAGACTGGAAACCTTCGAGAAATGTGTCAGAAGTCAGAAGTTTTCTTGGTTTAGTTAGATATTATAGAAGATTTGTCAAAGGATTTTTGATGATTGTTACACCGTTGATGAAACTGATTCAAAAAGATGTCATGTTCGAATGGTCTGAAATGTGTCAGCAAAGTTTTGATCAGTTAAACCATTATTAACCGAGGCACCTATGTTGGTTCAACCAAAGTTCGATAAAGAATTTGTGATTTATAGTTATTCTTCATTAAATGGTTTAGGTTGTGTTTTGATGCAAGAAGGCAAAATGATAGCATATGCTTCTCAACAATTAACATCGTACGAAAAGAATTACCCGACTCATGATTTAGAACTTGCAACTATTGTGTTTGCTTTAAAGATTTGGTGACACCATTTCTACGGAGAAAGATGTCATATCTTTACGGATCACAAAAGCCTGAAGTATTTGATGTCACAGAAAGATTTGAACTTGAGACAGTATAGATGGCTTAAGTTGTTGAAATATTATGATTTGAACATCGACTATCATCTAGGAAAGGCTAATGTCATTGCTGATTCTTTGAGTATAAAATCTCTACTTGTTTTGTGAGCTTTGAATACACAGTTGACTTTGATTCATGATGGTTCAATTTTAGCTGAATTGAAAGCATATAAGTAACATTTTTATCGTTTATCCTTTTTCGGGCATTATCATTTAATTTAAACATTTTCATTTATCAGGCTTGATCAAATATGTAATCAATTCACATAAACACAATCAATGCAAGCATGTAAATAAACACAATTTAGTTACACGAACTTACCTCGATAATGTTCTTGTATGTAAAATCTACTAATCCGACATTTTCCTCTTTCCTCGTTCTAACTCCAAATTTGGTCTATCCGAATCTATACAAGTAAGTTTAACATCAACTTATCATATTTCTTATTCAAGTGGACTCAATTTTCATCCTAGGCAAAATTAACATTTTGCCCCTAACTTTTCTATAAATTCCCATTTCGTCCTTAGGTTCAGAAAATGAAACTAGTGCAGTTTACTCCCTATTCAAAGCCTAACCAAAATCCCATTACAAAATTTACAGCACATGTATTCATAAAATTTCATAATTTTTCATCAAATTTCACAAGTTTGCATTTTAGTCCTTAAATCATATATTCATCAAAAATCACTTTGTAAAAGTTGTTTATCTATCAACAACCTTTCATTTTCTACCATAAATTTCAAATTTTCAGCATATTCATTCATTACCCAAATTTTATACCTTGATAACTTTTCAAATTAATACCCAAAATAGATAGATTAAGCTATCCCAGCTTCAAAAATATCAAAATTATTAAAAATGGGGCTTGATTACTTACCCAAGTAAGATTGATAAGTCTTCTTCCTCTCTCCTAGGGTTTCCATAGATTTTGGGGATGAAGATGACATAAAATAAGATGATAATTCTTTTATCATCTTTTAATTAATTAAATTAATTCACTTTCTAATTTAATCCTTGCCCTTTTTCTAAATTTCCATGGATGAGTCACCAAAAATATCTACATACTTTTCTTTAATGGTCTAATTACCATATAAGGACCTCTAGTTTTGAATTCCATAACTATTTAATCCTTATAGATACTAGAATTCAACTTTTGCATTTTATGCGATTTAGTCCTTCCCGTAATTAAACACATAATCGGTAAAATTTTCGTATCAAAATTTTCCCATGACTTTTCTAACATTCGGCTCGGATTTGTGGTCCCGAAAACACTGTTTCAATTTCACCGAAATTGGGTTGTCACATGTATGCACAACTTTAGTGTTGGATAAGAAAATACCTTTTGAGTCTACTGAATTTGTGGTTAAAGTAACGAACCCTGTAAGTGAGTATGTATTAGTTGATAAAGTCTGTAAAAAACTGTCCTTTGATGATTCGGGGATGCAACTTTCTGGCTGATTTGATGTTATTACCCTTTGATGAGTTTGATGTGATTACGAGTATGGATTGGTTAACTCTGCATGATGCTGTTGTGAACTGTAGATGAAAGCATATCGTGTTAAAATTTCAGAATGATGAAAGGATCCAAGTTCAATTAGATAGATTGGATGGTACATCTAATGTTATTTCAACTATGACGACAGATAAATATATTAGAAAGGGTTGTGAAGCATATCTCGCCTATATATTTGATTTTAGGGTTTTGGAATTAAAGTTAGAATTGATTCTGATTGTATGTGAGTTCACAGATGTATTTCCAGAAGAATTACCAGGGATACCGCCGGTTAGAGAGGTTGAGTTTGCTATTGAGTTAGTGCTGTGAACATCTCCGATATCGATAGCTCTGTATAGAATGACACCTACAGAATTAAAAGAGTTGAAAGCACAGTTGCAAGAGTTGATAGATAGGGGCTTTACTTGGCCCAGCTTTTCTCTTTGGGGTGCTCCTGTATTGTTTGTCAAGAAAAATGACGGTTCAATGCGATTATGTATCAACTACCGACAACTTAACAAAGTTACGATCAAGAACAAATATCCTTTGCAACATATTGATGGTTTGTCTGATTAGTTGAAATGTGCAACAGTGTTTTCGAATATTCATCTCCATTTTGAATATTATCAGCTATGGTCATCTCCGTTCTGGATATTATCAGCTATGGGTTAATGACTCAGATGTGCCAAAAATTATTTTCAGAACTAGGTAAGGACATTATGAATTTCTTGTTATGCCATTTGGTTTGACCAATGCACTACGGTGTTTATGGATTTGATGAACAAAATATTCAGGCCGTATTTAAACATATTTGTTGTTGTATTTATTGATGACATCCTGATCAATTCATGGGATAAGACAGAGCATGCCCAGCATTTGAGAATTTTTTTTGCAGACTTTACACGAAAAATAGTTGTTCGCTAAGTTTAGCAAATGTGAGTTTTGGCTCCGAAATGTTGGATTTTTGGGACATGTAGTGTCAGCAGATGGTATTAGAGTGGATCTGAGTAATACCTCAGCTATAGTAGACTGGAAACCTTCGAGAAATGTGTCAGAAGCCAGAAGTTTTCTTGGTTTAGTCAGATATTATAGAAGATTTGTCAAAGGATTTTTGATGATTGCTACACTGTTGATGAAACTGATTCAAAAAGATGTCATGTTCGAATGGTCTGAAATGTGTCAGCAAAGTTTTAATCAGTTAAACCATTATTAACCGAGGCACCTATGTTGGTTCAGCCAAAGTTCGACAAAGAATTTGTGATTTATAGTTATTCTTCCTTAAATGGTTTAGGTTGTGTTTTGATGTAAGAAGGCAAAATGATAGCATATGCTTCTCTACAATTGACATCGCACGAAAAGAATTACCCGACTCATGATTTAGAACTTGCAGCTATTGTGTTTGCTTTAAATATTTGGTGACACCATTTCTATGGAGAAAGATGTCATATCTTTACGGATCACAAAAGCCTGAAGTATTTGATGTCACAGAAAGATTTGAACTTGAGACAGCATAGATGGCTTAAGTTGTTGAAATATTATGATTTGAACATCGACTATCATCTAGGAAAGGCTAATGTCGTTGTTGATTTTTTGAGTAGAAAATCTCTACTTGTTTTGCGAGCTTTGAATACACAGTTGACTTTGATTGATGATGGTTCAATTTTAGCTGAATTGAAAGCTAGACTGACGTTTTTACAACAGATTTGTGAGGCTCAGAAGAGTGATGCTGAATAGATTGCTAAACAAGAATAGATTGGATCGACACTTGAATCAGATTTTCATGTTGCTTCAGACGACAGTTTGTATTTCAGAAATTGCTTATGTGTTCCAAAGAATTCTGATCTCATTCAGAAGATTTTACAGGAAGCTCACAATAGTAGCTTATTGATACATCTTGGTAGCAGTAAAATGTGTGGCTGTAACACCCCTAACCCGTATTCAACGCCGAAATAGGGTTACGAGGTATTACCGATCAGTTCACAACACATATAGCATACATTTATGCAACAATAAGCATTCATTCTCACAAATAATTCAACTTAATCACTGTAACACCCCTAACCCTAATCCTTCGCCAGATTAGGGTTATGAGGCATTACCAAACTAGATTTAAAACATCGCAGGCATTTATCACAATACATACATTTATCAAATCAAAAGTACATATTTGATTTTCAGTAATACGAATTTGTAATCAGAGTCATAAATCAAAACCAAATTAAACCCTATTAATGCATTTATAATTCGAACCATTTCATCTTTGAATATAACTACATTCATTATCTGCTTTACAAGTCATCTTATCATTTCATACATTATGTATATACGCACACTCAGTCATATAAATCATAGCATTTTGTGGTCTATCTATTCACATATGAGGCATTAATACATAGTAACATAGCCAAACATGCTCATGGTACTAACAAAATTTACACATAATTCCTAGAAATAGAAACCACATTTGCGTTGCACATAATTAACCTTATAATGCATACCAAATCCAAATAAAAACGTCGGTTCACCTAACTCCATAATTTTGTTTTCATATTAACTAGCTATATCATTCCACTTATCACATGGACATGCATTTGAAACAACCATAAAGAAATTTTACTTCATATCATCTGCATCCGTACCTTATAGTCACCTAAAATAAATTCATGCTTCATTTTATAACTAGAATTACCACACAACCAAAGTTATTTAAGCATAACACCACTATTCTTTCTAAAAACTTCACACAAATATTATTATCTACTTTACTATAATACATGTGACCAAAATTAATATCCATTTGCAAACATATTGAACTTAAAGCACATGGAATCACCTTGACCGCTAACATACACTCCATATAACATACATCGACCTAGATTAGCATGTAACAGGCCAAGGATAAATTTTGCCAAGAACCGTGCACATCGAGCATTCAACCATTCACACATATATCCAACTATCATGCCAAAGAGCATAAAAACTAAAGTTATCCAAAAGGAATAAGCCTTTTTTGCAAGGCTAGGTTATGTTTATATACAAGACCAAAGTTCATGGATTTTACAACTTAGTCTAACCTATACATGCCTTTGATTCAAAAACCAAATGTATAAGTACCAAAAGGGGGGTTGATAGTGTGGTCGATTCTTCTGACGATCCTCTGAGCCCGTAGCTTGAACGAAACCTATAAAACAAACAATGTGTACACACAACATAAGCTTGCTAGCTTAGTAAGTCTTAAGCAACCACAACATAACATCCAATTATACAAGCATTTAAATAACCATTTCTTAACATTAAACATTCATGACTTAATATTTAATTTACCATAGCCGAATATCCCATCTCACTTAATATATGAACTACCATTTCTTTACCACAGTACATCATATACCGAATAAATAATCACACACTCATGCATATAGTTATACTCGTACGTACATCTTACTTATTTCATGTTTTTCTATAACCAATTCCCTCATAGTATAGATTATAATCAAATTCGATCTATCATATGTATCTCATTTTCTTTCATAATTTCATTTACTTATCATTATAGCATATATTCATAACATTTAAGTATGATCAATACATACCTTATAGCCGAACTCACAAATTCACTTTCATAAAGTTAAGCATCCATGATTTGTTTCATAACTTTACTATTTCGTTATCAAGGATCGGAAATTGAAAACTCACCAGCATATAACGAGCTATGCACTAATCTGAATCGCATACACCGGCACTTTGCCTGCTAGACTCGAAGTCTGAGATTTAAAACACCGGCATTTAGCCTGCTAGGCATTAAGCCCGATATATTCACCGGCACGAGGCCTGCTAGGCTCGTAGCCCGAAATATCAACATTTTCAACATTTCAATACACATTACTTAGTGCTAAAATTGCAACTATCTCATATATTTCATATTACTATCACAAATTTAACCGAACATACTTATTCACATCACATTAAACAGAATAAATTCACTATAATCTCATACCCCTATATTCGGCCAACATATATTTTTATGCTTTAAATTTCCCCGATTTTATGCTTACCTCGACTGTCGACGGACAATGTAGACCGGCTATTCGGTAACCTTCGCCTTTCCCCGATCCAAATCCGTTTTTCTTTGTTCTTGATCTAAACACATTAAAATTTAACTCATTCAAGCACATTTCATCTCAATTTAGTCCCAAAAACACATAAATGGGAAAATTACCATTTACCCCGAATGTTTCACATTTTTACAATTTAGTCCTATTTGCACAAAGCACAAAATACACAAAATTTCACTATAATACCTTAGGGCCGAATTTTGATAGGGACTATACAAGTCCATTTCTTTCATTTATTTGCATTTTAGCCCCCTTGTAACACCCCAAACCCGGTCAACACACCACGACCGAATCTGGCATGTTATGGGGTGAAAGCGTCTGAATAAAACAAGTTTCCCGGTTTATTTCTATTGAAAACTCTTTTATTGTTTTAAGGTTTAGAAAACCCTATACAAAGTGTTGTTGAAAACATTTTTGTGTTGCTTTAAAATCCAGAGAACTCATGCTTGAAAATCCGTTTGTTGTTACTAGTTTTTAGAAATCATACGATACTTATTAAAAACCGAGTGAGATGAGCATAGTCAAGTTTAAAACCATCTGCATTTGAAGTTGTTTGAAGCTTTAGGTTTGAAATCATCTATGTTAACTTTGTTATTACCTTATGAATAATGTTACCCGATGGTAACGTTTGAAAAAACCCGATATCAATTATAGTTTTGAAAACATCGATTTAATCCCGGTTACTTAAGCAATATCAAATTATTAATCACATGCATAAGATAGGTAAAATAAAATCCAGAAGTAAAAAAAAAACCCAAAATAATACTTAGCGGCCTTATTACAAAACCAAAACCAAATTTAAAGAAAATAAATAAAACCGAAATAGTACTTTAAAGTCAAAACTCGAAACTAGCATGCATGGCCACCTCGAGTCCTCCCCGGCTCCATATCTGCGATCTATGCCTCATCTGCAAAATATAAGGGAAGGGGTGAGTCACTGAGACTCAGTGTATAACTCCCCAACCTGATAGTGCAAACACTTACGCAAATCATCAGTATAACATGCAAATCATGCAACCCCATAACCTAACCATCCGATCTCCTTTATCTACCCCGTGTGGTCAAAACCACTGGTGACCGAAGTCACAAATATATATATCGGTGTGGTCAAAACCACTGGTGACTGTGGTCACAAATCAAGTGATGGGGCCAACCCATCGTGTGGTCAAAACCACTGATGACAATCCCGTATCAATCATGTGGGGCCAACCCACTGTGGTACCAAACCACTGGGACGGGTCACAATATCCATATGTGGTCAAAACCACTGGTGACCGTAGTCAAAAATATCATCAATGTGGTCAAAACCACTGGTGGTCAAAACCACTGGGACTTAGTCACAAATAATAATATCAAAGACGGGGCCAACCCGTCGTGTGGTCAAAACCACTGGTGACAGTCCAAAATAATTCTTCCCCCTCCTCTCATCAATCCCACCATCATGTCCGTATCAATCGTGGCATGATAACATACGATGATGCAAATAACATATGGCATAGAATTTAACAACGACATGATAGCATATATCGAGATCCATATAATAGGAGACTTACCCGGAGTCCACGCTCATGCTCACAAGGCATAACTACCGGTTTCAATGGCTATAACAGTAACACAATAAACATATCATACTAACGAAGTGTGTAAGTGTTACACACCTGACTATTTGTAGCTCTAAGCGATATCCCGAAACTACACGAAACTAACGAGATCCCGAAACGTTGCCTTCACCTTTCCTACAATCGGCCAACACATACTTTTAAGAATATAGCCATTCGACTTATTCACAAAATCCCGAAGGATATGTCGCACAAAGGTCCACCTTACCTTAAAGCCGATTTGGTTTCCAACCAAATCCCGAAGCTATGTGATGAATCTCCATTGCAATCGGCCAAGCACTAAAACACACAAATGATTAGCCTTCGGCTTTTGAACGAATAAGAAACAGATCCAACGCTAGAGCCCTTACCTAGATCGGCAACCCAATCCTGAAGATCCACTGTATTCGGCAACACTCCTCCCTTGCTGACAGATTCGGCCTCCAATCACTAAAGTTCGGCACACCCTAGTGATGTTAAGGGTTTCGGCTACCATTAAAGAACAAGAATGAAGTTTAAAATATAGATCTATACTGGAAGAGAAGATAGAAGAGGAGTGGGGTTTTGGCATTACCCAAATCGATCAAGAAAAAAAGAAGAAGTCACTTACCAGGAGATTCGGCTAACCCCAAATGAAAGAGATAGGTTTCGGCACTTAATATGATGAAGAGAAAACGCAAGAGGAGAAGGGCTTATGGGCAAAGTATTCGGCCAACCACTTGAAAGAAGAGAAGAAGAAGAGAACTCACAAGGTTTCGGCTTTTAAAGATAGTAAAGATGGAGAAGAAAAATAAAATGGGAAAGAAGGGATTCGGTAAAGGAGAAAGCAAGAGATTTCGGCACAGGGAGGTCTGGAAGAAAGAAAAGATGAAGTGGAAAGAGTTGCTTTCGGCTTTGAGCAAAATAGGGAGAAAAGAAGTGAACTAAGATGGATTCGGCTAGGTAGGCTAACAATGAGTGAACCGAAAGAAAAGGGAAGAATGGCTATTGAGTTTCGGCTTTTCAAAAGGAATGGCAAGGATGGTTCGGCCAACTACCAAAGTTACCGAAAGAGAAAAGGAAACAAAAGCAATAAGGTTTCGGTTTCTGACCCTAATCGAAAATGGAGCAAACCTTCTAAACTAGCCGACTTTGGCCACCTCCCATAGCACATTCGGCCACCACCAAAATGAACCCCCACAATCGATTGTTCACTTGCCCAACACCTTACCAATTTTGGCTGAACACACTCTTCTCAAACTCCACCTTTTTTCTCCACGAAAACCTCTCTTCCACTCATTCAAACGAGTTTGAGTGAGTCCACCAGCTAAAATCTCTCTTCTCCACATATTTTAAATCTGTCAGCTTGATCCATATCTTCCCAACAGAGTCCTACTTGAGCACTCCACCTTCCCTCCTTTGGCGTGAAAAATAATAAGCAGGAAGTGCAATCCCTGCTGTTCGAACCCAAGCACTCCTTCCCTGCATGTGGCGTCATCACCCTAGCACCTTAGTGGCGTCTCATTGCCATTTTACCAAGGTAATTCTTGTGTCACAATACTCCAATAATTTCTTTTAACCCCTAACTCCCTTAGCTCCCTCTTCCCAAACACTAAAATAAAAATTTTAGCCATGACTCAGGCCTAACCCGAAGTCATGCCTAGACCCCAAAACATGATAAACTAGCACAGTAGGCATATCATCACATGCAAACACATACAAAATGCAGAGACCCCGATTTAAGGATGTTACAGTTCTACCCCATTAAAAATAATTTCAGCCTCGAAATTACCTGGTCAGAAGAGTTGAGGGTATTGCTGCCGCATCACATCCTCGGGTTCCCACGTGGCCTCCTCCGTACCATGGTTCTGCCATAATACTTTCACCAAGGGAACTGACTTTCTACGCAAAACCTTGACATCCCGATCCAAAATCCGTACCGGTTCCTCCTCGAAAGACAAGTCTGAGTTTACCTCTATCTCCTCAACTGGTACAACATGTGATGGATCTGACCGATAGCGCCTATGCATTGAAACATGAAAGACGTTGTGAATCTGACTCAACTCTGCCGGCAACTCGAGCTGATAAGCTACTGGTCCCACTCGCTTCAACACCGTGTACGGCCCAATAAACCTAGGGCTTAGCATGCCTTTTCGCCCAAATCTCAACATTTTCTTCCATGGCGATACCTTCAGAAAGACCTTGTCACCCACTGCAAACTCTATATCCCTGCGCTTAAGATCAGCGTAAGACTTCTGCCTGTCTGACGCTTCCTTAAGACGAGCCCGAATCACCTTAACCTTGTCCTCCGTTTCTGCCACCAACTCCGGGCCCAACATCTGCCGTTCACCCAGTTCTGTCCAACACGTCGGAGTACGACATTTCCGTCCGTACAGTGCCTCATATGGTGCCATCTGAATACTCGCTTGATAACTGTTGTTATAAGCGAACTCTGCCAATGGTAGATACTTCTCCCAACTACCGCTGAAATCCAGAACACAACCCCTTAACATGTCCTCTAGAATCTGGATTACCCTCTCAGACTGTCCATCAGACTGCAGATCAAAAGCCGTGCTGAAATCTAACCTCGTCCCCAATGCCTGATGCAAAGCTTTCCAGAACCTCGACGTGAACCTGGGATCCCTATACGAGATAATTGACACTGGCACTCCATGCAACCTTACGATCTCTGCCACATACAACTTGGCTAACTTCTGGAGCGAATAGTCAACTCGGACTGGTATGAAATGAGTTGACTTAGTCAAACGGTCCACAATCACCCAGACTGAGTCCTTCTTGCTAGGCGTAAGGGGAAGTCCACTAACGAAATCCATCGTAATCCTTTCCCACTTCCACTGCGGGATCCTTACCGGCTGCAACAGTCCTGACGGTAACTGATGCTCAGCTTTGACCTGCTGGCATGTCAGACACTTACCCACAAACTCAGTTACTTCCCGCTTAAGACCCGGCCACCAGAACTGTTCCCTCAAATCACGATACATCTTACTGCCTCCAGGATGCATAGCGTATGGACTGCTATGAGCTTCCTGAAGAATCCGCTGCCTCAGTTCAATGTCCTTTGGCACACATACTTTCCCCTGAAAACACAGTACTCCATCACTACCCATGCTGTAACCCTCAGCTTCACCATTCAGCACTTGTAACCTACGAGCACTCAAAATCTCATCTGTCAGCTGTTTCTCCTTAACCTGATCAATCCACGTCGGCCTTACTTGCAATTCTACCAAAAGACTCCCGTCGTCATATAAACTAAGGTGAGCAAACATTGCTCTCAGGTCCGCTACCACCTTACGGCTCAACGCATCAGCTACTACGTTAGCCTTACCCGGATGGTACTCAATCGAGCAGTCGTAGTCCTTCAACAACTCTATCCACCTCCGCTGCCTCAAATTTAAATCTTTCTGAGTCAAGAGGTACTTCAGACTCTTGTGATCCGTGTAGACTATCGACTTTTCCCCATACAAGTAATGCCTCCAAATCTTCAAGGCGAAAACCACTGCAGCCAACTCCAAGTCATGTGTCGGGTAGTTACCCTCATGCGGCCTCAACTGTCGAGATGCATACGCTACTACTTTTCCATCTTGCATCAGCACACCCTAAGCCAGTATGTGATGCATCACAATAGACCGTGAATTCCTTTCCTGCCTCAGGCTGAATCAAAACCGGAGCTTCAGTCAAAATCTTCTTCAAATTGTCAAAACTTTCTTGCTGTTTCTCAGACCACACAAACGGAACCCCTTTTCTCAAGAACTTAGTCAGCAACGCTGCAATCAAGGAAAAACCTTCCACGAACCTCCTGTAGTATCCTGCCAAACCTAGAAAACTTCGAATCTCTGCAACCGACTTAGGTGGTTTCCAATCCAACACTGCCTCGATCTTACGAGGATCCACCCTAATCCCCTCAGCTGATACTACATGACCCAAGAAAGTTACCTCCTTAAGCCAGAACTCGCAATTACTAAACTTGGCGAATAACTGCTTCTCCCTCAGAACCTGTAGAACCACCCGAAGATGCGCGTCATGTTCCTCCTCAGACTTTGAGTACACCAAAATGTTGTCTATAAACACCTCGACAAATTGGTCCAAATACGACTGAAACACCCGATTCATCATGTCTATGAATGTTACCGGTGCATTAGTCAACCCGAATGGCATCACTAGAAACTCGTAATGCCCATACCGAGTACGAAACGCTGTCTTATGAATATCAGCCTCCTTCACTATGAGCTGATGATAAGCCGACCTAAGATCTATCTTAGAGAAAGCTGATGCACCCTTGAGTTGATCAAACAAGTCGTCTATTCTGGGCAACAGATACTTGTTTTTGATCGTCAACTTGTTCAGTTGGCGGTAGTCTATACACATCCGCATTGTACCGTCTTTCTTCTTAACAAAGAGTATAGGTGCTCCCCAAGGTGATACACTCGGTCGGATGAAACCTCTGTCCATCAATTCCTGATTCTGAGCCTTTAACTCCACTAATTCCTTTGGCGCCATCCTATACGGGGCAATAGATACTGGCGCGGTTCAGGGTAACAAATCTATACCGAACTCAACCTCGCGGTCAGTAGGCGTACCCAGAAGTTCCTCTGGGAATACATCAGCAAATTCCCCTACAGTTCAGACACTTTCTACAGCTGCATCCTTGGCTTCCAAAGCACAGACATGCACCATGAATGCCTCACAACCCTTCCTTACCATTTTCTCCGCCTTCAGCGCAAAGACCACATTGGATAGGTAATCTCTCCTATTACCTATCATCACTGCCTCCTCACCTTCCACTGTCTTCAACACCATGCGCTTAGCTGCGCAATCCAAACCGGCCTGATACTTCACTAGCCAATCCATCCCAAGAATCAGATCGAACTCCCCAAACGACAGTTCCATCAAGTCAGCCAAAAACATGACCCCTTGAAGTTCTAGGGGTACATCCCTATATAGTTTACTTACTTCTACAGAGTGACCTAGAAGGCTTATCACTGTCATCTTCCTAGAAGTAATCCCAGAGTCTAAGTTCATAGTTTCCACTATACTACTGGCTACATATGAGTGCCTCGAACCCACATCTATCAAAGTATTATAAGGTAGTCCAAAGATTAAGAACGTACCAGTTATGACGTCCGGTGCATCGCCTTCCTCTCGACGCTTCGTTGCGTAGACCAATCCAGGCTGTCTCGCCTCTGTACCACCTGCACCCCTGCCCGGTGCTCCACAGCCTCTACCAGAGCCATTACCTCCCCTGGCTGCACCACGGCCCCTCTATGGCTGTTGTCCATCCCTCCTGATCTGTGCACGATTCTGATCCCTAGACTGCAACCTAGCTGACCTCTGTGGACAATCCCTCACTAGGTGCCCCATCGATCTACACTCAAAACATCCTCTGTTTCCAGTCCAACATTCTCCCGTGTGAGACTTTCCACACCAAGCACATCGTGGCGGCCACTGAGTATTAGCAGCAGCAGGCCTCGCAGCTTGATTTTGCCCACCATATCTAACCCTCTTTTGCTGATTCCCGGCAGACTCAGATGACCCAGAACTCTTTTTATTCCAACCCTTTTCCTGATTCTGTCTCGCTGACTGCTTCACTTCCTCAGCAACTTTGGCTTTCTCCACTAAAACTGCAAATTCTTGCTCCTGCTGTGGAGCAATCAACATCTGAAGCTCATCTCTCAACCCATCCTTAAACCTGACACAGCGCTCATGCTCCGTGCCCACAATACCACGTGCATACCGACTCAGCCAAAGGAATTCTGCCTCATACTCCGATACAGTCTTATTTCCCTGAACCAAGTTCAGGAACGCCTTGCGCTGCGCATCGATGTAGCTAGCCCCAATGTATTTCCTCTGATAGGCTGCTCTAAAGAATTCCCAAGTAAGGTCATCTACCATTGCTCCGTCCCTAACTGTGAGCCACCACGGATATGACTCATCTCGCAGCAAAGATACCACCCCCTTCAGCTTCTCCTTAGCCGAGAAGTCTATATCATCCATAATGCGTTCCGTCGCCTCCAAGCAATATTCCGCCGTACTAGGTGCCACGTCGGATACACCTCTGAATACCTCTACACCATTAGCCCGGAGTCGTTCGGACACAGATTTTCGAGCCCCCATACCTCCACCTGCTCCAGCTACTCTTTCCAGAACCCGCAGCATCGCCTGTGACACCGCGTCATCACCACTCGTCTGCTCCTGAAACTCAGCGCCCACAGCTGGCGGCGGTGGCGTATCATTTCCTGACCCATGGCCAGACCCAGCTAGCTCAGATATAGCCATCCTACCTCTACCACGTCCACGTATATTACGCCCACGTCCACGTGCACTCATGACTATCGATACGATTTGAGCTGATTAAGAGTTTTATGCATTAGACTTTTATTCCACTGTCTATTAAAGCACAGTTTTATGGGAAGTTTAATAAGGGATTGTTCCGCGAGTTCATCCAGCCTATAGTTCAAGTCTCTAGAGTAGTTCCTACTACAATTTAGTCATGCCAATATCATCATATTCACAACATCATAAACAACAGTTTGGGGTACTTACCTGGGCGGATCGGTGCCAGAGACTCGGTGCCATGCCCTTCAGACCATGTGTTTTCCATAAAGCCTTTCATAATCCCTTTTTAAAACATTTTTGGGCCTCGGGCCCACAGCCGAGCTGTTGAACTTGGCTCTGATACAAAAATTGTAACACCCCAAACACGGTCAACACACCACGACTGAATCTGGCATGTTACGGGGTGAAAGCGTCTGAATAAAACAAGTTTCTCGGTATCTTTCTATTGAAAACTCTTTTATTGTTTTAAGGTTTAGAAAAGCCTATACAAAGTGTTGTTGAAAACATTTTTGTGTTGCTTTAAAATCCGGAGAACTCATGCTTGAAAATCTGTTTGTTGTTACTAGTTTTTAGAAATCATACGATACTTATTAAAAACCGAGTGAGATGAGCATAGTCAAGTTTAAAACCATCTGCATTTGAAGTTGTTTGAAACTTTAGGTTTGAAATCATCTATGTTAACTTTGTTATTACCTTATGAATAATGTTACCCGATGGTAACATTTGAAAAAACCCGATATCGATTATAGTTTTGAAAACATCGATTTAAT
Source organism: Gossypium australe (assembly GCA_005393395.2). Taxonomy (NCBI): domain Eukaryota; kingdom Viridiplantae; phylum Streptophyta; class Magnoliopsida; order Malvales; family Malvaceae; genus Gossypium; species Gossypium australe. The sequence goes on along the minus strand of CM016616.1, from coordinate 127,458,919 downwards.
CCCGGTTACTTAAGCAATATCAAATTATTAATCACATGCATAAGATAGGTAAAATAAAATCCAGAAGTAAAAAAAACCCAAAATAATACTTAGCGGCCTTATTACAAAACCAAAACCAAATTTAAAGAAAATAAATAAAATCGAAATAGTACTTTAAAGTCAAAACCCGAAACTGCATGCATGGCCACCTCGAGTCCTCCCCGGCTCCATATCCGCGATCTATGCCTCATCTGCAAAATAAATGGGAAGTGGTGAGTCTCCGAGACTCAGTGTATAACTCCCCAACCCGATAGCGCAAACACTTACGCAAATCATCAGTATAACATACAAATCATGCAACCCCATAACCTAACCATCCGATCTCCTTTATCTACCCCGTGTGGTCAAAACCACTGGTGGTCAAAACCACTGGTGACCGAAGTCACAAATATATATATCGGTGTGGTCAAAACCACTGGTGACCGTGGTCACAAATCAAGTGATGGGGCCAACCATCGTGTGGTCAAAACCACTGATGACAATCCCGTATCAATCATGTGGGGCCAACCCACTGTGGTACCAAACCACTGGGACGAGTCACAATATCCATATGTGGTCAAAACCACTGGTGACCGTAGTCAAAAATATCCTCAATGTGGTCAAAACCACTGGTGGTCAAAACCACTGGGACTTAGTCACAAATAATAATATTTCTTTCCCCTCCTCTCATCAATCCCACCATCATGTCCATATCAATCATGGCATGATAACATATGATGATGCAAATAACATATGGCATAGCATTTAACAACGACATGATAGCATATATCGAGATCCATATAACAGGGGACTTACCCGGAGTCCACGCTCATGCTCACAAGGCATAACTACCGGTTTCAATGGCTGTAACAGTAACACAATAAACATATCATACTAACGAAGTGTGTACGCGTTACATACCTGACTATTTGTAGATCTAAGCGATATCCCGAAACTACTCGAAACTAACGAGATCCCGAAACGTTACCTTCACCTTTCCTACAATCGGCCAACACATACTTTTAAGAATATAGCCATTCAACTTATTCACAAAATCCCGAAGGATATGTCGCACAAAGGTCTACCTTACCTTAAAGCCAATTTGGTTTCCAACCAAATCCCGAAGCTATGTGATGAATCTCCCTTGCAATCGGCCAAGCACTAAAACACACAAATGATTAGCCTTCGGCTTTTGAACGAATAAGAAACACATCCAACGCTAGAGCCCTTACCTAGATCGGCAACCCAATCCCGAAGATCCACTGTATTCGGCAACACTCCTCCCTTGCTGACAGATTCGGCCTCTAATCACCAAAGTTCGGCACACCCTAGTGATGTTAAGGGTTTCGGCTACCATTAAAGAACAAGAATGAAGTTTAAAATATAGATCTATACTGGAAGAGAAGATAAAAGAGGAGTGGGGTTTCGGCATTACCCAAATCGATCAAGAAGAAAAGAAGAAGTCACTTACCAGGAGATTCGGCTAACCCCCATGAAAGAGATAGGTTTTGGCACTTAATATGATGAAGAGAAAACGCAAGAGGAGAAGGGCTTATGAGCAAAGTATTCGGCCAACCACTTGAAAGAACAGAAGAAGAAGAGAACTCACAAGGTTTCGGCTTTTAAAGATAGTAAAGATGGAGAAGAAAAATAAAATGGGAAAGAAGGGATTCGTCAAAGGAGAAAGCAAGAGATTTCGGCACAGGGAGATTTGAAAGAAAGAAAAGATGAGGTGGAAAGAGTTGCTTTCGGCTTTGAGCAAAATAGGGAGAAAAGAAGTGAACTAAGATGGATTCAGCTAGGTAGGCTAACAATGAGTGAACCGAAAGAAAAGGGGAGAATGGCTATTGAGTTTCGGCTTTTCAAAAGGAATGGCAAGGATGGTTCGGCCAACTACCAAAGTTGCCAAAAGAGAAAAGGAAACAAAAGCAATAAGGTTTCGGTTTCTGACACTAATCGAAAATGGAGCAAACCTTCTAAACTAGCCGACTTTGGCCACCTCCCATTGCACATTCGGCCACCACCAAAATGAACCCCCACAACCGATTGTTCACTTGCCCAACATCTTACCAATTTTGGCTGAACACACTCTTCTCAAACTCCACCTTTTTTCTCCACGAAAACCTCTCTTCCACTCATTTAAACGAGTTTGAATGAGTCCACCAGCTAAAATCTCTCTTCTCCACATATTTTAATTCTGTCAGCTTGATCCATATCTTCCCAACAGAGTCCTACCTGAGCACTCCACCTTCCCTCATTTGGCGTGAAAAATAATAAGCAGGAAGTGCAATCCCTGCTGCTCGAACCCAAGCACTCCTTCCCTGCATGTGGCGTCATCACCCTAGCACCTTAGTGGCGTCTCCTTGCCATTTTACCAAGGTAATTCTTGTGTCACAATACTCCAATAATTTCTTTTAACCCCTAACTCCCTTAGCTCCCTCTTCCCAAACACTAAAACAAAAATTTTAGCCATGACTCAGGCCTAACCCGAGGTCATGCCTAGACCCCAAAACATGCTAAACTAGCACAGTAGGCATATCATCACATGCAAACACATACAAAATGCAGAGACCCCGATTTAAGGATGTTACACCCCTCAAAAATTCATTTTTGCAATTTAGCCTAAAATACTCAAATGCACTAAAATTTCCAATACAAAACATACTAATCTTTAACATATCTTTAATTTAAACTCATCAAACATCAAAAACCACATGAACATATTAATGGCCGAACCCCAAGCATACTCAAATTTAAAAATTCTACCATGGGTCAGCTAATATTCAAAGCAACGATCTCAAAAACGTAAAAATTATCGAAAACCGAAGTAAAACACACCTTGAATTGAGCTAGATGATAACCGAACACTTCAAAGCCTTTGAACCCTTATTTTCTTAGCTAACATACGGCAATGAAGAAGAAAGAGCAAATATGATGGCTTTTAATTTCTTATTATTAAACATACAATAACATTTTTAATGTTTTACCATTTTAACCATTAATAAAAAATAAAAACAACATATATCTTAAGGTCATACTTGACCTTTGCCGTCCACTATCCTTGGAAATGGGATATTTGCCCATTATACACTCCATATTAAAAAGCCATTATCAAATTAACACATTTCACTATAGTATGAAACTTTTACCTTTTACACGATTAAGTCCTCTTTCTAAATTAAACACACAAACAATTAAATTTTTCTACGAAACTTTCACACACTTTAATTCACATATAATAAGCATAGAATAAATCATTTAAATATATCTTGGACTCAGATTCGTGGTCCTGAAACCATCGTTCTGATTAGGGCCAAATTCAGACTGTTACAATCACATTGTCCCTTATAAGGGCATACGAGGCCATAAACATGCTTAAAAGGTGGCTTGAGACTAAACTGATATCATACAAAAATTCTGGACGCTTAGAAATTTTTCATGTAAACAAGGGTCACATGCCCGTGTGAACAGGCCGTGTGAAAATAGGGCATACATACTGAATTGAGTCACACGGTCGACCACACGCCCATGTGTCTAGCCCGTGTACCCTTCAAAGTGGCCACACACACCTGTGTGCCAGGCTATGTGCTAGGCCGTGCCAAAACTACAGGGTATACTAACTTATGCAACGCGGCCAAGTCACACGCCCATGTGCTAGGCCGTGTGCAAATTAGGGTGTATAATGACTTGTGCCACACAACCTATCACACGTCCGTGTGTGAGGCCGTGTGGAGCATATTGACTTACTTCTAATTGCAACACCAGGGGACACACGGTCGTGTACTTTGGCCGTGTGTCTGATCGCTGAAATTAGAGTTTTAAAATTTATAATGAATGAGATCGAACCTGGAAACTAAATCTGACAACGATTAAAGGAAAGTGTACCTATCGAACAGTAGTATAGCTTAGGCAAGACTGGATTGTCGAACCCAAAGGAACTAAAAGTACTAATACTAACTTTATTTTTATTATTTAGCCTAAAATAAAGTGAAGTTTCTTTAATCTAAATTAACGACTACTAAGCTAAAGACACGAAGACAAAAAGAACGAATTGGGAAATAACTTGAAGAAAAACTCAGTTGATCACGACGATACCCTCAGGAAGAATCCACCTAGACTTCACTTGTTATCTAACACTGAACTATACGATTTATTCACTTAGTTTGATCCGTAGGACTCCCTAATGTATATTAAACCCTCTCTCGAGGCGAATAATGTCTAACCCTAGGTTAATTAACGGAAATCTCTTTCTCGAATAATAACCCCCTAGAATAGAAGTAAATCAACCTATGGACTCCCATATTGGGTTTCACCCTAATCCGGCAAAATCTCGTCACCTATCTATAAGCATGCGATCAACTCTGCTTAATTATGCTAGATCTACTCTTAAGCAGGGTCTATTCCTCCTCCACCTAAGCACATCAAATTTAGATTAAGCTTACATAATTAAGAACAAACTATGTATTTATCATATAATTCAGAAATCAATAACAAGATTCATCTAGGTTTCATCCCCTTCAGGTATCTGAAGGGTTTAGTTCATAACAAATAAAGAAAACATCTTAAGAGAAAAGATAAAACAAAACATAAGAAATCCCTAAAACTCACTGAAGGAACTGAAGGAGAAATCCACTGTTTTGAGTAGAATTCCGGCTTCTTGGGATGGATCAACTGGCTAACTTCGAGTGATTCCCACGACTCTGACCTTTACGGCTTGGCTCCTTAGCCTATCTTGACTCCTCCTCAAAGGTGGTACCTAGGGGGTATATATAGGCTCTTGGAATGTGATTCTTTCTCCTTAAGTATCCTTTTCCGACTAAAATTATTCATTGCCACGACAGGGACACGGCCATGTCACACGCCCGTGTGACGAATCTTTGAGCCGTGTTCGGATTTCTTAATTGAGGCACGACCTTGTAAATTGAGGGTGAGGCTGTGTTCTAGATGCTTGATAAGGCACGACCGTGTGGGCTTAAGTCCAGGTCGTGTCGATTCCATGATATGGCCTATTTACTCCGGTCTGGGCCTGTTTTATGTTCTTTTCATCCTCGGGTGCTTTCCTGGGTATAAGACATGAAAAGAAAGGATTACGAGCACCTTTTTTATATGAATCAAGGCTTAAATCATCCAAAAGCATACTAAATGTGGGATTAAAATTTGTTTCTTTTACGGTTTATCAAATACCCCCACACTTAAGCTTTTGCTTGTCCTCAAGCAAAATTCTCAACTTACAATTAAAACAAACTTTCCATGATTCATAATTCCTATCAATAATGTCTCATCATAATTCATGGATAATTTATACATGAATGATCTAACTCGAAGAGTCCTAAAGATTCAAACAATCAAAGTCATACATTTGTAGCATAAAAACGTAGGTGTCTCCCCTTATCTAAATAATTACCGTTGATTCAAAATCGACAAGGATTGACATCCTCACTAAAGATTCACTCAAATCACTCGAGGTGTTTAAGGTTCAAAGTTAAGCTCTCAGAAGTCAAACCTAAAAAGTTAATCCCATAGGCTTGCTTGGAAATCAAATCTCCACCACTGTAATATGAGATGATACACAAATCAAAAGGTCTTTAACAAGGTTGTAACGGGGTTAGGGTTAAAGGTGTGGATAAAGGCTGAATTAGAAGGTTAGAATGGAGACTGACCTGACAAATTGCCTAACTAACATAAATTAAACTGATCCTAAATAATTACATCAATTGAAGGCTGATAATACGAGCTTTTTCCTCAAGATGTGGAATTTTAACATGTAAACTCATTTAATTATAGAACTAATAATGAATATACTTCGTTTTTTTAAGAACAAACTAAATATGACAAGGAATGAATTTATTACTCTAAAATAATGATAACAGCTAGACAACACATCAAATCAACTCTCGATATAAGGGTAGTCAAAAGGAATGGTGATAACAAATACAAAGGGATTTTGGGTTAATATTAGCTGGTAAGTCAATAAAAAGTGTTGTTAGGATCAACGGGGTTCACTAGGGGTTAATTGTTAAGGTAGGCTATTTAGTGGAGTTAATGGGTTAAAACTTAGGTGCCTTTATCATCTCAGTATATCAAATCATAGGTGTGGTCTCAACATGTATAATTGAGGTAAGTTCTAGAATAACAGTTCATAGTTGACACACTCATAATCAATAAAGTGAGCATGAAAAAGAATATATGCTCTAATAGGCTTAAAATCTCAAAAAAATTATGGGTGTTTTGATATCAACCTTGTAAATTTCAAACTTCAAGATAATATTCAGATTCAGCTCAACAACCTAGCAAAGATTTTAATTCTGAAAAATAGACTTATCATGCTTGATTCTCTAATATTCTTCTAATTTAATCATCAACGCACAATTAACTATGACTTAATCTAAAACATATCAATAAAAATCATAGATCATTAGAAATTTCATCCTAATTAGTAATATGAGGAAATTACTTAAAAACAAGACTAAATTCAGGGATTTGAGAATAATAAAAAAGTTTGGCCGCATTTGAGAATAATGCAGAAAGTTAGGCCCTTTCTTCAAATAAATATTCAGCCCCCCACACTTAAGATGTACATTGCCCTCAATGTACAAAGATAGATATAAGATTTAAGGGATAAATCAAAAGAGAAGGGGAAATAATACTCCCAGAATTTTGGATGGTGTCCCTGGAGGATGGTAGAGGTCGTGGTGTTTATGTTTGAAGGGGTTGGTCTGGATGACGATCCTGTGCTAGATGAAGAAATCGGGGAGCTCGTGAAAGATTAGCCAGGGTTTATTAAGACATAATTAAAATAAACAAAAATATAAAACTAAAAACAGGAAAGAAAAAAGAAAGGAGACTAAGAAGGAAAATGAAAATAAAAGAAAAGAAAAATGGACTGAAGAGTCCTTATTGTTGGATGGTTCGCGAGGTGGGTGTGATTCCTAGGGCTGTTGTGGTGGTGGCGGTAGCAGAAGTGGCGTGATTCCCAAGTAGCCTGGCGAACCTGACACTAAGAAACTAAAATAAATTAAACTAAACTAAGCATAAGATTGTCAAAGAGAAGGAAATTGAAGCAAAAGAGAAAAGAAACATAAAAACTACTTGGTCTTTAAGACCCTTGGTTTGTTGTTTGGATGAAACGACCGGCATGAACTTATGTGTAGGGTCTCTTTTGGGGAGACTATGCTTGCCTTCTTCTGCTTCTTCGCCATAGTTTTGGTGTTGCTCAAGAGTCTGGACACCTTTTCTAAGGAAAGAAAGAAAAAGAAGGAAGAAAGAAGATGGGGAGAAGGGGAAGGGCTATGGGGTTTAAATAAGATCTCAAATCTGGCATGTTCCCACGCCCGTGGACCGAAGGTGTGTCGATGCACATGGCCGCCTCGCACGGCCGGGGTGAGGCTCCGTTCGTTTCTCCCACGCTCGTTAGTCATGGGCGTGTTGAGTCACACGGTCGCTTCGCACGGCCGTGTGTATAGGCGTGTTGAATCTCCATGGCCATTTTTCAGCCAGCCACGCCCGTAGGTCACAAGTCAGTATGTTGGCACGGTTTCATGGCACGAGCGTGTTCTGCCCGTGGTGTGCAAGTAAGTAGCTTCACACGGTCGTGAGGCATAGCCGTGCCATTTTGTCGGTGCCCGTGGGGGAGTCGTTGGATCCGTGGTGTCAGAAATTAGGTGGGATTTGATTCGTATGGCCTCTACTATGTCAGTACTGGGATTCTGGTGGCCCATACAGCCACGGACACGACCGTGTGTAAGACCGTGTGGACTAGAATTCTGGACTTTTGTGTTTGTGTAAAACTAAATTTTCAGAAAAGAAAGAAGGAAAGAAAAGAAACTGAAAATAAATTTGAAAGTAAATATTGTTAGTGCTCAGGTTGCCTCCCGAGAAGCGCTCGTTTATAGTCTTAAGCTAGACTTTTCTCGTAATTAAAAAAATTAGGGAGGTTTAAAGGCTTGAATATCTTCCCTCATGCTTACAGTTCTATTTTTTTGACAAAGTTCAAGTCGAGAAATGTTTACCTTAAAGGTGTCGAATGTTGAATTGCTTACCTCGACTGTTCCGTGTGGGAAGATATTGTGTACCTTAAGAGGAATTTCTTCGTTTACTTTCAGGTCAGATGTAATGATGTGAGGATCGGCTTTGTTTATCAGTATCTGGTCCTATTTTGAAGTGATTCGATGTTCCTATGAGCTCTTCTAGGGGCTCATTAGGTTTTACTTCGTTCGGTTCCTGTTCCTCTTTGATTTGTGTTTCCTGCTCTTTTAGTTTGTCGACACTTAGGCTTTGTTCCTTATGTAATTCTGTTTTGTCGGCTTGGGGTCTATGATTTGGCTCAGGGTTGTATCGTTGTGGTGTTTCCTGCGATGAAGGTTGCACAAATTGATTATCAAATGAATTATCTTTCTTACCTTTGTCGATTGTTGTCCAGGCCGAGTCAAGAGCTTGAAGACTGATTGATTCGTTACCTACACAAAGTATGAGTTCTCCTGTGGCAACATCAATTTTAGTCTTGGCAGTTGCTAAGAATGGTCTTCCTAAAATTAAGGGGATTGGATTATCCTCATCCATGTCTAAGACAACAAAATCTACAGGGAAAACAAATTTGTCAATTTTGACAAGAACATCTTCTGTAATGCCCCTAGGAATTCTAACCGTTTTATCAGCTAATTGAATACTCATCCTAGTTTGTTCGGGCTTCCCTAGGCCTAGTCGTTTAAACAATGTATAAGGCATGACATTTATACTTGCCCCTAAATCAGCTATCGCATTATCAACATTTAGTCTACCAATTAAACAAGGAATAGTAAAACTCCCTGGATCTTTTTACTTCCGTGGTAGTCTATTCTGTTGCATTGCTGAGCATACTACGTTCAATTCCATATGTGGCTCTTCATCTAATTTTCGTTTATTTGTCAATAGCTGTTTTAAAAATTTCCTCAAATCTGGCATCTGAAAAAGAGCTTCAAGAAGAGGTAAGTTAATATGTAATTTCTTTAAAAGTTTAAGAAACTTACCGAACTGTTCCTCTGTATCATCTCTTTTCATTACTTCGGGATAAGGTATGCGAGGTTGGTATTCTTTGATTTCTGGTTTTGTGTTTTCCTGTATTGCCTCAACTTGTCCTTCATCTACCTCGTTCTTTTGTATTGGATTAGGTTCATCTACCTTTGTGCTATTATGAGCTGTGATGGCTTGAATTTGTTCCTTTGGGTTAATCTCCGTGTTACTAGGTAGATGTCCTGTCGGTCGTTCGGACATTAACTTTGCAAGTTGTCTGACTGCTTTAGTGACTTCCCCTACTGACTTAGTAAGTTCCCCGATTCGATTCTTGGTCTCCTCAGCCGATGTTTGTTGAGTTTTAAGTGTTTTCTCGGTATCCTGGAGACAATTTTCTGTGCTTCTCATGAAGTTTGTCAGCATCTCTTCGAGGTTTGCCTTTTTCTCTTGTGGATATGGCTGATTTTGGAAATTTTGAGGAGGTTGTTGTCTTTGATTTCCTTGATATCCTTGACCTCCCCATGAAAAATTTGGGTGGTTCCTCCAACCTGGATTTGTAAGTATTACTATAAGGATTATTATTGGATCTGAAATTATTACCTATATAGTTCATCTGTTCGCTCTCTGCGTCTGGTTGGTAGGGTGGGTACTCAGGATTCGCCACAGTTCCACTTGCGTTGCACTGCATGACTGGGTGTACCTGCGAAGAACACAGACTATCAAGCTTTTTATTTATCATCTCTATCTGAGTTGATAGTGTGGTCACTGCATCGAGGTTGTAGACTCCAGCTGATTTTTTCGGTTTAGTCCTTGTAACTTGCCATTGATAGTTATTTAGTGACATCTCTTCAATGAACTCGTAGGCTGCTTCAGGAGTTCTGTTGTTCAGAGTTCCACTGGCGGCTAAATCAATTAATTGCCTCGTTGAGGGGTTTACACCGTTATAGAAGGTTTGGACTTGTAACCACAAGGGTAAACCGTGGTGCGGACACCTTCTCAAGAGATCCTTGTATCTCTCCCATGCGTCGTATAATGTCTCTAAATCCATCTGCACAAGAAAAGAGATATCATTCCGTAGTTTGGCCATTTTGGTCAGTGGGAAATATTTTAAAAGAAATTTTTCAGTCATTTGTTCCCATGTAGTGATTGATCCTCGTGGTAACGAGTTTAACCACTGTTTGGCTTTATTCCTTAATGATAAAGGGAATAACCGAAGACGTATGGAATCATCAGAAACGCCATTTATTTTGAAGGTATTACAGAACTCTAAGAAATTAGCTATATGAGTGTTTGGATCTTCGTCCTGCAAACCATCAAATTGAACAAATTGTTGAATCATTTGTATTTTGTTAGGCTTTAATTCAAAATTATTAGCAGCTATAGTAGGCCTAACAATACTTGATTCCGCTCATGTTAAATGCGGTTTAGCATAATCAAACATAGTACGTGGAGCATTGTTTTCCCTAACATCATGTGGTTGTGGGTTATTCTCGTGCATCCCTTCAGTAGGATTGGATCTGTCTTCTTGGTCTTCCTCTGTATAATTTAGGGCTCGCCTAATTTCTCTGCTAGTCCTACGAACAGTAGCTTCAATTTCACTGTCGTATACTAATGGTCCTTTTGGGTTCCTTCTAGTCATAAACTAGAGGTACCTGCTAGGAGAAGAATAAAAATTTAGCAAAATCAAAATTTAACCTAAAAAAATAAAATTGCGAAAAAAAGATAATGGCTAAAGTAATAAAAATAGAGCTTTCTTAATATTTTAGTTCCCCGGCAACGGTGCCAAAAACTTGATCACTGAAATCAGAGTTTTAAAATTTATAATGAATGAGATCGAACCTGGAAACTAACTCTGACAACGATTAAAGGCAAGTGTACCTATCAAACAGTAGTATAGCTTAAGCAAGACTGGATTGTCGAACCCAAAGGAACTAAAAGTACTAATACTAACTTTCTTTTTATTATTTAGCCTAAAATAATGTGAAGTTTCTTTAATCTAAATTAACGACTACTAAGCTAAAGACGCGAAGACAAAAAGAACGAATTGGGAAATAACTTGAAGAAAAACTCAGTTGATCACGACGATACCCTCAGGAAGAATCCACCTAGACTTCACTTGTTATCTAACACTGAACTATACGATTTATTCACTTAGTTTGATCCTAGGACTCCCTAACGTATATTAAACCCTCTCTCGAGGAAAATAACGTCTAACCCTAGGTTAATTAACATAAATCTCTTTCTCGAATAATAACCCCCTAGAATAGCATTAAATCGATCTATGGACTCCCATATTAGGTTTCACCCTAATCTGGCAAAATCTCGTCACCCTATCTCTAGGCATGCGATCAACTCCGCTTAATTATGCTAGATCTATTCTCAAGCAGGGTCTATTCCTCCTCCACCTAAGCACATCAAATTTGGATTAAGCTCACATAATTAAGAACAAACTAAGTGTTTATCATATTTTCAGAAATCAATAACAAGATTCATCTAGGTTGCATCCCCTTCAGGTATCTGAAGGGTTTAGTTCATAACAAATAAATAAAACATCTTAAGAGAAAAGATAAAACAAAACATAAGAAATCCCTAAAACTCCCTGAAGGAACTGAAAGAGAAATCCGCCATTTTGAGTAGAATTTCGGCTTCTTGGGATGGATCAACTAGCTAACTTCGAGTGATTCCCACAACTCTGACCTTTTCATCTTGGCTCCTTAGCCTAGCTTGACGCCTCCTCAAAGGTGGTACCTAGGGGGTATATATAGGCTCTTGGAATGCGATTCTTTCTCCCTAAGTATCCTTTTCTGATAAAATTATTCATTGCCACGACAGGGACACGGCCATGTCACACGTCCGTGTAAATCGGGGGTGAGGCCGTGTTCTAGATGCTTAACAAGGCACGGCCGTGTGGGCTTAAGTCCAGGCCGTGTCGATTCCCTGATATGGCCCATTTACTCCATTTTGGGCCTGTTTTATGTTCTTTTCATCCTCGGGTGCTTTCTTGGGTATAAGACATGAAAAGAAAGGATTACGAGGACCTTTTTATATGAATCAAGGCTTAAATCATCCAAAAGCATACTAAATGTGGGATTAAAATATGTTGTTTTTACGGTTTATCAGTGTCACACACGGCTGAGACATACGCCCGTGTCTCTTCCCCTGTGGACAAAAATAGGCTATTTACCAAGCCATTTTGCCACCCATTTGGTACAAACCTCCTCTTACACATATGGCACAAAAACAAAGCAAAATAGGTAATCCATAATAACCAAATCAACCATAATTCTTACCATTTCATCTAACATTTCTTAGCCTAAACTTCAATAACAATAATCATCAATTTATCAACCATTTCCAAGTAAAATTAAAAACTTCACAAAAAACATTAGCTCATATCTAAAAACATTTATCAAGCATACATCATTTTGTTCCATTTCACAAACATAATACCAATTCTATAAACCACATAATATAAGCCATAAGCACACTTATATATACATAATCAAACTAGCCAAATTGAGCCAAATCTCATGTCTATAAATACAAACAAAACATAACCATTCATATGTCGTCTCAAATGGCAATATTCACTTTCAAAACATAACAAAAATGACTCAAGCCTATACATGCCATGTACCATATTTAAACAACTCAAAAGTACCAAGTAGATGGTTGAATAGTGTGACGTAGTCTCTAACGATCTTCGAAACACGGGAAAAAAAACAAAGTAAGCTACAAAGCTTAGTAATTTCGTACTAAAAATACTCAAAAATTCATAAAATACAAATCATCAATTTGAACAAGTTAATGTATAATTCATGATAACACCAAACCTTCCATAAACTTATTCATATACTTATATGCAAAGCCATAACCATTTCTATTTGAGCTTTATACTCACAGGCACTTACTGGTACAATTTCATAATAAACTTATACCTTTTCATAACACTGTCGAATACTCGATGTTTCGCACATTAAGTGCCATAGCATAACCGAAGCTATTATAATCCCGCACACTAAGTGCCTTACTCAATGTTTCGCACACTAAGTGCCATCGCATAGCCGAAGCTATCATTATCCCGCACACTAAGTGCCTTACTCGATGTTTCACACACTAAGTGCCACCGCATAGCCGAAGCTATTATAATCCTGCACACTAAGTGCCTTACTCGATGTTTCTCACACTAAGTTCCATAATAGCCGAAGCTATCTCAAATCGCACACTAAATGCTAAACATCGTCGATTTGTCATCGAACATGACCGTAGTTTCGTATGTACAATTTATACAATATCAAAGCATTGAAAACATAATTGTAACAATGTTTATTACGTACGAACTTACCTCGAATGCTAAAACGGCGAATCGAGTCTATTAGTCGATAACTTTAATTTTTCCCCGATCCATGTTCGTGTTTCACTTTTCTTGATCTAAATATATTCAAAATTAAATTATTCAATCATCTATTCATTCAATTTAGTCCAAACCATACTTTAAGGAATATTTACCCTTTTACCCCTAAACTTTCACATTTTTTACAATTTAGTCCTTGTTGCATAAAATCACAAATTCATGCAATTTAATCCAATTTCATGATAGCCGAATTTCACTAGTGTCCATATTAGCCCATATTTCTAATTTATTTCACATTTTAACCACACATTTTTCACATTTCATAATTTAACCCCTATTTCATATTTTCACCAAAAATCACTTAACAAAACTTGTAAAACTATCATCAATCTTTCATATTTCAACATTAAACATCAAAGAAAACATAGATTCAACAATAACAACTCTCAAAATCTTTAACAATTCTGCAAATTAGTCCCTGGGCTAGATAGACCTAGTTGCAACGATCTTAAAAAGATAGAAATTATTAAAACGAGACAAAAATCGTACCTAATTGAGCATAAATAGCAAGGCCGAATGAAACCCTAAAATGAAAGCTTTTCTTCTCTTCAAAATTTGGCAATGAAGAAGAAGATAACACACAAATTTTGTTTGTTTTATTTGTTATCGTATTAATTACCAAATTATAAAAATAACCATATTAATTAAACATTAAAATCTTATAATGGTTGTCCATAATTGTCCACTTACCATTATAATTGTCTAATTACAAAATAAGGACCTTTACTATAAGTTTCTATAGCTATTTAATACCTTTAGCTAATAGAACAACACTTTTGCACTTTACGCGATTTAGTCCTTTTTCTCAAATTGACCATTTAAACGATAAAATTCCTTCATGAAATTTTCACACATACATGCTATCATAATGTAAACATTAAAATAATAATAAAATAAATATTTTGACCTCATATTTGTGGTTCTGAAACCACTGTTCTGATTTGACCAAAAACGGGTTGTTACAACTCTCCCCCCTTAGGGATTTTCATCCCCGAAAATCTTACCAGTGAATAGGTTTGGGTATTGTTTTCGTATAGTTTCCTCGGTTTCCCACGTAGCTTCTTCAACCCCGTTTCGATGCCATAATACTTTTACTAATGCGATTCTCTTATTTCTCAGCTCTTTGATCTCACGAGCTAAAATTCAAATCGGTTCTTCAACATATGACATATCAGATTGAATTTTAACCTCAGTCGGGGAAATAACATGGGAAGGGTCGGATCAGTATCGTCGAAGCATTGACACATGAAACACATTATGTATTTTCTCTAATTTAGACGGTAAAGATAGTCGATATGCCACTGGCCCAACTCGCTTAGTAATCTCATACGGTCCGATGAATCGCAGACTCAATTTCCCTTTCCGACCAAACTGTAATATCTTTTTCCACAGCGACACTTTCAAAAACACTTTATCCCCGATCTGGAACTCAATATCTTTCCGTTTCAAGTCTGCGTATGATTTCTGTCGATCCGAAGCTGCTTTCAAACTATCGTGATTTACCTTTACTTTTTCTTTAGTCTCTCTGATTAGATCAACCTTGTGAATCTTGTTCTCGCTAAGCTCAGCCCAGTACAATGGTGTTCGACATTTACGACCGTATAAAGCTTCATATGGTGCTATCTTAATACTCGTTTGAAAACTATTATTGTAAGCAAATTCAATCAGCGGTAGATATTCCTCCTAGCTACCTTCAAACTTAAGAATGCAATAACGCAACATATCCTCAAGTATCTGAATAACTAGATCGGATTGACCATCCGTTTGCGGATGAAACGTGGTGCTAAAATGAAACTTTGAACCCAAAGCTTGGATCTCTATCTGAAACAATAAATAGGGGAACACCATGTAATCTCAAAATTTCAGAAATATACATCTCGGCTAATTTATCGAGTGAGAAATCTGTACGTACCAGAATAAAATGAGCTAATTTCATTAATCTGTCAACAACAACCCAGATTGCATCTTTCTTTTTAGGAGAAAAGGGCAAACCTGATACGAAATCCATTGTTACTCTATCCCACTTCTTCTCAGGAATCATAATATGTAACACCCCAAACTCGGCCCATACACCATGGTCGAATTCAGAATGCCACTGCGGACAACGTTTGAAAACTGATTTCACTTATAGATAAAACATTAAAAATTTATCGTCTTTAATAGAACATTGTATATTTAAAATTCTAAGTAAACTTTGTTGTTACAGATCATTCGGATTTAAAACTTTAATGTATATTTTTAAGACATGAGTTGCTAAAAATAAAACATTTCCAAACGATAATTTAATTGTCAATCTACCTTAAAACATAACAATGAACCTCAAACCCTTTAAATGGCCCTTATTACAATAACAAATATTTGCAAATACTGAAAATATAAAATGTATAAAATAAGGAAAACAACTTCTGCAAGGGCCACCTTGTATCCACTCCAACCCGGTCCAAGCGTTATGAATCACCTGCGATGTTGGTAAAAATTTGGGTGAGCCAAACAGACTCAGTGTGTAATTATTTCACATGTCCCCACATAAGGGCTTGGCCCATATCCACACAGTCCACACACATAAATATACAACATGAAGCCCAGCCCAACCTAGTATCCATCCGCTACACACCCCCGTACCTGCCGCACACACCAGGGGATTACTAAATCGCCCTCCAACCGCTACACACCTACCTGGCAGACCTGCTGCTCAAGGCTGTGGCTTAGCCACCGATCACCTAAGTGACCCCACATGTCTGTATCCACGAGGTGACTCGAGGTCATCCTCAGTCCACGGTGATGCACACAGCTATCATCCGCCAAGATGTGGCACCTAGCCAACACCTCACCTTGATGAAGCACATAGCTAACATCAAGCACCAATGTAGCACAGGGCTAACATCAGACCACGTACATAATGTACACCTTGTCCTTCAATAGTCATGTCCCAATCCCCATGCATATATATATATATCATGACGAAAATATCATTTAATAGAGTGTACAACACATGCTTATCACCATTTCACATATTCATCAGTGATCATTTAATATCATAAAACACTGACCTGATTATTCGATCACCCACCTTGGGTATCCACCATCTTAGCCCTTATTTCGGTTACCAAACACATCATACACATATACATAACAACGCATAAAAACCAATCAAGAGAACAGTGCGATAACTACACACCTGTTTGGTACAGTCTACTCAATCCCGAAACTCTCCTTATCTCTGTCGATTTGCTCCTAGCTTACTTAAATCCCGAAAACCACTACTTACCCCTGAAGTTGTCGAAATCCCTGAGTGAAACCACATTAGAATCGGCTTAAAGCATAATCTATGAAAAATGGCCCTTGGCCGAATACCACTTTGACTTACCTTGATGGATCAAATCCCGAGAGAAACCCTACTCCTTTAACGCTATCTTCCCTTGACTACACAAGAACAAAACATGAAATCAAGGCCCTACTAAGGTTCGGCCAACCTGAATACCAAGGCCAAACACTGATTTCAGCACACTAGAAGAAAAGAGAAGGGAAACCGATTGATAATGAAAGAACACTTACCACTACACGTTTGAAAAGAGAGAGATCCCAAGCAAGTAATCGACAGCACCTTTAATAGGGATTCGACTATGGCTTCAAAAGGTGATGAAACATTCGGCTATCTCAAGAGTATTTCGGCTTTTAGAAACAATGAGAAAAAGAATAGTCTTCAGGAAGATGATAATTCGAATAAACACAGAAAAAATAAAGAGAAGAGAATGAGGCTCTCAAATAAAGATGGAATATTCGGCTAACACAAAATAAAAGAAGAAGTTTGGGAGAGGGAGATATAGGTTCGGCCAAGCTAACAGATAGAGGAGAGACCTTATTGGTCTTTGAAGTTTCGGCCACAATCAAAGAGAAAGGAAGCCGAAACTAGATGACTACTGCTCAAGAGAAAAACTGGCACTTAGAGAGAAAATAAATGTCTAACTTTCGGCACACTCACCTTAATACACTTCAAAGCCGAAAATGCCACCCTAAGGAGTCCTATATTCGGCCACTAGCCTTCCCTCTCACCTATCCCTTATTCTGCTCCTATTTTTCCTCCTTGACACTCATTCAAACTTTTGAATGAGTCCAACCTTCATCCATTCACCTTAGCCGAATTTTAAAAAACAAAACCAAGCCTTATCTCATCCTTTTGGAAGTCCACAAGCCGTCCATCACTTCTCCCCTCCTTGACGCAAAAACAAATGCCCACAATGCAATCTCTGCAGCTCGAACCTCCTCCCTCCTGAAGCTCCCTTTGACGCAAGCTTCCCTGCTCCTTAGATAGCGTCCCTTGCCACTTTTCTGCTTGACTTCTTGTGTCATAAACTCCCCACAATTTCTCTTAAGACCTCCTTCACCTAGCTCCCCCCTTTTAGACTTAGATTCCAATAATTTCTTAAGACATTCCCCTACATCCTAGAGTTCTCAAAACCCTTAAAACACACTCAACCCTACACTGAGCCTACTAACTCATGAATTATGCATTAAATGCATAACCCCTAAATCCCGGATGTTACATAATAGGTTGTAATAAACCTGATGGCACTTGATGCTCAGCTTTGACTTGCTGACAAATCATGTAACACCCCAAACCCGGCCTAGACGTTACGACCGGATCTGGTATGTCACATGGAAAGTTTATTTGAGAAAAATTTGCAATTGTTTAAAAATTCCAAGTTTTGGTTCACTTAAAGAAAAAACAGACTTGGTTTAATGCTTCTTGCATAACGTTATAATTATTACTAGCTCCGAAAGGTTGTTTTATAAAACCTGAGTCAGATTCTATGGTTTTTGAGAGATGTGCCGTTTTAAAATAGCTTTTGAAGTTTAAGGAAAACACGAGTTTAATTATGAATAGTTTCCATTCTTTAATATTTTGGAAAATCTGTTATTTACAATTTTAGGAAAACCCCGTCTTGATCATTTCATAATAGATAATAATTGCGTTAAAAATAGAAAACCAAATTAAAATCCCAGTGGCCTTATTACAGAGCAAAATCCCAAATTAAAATAGTTTAAAGGAATGTAAAATAGTGTTTACTAAAAAACCGTGCATGGCCACCCCAGAGTCTTCCTTGGCCCACATCCGCAGAACTAGGTATCACCTGCAAGTGTGCAATTCCCCTTACATCGATAACTGGGCCTAAGCCCACAGAAGCCTACATATCTCAAATCGAGCCGTAGCTCTAACATCATGGCATATTAGATAGTGCATGCAATGCAACACAGCCGAACCTAGTATTCTATCCTCTACACTCCGCTCTATATGTCCAACCTCATCACTCCTGTGGGGATTTCTACAATCAACCCTCCATCCGCTACACTCCTCTTTGGCAGTCATGCTGACAGTCATGCTGCTTAAAGTCGATATAATGTGACAGAGTCACCGATATACAAATATGTGGCCTAGCCACTGAAATAATGTGACTGAGTCATCGATATACGCTGCCCCTTTTATCAACATCATATCCCAATCCCATGTAATATGGCATAATAATTCGTGTATGTGGTATGTTATGTATGCAAAACATCTATCAGATAACGTATGAAATGAATTACCATCATAATCAGGATAACAAAATACAACATAATCAAGCTAATCAATCTCTAAGGGTATAACAGTAATTTTACCTACTAGGGGTATTTCAGTAATTTATCCACCAAGGGTATTCCAGTAATTTCGCACCTACAATGGCCTTTTCGAAGGCCCAATATTGCCCCGAGCGACTCGACTACCATTTCCGCTCGTTAATTGGGCCTAAAACTCGATTTCGACCCATTCAGGTCCACACGCTCGTATGGCCCACCTAGCACAAATCTAGCCACGTATATGAGATTCACCTAGTCTAGTCCAATATATACTACACAATCACACAATTTACTCATAAGAGCCCACGGGCCCATTGGGCCCACTTCAGCCTATCGTGGCCCAAGCAGCCACAACCCACAAGAATACTACTGATGGCCTCAACTATCGCGACGAAGCCCCCCACACGTGCGCTCGCACGCTCATATGGCTACTATCACAGTGTGACCGGCATTTCGGCATTTTTCCCTCTACAGCTAGAGTAGAGAAGTACACACCTGATAGGAATCTGGTGCTAATCCACGCTCCGACCACTCCTCTGCCCAAACGCCAACCAAGGTGTCGTTCCTCCCATCATAGATAGCTCTTTATATAGCCAACTTCTCACCTTTCGTCTTTGTATCTTTCCGATGTGCGATCCCTCCATTAGCAGAGTTTTAATCCAACTCAAACTCTTGCCGTCCAATCCGCAAAATAAATACTCCCTTGCTTTTCATGAGATTCGAACCCTTGCTCCCTTCAATAGCTCAACACGCCACTTGCCACTAAGCCACAAGCTCCTCTTGTGTCTAAAATCATGCGCAACTAGATATAAATCTATGGCCAAATTCTAAAGTCCATTCAAAAAGAAAACCAAAATACAAGAGCCAAGACTTGAACCTTTGACCTCCTTCCTTCCTTGTGGCGTCACCCCCTTGTCTCTTATGTGGCGTCACTTTGCCACTACGCCACACACTCCACTTGTGTCATTTTTCTCCACATTTTATTCTTAAAGCCTACCTACTAACTCCCAGGGTTTTTTTCACCTAAAACCAAAATTTCCGTAAAGCCCAAATTTGATCCCAGAACTTCATACAAACCCCCTAACCCACCAAAATCACTCACCTAATAGGTCCAACTTGCACTAAAGCCGTTCTCTTGTTACCAAAAATTTTAAACGCTCCTACGTCCAAACCCATTGGGCCCAATTCTTCTAGGTCCAATTTCAGGATGTTACAAATCTACCCTCCTTAAAGAAATTTCGTCCTCAAAATTTCCATCTAATTACTAAACGCACTACTCAAGTCACACCACTATGCTTTCGCTGCGCACTCTAATTCCAATAACCCTAATTCACTTTTAACTTAACCTTGAAACCTCTTACACCCACAGAAGCATGTCGATTTAACACACATACATAAAATTTCTCTATTCAAACATCACATCTACACATCATAGAATGAATACCAGAAATACATTCATTTCAGCACATAATAGAGTATAGTATAAGGGGACTTACGGATTTGGTGCTGGAGACTCGAGTACCATACTTCCAAAAAACATATATTTTCTAAATCATGTTTCTAACCCACTTTGAAAACATTTTTAAACGTATTCCACAGTCGAGTTTTGCAACCAGGCTCTGGTACCACAATTGTAACACCCTAAACTCGGCTTAGACGTTATGATCGGATCTAGTATGTCACATGGAAAGTTTATTTAAGAAAAATTTGTGATTGTTTAAAAATTCCAAGTTTTGGCTCACTTAAAGAAAAAACAGACTTGGTTTAATGCTTCTTGCATAACGTTATAATTATTACTAGCTCCGAAAGGTTGTTTTATAAAACCTGAGTCAGATTTGATGGTTTTTGAGTGATGTGCCATTTTGAAATAGCTTTTGAAGTTTAAGGAAAACACGAGTTTAATTATCAATAGTTTGTGAACCATTCTTTAATATTTTGGAAAACAGTTATTTACGTTTTTTGGAAAACCCGTCTTGATCAATTCATAATAGATAATAATTGCGTTAAAAATAGAAAACCAAATTAAAATCCCAGTGGCCTTATTACAGAGCAAAATCCCAAATTAAAATAGTTTAAAGGAAAGTCAAATAGCATTTACAAAAAAACCGTGCATGGCCACCCTAGAGTCTTCCTCGGCCCACATCCGCAGAACTAGGTATCACCTGTAAATATTAACAGATGGGGAGTTACGAGAACTCAGTGTGCAATTTCCCTTACATCGATAATTGGGCCTAAGCCCACAGAAGCCTACATATCTCGAATCGAGCCGCAGCTCTAACATCATGGCATATTAGATAGTGCATGCAATGCAACCCAGCCCAACCTAGTATTCCATCCTCTACACTCCGCTCCATATGTCCAACCTCAACACTCCTGTAGGGATTTCTACAATCAACCCTCCATCCGCTACACTCCTCTTTGGCAGTCATGCTGACAGTCATGCTGCTCAAAGTCGATATAATGTGACAGAGTCACCGATATACAAATATGTGGCCTAGCCACCAAAATAATGTGACTAAGTCACTGATATACACTGCCCCTTTTATCAACATTATATCCCAATCCCATGCAATATGGCATAATAATTCATGTATGCGGTATGTTATGTATGCAAAACATTTATCAGATAACGTATGAAACGACTTACCATCATAATTAGGATAATAAAATGCAACATAATCAAACTAATCAATCTCTAAGGGTATAACAGTAATTTTACCTACCAGGGTTATTTCGATAATTTACCCACCAAGGGTATTCTGGTAATTTCGCACCTACAATGGCCTTTCCGAAGGCCCAATATTGCCCCGAGTGACTCGACTACCATTTTTGGTCGTTACCGGACTATTGGGCCTAAAACTCGATTTCGGCCCATTGGGCCCACACGCTCGTATGGCCCACTTAGCACAAATCTAGCCACGTATAAGAGATTCACCTAGTCTAGTCCAGTATATACTACACAATCACACAATTTACTCATAAGGGCCCACGAGCCCATTGGGCCCACTTTGGCCTATCGTGGCCCAAGCAGCCACAACCCACAAGAATACTACTGATGGCCTCAACTATCGCGTCGAAGCTCCCCCCACACGTGCGCTCGCACGCTTGTGTGGCTACTATCGCAGTGTGACCAACATTTCGGCATTTGTCGCTCTACAGCTAGAGTAGAGAAGTACACACCTGATAGGAATCTGGTGCTAATCCGCGCTCCGACCACTCCCGTGCCCAAAATCCAACCAAGGTGTCGCTCCTCCCATCAGAGATAGCTCTTTATATAGCCAGCTTCTTACCTTTCTTCTTTGTATCTTTCCGATGTGGGATCCCTCCGTTAGCAGAGTTTAAATCCAACTCAAACTCTTGCCGTCCAATTCGCAAAATAAATACTCTCTTGTTGTTCATGAGATTCGAACCCTTGCTCCCTTCAATAGCTTAACACGCTACTTGCCACTAAGCCACAAGCCCCTCTTGTGTCTAAAATCATGCGCAACTAAATATAAATCTATGGCCAAATTCTAAAGCTCCTTTAAAAAGAAAACCAAAATGCAAGAGCCAAGACTTCAACCTTGGACCTCCTTCCTTCCTTGTGGCATCACCCCCTTGTCTCTTATGTGGCGTCACTTTGCCACTACGCCACACACTCCACTTATGCCATTTTTCTCCACATTTTATTCTTAAAGACTGCCTACTAACTCCCAGGGTTTTTTTCACCTAAAACCAAAATTTCCCTAAAGCCCAAATTTGATCCCGGGACTTCATACAAGCCCCATAACCCTCCAAAATCACTCACCTAATAGGTCCAACTTGCACTAAAGCCGTTCTCTTGTTACCAAAAATTTTAAACGCTCCTACGCCTAAAGCCCATTGGGCCCAATTCTTCTAGGCGCAATTTCGGGATGTTACAAATCTACCTTCCTTAAAGAAATTTTGTCCTCGAAATTTCCAACTAATTACTAAACGCACTGCTCAAGTCACACCACTATGCTTTTGCTGCGCACTCTAATTCCAATAACCCTAATTCACTTTTAACTTAACCTTGAAACCTCTTACACCCACAGAAGCAAGTCAATTTATCACACATACATAAAATTTCTCTATTCAAACATCACATCCACACATCATAGAATGAATACCAGAATTACATTCATTTCAGCACATAATAGAGTATAGTATAACGGGACTTACGGATTTGGTGCCGGAGACTCGAGTGCCATACTTCCAAAAAACATATATTTTCTAAATCATGTTTCTAACCCACTTTGAAAACATTTTTGAACCCATTCCACAGCCGAGTTTTGCAACCAGGCTCTGATACCACAATTGTAAAACCCCAAACTCGGCCTAGAGTTTACGACCAGATCTGGTATGTCACATGGAAAGTTTGTTTGAGAAAAATTTGCGATTGTTTAAAAATTCCAAGTTTTGGTTCACTTAAAAAAAACAGACTTGGTTTAATGCTTCTTGCATAACGTTATAATTATTACTAGCTCCGGAAGGTTGTTTTATAAAACTTGAGTCAGATTCAATGGTTTTTGAGAGATGTGCCATTTTGAAATAGCTTTTGAAGTTTAAGGAAAAAATGAGTTTAATTATCAATAGTTTGTGAACCATTCTTTAATATTTTTGTAAAACGGTTATTTACGTTTTTTGGAAAACCCCATCTTGATCAATTCATAATAGATAATAATTGCGTTAAAAATAGAAAACCAAATTAAAATCCCAGTGGCCTTATTACAGAGGAAAATCCCAAATTAAAGTAGTTTAAAGGAAAGTAAAATAGCATTTACTAAAAAACCGTGCATGGCCACCCAGAGTCTTCCTCGGCCCATATCCGCAGAACTAGGTATCACCTGCAAATATTAATAGAGGGGGAGTTACGAGAACTCAGTGTGCAATTCCTCTTACATCGATCACTAGGCCTAAGCCCACAGAAGCCTACATATCTCGAATCGAGCCGCAGCTCTAACATCATGGAATATTAGATAGTGCATACAATACAACCCAGCCCAACCTAGTATTCCATCCTCTACACTCCGCTCCATATGTCCAACCTCAACACTCATGTGGGGATTTCTACAATCAACCCTCCATCCGCTACACTCCTCTTTGGCAGTCATGCTGACAGTCATGCTGATCAAAGCCGATATAATGTGACAGAGTCACCGATATACAAATATGAGGCCTAGCCACCGAAATAATGTGATTGAGTCACCGATATACACTGCCCTTTTTCTCAACATCATATCCCAATCCCATGCAATATGGCATAATAATTCATGTATGCGGTATGTTATGTATGCAAAACATTTATCAGGTAACGTATGAAACAAAATACCATCATAATCAGGATAACAAAATACAACATAATCAAGCTAATCAATCTCTAAGGGTATAATAGTAATTTTACCTACCGGGGGTATTTCGATAATTTACCCACCAAGGGTATTTCTGTAATTTCGCACCTATAATGGCCTTTTCGAAGGCCCAATATTGCTCGAAGCGACTCGGCTACCATTTCCGGTCGTTACCGGACTATTGGGCCTAAAACCCGATTTCGACCCATTCGGGCCCACACACTCGTGTGGCCCACCTAGCACAAATCTAGCCACGTATATGAGATTCACCTCGTCTAGTCCAATATATACTACAGAATCACACAATTTACTCATAAGGGCCCACGAGCCCATTGGGCCCACTTTGGCCCATCGTGGCCCAAGCAGCCACAACCACAAGAATACTACTGATGATCTCAACTATCGCGTCGAAGCCCCCCACACGTGCGCTTGCACGCTCGTGTGGCTACTATCACCGTGTGACCGGCATTTCGGCATTTGCCGCTCTACAGCTAGAGTAGAGAAGTACACACCTGATAAGAATCTGGTGCTAATCCGCGCTCCGACCACTCTTGTGCCCAAACGCCAACCAAGGTGTCCTTCCTCCCATCATAGATAGCTCTTTATATAGCCAGCTTCTCACCTTTCCACTTTGTATCTTTCCGATGTGGGATCCCTCCGTTAGTAGAGTTTAAATCCAACTCAAACTCTTGCCGTCCAATCCGAAAAATAAATACTCCCTTGCTTCTCATGAGATTTGAACCCTTGCTCCCTTCAATATCTCAACACGCCACTTGCCACTAAGCCACAAGCTCCTCTTGTGTCTAAAATCATGTGCAACTAAATATAAATCTATGGCCAAATTTTAAAGTCCATTTAAAAAGAAAACCAAAATGCAAGAGCCAAGACTTGAACCTTGGACCTCCTTCCTTCCTTGTGGCCTTATTCCCTTGTCTCTTATGTGGTGTCACTTTGCCACTACACCACACACTCCACTTGTGTCATTTTTCTCCACATTTTATTCTTAAAGCCTACCTACTAACTCTCAGGGTTTTTTTTCACCTAAAACCAAAATTTCCCTAAAGCCCAAATTTGATCCTGGGACTTCATAAAAGCCCTCTAACCCTCCAAAATCACTCACCTAATAGGTGTAACTTGCCTTAAAGCCAATCTCTTATTACCAAAAATTTTAAACGCACCTACGCCCAAAGCCCATTAGGCCCAATTTCGGGATGTTACAAATTAAACATTTCGAAACAAATTTTGAGATATCACGTTTCATGCCATGCCACCAATAAAATTGTTTCAAATTGTTATACATTTTTGTGCTTCCCGGATGTATTGATAAACAACTACTATGTGCTTCATTTAGAACTTTCTGAATGAGCTCATAATTTCTTGGTACACATATTCTATCACGAAACATCAAATAGTCATTAGGCCCTATTCAAAACTCTGAATCAGAAGTCGACTCACACTGAGCTTGTTTTGCTTGCAAAACATTATCAAATTTTTGAGCCTCACAAATCTACTCTAGAAATAGTGGTCTCACTTTCAACTCGTGTTCCATCGAACCGTCGTCAGAAAAAGCTAATTGTGTGTTCAAAGCACGTAAAGTAAATACGGACTTTCGTCTCAAAGCATCAACAACTACATTAGCTTTCTTCGGATGATAGTCAATCACTAATTCATAGTCTTTTAACAATTCTAACCATCTTCGCTGTTGCAAATTCAAATCTTTCTGAGTCATCAGATATTTCAAACTTTTGTGATTGGTATAAACATGGCATTTCTCACCAAACAAATAATGACGCCAAATTTTCAATGCGAACACTATCACGACTAACTCTAGATTGTGCGTTGGATAATTCTTTCGTGTGGCTTCAACTATTTTGAGGCATAAGCTACAACACTGGTGCTTCTATCAATAATGCTTTCAATTGATCGAAACTTTGTTGACATTTCTCAAACCATTCAAACTTCACATCATTCTGTAGTAACCTGGTCATTTGCGTAGCAATCATTGAGAACCCTTTAACAAAGCGTTGATAGTAACTAGCCAATCCTAGAAAATTTCTAACCTTGGATACATTTCTAGGTGGTTTCTAATCAATAACTGCAGAAATCTTGCTCGGATCAACTCGAATACCATCCGCTGAGACTATGTGTCCCAAAAATCCAACTTTCCGGAGCCAGAACTCACATTTGTTGAGTTTAGCATATAGTTTCTTATCTCTCAAGGTTTGCAGTACAATTCTCAAATCCTCGGCATGCTCAGACTCATCTCGTGAATAGATCAGAATGTCATCAATGAACACAACAACAAATCTGTCTAAATACGGTCTAAAAATCTTATTCATCAAATCCATAAAAATGGCAGGACCATTAGTCAAACTAAAAGGCATAACAAGGAATTCATAATGTCCATACCCTGTACATCTGAATCTTTAACTCGCAACTGATAATAACCTGATCTCAAATCAATCTTTGAAAACACTGTTGCAACTTTCAATTGATCAAACAAATCATCTATTCTCGGTAACGTATACTTATTTTTTATCGTAACTTTGTTGAGCTAACGATAGTCTATACACATTCTCATTGACCCGTCTTTCTTCTTTATGAACAATACCGTTGCACCCCAGTGTGAGAAACTCGGTCTAGCAAATCCTCTATCTGTCAACTTTTGCAACTGAGCTTTCAATTTTTTTAACTCTGTTGGAGCCATTCTGTACAGAGCTATTGATATCGGCATTGTTCCCGGTACTAATTCAATACCAAACTCAACCTCTCTAATAGGTGGCAATCCCGGTAATTCTTTAGAAAATACATCCAGATATTCACAAACAACTGGCACTGATTCAACCTTCTTTTCAAACACTTTAGTATCTAAAACATAAGCAAGATAAGCTTCACAACCTTTTCTCACATATCTCTGAGCTAACATCGATGAAATCACTATTGGTAAACCACCCGACTCATCAGATTCAATCTGAAGAATTTCATTATTTTGACATTTCAGTTCTATAGTATTTCATTTACAGTTCACAACAGCATCATGCAAAGTCAACCAATCCATTCCCAGAATTACATCGAACTCATCAAATGGCAAAAGCATCAAGTCAGTCGAAAAACAGTAACCCCGAGTCATTAAAGGACAGTTTTTGCAAACTTTAACAACTAGAACATACTTGCCTAAGGGGTTCGATACTTTAATCACAAATTTAGTAGACTCGACATGCAAACTCTTATTAGACACCAAATTCATACATATATACGAATGAGTAGATTTAGGATTAATCAATGCAATAACATTAGTGTCGTAAAGAGAAAATGTATCGGTAATGACATCAGGTGAAGACACATCTTTGCGAGCGCAAATAGCGTAAGCTTTAGCAGGTACTCTAGCCTCAGATCTCACTGTTGAATCTCTCGTTATGCCTCGATTACCACTTGCATTTCCCACATTTCTTGGCGGCCTCCCTTGAGTAGCTGTATTGCTCAATCTTACATTTTGAGATTTATCTTTTTCATTTAGTTCGAGACAATCTATGATAAAATGATCTCGTGATCCACAACTATAACAAGCTCTATTATTATTTTTCATCCAGCACTCTCCAAAATTTCATTTTCCACATTGTTGACACTTGGGTTTAACATCTTTCACATTGCCAACACTTGATACTGATGTAGTTTGGGCTTTAGGGCTGGTATACTGCTTTCCACGATCCTGATTAGAATCCC
This sequence comes from Gossypium australe, assembly GCA_005393395.2. Taxonomy (NCBI): domain Eukaryota; kingdom Viridiplantae; phylum Streptophyta; class Magnoliopsida; order Malvales; family Malvaceae; genus Gossypium; species Gossypium australe. The sequence goes on along the minus strand of CM016616.1, from coordinate 127,430,809 downwards.
ACTAAAGCTATCGATCGATTAAAATAGTCTCTGGATTTCTTCAATGAAGATTGATACGGCTTACTCATCGATCTTTTCTCGAGTCTCTAGCTTTTGAATCTACCTTTCTCTTTTCTTTACTAAGATCCTCGGCTTTGCAAGCCCTTTCAACAAGAACGACAAATTCTTTCAACTCTAAAATTCCGACTAGTAGTTTTATATCTTCGTTCAATCCATCTACGAATTGCTTGCACATAATTTCTTCAGTGGAAACATATTACCGAGCATACTTGCTCAGCCGTACAAATTCTCTTTCATACTCTATTAGTGCCTTTAGGCCCTGTTTCAACTATAGAAATTCTTTATGCTTCTGATCGAAAAAACTTTGACTGGTGTATTTCTTTTAAAATCCAGATTGAAAGAACTCACAAGTAACCCATTCTTTCGGAACTACAGATATCAACGTGCTCCACCATTCGTACGTAGTGTCTCTTAGCAAAGATACAACACATTTAATACATTCATCAGGAGTACAAGACAATTCATCGAATACTCGAATTGTATTTTCGAGCCAGAACTCAGCTCTCTTCGCATCATCATCAATAGTAGCCCGAAACTCTTCAGGCCCATGTTTACGTATCTTATCTATTGGAGGCTTGTTCTGTAACAGTCCGAATTTGACCCTAATCGGAACGGTGGTTTCGGGACCACGAATCTGAGTCCAAATTTTTTTAATATTATTTTCGGTGTTTATTATATGTGAATTATTATTTGTGAAAGTTTTGTATGAAAATTTGATTGTTTGTGTGTGTATTTTAACAAAAGGGACTTAATCGCGTAAAGTGCAAAAGTTACAAACTTTAGTAAAAGGTGCTAATGTGATAGTGGCTTTTTAATATGAGGTATTAAAAGGAAAAATAGCCCATTTTCAAGGCTAGTGGGCGGTATATGCCAAGAGGGACCTTTAATTATATGTTATGTTTATTTATATTATAAGGTTAAAAAGGTAACTTAATTATAACTTAAAATATGTAAAAGAAATTAAAACAAAAACAAGCATGTCCATCTTTTGTTTAGCATAGCCGAAACTTAGCAAAAGAAAAAGGAAGAAAACCTTGCAACATTCGGCCATCTTGAGCTTGATTTCAAGGTTAGTTCTTGTTCGATTTTTGTTAATTTTTACGTTTTTGAGATCGTTGCTTAGAAATCTTCAAGACCATGCTTTAATTTTTGGTTTTGATGAATATTTTGAGTTGAGCTATTGTTGATAATTAGTTGTTGATGTTGTTTAAGGAAGAATTATGAAATATATATGTTAGATTAAAATGTTTTGTCTTTGGATTTTTGATGAATTAGAGTATTTTGGGCTAAATTGAGGAAATACATTTTTGAGCGTTAAAATGCAAAATAAATGAAATGCACGGACTTGTAGGAGCATAGGGAAGATTCGGCCCTTAAGGATTTTATTTAAATTATGTGTATTTTGTGTTTTGTGCAATAGGGATTAAATTGTAAAAGTTGTAAATGTCAGGGGTAAAATGGTAATTTGCCTATTTAAGTGTTTTTGGCTAAATTTAAATGAAATGTGTTTGAATGAGCTCAAATTGAATGTGTTTAGATCAAGAACAAAGAAAAACTGACTTGGATCGGGGAAAGGCAAAAGTTATTGAATAGCCGGTTTTCGCTATCCGACGATTTCCGACGTAAGTCTATATGCAATTTAATATCCTTAGTAGTATTTATAACATTGATTATATGCTGAATTATGAAATTTTTGTTTGTAAAATTTGTTATAGTCGAATGTGGATAGTGAAATTGAAATGAAATGTTGTTACAATTTAGACCGGGTTGATATGTTAAACTGATTGAATAATGTGTGACTCATGTTAATTTGGGAAGCATTACTGTAATGTGTATGAGATGTTTATAATATTGTATCGGGCTTCGAGCCTAGCAAGCCTTGTGCCAGTGAATTGTATCGGGCTTCGAGCCTAGCAGGCCTTGTGCCGGTGAAGTGTATCGGGCTTACTGCCTAGCAGGCTAAATGCCGGTGATCAAATTTCAGACCTCGGGTCCAGCAGGCTTAATGCCGGTGTGTATTTCAGGCTTTGATGCCTAGCAGGCTTAATGCCGGTGATGTGTTATAAATAGAGAATTTATGAATCATTTACAAGGTGGAACGTATTTACTGTAATAAGCTGAATGCTCGGGTAAGTATAAGTTTTTTTTCATATTTATAAGGAATAAGGTAAGTTAGTATATTATCCTTCGAATTAAGTAAGATGTGATATAGTTGAAGCTTCGGTAATATTTTAATATGTGCAATTGTTCTTACCATTGATGGGTATGATATATATATAATGGAATTTACGCTTGGATATGCTTTTGGAGAATCGGCCATATGTGAAAATACTAAATGTGAAAGAGGTTGGATATGTTTGCATATGTGTATAAATGATTACATGTGGTTGATATGTATGTTATATTTATTTTATTTGGAATATGCGTATACATATTGTATTTAGGTGTTTCGATGAGTTTATATAATTATGGTAAGAAAATGATAATCGTTATGGTAAGTATGGTAATAACATTCGGCCATAGTGAACTTTTGGGTTAAATTATCTATATTCAATGTTATAAACAAATTGTTTTATAATGCTTGAATGTTTGAATGCTATGTTATAATTGCTTAAGACTTACTAAGCTAGTAAGCTTACTCTGTGTATGATCATTGTTCTATTTTATAAATTTTGATCAAGCTACGGGCTCAGAGGATCGTCACTGAAGTCATTCACACTATCAGCTCACTTTGGTACCTATAATGTTTAGACTTTTGATCTTAAGGCATGTATAGGCTAGTTAAGTATTCGAATGATATTTTGTTAATGTATAAAAACCATGTGAAATTGGCTTGTTTTAGATGTTAATGTTCGATGGTTCATTCAATCTTTGATATAATATGCATGTATGTTTTGCTTGGAAGATGAATGAAGATGTGATATAAATATTTCACGCTAAGTAGGTATATTTGTGTATGAATGATTAATGTGAGGTCATTAGGTATGAATTTTGTTAACTCTTGGTAAGTATATATATGTTTAACAAGTTTGAATGAGATTTGGTGTACAATACCTTGATGTGTATCTTGGAAATACGAACTAATTTCAGGGACTACGTATTTGGCAATAGGGGGAAATAAATAGAAAAATGTACTTAAATGCTATATTCGGTGATGGACTACATTTCCTCAAATAAATTTAGATATGCATGGTTTTGGTGGAGTGTAGTGGGTTTACTTGAAATTATTAGATCAATGTGTTATAAGACCGTGTATATAAATGTTAAAATGCCATGATCGTTATCTTATTTTGTATATTAGATGCGTATATGTGCATATTCCGTGAATATGGTTTTAAATGATCAAATGAATTATATATACTTGGGTTAAGGATAGAAGAAGGAATATTTATTAACTAGGTATTTATAAACCGTGCTATTAATATTTAGTTGTTTAAAAGAAATAAATTTGATGCATGTGAGATGGCCTGAAACACCCCAAACCCGGCCCACAAGCCCCGACCGGATCTGGTATGCTCCTCGATAAAACTCGTTTTGTCGTTTTGGTAAAACATGTAATTTTATTAGAGTAAGAGCATATATTTGAAATATGTACTCGTTAAAAATCATTTTTGTAACTTAAATTTTAAAATACGATTATCAAAAATATTTAACTAATTAATTAAAGTTGATCGTAGCAAAATATAAATTAAAATATAAACATATCCCAAAGTTAATTCTCAAAATATATAGGAAACGTAATAAATTTAATAATAAGGAAAACCCAATTAAATTGAGCAATGGCCACCACGTAGTCCACGCTGACCCGGTCCAAATCATTGTGTGTCACCTGAAATGATATCCCATAAAAAGGTGAGTCCATAGACTCAATGTGTAACAATACACTAAAAAGTCCAATCGATCATAGTACATAATAATTGATTAAATCACATATATATATATATATATAAAATGAAATACAATCCCGAACCAACTTAGATATCCATCTGCTACACACCACCCCTACCTACCAATCATACTGTGGGGATTACTAAATCGACCCTCCATCCGCTACACACCATCGAAGGCAGTTGCTGCAGTCAACATGCACATCGCCCTTATAATCGTGGCATAGCCACCAGATAATCGTGACAGAGTCACCGGATTCATAATATCGTGACCGAAGTCACCGGATTCATAATATCGTGACCGAAGTCACCGGATAATGTGGTAAAACCACCGGAACACTTCCCCTTTCAATATTACCCATATGCCCATGAAATAACATATCATTTCATAATCATGCCATATATCTCATAATCATATCGGAATCGGACACATTTCATATTATGCATATAGCATTATTATTGATGCAAATATCATGACTTGTACATTATCCCAAAATCATAATCAAATATCGAACATGTTTCATATTAAAATCATACATAGTACGAAGGAATAACGTACCTCAATTCACTGTACCATTGAATGGTACCCAAAGCCATAATCATTATATTTCTTTATAAATACATCTATATTAATAAAGCTATTAATCAATTAGAAATTTAGTATAAGTTACACACCTTGCAAACACAAAGAGCGATAGAACTTTAGAATTTCTGACTTTTGCCTACACGTCGACAGAACCTACATATCACTATGTGAGAAATCGGTTATCACTAAAAAGATATGGCCTTTGGCCGAATATCATTATCCCTTACCTTTGGATTATTCAAACTCGAACGATCTCTCCCTAACGTTGACTACAAGAAAACCCCGAAAATCTTCCTTCAAAGGTTTAGCCACGGAGAAATAAGAGAATTAGATTCCTAAAATTGATTAATCCAAAGAAAATAAAGAAGAAATGATTGATAGAAAAACCTTACCCGTAACACGATGATTGATTAACCCCCTACTTGAACTATAAAGGAATTCGGCCTTAACAACTTAAAAGAAAAAGAATGATGATTTCGGCTTTAACAAAAGAAAGAAAAGAAAGAAAAATGATGAAAAGATATAGGATAGTTTCGGCTATGAGAGGGAAAGAGAAGAGAGAAATAGAATGAAAAAGAAAAAGAAAATGAGAGAGAATGCTTTTGGTGAAAGATGGGTTCGGCACTAGAGAGGAAGAAAAAGAATTGGTAAATGTCCTCAAATGTGACAATATTTTGGTACTAAAAGAAGATAAAACTTTGAGAGGAAAAGAAGAAATAAAAGTACCTATTTGGTCAAATGCAAAGGCCAAACAAAGCAAAGTTTTTGCCAAATGCCAATAGACAAATTCGGCTAAGAGAAAAAAAAATATTGGACAAAGGAAAAATGCACAAATTGACAACTTTTTGGTCAACTAAAACCTCCCTAATCCCATACCAAAATTCGGCCAACACAATAGCCTACACAATCCCCCTTTTTCCTCCTTAATTCTTCCATATCAAGCCCATAATTTCCAACACAATTAAACCACTCCCTTAACCCCTTATGCCGTCTAGGTTCATGGTCAAATGACCATGGAAAAGCTTCCAAAACAACACCCACTCTTCAAGCCTCTTGTCCCCTAAACCTTCCTTATCAACTTGATTCCTTACCATAATTCCTAACTTGCCTTTTCCTTTTGGTCTACTATCCAAAAATAAAAGAATAGTCCATCTATTTAGGATAAGGTTTGGCCGACACTAAAGGAAAGAAAACAAAACTTAAAATTCCTCCCAATTGCTAGCTAAAGGATTCGAACCTCTCACCTCATGCATTCACCCATGCACCTTCACCACTTTACCAATAGCTTAACTTATGATCAAAACCTCCAATTAATTCTCTTAAGGCCAAATTTGCTTAGCTCCCCTTCTAAAATTAAAATCTAATATTTTTTTTTCTAAGGCAATCCCTTACATTCTAAAATTCTCGAAGTCCCTAAAATCCATACAAAGAGCACACAACAAAACAATGCACACATTCAAGTGAAAATTTCATAACCCCTAAATCCTGGATATTACAGTTCTACCCTCCTTAAAAAAAATTTCGACCTCAAAATTACCTGACAAGAATAAGTGAGGGTATTGCTGTCGCATAGCTTCCTCCGGCTCCCACGAAGCTTCTTCCGATCCATGATTACGCCATAACAGTTTGACGAGAGGAACTGATTTCCTCCGTAACACCTTCACATCCCGATCTAGAATCTGAATCGGCTCCTCCTCATAAGACAAATCTGGTTGTAATTCCACCTCTCCAACTGGCACTACATGAGATGGATCCGACCAGTAACGACGTAACATCGAAACATGAACCACATCGTGCATTTGCTTCAACTCCGAAGGTAACTCTAACTGATATGCCACTGGTCCAACCCGCTTCAAAACTCGATGAGGTCCTATAAACCTGGGGCTTAACTTTCCTTTGTGACCAAATCTCATCACCTTCTTCCAAGGTGAAACCTTTAGAAACACTTGGTCTCCCACAACAAATTCTATTTCCTTTCGCTTCAAATCTGCATACGATTTTTGACTATCAGATGCCTCCTTCAACCGAGCCCGAATTACTTTAACCTTTTCTTCGGATTCAGCCACAATCTCTGAACCCAAAACCTGGCGTTCTCCTAATTCTGTCCAACACGTAGGAGTGCGATACTTTCGTCCATATAGCGCTTCATACGGTGCCATCCGAATACTGGCTTGGTAACTGTTGTTGTATGCAAATTCCGCTAAAGGCAAAAACTCTTCCCAACTTCCTCTGAAATCTATCACACCCCCTTAACATGTCCTCTAATACTTGGATTACTCGCTCAGACTGGCCATCAGACTGAGGATGAAATGCCGTACTAAAGTCTAACCTGGTGCCCAAAGCCTGATGTAATGCTTTCCAAAACCGAGACGTAAACTTTGGATCTCTATCCGAAATAATCGACACCGGCACTCCATGCAATCTTACAATCTCTGCCACATACAACTTCACCAATTTCTGCAAAGAGTAATCAACTCGCACAGGTATGAAATGTGCAGACTTCGTTAATCGATCCACTATCACCCATACCGAATCCTTTTTAGTAGGCGTAAAAGGAAGCCCACTAACAAAATCCATGGTGATACGCTCCCACTTCCATTGCGGAATCTTTATCGGCTGAAGCAGTCCCGACGGAACTTGGTGTTCAGCCTTAACTTGCTGACACGTTAAGCACTTCCCCACAAACTCCGTAACTTCCCGCTTAAGACCAGGCCACCAAAATTGATCCCGGAGATCCCTGTACATCTTACTACCTCCCGGATGCATCGCATAAGAACCACTATGCGATTCCTGAAGTATTCTCCGCCTAAGCTCCTCATCCTTCGGCATACAGACCTTACCCTTAAAACACAAAACTCCATCGCTGTTAACACCATAATCTTCCAACTCCCCATTTTGCACTTGCCGTAGCTTAACACTTAAATCATCATCTATCAACTGTTTTTCTTTCACCTGACTCAACCACATCGGCTTTACCTGTAATTCTGCCAACAAGCTTCCGTCGTCATAAAGACTAAGATGTGCGAACATCGCTCTTAGATCCGACACCACTTTCCTACTTAAGGCATCTGCCACTACATTCGCCTTGCCCGGGTGATACTCTATAGAGCAATCATAGTCTTTCAACAACTCCACCCATCTACGCTGTCTCAAATTCAACTCCTTCTGAGTCAGCAGATACTTAAGACTCTTATGATCCGTGTAGATTATTGACTTTTCTCCATACAAATGATGCCTCCACACCTTAAGAGCAAAGACTACCGCTGCTAACTCCAAGTCATGCGTCGGATAGTTAACCTCGTGAGGCCTCAATTGCCGAGACGCATACGCTACCACCTTCCCGTCTTGCATCAGAACACATCCCAATCCGATGTGAGACGCATCACAACACACCACAAAGTCCTTCCCTGCCTCAGGCTGAATCAACACCGGAGCTTCAGTTAAAACCCTCTTAAACTTGTCAAAGCTCTCTTGCTGCTTATCTGCCCACACGAAAGGTATCTCTTTTCTCAACAACTTCGTCAAAGGTGCCGCTATCGAGGAGAATCCTTCGACGAACCTTCTGTAATAACCCGCTAATCCTAAGAAACTGCGAACCTCAGCTACAAACTTAGGTGGTTTCCAATCTAACACCGCCTCAATCTTCCGAGGATCCACCCTTATCCCTTCCGCAGACACCACATGACCTAAAAACGCAACTTCTTTCAGCCAAAATTCGCACTTGCTGAATTTGGCATAAAGCTTCTTCTCCCTTAGCACTTGCAACACTATCCGAAGATGCTCATCATGTAACACCCCTTACCCGAAACCCTTGCCGGAGTCGAGTATGTGGCATTACTAGACTTGACTACTAGTTTGGGGCATAAAAAATTTTAAAGCTGTCCAACTGCGTCAGGCTGACTAAATTGACCATAACTCGAGTTACAAAATTCGAAATTTAGATCCGTAAATTTTCCTTGAAACTAGACTCATATAAATTTGTACTATAATTTTTCCAGAATTTTTCATGTGGCCAATTAGTACAGTTTATTCATCAAGGTTACCCCTATTTCACTGTTTGATAATTCTGACCTATCTTTACAAAAACTCAGTTATCTCATTGCACAAAATTTCAATAATGTTCTTGTTTATTTCAATCAAAAATAGACTCATTAAGGATTCTAAACATATAAACTATGCTTCATAATTATTTTTGTACAAATTTTAACAATTTTTACAAGACAGAACAGGGACTCAAGAATTCATTCAGGACAAGTCTCACTAAAACTTAAATATCTCATAATATATAACTTCTTTGCCTAACTTGTTTCTTTCATATCAAAATAGACACAATAAACTTTAATTATATTTCTTATTCACTTTCTAATTCAATTTCCCCTATTTTTGGTGATTTTTCAAAATCACATCACTGCTGCAACTAAAAAAACTGTTTCATAACAAAAATATGATTAACTAGTTTATAACTTCCTTACTCAATTTATTTAAACTCTAGACCTTAACCATACATATATATATGTATACCAAAAACAAATCCCATATATAACTTAGGCCATGATCAAATTTAAAACATCCATTTACATACAAGCAAGTTATAAAATTCAAACATAGAAACGATACATAACCAAAAGAAATAGCCATTTTCGCATGGCTATATTCATGTACAAGATCAAACATTGTATGTTTCGAAAACTTCATCTAGCCTATACATGCCTTTTTAGTCATAGCCAAAATTTAAAAATACCAAAAGAAGACGATAGTGTGGTTAACTTTCTTGAAGATCCTTCTCCAGTCCGTAACGTAACTAAAATCTATAAAACAAAGGAGAACATTTCACACAAATAAGCTTACTAGCTTAGTAAGTCCTAAACTCATGATAATAAAACATTCAAATATTAGCGAAATTAAAACATTCAACTTATAGCATTTCACATAAGCACTTAAGTATATTACTTATACAAGGCCGAATACTAATAATTCATTAACCCAAGTAAATCAGAAATCATTTCCTTCGACCTACAGTTCTTTAAATTTCCTATAAGTATATCACATGGAAATTTCCTTTATTCTTAACATTTATACTTGAAAACCAAATTTCCATAATAGCACATTTACTCTCAATTTCAATCATGTGATACACACATGCATTTTAACCTCAACATACATAACGTAGTTCTCATAGAATTAGCTTGACCCAAGAAATGTCAATATAACATACCTTACATACTTACCTGAGCCATTGACTAAATAAATTAGCTTTAATCTGCCTTGAAAAAATATTCGGTTTCTCTTTTGCAAAACACATCACCGGCTTCAAGCCTGCTAGGCGCAAAGGCCCGATAAGTAGCACCGGCACAAGGCCTGCTAGGCGTAAAAGCCCGATAAGTAACACCGGCACAAAGCCTGCTAGGCGTAAAGGCCCGATAAGTAACACCGGCACAAAGCCTGCTAGGCGTAAAAGCCCGAAGCAAATCAATGTAATCAAACATTCTCCACACACTCTTCAAAACTATTATATACATATGTCTAATTCAATTGGGCTCGTTCACATTAAACCAATAAAATCACTATATCATTATGCAATCCAACAATTTATTTCACATAACCAACTTTAATCATCAACCTACTATGCCTCTATACATTCGGCCATAATATAAATAGGTACAAAAAATTCAGCAATTCATACTATTGTATATAATCATAATTAAATCGTTAACATATTTTAACTAAAGGACTTACCTCGGTTGTTGATAGTCCGTGTAAATCGGCTATTCAAGAACCTTTGTTTTGCCTCGATCTAGTTCTTTCTCTTTTTGTTCCCGATCTAAGAAATGTCAAATAAGTTTTATTTACATTCATTCCATCCATTTGCTCAACAAAACAAAATGCACATAGCTTAATTTAAGAAAAACTAGGAACCGAATTTCCTACTTCATTTATTTAATTTTAAAACAATAATCACACAAAAATTTAAACATTCAACTTAATCAATTTAACTCACAATGCACCGCAATACTAATTGCAACCAATTGGGATTTCTCCTCAATAGCCGAATGATCATTAGGTCCCTAGAATTCTCTAAAATTCTTCCTTCTATCGTTTTACCCCTTCCTCTAATTTACTTCAAGCAATTGACTCTTATACTTAGCTCACCCAATAACTATATCTAAGTATAACTAATCATCCATGGCCAATTACACTATACATGTATGACCGAACATCAAAACAAGAGAAAAGAGTTCATGAATGGTGGTCTCACATTCGGCCGAATATAAGGACATTCCCATGCCTAAATTTAAAACAATTTTCTTACAAGCTCAAGCTACTTCTTCTCATATTATCTAAGTTTATTAACAAACCAAATCATAAATCATCACCATGGCCGAACTTCATCATGCCTAACATTATCAATTTCTATTTGTTTTCAATGGTGATCAAAGAAATCAACCAATTTCAAAGAAGGATTGTTAAGTTAAAGTTCAAAATCTCACCTTGCTTAACACATGCAACCGGCCGAATGAAGAAGAGAAATTCTCTTCTCTTCTTGAAGATGGTTTCGGGTGGAAGATGAATGAAGGAAGAGAATTGAAAATAATTTCCTTTTTGTTTAAATCTATTAACACATTATTTTAGCATGCTTTTAATATAATAATACTTAAATTATAATATACTTAGAAAACATAATATTCTTGGCATGCTTATAATTTAATAATGCTTAAAAAAAATATTATACTAAGACAATAGATTATTCATTGCATGCTTACCGTCCACCATATTAAATATGGGGAATTTGACATGCAAATCCCTATGTTTAATAAACAAGTCACTTAGCTCTTTTTAATTCATGCTCACTACATTGGTCTTCTTAGCAATTTAATCCTTTTTAGCCAATAAATACTCAAACGTTTAAATTCTTCTACGAAACTTTCACATACATAAATTCACCTATAATAGACATAAGATATAATATTAAAAATATTTATCGGCTTCAGATTCGTGGTCCCGAAACCACCGTTCCGATTAGGGTCAATATTGGTCTCTTACAACTCTCCCCCCTTAAGAATTTTCGTCCTCGAAATTTTTTTTTTACCGTTAAATAATTTCGGGTATTGCTGCCTTGTTGTATCTTCGGGCTCCCACGTAGCCTCTTCAGCCCCGTGTCTATTCCATAATATTTTTACTAGTGGAATCTTCTTATTTCTTAACTCTTTCACTTCTCGAGCTAAGATACGGATCGGTTCCTCATCATATGTCAAATCAGATCGGATTTCAATCTCTTCCGGTATAATCACATGAGACGGATCGGATCTGTACTTACGAAGCATTGAAACGTGAAATACGTCATGCATCTTTTCTAACATAGAGGGCAATCTCAATCTATAAGCAACCGGCCCAATACGTTCAATGACTTCGTACGGTCCGATAAATCTCAGACTCAACTTGCCTTTCCGACCAAATCGGAGCACCTTTTTCCACGGAGAAACTTTTAAGAACACCCAATCTCCGACCTGAAATTCAATGTCCTTACGTTTCAAATCGGCATAAGACTTTTGATGATCTGAAGCGGCTTTCAAATTACTCCTAATAACAACCACTTTCTGTTCTGTTTCTTTAATCCAATCAACCCCGTGTATCTTATTTTCACTGAGTTCAGTCCAATATAACGGCGTGCGACATTTTCGCCCGTACAAGGCTTCATAAGGCGCCATTTTTATGCTAGATTGGAAGCTATTATTGTAAGAAAATTCAATCAAAGGTAGGTATCGTTCCCACGTACCTTCAAATTCGAGAACCCAACACCTCAACATGTCCTCAAGTATCAAAATAGTTCGTTCACACTGACCGTCTGTTTGCGGATGGAAGGCGGTACTAAAATGAAGTTTAGTACCTAGAGCAACTTGTAATTTCTTCCAGAACCGCAATGTGAATCTCGGATCTCTATCTGAAACAATGGAACTCGGTACACCATGTAACCTTACAATCTGCGACACATACAATTTGGCAAGCTTATCAAGTGAATAGTCGGTACGTACCGGTACAAAATGAGCTGATTTAGTCAATCTATCAACAATAACCCATACGTCATCTTTCTTATTCGGTGTCATAGGAAGACCGGATACAAAATCCATTGTAATTCTATCTCATTTCCATTCAGGTATCATGATTGGTTGAAGTAGTCCGAACTCTACTTGATGCTCAGCTTTTACTTGTTGACAGATTAGGCACTTGGAAACAAACTCAGATATATCCCGTTTCATGCCAGGCCACCAATAGAACTGTTTCAAATCGTTATACATTTTAGTGCTACTCGGGTGTATCGATAGTCGACCACTATGGGCCTCACACAGGATCATCTGATTCAAATCTGAGTTCTTTGGAACACACAATCGGCCTTTATATTTCAAACAATCATTTGCATCAATCTGAAAATTTGATCCTGTACCGTTTTCACACTGAATCCGAATAGCAATCAAATTTTTGTCAACCTTCTGTGCATCACGAATTTGTTGAATAAACATCGGTCTTGCTTGTAACTTGGCTATGATTGAACCATCATCAGACATAGCCATCTGTGCGTTCATTGCACGAAGAGCAAATAATGATTTTTGACTTAACGCATCCGCAACAACATTAGCTTTCCCCGGATGATAGTCAATCACTAATTCATAGTCTTTCAGCAATTCTAACCATCTGCGTTGTCTCAAATTTAGATCTTTCTGAGTCATCAAAAATTTTAGACTTTTATGATCTGAATAAATATGACATTTTTCGCCGAATAAGTAGTGACGCCAAATTTTCAATGTGAACACAATGGCTGCTAACTCCAGATCGTGAGTTGGATAATTTTTCTCATGCGGCTTCAATTGTCTCGAAGCGTAGGCTATCACCTTGCCTTCTTGCATTAAAAAGCAACCCAACCCATTCAAGGAAGCATCACTAAAAACAATAAATTCTTTACCGATTCAGGCTGAGTTACCACGGGAGCTTCGGTCAAAAGGGCTTTCAACTGCTCGAAACTTTTCTGACACTTTTCTGACCACTCAAACTTGACATCTTTCTGTAATAGTTTCGTCAAAGGTGTAGCTATTACAGAAAAACCTTTTACAAATCGTCTATAATATCCCGCAAGGCCTAGGAAACTTTGGACCTCGGAAACATTCTTTGGTGGTTTCCAATCGAGTATAGCTGCTATTTTGTTTGGATCCACCCGAATACCTGACACTGAAACAACATGACCCAAGAAGCTGACCTCATTCATCCAGAACTCACACTTACTGAACTTTGCATACAATCGTTGATCTCTCAAAGTTTGTAGTACTAATCTCAAATGCTCAGCATGTTCCGTTTCATTTTTGGAGTAGATCAGTATATCATCAATAAACACTGCTACAAACCGATCCAAAAACTATCGAAAGACTCGGTTCATTAGATCCATAAAAAACAGTAGGTGTATTAGTGAGTCCAAAAGGCATAACCAAAAACTCATAATGTCCGTACCTCGTTCGGAATGCAGTCTTTGGCACATCTATATCTCTGACTCGCAACTGATAATAACCCGATCTCAAATCTATCTTCGAAAACACTGAAGCCCCCTTCAACTGATCAAACAAATCATCAATCCGAGGTAACGGGTACTTATTCTTTATGGTTACCTTATTTAGTTGCCGGTAGTTGATACACATTCGCATAGTCCTATCTTTCTTTTTCACAAATAAAACCAGTGCACCCCAAGGAGAGAAGCTCGGTCGTCCAAAGCCCCTATCTGTCAACTCTTGCAACTGTGCTTTCAATTCTTTTAATTCAGTAGGTGCCATTCGGTACGGAGCTATCGAAATCGGAGTCGTACCCGGCACTAACTCAATGCCGAACTCAATCTCTCGTACTGGGGGTAAACCCGGTAGTTCTTCAGGAAACACATCGGGGTATTCACATACAACTGATACATATTCGATTTGTTTCTCTGACATTTTATTATCCAGTACATAAGCCAGATAAGCTTCACACCCTTTTCTCACATACTTTCGGGCTAACATTGAAGATATTACTGTAGGCAACCGATTTACATCACAGGATTTAACTCTGATGGTCTCACCGTTTCGACACCTCAAATCAATAAGTTTTCTTTTACAATCCACTACTGCCTCATTTGAAGTTAACCAGTCCATACCCAAGATTATATCAAATTCATCAAAGGGCAACAACATTAAATCAGCTGGGCAGCAATAATCCCGAATCATCAACGGGCAACCTCTACACACTTTATTAACAAGCATACATCTACCCAAAGGGTTGGACATACGTATCACAAACTCGGTAGACTCAACTAGCAGAGTCTTTCTGAATTCTAAAGTTTCACACACATATGAGTGAGTCGAACCAGGATCAATTAATGCAATTACAGTAGTGTCATAAAGGGTGAAAGTACCGATAATGACATCGGGGGAGGAAGCATCCTCTCTGGCTCGTGCAGCATAAGCTCTAGCTGGAGCTCTAGCCTCAGATCGAACTGTAGTGTTTTTCATTCCTTTCTGACTACCACCTACATTGCCGGAATGTCTGGGTGGTCTGCCCCGCACTGACGTGTTGCTCGGCTTAGTGTTCTGAACTGTATTCTGTTCAGCCAACATCGGACATTCTCTAATAAAATGATCTAATGATCCACATTTAAAGCAAGACCGATCATGATATCAACAACTCCCAGAATGCCATTTCCCACAGTGCTTGCATTCAACTCGATTCTGTGCAATGTTACCAACACTGGCCATCGAGGTAGCTCGGGAGTCTACGGGAGGTCGATCACGTCTAGGTAATTCTGAAGTAGCTTTATGTCGACTGTGGTCATCTCTAAACTTCTTGGATGTGGAATTGAAGACCTTACCTGAAGATCTTTTACGAATGTCTCTAGCTTCTGTCTCAGCCTTTTTTTTCTCTTTCCTGAGCTCTTCAGCTTTGCAAGCTTGATCTACTAGTGTCACAAATTCTTGAATTTCAAGAATACCAACAAACATCTTTATGTCTTCATTCAGGCCATCTTCGAATCTTTTGCACATAATAGCTTCTGTAGAAACACACTCTCTAGCATATCTGCTGAGCCTGACAAATTTCCGTTCATATTCCGTCACGGTCATTCGTCCTTGTTTCAGCTCAAGGAATTCCTTTCGTTTTTGATCAACGAATCTTTGGCTGATATATTTCTTGCGGAATTCATTCTGGAAGAAATCCCATGTCACTTTTTCTTTCGGAACTACTGATACTAGTGTATTCCACTAGTGATATGCAGTGTCCCGCAGTAAGGATATAGCACATTTCAGGCATTCATCTGGAGTACAAGATAGCTTATCAAGTACCCGAATAGTGTTATCAAGCCACATTTCGGCTCGCTCTGCGTCATCATTATCATTGGCTTTAAATTCTTTGGCCCCAAATTTTCGGATTTTATCAACTGGGGGCCTACTAGATCTCACTGGATCTATCATCAGGGGTGCTGAAGGAATCGGAGTTGGATTATCCGGGGGTGGAGGTTGGTGTACAGCCGGGTTAGTTTGAATAAATTGGGCAAACCACTCATTCATCATCTGATAAAAGGCTTGTTTAGTCTCTCCTTCGTGGCTACCCGAAATAGGTCGAGAGTCTACCGGCGCTGATCCGTGTGCACGGTCAGGCGCTACACACTCTACATCATCCGCTACGGCTCTTTCAGGATCAGTGTCCATTTACTATATAAAACAAAGTTCAGGCTGTCAGAAGTCACCACACTATCAATATATAATAAAGGCATGTATAGCTAGACTCACACGCGGTACGGTAGTCCTAGAATCGGCTAAACCGTAAGCTCTGATACCAATCAAATGTAACACCCCTTACCCGAAACCCTTGCCGGAGTCGAGTATGTGGCATTACTAGACTTGACTACTAGTTTGGGGCATAAAAAATTTTAAAGCTGTCCAACTGCCTCAGGCTGACTAACTTGACCATAGATCGAGTTAAAAAACTCGAAATTTAAATCCGTAAATTTTCCTTGAAAATAGACTCATATAACTTATTACCATAATTTTTCCAGAATTTTTCATGTGGCCAATTAGTACAGTTTATTCATCAAGGTTACCCCTATTTCACTGTTTGATAATTCTGACCTATCTTTACAAAAACTCAGTTATCTCATTGCACAAAATTTCAATAATGTTCTTGTTTATTCCAATCAAAAATAGACTCATTAAGGATTCTAAACATATAAACTATGCTCCATAATTATTTTTGTACAATTTGTAAAAATTTTTCCAAGACAGAACAGGGGCTCACGAATTCATTCAGGACAAGTCTCACTAAAACTTAAATATCTCATAATATATAACTTCTTTGCCTAACTTGTTTCTTTCATATCAAAATAGACACAATAAAATTTAATTCTATATCTTATTCACTTTCTAATTCAATTTCCCTTATTTTTGGTGATTTTTCAAAATCACATCACTGCTGCAACTAAAAAAACTGTTTCATAACAAAAATATGATTAACTAGTTTATAACTTCCTTACTCAATTTATTTAAACTCTAGACCTTAACCATACATATATATATGTATACCAAAAACAAATCCCATATATAACTTAGGCCATGATCAAATTTAAAACATCCATTTACATACAAGCAAGTTATAAAATTCAAACATAGAAACGATACATAACCAAAGGAAATAGCCATTTTCGCATGGCTATATTCATGTACAAGATCAAACATTGTATGTTTCGAAAACTTCATCTAGCCTATACATGCCTTTTTAGTCATAGCCAAAATTTAAAAATACCAAAAGAAGACGATAGTGTGGTTAACTTTCTTGAAGATCCTTCTCCAGTCCGTAACGTAACTAAAATCTATAAAACAAAGGAGAACATTTCACACAAATAAGCTTACTAGCTTAGTAAGTCCTAAACTCATGATAATAAAACATTCAAATATTAGCAAAATTAAAACATTCAACTTATAGCATTTCACATAAGCACTTAAGTATATTACTTATACAAGGCCGAATACTAATAATTCATTAACCCAAGTAAATCAGAAATCATTTCCTTCGACCTACAGTTCTTTAAATTTCCTATAAGTATATCACATGGAAATTTCCTTTATTCTTAACATTTATACTTGAAAACCAAATTTCCATAATAGCACATTTACTCTCAATTTCAATCATGTGATACTCACACACATGCATTTTAACCTCAACATACATAACGTAGTTCTCATAGAATTAGCTTGACCCAAGAAATGTCAATATAACATACCTTACATACTTACCTGAGCCATTGACTAAATAAATTAGCTTTAATTTGCCTTGAACAAATATTCGGTTTCTCTTTTGCTAAACACATCACCAGCTTCAAGCCTGCTAGGCGCAAAGGCCCGATAAGTAGCACCGGCACAAGGCCTGCTAGGCGCAAAAGCCCGATAAGTAACACCGGCACAAAGCCTGCTAGGCGTAAAGGCCCGATAAGTAACACCGGCACAAAGCCTGCTAGGCGTAAAAGCCCGAAGCTAATCAATGTAATCAAACATTCTCCACACACTTTTCATAACTATTATATACATATGTCTAATTCAATTGGGCTCGTTCACATTAAACCAATAAAATCACTATATCATTATGCAATCCAACAATTTATTTCACATAACCAACTTTAATCATCAACCTACTATGCCTCTATACATTCGGCCATAATATAAATAGGTACAAAAAATTCAGCAATTCATACTATTGTATATAATCATAATTAAATCGTTAACATATTTTAACTAAAGGACTTACCTCGGTTGTCGATAGTCCGTGTAAATCGGCTATTCAAGAACCTTTGTTTTGCCTCGATCTAGTTCTTTCTCTTTTTGTTCCCGATCTAAGAAATGTCAAATAAGTTTTATTTACATTCATTCCATCCATTTGCTCAACAAAACAAAATGCACATAGCTTAATTTAAGAAAAACTAGGAACCGAATTTCCTACTTCATTTATTTAATTTTAAAACAATAATCACACAAAAATTTAAACATTCAACTTAATCAATTTAACTCACAATGCACCGCAATACTAATTGCAACCAATTGGGATTTCTCCTCAATGGCCGAATGATCATTAGGTCCCTAGAATTCTCTAAAATTCTTCCTTCTATCGTTTTACCCCTTCCTCTAATTTACT
Source organism: Gossypium australe (assembly GCA_005393395.2). Taxonomy (NCBI): domain Eukaryota; kingdom Viridiplantae; phylum Streptophyta; class Magnoliopsida; order Malvales; family Malvaceae; genus Gossypium; species Gossypium australe. Next base: position 127,412,092 of record CM016616.1, on the reverse strand, counting down.
TCAAGCAATTGACATTATACTTAGCTCACCCAATAACTATATCTAAGTATAACTAATCATCCATGGCCAATTACACTATACATGTATGACCGAACATCAAAACAAGAGAAAAAAGTTCATGAATGGTGGTCTCACATTCGGCCGAATATAAGGGCATTCCCATGCCTAAATTTAAAACAATTTTCTTACAAGCTCAAGCTACTTCTTCTCATATTATCTAAGTTTATTAACAAACCAAATCATAAATCATCACCATGGCCGAACTTCATCATGCCTAACATTATCAATTTCTATTTGTTTTCAATGGTGATCAAAAGAAATCAACCAATTTCAAAGATGGATTGTTAAGTTAAAGTTCAAAATCTCACCTTGCTTAACACATGCAACCAGCCGAATGAAGAAGAGAAATTTTCTTCTCTTCTTGAAGATGGTTTCGAGTGGAAGATGAATGAAGGAAGAGAATTGAAAATAATTTCCTTTTTGTTTAAATCTATTAACACATTATTTTAGCTTGCTTTTAATATAATAATACTTAAATTATAATATACTTAGAAAACATAATATTCTTGGCATGCTTATAATTTAATAATGCTTAAAAAAAAATATTATACTAAGACAATAGATTATTCATTGCATGCTTACCGTCCACCATATTAAATATGGGGAATTTGACATGCAAATCCCTATGTTTAATAAACAAGTCATTTAGCTCTTTTTAATTCATGCTCACTACATTGGTCTTCTTAGCAATTTAATCCTTTTTAGCCAATAAATACTCAAACGTTTAAATTCTTCTACGAAACTTTCACATACATAAGTTCACCTATAATAGACACAAGATATAATATTAAAAATATTTATCGGGTTCGGATTCGTGGTCCCGAAACCACCGTTCCGATTAGGGTCAATATTGGTCTGTTACACATCATGCTGCAACTCAGACTTGGAATACACAAGAATGTCGTCTATGAAAACAACAACAAACTGATCCAAGTAGGGTTGAAAAACCCGATTCATCATATCCATGAACGCAGCTGGGGCGTTTGTCAATCCGAACGGCATTACCAAAAATTCATAATGCCCATATCTTGTTCGGAAAGCTGTCTTATGGATATCCGCTTCCTTCACCTTAAGCTGATGATACCCCGACCTTAGATCTATCTTTGAGAATACCGCAGCTCCCTTAAGCTGATCGAACAAATCATCTATCCTTGGCAAAGGATACTTGTTCTTGATGGTCAGCTTATTCAACTGTCGGTAATCTATGCACATCTGCATAGTCCCGTCCTTCTTCTTCACAAACAAGACCGGTGCTCCCCATAGAGACACACTAGGTCGGATAAACCCACGATCAAGCAACTCTTGAATTTGAGTCTTAAGCTCAACCAACTCCTTTGGTGCCATTCTATACGGAGCGATAGATACTGGTGCCGTTCCAGGCAACAAGTCGATCCCAAATTCCACTTCACGATCCAGAGGCAATCCTGGAAGTTCTTCCGGAAAGACATCCACGAATTCTCTCACGGTCCTGACTTCTTCAACAGTTGCCTCCTTAGCCTCCAAGGCACTAACCAACATAAGAAAAGCCAAACAACCTTTCCTAACCATCTTTTCAGCTTTAAGAGCAGATACTACATTCGATAAGTAGTTCCGTCTCTCGCCCATCACCACAACTTCCTTATCGTCCAAAGATCTTAGTGACATCCGCTTAGCAGCACAATCCACATTCGCACGATACTTCAATAGCCAATCCATGCCTCGGATCAAGTCAAATTCTCCAAATGGCAACTCCATTAAGTTAGTCGGAAACTGCGTCCCTTGAACTTCTAAAGGCACATCCTTAAAGTGTTTATCAACTACTACAGTCTGTCCTAAAGGACTAAGTACAGTCATCTTCCTAGGTGCAGTCTCAGAGTTCACATGCAGAGTTCCAGATACCTCACTAGCGATGTAAGAATGAGTTGACCCTATATCTATCAAAGCAATAAAGGGCAACTCAGAAATAAGAAACGTACCCATGATAACATCAGGTGCGTCACTATCTTCCCTCTGACGAACCGCATACACCAAACCTGGCTGTCTAGCCTCGGTGCTACCACTGCCTCTGCCTGAAGTCCCGCGACCTCTACCGGAACCATTACCTCTGCCACTCGAACCACGACCCCTCATCGACTGCTGTCCACCTCTGCCAGCCTGATTAAAACCTTGACCTACCGGACGATTCCTCTCAGTATCCAATGGACAATCCTTAATCATATGATCCTTGGATCCGCACTTAAAACATCCCCCCGTCTTCTTCCAACATTCTCCCGGGTGCATCTTTCCACACTGAGCACATGTACAGTACTGTCCTCCCGTAGCAACTTGTTGAACTCGCGGCCCATCAACTCTAGGTTTCTTTTGGAAATTCCCGGATGACCTTGAAGACCGATAGCTCCTCTTATTCTTATTCTGACCTCGATCTCTGTTCTGTCTCTCGGTCCGCTTGACTTCTTCAGCTATCCGAGCTCTATCCACTAAAACTGCAAAATCTCTCTCTCGATGCGGTGCAATCAATACTCGCAGATCATCTCGCAATCCATCCTCAAATCTGACACACCGCTCATAATCAGTAGCTACAATCCCTCTGGCATAACGGCTTAACCGTAGAAACTCCGCTTCATATTCTGCTATCGACTTATTTCCTTGTACCAGATTCAGGAACGCCTTTCTCTGAGAGTCAATGTAGCTAGCTCCGACATATTTCCCTTCAAACTTAATCTTAAAATATCCCCAATCCACACGATCCGCAGGAATACTCTCTTTGACAGTGAGCCACCACTGGTACGCCTCGTCACGAAGCAACGAAACAGCGCCTTTCAGTTTCTCCTCGGCAGTGCAGTCCAAATCGTTCATGATCCTCTCGACTGCTTCTAACCAGTACTCCGCTACATTCGGAGCTACCCCAGACACTCCCCTAAAAACCTCGGCTCCATTAGATCTAAGCCTCTCAGCCACCGACTTTCGTGCTCCATTACCCGTACTAGCTCTCGCTACTCGCTCCAGGACTCGCAACATAGCTTGCGATACAGCGTCATCTCCTCCAGTTTGCTCTTGAAATTCCGCTCCAACAGCTGGTGGCAGAGCTACATTTTCGAAACCTTGACCAGACCTAACTGGTTCCGATACAGCCATTCTGCCTCTACCATGCCCATGACGACCACGTCCCCTAGAACTCATGTCTACTTAGCGTCTTATCTGTTTTTACGAAAATTTTATGCATCAAAATTTTGTTCCACTTAATTAACCGCAACAATTTTTATGAAATAAAGTATTTAGAAGTAGTTCTTTCGATCACTCAAAGGTTCAGTTAAAGTTCACTACTCTAATTCAGAGAGTTACATTTATCTATCTCGATAGAGACACATTCATTCATTAATAGAAACGCATTCATTCATCCACAACATTCAACACACTATCATGGGCATCTTTGTCCATTCCCCACCCAAGGGTAATTTCGTCATTTGTCCTATATGGGTATTTTAGTAATAAATCGGGGTCAATTTGAAAATCTTTACAAATCAAGGACATTCCAAAATATACAAATCTCGAGGTTATTTTGAAAATTCTACCAAATCAATGGTATTGCAGAAATTTCAGAAATCAGGGTTATTTTGGTAATTTTGGAAGTTAGGGGCAATTTCGTAAATTTTCCAAATCAAGACTTTTAGTATTTTGCCAAAATAAAGTTTTTAGATACTTTTACAAAGTAAGAAAATTTTATTAAAAATCAAGGGTAGTGTTAAAACTTTTAGAAACCAGGGGCATTTTAGTAATTTTACCTCTAGGGGTATTTAGGTAATTTTATAAATCGAAATCATTTTTGAAAAATTTCAAAATAAAATTTTTTTGCTTCAAATCAAAAGGGGTAATGTAGTGATTTTAAAAAAAAATTAAGGTTTTTATAAAACAGTATGGCTAGTCCCTTTCGGGTTTTAATTATTGAGTTTAGCCCGTGAATAAGTCCTCTTGGTTATGGTGAACCGTAGCTACGCACAAGGTAGGATTCGAGTAAAGAGGAGGTGAGTTGCTAGGACTGCTTAAATACCAAGCTCTTTCCGAATCCACTCCTAGAAATGCGCACATTGGTTGCCACACCGTAACTCGGCGACTTACTTCACAGGTTTGTTCGGTTGTTTTTAAGACTTATGCATGTGTTTGAGTGCTCTAGCCCTAGGGTTCAATAGATCCTAGTTCACTAATCTACGAGCCCAAGTTTGCCCATATACCAATCATATAATAATTCACTCAACAATTTGAGGTACTTACCTGGTGGACTTTGGGTCAAGAACTCGGGTGCCATGCTTCCATAAAACCAATTTTAACCAAAAAAAAAAAAATTTCAAAATCATTCATTTGGGCCAAATTTTGAAAACGTTGCGGACTTCAAAACCCAAGGCCGAGTGTTTAAAACCTGGCTCTGATACCAAGTTGAAACACCCCAAACCCGGCCCACAAGCCCCGACCGGATCTGGTATGCTCCTCGATAAAACTCGTTTTGTCGTTTTGGTAAAACATGTAATTTTATTAGAGTAAGAGAATATATTTGAAATATGTACTCGTTAAAAATCATTTTTGTAACTTAAATTTTAAAATACGATTATCGAAAATATTTAACTAATTAATTAAAGTTGATCGTAGCAGAATATAAATTAAAATATAAAAGAAACATAGCTAATGGCGACCTTATTACAAAAACATATCCCAAAGTTAAATCTCAAAATATATAGGAAACGTAATAAATTTAATAATAAGGAAAACCCAATTAAATTGAGCAATGGCCACCACGTAGTCCACGCTGACCCGGTCCAAATCATTGTGTGTCACCTGAAATGATATCCCATAAAAGGGTGAGTCCATAGACTCAATGTGTAACAATACACTAAAAAGTCCAATCGATCATAGTACATAATAATTGATTAAATCACATATATATATAAAATGAAATGCAATCCCGAACCAACTTAGATATCCATCCGTTACACACCACCCGTACCTACCAATCACACCGTGGGGATTACTAAATCGACCCTCCATCCGCTACACACCATCGAAGGCAGTTGCTGCAGTCAACATGCACATCGCCCTTATAATCGTGGCATAGCCACCAGATAATCGTGACAGAGTCACCGAATTCATAATATCGTGACCGAAGTCACCAGATAATGTGGTAAAACCACCGAAACACTTCCCCTTTCAATATTACCCATATGCCCATGCAATAACATATCATTTCATAATCATGCCATATATCTCATAAACATATCGGAATCGGACACATTTCATATTATGCATATAGCATTATTATTGATGCAAATATCATGACTTGTACATTATCCCAAAATCATAATCAAATATCGAACATGTTTCATTTTAAAATCATACATAGTACGAAGGAATAATGTACCTCAATTCACCGTACCATTGAATGGTACCCAAAGCCATAATCATTATATTTCTTTATAAACACATCTATATTAATAAAGCTATTAATCAATTAGAAATTTAGTATAAGTTACACACCTTGCAAACACAAAGAGCGATAGAACTTTAGAATTTCTGACTCTTGCCTACACGTCGACAGAACCTACATATCACTATGTGAGAAATCGGTTATCACTAAAAAGATATGGCCTTTGGCCGAATATCATTATCCCTTACCTTTGGATTATTCAAACTCGAACGATCTCTCCCTAATGTTGACTACAAGAAAACCCCGAAAATCTTCCTTCAAAGGTTTAGCCACGGAGAAATAAGAGAATTAGATTCCTAAAATCGATTAATCCAAAGAAAATAAAGAAGAAACGATTGATATAAAAACCTTACCCGTAACACGATGATTGATTAACCCCCTACTTGAACTATAAAGGAATTCGGCCTTAACAACTTAAAAGAAAAAGAATGATGATTTCGGCTTTAACAAAAGAAAGAAAAGAAAGAAAAATGATGAAAAGATATAGGATAGTTTCGGCTATGAGAGGGAAAGAGAACAGAGAAATAGAATGAAAAAGAAAAAGAAAATGAGAGAGAATGCTTTTGGTGAAAGATGGGTTCGGCACTAGAGAGGAAGAAAAGGAATTGGTAAATGTCCTCAAATGTGACAATATTTTGGTACTAAAAGAATATAAAACTTTGAGAGGAAAAGAAGAAATAAAAGTACCTATTTGGTCAAATGCAAAGGCCAAACAAAGCAAAGTTTTTGCCAAATGCCAATAGACAAATTCGGCTAAGAGAAAAAAAAATATTGGACAAAGGAAAAATGCACAAATTGACAACTTTTTGGTCAACTAAAACCTCCCTAATCCCATACCAAAATTCGGCCAACACAATAGCCTACACAATCCCCCTTTTTCCTCCTTAATTCTTCCATATCAAGCCCATAATTTCCAACACAATTAAACCACTCCCTTAGCCCCTTATGCCGTCTAGGTTCATGGTCAAATGACCATGGAAAAGCTTCCAAAACAACACCCACTCTTCAAGCCTCTTGTCCCCTAAACCTTCCTTATCAACTTGATTCCTTACCATAATTCCTAACTTGCCTTTTCCTTTTGGTCTACTATCCAAAAATAAAAGAATAGTCCATCTATTTAGGATAAGGTTTGACTGACACTAAAGGAAAGAAAACAAAACTTAAAATTCCTCCTAATTGCTAGCTAAAGGATTCGAACCTCTCACCTCATGCATTCACCCATGCACCTTCACCACTTTACCAATAGCTCAACTTATGATCAAAACCTCCAATTAATTCTCTTAAGGCCAAATTTGCTTAGCTCCCCTTCTAAAATTAAAATCTAATATTTTTTTTTCTAAGGCAATCCCTTACATTTTAAAATTCTCGAAGTCCCTAAAATTCATACAAAGAGCACACAACAAAACAATGCACACATTCAAGCAAAAATTTCATAACCCCTAAATCCTGGATATTACATGGCCGGTTAAGAGGTGTAAACAAATTACTAGTATACGTTTGGTATGTGAGCATGTTTATCTATGTGCTTGTAATATCCTGGATTAGGGCTTATGCATAATTGCTTAATTGAATGTGAAAGCATGCCTTTGTGTGTATGAATGTGTTTTTATGAATTTTGGGAACCTTAGAATAGGGGAGAATGATTTAGAAAATATCGTATTTTAAGTTGCAAAAAGGGAACTAAGCTTGATAGGGCCTTAAGAAAATAAATAGGGGAGATATGACATAAGAAATGCCTTGGTAAAGTGGCTTGAATGCGCCACTTAGGGCCTTAGCAAGTGACGCCATTATGAAGGGGAAGGGGCCTAGGTTCGAGTCACAAGGGAAGCAATAAGGGAATTTTTATTTTGCTGCAAGGAGCAAAGGAGATGGACGGAATTAAGGCACTAAGGGTTGAGGATTATTCTTTTAATAATTTCGGCTAAGTGCTGAATAAATAATGATTTAGTTAAGATTATTTCTAAGGGATAAAAGAGAGGAAAAATAGGAGATCAACAAGGGAGTTGATAGTGTTGGCCGAATAGGGGATGCTTGGTATAGTAATTTCGGCAGGAAGGGAAGGCCAACCTTTATTCTTTCTTTTTCTTCTTTTGTTCATCTGCCGAAATCCTTAGCAAATTTCTCCCTTCTCTTATTTTGACAAAAGCCGAAAGCACAAGCAGTCTAAGCCGAATTCCCTTCCCAAAGATCACCATTGCCGAATTCTCTTAAGCAATTCTTCTTCTTTTATTTTGTCAAAGCTGAATACCATTCTCCCATTCTCCTTAGCCATAGCCGATTGTTCTTTAAACCCAAAAGCCGAAACTTTGAGATCACTATCTAGTCTTCATAGCCGATTTCTTTGGGGCTTTAAGCCAAGGTGCTGTCGACTTCTGCATAAGGGGTAAGGATCAATTGTCGTCTGATTTCCATTCTTTTTTTTAGACTCGTCGGAAACTAGGAATCTAATCCATTATTGTTTTGGCCGAAACTCTGAAAGACCTTTCGGGATTTGTCTGCTATTGTCGACTGCAAGGGAGAAGGGATATTTCGGGACTTTTAAGGATTTAAGGTAAGTCATGTATTCGGCCATAGGCCATTTATATGTGATTCAAAGTTAGAATTAAATCTAACCTATGCCTATAGGTATTTCGACACCTTCATAACCAAGTAGCACTTTTCGGGATTTGGGAATCGCAAGGTAAGTGGATCTATGTATTCGGCCAAGGCTATATTTGGTGTTATAGATCTATTTCTTAATTATTCAAAAGCCGAAAACTAACCCTTTAGGTGATCTAATGTTAGCCGATTACAAGGTAGAAGGATTTCAACGTTTCGGGATTTGATTAGTAGTGAAATCGGCACCAAGGTAAGAATTTGATTACAATAATCCTTCGGGATTTGGTCATATAGCCGAATAGGCTTTTGCTAAATAATAAGTGATTGACCAAATGTAGGAACTTAAGATCTAAGGCATTAGATCGGATTTTCAGGATGTGGAGTGAACTTGCTAAGTAAATCAGGTGTGTACCCCACACTAACTCTTAGTAGATGTATGGCTATATTTTAATTTTTGTGCTTATAATAATGTGAATATGGCTAAGAGTACCATGCAATGGTACAAAGTACTCAGGTACGTTTTCCTACTCCTAATGTGAGTATGATTTATGGCACATAAGTGAATGTGATAAGAATGTGAAATAAGGCTTAAGGCATGATATTGCATAATATGTATGACATGGGGCATTTGGGTGATTATGAAAAGGGAAGTGAATGTGGTGACTATTGTCACAATATCTGAATGTGGTGACTTCGGTCACATTATCTGAATGTGGTGTCTCATGACACAAAATATTATCTGGTGGCTATGCCACGAATTTTATAAGGGCGATGAGCACGTCGACTGCAGCGACTGCCTTCGATGGTGTGTAGAGGATGGAGGGTTGACTTAGCAGTCCCCACGGTGTGCAGCTTGGTACGGGTGATGTGTAGCGGATGGCATCTAGGATTGGGTTTGGGATTGCATCATTTTATTTTAATGCTATATATGTATGTATGTTCTGATATGCCTGAATCTGTTTGGACTTAGTGTTGGTTGTACACATTGAGTCTGTTGACTCACCCCGTTGTGGGAACATTTTTCAGGTGACGCTCACGGGTCGGCAGGAGCTTAGTGGTGGCCATGCTCAGCAAGGAATTTATGTTATTTGGACATTTTATTTTATTTAAGTACTTCAAATTTATTTTGGGTTCGTTTTGATGTAATAAGGCCATAGTATGAACTATTTTATGCATGCATGTTAACTATTCTCTTATGATACGAGATTTTTTTTATCAAATTAAAGACTAAGTAAATTTTATTTAAGAATGAATTCTAAACGTTTTGACACCTAAAAGAAAATGATTTCTAACTTAAAAGTAGAACCTAAAACAATTTCGGCATATCTTTTAACTTAGAGTTTTTGAAACTTAAGCAATGGAATTTTTATAAAAACTTATATTTCAAAAATAAACTAGTTTCCAACTTGAGCCCAACCCAATTCGAGTTTTCTCCCAAAGTCACTCAAAGATTTTCAAAAGATACAAACCAGTTTTGAACTGTTTTACTTTAGGAACATACCGGATCCGGTCAAGGCTCGTGGGCCGGGTTTGGGGTGTTTCAGTGCTGGTCGTTAATATCGTAAGTATGGATTCAACTTCTTTTAGTTAAGTATTTTAAATTGGATGAATGATCTTTTTGACTGTGTTGAGTTGGAATGTGTAAAGTAATGCCTCGTAACCTTAATCCGGCTTACATTTGATTGGTATCAGAGCTTACGGTTTAGTCGTTCTAGGACTACCATAGCACGTGTGGGTCTAGCTATACATGCCTTAATTTATACTACGATAGTGTGATGACTTCTGACATTTGAATTATGATTTTATATAGTAAATGGATCCCGACAGAGCCGTAGCTGATGATGTTGAGAGCGTAGCGCCTGATCTCGCTCATGGGTCAGCACCGATAGACTCTCGACCTGTCTCGAGTAGCCATGAGGGGGAGGCTAAGCAAGCCTTCTACCAGATGATGAACGAATGGTTTACTCAGTATATCCAGACTGATCCGGCTGTGCAACAACCTCCACCCCCGAATAATCCATCTCCGATACCTTCAGCACCTCCGATGATAGATCCGATGAGATCTAGTAGGCCTCCCGTTGATAAAATCAGGAAACACGGGACCGAAGAATTTAAAGCTAATGATGATGATGACGCGGAATGAGCCGAGTTGTGGCTTGATAATACTATCCGTGTGCTTGACGAGTTATCATGCACTCCGGATGAATGCTTGAAGTGTGCTATATCCCTATTACGGGACACCGCATATCACTGGTGGAATACGCTAGTATCGGTGGTTCCAAAAGAAAAAGTGACTTGGGATTTCTTTCAGACCGAGTTTCGTAAGAAATATATCAGTCAGAGATTCATTGATCAGAAACGAAAAGAATTTCTGGAATTGAAACAGGGTCGAATGACCGTGACTGAGTATGAACGGAAATTTGTCAGACTGAGCCGATATGCCCGTGAATGTGTGTCAACTGAAGCCATTATGTGTAAAAGGTTCGAAGATGATCTGAATAAAGATATTAAGTTGCTAGTCGGCATACTCGAGATTAAAGAGTTCGTGGTACTTGTCGAACGAGCTTGCAAAGCCGAAGAGCTTGGGAAAGAGAAAATAAAGGCTGAAATGGAAGCTAGAGACATTCGTAAAAGATCATCAGTTAAGACATTTCATTCGGTATCCAAGAAGGTCAAAGATGAATCTGGTCGACATAGAGCTACTTCAGACTTATCTAGATGAGATCGACCACCTGTGGGTTCTCGAGCTACTTCGATGGCCAGTGTTGGTAATGTTCAACACAATCGGGTTGAGTACAATCATTGTGGCAAATGGCATTCTGGGAGTTGTAGATTTCGAGATCGGTCTTGCTTTAAATGTGGATCGTCGGATCATTTTATTCGGGAGTGCTCGATGCTAGCTGAGAAAAATATGGCTCCGAATGTCAGACCGAGTAATGTATCAGTGCGAGGCAGACCACCTCGGCATTCGAGAAATGTAAGTGGCAGTCAGAAAGGAACCAAAGACACTGCAGTTCGATCAGAGGCTCGTGCACCTGCTAGAGCATATGCTATACGTGCCAGAGAGGATGCTTCTTCCCCAGATGTTATCATCGGTACTTTCACTCTTTATGATACTACTGTGATTGCATTGATTGATCCTGGCTCGACTCATTCATATGTGTGTGAAACTTTAGTATCCAGTAAGGCTCTGCCTGTTGAGTCTACTGAGTTTGTGATTCGTGTATCCAACCCCTTTGGTCGATGTGTTCTGGTTGATAAAGTGTGTAAAAGTTTCCCGTTGATGATTCGGGATTCATGCTTTCCAGTTGATTTAATGTTGTTACCTTTCGACGAGTTCGATATAATTTTGGGAATGGACTGGTTAACGCATGATGCTGTTGTTAATTGCAAAAGAAAAACCATTGATTTGAGATGTTATAACAGTGAAATCATCCGGATTGAATCTAATGACCTTAATGGGTTACCGGCAGTAATATCTTCGATGTTAGCTCGTAAGTATGTGAGAAAAGGGTGTGAAGCTTACTTGGCTTATGTGTTGGACAGTAAAGTGACTGAAAAGCAGATTGAATCCGTACCAGTTGTGAGTGAATATCCAGATGTGTTTCCTGAAGAGCTACCGGGTTTACCACCTATTCTAGAAATAGAGTTTGGCATTGAATTAGTGCCGGGGATGACTCCGATTTCAATAGCTCCGTATCGGATGGCACCTACAGAATTAAAAGAGTTGAAAGAACAGTTGCAAGAGTTAACAGATAGGGGCTTTGCACGACCGAGCTTCTCTCCTTGGGGTGCACCAGTTTTATTTGTGAAATAGAAAGATGGGACTATACGAATGTGTATCGATTATCGGCAACTGAACAAAGTGACTATAAGGAATAAATACCCATTACCTCGGATTGACGACTTGTTTGATCAGTTGAAAGGGGCTTCAGTGTTTTCAAAGATAGATTTGAGATCGGGTTATTATCAGTTGCGAGTCAGAGATTCCGATGTGCCAAAGACTACTTTTCGAACGAGGTATGGACATTTTGAGTTCTTGGTTATGCCTTTTGGACTTACTAATGCACCTGTTGTTTTTATGGATTTGATGAATCAGATTTTCAAACAGTATTTGGATCGGTTTGTGGTAGTGTTTATAGATGATATTTTGATCTACTCCAGAGATGAAACCGAGCTGATACACCGAAAAAGTAACATATTTTAATCCCACATTTAGCATACTTTTGGATGATTTATCTTTTGATTTATGTAAAAATGTGCTCTTAATCCTTTCTTTTCATGTTTTATACTCAGGAAAGCAGCCAATGATGAAAAGAACGAGAAACGGGCTTAAAACGGACAAAATTGGGCCAAGAGAGAAGCCGACACGGCCTGCCCCAATGACCACACGATCGTACCTCAATAAAAGTCCGAACACGGCCTGGCCACGATTCACACGGGCGTGTGCCATGGCCGTGTCCCTGTCACTGGAAAGAGCAATTTCATTCGGATTTGGATACTTGGAGGCAAAGAAATACATTTCAAAGCCTATTCAAACACCGTAGTAAGAATTCCACTTAGATTTGGATACTTAGGGACCAAGTAAGGCATCTCAAAGCCTATATAAACAACCAAGGGGGCAACCTGCAAGGGGGTTCGACAGAAGCCAAAAGGAGCGAAAGCTAGGCCAAGGAGCCAAGCCGAGAAGGTCAAAGTTAGGGAATAACGCGAGGATAGCAAGTTGATCCATCCCAAGAAGCCGGAGTTATACTCAAGACGGCGGAATTCTCCTTCAATTCCTTCAGGGGGTTTTAGGGTTTTCTTATGTTTTGTTTTATCTTTTATCTTGCAATGTTTTGTTTATTCATTATGAACTAAACCCCTCAGATACCTGAAGGGGATGAAACCTAGATGGATTTTGTTATTTGATTTTTAAGTTATATGATAAATTACTTAGTTTGTTCTTAATTATGTTGCTTAATCCAAATCTAATGTGCTTAGGTGGAGGAGGAATAGACCCTGCCTAAGAGGAGATCTAACATAATTAAGCGGAGTTGATCGAACGCCTAGAGATAGGGTTACGAGATTTTGTTTTATTAGGGTGAAACCTAATATGGGAGTCCATTGATCGATTTACTGCTATCCTAGGGGGTTATTATAAGCGAACGAGAGTTTCACTAATTAACCTAGGGTTAGAAGTTGTTCGCCTCGAGAGAGGGTTTAATATAGGTTAGGGAGTCTCACGGATCAAGCTAAGTAAATAAATCATATAATTTATGGTTAGATAATAAGTGAAGTCTAGGTGGATTCTTCCCAAAGGTATCGTCGAAATCAACTGAGTTTTTCTTCAAAGATATTTTCCAGTTCGCCTTCTTGTCTTTGTGTCCTTAGTTTAGTTGTCGTCAATTTAGTTTAAAAGCAACCTTCACTCAAATTTTAAGGCTAAATAATAAAAAGAAAGTGAGTATTAATACTTTTAGTTCCTTTGGGTTCGATAACCGGTCTTGCCTAAGCTATACAACTGTTCGATAGGTACACTTGCCTTTAATCGTTGTCAGAGTTAGTCTCCAGGTTTGGTCATTCTTTTATAAATATTTAAAGCTCTGATTTGCAGCGATCAAGTTTTTGGCGCCGTTGCCGGGGAACTAAAATATTAAGAAAGCTCTATTTTTATTACTTTAGCCATTTTTTTATTGCAATTTATTTTTTATTATTAGTTTTATTTTTTTAACTTTGCTAAGTTTTCTTTTACAGGTAATTTTAGTCTATAGAGAAGATGGCACTAAATAACTATCAGTGGCAAGTTATGAGGACAGCGCCTACTAAAGCCACCAGTGTTTTTGACCTCGACGTGTTCACCAGGTTATTTAACCAGCTAGAGATGATTGATGGTCTGTGTAGTCTCTCACAGGTACACCCAGTAATGCATTATGACTCAAATCCAGGAGGCGTGGCGAATCCTGAGTACCCATCCTACGGATATGGCATGGAGAATGAACAAGTCCACTATATGGGTAACTATTCTAGACCTCAAAATAATTTTTATAATGACACTTATAATGCAGGTTGGAGGTACCATCCAAATTTCTTATGGGATGATCAAAGTAGCCAAAGACAGGAACTTCCTAAAATTCTTCAACAATCACCTCACCAACAGGAAGAGGAGCCGAGTCTTGAGGAGATGCTAACAAAATTCATGGCAACCACAGATACTTGTTTCCAACACACTGAAACAAACCAACAAACATCGATTGAAGGGAACGAGGACCGAGTCGGGGAGCTTACTAAGTCAGTTAAGGAAGTCACTAATGCAGTCAAACAACTCGCAAAGCTAATGTCAGAACGACCGCAAGGACACCTACCAAACAATATTGAAACTAACCCGAGAGAGAAAAATCAAGCCATTTACGATAGTGAATGGTTAGACGAACCAAACCCAAGGGAAGAACCTATGGTAAGTGAAGATAAGGTTGAGGTGTGTCATGATTTACCAAAACCGGTGATTACAAAGTACCAACCTTGTGTGCCATATCCCGATGCAATAAAGAAAGACCACACAGAGGAAGAATTCGGCAAACTCACACTTCATGTAGAGGACGAAACAATCACTCTTCAAGCTCTTGACTCAGCTAGGACATCGAGCAATAAAGGTACGAACGTTAATTCTATTGATAATCATTTGGTTCAACCTTCTTTACAGGAAGCATCACGAAATCAGTTAGCTGAGCTAGATCTTAGACCTCGTGCCAACAAGGAAGAAATACATAAGGAATAAAGCCTTAAGGTTGACAAACTAAAAGAATAGGAACCGCACGAAGTGAAACCGAAGGAGCCCCCAGACGAGCTAATAGGAACAACGAATAACTTCAAATTAGGGGATCAGGTATTGTTGAATTAGGAAGACCCTCGAATCACCAATTCAGACCTCAAGACAAACGAAGAAATCACTTTTGAGGTACTTAATGTTTTCCTATACGGCACAGTCGAGGTGAGCAATCCTAAATTTGACACTTTTGAGGTAAACATTACTCGACTTAAACTATATATCCATAATCGAAGTGATCGCATGAGAAAGGATTTTCACCTCCTCAAACCACCATGACCATAAGAATGAAAGGTAAAGTCTAGCTTAAGACTATAAACGAGCGCTTCTCGGGAGGCAACTCGAGCACTAACCCTAGTTTTACATTTTTTTATTTTTTATTTTTTTATTTTTCCTTTTAAGCACCTAACCATAAACTAACCAAAGAGCAGATTTCTATGACACACGGCCTTACACACGGGTGTACCCGTGGCCGTGTGGAAGCCAGGGGATGACCCATGGGCGTGCCAGTAGCTGTGCACAACCAAAGAAGAATTTCTTTTCCCAACATGGACTGCAATACTAAGCCACGCCCGTGCTAACTACCCGTGTGAGGTTACTGACTTGTCGAGCACAGGGTACACACGCTCGTGCCCCACGACCGTGTAAACTCATCGACTTACATTCCACGGGCTAAACACGCCCGTGCTACCTACCGGTGCGAAGTTACTGATTTGTCGAGCACGGGCGTGTTAGCTATAACACGGCCGTGGCTACCTCACCTGAACGCACCTAAAATTCAAAATCCCAAAACACGAGCTACATCTCTATTTAAACCTCATTCTCCCTTTTTCTAGTTGTCTTTCATTTTCCATTATTTATTTTTGTTTTTATTTTAATTTTATTTTCATTTCATTATTTTTTTACTTTATTTTATTTTATTTTCTTCTTCTTATTCTTTATGATATTTTGATTTAGCTTAGGATACAATAAAATCAGACCGACTACTTCGAGGATTCAATTTCAAACGGGTCGAGACGCTTCCCCACGTTCACCTCCAATCCTATCCGGTTTCTTTTCATTGACTTCATCCAAAATTCAGGAAGTTTCACTTCTCTCCCCATCTTATGATTTTTATGATTATTTTGCTATTATCCATATTTGTACATTGAGGGCAATGTACATCTTAAGTGTGGGGGGGGTTAACTATAGTATTATTTGAAAATCCCTAAATTATGCCTTGTTCAAGAGTAAAGTCTCTCATATTATGATTAGAATGAAATTTCCTATGGTTTATGATGTAACACCCCTTAACCCGTCTTCGTCGCCAGACTAAGGTTATGAGGCATTACTAACAAAAACACAACTTAGAACTAATATTTCATAAGCTGAATATCAAATATATCACTTTTGTACACACGCATTTAAAAACCAAAACAACTATGTATATAAAGAACAATTCATAGCATACCAAGTTCGCTTGCTTCATAATCAATCTAAAGTACATATACCAAACTTGAACACATATAACCATTAATGAATCACTTATTACGAATGATCTAATAGCATAATTATAATATGCACATTCAACCACTAAATTAAATACCTATTCGGTCATATGAAACATTTATTTCATTATACTTATGCAATTATGCCATCCACCACATCATATCCATTAACAAACCAAATATACATATGCACTTTGAAAACCGAAACAAATGATCAAATACCATAATCGAAACATACATATATGGCTTATACCCATTTCTCATTTTAAATTTCACCAAACCGTACCTTAAAAGAAATTCCCAAATAAATTATTTACACAGTTAAATAACTTCAACATTTTCATTACTTAAAAGTTTATCTAGACAAACCATCTCAAGTATACAACCATGAAGCATGCTTTACAACAATTTGAATCGTGATCCAATACATGTAAAGATTAATCTTCAAATGAAATTCCACCATTAACCTAATGCCAAAATACATAACTAATTTAACTCAAACATTAGTATCATAAACAAGCAATTATGTCAAAAGCATATCACATATACTTGACTAAAAGAAATAGATCATTGCCGAATTACTGAAATCAAACACATCATACACATAGCCAAAAACAATTAAAACCAACTTAAACAAAATAATCAAGCCATTTTCGCATGGCTATATATATATATGTAAATAGAACATCATTCAAACTTTTATCTAGCCTATACATGCCATTAATTCAAAACCAACTAGCTTGAAAGTACCAAAGGGGATGATAGTGTGGTTGACTTCACCAATGATCCTTCGAGCCCGTAGCTTGACCAAAATCTATAAAACGAACAGCGAACACACAAAGTAAGCTCACTAGCTTAGTAAGTCATAAGCAACCTCAATATAACATTCGGTTACACAAACATTTAAATAATCAACTTCTAACATTAAGCATTCATGACTTAACACATAATTTACTAAAGCCGAATATCTCATCTCATGTAATACATAAACTTTCATTACCTTGCCGCCGTACATCATTTACCAAATAAATAATCCCACACACATATATATATTTTCATACCTGTACAAATACCTTAGTTCTTTCATGCTTTTCTATAACCAATTTCCTCATGGTATAGAACATATATACAAGTTCCATCTATCATATGTGTATTACTTCCTTTCAACGTTTCATTTACTTATTAGCATAGGATATAAGTATAACATTTAAGTATGACTAATACATACCTTGTAACCGACCTCACAAACTCACCTTCATAACTTAAGGTTTCTTGATTTGTTTTGTAACTTTACTATTTCAATATCGAAGTTCGGGAATTGAAAACTCACCAGCAACAACAAGAATTTCATTGGTCTGAATCGCATACATCGGCACTTGGCCTGCTAGACTCAAAGTTCGAGATTTTAAACATCGGCATTTAGCCTGCTAGGCATTAAGCCTGATATATTCACCGGCATAAGGCCTACTAGGCTCGAAGCCCGAAATAATCCACCGGCACAAGGCCTACTAGGCTTGAAGCCCGAAATAATCCTTCAAGACACATTTCTTAGTGCTAACATCACAAACAAATCATACACATCATATTCCATTCACATATCCTATCGAATATACTTATTCAAGTCATATTAACAAAATATATATTCAACCCAATTTAACACTTTTACATTCGGCTAACACACAAATTCATGCTCAAAATTTTCAAATATTAACATTTAACGTGTCCATAATTAATCTTTAATGTATATTTGCTTAAGGACTTACCTCGACTGTTGACGGACAACGTAGGCCGGCTGTTGGTAACCTTCGCCTTTCCCCGATCCAAATCCATTTTTCTTTGTTCTTGTTCTAGACACATTAAAATTTAGCTCATTCAAGAACATTTCATCTCAATTTAGTCCCAAAACACATAAATGGGCAAATTACCATTTTACCCCTAATGTTTCACATTTTTACAATTTAGTTCTATTTGCACAAAACACAAAATACACAAAATTTCACTATAATACCTTAGGGTCGAATTCTCATAGGGACTATACAAGTCCATTTCTTTCATTTATTTTGCATTTTGGTCCCCTCAAAAATTCATTTTTGCAATTTAGCCCAAATACTCAAATTTACCAAAAATCCAAAGACAAAACATATTAATCTAACATATATCTTTCATAATTCATCAACTATCATCATAAAACTCATAAACTCATCAATGGCACATTTCAAAATATTCACCAAAATCAGAAATTCAAGCATGAGTCTTGAAGTATTCGAAGCAACGATCACAAAAACGTAAAAATTATCGAAAACCGAAATAAAACTAACCTTGAATTTTAGCTCACAAGTGCCGAATTTTGGAAGCTTAAAAACCTATCTTTCTTTCTTATACATTTGGCCTTCACCAACAAAAAAAGATGATATGCTTTTTCTTTTGTTTTATTAACATATGTTATAACATTTAATCATTTACTTATATAACCTTATTATATAAAAATTATATAATATAAATTTAAGGTTAATCTTGTCATATGCCACCCACTAACTTAAAAATGGGCTATTTACTCATTTAATACCTCATATTAAAAAGCCATTATCATTGTAGCACTTTACACTATAGTATGCAACTTTTTCACTTTACGCGATTTAGTCCTTTTTGTTAAATTGAACACACAAACGATTAAATTTTTCTACGAAACTTTCACACACAATAAATCACATATGATAAACACAGAATATATCATTTAAATATATTTCAGACTCGGATTCATGGTCCCGAAACCACCGTTCCGATTAGGGTCAAATTCGAATTGTTACAACTCTCCCCCCTTAGGGATTTTCGTCCCCGAAAATCTTACCGTTAAACAAAGTCGGATATTGTTGCCTCATTGAATCCTCAAGCTCCCACGTAGCCTCTTCAACTCCGTGCCGATTCCATAATACTTTCACTAATGGAATTCTCTTGTTTCTCAAATCTTTCATTTCCCGAGCTAAAACATGGATTGGTTCTTCCTCTTATGTCATATCGGATCAGATTTCAATCTCAGACGGAGCGATCACATGTGACGGATCTGATCTATATCTATGAAGCATCGAAACGTGAAATACATTGTGTATCTTTTCTAATTTAGAGGGCAACTTCAATCTATAAGCAACAGGCCCAATACGTTCGATGATCTCGTACGGTCTGATGAACCTCGGACTTAGTTTACCTTTCTGACCAAATCGGAGTACCTTCTTCCACGGAGAAACTTTGAAGAATACCCGGTCTCCGACCTGAAACTCAATGTCTTTGCGCTTCGAATCAGCATAGGACTTTTGACGATCCGAGGTAGTTTTCAAACTATCTTTGATTACAGTCACTTTCTGTTCCGCCTCTTTAATCAAATCAACCCTGTGTATCTTATTCTCACTGAGCTCGGTCCAGTATAACGGTGTACAACACTTGCGGCCATATAGAGCTTCGTAAGGTGCCATTTTGATACTTGATTGAAAACTGTTATTATAAGCAAATTCAATCAAAGGTAAGTATCTTTCCCACGTACCTTCAAACTCGAGGACGCAACATCTCAACATGTCCTCAAGTATCTAAATGGTTCGTTCAGATTGACCGTCTGTCTGCAGATGAAAGGCTGTGCTAAAGTGAAGTTTAGTACCTAAAGCATCCTGCAACTTCTTCCAAAACCGCGATGTGAATCTCGGGTCTCTGTCTGAAACAATGGAACTCAGCACACCATGTAACCTCACAATTTGAGATACATACAACTCAGCATGTTTATCGAGCGAATAGTCTGTACGAACTGGCACAAAGTGAGCTGATTTGGTCAGTCTATCTACTATAACCCAGATTGCATCTTTCTTGCTCGGTGTCGTAGGCAAACCGGATACAAAATCCATAGCGATTCTATCCTATTTCTATTCAGGTATCATGATCGGCTGAAGTAATCCAGAGGGCACTTGATGCTCGGCTTTTACTTGCTGAAAAATTAAACACTTTGAAACAAATTCAGATATATCCCGCTTCATGTCAGGCCACCAATAGAACTGTTTCACATCATTATACATTTTCGTGCTACCGGGATGTATCGATAGTCGACTACTATGAGCCTTGTCCAAAATCATCTGAATCAAATCCATATTCCTCAGAACACATATTCGGACTTTGAAGTTCAAGCAATCATTTGCATCGATTCGAAACTCTGCCTCTACATCATTTTCACATTGAACTCGCCTAGCAATCATTTCTTTGTCAATTTTCTGTGCATCACAAATTTGCTGAATAAACATCGGTCTTGCTTTCAACTCGGCTATGATCGAACCATCACCAGACATAACCATATGTGCGTTTAACGTATGAAGAGCAAACAATGATTTTAGACTTAATGCATCTGCGACAACATTAGCTTTCCCCGGATGGTAGTCAATTACTAATTCATAGTCTTTCAGCAGCTCTAACCATCTGCGTTGTCTTAAGTTCAAATCTTTCTGAGTCATCAAATACTTCAGACTTTTGTGATCCGAGTAAACATGACATTTCTCACCGAATAAGTAATGACGCCAAATTTTCAAAGCGAAAATGATGGCTGCCAATTCCAGATCGTGAGTTGGATAATTTCTTTCGTGAGACTTCAATTGTCTCGAAGCGTAGGCTATGACTTTGCCTTCCTACATCAAAACGCAACCCAAACCATTAAAAAAAGCATCACTATAAACAATAAATTCTTTACCCGATTTAGGCTGAGCTAACACTGGAGCTTCGGTCAAAAGGGCTTTCAACTGATCGAAGCTTTTCTGACACTTTTCTGACCACTCGAACTTGACATCTTTCTGTAATAGCTTTGTCAAAGGTGTAGCTATCATAGAAAAACCTTTCACAAACCGTCTGTAGTATCCCGCAAGTCCCAGAAAACTTTGAATTTCAGAAACATTCTTTGGTGGTTTCCAATCAAGTATAGTCGATATTTTGTTCGGATCAACCCGAATACCTGATGCTGAAACGACGTGACCCAAAAAGCTGACTTCCTTCATCCAGAATTCACACTTGCTAAACTTTGCATACAACTGTTGATCTCGCAAAGTTTGTAGCACCAATCTCAAATGCTCGGCATGCTCGGTTTCATCTCTGGAGTAGATCAGGATATCATCTATAAATACTACTACAAACCGATCCAAATACTATCTGAAAACTCGATTCATTAAATCCATAAAAACCGCAGGTGCATTAGTAAGTCCAAAAGGCATGACTAGGAACTCAAAATGTCCGTACCTCGTACGGAATGCAGTCTTTGGCACATCGGAATCTCTGACTCGCAACTGATAATAGCCCGATCTCAAATCTATCTTCGAAAACACTGAAGCCCCTTTCAACTGATCAAACAAGTCATCAATCCGAGGCAAAGGGTATTTATTCTTTATAATCGCCTTATTCAGCTGCCGATAATCAATACACATTCGCATAGTTCCATCTTTCTTGTTCACAAATAGAACTGGTGCACCCCAAGGAGAAAAGCTCGGTTGTGCAAAGCCTCTATCTGTCAACTCTTGCAACTGTGCTTTCAACTCTTTCAATTCAGTAGGTGCCATCCGGTAAGGAGCTATCAAAATCAGAGTCATCCCCGGTATTAATTCAATACCAAATTCTATCTCTCGAACTGGCGGTAAACCCAGCAATTCTTCAGGGAACACCTCTGGGTATTCACATACAATTGGTACGGATTCAATCTGCTTTTTAGACACTTTATTATCCAACACATATGCCAAGTAAGCTTCACATCCTTTTCTCACATACTTACAAGCTAACATCGAGGATATTACTACCGGTAACCCACTCAGATCATTATATTCAACCCAGATGATCTCACCGTTCTGACACCTCAAATCTATAATCTTTCTTTTACAATTCACACTGCATCATGCAAAGTTAACCAATCCATTCCCAAAATTATATCGAACTTGTCGAAAGGCAACAACATTAAATCAGCTGGGAAGCATGAATCCCGAATCATCAACGGGCAAGCTTTACATATTTTATCAACAAGAACACATCTACCCAAAAGGTTGGACACACGGATCACAAACTCAGTAGACTCAATAGGCAGAGTCTTACTGGATACTAGAGTCTCACACACATATGAATGAGTCGAACCAGGATCAATCAATGCGATCACAGTAGTATCATAAAGTGTGAAAGTACCGGTAATGACATCTGGGGAGGAAGCATCCTCTCTGGCTCGTATAGCATAAGCTCTAGCTGGTGCTCGAGCCTCAGATCGAACTGCAGTGTCCTTTGTCCCTCTCTGACTGCCACCTACATTGCCTGAATGTCTGGGTGGTCTGCCTCGTGCTGACGCTTGCTCGGTTTAGTGTTCTGAGTCGTATCTTGCTCGGCTAGCATCGAGCACTCTCGAATGAAATGGTCCGGCGATCAACATTTAAAGCAGGACCTATCATGGAGTCTACAACTCCCAGAATGCCATTTTCCACAATGCTTGCACTCAGCTCGATTCTGCTGAACATTACCAACACTAGCCATCAAAGTGGCTCGGGAACTCACTGGAGGTCAATCCCGTCTAGACAGGTCTGAAGTAGCTCTATGTCGGCCCAAGTCATCTTTGAACTTCTTAGGTGTTGAATGGAAAGTCTTACTCGATGATCTTTTACGAGTGTCTCTAGCTTCTATATCAGCCTTTCTTTTCTCTTTTCCGAGCTCTTCAGCTTTCCAAGCTCGCTCGACTAGCACCACGAATTCTTTGATTTCAAGAATGCCAACAAGCAACTTTATGTCCTCATTCAGACCGTCTTCAAATCTTTTGCACATAATGGCTTCAGTTGATATACATTCTAGGGCATAACGTCTCAATCTGACAAACTTCCGCTCATATTCCGTCACAGTCATACGACCCTGTTTTAGTTCCAGAAATTCTTTTCGTTTCTGATCGATGAATCTCTGACTGATATATTTCTTACGGAACTCGATCTGGAAGAAATCCCAAGTCACTTTTTCTTTCGGAACCACTGATACTAGTGTATTCCACCAGTGATATGCAGTGTCCCGAAGTAGAGATATAGCACACTTCAAGCATTCATCTGGAGTACAGGATAGCTCATCAAGTACCCGAATATTGTTACCAAGCCACATCTCAGCTCGCTCTGCATCATCATCATCATTAGCTTTGAATTCTTCAGCCCCATATTTCTTGATTTTATCAACGGGAGGCCTACTAGATCAGGGGCTACACTCTCTACATCATCTGCTACGGCTCTGTCAGGATCGGAATCCATTTACTATAGAAAACACAGTTGGAAATGTCAGAAGTCACCACACTATCGTATATATAATAAAGGCATGTATAGCTAGACACTTACGCGCTACGGTAGTCCTAGAATCGACTAAACCGTAAGCTCTGATACCAATCAAATGTAACACCCCTTAACCCGTCTTCGTCGCCAGACTAAGGTTATGAGGCATTACAAACAAAAACACAACTTAGAACTAATATTTCATAAGCTGAATATCAAATATATCACTTTTGTACACACGCATTTAAAAACCAAAACGTCTATGTATATAAAGAACAATTCATAGCATACCAAGTTCGCTTGCTTTATAATCAATCTAAAGTACATATACCAAACTTGAACACATATAACCATTAATAAATCACTTATTACGAATGATCTAATAGCATAATTATAATATGCACATTCAACCACTAAATTAAATACATATTCGGTCATATGAAACATTTATTTCATTATACTTATGCAATTATGCAATCCACCACATCATATCCATTAACAAACCAAATATACATATGCACTTTGAAAACCGAAACAAATGATCAAATACCATAATCGAAACATACATATATGGCTTATACCCATTTCTCATTTTAAATTTCACCAAACCGTACCTTAAAAGAAATTCCCAAATAAATTATTTACACAGTTAAATAACTTCAACATTTTCATTACTTAAAAGTTTATCTAGACAAACCATCTCAAGAATACAACCATGAAGCATGCTTTACAACAATTTGAATCGTGATCCAATACATGTAAAGATTAATCTTCAAATGAAATTCCACCATTAACCTAATGCCAAAATATATAACTAATTTAACTCAAACATTAGTATCATAAACAAGCAATTATGTCAAAAGCATATCACATATACTTGACTAAAAGAAATAGATCATTGCCGAATTACTAAAATCAAACACATCATACACATAGCCAAAAATAATTAAAACCAACTTAAACAAAATAATCAAGCCATTTTTGCATGGCTATATATATATATGTAAATAGAACATCATTCAAACTTTTATCTAGCCTATACATGCCTTTAATTCGAAATCAACTAGCTTGAAAGTACCAAAAGGGGATGATAGTGTGGTTGACTTCACCAATGATCCTTCGAGCCCGTAGCTTGAGCAAAATCTATAAAACAAACAGCGAACACACAAAGTAAGCTCACTAGCTTAGTAAGTCATAAGCAACCTCAATATAACATTTGATTACACAAACATTTATGTAACATCCAAAAAATTTGAGTATTATTTGTGTTGGCTCGGGTATGAATTTTGTGTTTTAGCATAGTCTTGTGAAGGCTTGAATTTTATTTAGGAAGTTAGAATAATTTTTAGTATGGTTTATTTAATGAAGTGGATTAAGTGAGCTTGACACTTAAGTTAATTTAAGTGTTAAATTAAAGCACATGAGGAGTTAGTGGCATAGTGGATAAGGAGCTTGAAAGGTTGCTTGAGGGAAATGGTTCGAGTAGCATGGAAAGCATTTTGAGGATTTTATTTTGTACATCTTAGCATTAATGTTCGGTCAACTTTATTTATGATAAGGTTGGACTTTCAAATTTTTGGTAAGTTGAATATTGGTTTAAGGAAAGCATGAAATTGGGGATAAGAATCTTAAGGTTATGGAAGGTTGGGGAGACATAAGGATTGGCTTTAGGTAAATGTTTTGGAAAGTTTTCCTAGGCCTTTAGTGCATGTATGTGGACGGCATGTATGGCTAGGGGGGTGGCCGAATTTTTGATAGGAGGTTTGGGGAAGGATAGTTGGCCAATTTTAGCTTTTGTGCATCTTTTGGCATTTGTTTTCTTTCTCTCCAAAAACTCCCACCTTGGCCGAATGTGTATTGTGCTTTTGGTGCAAATTTGCTTTTGGTTTTAGCCTCATTTTGTTTGAACCAAATCCTACTTTTTCTTTCTTTTCATTCATCCATTTGAAACCGAAACAACATTTGATTTTTGGGCATTATTTGCACATTTCTTTTAGGAAAAATAGGTGTTGGCCAAACCTCATTTCTCCCATCTCTCTCTTTTCTTCATTTGACTTTTGTTCAACCACATTTTCTTTCTCTTCCTTTTTGGCCAAACCATTCTCTTCTTCAAACTCTCTATTTTCTTTTGTTGATTAAACCGAATTCTCTCTCATTTCAATTCTCTTTTCTACTCACATATTTTTCATCTTCCATAACCATATAGCCGAAACTCATATTCTTTTGATTTATTTTTGGCCGAATATTCAAGGGTAGGACTTCATTTGATTTCTTCGATCGGTTTTGGTTATTAAGTAAGTATTCTTGGCCGTTTTTCCTTCTATTCTTTTCTCCTCTCTATGTTATTTTCTTGTGGATAAAGGCCGAACCTATGGGCATTTGTTGCAAGGTTCTAACCATTTTTAGGATTCGATTATTCAATTAGGCTCATTGGGATTTCGGAAGCAATCGATTTAAGCACTATCTCTAGCAATCAAGGGTTGGTAAGTCAAGGAGTAAGAATTCTTTTCGATTCATCATTCTTTTGAAAAGACTAAAGTTGTTGGGATTTAAGTGTTGTGGTTTGGCCGAATAGCCTTTGTTTATAATTTTAGTATTGACCGATTGTAGGACAAGGTGATCTAGTGCGATAGATCGGATCTTTGGAAGATAGTTCTTGCGTTGGTGAAAGGTGTGTGTATCTTACACACTTTATAACTTAGTTCATATTTGTATATATGGTGTTAAATAACTTTTCATGTTGTTAAAGCCGAAATGATGAGATTTTGGTATGATACCATGATGGTATGAATGAGGATTCGGGTAAGTCCGTTTCGATATGTTGTTAATACATGAGGATTGAAATCATGATCTACGATTTATGAGATTTTGTTATATGATTCATATCAAAGTATATTGACATGATTTGTTTATATATTGCATTGGTATGGGCAACATGAGAGGAGGGGGAAGATTGTGACTTCGGTCACCAGTGATTTGGTATCACATTTGTGTCTTCGGACACCAGAGATTTGGTATCTCCAGTGATTTGGTATCACATTTGTGTCTTCGGACACCAGAGGTTTGGCACCTCATAGCGTCTTGTCCCTGTGGTTTTACACCACCGTGGGTTGGCCCCACTTTTGAGATATGGGATCGACGCCAGTGATTTGGTATCACAGGTGGGTTGGCCCCACAACTTGATGATGTGACTTCGGTCACCAGTGGTTTGGCACCACCAGTGGTTTGGCACCACCAGTGATTTGGTATCACATTCGTGTCTTCGGACACCAGAGGTTTGGCACCTAATAACGTCTCGTCCCTGTGGTTAACACCACCGTGGGTTGGCCCCACTTTTGAGATATGGGATCGACGCTAGTGATTTGGTATCACACGTGGGTTGGCATGTATGAAAACACTATCACAATTTAAAACGTCAGGAGTCATCACACTATCACAATTTATATATGGCATGTATAGCTAGACTTTTATACATGCTACGTTAATATTAGAATCGACTAAACCGTAACTCTGATACTAATGAATGTAACACCCCTCACCCGTATTCAACGCTGGAATAGGCTTACGAGGTATTACCGATCAATTCACAACACATATAGCATACATTTATGCAACAATAGGCATTCATTCTCGTAAATCATTCAACTTAATCACATTGTCCCTTATAAGGGCCTACGAGGCCTTAAACATGCTTTAAAAGTGGTTCGAAACTAAACCGATATCATACAAAAATTCTGGACAATTAGAAATTTTTCATGTAAACAAGGGCCACACGCCCGTGTGAACAGGCCGTGTGCCTCACACGGCTAGTAGACACGCCCGTGTCTCAGGCTGTGTGAAAACAGGGCATACATACTGACTTGGGTTACACGGCCGACCATATGCCCGTGTACCCTTCGAAGGGGCCACACATGCCCGTGTGCCAGGTCGTGTGCTAGGCCATGCCAAAACTATAGGGTATACTAACTCATGCAACATGGCCAAGTCACACGCCCGTGTGCTAGGCCAGATGCTAGTTAGGGAGTATACTAACTTGTGCCACATGGCCAATCACATGACCGTGTGTGAGGCCATATGGAGCATACTGACCTTCTTCCAATTACAACACCAGGGGACACACGGTCGTGTACTTTTACCTCGTGTCACACACGGCTGAGACACACGCCCGTGTCTCTGCCTGTGTGGACATAAATAGGCTATTTACCAAGCCATTTTGCCACCACATTTGGTACAAACCTCCACCTACACATATGGCACGAAAACAAAGCAAAATAGGAAATCCATAACAACCAAATCAACCTTAATTCTTACCATTTCATCTAACATTTCTTAGCCTAAACTTCAAATACAATCATCATCAATTTATCAACCATTTCCAAGTAACATTAAACACTTCACAAAATAACATTAGCTCATATCTAAAAACATTTATCAAACATACATCATTTTGTTCCATTTCACAAACATAATACCAATTCCATAAACCTCGTAATATAAGCCATAAGCACACTTATATATACATAATCAAACTAGCTAAATTAAGCCAAATCTCATGGCTATAAATACAAACAAAACATAACCATTCATAAGTCATCTCAAATGGCAATATTCACTTTCAAAACATAACCAAAATGACTCAAGCCTATACATGCCATATATCATATTTACACAACTCAAAAGTACCAAGTAGATGGTTGGATAGTGTGACGTAGTCTCTAGTGATCCTCGAATCCGAGCTAGCTTTGAATTCACTATAAAACACGGGAAAAACAAATAATGTAAGCTACAAAGCTTAGTAAGTTCGTACTAAAAATACTCAGCAATTCATAAAATACAAATCATCAATTCGAACAAGTTAATGTATAATTCATGATAATACCAAACCTTCCATAAACTTATTCATATACTTATATGCAAAGTCATAACTTTTTCTATTTGAACTTCATACTCACATGTACTTACCTGTACACTTTCATAATAAACTTATACCTTTTCGTAACACCGTCAAATACTCGATGTTTCACACACTAGGTGCCATCGCATAGCTGAAGCTATTATAATCCCACACACTAAGTACCTTACTCGATGTTTCGCACACTAAGTTCCATAATAGCCGAAGCTATCTCAAATCGTACACTAAGTGCTAAAAGCTGTCGATTTGTCGTCGAACATGTCCGTAGTTTCGTATATACAATTTATGCAATATCAAAACATTAAAAACATAATTGTAACAATATTTATCACGTACGAACTTACCTCGAATGCTAAAACGGCGAATCGAGTTGATTAGTCGATAACTTTAGTTTTTCCCCGATCCAAGTCTGTATTTGGCTTTTATTGGTCTAAAAATATTCAAAATTAACTTATTCAATCAACTATTCATTCAATTTAGTCCAAAACATACTTTAAGGCATATTTACCCTTTTACCCCTAAACTTTCACATTTTTCACAATTTAGTCCTTGTTGCATAAAATCACAAATTCATGCAATTTAATCCAATTTCATGATAACCAAATTTCACTAGTGTCCATATTAGCCCAAATTTGTAATTTATTTCACATTTCACAATTTAACCCCTATTTCGTATTTTCACCAAAAATCACTTAACAAAACTTGTAAAACTATCCTTAAGCTTTCATATTTCAACATTAAACATCAAAGAACACATAGATTCAACAATGGAAACTCTCAAAATCTTTAACAGTTCTGCAAATTAGTCCTTGGGCTAGCTAGACCTAGTTGCAAAGATCTCAAAAACATACAAATTATTAAAAATGGGACAAAAATCGTACCTAATTGAGCATAAATAGCAAGGCCGAATGAAACCCTAAAATGAAAGCTTTTCTTCTCTTCAAAATTTGGCAATGAAGAAGAAGATAACACACAAATTTTGTTTGTTTTATTTGTTATCGTATTAATTACCAAATTATAAAAATAACCATATTAATTAAACATTAAAATCTTATAATGGTTGTCCATAATTGTCAACTTATAAATTTTTAATTACAAAATAAGGACCTTTACTATAATGTTCTATAGCTATTTAATACCTTTAGCTAATAGAACAACACTTTTGCACTTTACGCGATTTAGTCCTTTTTCTCAAATTGACCATTTAAACGATAAAATTTCTTCACAAAATTTTTACACATACATTGTATCATACTGTAAAAAAATAATAATAAAATAAATATTTTGATCTCGGATTTGTGGTTCCAAAACCACTGTTTCGATTTTACCAAAAACGGGTTGTTACAACGGTGATTTGAAATAAATGTACTGGTGGCCAGGTTTGAAATAAGAGATTTCATAGTTCGTATCAAAATGTTTGATTTGTCAACAAGTTAAAACTGAACATCATGTACCTTCTGGTTTATTACAACATATGATTATCCTAGAGTGGAAATGGGAACGTGTTACGATGGATTTTGTATCGAGATTGGCTTTATCTCCGAGAAAGAAAGATGTTGTACAAGTTATTTTAAATCGTTTGATGAAATCCATGCATTTCATTCTAGTGCGTACGGATTATTCACTTGAGAAATTGGCAGAATTGTATGTTTCTAAGATTATTAGATTGCATGGTGTACTGGTTTCTATTATCTCTAACAGGGATCCAAGGTTTACGTCTCGGTTCCGGAGTAAGTTACATGACGCTCTGGGTACTCAAATGCATTTTTCTACAATGTTTCATCCACAGACTGATAGTCAGTCAGAGTGAGTAATTCAGGTACTCGAAGATATGCTTCAATGTTGTGTTTTAGAGTTTGAAGGTAACTGGGAGAAATTTTTGTCATTGATCAAATTTGCATATAAAAACAATTATCAGGAGAGTATTAAAATGGCACCATACGAAGTTTTGTATGGATAAAAATGTCAAACACCACTATACTGGACTGAGCTGAGTGAGAAAAAGTTATTCAGTATTGATTTGATTCGAGAAATCAAAGAAAAATTCAAAGTAATATGTGATAGTTTGAAAGCGGCTTCAGATCATCAGAAATCTTACACAGATTTGAAAAGAAAAGATATAGAGTTTCAAGTCGGTGATAAGGTATTTCTAAAAGTATCGCCTTGGAGGAAAAAAATACGATTTGGTTGAAAAGGAAAGCTTAGTCCGCGATTGATCGAGTCGTATGAGATCATTGAGAGAATTAGACCAGTAGCTTATTGGTTGGCCTTATCGTTAGAGGTAGAAAAAATTCATAATGTATTTCATGTACCGATGTTACAACGGTATCGGTCAGATCCTTCACACGTGATTTCACTTGTATATGTTGAAATTCATCCAGATATGACGTATAGTGAAGAACTGATCAGAATTTTTGATATGGAATGAAGGATTTGGATCTGATGATGGATATGATGGATAGAAGGATAAATGTCCAATTGAACCTTTTGAGATATAAATCTCAAAAAACTCAATTAATGGCTCTAATCAACCCTCTAAGAAATGATCCTTGGCAAATTGAAGGGTGAAGAATGAATCCCCGCGACTCCTTAAAGAAAATCGATAAGAATACTACTTCTAAAAATCATAAGAAATAAATCTTTCTCAAAGAAAACAAACTCCCAGACTTGAAAACTTTATTAATGAAAACAATTGTGTCTTTAATGAACAATGAAGAAGCCTTTATATAGGCTAGCTAAGTACATCCAATTGAAAATCTAAAGTATACTAAAAATCTAATTAATCTAAACAAGAAGTATTTTTAAATAAAACTTTCTTGTTAACATAAAACTCCTAATAACTTAAAATACTTAATAATTATAAAAAATTCGTAATAAAAAAAATAAGAGATAATAAATTCAATATTGGGCTCATGTATAATAAAAATTAAGCCTAGAACCCGAACCCAAAATGAAATGCCTAAGCTTGTGGGATTGATTAGGCTGATTAAAGTGAAATGCCTATGCTTGTTAACATTCTCCACATTGGCTTGTCATCATAGATTGAGAGTTTAGACCCACGAATAAAATTAATCCATTCTAATTCATAATTGCTCCAAAATCCACCGTCTTGAAGCTTCAACTCTTCTTGAATTTTTTTTTGTGATAAAGTCTTGAACGAATAAGTTGAGGTTTGTCTTTAACTGCTTGGATTCAGATCTTGTGATTGGGCCTTGAGGGAAACTTGGCCCATCTCTATTATGCCCTTTGAATTGGGTCGAGCTGCTCGTATCAATTTTGGCTCAAGAAGTTAAAGAATTGAAGCTGGGAACCGGAAGAAGCTATGAAATTTCAATTCCCGAATCTATTCTTTGTTAAGATTTTTGAGGACAAAAATTGCTTTAGGGGGGAGAGTTGTAACAACCTATTTTTAGTGATATCAGAACAGTGGTTTTAGGACCACAAATTTGACGAGTAAATTAATATTTTATTATTATTTTAATGTTTACGGGATTTTATTAGGGTTGTATTAAAATTTCATTAAGAAATTTTGATGTTCGCATGGTTAATTAAGTAAAAAGAACTAAATCGTAAAAATGGTAGAAGTTTAGTTCTATTAGTTAAAAAGGTTAAATGGCTATGGAACCTTAAACTAAAGGACTTAAATGGTAATTAGACCATTTAATGAATTATTGGATAGTTATGGACAAGGTTTTATTGAAATTTTGTGTAACGCCCCAAAACTTAGGTATTTATTTTTACATGTTTTTAACATAAATACCTATCTGCTTTAGTGGCTAAGTGATTTGGGTGTGTTTGGGAGTGTTTGAGAAGTCCTGGGTTTGAGCCAGGGCTTGTGCAAAATTTTGTTTTTTGGGGAATAAAACCCTTGCCTTTAGTTGGTATTTAAATGCGGGTAAAGCATGACATAAAAAGCCTGCTGGTCTAAGGGGTAAGTGGCGTTCTACCTAGGCCAGAGGACTGAGGTTCTAATCTTGGTAGAGGCAAGGGAATATTTATTTTGTTGCTGTGCTGTGGGAGGTGATGGAGTTTGACTAAAACACTAAAGTGGTTGAGGTGAATTTGAATTGAGTGGTTCAGGGGGGTGTGATCAGGTGGAGTGATTTGAGGAGGGATTTGAGGCGAAAATCAAGAGATGAGGGAAGAGGTAGTGGTGTGTCGAATTTGGACTCTAAGGCATTCAAGAATTCGGCTAGAGAAGGGTTTCTCATTTTTGGTTCTGTGCTGTTTTTCCTTCTGCCGAATTCTCCCTCTGCCGAAAACCTTTTCTCCCCTTTTTGCTTTTTCTTTATTTTCCCCTCTGCCGAAAACCTCTTCTCCCCTTTTTACTTTTTCTTTATTTTCCCCTCTGTCGAAACCCTCTCCTCCCCTAAACTGTTTCCTTTTTCTCCCTTTCTACCACCACACTCTTCTAGTTTCTCTGCCGATTTGGACTACTCCTCCTAACACCCTGCTTGTGTTGGTCGAACAGCCCCTTCCTTTTTTTCTCTTCTTCCCTTTTCTCCTTTTCCTGCTATTGGCCAAAGAGAGCTTAGTTGTCTCAGTCAATTTCTTTTTGCTCTTCTCCCCTAAACCAATTTTCCTATTCTCCCTCAAGTGTTGGGCTGCCGATTTTCAGTTCTGAGTACTACCGAAGCCAGTCCTCTTCTTCTGCCGATTGACTCCTTTCTTTTCGGTAGGTAAGTGTAGCACTTGAAGTTTCGGCTTTTGAGTTACTAAAGTGGGGTTCTGTTTAACTGTGTTTGACAGCAATAAATTGAAGGTGAATGTAACATCCTAAAAATTTGAGTATCATCTTGTTACTTGTGTTAGCTCGAGTATGATTTTTAATTATGTGCTTAGTATAGTTTTGTGAAGGCTTGGAATTATTAGCTAAGCTAGAATAATTTTTAGCATTGAAAATTTAGTGAAGTGGATTAGGAGATCCTGACACTTAAGTTAATTTAAGTGTCTAAATTTAGCACATGAGGAGTTAGTGGCATGATGGTTATGGTGCATGAAGGGTTGCTTGAGGGAAGTGGTTCGAGTAGCATGGAATACATTTTGAAGACTTTATTTTTATGCACCTTACATTAAGTGTCGGTCAAACTATACATATGGTAAGTTGGACTTTAAATTTTATGGCAAGTTGAATAATAGATTAGGAAAGCTTGTATTTTGGGATAAGAATATTATGGATTAAGGAAGGATAGGGGGACAAAAGGCTTGAATGTTGGAGAGTTGTTTTTGAAATTCTTCTATGGCCATTAGTCCATGAATGTGGACGGCATGGGTGGCTAGGGGGTGGCCGAATGTTGATAGGAATTTGGGGGGGATTAGTTGGTTAATTCTTAGCATTTTGTTCATCTTTTCAATTTTTCTTTTCCTCTCCAAAATTTTCCTCCTTAGCCGAATGTGTCTTGGACATTAGGTGCAATTTTGTTTTTGTTTTGGCTTTCATCCTTGAACCAAATTCTAATTGCTTTCTATCATTTCTCTTTTGAAACCGAAACAACACTTAGCACTTTGTGCTCTTCTCTTTTTCGGCAAACAAGGTGTTTAGCCGAACCTCTTTCTCCCATCTCTCTTTTCTTTCTTTTCATACTTGTTCAAAACCCACATTTTTTTTTTACTTTCTCTTGGCCGAATCTTCCTCCTCCCCAATTCTTTTTTTTTCTTTCACTTTTGCTCAAAGTTAAAAACATCCATCCCCCATTCTATTTTCTTCTTCCATTTTCTTCTTTCTTCTATTTCCGAATCCTCCTTCTCCTATTTTCACTTTTATTTTCCTTTCTTCTTCTCCACTATAGCCGAATCTTTTTCTCTCTTCTGGTGTTATCTTGGCCAAATATCTTCAAGGGTAGATTTTCTTTGGGTTCACCTATAATCAGTTTTGAAGATAAGTAAGTGTCTTGGCCGAATTTCCTTATTCCTTCTCTCTTTTCTATGTTGTTTTTCTTGAGGGCAAAGGCCGAATTTTTGGGCATTTGTTGCAAGGTTCTAACTATTCATAGGAACTTATTTCTTTTAGGCTCTTCGGGATCTCGGAAACAATCGATTTAACCCTATTTCTCTAGCAATCGAAGTGGTAAGTCAAGTGGTAAGGATTTATGTTGGTTCATTATTCTTTAAGAGGATGTAAAGCCGAAAGCTTTTGAGACTAAGGTTTGTTGTTGGCCGAATTGTCTATGGTATTGATCTAAGTGTTGGCCGAATGTAGGGCAAGGAAATCTAGTGCAGTAGATCGGGTCTTCGAGACTTAGAATTTGCGTTAGTAACAGGTGTGTACCTTACACACTTCATAACTCGTTAATATAAATATATAAATATTCTAATCATGTTGATAAAGTCGAAAACTATGAGATTCTCAATATGATACCGTAAGAGTATGAGCAAGGAATCGGGTAAGTCCATTTCGATATGACTTTTGCAATATGATGCATGATGATACGATTTATGATATATTTTCTAAGTAATTCCTAATAAAGTATAATGGCATGATTTGTTTAAATGTTGCATTGGTATGGGTGATATGAGAGGAGGGGGAAGGATTTGATATACGTGTCTTTGGGACACCAGAGGTTTGGCACCTCATAGCGACTCGTCCCAGTGGCTTAGCACCACAGTGGGTTGGCCCCACATTTGATATTACGGGGTCGTCGCCAGTGATTTGGTATCACACGTGGGTTGGCCCCACAACTTGATTATTCGTGACTTTGGGTCACCAGTGGTTTGGCACCACATTATTGGATATCGTGACTTTGGGTCACCAGTGGTTTGGCACCACCAGTGGTTTGGTACCACACGAGGTAGAAAAGGAGTTATGGATGGCTAGGTTGGGTGCATTATATATATATATTGCTTGGTTATGAATTGTGTAAGAATGTTGCATTAACCGGGGGAAGGATTTATGCACTGAGTCTTGGTGACTCACCTTCTCCCTTATCTTTTCAGGTGATTCGTAGACCGCGGATGAGGAGTCGGATGTTCTCGAGGAGGCCATGCAATAAAATTCGGTTTTACATGAACTTCGATTTGGGTACTTTATTTTATTTTAATTTGGTTTTCGTCTTTATTTGAATTTGTAATAAGGCCTCTTTAATTATGTTTTTGGATTATTTATATGCTTTGGACTTGTTTTAAACATGGCTAAATAAATATCATGGTTGATTTAATAATTGAGCCCAAAGTTTTCTAAACTATAAAAAAGCAACAGTTTTTAAAATCTTACCATCGGGTAATATAAATCGTTTGATAGTAAAATTACAACTTAAGTGTTTTCGACAACTTAAATGATTTCCAAATTGAAGTTTCTACACTAAAATGCAAACGGTTTTCAAAGTAATAATTCGGGTTTTTCTTAAAATGGCATAAATGTTTTCTAACCTATGGATTGACAACTAAGTTTTAAAGTTTTATTTATGGAATTTCAAAGTAAATTATCAATTTTTAACTTATTATACACCTGATTTCTTCAGACATAGAGCAACAAAGAGTTTTTCACTACAATTTAATCGAAAACACAATTCTCTTCAAAACATTTTCCTCTGTGGCATGCCAGATTCGGCCGTGGTGTATTGACTGGGTTTGGCGTGTTACAAATTGGTATCAGAGCCAAATTCAAAGGCTCGGCTATGGGCCCAATGCCCAAAATGATTTAACGTATGGTCTTAAAATGTTTATGTTGAAAATTATATGATTTGAAAGGCATGGCACCGAGTCTCCGGCACCAATCCGCCCAGGTAAGTACCTCAAACTGTTGATTTCGATGGTACGATTATGATGATGATGGAATAACTGTATAGTAGTAGGAACTACTCTAGAGACTCAAAACTATAGGTTAGATGTACTCGCGAAACAACTTCTTATTAAAATTATTCATAAAACTGCATTTTAAAGATAGTGGAATGATGTCTAAGCATAAAACTTTTAAATCAGATAAGTCGAGACTTTAGACATGAGCACTCGAGGTCGGGGTCGTGTTATGCGTGGACGCGGTCGAGGTAGGATGGCTGTGTCTGAGCCAGTGAGGTCTGGTCAAGGATCCGAAAATGAGGTACCACCACCCCCACCACCAGCGGTTGGAGTTGAGCATTAGGATCAAACGCAGTGTCTCAAGCGATGCTACGAGTTCTTGAGAGGGTAGCTGGAGTAAGTGGAGGCGCAGGAGCTCGGAAATCTATACCTGAGCGACTCCAAGCCAATGGAGCTGAAGTATTTCGAGGTGTTTCTGGTGTGGCTCCCAGTACGGCTGAGTATTGGTTAGAGGCGACGGAGCGAATCATGGATGATTTGGATCTGAATGCTGAGGAAAAGTTGAAAGGGATAGTGTCGCTTCTTCGGGATGAGTCATATCAGTGGTGGCTCACGGTACGGAATAGTGCTGCGGCGGAGGATCTCACTTGGGATTATTTTAAGGCAGCGTATCAGAAGAAATATGTTGGGTCTAGTTACATTGATGCGCAGCGGAAGGCATTTCTGAGTTTGGTCCAGTGGAGTAAGTCCGTATCAGAATATGAGGCAGAATTTTTAAGATTGAGCCGGTATGCTGGAGGTATCGTGGCTTCGGAGCACGAGCGATGCGTTCGGTTCGAGGATGGATTGAGGGACGAGCTGAGATTGCTGATTGCTCCACATCAAGAGCGAGAGTTTGCTACGCTGGTTGAAAAGACTAAGATAGCTGAAGGGATAAAGGAATCTGTAAGGCACAGTCACGACAGGAATAAGCATAAGAGAGGTTTTGGATCATCCGGGTCAGCCGGTAATTCTCAGAAGAGGGTTAGGCAGAGTGGGCTGAATCAATCTGGAAGGCCTGTTACTGCTAATCAGGGACCAGCACAGTGTAACCGATGTGGAAAATTTCATTGGGGCGAATGTTGGACCGGAGGGAAAGGATGTTTTGAGTGTGGCTCGCTGGATCATCGTGTGAGGGACTGTCCATGTAAGCTAGCCAGGAATCAGACTGAGGGTCAAGGTCGTGCTTAGTTCAGAAAGGAGGGACCGTCACCGCAGAGAGGACGTGGTAATGGTAGAGGAGGTAATGGTTCTGGTCGAGGCCGCGGAGCATCGGGCAGAGGTGCAAGTAACACTGAGGCAAGACAGCCTGGTTTGGTGCATGCTGCGAGACGTCGAGAGGAGGGCGACGCACCGGACGTCATAACTGGTACGTTCTTAATCTTTGGTGTACCATATACTTCTTTGATAGATGTGGGTTCGACGCATTCGTATGTTGCTAGTAGTATAGTAGAGACCATGAACCTAGACTCTGAGACTACTTCTAGGAGGATGACAGTACTTAGCCCTCTAGGTCACTCTGTAGAAGTAAATAAGCTGTATAGGGATGTACCCCTAGAACTCCAAGGGGTAGTGTTTGTAGCTGATCTGATGGAACTGCCGTTTGGGGAGTTCGATCTGATTCTTGGGATGGACTGGTTGGTCAAGTACCAGGCAAGTTTGGATTGCGCTGCTAAGCGCATGGTTTTGAAGACAGCTGAGGGTAAAGAGGTGGTCATGATAGGTAATAAAAGAGATTATCTATCCAACCTGGTATCTGCGTTGAAAGCTGTGAAGATGGTCAGGAAGGGCTGTGAGGCATATGTAGTCCATGTGTGTGCGTTGGAGGCTAAGGAGTCTACTGTGGGGAATGTCCAAACGGTAAAGGAATATGCTGATGTATTTCCAGGAGAACTTCCGGGACTGCCTCTGGATCGTGAAGTTGAATTTGGTATAGATCTGTTACCCGGAACTGCGCCAATGTCTATCGCTCCGTATAGGATGGCACCGAAGAAATTGGTGGAATTAAAGGCTCAGATTCAAGAGTTGTTGGATCGAGGTTTTATTCGACCAAGTGTTTCGCCTTGGGGAGCGCCGGTAATTTTTGTCAAGAAGAAGGATGGTACGATGCGAATGTGTATAGATTATCGCCAGCTGAATAAGCTGACGATCAAAAACAAGTATCCTTTGCCGAGGATAGATGACTTGTTTGATCAGCTTAAGGGGGTAGCAGTTTTCTCCAAGATTGATTTAAGGTTTGGGTATCATCAGCTAAAGGTGAAAGAGGTTGATATCCGTAAGACGGCATTTCGCACTCGGTATGGGCACTACGAATTTCTGGTAATGCCGTTTGGGTTGACTAACGCGCCGGCAGCATTCATGGACATGATGAATTGGGTATTCCAGGAGTTTTTAGATCAGTTTGTTGTGGTATTTATAGACGATATTTTGGTATACTCCAAGTCAGAGGAGGAGCATGATGCGCATTTGCGAGTAGTGTTGCAGATTCTGAGGGAGAAGCAGCTTTATGCTAAATTTAGTAAGTGCGAGTTCTGGCTTAGGGAGGTGACTTTCTTGGGTCACGTAGTATCAGCTGAGGGGATTAGAGTGGATCCTCGAAAGATCGAAGCAGTGCTGGATTGGAAGCCGCCTAAGTCAGTGGCTGAGATTCGGAGTTTTCTAGGTCTGGCGGGGTATTACCGAAGATTTGTAGAGGGATTTTCTTTGATCGCAGCACCGATGACCAAGTTGTTGACGAAAGGAGTTCCATTTGTGTGGACTGAGAAGAAACAAGGAAGTTTTGACAAGTTGAAGAAGATTCTGACTGAAGCTCCAATTTTGATTCAACCTGAGGCAAGCAAGGAATTCACGGTTTACTGTGATGCATCACATACTGGCTTGGGATGTGTGCTGATGCAGGAAGGGAAGGTAGTGGCTTATGCATCTCGACAGTTGAGACCACATGAAGTTAACTATCCGACGCATGATTTGGAATTAGCCGCAGTGGTTTTCGCTTTGAAGATTTGGAGACACTATTTGTACGGAGAGAAGTCGATAGTCTACACGGATCACAAGAGTCTTAAGTATCTTTTGACTCAGAAGGATTTGAACTTGAGGCAGCATAGATGGATTGAGTTGTTGAAGGACTACGACTGTTCGATTGAGTATCATCCAGGCAAGGCTAACGTGGTGGCAGACGCGTTGAGCCGTAAGGTTGTATCAGACTTAAGATCAATGTTTGCTCGTCTTAGTTTGTATGACGATGGGAGTCTTTTGGCTGAA
Organism: Gossypium australe; assembly: GCA_005393395.2. Classification (NCBI taxonomy): domain Eukaryota; kingdom Viridiplantae; phylum Streptophyta; class Magnoliopsida; order Malvales; family Malvaceae; genus Gossypium; species Gossypium australe. The sequence goes on along the minus strand of CM016616.1, from coordinate 127,372,455 downwards.
TTGTAAGTCAAGCCAACTTGGTTAGAGCAGATCAAGGAAAAACAGTTAGAGGATAATGGTTTGAATGATCGGAGGTTGCAGGTTCACAATGGTGGTTTAGAGGATTATAGTTTGTCCAGTGATGGAGTATTGTATTTTCAAGGGAGAGCTTATATGCCGAAGGATGTTGAGTTGAGGCAAAGGATTCTTCGGGACGCACATAGCAGCCCATATGCTATGCATCCTGGAGGTAGCAAGATGTATCGGGATTTAAGAGAGCAGTTTTGGTGGCCAGGTCTGAAGCGAGAGGTAACTGAGTTTGTGGGTAAATGTCTGACGTGTCAGCAGGTCAAGGCTGAACATCAGTTGCCGTCCGGGTTACTTCAGCCGGTGAAGATTCCACGGTGGAAGTTGGAAAGGATCACTATGGACTTTGTCAGTGGATTACCTCTTACACCTAGTAAGAAGGACTCAGTTTGGGTGATTGTGGATCGTTTGACTAAGTCAGCTCATTTTATTCCGGTAAGGGTGGATTACTCGCTTCAGAAGTTAGCTAAGTTGTATGTGGCGGAGATAGTGAGGTTGCATGGTGTGCCAGTGTCGATCATCTCAGACAGAGATCCTAGATTTACGTCGAGGTTTTGGAGAGCGTTACATCAAGCTTTGGGTACACGGTTGGATTTCAGTACGGCATTTCATCCACAGTCTGACGAGCAGTCGGAACGGGTTATACAGATTTTAGAGGATATGTTGAGAGGTTGTGTTTTGGATTTCAGAGGTAGCTGGGAAAAGTTTTTACCATTAGCTGAGTTTGCATACAACAATAGTTATCAGGCAAGCATTAAGATGGCACCATATGAGGCGTTGTATGGTAGGAGGTGTCGCAGACCTACATGTTGGACAGAGTTGGGTAAGCGTCAGATGTTAGGACTAGAGTTGGTTGCAGAAACTGAGGATAAGGTGAAGTTGATTCAAGCTCGGTTGAAGGAAGCTTCGGATAGGCAGAAGTCATATGCCGATCTCAAGTGGAGGGATATAGAGTTTGCCGTGGGTGACAAAGTTTTTCTGAAGGTCTCGTCATGGAAGAAAGTGTTAAGATTTGGGAGAAAAGGCAAGTTAAGTCCAAGGTTTATTGGGTCGTTTAAGGTGTTGAGATGAGTGGGACCAGTAGCTTATCAGCTCGATTTGCCAGTAGAACTGAGTCAGATACATGATGTGTTCCATGTCTCCATGTTTAGACGCTATCGTTCTGATCCATCGCATGTTGTGGCAGTAGAGGAAATAGAGGTGAGTCCAGATTTGATGATAGAAGAAGAACCAGTGCAGATTCTAGATCGAGATGTGAAAGTGTTGCCCAAGAAGTCAGTTCCATTAGTGAAGGTTTTATGGCGAAATCATGGCGTAGACGAAGCTACGTGGGAACCGGAGGATGTGATGAGGCAGCAGTACCCTCAACTCTTTTGATCAGGTAATTTCGAGGACGAAATTATTTTAAGGGGGTAGAATTGTTGGACTTTAAATTTTATGGCATGTTGAATAATAGATTAGGAAAGCTTGTCTTTTGGGATAAGAATCTTATGGATTAAGGAAGGATAGGGGGACAAAAGGCTTGAATGTTGGAGAGTTGTTTTGGAAATTCTTCTATGGCCATTAGTCCATGAATGTGGACGGCATGGGTGGCTAGGGGGGTGGCCGAATGTTGATAGGAATTTGGGGGGATTAGTTGGTTAATTCTTAGCATTTTGTGCATCTTGTGCATTTTTCTTTTCCTCTCCAAAATTTTCCTCCTTAGCCGAATGTGTCTTGGACATTAGGTGCAATTTTGTTTTTGTTTTGGCTTTCATCCTTGAACCAAATTCTAATTGCTTTCTTTCATTTCTCTTTTGAAACCGAAACCACACTTAGCACTTTGTGCTCTTCTCTTTTTCGGCAAACAAGGTGTTTAGCCGAACCTCTTTCTCCCATCTCTCTTTTCTTTCTTTTCATACTTGTTCAAAACCCACATTTCTTTTTACTTTCTCTTGGCCGAATCTTCCTCCTCCCCAATTCTTTTTTTTTCTTTCACTTTTGCTCAAAGTTAAAAAAATCCATCCCCCATTCTATTTTCTTCTTCCATTTTCTTCTTTCTTCTATTTCCGAATCCTCCTTCTCCTATTTTCACTTTTATTTTCCTTTCTTTTTCTCCACTATAGCCGAATCTTTTTCTCTCTTCTGGTGTTATCTTGGCCAAATATCATCAAGGGTAGATTTTCTTTGGGTTCACCTATAATCGGTTTTGAAGATAGGTAAGTGTCTTGGCCGAATTTCCTTATTCCTTCTCTCTTTTCTATGTTGTTTTTCTTGAGGGCAAAGGCCGAATTTTTGGGCATTTGTTGCAAGGTTCTAACTATTCATAGGAACTTATTTCTTTTAGGCTCTTCGGGATCTCGGAAACAATCGATTTAACCCTATTTCTCTAGCAATCGAAGTGGTAAGTCAAGTGGTAAGGATTTATGTTGGTTCATTATTCTTTAAGAGGATGTAAAGCCGAAAGCTTTTGAGACTAAGGTTTGTTGTTGGCCGAATGGTCTATGGTATTGATCTAAGTGTTGGCCGAATGTAGGGCAAGGAAATCTAGTGCAGTAGATCGGGTCTTCGAGACTTAGAATTTGCTTTAGTAACAGGTGTGTACCTTACACACTTCATAACTCGTTAATATAAATATATAAATATTCTAATCATGTTGATAAAGTCGAAAACTATGAGATTCTCAATATGATACCGTAAGAGTATGAGCAAGGAATCGGGTAAGTCCGTTTCGATATGACTTTTGCAATATGATGCATGATGATACGATTTATGATATATTTGCTAAGTGATTCCTAATAAAGTATAATGGCATGATTTGTTTAAATGTTGCATTGGTATGGGTGATATGAGAGGAGGGGGAAGGATTTGATATCCGTGTATTTGGGACACCAGAGGTTTGGCACCTCCAGTGGTTTGGTACTACAAGATTATTTCGTGTCTTTGGGACACCAGAGGTTTGGCACCTCATAGCGACTCGTCCCAGTGGCTTAGCACCACAGTGGGTTGGCCCCACATTTGATATTACGGGATCGTCGCCAGTGATTTGGTATCACACGTGGGTTGGCCCCACAACTTGATTATTCGTGACTTTGGGTCACCAGTGGTTTGGCACCACATTATTGGATATCGTGACTTTGGGTCACCAGTGGTTTGGCACCACCAGTGGTTTGGTACCACACGGGGTAGAAAAGGAGTTATGGATGGCTAGGTTGGGTGCATTATATATATATTGCTTGGTTATGAATTGTGTAAGAATGTTGCATTAACCGGGGGAAGGATTTATGCACTGAGTCTTGGTGAATCACCTTTTCCCTTATCTTTTCAGGTGATTCGTAGATCGCGGATGAGGAGCCGGATGTTCTCGAGGAGGCCATGCAATAAAATTCGGTTTTACATGAATTTCGATTTGGGTACTTTATTTTATTTTAATTTGGTTTTCGTCTTTATTTGAATTTGTAATAAGGCCTCTTTAATTATGTTTTTGGATTATTTATATGCTTTGGACTTGTTTTAAACATGGCTAAATAAATATCATGGTTGATTTAATAATTGAGCCCAAAGTATTCTAAACTATAAAAACGCAACAGTTTTCAAAATCTTACCATCGGGTAATATAAATCGTTTGATAGTAAAATTACAACTTAAGTGTTTTCGACAACTTAAATGATTTTCAAATTGAAGTTTCTACACTAAAATGCAAATGGTTTTCAAAGTAATAATTCGGGTTTTTCTTAAAATGGCATAAATGTTTTCTAACCTATGGATTGACAACTAAGTTTTAAAGTTTTATTTATGGAATTTCAAAGTAAATTATCAATTTTTAACTTATTATACACCTGATTTCTTCAAACATAGAGCAACAAAGAGTTTTTCACTATAATTTAATCGAAAACACAATTCTCTTCAAAACGTTTTCCTCTGTGGCATGCCAGATTCGGTCGTGGCGTATTGACCGGGTTTGGGGTGTTACAGTGGAAGGCTGTGCAAGTGCCGAACCCATCCTCTATTCGGCTTTCTCGCTCTCCTTCGATAAGTTCTATAAAGAATCATCATTTCCTTTCCGTCTTCTGCCATAAGTGTTAACTGATAAAAATCGTATGGCAGTTAAAGAAAGACTCTAGAAACTCCTAATCAATCGTTGAAGTCTAAGATTTGTGGGGAATCACCATGGTTCGATTGAAGGTTGGTGAGTGCCTAAACGACTATTCGTGACGAATCAAAACCAGGTGTGTAAACACTGCCAAATCGTAAACTGGCAAAAGCTGGAAAAAGTATGAAAATCTACGCTACACGAGCATGCGCTCGCTCGTGTGGTGAAGCGAACACATAAAATGTGGTTAAACTACCGAGGCCACTGATAAACCGTAATTATAACATATTTTAATCCCACATTTAGCTCACTGTTCGATGATTTATTCCTTGATTTATATAAAAAGGTGCTTGTAATCCTTTCTTTTCATGTCTTATACCCAGGAAAGCACCCGAGGATGAAAAGAACACAAAAAGGGCCCAAAATGAAGTAAATGGGCCTTAGCACGAGATTGACACGGCCTGGCCCGAAGTCCACACGGCCATGCCTCGACAATCACCTAGAGCACACCCTCAACCCCGCCTCACATAGTCGTGCCTCAAATTAGAAATCCGAACACGGTCTGAAGTTAATCCACACGGGCGTGTGCTATGGCCGTGCCTTTGTCGCTGGAAAGAGCAATTTCATTCGGAAAAGGATACTTAGGGAGAAAGAATTGCATTCCAAAAGCCTATATATATCCCCTAAGTGCCACCTTTGAAGGGGCGTCAAAGCTAGGCCAAGGAGCCAAGCCGAGAAGGTCAGAGTTAGGGAATAACTCGAGGATAACCAGTTGATCCATCCCAAGAAGTCAAAATTATACTCAAGACGGCAGAATTCTCCTTCAAATCCTTCAGGGGGTTTTAGGGTTTTCTTATGTTTTGTTTTATCTTTTCTCTTGAGATGTTCTTTTTATTCATTATGAACTAAACCTTTCAGATACCTGAAGGGGATGAAAGCTAGATGAATTTTGTTATTTGATTTCTGAATTATATGATAATTACTTAGTTTGTTTTTAATTATGTTGCTTAATCCAAATCTGATGTGCTTAGGTGGAGGAGGAATAGACCCTGCCTAAGTGTAGATCTAACATAATTAAGCGGAGTTGATCGAACGCCTAGAGATAGGGTTACGAGATTTTGCCGGATTAGGGTGAAACCTAATATGGGAGTCCATTGATCGATTTACTACTATTCTAGGGGGTTATTATAAGTGAACGAGAGTTCCACTAATTAACCTAGGGTTAGACGTTATTCGCCTCGAGAGAGGGTTTAATATAGGTTAGGGAGTCCTACGGATCAAGCTAAGTAAAGAAATCATATGGTTCAATGTTAGGTAACAAGAGAAGTCTAGGTGGATTCTTCCTGAGGGTATCGTCGTAGTCAACTGAGTTTTTCTTCAAGATATTTCCCAATTCATTCTTTTTGTCTTTGTGTCCTTAGCTTAGTCATCGTAAATTTAGTTTAAAACCAACTTCGTTCTATTTTTAAGGCTAAATAATAAAAAGAAAGTTAGTATTAGTACTTTTAGTTCCTTTGGGTTTGACAATCCTTCTTGCCTAAACTATATTACTGTTCGATAGGTACACTTGCCTTTAATCGTTGTCAGAGTTAGTTTCCAGGTTTGATCATTCGTTTTATAAATTTTAAAGCTCTGATTTCAGCGATCAAGTTTTTGGCGCCGTTGCCAGGGAACTAAAATATTAAGAAAACTCTATTTTTATTACTTTAGCCCTAATTTTTTATTTTTTCGCAATTTATTTTTTTTTTGTTTTTATTCCTATTTTTTACTTTTTACTGAATCTTCTTTCTTTTTTTTTCCAGCAGGTAACTCTAGTTTATGACTAGAAGGAACCCGAGAGGATCTTTGGAATACAATAGTGATATTGAAGCAACCGCTCGCAGGAATCGTCGAGAAACCAGGTGAGCCCTAAATTACACAGAAAGAGAGGAAGACAGATCCAATCCTACTGAAGGGATGGACGAGAACCACCCACAACCACGCGATGTGGGGGAAAATAATGCTCCACGCACAATGTCTGATTATGCGAAACCGCATTTAACAGGAGCAGAATCAAGTATTGTTAGGTCTGCTATAGCTGCTAACAATTTTGAATTAAAGCCTAACACAATACAAATGATTCAACAGTTTGTTCAATTTGATGGTTTGCAGGACGAAGATCCAAACACGCATATAGCTAACTTTTTAGAGTTCTGTGATACTTTCAAAATAAATGGCATTTCTGATGATGCCATACGTCTTTGGTTATTCCCTTTTTCGTTGAAAAATAAAGCTAAATAGTGGTTAAACTCGTTACAACGAAGGTCAATCACTACATAGGATCAAATGACCGAAAAGTTTTTAATGAAATATTTTCCACCGGCTACAACGGCCAAATTACTTAACGATATCTCTTCTTTTGTGCAGATGGATTTAGAGACATTATACGACGCATGGGAGAGATTCAAGGATCTCTTGAGGAGGTGCCTACACCATGGCTTACCCTTGTGGCTACAAGTCCAAACCTTTTATAACGGTGTAAACCCCTCAACGAGGTAACTAATTGATTCAGCCGCCGGTGGAACACTGAACAACAAAACTCCAGAAGCAGCAAACGAGTTCATCGAAGAGATGTCACTGAACAATTACCAGTGGCAGGCTTCAAGAACCAAACCAACAAAATCAGCGGGAGTTTTCAACGTCGATGCAGTGACCATGCTATCAACGCAGCTAGAGATGATGAATAAAAAGCTTGATAGTTTATGCTCCTCGCAGGCACATCCAGTCATGCAGTGCGACACAAGTGGAACCGTGGCGAATCCTGAGTACCCACCCTACCAACCAGAAGGAGAGAGCGAACAGATGAACTATATAGGTAATAATTTCCGATCCAATAATAATCCTTATAGTAACACTTACAATCCAGGTTGGAGGAACCACCCAAATTTTTCGCGGGGAAGTCAAGGAAATCAAAGAAATCAAAGGCAACAACCTCCTCAAAATTTCCAAAATCAGCCCTATCCACAAGAGAAGAAACCGACCCGCGAGGAGATGCTAACAAAATCAGCAAACACAGAAAAATGCCTACAAGATACCGAGAGAACCCTAAAGATCAACAAGCGTCAATTGAAAAACTTACTGAGTCATTTGCGGAACTCACTAAGATGGTTGGATTACTTACTAAGATGATCTGTGAAATACGAGCAGAAATTTTTCCTAAATAGACAGAACAGGTAAAAGCTATCACACTAAGAAGTGGAAAGGAATTAGTCAACCCAAAGAAACAAATTCCAAACTAAAATAACAAGGCAAGCGATGAGGAGATTGAGGATGTAAATCCAGTACGCAATGAGAACAAACCACCAATCCCATATCCAGCAAAGTTAAAAAAGGAACGAATTGATGCCCAATACGGTAAGTTTCTTGAACTTTTTAAACAAATACATACTAACTTACCTTTTGTTGAAGCCATTTCACAGATGCCGAAGTACACAAAATTCTTGAAGGAACTCCTGACGAATAAATGAAAACTTGAAGAAGTGTCAACGGTGAAACTTAATGAAGAGTGCTCAGCCATCCTCCAAAATAAGTTACCAACCAAATTAAAAGACCCAGGAAGTTTTACTATCCCTTGTTTAATTGGTAACTTAAATATTAAGAAAGCATTAGCCGATCTAGGCGCCAGTATAAATTTAATGCCTTACAGAATGTTTAAACAACTAGATCTTGGGGAACCAACACCCACTAGGATTAGTATTCAGTTAGCATATAGATCCATTAAATATCCTAGAGGAGTTATCAAGATGTCTTGGTAAAAATTGATAAATTTATTTTTCCTGTTGATTTCGTTGTGTTAGACATAGATGAAGACATTAATGTTCCTTTAATCTTAGGGAGTCCTTTTTTAGCCACTGCTAGATCTGTTATTGATGTAGGTGATGGTAAACTCGCACTGAGGATAGGTGATGAAGAGATTATTTTTCAAATTTATGATGCCATGCGATATTTTAAAGAGCAAGATGATTCCTGTTATTTTGTTGATACTACTGACCATCTCATTGAAAATTCATTACAGGAAATCATACATGACGACACGATGGAACTGTGCCTGACTCAAGAAGAGGGGGAAGAAGATGACGACAATAAGCTGAATCTGAATACATCAGCATCCAGACAAATGAAAGAAGAAAGCATTGAAAATGATAACGAAATAAAACAGAAATCCTCCATTGAAGAGCCATCCAAATTGAAATTAAAACAGTTACCAAAACACTTAGAATACACATTCCTCGGGGACAATTCTACGCTAGCGGTAATCATCTCTTTAGAACTAGAACCCAAGGAAAAAGAGGAGATGATAAAGGTACTAAGAGAACACAAAAAAGCCATAGCTTGGAAAATTTTTGACATCAAGGGAATAAGCCCTGCGTTCCGCACCCACAAAATTTTAATAGAAGAAGAATACAAGCTGTGTGTGCAACCCCAGAGACGATTAAACCCCAACATGAAAGAAGTGGTCAAAGTTGAGGTAATTAAACTTCTAGATGCAAGAATAATTTATCCTATTTCTGACAGCACTTGGGTAAGTCTTGTGCAGGTAGTTCTAAAGAAAGGAGGAATGACGGTGGTACCCAATGAAAAGAATGAGTTAATTCCCACAAGAACAGTTACAGGTTGGAGAGTCTGTATAGACTATAGAAAGCTGAATGATGCCACCAGAAAAGATCACTTCCCTCTGCCCTTCATAGATCAAATGCTGGAAAGATTATCCAGGCATATGTACTACTGCTTCTTGGACGGACTCTCCGGCTACTTCCAAATCCCCATAGCTCCTGAAGATCAAGAGAAGACAACATTTACATGCCCATATGGTACGTTTGCTTATCGTAGAATGCCTTTTGGATTATGTAATGCTCCTGCTACTTTTCAGCGTTGCATGTTGGCAATCTTTGACGAACTCGTGGAAGACATCATGGAGGTATTTATGGATGGTTTCTCAGTATTCGGTAATTCTTTCCATCTTTGCCTTAAAAATTTAAAACGAGTTCTAATGAGATGTGGGGAAACAAACCTTGTTTTGAATTGGGAAAAATGTCAATTCATGGTTAGAGAAGGAATTGTTTAGGTCATAAGATTTCTATTAAAGGGATTGAGGTAGATAAAGCAAAGGTTGAAGCCATAGAAAAACTACCTCCCCCTAGTTCTATTAAGGCTATTAGAAGTTTTTTAGGACATGCAGGGTTCTATAAAAGATTTATTAAAGATTTTTCTAAAATAGCTAAGCCTTTGACAAAATTACTAGAAAAAGATGTTCCTTTCTATTTCAATCCGGAATGTTTAGATGCATTTAATATCCTTAAGGATAAATTAATAAATGCACCGATTATAATTGCACCCGATTGGAACTTACCCTTTGAACTAATGTGTGATGCAAGTGATTTTGCAGTAGGTGCAGTTTTGGGACAACGAAGAGACAAGCATTTTCAGCCAATTTACTATGCTAGCAGAACATTAACACCCGCACAAGAAAACTACACCACCACAAAGAAAGAATTACTAGCTGTAGTCTTTGCTTTTGATAAATTTAGACAATATTTAGTATTGTCCAAAGCTATCATTTACACTGACCATTCAGCTCTTCGTTATCTTTTAAACAAACCCGATGCAAAACCCAGACTCATACGATGGATTTTACTCTTATAGGAATTCGACTTGGAAATACAAGATAAGAAGGGAGCCGAGAATCTTGCAGCGGATCACCTTTCTAGACTTGAAAATGCACACACTAAAGAGCTCGATGAAAGTGAAGTAAATGTTTCGTTCCCTGAAGAACAACTCTTTTCTATAACACATTTTGAGGTACCATGGTTTGCAGATATTGCGAATTATTTAGCAGCTAACATCTTGCCATGAAAATTAACACATCATCAAAAGAAGCGATTCTTTGTTGATGTGAAAAATTATTTTTGGGAAGATCCCTTTCTTTTCCGTATATGTGCAGATCAAGTAATTCGAAGATGCGTTACAAATGCAGAAGCAAGAAAAATCCTGGAACATTGCCATTCAAGACCCTCAGGAGGACACTACAGTGGTATTAAGACAGCACATAAAATACTCGAATCAGGTTTTTATTGGCCTACTCTATTCAAAGACGCCAACAGGTATGTTACCTTATGTGATAGATGCCAAAGAATAGGTAATATTTCTAAACGTGATGAAATGCCTCAAACATATATGTTGTCATGTGAAATATTTGATGTATGGGGTATTGATTTTATGGGACCATTTCCTAGTTCGTTTGGAAACAAGTACATCCTAGTAGCAGTTAATTATATGTCAAAATGTGTAGAAGCGGAAGCTTTACCTACCAATGATGCTAGGGTAGTAGTTAAATTTCTCAAAAAACTGTTTTCTCGATTTGGGACACCGAGAGCCATCATTAGTGATAAGGGTACTCATTTCTGTAATACTCAATTTGAAAAAGTTCTAAAAAAAAAATATGGAGTATACCACAGGACAACCACCCCATATCATCCTCAAACCAGTGGGCAAGTTGAGGTAGCAAACCGAGAACTTAAGCGCATTCTAGAAAAAACGGTTGAATCAAATAGAAAAGATTGGGCAGTTAAAGTAGATGATGCTTTATGGGCCTATAGAACAACATTTAAAACACCTCTAGAGACATCCCCATACAAACTTGTATACGGGAAAAGCTGTCATCTACCATTCGAATTAGAACACAAAGCTTTTTGGGCAATAAAATTCTTGAATTCTGACCTTAAAATTGCAGGAAAGAAAAGAATGATGCAGATGAACGAGCTGGACGAATGGAGAATGGAAGCCTACGAGAACTCTAAACTATACAAGGAAGCAACAAAGCAACGTCATGATGCTCGTATCAAAAGATCAAAACAATTTGAAGTAGGGGATTTGGTCCTGCTATACAACTCGAGACTTAAACTATTTCTAGGGAAGCTGAAATCAAGATGGTCAGGTCCATTCATGATCAAAACAATTTTTCCATATGGCACCATCGAGGTAACTCATCCCACTAAGGGCACATTCAAGGTAAATTGTCACCGACTTAAATTTTATATGCTGCAGATTTTGGAGATATGAGAGAGGAGCTTTTGCTCCATGAACCTTCTTTTAGAACCAAAAACAGGGAAAGTCTAGCTTAAGACTATAAACAAGCGCTTCTCGGGAGGCAACCCGAGCACTAACTCACTAAACATTTTATTTTAATTTCTAACTTCACACTAAAGATTAGTCCAATAGAAGTGCAGGTTCTTAAACACGGCCTGGCACACGGGCGTGCCATTGGCCGTGTACAAGACAGGGGACGAACCACGGGCGTGCCAGTAGTCGTGCATAAACAGGGAGGAAATTCTTTCTTCAACATAGGTTGCGATACTAGACCACGCCCGTGCTATCTGACCGTGTGAGGTTACTGACTTGTCGAGCACAGGCTGAAAACGCCCATGCTTCCTAACCGTGTGAAGCTACTGACTTACACAACACGGGTAGAACACGCCTGTGCTTCACAACCGTGCGAGATTACTGACTTGTGAAGCACGGGCCCAACACGGCCGTGCCCAACAACCATGCGAGGATACTGACTTATCGAACACGGACATGCCCAGTAACCCACGTCCGTGCCAAGAACCCTGAACGCGCCCAAAAATTGAAAATCACAAAAAGCACGGGTGATTTCAAATTCACACGGGCGTGGCGATATACCATGCCCCCTCCCCTATACATAAAATTTAACCGTCTCCCTCCCCAAATCCTAAACCTAAAATCAGCTTTAACACCCTTCCCACCGAAATCCGGCCACACAACCATTACCCTCCACCTAAAACCGCCTCCCCTCGCCGTTTCTCTCCAAATAACCACCCAAGAAACCATTTACACGCCCGCACCACAGCCGTGCTACCAAGCGCCACCGCTGTGTTCGTGCTGCAGAACCCACACCACCGCCGTGCTCCGTCCGTGTTTGATCGTCGCACACTGTAACACCCATATCCCACATCCGTCACCAGATTAGGGTTACGAGATATTACGAACTAAATTCAAGTCCAGTCATGCATTCTACTAAATTCAGTATACGCAAAGAAATCTTTACTAAAGTTATAATATTACAAAGTTTTGGGCTTAGTCGTTAACGTAGCCCTATCTATGATCATCTCTATTCAAACACTTCATAATCATATGCACAACAACCTAACCGCTTTTAATACCTTATATACCATCGTTTAATTACCCGTTAAATAGGGACTCCATACATTCGGCCAACAATGTAACCAACTCATCATGATAATTACGAGACATCATTACTTTACCTAGTCATGCTTAACTTATAGTGTTTTTACCATTTCCAACTCATCAAGAATTTATGCCACAAATGATCGTATCAATATATACATATATGCGCATGGCCTATACCTATTAAAAGAACAATTACATCTTTTGTTCTTTAAACAATATTCATGCAAAAAATTAGTCTTCTTAAGATCATACCAAAACATTCGTAAGACTTATGTTCATAACATACTTAATGAAAGACATCCTGTATATATAGTGCATGGATATTAATAAGAAACTAACCTTTACCGAATATACAAACATGCTTTATATTAGCTTGAATCCAAACCTAATTTTCTTTCTAAAACAAGCATAAAGCAAAAGCATATTAAACTAATACTACTAATTTAACTTATCCAATATACCACCATTCATGTATTCATATCACATAAAATATACTAATACTTGTGCAACAACCAAGCTTTCATATTCATTAATTCGTTATAACCAAGCAAATCATAATTAAACATAAAACATTGGAAACTCAAGTTATTGAAGAAAAATTAGCCATAATCACATGACTTTACTATAGGTACATAACCAAAGTTCCTAACTTAGACATTGGCATTAACCGTACTATACATATGGACACACAAAGGCCATTCGATTTTCTTTCAAACATGAACAAAAAAAACCATAAACAAAATCATGCAAGCCATTATCATAAAGAACGATAATTTACCCAAAGGAACTAAGCCTTTTTCGCAAGGCTATATTTATACACTAAATTAAGTACCATTTCTTACATCAAAACCTAGCTTATACATGCCTTTCAAATCAAAGCTAGAGTATGAGTACCAAAAGAGATGATCGTGTGAGTGACTATCTTGACGATTCCATTGAGCTCGTAGACTAACCAGAATCTATAAACAGAGGAGACATAACGTACAAGTAAGCATGCTAGCTCAGTAAGTCTTAAGCAGAACATAATCACATACAATTAATTAAGACACTCATCTCATAACATTACATAATTATAGCTTAATCCATAATATACATTAGAACTGAAAGCATATATATATATATACAACATTCACATTTCCAATACCAACTTGTACACATCTATGTACTTTTACAAATACTTTCGACTACTTACATTTGTATAAAACCAAATTTGCTTATAGCACAATCTATTAGAATTTTCTTTTGGCTATCACTTGCATGTCAAATTACTCTCATCATTTCATTGATCGAAAACATCATATACATACATATATATATTTTCATATAACACTTGAGTAAGAATATTACTTACCTTGTAACCGAAATAACAATCTCACCTTTGCATAATTCGGCACTCTTAATTCATTTCATAAATCCGTTAACACCAATTAAATCTTAGAGTAACAATTCACTAGTTCGAACCTGCTAAACGTTACCTTGGATTTCATACACCGGCACTAAGCCTGCTGAACTCAAAGTCCATAGTCCAAAACACCGGCATTTAGCCTGCTAGGCAATAAGCCTGAATGTGTCACCGGCACTAGGCCTGCTAGGCATAAAGCCCGATTATATCACCGGCACGAGGCCTGCTAGGCACAAAGCCTGATACTGATCACCGGCACGAGGCCTGCTAGGCTCGAAGCCCGAATATCGATATAGTTATTCTTGCATTTCACATTTCACAATCATATATCAAACCAAAAGCACTTATTCACATCACATTAAATACAATTACAATCAATCCATTTATCATCATCACATTCGGCCAACTCATGGTTTTACACTATAAATATACTAACTTTATCATTCATTAGATTTGTAAATAATCTTTTAACATAAGTTCGCTTAAGAACTTACCTCGATTAACAAAGGACGAGTTAAACCGGCTATTCCGCAACTTACGTCTTTCCCCGATTCAAATCTGATTTTCTTTGTTCTTGATCTAAACATATCAAAAATAATCTCATTCAAGTACATTTCATTTCAATTTAGTCCCAAAACACATAAATGGGCAAATTACCATTTTACCCCTAATGTTTCACATTTTTACAATTTAGTCCTATTTGCATAAAACACAAAATACACATAATTTGCACATAATGCTTTAGGGCCAAATCTTCTATACATTCATACCAAGGCATACATTTCATTTATTTTGCAAATAAGCCCCTCTAAAATTTTATTTTTACAAATTAGCCCTAATTACTCAATTTCATCAAAACTTTCAATACAAAACATGCTAATCTTTTTCATATCTTTAATTTAAAATCATCAAACACCAAAAATCATATGAACACTACAATGGCCGAATATCAAGCATGCTTATTTTTAAAAATTATAACATGGGTTAGCTACGGTTCGAAGCAACGATATCAAAAACGTAGAAATTAACAAAAACCGAGCTAGTTACATACCTTAATTTTGCAAAATAAGTGTCGAAATATGCTTGGCTATTCTCTTTTTCTTTCTTACATGCAATTCGGTCAAAGAAGATGAACAAAACATGCTTATTTTATGTTTTAATTAGTATATATATTATGTATTTGTTTAATATCTAAATTAACCTTACTTTATAAAATAAACTAACTTATAAAACAAGGGCATTTTTGTCCTATACCGTCCACTACCACTAATAATGGGCTATTTGCCCTTTTAGTACCTCACATTAAGAAGCCACTAACACATTAGCACTTTTCACTATAGTATGCCATTTTTCTACTTTACGCGATTTAATCCTTTTTATTAAATTATACACTCAAACGATAAAATTTTTCTACGAAACTCTCACACATATTAATACACACATAATAAGCACGAAATATAATCTTTAAATATTTCACAGACTCGAATTCGTGGTCCCGAAACCACCGTTCCGATTAGGGTCAAATTCAGACTGTTACAACTCTCCCCCCTTAGGGATTTTCATCCCCGAAAATCTTACCGTTAAACAAGGTTGGATATTGTTGCCTCATTGAATCCTCAGGCTCCCATGTAGCTTCTTCAACTCGGTGTCGATTCCATAATACTTTCACTAATGGAATTCTTTTGTTTCTCAATTCTTTCATTTCTCGAGCTAGGATACGAATTGGTTCTTCTTCGTACGTCATATCGGATCGGATCTCAACCTCTGACGGAGTGATTACATGTGATGGATCTGATCTGTACTTACGTAGCATTGAAACATGAAATACGTCATGTATCTTTTCTAATTCCGCGGGCAACTTCAATCTATAAGCAACAGGTCCAATTCGTTCGATAATTTTATACGGTCTGATGAATCTCAGACTCAGTTTGCCTTTCCGTCCAAATCGGAGTACTTTCTTCCACGGGGACACTTTCAAAAACACTCGATCTCCGACTTGATATTCAACATCTTTACGTTTTAAATCGGCGTAAGACTTCTATCGATCCAAGGCGGCTTTCAAACTATCTTTGATTGTGACCACTTTTTGCTCTGTTTCTTTAACCAGATCAATCCCGTGTATCTTATTTTCACTAAGCTCTGTCCAGTACAACTGTGTACGGCACTTGCGGCCATATAGAGCTTCGTAAGGTGCCATTTTAATACTTGATTGAAAACTGTTATTATAAGCAAATTCAATCAAAGGTAAGTATTTTTCCCACGTACCTTCAAACTCGAGGACGCAACATCTCAACATGTCCTCAAGTATCTAAACAGTTCGCTCAGACTGACCGTCTGTCTGCGGATGGAAGGCTGTGCTAAAGTGAAGTTTAGTACCTGAAGCATCTTGCAGCTTCTTCCAAAACCGCGATGTGAACCTCGGATCTCTATCTGAAACAATGGAACTCGGCACACCATGCAATCTCACAACCTGTGATACATACAACTCAGCAAGTTTATCAAGTGAATAGTCTGTACGAACTGGCACAAAATGAGCTGATTTGGTCAGTCTATCCACTATAACCTAAACTGTATCTTTCTTGCTCGGTGTCGTAGGCAATCCTGATACAAAATCCATAGTGATTCTATCCCACTTCCATTCAGGTATCATGATCGGCTGAAGTAACCTGAAGGCACTTGATGTTCTGCTTTTACTTGTTGACAAACTAAGCACTTCGAGACAAATTCAGATATATCCCGTTTCATGCCAGGCCACCAATAAAACTGTTTCAAATCATTGTACATTTTTGTGCTACCCAGATGTATTGATAATCGACTATCATGAGCCTCGCTTAAAATCATCTGAATCATGT
The DNA here is from genome assembly GCA_005393395.2 of Gossypium australe. NCBI lineage: Eukaryota > Viridiplantae > Streptophyta > Magnoliopsida > Malvales > Malvaceae > Gossypium > Gossypium australe. Next base: position 127,355,816 of record CM016616.1, on the reverse strand, counting down.
CCACATTCTTTGGAACACATAAACGCCCTTTGAAGTTCAAACAATCATTTGAATCAATTTGGAACTCTGACTCTGCATCATTTTCACACTGAGCTCGTTTAGCCATTAAACCTTTATCAATTCTTTGTGCATCCCAAATTTGTTGAATAAACATCGGTCTCGCTTTAAGCTCAGCTAATATCGAACCATCACCAGACATAGCCATATGTGCGTTCAACGCACGAAGAGCAAATAATGATTTTCGACTTAATGCATCTGCGACAACGTTAGCTTTCCCGGGATGGTAATCAATCACTAATTCATAGTCTTTCAACAACTCTAACCATCGGCGTTGTCTCAAGTTCAAATCTTTCTGAGTCATTAAGTACTTCAGGCTTTTGTGATCTGAGTAAACATGACATCTTTCGCCGAACAAGTAATGATGCCATATTTTCAAAGCAAAAACAATAGCTGCAAGTTCCAAATCATGAGTCGGATAGTTTCTTTCATGAGGCTTCAATTGTCTCGAAGCATAGGCTATGACTTTGCCTTACTGCATCAAAACACAACCCAACCCATTCAATGAAGCATCACTGAAAACAATAAATTCTTTACCCGGTTCAGGCTGGGCTAACACTGGAGCTTCGGTTAAAAGGGCTTTCAACTGATCGAAACTTTTCTGACACTTTTCTGACCACTCAAACTTGGTATCTTTCTGAAGTAGCTTTGTCAAAGGTGTAGCTATCACAGAAAAACCTTTGACAAATCGTCTGCAGTATCCCGCAAGTCCCAGAAAGCTTCGAATCTCTGATACATTCTTTGGTGGCTTCCAATCAAGTATAGCTGATATTTTGTTCGGATCGACTCGAATACCCGATGCTGAAACAACATGATCCAAAAAGCCGACTTCTTTCATCCAGAACTCACACTTACTGAACTTTGCATACAACTGCTGATCTCGCAAAGTCTGTAGCACTAATCTCAATTGCTCAGCATGTTCGGTTTCATCTTTAGAGTAGATCAATATATCATCAATAAACACTACTACAAATCGGTCCAGATATTGTCTGAAAATTCGATTCATCAAAACCATAAAGATAGCAGGTGCATTCGTAAGTCCAAAAGGCATAACCAGAAACTCAAAGTGGCCATACCTCGTTCGGAATGCAGTCTTTGGCACATCAGAATCTCTAACTCGCAATTGATAGTAACCCGATCTCAAATCTATCTTTGAAAACACTGAAGCCCCTTTCAACTGATCAAATAAATCATCAATCCGAGGTAACGGGTATTTATTCTTTATAGTTACCTTATTCAACTGTCGATAATCGATACACATTCGCATAGTTCCATCTTTCTTTTTCACAAACAGAACTGGCGCACCCCCAAGGAGAAAAAATCGGGCGTGCAAAGCCCCTATCCGTCAACTCTTGCAACTGTGCTTTCAACTCTTTCAATTCAGTAGGTGCCATCCGATACGAAGCTATCGAAATTGGAGTCGTCCCCGGTACTAAGTCAATGCCAAACTCAATCTCTCGGATCGATGGTAACCCTGGCAATTCATCAGGGAACACCCCAGGGTATTCACACACAACTAGTACAGACTCAATCCGCTTTTCAGACATCTTATTATCTAACACATAAGCCAGATATGCTTCGCACCCTTTTCTCACATAATTACGGGCTAACATCGTTGATATTACAGTAGGTAACCCATTTACATCACTGGATTCAACTCGGATGGTCTCACCGTTCTGACATCTCAAATCGATAATCTTTCTTTTGTAATTCACGACTGCCTCATGCAAAGTTAACCAGTCCATCCCCAGAATTATGTCGAACTCATCGAAAGGCAACAACATTAAATCGGCCAGAAAACAAGAGTCCCGAATCATCAATGGGCAACCTTTACACACTTTATCAATAAGTACACATCTACCCAAAGGGTTAGACACACGAATCACAAACTCAGTAGATTCAATAGGTAGAGTCGTACTGGGTACCAAAGCTTCACACACATATGAAAGAGTCGAACCAGGATCAATCAATGCAATTACAGTAGTATCATAAAGTGTGAAAGTACCAGTAATAACATCTGGGGAAGAAGCATCATCTCTAGCACGCATAGCATAAGCTCTAGCTGGTGCTCGAGCCTCTGATCGTACTACAGTGTTCTTCGTTCCTCTCTGACTGCCACCTACATTCTCGGAATGTCTGGGTGGCCTGCCTCGTGCTGTCGTGTTGCTCGGTTTAGTATTCTGAATCATATTCTGTTCGGCTAACAACGGACACTCCCGAATAAAATGGTCTGACGATCCACATTTAAAACAGGACCGATCGTAGAATCTACAGCTCCCAGAATGCCATTTCCCACAATGCTTGCACTCAGCCCGTTCCTGCTGTACATTGCCAACACTAGCCATTGAAGTGGCTCGCCGTTTTTATTGATTTTTATGTTTTTGATATGGTTTTAGCTTAATCTAGCTAGCCTAGGGTTCAAATTGTAAAACTGTTCAAGGCTAAGGGTTATACCATGGATGTTCTTGAATGGTCTTTGATGTTAAATGATAGATTATGGATCTTTTTAAAAAAAATAAACAAGTTTTTTAAAGTGATTTTTTATGAAATTTGGAATTAGGGACTAATTTGTTAAAGGTATAAATTCTAGGGTTTTATTGTTAAGTGATGGTAAATATGAGTTGTTTCAAGGTCCCTTGCATGTTTGATTAACATGGATTTATATTATAATGGTTAGATTTTAAGTTACAAGCTTAAGGACTAATTTGTGAAAAAGTTAAAATGTTAGGGGCAAATTGGTAATTTTGTAGTAATATGAAATACGGTTTGAATTGAATGTTTAAGGTTAATTGAAGTACTTAATTGAATATAATTATCTATTTAGATCAAGATAAACCACGTGCGGACCTAGATTAAGGTGAGGCAAAAGCTTCAAATTAGCTCGATTAAACTTTTACGTCCCTAATAGCAGAGGTAAGTTCGTATAGATATGGTTATCGTATTAATCCTATTTCAAATTGTATGTTATTATGTTATTTAAAATGTAAATGAAAATTTTAAATGAATCATTATATAAATGTATCAATGCTATGATGAATTAACGGAAATCAAGTCCCGATTGAACCTTAGAAATTCTTATGATACAAATGACTTGTCATTAGGGATTTCATGTTTCGGGTGTTAGCCTTGAATGTCCTGCAGATGGCTGAGGTCTTGCATTTGTTGCGGATTCTCCACAACTCATGTGAGCAGCATCATGTAGCTTACATTCTGACCCACAGCTCGTGTGAGCAGGCCCATTTCACAGCTCGTGTGAGCAATGATGTAAAGGAAAGGTTACGGTTATGTAAAGGTACACTTCGTGTGAGCTTTTCCGAGTATCTAATGAAATTCTAGATGGTTCAACGAGCATGAAAAGGAAATGAAATGATAAGTGTTTAAATTGAATGTATAATGAACTTATGAAAGGAATGGTGATATAAGTTATGTGAATTCATGTGTAATTTATTTGTTTATTGATGAATTCATTTGAACCATGTACAAATGTACTAACTTGTGAATTTGATGATGTTGTATAGGCATTATGCTAAGCTTATGGTTTTAGTTGGTATTACACTATGCTATTTACATTATGCAAATGAAATGGTAAGTTGTGTTTAAGTTATACGAGCTTACCAAGCATTAATTGCTTATGTAGTTTCGTTCCTTTGTTTTATAGATTATTGGAAGCTCGATCAGTTTGGAAGCTCGTCACAGATCTATCACACTATCTAGGAAATATATCGATAGTTTTTGATGTTTTGGCCAAGGTTATAATGGCATGTGTAGGTTGAATTGTAAAGGCATTTTATTGGATGTGTAGGTTCATAATAACTTTAATTAGCTATATTATCTTGCATAGTTTTGATGTTTATGTGATTAAACTGTTTCAAACTTAATCTATCCCTGTTACCTCACATAAATACTAAAAAACCCTTAGTATAATATGATCAACAAAATGCATATTTCACTAAGTAAAAGATTTCGAAAGGATTTAATTTGCTTTCCAAACTCATTAAAGATCGAGTTGTCATGGAATGTTTTCTGAGCACTGTTAAGCATGATGAAAATGAATTGATTTGATTAATGTAATTATCCTAGACTATACATGTTATTTATTGTTGAAGTTGTGGTTCTATTTCTGAAATCTATTCATACATTTAGATAATTTTGCATACTTAGTTTAAAATTGCATTAGGGATAAATCTTACATTTAGTTAAATTAATCTAGTTTAATCATCATCACTCAAATTATTATGTTTTTATCACCAAATTGTTAACTTATAATTTTGAAAATAATTGTTTAACATTCACAGTCCCTGTGGAGACGATAACTCATTTTACTTGCTTCTTACTTGAACGACTGTGTACACTTGAACAAAAATCCCGTTAGAGTACGTCCGAAGGTAGTCAAGTCTATCGAATAGGAAGATGATGACCTACTCACATATGAAAAAGTGATGCAAAGTGTTGATTGCATGCTCTAGGAAGTGAAACAAAGCTAAGATGGACTTTATTACTCCAACTCAGTGTGGGAACTTGTAGACTTATCGGAAGAGATAAAACTCATAGGGTGTAAGTGAATCTACAAGATGAAAAGAAATGTAAATGGAAAAGTGGAAACTTATAAGGCCAAACTTGTAGCAAAAGTGTAACACTTCTAACTCGTATTCATCGTCAATTTAGGGTTACAGAGCATTACCATAAAATCGGATACATTTAAACTTAACTTCATTCAATAACATAAGCAAATCATATACATACATACATACATACATACATACATACATACATACCGTCCCAAGATTGAGCCTTCGAGGCCCTAAAAATATCTTAGAAATGATTCGGGACCAATCTAAAATCATAAGAAAAGTCTAGGAAAAAAGTCACAAAAATTTGGACACTGGGGTCAAACGGTCGTGTGGCTAGGCCATGTGCCTCACACGGCTGAGACACACGCCCGTGTCTTAGCCCGTGTAACCTTCAAACTAGGGACACACGACCGTGTCCCAGCCCATGTCCTTGCTCATGTAACTCTCTAAGTAGGGTCACATGCCCGTGTGCCAGGCCATGTAACTCACTGACTTGAACCCTTTGACACCTTTAGATGGCACACGACCATGTCGCCACATACAACTGAGTCACACACCCGTTTCCCAAGCTACGTGAACCCAAAATTTGCCTATAATCTAGCCACTCCACACGCAATTCACACCTAACCAATCTAACCATTTAAAAATGCATTCAATGAGCATAAACATTATTCACCATTACACAAACATGCCATTTTAATGTCCTAAAATCAACTAACTAATGTGCCAGTCATAGACACCACAATTATATCAAAACATCAACTATTAAAAGACATCAACATTTATCCATTTCTTGTATAGTAACTTAGTTCAATCATATACCAAAACATACCACTAGTATTCACTTTCATACCATTCTAATTACACCACAAAGAGACCTAATTACAAGCATGATAAAATACCTATTAACATAGTTTATTAAGGTATCAAATTGTACCAAACCAACATACTTAGCCACATATACATGCCCTTACCCTAAGAGACACAAAAACTACCAACTTCGATGGATAGTGTGAGCCAGTTGATAGATTCTTCCAAAATGTCAGCAATAGATCTCTACAAAACAATCCACAAGAACCGGTAATTTACATAACTTAGTAAGATCATAGTAACTAGAGTATAAACAACACACGTAAATGTGTTCAAGGTACTGAAGTACAAAAAGAGGCACGTATGTGCAAATAGGGGTACCGAAGTACAAACGGGGGCACGTATGTGCAAACAGGGGTACCAAAGTACAAACAGGGGCACATATGTGTAAACATTCAACAATCAACTATCGACTTTTGACTAAAAAACCATAATATAAAAGTACAATTAGAAATTCATTTACATATTGAAACACTATGAACTTACCTAATATTCAATTCTGAACAACTCGTAGGGGCTAGTCAGCTATTTTCCCTTTTCCTCGGTTGTTGTCTTTTCGATCCAAAGTTGATCTATATAGTAATTAAATACAATACATTAATTTCCTACATATTCCACATTCCATTTAATGCATATGACCCTTAACTTTTCATTAATTATACATTTTCCCTAAACTTTTATAACTTTTTCAATTTAGTCCTCTAACCCGATATTCATCAAATTTGACCATTTTCTAAGAACCAAATTACAATCAAATTTTCTAGGCTCTTAAATAGTCTCTATTATACATCAAATTCACTACCAAACCTTGAAATTTTGACATTTAAACAATTTAATCCTTAAATCAAAATATAACAAAAATCACTTCACAAAATAACTAAATATCTCAATCAAAGCTTCAAAAACATATTTATCATCAATAACATTCAAGATTCATCAATGGCAACTTCTAAAATTTTTAACATTTTCAAAACTGAAGGTACATGCTAGGTAGACCTAGTTGCAACAATCTCAAAAACATAAAAATTACAATAAACGAAATTAAAACAAGCTTACATGCAAAGAAAATGTGCTAGCTAAACCCAAAGCTCCTCAACAACGGCGTTTTCTCTTAATTTCGGTGAAACAAAGTACTAAGGAAGATGATAGTATTATTTTTAACATTTTTCTTAAGTTACATTTATTAATTTACCATTTTGTCCCTAAATAAAATCTTCATTTAGGCTAATTACTACCCATTACCGTCCATTACATATTTATTGACTGTCTAATTACCATATAAGTCCTTCTGTAATGCCCCGAAAATCCCAAAGCTCTAAATTTCTGTGCACTGAAGTTGGTATGTATGAGTAGCACTTAGAATATTAATTTTAAGGTATTATCGGGATTATTTAAAGTCTTAGAGATAGGGAAGACCATATGGAAAAATTTATTTTCTTGCTTTAGTGGACCCTAGTCTCAGGCATTAGGCCTTTTAAGTAGATTAAGGGGAAAATAGGACACAAGTGGACCTGTGGTCCAGTGGCAAGTGGCATCACTTGGGGAGCTATAAGGTGGCGTGATTGTCAGCTGAGGAGGTCCCAGGTTCGAGGCTTAGGAGTGGTATTTTGTGGAGTGTTTATTTTACAGAGTAGATGGCCAGAGTTGTGTTGGTTTTGAACTCTTGCCATGGAGAGTTTGAAGTGATCTGGTGTGATGGATGTGGAGCGAATTTCGGATAGGATTAAGGTGTTATAAGGGAGAAAAGTTAGGAGATGAGAAGTGGGAGGAATTAGTGCTGAATGGGACTTTGGGGAAAGGTGTATTCGGCTTGTGGCTATAAAAGGAGAAGGCCGAATGCTTTGAAAGGTTCTTTGAGTTCCATAAGTCTTTTTCCTTTCTCCCCTCAATTGGTTTCTCCCATAGCCAAATTCTTCCATTGCTGAAATCTCCTATAGCTGAATCCCTTTTTGCCGAATTCTCTCATAGCCAAATTCTTCTATTGCCGAATTACACCATCATCCTTCCTTGCCGAAATTCCTATTTGTACCGAACCCTTGTTGTTTTCCTCCATTACAAATTGATTGTTATCTACTGTCAGTCAAGGTTAAAAGCCGAATCTCGTTCAGTGGCTATCTAGGCTGAAGGATCTAAGGTTGGATTCAGTAAGTATTTTGTTAACCCCCTTAGTGCGTTTTGTTAAAAGCCGAAGGGCTATCTAACTTCTCATTGTCGTTAATCTTATATTAACAAGGGTAAGGTTTAGGGATCGCAAGCGTGGTAAGGATCGTAGCAAAGTGTAAGTGTACTCAACTCGATTATGGTTTAAGTAAATGGCCGAATGTGGGTATGATCTATAGGGGTGACTTGTGTGGATTATGAGTCACTCAAATTTTGATGGTGTATGTGTGGGTGCAGATCTAGGGATATTCGCGAATAGTAGCTAAGGAAGGGCTACTACAACGTGTGGCACACGGTAAGGTTACGGTGAGGTTTCAGTTTTTGATTAAGTGTGTATTAAGCCAAGATTCATCGTTAAGTGATGACTATTGTAGGTTCGTGATTAAGGGGTTGCAGCACGCGTTGTTACCAGGTGTGTACAAACACTACACACACATGATATCGACAATGCCGGAATGCCGAAAAGACAAAAGTGGCTAAATGGGCCCAATGGGCCCTGAGGCTAAGTTTTGTGAAATTATTGATTTGGTTATATGAATTGATTTGGTCATGCATGTTACATGCTCTGGAATTGATTTGGGCCTAATGGGTTATATGAATGAGATTTGGGCCTAATGGGCCATATGAATGGGATTGGGCTTAGTGGATCGTTTGTATGTATGTAGGCTTATTTGGGCTTTGTATATGGGTTTGATCTTAGTATCTGAAAACTGCTAAAACATACAAAAAACTTAAACACAAAATTGCAACCACGGACAAATCGTAAGGTTGAGGTGTGGTAATAGGTATATGCATGTTTAGGATTGGATCTAGAGAGAGCTTGGTACTTAAGCGGTCTCAAGGACCTGCCTCCTTTTCTCTGGAATCCTACCTGGTGCATAGTGCCTACTCACTTTGACCGATGGGGACTTGTTAACGGGCCCAGGTAGGTACTGAATCCATAAAACTTAAGAATGATTGAAATACCCCTAAGGGCGAAAATGACTAAAATACCCTTAGTCTAAAAAATCACAAAAGTACCCATTATTTGCAAAATTACCAAAAATACCCCCGATTTGGAAATTTACTAGAAAACCCCTATAGGGTAAAATTACAAAAATACCCCTAGGTAGTGAAATGACTAAAATACCTCTAAGTGTTTAATGTGTGAAAATGTGTGTTGCATTCATCAAATGTATGTTGCACTTGTGTGGGTTTTGATGATACGAAGGAAGATTTGTGAGGATCGCATAGTCGCTCGACGACCGTGGATCCACCAGTAGCTTTAAGCCCATTATAGCAGCTTGCTGCAACGTTTGAGTAGCGCTGCAACTGGTGCGACCTTTGGAGTATAGGGATGGGTAGGTTGATATTTATATCCCCACAATTGTGTAAGTCTAACACCCCAAACCCGGCCCAAACACCACGACCGGATCCGACATGTCACTAAGAAGATTTAGTAAAACATGTCGCATTTTTATTTTTTTTCCTTGAAAAATATTTGTGTTTTTTTTTTCAATTTTCTCATTTATACGGAAACCCTTAATAATTTGGATAGTTTGTAGAAGATATAAACTTTATATGATGCCTTTATGAATTAAAAACTGAAATTTAATACATGCCTTAGTTCCAATTTTATCGAATAATTCAAGTGTCTGAAAGTAAAGCCCAAAAATCGAAAATATAAATCTAATGGCCCATGGCCTTATTACAATGAAATAATAAAACAAGTTAACTAAAAGTATTAAGAATAAATAATTTTAACAAAGCCCTTTTACAGAACACTTCCCCTTTCATTAATCACCCAACCCCGTGCATACATAGAAATCGGCATACATATAAAACATATCATCCCAACAGAATCATTCACTTATGAATGACAGAAATCACTAACCTCGCCTTTACCCTCCTCGGGTTTCCAACCGTTATTCCGGGATTTTGGCGTTTAACAGAATATAGCCAAATATATCTACATGTACTAACAGACAATCTAAGTGGTGTGAGAACGTTGCACACCTGATAAATACGTAGGACTACCCTCTACGTTGATTCCCCCGCTAATCGGATCTACTGCCCTTTGTCTACAACTTTGCTCAAAAGCCGGAAGAATGCGAAGATAAAGCTTCCCCTACATTCGGCCAAGGATTATTATTTACCCGAATTTATATGTTTAAAAAACAAATCTCCTTACCTAAATCGATTAGATCCCGGAAGTAAGATGATTCGAGTGCTACCAATTTAGATACCTAGGCGATTGGATCTCCTTCAGTTTCCTTCAAGATTCGGCAATCACAGGAGGTGAGATCTAGGGATTTCGGCTTTTAAGAAAGTCCCGGAAAAGATGAACAAGAGAAATACTGATGCGTTTTCGGCTTTTAGAAGAACAAATAATTGAAAAGATGGGCAAGGAATAGATAGAGAGATTCGGCCAATGAGTATTAAAGAAAAGAGAAGGTGAATGGCAGGGTTTCGGCAATTGGTGAGACCTCAGGGGTTTCAGTTTCTGACAGAAAAGAAAAAGAAGAAGAGATGATTCTTGTTTGCCGAAAGAGAGAAAAACTAAAGGCTGTTCTCAGAGAAAACAAATGAAAAATTCGGCACACCCTTTTGCCTATACCAAACCAATTCTCTCCCCCCCTATGGTTGATTTTCGGCCAACTCTGCACCAAATGATAGCTCCTATCCTTTTCCCTTATCTTAATCTACTAACTCATCCAAAATAGACTTAATTAGCTCCAACTCCTCCCTGCTTTATCAGCATAATATCCACATATTTTAAACATTAAAAATCCCTATTTTCTAGCCCTAATATCGTCCCCCCTAGCTCCCTTTTAAGTGCCGAAATTGGCCCAAAAGCTTGGGCTCCAAGCGGCTCACACATGGGCCTCCTCCCTTGCTACTGACGCCACTTATAGCTCCCCCCTTGCTGCGCCCCTTGCTTTGGGCCACAAGCCCAACTTGATATTTAAACTACAGAGACTATCTTAAAACACTAGAGTGTCTACGTAGAAATTTAGTCAAGGCCTCAGCCCATTCCTGTGCCCAATCTGAACCCTTAACCCTCAAATTAACAAATTAAACTTACAACACACAAAATGCACAGGCCCACTAATTCAGGATGCTACAGTTCTACCCCCTTAAAAAAATTTCGTCCGCGAAATTACCTGATCAGAAGAGATGGGGATACTGCTGCCGCATAACATCCTCTGGCTCCCATGTTGCTTCTTCCGCGCCGTGGTTCTGCCATAAAACCTTGACCAGAGGGACGGACTTCCTTCTCAACACCTTTACGCCTCGATCCAAGATTTGCACTGGCTCCTCCTCAAAGGACAAGTCTGGCCTTACTTCAATCTCTTCCACTGGCACGATGTGCGATGGATTAGAATGATAATGTTTTAGCATCGAGACATGAAACACGTCATGTATCTGTTCCAACTCTAGAGGCAACTCCAGTCGATACGCCACTGGGCCCATACGTTCTAGTACCCGATAAGGTCCAACAAATCGAGGACTCAGTTTGCCCTTCCGACCAAACCTCATCACCTTTTCCCACGGTGAGACTTTCAGAAAAACTTGGTCACCCACCGCAAATTCCAACTCCTTACGCTTTAGATCCGCATAAGATTTCTGCCGATCAGACGCTTCCTTCAACCAAGCCCGAATCAACTTAACTTTCTCTTCCATTTCCGTAACCAGTTCTGGACCCAGCACCTGACGCTGACCCAATTCTGTCCAACAAGTAGGAGTACGACATCTCCGTCCGTATAACGCTTCATAAGGCGCCATCTGAATACTAGATTGATACCTGTTATTGTACGCGAATTCTGCCAAGGGTAAATACTCCTCCCAACTACCCCTGAAATCAATGATGCAACCTCTTAACATATCCTCCAGGATATGGTTTACCCTCTCAGACTGTCCATCAGTCTGCGGATGAAAAGCGGTACTAAAGTCTAACCTTGTTCCCATTGCCTGATGCAGAGCCTTCCAATATCGTGACGTGAATCTAGGGTCTCTATCTGATATGATTGACACAGGTACACCATGCAGTCTCACAACCTCAGCCACGTACAGCTTAGCCAACCTTTGTAGAGAATTGTCACCATGAACCGGTATGAAGTGAGCAGACTTCGTTAGTCGATCAACATTCACCCAAATCGAATCCTTCTTAGTGGGTGTAAGAGGTAACCCACTAACAAAATCCATCGTGATTCTTTCCCATTTCCACTGCGGAATCTTCACCGGCTACAACAACCTCGAAGGCAGCTGGTGTTCCGCCTTCACCTGTTGACACGTCAAACATTTACCCACGAATTCTGTTACTTCTCGCTTCAGACCTGGCCACCAGAATTGCTCTCGCAAATCCCGATACATCTTAACTCCTTCAGGATGCATAGCGTATGGGCTACTATGTGCCTCCCGCAGAATCATCTCCCTTAACTCAACATCCTTTGGCATACAAATTCTCTTACGGAAACACAGAACCCCATCACCATTCAAACTATAGTCCTCTCCTTCACCACTTTGCACTTGCCAGAGTCGAGCACTCAAAACATCGTCTAAAAGTTGCTTTTCTTTAATCTGACTAGTCCACACTGGTCTCACTTGGAGTTCAGCTACCAAACTGCCATCCTCATACAGACTGAGATGAGCGAACATCGCCTTTAAATCTGCTATCGCCTTCCGACTTAACGCATCCGCCACCACGTTAGCTTTCCCCGGATGATACTCGATCGAGCAGTCATAGTCCTTCAAAAGTTCAATCCACCTATGTTATCTTAGATTCAACTCTTTCTGAGTAAGGAGATACTTCAGACTTTTATGGTCGGTGTAAATAACAGACTTCTCCCCGTACAAATAGTGTCTCCATATCTTTAGAGCGAACACTACTGCAGCCAATTTAGATCATGTGTAGGGTAGTTCAATTCATGCGGTCTTAACTGTCGAGATGCATATGCAACAACCTTCCCATCTTGCATCAACACACATCCTAAACCCGTGTGTGACGCATCACAGTAGACGGTAAATTCTTTCCCCGCCTCTGGCTGAATTAACACCGGTGCTTCTGTCAAAATCTTCTTCAGCTTCTCAAAGCTCTCCTGCTGTTTGTCAGTCCAAACAAACGGTACTTCTTTCCTCAACAACTTAGTTAGAGGTGCCGCAATTAATGAGAACCCCTCAACAAACCTTCTGTAGTACCCGACCAATCCCAAGAAGCTTCAAATCTCTGCCACCAACTTTAGCGGTTTCCAATCCAATACAGCTTCTATCTTCCTAGGGTCAACCCTAATTCCCTCTGTAGAAAGCACATGTCCTAAGAAAGTTACTTCCCTTAGCCAGAACTCACACTTACTGAACTTAGCGAATAGCTGCTTCTCCCTCAGCACCTGCAACACCACATGAAGATGTGCATCATGCTCCTCCTCGGACTTGGAATAAACCAGGATATCATCAATGAACACCACAACAAACTGATCAATGTATGATTGGAACACCCGATTCATCATATCCATAAATGCTGCTGGCGCATTCGTTAACCCGAACGGCATCACCAAAAACTCATAATGACCGTAGCGAGTTCTAAACGCCATCTTATGAATGTCTCCTTCCTTTACCTTTAATTGATGATAACCCGACCTTAAATCTATCTTAGAGAAAATCGAAGCTCCTTTGAGCTGATCGAACAGATCGTCGATTATCGGCAGCGGATACTTGTTCTTAATCGTTATCTTATTCAGTTGACGGTAGTCCATACACATACGCATGGATCTGTCCTTCTTCTTCACAAATAGGACCGGCACTCCCCACGGAGACACACTCGGTTGAATAAACCCTCGATCCAATAGTTCCTGGATCTGAGCTTTGAGCTCCACCAGCTCCTTCGGTGCCATTCAGTAAGGAGCAATGGACACCGGAGCCGTACTCGGAAGTAGCTCTATTCCAAACTCCACTTCGCAATCCGGAGGTAATCCTGGCAGCTCCTCAGGGAAAACATCCGCAAAATCCTTTACTATTCTTACCCCATCGACAGTCACCTCCTTAGCGTCCAAAGCACTAATAAAAGCTAGAAATGCATTGCATCGTTTCCGAATCACCTTAACAGCCTTCAATGCAGATACCACGTTGGACAAATAATTCCTTCCTTCTCCCAACACAACCACCTCCTCGCCTTCCGGGGTACTCAACACCATGCGCTTAGTCTCACAATCCAACTTAGCACGATGTTTAGTCAACCAATCCATTCCTAAGATAAGATCAAACTCTCCAAACGGTAATTCCATTAAGTCTGCCGGGAACACTACCCCTTGAGTCTCTAAAGGTACGTTCTTAAACAGTTTGTCCACTACCCTAGATTGTCCTAAAGGACTAATCACAGTCATCTTCCTAGTAGTTGATTCAGAGTCTATACTTAGGGTCTCAGATACCGAACATGCAACATAGGAGTGGGTTGACCCAATATCAATCAAGGTAAGAAAAGGGTTATCAGCAATAAGAAACGTATCGGTTATGACGTCTGGTGCGTCACCATCCTCCCGTCGTCGAGCTGCATAAACTAGACCCGGCTACCTCGCGTCTACATTACCTGCATCCCTACCAGGTGCTCCACGACCCCGACCAGACCCATTTCCTCCTCTGACTGGGCCACGACCCCTCGGTAATGGCTGACCACCCCTCCTAACCTGATCAGCACCTCGTTCAGCTGGCTGTACCTGATCCACCTGTGGACAGTCTTTCACCATATGGTCCATAGACCCACATCTGAAGCATCCACCGGTTCTCCTTCTGCACTCCCCATAATGTACCTTCCAACACGAAAGACATGATCGATTTTACCCCGTCAGAGCATGAGCTGGCCCATCAGACCTAGGCCTTTTCTGAAAATTTCTAGATGATCCCGACGGCCCAAAATTCCTCTTATTCCTATTCCTATCCTTATCCTTATTCTGTTTCTCAGTCTACTTAACCTCCTCAGATATCTTAGCTTGCTCAACCAAAACTACAAAGTCCCTTTCCCGCTGCGGTGCTACTAATACCCTCAGCTCATCCCTTAGTCCATCCTCGAACCGTACGCAACGCTCATAGTTAGTCGCCACAATCCCTCGAGCGTAACAGCTCAACCGCAGAAACTCCGCCTCGTATTCTGATATAGACTTACTTCCCTGTACCAAGTTCAGGAATGCCTTTCTCTGCACATCCACATAGCTGGCCCCAACGTACTTTCCCTGAAATGACTCCTTAAAGAAATCCCAGTCAATCCGGTCTGCAGAGGTACCCTCCTTCACAGTGAGCCACCACTGATAAGCCTCATCTCAAAGAAGAGACACGACCTCCTTCAACTTCTCCTCTACAGTGAAGTCAAGGTCATCCATTATACGCTCACTTGCCTCTAACCAATACTCAGTTGTATTAGGGGCTACGCCAAAAACACCCCTAAACATCTCCGCTCCGTTGGCTCGGAGTCGTTCCGACACAGATTTAGGAGGTCCTGAACCCGTGCCTGCCCCAGCAACTCTTTCGAGGACCCGCAACATCGCCTGAGATACCGCATCATCTCCGGGCGCCTGGTCCCGAAATTCTCCATCCACAGATGGCAGATCCGGCATCTCATTTCCTGACTCATGGCCAGACCCTACCGGCTCTGATACAGTCATCCTATCCCTACCACGACCACGTGGCGGACGTCCTCGACCCCTTGTACTCATTCTTCCGATTGGCATTTCTCTGATTAGAAATTTTATGAATTATTAACTCTTCCCACTGATTTTCCACGAACCATCTTATGAAAAGTAGTTTTAAGAGTGATTGTTTCGAATTCGAACCTACCTACAGTATCAGTCTCAAGTTTACCTCCTAATTCTAGAACCCATAAATTCGTAATGACCATAGCGAGTCCTAAAAGCCGTCTTATGAATATTCGCCTCCTTGACCTTAAGCTGATGGTACCCTGACCTCAGATCTATCTTCGAAAAGACTGAGGCCCCCTTCAACTGATCAAACAAATCGTCGATCCTCGGCAACGGGTATTTATTCTTGATGGTTAACTTATTCAACTGGCGATAATCAATGCACATACGCATTGATCCATCCTTCTTCTTAACGAATAACACCGGCGCTCCTCAAGGCGACACACTTGGTCGAATAAACCCTCTATCCAGCAACTCCTGAATCTGCGCTTTCAATCCCACCAACTCATTCGGCACCATTCTATATGGAACAATAGATACTGGTGCTGTTCCTGGAAGAAGATCGATACCAAACTCCACTTCACGATCCGGGGGTAATCCCGGAAGCTCTTCTGGGAGAACATCAGGAAATTCCTTCACCGTCCTGACGTCCCCAACAGTTAATTCCTTGGCTTCCAGAGCCTGAACAACCATCAGAATCGCCTCGCACCCTTTCCTTACCATCCTCTCTGCTCTTAAAGCAGACACCACATTTGACAAACCATCCCCCTTTTTCCTATCACCAGCACTTCGTCACCCTCAGGGGTTTTTAACACCATACGCTTGGCTGCACAATCCAAGTTCGCTTGATACCTCACTAGCCAATCCATGCCTAAAATTAAATCGAATTCCCCGAACGGTAATTCCATCAGATCCGCTAGGAAAGTTATTCCCTGAACTTCTAAAGGTACCTCCAGATAGAGTTTATCCACTACTACAGATTGTCCTAACGGGCTAATTACAGTCATTGCCCTAGGGGTAATCTCAGATTCTAACCTTAAAGTTCCAGATACACAACTAGCTACATACGAATGTGTCGACCCAATGTCAATCAAGGCAGTGTAAGGCAAGCCAAAAATTAAAAACGTACCGGTCAAGACATCCTGTGCGTCAGCCCCCTCTCGACGTCTGGCAGCATAAACTAACTCCGGCTGCTTCGCCTCAGTGTTTCCTAACCCCCTGCCTGGAGCTCCACGACCCCGACCAAAACCATTACCACCTTTAGCTGGACCACGACCTCTCTGTGGCTGCTGACCTCCTCTGCCCTGCTGAGCATTCTCCTGACCTGTGAGCCCCTCCCTGCCCCGTTGCTGCGAACAGCTTCTAACTTGGTGGTCCGTAGATCCACACCTAAAGCACTTCCCACTGCCCGCCCAGCACTCACCAACATAGAATTTACCACATTGAGCACACTTTTGTGTCTGGTTCGCAGCAGCAGGTCTCTCCTCCCGTTTCGGGCCATCTGACCCAAGTCTCTTCTGATTATGCCCGGCTGACCCTGACGGTCCAACATTCGTTTTATTCCCACTCCTATCTCTATCAAGATTCAGTTTCTCGGTCCGCTTTACCTCGTCGACTATCTTATCTTTTTCCACTAGGACAGCAAATTCCCTCTCCCGCTGTGGGGCTATCAAAACACGCAAATCATCCCTCAGACCATCTTCGAACCGGACGCAACGTTCATGTTCTGTGGCCATAATCCCTCGGGCATATCAGTTAAGGCATAAGAATTCAGCTTCATTCGCAGCCACTGACCTACTCCCTTGAACCAGATTCAGAAATGCTCTGCGCTGCGCATCCACATAACTCGATCCAATGTACTTACACTGAAATGTCATTTTGAAGAGATCCCAGGTGATACGATCAGCCACTGTACCATCCTTAACCGTAAGCCACCATTGATATGCTTCATCCCGTAGGAGAGATACAACCCCTTTCAACTTCTCCTCCTCCGTGAAATCCAAATCATCCATTATGCGTTCCACCGCCTCCAACCAATACTCAGCTGAACTCGAGGCTATACCAGAAATTCCCCTAAACACTTCTGCCCCATTGGCTCTAAGTCGCTCCGGCACAGATTTCCGGGCTCCTGTGCCCATGCCTGCCCCAGCAACTCTCTCTAAAATCCTTAACATTGCCTGAGACACCGCATCATCTCCGGCCGTCTGATCCTGAAATTCGGCCTCCGCACCTGGTGGAACTGGCATCTCATTTCCTGACCCATGGCCAGATCCTACTGGTTCTGACACGGCCATTCTACCCCTACCACGGCCACGCGCAGGACGTCCACGACCCCTTGTACTCATTCTACCGATTTGTGTTTATCTGATTAGAAATTTTATGAATTATTAATATCTTCCACCAATTTGCCACGAACAATCTTATGGAAAGTAGTTTTTAATAGTAGTTCTTTCGAATTCGAACCTATCTACAGTTTTAGTCTCAAGTTTATCTCCTAATTCTAGAAACCACATACATTCAACCATCACACATCAACATACATATAACATCCATGAACTCACATTCATCACATAAGGGTATTCTCGTCATTTCACTACCCAGGGGTTTTTCCGTAGTTTTGCCCTACAGGGTATTTTCCAAAATAAAGTATCTTGGTGATTTTTTTCGAATTAGAGGTACTTTGGTATATATTTTTTTTAAAGCAAGGGTATTTTGGAAAAAAAGTTTTTTTCTTTTTTTACGAGGGTATTTTGGTAATTTCCTCAAAATAGGGCATCTTGGTTTTTTTTCGAAATAGAGATATTTTGTTTTTTTTTTCAAAACAAGGGTACTTTGGAAAATTTAATTTTGCAAACCGAGTTACTTTTGTAAATCTAGGGGTTTTCGGGTAAATTTTGCAAAACATAGGTATTTTGGTGATTTTGCCAACCGGAGTGTTTCGGTAATTTCACAAATTTTGGTAGTTTTACAATTCTGGGGTATTCTGGAAATTTTCACAAATCAAGTGTATTTTGGAAATTTTACAAAACTTGGGGGTATTTTGGTTGCGAAATAGGGTGGCTGGTCCCTTTCGGGTTTTAATTATAGATTTTGGCCCGTCAACAAATCCTCGTGGCTAAGGTGAACAGTCACTACGCACCAAGTAGGATTCCAGCGAAGAGGAGGTGAGTCACTAGAACTGCTTAAGTACCAAGCTCTCCCTGAATCCAATCCTAAACATGCGTATGCCTGTTGCCACACCCTAACCCAGCGATTTGTTCACGGGTTTGTTTGGCTAGATTAAGTCTTATGAATTTAAAGAGATGTTTAAGCTAAGCCTAAAGTCCATCAATGCCTAACATACTAGTCTATGTCCATCAAGCCCAATCATGCATATCATATCAAGAGTTAGAATACTTACCTGCGTGGATCGGGTGCCGGTAGACTTGAAGGCCATATCTTCTTCCAGAATTTTTTTTCCAAATCCACATCAACTTTACAAAACATTACTAGGCCCATTTCACAGCTCGAGTTTTGAACTGGGCTCTGATACCAAAATGTAACACCCTTAACCCGGCCCATACGTTTCGATCAGATCTGGTATGCTACGGGTTGTACATTGAAAGCTTTTGCTTCGTTGGTTTTGGAAATCGGAACTTGAGTAGATATTAATTAAATAAATAAGCGACATTAGGGGGAAAAAGAACCGTGTATCTACTAATTTTTTTTTTAAACATGTTCAAGAAAATTTCCATTTTATTGTTCCATGCGATTAAACCTTTGGCATAATTCCATAAGTTGCAAGTATTAAAACTATGTAGTGAAATATAAACTGTGGGGCCTTATTGCATAAATTTTCCCAAAATTAAAATAAAATAAAAGAGAACATTGAATTTAAAGTGGAGATATATTTCTTTAAATAAAAGTCCTTATGGCCCCACGAGTCTGTCTCGGCTCCCATGTCCACGATCTACTGCTCATCTGAAAGAGTAGGAAAAGTAAAAGGGTGAGTCACCAAGACTCAGTGTATAAATCCCGAAACACACAACGACTTGAGACCCACAAACACATTATGGGCCTCGGCCCATTCATAATGGCAACAAACATAAATATATGCTAAATGATAAATGGTAAATGGTAAATGGCCCAACCCATCCTAAAAGTCCATCCTCTACACACCAACTCGTACCAACCATCACACCGCGGGGATTTCTACAATCGACCCACCAACCGCTACACACCATATCGACAGTCGTACTGCCTATTCCTATTAATCAGGAATCATTTAAACGTGGCTTGGCCACCGATCACTGTGTGACCTAACATTTATATTCGTGGTTTAACCACCGATCACCAAGTGACCTTTCATGCTCTTCCCCTTCATTATCATAATCCCACCCCATGCATACACACATGAAAAATGGAAAACCACATACCATCTTTAAGAAAACAGGCTTCCATATATATATATCGATACACATAGAGAGATTTCTATGGTTACGTACCTGACATCCTTTACCTAACCCTTTTTGGGTTTTATTCGACTGTCTACACAGCCTCTTTCCGGCTTTTTAGCCCATAATACATATAAATTACAGTTAACTAGTGTGTTAGAGATCTACACACCTGATTACCGTTAGAACGAGACTCTCTAAGTCAACGCTATTTGTAGCCAACACAACCGCTAACTGCCTCAGATGTTGCTCAGAAGCCGGTCCACAACCCGATGGCCGATCCCGTACTGCTGACACTGCTCGCTTCTTAAACTTAGGAATCGGGTTTTCAGATCTAGTCCCCTCCTTTGCCTGATCGACATTTGATTCCATCAAAAAGGCCTTATTAATCATAACATATGGTTAAGATTGTGATTTCGACATCGAATCTAAGGAGAATCCAAAGAGAATCCCTTACCTTGAAATTCCCAAAAAGTGATATGAGATTCAGGGACTAGTGTTTCCGGCTTTTAGATCTAAGAGATCTACTTCAATTTCCGCCGTCACCCAAAATAAGAACATGGAAAGAGTGGAAACGTTAGACCGAACCTTAATAGCCACCTGGGCTTGATTCTCAAAAACTGTAAGAGAAAGGAATAGATCTGAGGAAATCGATTCTTACCTTCACAGGGAAATCGGCAACTCCAAGAAGATCCCGGTTTTATGGAGAAATTGGCATAAGAGGAAAAGAATGAAAAAAGAAAGTGAAGTGAGAGGTTTCGGCTTTTGAAGAAATCAAAAGAAAAAAATTACAGAGAATGACTGAGAGTTTCGGCATAGAGAATGAAGAAAAAAATAGGGTTCAAATGCCAGAATTGAAGAGATACCCCCTATTTATAGAGAATTTCGGCACTTACCTATCAAAAACCGAAAGTGCCCTTCCTGATAACTAACAATTAAACAAATAGTGGGGGAAATTTCAGCACACCTTTGCCATAAAGAAACCGATTTCTTCCCCCCTTTAGGAGATGGAGTTTCGGCCAACTTTGCACTCATCAGATAGCTCCTATCTTTTCTCCTTTATCTTAATCTATCCATACCTTTAGGAGAAACCTAGATAGCACCACCTCTTCCTTCTTTTATCAGCTCATTATCCCCATTATCCATGTCATTTAATCTACCTATTTTCTAGCCCTATTGCCGCCTCAACTAGCTTCCCTTTAATTGCCGAAAATGGCCCAAATACATGGGCTCCATGCGACCGAAACTTGGGCCCTCTCCATCTACTAGTGACGTCACCCTCTAGCTCTTTTGCAGCGCCACCTAACATTGGGCCACAAGTCCACTTTGGTATTTTAAACACAGATACCACCTTTTAAACCCTATAGTGCCCAAACAGAAAATTTAACCAAGGCCTTCGCCCAAACCTGAGCCCAATTTGGACCCCTAATACCCAAATTTACACATTAAACGCATAGGCCCAATAATCAGGATGTTACAACTAGAGTGTAGAAATACGATCGAGCTAATCCGTGATTTTCGCCTTTCCTCGATTTAGATCCAGTTGAGATTTATCTTGATCTAAATAAATAATTATATTCAATTAAGTATTTCAATCAATCTCAACATTCTTTAATCCATAATTCATATTTATGCATAATTATAATTTTACCCCAAATATTTTAACTTTTCACAATTTAGTCATTAAGCTCAAAATTTTAAAATTCAAACATTTTAATCCCTATTTCATGCTAACCAAATTCATTAGAGACCCATATCAACCCATGTAAACCATTATTTCACAAATTTACCATGAATTTTATTACTTTTACAAATAAGTCCCTAAATGACATTTTCAAAATCACTTTACAAAACTTGTTTATTTACCCACAAGGACTCATAATCTACCATCAAACATCAAGAATCTTGTGATAAAATTCATGGACAAACCCTATATCTTTAACAATTTTACAAATTGGTCCACGGGCTAGCTAGATTAAGCTACAAGGATCCCAACCGAATGCTCCCTCTTTTCAAATTGCCAAAATTTTTTTAGGTTAACGAAATGAAGAAGATGGACATTTTGTTTTAATTAATTTAACCTTTATTTACCCATTTACCTTTTTACCCTTTAAAAACATTCAAAATTAAAACCTTGCCATGAATATCCGCTAACTACATAAATGGTTTAATTACCATATAAGTCCTCTTACTTTAAAGTTCCATATCCATTAAAACCCCTTAACTAATAGAACTCTACTTTTACACTTTTTATGATTTAGTCCTTTTTACTTAATTAAGCATGCAAACGTCAAAATTTCTTAATGAAATTTTAATACAACATTACTATCCTCTCATAAACATTAAAATAATAATTTATTCATTGGGCTTGTGGGCCCAAAAACACTATTCTGATTTCACTGAAAATGGGCTATTACATTTTGAATCTTTTCAATTTAGTCCTTTTTTTTCTTTAATTAGCTAACTAAACATTAAAATTTATTAACCAAACTTTAATACGATCTTAATAACTCTGTAAATATTCTATAAATAATATTTATGAGTCAACATGATAAAAATTTAGGGTCCCAAAACCACTATTTTGTCACCACTGAAAAATGGGTCATTACAAAAAAATTATACTTAGAAAGAAGGTATCGATTAAAAGAAACCTTCTCTTTAGTTCTCATGCTCAAGTTAATCCACATATTACTATCCATTCTAGTTGCTCTCAACTATGATATCAGGCAAATGGGTGTCAAGACAGCGTTTCCAAATAGTTACCTTGAAGAATGCATCTATATGATTCAATCCACCAGACATATTGCTAAAGGAAACGAGTATAAAGTTTGCAAACTGCTTTGATCCATATATGGACTTAAGAAGCATCCCGCTCATGGAATCAAAGTTTTGATAAAGCTATCAAGACTTTCGGATTTGATCAAAATGTAGATGAATCTTGTGTTTACAAACATTTAGGGGATGGAAAGGTGGTCTTTCTCATTCTATATGTCGATGACCTTTTACTCATTGGGAATGATGCAGTGACATTGTCATCAATAAAATTATGGTTAGCCCAATAGTTTACCATGGAGGACTTGACAGAAGCTAATTTTGTTTTAGGTATTCAAATCCTAAAGGATCAAAAGAACAAAGTGATAGTACTATCTTTGGCTTCATACATAGACAAGGTATTGGAGTGTTATGCAATGATTAATTCAAAGAAGGGGAATCAACCCTTTCTATTGAGATTTCATCTCTCTTTAGAAGATTGTCCAAATATAGCAAAAGAAAGAGAAAAGATGTGAAATGTTCCTTATGCTTCCCTTGTAGAAAGTCTCATATATGTTATGTTGTGCACACGCCCAAATATTTGTTTTGCAATGGGGTTGGTGAGTTGATATCAGGCAAATCCAGGACCAAGACATTGGCAAGCAATTACACATATACTCAAGTTTTTAAAGAGAACGAGGGGTTATATGCTTGTGTACTTCGGATGAGATCTCACTCCTATCGGATATATTGATTCTAACTCATCTACTTCACTAGGGTAAGTGGGAGAATATTGGATCTGGTGCCCTAAGTGTAGTATTTTCGCCTAAGTACATTTGTAATTTTTTGAACAGATTGTTTAATAAAATTATTCATGAATTACATTAATAATTTGTATATTGTCCTCACATGGTTTTTTCATGCAAAACAAAATGAAAGCAAATGTTACTCATTGGTTGTCTACAATTTAAACTAATACTAAGCGGTATCATGTGGTCGAATCATAATACGGAAAGACAACTTGTTTTAGTAGATGAATCTAAACATATCCTTAGTCTAATCGAAAATGAGAAAACCAATTGAAAGAATAATATTTCGTCTCTTAAGTCCAATTAGGTAGATGTTTAGTCTTGGGCATTAGAACGAATGACTCCCAGAAGACAGTGCCATAGAAGTGACTGACTGGATTAACAATACATCAGACTAGACCAAACAGAATAGATCCTGGTTCTACTTATGGACTTATTCACTTGTGACGTTCATAGTGTGACATATTTAAATCCTGAGTGGATGGCGAACTATGTATGTGTGACTCATACACTATGATGTAAGTAAAAGCTTAACACAATGTTTGGTTGGAGGGAATGGCTATTCCATTCCCTCCTTATTCAGTGGCCTATACCTATTCCATAGTTTGGTTGGTTGTAATGGGCTATTACAGCCCTATTCCATACAGTCATTCAGAATAGCTATTCAAGCTAAAATCGTCGTATACCATTCATCACTTTAACCACTGAATAGCCATTTGGTACGTGAGTTTCAACTTTACCCTTCTCCCCTTTTTTATTCTCTCGTCTGAATCCCTTTTTCATTCTCTTCCATTTTTTTTCTAAAGCATCTTTTTTTTATTTCATTCTTCTTCCCCTCTTTTCCAGTCTCTAAAGCATTTTCCCTTTTTCATTTTTCTTCCCATGTCCTTCCTACCTTCTCCCTCTTCTTCCCATTTTCTTTCAACTACCCACGTTTTCAAGCTTCCAACCTTCCCAGAATCTCCAAGGATGAAACCGAGGAGAAGACACTACAATACCCTTTTCAAGGTATAAAGCTCGGTATTAACTTCATCGTTTTATTTCATCTGATATGGGTTACTTTTATTCCACTCGTTCATGCTCAAAATTTGGTCCTTTTTTAGAAAATTAGTCGATGCTTTTGATTAGTTTGATAGTGGGTACCATACCATGTTTCTTTTATATGAAACACTGCTTTGCAGTAATATGATGCCCATTAGATTTTGTGAGTTGTGCACCAAACCAAATCTGATGAAGGGGTATTAAGAGAGCAGCAGCAGTAATATTGTATCCATTCATAACTTTCAATATTCTGATTCACCACCATTTGGGGTGATAAAATTGGTTTAAAATGGAAATGCAGTAGAATTATCAGAAGTCCTGGTAGAGTTACCTTCGGAATGGTTCTGAATGCCTGAGGATGGGATCTGCCTCTTCATTTGTGGTAGCTGCTGCAAAAATAGCAAAAGTATATTCCATTGTCAGTCCTATGAAGGAGTATGAAAGTAACTCTTAAATCAACATTGAATCAGAGGATCCTATATACTTAATGGTAGAGCTAATTATTCCAGCCAACAAAGTAAACCATTAGAGAAAATATTTTCTTTTGTAAAAAGATCTGAACAGAGGGAATTTTAGTATGCACCTATTTAGAGATGGCTTTTGTATGCCTTTCTAGACGACATTAATGTAGCTTATCTGTTTGTTTTCTGTTTCTTTTGTGTCTTTGCTTGTAACACCTATAGGCTTTGCTTCGGGAACATTTATATTCATATTAAGTCGTATTTTAAGGTCCATAAATGTACCCAATGCACTTAGTCCTACCTTCGTGTTGAAATTTGTTTGTTCTTCATTTATTATGGTTGTTTTTTATCTGCAACAGCTACATGATCATCTTAGTCCTGTTAATGTGATATATACTACAGTCAGCTTGATCAAACTTCTTGTATTTCTAAAGAAACAGTGCTGATGTGATAAGCCAATTTAGTTGGATTTCTATGACATCTTACAGCTAAGTTTTTTGTTTGTTTGTTTATATATCACTAAAAGTAGTAACTTGTATAAGTTTTAAGAACTATACTTAAGTGAATTATGGAATACTGCCTTTTAAATTACGTTCAAAACCAGTAGTGATTTGCATTCTATTTCCTGTTACCTGTATTGGATCAATCTGCATTCCAAGTAATACTTGGCATGATACAATGCATTTTTGTTCTGTAATTTGGCTTCTAAAATTTTGAACTTCTTTGTACTCGTGTGTGTGTGTGTATGTGTTTTGACTTAATGCATGAGATGATAGATATGTATCTCACTTCATCTTTTTTGAAGATTGAGATGATATATTTGAATGTGTGAGGGGTTTGACATCTTTTATTCTTGGATGCAATTGAAGAAACAAAATGATTTCAATAGTGGAATTTTTATGTAATTATTTCACATGACAACTGCATGCATTAAATCGAGCGGGTGGTAAATCTGAGAACAAAGGTGCAGAGTGTGCTTTGACAGCGGTAAGTTTAATTGTTTGTAATTCCATTTTAGTTATTAAGAGTTGAATAGAGGTATGTAGGTATGTAAATAGAGAAAAGAATTACCTTTCCCTAGCTCACTGTCGCTAATGAGTGAGCCTATTGGTCCTTGTTGCAAATTTTTCCATCACAAGGGTAGGGTTGGGACCATTTAACCTGAACACTATACACTCCCATTTCTTAGCAATATTCTCAATCACCTTTGGGTTTTTGTAATTTTAGGTTATTTCTATGGTTTGATGCGTGGCATAGAACCTTTGCTAACTTGATTGATTATGTTAATAATGACAATAATTATAACTGCAAAGTGTATTTACTCCCTTGTTAACTTGCAAGTAAGTTGTGCATGCCTTTTCAGTTATGAATTCATCTACATTTACTTATACAATGAATTCTTGATTTAAAGAGTTTTTACTTGTGAGATATCTTGTTTTAGTATTCCTAATATGTTTACATAATTTTGGTTGCATGTTAAACATATTTAGAAACAAATAGAGGCATGATATTATGACTTGAAAAAACTTTTGCATTTTTAGGTTCATGCTCAAGACCTCAAGAATATGACTTGAGATATTAAGAATATTTTGTGAATATTCATGCATTTTCAGATGCATATCTTGATACATTAGGCATATTGTCTGAAGAAAATGGAGCACATAAAACATTGAAGTTAAATGTTCAAATATTGAGTGTAATGTGCTGAGACATGGTCCGTTGTTTTGAGACATAGATATCAAAATTTTGAGACACAAACCTTATATTTTGGTTGTTTGATTCAAGAATTGTAACTTGATATTTTGCTTGATCGTCTTTAATATCGGTTTATTGTAAATGGGACAATTTAAATTTATTTAATACTTGCAATGACTTTTAAGTGAAATGTCTTATTCATTTCAATTTTTTTAAATCATTAGGTTGTAATTGTTTTTGAATTATTCCAAAAACGAATATGATATCTTATATTCAATTGTGTTCCAAAGCCAGGATGTCGAATACGCAGCAAAGGAGTAGTTAGGTCGCGTGGTTGTGATGGTGTTTACACCAGAATTGGTTTCCTAATGGTTCAAAATGGTGCTAGTTATTATCTTGAACATTGGATATAACATATACTCATTGTTGTAAGCCTAATATAAAGCCTCATTAAAGGATTTTTGGTTTAAATAGTCTCTGTAAATGGGAAACATCTAGCTTCGTATTTGTAACACCCCAAACTCGGCCCATGCGTTTCGACCAGATCTGGCATGTCACGGCTTGTACATTGAAAACTTTTGCTTTGTTGGTTTTGGAAGTCATAAGTTAATTAGACATAATTTAAATAAATAAATGACATTTTTAAAAATAACTCTTTTGTATTATTATCATTAAGTATAAACAAACTTTGACATAAATTCCTAAATTTCAGAACATTGAAATCTGCTTAGTTGAATAAAAACTAGGGGCCTTATTACATAAATATTCCCAAAATGAAATAAGATAAACTTAAAGAAATCCCGAAAATAACTTGTAGAAATAAAAACTTGATGGCCCCTCGAGTCCGTCTCGGCTCCCTTGTCCACGACCTACTGCTCATCTGGAAGAGTAGAGAAAAAGGAAAGCGTGAGTCACAAAGACTCAGTGTATAAATCTCAAAGCACACAACGACCTGAGCCCACAAACACATTATGGACCCTGGCCCATACATAAAGGCGTCAATCATAATCACATGATAAATAATAAATAATGAATAATAACCCAACCCATCCTAGGTTTCCATCCTCTACACACCAACCCGTACCAACCATCACACCTTAGGGATTTCTACAATCAACCCTCCATCCGCTACACACCATAACGATAGCCGTACTGCCTATTCCTGTTAATCAGGAATCATTAAACGTGGCATAGCCACCGATCAATATGTGATTTAACATTTACTTTTGTGGGATTTCTACCACCGATCACTAAGTGACCTATCATGAACTTCCCCTTCAATATCATAACTTTCCCCCCATGCATACACATATAAAGAAGACATCATGCAGTCTTACATATATTTCGATACACATAGAGATTTCTATGTTTACGTACCTGGCATCCATGCCTAACCCATTTAGGGTTCCATTCGACTGTCTATATAGCCTCTTTCCGGCTTTTTAGCCCATAACATATATATAGACATACATACAGGATTAATAGTGTGTTAGAGATCTACACACTTGATTACCGATAAAACGATGCTTTCTATGTCGACGCTATCCTTAGTCGACACAACTGCTATCTGCCTAAGGTGTTGTTCAGAAGCCGGCCCACAACCAAGTGGCCAATCTCGAACGGCAGATACTGCTCGTTTCTTAAACTTAGGGATTCTCTCCTTTGCCTGATCCATATTTAATTCCATCACAAGTCCTTGTCAGAACTACTATCACAATTTATGATCGTTAATCCTCATCATAAAGTTAGGATCTTGCATATAATGAACGAATCTAGTAAAAATCTAGGGAAAATCTTCTTACCTTAAAATCCTAAAATTGGAGACTAACGTTTTTCCCAGAATGCCGCCCAACATAGAATCATTACACTATTAGATTTTCGGCTTTTGCCTTTCAAAAACCGGAATAGAATATGAGAAACTAGCAGAAGTCGACACTTGCCTTAACACAGGGATTTCGGCTAGCACTAGAGAGGAGATTCGGCAATGCCAGAGAAAAGATTTAAATGCCGAAATAGATAGAACTAATTCTCAAATAGGATGAATAAAGAAAAACTATGGAGATTTCGGCCTTTTAGAGAAATCGGCTCAAGGGGAAAAAGAATGGAGAAGAGGTCTTGGCTTTTGAAGAAATTGAAGAAAAGAAAATTGGATAGGGAGAGGCTAAGGAATTCGGCACAAAGAAAGAAGAGAGAATTAGGGTTTTAATTGCCAGAATCAAGGAGCTATCCCCCCTATTTATAGAAATTTTGGCACCTCTTGTATAAAACCGAAAACGCCCTTCCTAATTAATTAAAATTCAAGCTAAATGAAAGGGAAAATTCGGTACCCTTTTGCCATGCAATAGCCGTTTTCTTTACTCCTCTAAGTGGTGGATTTTCGGCCATCACCTTCCTTGTAGATAGGCTCCTATCTTTTCTCCTTTTTATCTTCTAAATTATCAATTATAAAATCCATATAAATCCTCCTATTTTTGAGCCTTGTAGCCGTCCACCTCATTAAACCCTAATGCCAAAATTTAACTCACTTACATTAAAAGATTTAGGCTACATGAAACTTAAATTTTGGGCCCTTAACTCCTTGTGTGTGGCGTCACTCCTTGCTCCATTTTAAGTGCCGAAAATGGCCCAAAAACATGGGCTCCTTGCGACCAAAACTTAGGCCTCTTTCATTGTTAATGGCGCCACATTCTAATTCCCTTACAGTGCCACCTATTGTTGAGCCACAAGCCCATGTTGGTATTTTAAACATAACTACCACCTTTTAACTCTATAATGCCCAATCTAATAATTTAACCAAGGCCTTTGCCTAATCCTGAGCCCAATTTGGACCCCTATCACTTAATTTAACATATTAAATCTATCCCTACACTAAATGCATAGGCCCATAAATTTAGGATGTTACAGTATTACTAATAAATATATTTAATATTTTTTAATCTTTAACTTTTAGCCCTTTAAAGCTCTTTTTGGATGAACAATAAGATTGATTCTAATGAGATTAACAATAATTGTAGCGGTGAGATTGAATATAATAGTGATAAATTTAAAATAAATAACGAAATTATGTTTGTATTCAAATGCAACAATAGTAGTGTGATGACAATAGAAATAACTATTATTGACATTAGTTTAAAAGTTCTTATAATATACTAAATAATTAAAATTCGTACCTATATTAAGTAATAAAAAATAAAATCTAATTTTCAAAAATTGATAATTAAAAATATTAATATCATATTTATAATAAAAAATTACAAGCATTATATAATAAAATACTTTATAACATATTTAATTTTTTATAAAAGAATATATTTACTTTTATAATTATTGAATTTATAGTTGTATTTATATAATTTGTTTAATTTGTAAAAAAAAAAAACCCATGTTTTTATAACTATCAATTATATTTATAGTTTTATTTTAGATTTATTAAAGTAGAATAAAAAGGTTAAAGTAGGAAAAATATTTTCACTAAAGGAGTTTTTACCTCACTGAACTATTTAGCCCTTGTTGAAAAACATCAGTATGTTTGAGAAATTTCACTTTACTAGTGTTATCCGAACACCACCCAATGCTTCAGTGAGGTGAGTTTTTTCCTTTGAATGTTGTGATGTAATATAGATGAATTAATTTATTTTAATTTTTTTAAAAAAAAGATTATTGAACTTATTTATTTTAACATAATGTCTATCTCTATTTATAATTCACTCAAAATTTTAAATTAGAGTAAAAATGTGCATGTACTTAATACCAACTAAATTGAAGTTATATCATTGTACTGGAAGGATTTTCTTTTTCTTTGGTTTATATTGAGTTACAGGTATAAATGGCAAGGAAATGGTGGCACTAAAACTATACATATATGGTAATGGAGTGCATTAAATATAAAATAAATAACAAAAATGAGCATCATTTGTAACATCCTAAAATTGGGGTTATTTGTGATTGAATTATTTTTTCTTATGTTTGAATTGTTGTGTTATTATTCGTGGTGTTATAAGACTTAATGAGGGGTCTTGAGTAGGCTCGGTTTAGTAGAATAAATTTTAGTATGGTTTATTTAATGAAGTGGATTAAGTGAGCTTAGCACTTAAGTTAATTTAAGTGTTAATTAAAGCACATGAGGAATTAGTGGCAAAGTGGTTATGGTGTTTGAACTTATAGCTTGAGGTTAGAGGTTCGAGTAGTATGTTTAGCTTTTTGAAAGTTTACTTTTAATGTTTTAGCATTAATGGCCGATCAACCTATGTTTATGATAGGTTGGACTTCCATCTTTTGGTAAGTTGAAAATTTGTTATGGAAAGCTTGAAGTTAGGGATAAGAATCTTGAGTTTATGGTATAATGAGGGGACAAAGGCATGGAAGGTGGAGGATGTTTTGGAAAGAAATCCTATGCCTTAGTGCATGTATGTGGACGGCATGTAAGGCTAGGGGGAGTGGCCGAATTTTTGGTAGGTAGCTTGGGGGGATGTTAGCCAATCTTTTGTTTTGTGCATCTTTTTGGTATTTTTTCTCTCTCCAAAAACTATCATCTTTGGCCGAATGTCTAGGGTACTTTTGGTGCAAAATTTCTTTTGATGTTAGCTTCATTTTGTTTGAAACAAAATACCATTTTCTTTCTCTCATTTGTCCTTTTGAACCAAACTACATTTTTGTATCTTGTGCATTTTCTTTTTTTGGTAAAACTTGTGTTGACCGAATATCATTTCTTCCATCTCTCTTTTTCTTCCTTTGATCAATTCTTTTTCACTCTCCTTTCAACCTTTATCAAAACCAAAAACCATTCTTTCTTTTTCTAAACTTTGGCCGAATCTCCTACACCATCATCCTCCATCTATTTATTTTCTTTTCTTCTCAAAAGCGAAGCCCCTATTTCCCTTTCTTCTCAATAATTTCTTTATTAGCCGAATATACTCCTTTGGGTGTGCCGAAACTCTCTTCTTCCATTTAGAAGTATCTTGGCCGAATATTGAAGGTGGTAAGGATTTATTTTAAAGGATTATACTTTTGATTATTCAAAAGCCGAAGGCTATTATTATTAATGGTTGCCGATTGTAGAGAAGTGAAGCAGATTCGCGTACCGGTTACTGTAGTTAGTACTTGAAGGCGATTAGGTGAGGTTTCGGGTTCATGTGATAACCCCGTAGAATTATTTGGTTTGGCCGAATAATCCATGTCCCTAACTCTTGTGTTTGGCCGAATATAGGAGCAAGAAATCTAAGGTGGCCGAGTGACTTTTCGGGATTTAGGACTATCGTTGGTAACAGGTGTGTACATACACACCTTATAACTATTTAATGTGCTAAGTGTTATATGTATGCTTAATCGGATTGTGTAGATTCGGATGTAATACCATCATGGTATAAATAAGGATTCGGATAAGTCTTTGTTGTTAAGAGCTTTCTTATGATGCTTTTGGGAAGCATGGCATATTTGGTATATGCGGATTATAATATATGGCTCATGATATATATGTTGGATGTTGTTAAATAAATCTATTGGCATGAATTTTGTTAAATGCATATTATTGATTGATGTGGGATTAAATGAGTGGAGGGGGCAGTGATATTCGTGTCGACGGACACCAGTGTTTTGGTAACACATTGTGACTACGGTCACCAGAGGTTTGGTACCTCCAGAGGTTTGGCACCTCATAGCGTCTCGTCCCTGTGGCTTAGCACCACCGTGGGTTGGCCCCACTTTGAGTTACGGGATTGACGCCAGTGATTTGGTATCACACGATAGGTTGGCCCCATCAATTGATTTGTGACTTCGGGTCACCAGTGGTTTGGCACCACAATATGATGGATTTTGTGACTATATGTCACCAGTGGCTTGGCACCACCAGTGGTTTGGTACCACACGGGGTAGAGAAAGGTGTTTGGATGGTTAGGTTGGGTGCATATTAAACTTGAGCATATTCAATTAATTATGAATTGTGTATGATGTTACATTAAACCGGCAAAAAGGGTTACACATTGGGTCTTGATGACTCACCTTTTTCCTTTAACATTTTCAGGTGACTCGTAGCTGCGGGTAGGGAGCCGGATGGATTCGAGGTGGCCATGTAATGAAAATGTGGACTAGGTGGATTTTGAACTATTTTTATTTTATTATGGGTTTTATTTATTTAAGTTGTAATAAGGCCTCCTAATATTGCATTTGGATTATTTTACATGTTTGATAATTTGCTTAAACTACTTCATGATATTAAAATGGGTACACATGTTTTATAAAAATTTATACGTAAAATGTTTTATTGTGCCAACGGGTACACTTGAATCTGTAACAACCTGACTTAATATATTTTTAAATAACTCTAAGTGATGATTTCTTCATACATCTCAACCGTTTTAAAAACAAGGCAATATCTTTTATCAAAAATTTTCATCGGCTTAAAGGGAGTTTCAAAAACTTTTCTCCGTGGCATACCAAATTCGATCGTAATGTTTGGACCGGGTTTGGGGTGTTACAAATTGGTATCAGAGCCCAGTTCAAAGCTCGGCTGTGGGGGCCCAAGGCCCAAAAATGTTTTTGGTAGGCCTATTTGAAATATTTTGGTTTTGAATAAGCATGGCACCGATCCGCCCAGGTATGTACTTCTCATTTCTTTGTGAATTATTATTGGTAGAAGGGTAGGTATGGAACGTAGTTAGTGTGATAGGTGTTGAACCTTAGGACTAGATACCCCAAACAAAGACATAAGACTTTAAAAGCCTAATTAAACCAACCTACGACCAAGTCGCCGAGTTAGGGTGTGGTAACCTTAGTGCGCATGTCTAGGATTGGATCCAAAAGAGCTTGGTATTTAAGTAGTCCTCGTGACTCACCTCCTCTTCGCAGGATTCCTACCTGGTGCGTAGCTTCGGTTCACCCTAACCAAGAGGACTCGGTCATAGGCTAAACACGTTAAATAAAACCCGCAAGGGATTAACCCTGTTTTATGAAAGCTCTAAGTTTTAAGAATCATTACGACACTCCTTTAAATAGTAGTAAAAATTTATTTCTAGAAAATTTTCAAAATATTCTTCAACTTACAAAAATTATTGAAATGCCCTTAGTGGCAAAATTACGAAAATGCCCTTGGTTTCTAAAATTACCATATTACCAATAAACTTCTCTTACTTTGCAAAAGTACCCAAATTGTTGTATTTCAAAATAATACCCTGACTTCTGAAATTTACAAAATTACCCCCGATTGACAAAATTACCAAAATACCCCTAGTTTTCAAAATTTTGCCATACCTTTAAATTGAGAATTTCTCGAAAATACTCCTCAGTTTTAGAAATTACAAAATGTTTTGATTTATTAAATTTTTCAAATTTCTTCGGTTTATTACAAAAATACCCCTGTAGGAAAATGACGAAAATACCCCTGGGTTAGAAACGGACAGAAATGGCCGAAGAGTGAATAGGTACGAAAGGTATTAGGGAATGGATGTGTTTTTTTTTGTGTGAATTAGGATAGAGGACTTAAAACTTTGATTGATCGAAATAATCTCTATTAAACTCTTCATAAAATTTCTTCGCGGATAACCAAGTGAAACATGTACTGATCCATAAAAATTTCCTAATCAGATTAAAACGCGATAGTTAGAATGAGCTCTAGAGGACGTGGCTGTCGTGGACGTGGTCGAGGCAGAATGGCTGTATTGGAACCCGTTAGGTCGGGTCAGGGATCAGAATATGAGGTACCACCGCCGCCACCACCCCCAACCTTTGGAGCTGGGGAGCAGGATCAGACGGGAGATGACGCAGTGTCACAAGCGATGCTGCGGGTGCTGGAAAGGGCAGTTGGAATGGGTGGAGGTGGAGGAGCTCGGAAGTCGGTACCTGAGAGACTTCGAGCTAACGGAGCTGAATTTTTCCGAGGTGTGTCCGGTGTAGCGCCCAATACGGCTGAGTATTGGCTGGAATCGACCGAAAGAATCATGGATGAGATAGATCTGACGAATGAGGAGAAACTGAAAGGGGCGGTGTCGCTTCTCAAGGATGAGTCATATCGATGGTGGCTCACGGTTCGGGATGGTGCTATGGTGGATGATCTTACTTGGGAGTATTTCAAAATTGCTTATCAGAAGAAGTATGTGGGCACTAGCTATATTGATGCACAGAGGAAAGCTTTTCTGGGATTGGTACAAGGAAATAAGCCTGTGTCGGAATATGAAGCAGAATTCTTAAGGCTGAGCCGCTATGCTCAGGGTATTGTGTCAAATGAGCATGATCGTTGTGTCCTCTTTGAAGACGAACTTAAGGATGAGTTAAGGTTACTGATTGCTCCACAGCAGGAGCGTGAGTTTGCTGTCTTGGTGGAAAAGGCTAAGGTAGCCGAAGGGGTCAAGGAGTCCGTGAGACAGAGCTATGATAGGAACAAGCAGAAAAGAGGATTTGGGTCGTCTGGATCGGGTGGTAATGTTCAGAAAAGGGCTAGGCAGAGTGGGCCAAATCAGGCGGGAAGGCCCATGGCTGCTAATCAGAGACCGGCTCAGTGTAACTGCTGTGGGAAATCACAATGGGGAGGATGTTGGACCGGTGAGAAGGGTTGCTTTGAATGTGGGTTTTTGGATCACCGTGTAAGGGATTGTCCTCGGAAGTCAGCCAAGAGTCAACCAGAGGGTCAGAATTGTGCTCAGGCTAGGAATGTAGGACCACCACAGAGGGGTCGTGGTAATGGTAGAGGAGGAAATGGATCTAATCGAGGTCGCGGAATTCTGGGCAGAGGTGCAGGCAGCACAGAAGCAATGCAGCCTGGTTTAGTCTATGCGGCAAGGCGTCGAGAGGAAGGTGACACACCGGACGTCATTACCGGTACGTTCCTAATTTTCGGTCTTCCATACGTTGCATTAATTGATGTGGGTTCAACGCATTCATACGTTGCTAGTAGTGTGGTAGAGACTATGAACTTAGACTTCGAGACTGCTTCTAGGGAGATGATTGTAATTAGCCCTTTAGGTCACTCTGTAGTTGTTAACAAGCTATATAGAGATGTACCCCTAGAACTCCAAGGGGTCGTGTTTGTGGCTGATCTGATGGAACTGCCGTTTGGGGAGTTCGATTTAATTCTTGGAATGGACTGGTTGGTTAAGTATCAGGGAAGGTTGGATTGTGCTGCTAAGTGCATGGTTCTTAAGATGGCTGAAGGTGATGAAGTGGTCATGATAGGTAATAGAAGAGATTACCTATCCAATGTAGTGTCTGCTTTGAAGGCAGAGAAGATGGTCAGGAAGGGCTGTGAAGCCTTTGTGGTTCACATATGTGCCTTGGAGGCTAAGGAGTCAGCAGTTGAGAAGGTCCGAACTGTAGGGGAATTCGCTGAAGTGTTTCCAGAAGAACTTCCGGGTTTGCCTCCAGATCGGGAAGTTGAATTCGGTATAGACTTGTTGCCCGGAACGGCACCTGTGTCTATAGCACCCTACCGAATGGCACCAAAGGAATTGGTGGAGCTGAAGGCTCAAATTCAGGAACTCTTGGATCGAGGGTTTATTCGACCAAGTATTTCTCCGTGGGGAGCACCTATGTTGTTTGTCAAGAAAAAGGATGGTTCAATGCGGATGTGTATCGACTACCTCCAATTGAACAAGTTGACGATCAAGAACAAGTATCTGTTGCCTCGGATCGATGACTTGTTTGACCAACTGAAGGGTGCATCGGTATTCTCGAAGATAGATCTTAGGTCGGGTTATCATCAACTTAAGGTGAAGGAGATGGATGTGCACAAGACGGCATTCCGAACTCGTTATGGGCATTACGAGTTCCTGGTAATGCCATTTGGGTTTACCAACGCACCGACAGCGTTCATGGACTTAATGAATAGGGTGTTTCAGCAATACTTGGATCAATTTGTCGTGGTGTTTATCGACGACATATTAGTTTATTCAAAGACAGAGAAGGAGCATGATATGCATTTGCGTATAGTTCTACAAGTAGTGAGAGAGAAGCAATTATATGCCAAATTCAGTAAGTGTGAATTTTGGCTTAGAGAGGTGGCTTTCTTAGGTCACGTAGTGTCAGCGGAAGGGATTAGAGTAGATCCTCGCAAGGTGGAAGCGGTGTTGGATTGGAAACTGCCTAGGTCAGTGGCAGAAATTCGAAGTTTTTTGGGTCTGGCAGGGTACTATCAGAGGTTTGTGGAAGGATTCTCTTTAATCGCAGCGCCGGTCGGAGAAGCAACAAGAAAGTTTTGACAAGCTAAGGAAGATTCTGACGGAAGCTCCGGTTCTGGTACAGCCTGCGGCAGGGAAGTTGTTTACGGTTTATTGTGATGCGTCCCATACTGGTTTGGGATGTGTATTGATGCAGGAAGGGAAGGTAGTGGCCTATGCATCCCGTCAGCTAAGACCGCATGAGGTTAACTATCCAACTCACGACTTGGAGTTAGCGGCAGTAGTCTTCGCTTTGAAAATATGGCGGCATTACCTGTACGGGGAGAAGTCGATAGTCTACACGGATCACAAAAGTTTAAGGTATCTTTTGACTCAAAAGGATTTGAATTTGAGGCAGCGTCGGTGGATTGAACTGTTAAAAGACTACGACTGTTCGATTGAGTACCATCCGGGTAAGGCAAACGTGGTGGCTGACGCCTTGAGCCGAAAAGTCGTGACAGACTTAAGAGCGATGTTTGCTCACCTCAGTCTATACGACGATGGAAGTCTTTTGGCAGAACTGCAAGTTAAACCGACTTGGATCGAGGAGATTAAGGAAAAGCAGTTGGTGGATGGCAGTTTGAATGCGAGGAGGTTGCAAGTTCAAGACGGTGGTTTGGAAGGGTACAGTTTGTCTGGCGAGGGAGTGTTATGTTTTCAAGGGCGAGCTTGTATGCCGAAAGATGTGGAGTTGAGGCAAAGAATTCTCCAAGATGCACATAGCAGCCCATACGCTATGCATCCGGGAGGTAGCAAGATGTATGAAGATTTGCGGAAATAGTTCTGGTGGCCTGGGTTGAAGCGTGAGGTAACTGAATTCGTGGGAAGGTGTCTGACGTGTCAGCAAGTGAAAGCTGAACATCAGTTGCCATCAGGGTTACTCCAACCGGTGAAGATCCCTCAGTGGAAGTGGGAGAGGATCACTGTGGACTTTGTCAGTGGATTACCCCTCACGCCTAGTAAGAAGAACCCGGTTTGGGTAATTGTGGATCGACTAACTAAGTCAGCTTATTTCATTCCGGTAAGGGTAGATTATTTGCTTCAGAGGTTAGCTATGTTGTATGTGGCTGAGATAGTGAGGTTGCACGGTGTGCCAGTGTCGATCATCTCGGACAGAGATCCCAGATTTATGTCGAGGTTTAGAGAGCGTTGCATCAGGCTTTGGGTACGCGGTTGGATTTCAGTACAGCTTTCCATCCACAGTCGGACGGGCAATCGGAAAGGGTTATACAGATTTTAGAGGATATGCTAAGAGGGTGTGTTTTGGATTTCAGTGGTAGTTGGGAGGAGTATCTACCGTTGGCGGAATTCGCTTATAACAACAGTTATCAAGCGAGCATTCAGATGGCACCATTCGAGGCACTGTATGGATGGAAGTGTCGTACTCCTACGTGTTGGACGGAATTAAAGGAGCGACATGTCTTGGGTCCAGATTTGGTAGCGGAAACTGATAGGCAAAAGTCTTATGCCGATCTCAAGCGCAAAGAAATGGAATACAAGGTAGGAGATAAAGTCTTTCTGAAGGTGTCGCCTTGGAAGAAAGTGTTGCGATTTTGGAGAAAAGGGAAGCTAAGCCCTAGGTTCATTGGGCCATATACAGTGTTGAAGCGAGTGGGACCGGTAGCTTATCAGCTCGAGTTGCCGGCAGAGTTAAGGCAAATTCACGACGTCTTCCATGTGTCAATGTTTAGGTGATATCGGTCCGATCCATCGCACGTTGTGCCTGTGGCAGAGATTGAGGTTAATTCAGACTTATCTTTCGAGGAGGAGCCAGTTCAGATCTTAGATCGTGATGTCAAGGTTCTGCGTAGGAAGTCAGTACCTTTGGTGAAAGTATTATGGCGAAACCATGGTACGGAGGAAGCGACGTGGGAACTCGAGAGTGTGATACAGCAGCAATACCCCCACCTTTTCTGATCAGGTAATTTCGAGGTCGAAATTATTTTAAGGGGGTAGAACTGTAACATCCTAAAATTGGGGTTATTTGTGATTGAATTATTTTTTCTTATGTTTGAATTGCTGTGTTATTATTCGTGGTGTTATAAGACTTAATGAGGGGTCTTGAGTAGGCTCGGTTTAGTAGAATAAATTTTAGTATGGTTTATTTAATGAAGTGGATTAAGTAAGCTTAGCACTTAAGTCAATTTAAGTGTTAATTAAAGCACATGAGGAATTAGTGGCAAAGTGGTTATGGTGTTTGAACTTATAGCTTGAGGTTAGAGGTTCGAGTAGTATGTTTAGCTTTTTGAAAGTTTACTTTTAATGTTTTAGCATTAATGGCCGGTCAACCTATGTTTATGATAGGTTGGACTTCCATCTTTTGGTAAGTTGAAAATTTGTTATGGAAAGCTTGAAGTTAGGGATAAGAATCTTGAGTTTATGGTATAATGAGGGGACAAAGACATGGAAGGTGGAGGATGTCTTGCAAAGAAATCCTGTGCCTTAGTGCATGTATGTGGACGGCATGTAAGGCTAGGGGGAGTGGCCGAATTTTTGGTAGGTAGCTTGGGGGGGATGTTAGCCAATCTTTTGTTTTGTGCATCTTTTTGGTATTTGCTTTTCTCTCCAAAAACTATCATCTTTGGCCGAATGTCTAGGGTACTTTTGGTGCAAAATTTCTTTTGATGTTAGCTTCATTTTGTTTGAAACAAAATACCACTTTCTTTCTCTCATTTGTCCTTTTGAACCAAACTACATTTTTGTATCTTGTGCATTTTCTTTTTTGGTAAAACTTGTGTTGACCGAATATCATTTCTTCCATCTCTCTTTTTCTTCCTTTGATCAATTCTTTTTCACTCTCCTTTCAACCTTTATCAAAACCAAAAACCATTCTTTCTTTTTCTAAATTTTGGCCGAATCTCCTACACCATCATCCTCCATCTATTTCTTTTTTTTTCTTCTCAAAAGCGAAGCCCCTATTTCCCTTTCTTCTCAATAATTTCTTTATTAGCCGAATATACTCCTTTGGGTGTGCCGAAACTCTCTTCTTCCATTTAGAAGTATCTTGGCCGAATATTGAAGGTGGTAAGGATTTATTTTAAAGGATTATACTTTTCATTATTCAAAAGCCGAAGGCTATTATTATTAATGGTTGCCGATTGTAGGGAAGTGAAGCATATTCGCGTACCGGTTACTGTAGTTAGTACTTGAAGGCGATTAGGTGAGGTTTAGGGTTCATGTGATAACCCCGTAGAATTATTTGGTTTGGCCGAATAATCCATGTCCCTAACTCTTGTGTTTGGCCGAATATAGGAGCAAGAAATCTAAGGTGGTCGAGTGACTTTTCGGGATTTAGGACTATCGTTGGTAACAGGTGTGTACATACACACCTTATAACTATTTAATGTGCTAAGTGTTATATGTATGCCTAATCGGATTGTGTAGATTCGGATGTAATACCATCATGGTATAAACAAGGATTCGGGTAAGTCTTTGTTTTTAAGAGCTTTCTTATGATGCTTTTGGGAAGCATGGCATATTTGGTATATGCGGATTATAATATATGGCTCATGATATATATGTTGGATGTTGTTAAATAAATCTATTGGCATGAATTTTGTTAAATGCATATTATTGATTGATGTGGGATTAAATGAGTGGAGGGGGCAGTGATATTCGTGTCGACGGACACCAATGTTTTGGTAACACATTGTGACTATGGTCACCAGAGGTTTGGTACCTCCAGAGGTTTGGCACCTCATAGCGTCTCTTCCCTGTGGCTTAGCACCACCGTGGGTTGGCCCCACTTTGAGATACGGGATTGACGCAAGTGATTTGGTATCACACGATGGGTTGGCCCCATCAATTGATTTGTGACTTCGGGTCACCAGTGGTTTGGCACCACAATATGATGGATTTTGTGACTATATGTCACCAGTGGTTTGGCACCACCAGTGGTTTGGTACCACACGGGGTAGAGAAAGGTGTTTGGATGGTTAGGTTGGGTGCATATTAAACTTGAGCATATTCAATTAATTATGAATTGTGTATGATGTTACATTAAACCGGGAAAAAGGGTTACACATTGGGTCTTGATGACTCACCTTTTTCCTTTAACATTTTCAGGTGACTCGTAGCTGCGGATAGAGAGCCGGATGGATTCGAGGTGGCCATGTAATGAAAATGTGGACTAGGTGGATTTTGAACTATTTTTATTTTATTATGGGTTTTATTTATTTAAGTTGTAATAAGGCCTCCTAATATTGCATTTGGATTATTTTACATGTTTGATAATTTGCTTAAACTACTTCATGATATTAAAATGGGTACACATGTTTTATAAAAATTTATACGTAAAATGTTTTATTGTGCCAACGGGTACACTTGAATCTGTAACAACCTGACTTAATATATTTTTAAACAACTCTAAGTGATGATTTCTTCATACATCTCAACCGTTTTAAAAACAAGGCAATATCTTTTATCAAAAATTTTCATCGGCTTAAAGGGATTTTCAAAAACTTTTCTCCGTGGCATACCAAATTCGGTCGTAATGTTTGGACCGGGTTTGGGGTGTTACATCATTGCATGTGTATCAAGTATGCTTATTAAGTGGTGCTTAGACAAATAATATTCAACAATTGGGTACCAAAGCTCTAAAGTAAACACCTCCATTATCATTAATCATTAATTAATGTTTCCCCTATTTTATTCTCTATAACAATAGTTGGATACGAATTGATTTCTTTTTTAAAATCATTTTAAAACCTAATAAAAATACAATTGGGTTTATTTACTTATTTCATTTCCCCTTTTTGATTCTATTAAAACATTTATTAACTCAAGTATGTCACTAGGTATTGTTTTAAGCTCTCCTGTAAATAAAAATAATGTATGCTAATAAATGAAATGTTTCCTTCTACCTGTCTTTTTGTAATTCTAATAAGTTACAAATAGTGTCTGCAAATCTCTTTTGTCGCAATTATTTTTACCTCACTGTAATAAGTTATTGTAAACATCTTTGACAGGTTGTAATTTCTATTTTGTGCTTTGTAAATATTCTTAATATGTATGGTTCATTTTTCTTTGACAGGTTCTTATTGATTCTTCTTCTTATTTGGCTTGTTTGATTGCTTCCTCCACCCAGGGTTGAGCATCTTGTATTCATTGAATCACTGTAAGTTATTTGGCAATTAAATTCTTTGATTTTGTTTTACTGTTATTGAAATTAGTATTGGGGAAATGTGACCCTTTTACTACGATTTGAAGATATATAACACTTTAATATCCTGGAGTAATGGCTCGTCTGCCTTTAATTGTACAAAGTGAGAGGCGTAAAAGAATTGGTCTTGCTATTATAATATGGTTGCAAATGTGTACAGTTGCGAGTTGGTTCTTAATTGCATTGGGTGCCATCCATAGCCTACATACTTATAGACCAAGGATTAGATCCTATATTTTAGATTTTTATGCAAAATGAGATTATGTGAAAAGACTTGTATATGCTAGTGACGAGACATGTATTGAACAAGTTAGAATGTGTAACACCCCAAACCCGGCCTAGACGTTATGGCCGGATCTAGAATGTCACATTGAAAGAAAGTTGAGAAGCTAAACGTTCGTTGGAAAAAAATATTGCATCTCTTTGTAAAACTCCAAGTTTCATTATTTATAAAGACCCGAATTACTTAATGACCATTTTAGATAAGTTGTAATTAATTTGAAAATTGCTTTTGTTATGAAAATCGAATTTGAATATTTGCGGAAACGTGATATTTTGGAAAACAGTTATTAATGTTATAAGAAAAACTCGTACTTATAAGTTTAATAGTTACAAATGAAAACTTAAAGAAAATAAACCAATGGCCTTATTACAAAATATTATCCCAAAATAAATACTCTTAAAAATAAGGTAAAAACTGAATTTACTAAGGTTTGCGAGAAGTCTCCGATGTATGGCCACCATTGAGTCCTCCACGGCTCCAAATCCTCTATCGCTGTGAAATACCTGCGAGATTAAAGGAAAAGGGGTGAGTTACAATAACTCAGTGTGTAATCCCCTAAACCGGCATTAATTGGGCCTGAACCCATAATACATTAATCTGGGCCTAAGCCCTAAAATCATGAAAGTGCAAATGAAGTAGTGCAACCCAACCCAATCCAACCAACACACCCCCGATCAGCCAATCACACCTGTGGGGATCAAGTCAACCCACCCCGCCAATCATACCAATACTGCAGCCAAGCTGCTAATCACAGAATATTTGTGGCTGAGCCACCAGAGTCATAATTATGTATATATATATTATGGCTATGCCACCAGCGACGGTAATATAATCGGCACACAGCCTTGGGTAAATATGATCGACACAGAGTCATTGATTCGTATGTTAGGCACATAACCACGGGTAAATATGCTTGGCACAAAGCCATAATCACGATGGCACAGAGCCATATTTAGGTTGGCACAGAGCCATTATCAGATTAAAATAGTATGTGGCAGAGCCACCAGGCT
Organism: Gossypium australe; assembly: GCA_005393395.2. Lineage (NCBI taxonomy): Eukaryota > Viridiplantae > Streptophyta > Magnoliopsida > Malvales > Malvaceae > Gossypium > Gossypium australe. The sequence continues at coordinate 127,312,708 of CM016616.1, read as the reverse complement.
ACACTACTCTTCAATCATTATCCCGCCCCATGCAACATGATAAGATGCAATGTATCCACATATAAAAATGTTAATAAAAATCATACATACAATAGTGTAAATAAAGCAGATACATGACAACCAACATAATCAAGGGTACAACAATAATTTACACTCCAGGGGTATTTCGTAATTTACCCTCCAGAGGTATTTCGGTAATTTCGCAACCCAGGGATATTTCGATAATTTTGCAACCCAGGGGTATTTCGGTAATTTCGTAACGTAGGGGTATTTCGGTAATTTCACCCACCAAGGGTAATTCGGTAATTTCACAAATTAGGGTATTAACGACCTAACAAAAGGTCCACTGTCGCCTCGAGCGACTCAAGTATTCTAAATAGAGATAATGATGCGGATGGGCCTAAGGCCCATTCTCGACCCAATTGGGCCCACACACTCGTGTGGCCCATTTAGCCCAAATCTAGCCACAGATATGAGATTCACATAGTTTAGTCTAATATTTACTACATGATCCTACAATTTATTCATATGGGCCCACGGGCCCACTTTAGCCCATCGTGGCCCAAGTAGCCTCAACCCATAAGAATACTACTGATGGCCTCAACTATCGCGTCGAAGCCCCCACACGTGCACTCGCACGCTCGTGTGGCTACCATTATCGTGTGACCGGCATTTTGGCATTTGCCGCTCTACAGCTAGAGTAGGGCAAAATACACACCTGATAGGAATCTGGTGCTAACCCACGCTCCGACCACTCCTGTGCCCAAACGCCCTTCAAGGTATGCTTCCTCCCATCATAGATAGCTCTATATATAGCCAGCTTCTCACCTTCCCTCTTTGTATCTTTCCAATGTGGGATCCCTCCGTTAGCAGAGTTTAAATCCAACTCAAACTCTGGCCATCCAATCCGCAAAATAAATACTCCATTGCTTGTCGTGAGATTCGAACCCAAGCTCTCCCATCAGCCAATTCACGCCACTTGCCACTAAGCTACAAGCTCCTCTTATTGTCTTAAAACATGCGCAACTAAATATAAGTCTATGGCCAAAGTCTAAGTTTACTTAAAAATAAATCAAAATGAAAAGCAAGTTGCCAAGACTTGAACCTTGGACCTCCTTCCTTCCTTGTGGCGTCACCCCCTAGTCTCTTATGTGCCGTCACTTTGCCACTATACCACACACTCCACTTGTGTCATTTTTCTCCACATTTCATTCTTAAAGCCTACCTACTAACTCCTAGGGATTTACTCATCTAAAACCAAAATTTTCCTAAAGCCAAAGTTTGATCCCGGGACTTCATAGAAGCCCCCCTAACCTTCCAAAATCTCTCACCAACTTGAATTAATGTCATTCTCTTGTTCTCCAAAATTTTAAACGCTACTACGCCCAAGGCCCATTGGGCCCAATCCTACTAGGCCCAAATTCGGGTCGTTACAGGATGAATAGAACTACCTTTTTTAAACTATGTGAGATGTTACAAACTTTAGGGGGATTGAAGTCGTCAAGGAACATGCTTGTTGATGAGCAAGTGGCAATGTTTGTACATATCATTTCTCATCACCTTAAAAATAGAGTTATCAAGCATCACTTTAATAGGTCTGGGGAAACCGTTAGCAGATCATTTAACAATGTTTTAAATGCTGTCATATGCTTATAAGATGTGTTATTTAAAAAGGCAGAGCCAATTACAGCTAATTCTACAGACCCAAGGTGTAAATGGTTAAAGGTATTGGAGTGAATACTATATATAGCTCGTACATAATTTAATCCATTTACATTTAAATATAGTATCTTAACTCGAGGTTTTATACATGTGATGTAGAATTGCTTAGGTGCTTTTGATGGAACCCACATCAAGATTAGGGTTCCAAAAGTTGATAAATCTAGATATCAAACGCGAAAAGGTGACATAGCAACAAATATGTTAGGTGTTTGTACACCTGATATGCATTTTGTTTATGTTCTTCCTGGTTGGAAAGTTTCTGTTGCTGATGGACGAGTTCTTCGAGATGCTATTAGTAGGAGACATGGACTAAAAGTTCCGCAAAGTAAAGTGCAAAATTATAGGAATTTGAATTAATTTTTAAGATCATACTTTTATGGGAAATTAACCATGACAAATAGTTTCTTTTTTATAGGTTGTTATTATCTAGTTGATGCTGGATACACAAATTGTGAGGGATTTCTTGCACCATTTAGAGGACAAAGATATCATTTGAATGAGTGGTGTCAGGGTTACCAGCCAAGTACTCCGGAAGAATTTTTCAATATGAAACATGCTTCAGCGCATAATGTTATTGAAAGTTGTTTTGGGTTATTAAAACTTAGATGGGGAATACTTAGGAGTCCATCATTCTATCCTGTGAGGGTGCACAATAGAATCATTATTGCATGTTGTTTGCTCCATAATTTTATTAGAACCTATATGAGTATTGATCCTATTGAAGCGGAGTTGGAAGAAAGATTACCTAGTAATGTGATAGATGATGATGAACTGGATATCGTAAATATTCATCCATCGGATGCATGGGCTACTTGGAGGATGGAACTAGCCAACCAAATGTTCAATGAATGGCAAGCATATATAAATTAGTTAGGTTTAGGGTAAAAATAGTAAACGTTACGTTGTTTATGTTATTTCATGTATCTAGTTTATGAAACTTTGGTGGTGTTTGAATTATTTTTTTGTATCGTACTAGACTTGTTGAATGATAATTTATTTTCCTTTGATTTATCATGTGATATAATTGTAATGACCCGAATTTTACGGTTATCGAAAAAGTGTATTTTCGGGTATCCGTTGCTAAAAAATGGATATGTAAATATCTATTAAAAATATTTACGAAGTTAAGTGAATGGTTAATTAAAGTTTAATAAAGTGAATTAGCTTAAATCAAGGATAATTAGGAGAAAATGATTAAATTGAATAAAGTGTGAAAGTTTAGTTGTAGATTAAAAGAAAATAAAAAGGACCAAAATGACAATTAAGCCAATTTCTATAGATGTGGCTGCAAACTTAGATAAAATCTTAATTATTGGATTTTTTTTGTTTAAGGTTTTAAATTAATTATATTAATTATTATTAAATAAATAAAAGAAAGACAAGTGTATGGTAAAAATAAAATACATGTGTAATAAATATTGTACATACATTTGTAATACATGTATGCATTTACTTATTATTTAAATAAATATTTAATGTATTTATTATTATTAAATTGATATTATGTGATGAATAAATTAAATTAAGACAAATGTATGGTGCATATGGTGACATGTGTGATACTAATATACATACATTTGTAAAATACATGTATATTTACTTATTATATAAGTATATTATTAAATATATATTATTATTAAGTAAAAGATATTATAAATAGATTAAAGAAAAACAAGTGTGATAATATAAATGGATACAAATGTTAAAAGAATATTTGTTATTAAATAGATTTTTATAATAGATATTTATTAAGTTATTATATATATATATATATATTGGTTTAATGAAAAAAAAGAAAGAAAAGAGTAGAAATAAAAACAGCAGAAAGCCAAACTAAATAGAGAGCAAGGGAAGGAAAGAAAGAAAAAGAGAAAAGAAAGAAGAAAAGGGAAAATTAAAAGTTTGAAGTTTGGAAGTTTAATAGGTAAGTCAATTTAGCCCTTTTTACTTAATTTTGATGTTTTAGAAGCCTTGGAACAAGGTTTTGATGAAGTTAAGTTAATATTTTGAAAGATAGTTAATTAGTAGACATTGTTCATGTTGAATAAAATGATGAATTAAGGGCTAAATTGATAGAAATTCAAGTTAAGAATGAAATAAGAATTGAATTGTAAAGTTGTAACATCCTAGAATTGAATTGTGGCAGGATACTACAGGATGTTCGTGGAAGGTTTTTCCTTGATCGCAGCGCCGCTGACTAAGTTGTTGAGAAAAGGGTTCCGTTTGTGTGGTCTGAGAAACAGCAAGAAAGTTTTGACAAGTTGAAGAAGATTTTGACTGAAGCTCCGGTTTTGATTCAGCCTGAGGCAGGAAAGGAATTCACGGTCTATTGTGATGCATCACATACTGGCTTAGGGTGTGTACTGATGCAAGACAGAAAAGTAGTATCGTATGCATCTCGACAGTTGAGGCCGCATGAGGGTAACTACCCGACACATGACTTGGAGTTGGCTGCAGTGGTTTTCGCCTTGAAGATTTGGAGGCATTACTTGTATGGGGAAAAGTCGATAGTCTACACGGATCACAAGAGTTCGAAGTACCTCTTGACTCGGAAAGATTTAAATTTAAGGCAGCGAAGGTGGATCGAGTTGTTGAAGGACTACGACTGCTCGATTGAGTACCATCCGGGTAAGGCTAACGTAGTAGCTGATGCGTTGAGCCGTAAGGTGGTAATGGACCTGAGAGCAATGTTTGCTCACCTTAGTCTATATGACGACAGGAGTCTTTTAGCAGAATTGAAAGTAAGGCCGACGTGGATTGATCAGGTTAAGGAGAAACAGCTGACAGATGAGATTTTGAGTGCTCGGAGGTTGCAAGTGCAGAATGGTGAAGCTGAGGGTTACAGCATGGGTAGTGATGGAGTACTGTGTTTTCAGGGGAAAGTATGTGTGCCAAAGGACATTGAATTGAGGCAGCGGATTCTTCAGGAAGCTCATAGCAGTCCACACGCTATGCATCCTAGAGGCAGTAAGATGTATCGTGATTTGAGGGAACAGTTCTGGTGGCCGGGTCTTAAGCGAGAAGTAACTGAGTTTGTGGGTAAGTGTCTGACATGCCAGCAGGTCAAAACTGAGCATCAGTTACCGTCAGGACTGTTGCAGCCGGTAAGGATCCCGCAATGGAAGTGGGAAAGGATTACGATGGATTTCGTTGGTGGACTTCCCCTTACGCCTAGCAAGAAGGACTCAGTCTGGGTGATTGTGGACCATTTGACTAAGTCAGCTCATTTCATACCAGTCCGAGTTGACTATTTGCTCCAGAAGTTAGCCAAGTTGTATGTGGCAGAGATCGTAAGGTTGCATGGAGTGCCAGTGTCAATTATCTCGGATAGGGATCCCAAGTTCACGTCGAGGTTCTGGAAAGCTTTGCATCAGGCATTGGGGACGAGGTTAGATTTCAGTACGGCTTTTCATCCGCAGTCTGATGGACAGTCTGAGAGGGTAATCCAGATTCTGGAGGACATGTTAAGGGGTTGCGTTCTGGATTTCAGCGATAGTTGGGAGGAGTATCTACCATTGGCAGAGTTCGCTTATAACAACAGTTATCAAGTGAGTATTCAGATGGCACCATATGAGGCACTGTACGGATGGAAATGTCGTACTCCGACGTGTTGGACAGAACTGGGTGAACGGCAGATGTTGGGCCCGGAGTTGGTGGCAAAAATAGAGGACAAGGTTAAGGTGATTCAGGCTCGTCTTAAGGAAGCGTCAGACAGGCAGAAGTCTTACGCTGATCTTAAGCGCAGGGATATAGAGTTTGCAGTGGGTGACAAGGTCTTTCTGAAGGTATCGCCATGGAAGAAAGTGTTGAGATTTGGGCGAAAAGGCAAGCTAAGCCCTAGGTTTATCGGGCCGTACACGGTGTTGAAGCGAGTGAGACCAGTAGCTTATCAGCTCGAGTTGTCGGCAGAGTTGAGTCAGATTCACGACGTCTTTTATGTTTCAATGCTTAGGCGTTATCGGTCAGATCCGTCACATGTTGTACCAGTTGAAGAGATAGATGTAAACTCAAACTTGTCTTTCGAGGAGGAACCGGTACGGATTTTGGATCGGAATGTCAAGGTTTTGCGTAGAAAGTCAGTTCCCTTGGTGAAAATATTATGGCGGAACCATGGTACAGAGGAGGCCACGTGGGAACCAGAGGATGTGATGCGGCAGCAATACCCTCAACTCTTCTGACCAGGTAATTTCGAGGCCGAAATTATTTTTAAGGGGGGTAGAACTGTAACATCCTTAAATCGGGGTCTCTGCATTTTGTATGTGTTTGCATGTGATGATATGCCTACTGTGCTAGTTTAGCATGTTTTAGAGTCTAGGCATGACCTCGGGTTAGGCCTGAGTCATGGCTAAAATTTTTGTTATAGTGTTTGGGAAGAGGGAGCCAAGGGAGTTAGGGGTTAAAAGAAATTATTGGAGTATTGTGACACAAGAATTACCTTGGTAAAATGGCAAGGAGGCGCCACTAAGGTGCTAGGGTGATGACGCCACATGCAGGGAAGGAGTGCTTGGGGTCGAGCAGCAGGGATTGCACTTCCTGCTTATTATTTTTCACGCCAAAGGAGGGAAGGTGGAGTGCTGAGGTAGGACTCTGTTGGGAAGATATGGATCAAGCTGACAGATTTAAAATATGTGAAGAAGAGAGATTTTAGCTGGTGGACTCATTCAAACTCGTTGGAATGAGTGGAAGAGAGGTTTTCGTGGAGAAAAAAGGTGGAGTTTGAGAAGAGTGTGTTCAGCCGGAATTGGTAAAGTGTTGGGCAAGTGAACAATCGGTTGTGGGGGTTCATTTTCGTGGTGGCCGAATGTGCTATGGGAGGTTGCCAAAGTCGGCTAGTTTAGAAGGTTTGCTCCATTTTCGATTAGTGTCAGAAACCGAAACCTTATTGCTTTTGTTTCCTTTTCTCTTTCGGCAATTTTGGTAGTTGGCCGAACCATCCTTGCCATTCCTTTTGAAAAGCCGAAACTCAATAGCCATTCTCCCCTTTTCTTTCGGTTCACTCATTGTTAGCCTACCTAGCCGAATCCATCTTAGTTCACTTCTTTTCTCCCTATTTTGCTCAAAGCCGAAAGCAACTCTTTCCACTTCATCTTTTCTTTCTCTCAAATCTCCCTGTGCCGAAATCTCTTGCTTTCTCCTTTGCCGAATCCCTTCTTTCCCATTTTATTTTTCTTCTCCATCTTTACTATCTTTAAAAGCCGAAACCTTGTGAGTTCTCTTCTTCTTCTCTTCTTTCAAGTGTTTGGTCGAATACTTTGCTCATAAGCCATTCTCCTCTTGCGTTTTCTCTTCATCATATTAAGTGCCGAAACCTATCTCTTTCATTTGGGGTTAGCCGAATCTCCTGGTAAGTGACTTCTTCTTTTCTTCTTGTTCGATTTGGGTAATGCCGAAACCCCACTCCTCTTTTATCTTCTCTTCCAGTATAGATCTATATTTTAAACTTCATTCTTGTTCTTTAATGGTAGCCGAAACCCTTAACATCACTAGGGTGTGCCGAACTTTGGTGATTGGAGACCGAATCTGTCAGCAAGGGAGGAGTGTTGCCGAATACAGTGGATCTTTGGGATTGGGTTGCCGATCTAGGTAAGGGCTCTAGCGTTGGATTTGTTTCTTATTCGTTCAAAAGCCGAAGGCTAATCATTTGTGTAACATCCTGAAAAGGGCCTATGCATTTTCGGTTTAATTGTACGAACTGACATGTCTTATGTGTTATGAATGTATTTTGAACATTTTTGGAAACCTGGAAATGTATGGAAATGTTAAGTTCAAAGTGAACATTTTTGGAAACTAGGAAATGTAAGGAAATGATTTAGAAATGATTCAAAAGAGGAAAGTGAACATTTCTGGAAACTTGGAAATGTAAGGAAATGTCAAGTTTAAAGAGGGAAATGAAAATTTTTGGAAACTTGGAAATGTAAAGAAATGTCAAGTTTTAAAGGTTAAAAAAAGGAAACTAAGGCAAGGTGGCCTTAAGAAAATTAATAGGAGGAATTTGACACACCATCAGGCTTGGAAAAGTGGCCTGAAGATATCACTTAAGGCCCAGGTAGGTGACGCCACAAGCTTGTGTAGTTGGGCCAGGGTTCGAGTCACTTGGGGAGCAAATAAAGGAGTTTTATTTTTGCTACAAAGAGCAGGGAAGTGGACGACACTAAGGAACCCAAGGGAAGAGTTTAAATTCTCTTAAAATTTCGGCTAATAGATGGATAAATGATGATTTATCTTAAATTATTTTCAAGGAGATAATAAGGGATTATTCTTTTAATAAAGTGATAATTCAAAGGTTAAAGCTATCAAAATAGAAGAGTGGTGGCCAAGTAAGGGATTCTAAGTTAGTAAATTCGGCTATAAAAGGAAAAGAGAGGCCATTCTGCATTATTTTCTGTTCTTTGGAAGCCTCTGCCGAATTCTCTTCACCAAATCTTCTTCTTCTTTTATTTTTGCCAAGCCGAAATACCTTGTGTTCTAGCTGAATCCTCCATCTTTATTCTTCCTTCTCTTTTCTTTCTAATCCCTCCAAAAGCCGAAAGTTGTGAGAGCATCATTTAGCCATAGCCGAATCTCTGAAGGTTGAAGTAAAGGTGCAATGATTTCTCCAAATAAAGGGAATTTCGGGATTTAGGTGGTGTCGATTAGAGAAGGAGTTCTCCGGGATTTCAACATTCAAGGTAAGCGAATATAAGATGCGGCCATAGGCCATTCTATAGTGTTTTAATGTTAGATTAAACTCTAACATTTGTCTATAGGGTTTTCGACAGCATTAAGGAAGCAAAGATCAATTTTGGGATTTAAGATTTGGAAGGTAAGCATCTATGTATATTCGGCTAAGGCCTAGATTAGTATTTAGATCTGTTCTTTAAATGTTCAAGAGCCGAAAACTAACCAAGTTAATAGATTCAATGCCTGGCCGAATACAAGAAGGAATAAAGCAAAGATTTCGAGATTTGTTGGTGTCCCAATCGGCAACAAGGTAGGTATTAAGTGTACAAATCCTACTAGGGTTTGGTTTTATAGCCAAATAGGCTTTATGCTAATATATTAAGGTTGGCCGAATGTAGGAATTGAGATCTAAGGCATTAGATCAAGCTTTTCGGGATTTAAGTGAACCGCTAAGAAAATCAGGTGTGTACCCACACTTCTTCTTAATAAAATTTATGGCTATAATTAGTATGTGCATGTTTATAAGAATGTGAATATGGCTAAGTACCATGTAATGGTACAAAAGTACTCAGGTACGTTTCCTACTCCTATCAGGATTATGAAATATGTTATATGTAACATGTGAATAAAGATAAGAATGTGAAATTTGGCATGTTAATGCATATATTTATGATATGGGGCATATGGGTTATTGAAAAGGGGAAGTGAATGTGGTGACCTAAGACCACGCTATTTGAATGCGGTGACCTAAGACTGCGATATCTGAATGTGGTGACCTAAGACCACAATATCTGAACGTGGTGACCTAAGGCCATAAGACTATAAGGGCGATGAGCACGTCGACTGCAGCGACTGCCTTCGATGGAGTGTAGCGGATGGAGGGTTGACTTATTAGTCCCCACAGTGTGCAGGTTGGTACGGGGGAAGTGTAGCGGATGGTTAACTAGGTTTGGGTTTTGGGTTGCATCATTATCGTAAATTATTATGTGAATATGATATGTATGTTATGCCTAAATTTATTTAGACTTAGTGTTGTGTACACATTGAGTCTGTTGACTCACCCCGTTGTGGGACTATTTTCAGGTGACGAACAATAATGGACCGGGCTCGGCAGAAGCTTAGGGATGGCCATGCACAGCAAAAAAAAATTTACGATTTGGACGGTTATTTTATTTTAAGTATTTTAAGTTTATTTTGGGAATTATTTGATGTAATAAGGCCATAAGGCCATAGTTGAATTTCTTTATTTCTTTTTACTTTTATTTATTATGTTTACAAATTATTATTTATGGATCAAACAAATTTATTTTAAAAAAATAAACTCCAAGTGTTTTGTCACCTTAATTAAAAAAAAAGGAAAAAGAGATTTAATATATTATTAATACATTTTCAACTCAAGCCCAACCCAAACAAACTTTCTTTCTAAACACACAAGTTTTTTTCCTAAGTAATAAAAGAGTTTTGAATTGGCTTACATCGAGGAACATACCAGATCCGGTCACGGCTCGTGGGCCGGGTTTGGGGTGTTTCAATTTGTGTGTTTTAGTGCTTGGCCGATTGCAAGGGAGATTCATCACATAGCTTTGGGATTCGGTTGGAAACCAAATCGGCTTTAAGGTAAGGTGGACCTTTGTGCGACATATCCTTCGGGATTTTTTGAATAAGTCGAATGGCTATATTCTTAAAAGTATGTGTTGGCCGATTGTAGGAAAGGTGAAGGCAACGTTTCGGGATCTCGTTAGTTTCACGTAGTTTCGGGATATCGCTTAGATCTACAAATAGTCAGGTGTGTAACGCTTACACACTTCGTTAGTATGATATGTTTATTGTGTTACTGTTATAGCCATTGAAACCGGTAGTTATGCCTTGTGAGCATGAGCGTAGACTCCGGGTAAGTCCCCTGTTATATGGATCTCGATATATGCTATCATGTCGTTGTTAAATGCTATGCCATATGTTATTTGCATCACCATATGTTATCATACCACGATTGATATGGACATGATGGTGGGATTGATGAGAGGAGGGGGAAGAATTATTTTGGACTGTCACCAGTGGTTTTGACCACACGACGGGTTGGCCCCGTCTTTGATATTATTATTTGTGACTAAGTCCCAGTAGTTTTGACCACCAGTGGTTTTGACCACATTGATGATATTTGTGACTACGGTCACCAGTGGTTTTGACCACATATGGATATTGTGACTTGTCCCAGTGGTTTGGTACCACAGTGGGTTGGCCCCACATGATTGATACGGGATTGTCATCAGTGGTTTTGACCACACGATGGGTTGGCCCCATCACTTGATTTGTGACCACGGTCACCAGTGGTTTTGACCACACCGATATATATATATTTGTGACTTCGGTCACCAGTGGTTTTGACCATCAGTGGTTTTGACCACACGGGGTAGATAAAGGAGATCGGATGGTTAGGTTATGGGGTTGCATGATTTGCATGTTATACTGATGATTTGCGTAAGTGTTTGCACTATCGGGTTGGGGAGTTATACACTGAGTCTCGGTGACTCACCCCTTCCCTTATATTTTGCAGATGAGGCATAGATCGCGGATATGGAGTCGGGGAGGACTCGAGGTGGCCATGCATGCTAGTTTCGGGTTTTGACTTTAAAGTACTATTTCGGTTTTATTTATTTTCTTTAAATTTGGTTTTGGTTTTGTAATAAGGCCTCTAAGTATTATTTTGGGTTTTTTTTTTTTTACTTCTGGATTTTATTTTACCTATCTTATGCATGTGATTAATAATTTGATATTGCTTAAGTAACCAGGATTAAATCGATGTTTTCAAAACTATAATCGATATCGGGTTTTTTCAAACGTTACCATCGGGTAACATTATTCATAAGGTAATAACAAAGTTAACATAGATGATTTCAAACCTAAAGTTTCAAACAACTTCAAATGCAGATGGTTTTAAACTTGACTATGCTCATCTCACTCGGTTTTTAATAAGTATCGTATGATTTCTAAAAACTAGTAACAACAAACGGATTTTCAAGCATGAGTTCTCCAGATTTTAAAGCAATACAAAAATGTTTTCAACAACACTTTGTATAGGGTTTTCTAAACCTTAAAACAATAAAAGAGTTTTCAATAGAAATAAACCGGGAAACTTGTTTTATTCAGACGCTTTCACCCCGTAACATGCCAGATTCGGTCGTGGTGTGTTGACCGGGTTTGGGGTGTTACAAAAATCATCACTTATTTTCTCTCTTAAACAAGATCCCTTTCTTCTTCGTAGTGATATAGTGGAAGGCCGAACCTTCATTCTTCCGAAGTCATCGCATAATCGCTAGGATTCGGTTCTAAAATCTTTAAGGTAAGAGTCCTTCACGGATTTTATAATCCTTCTTCATTCGTTAAGATGATTATTAGTATGGTATTGATTGACCGATTATATTATAGGGATTTAAACGCTTGATCTATTCAATCGTTGAGCACTCGGAATTAGTGGTAAGCCGATCTTTACCATTTTGATAAGTCTATATTTTATCATAATATCAATTGTGTAAGATCTAACCGAATGGAGACTTGTGGTACCGATTCGAATGGGAAGTTGTGTGGAGATCTCAAAAGGAGCGGATTAACAATCTCTACTCTAAATTCAAGCGAAGGGCTATATCGGCGATACGAGACTTTCCTCCGGGTTGTAGACCCTTATCCAGTGAGAACCAACTATTCGAGGTCGTTCACTATTCTGAGGCATTTGCGATCGGGATTTTCCACCAGGTTGCGAACCGTTAACTGGGGAAAACCGATAAATCATAGCTGTTCGCGATCCCGAGGGTAAAATCTTAGATCGTTTGTTTTAGAGTAGATTTATTAAATCGCGTACATTGTCTAATCGAGCGTTATAATATTTTAGGTGTCGACGATCAAGAAAGCGTAGTGCTTACCGTAATCAAGTGTGTATCTCACACCGTATTCCGTGGGTTAAATACTATTATTGTATTGGTAGTAAATCACTTGATTAAACCGTATATTGGTGAAATCGGAAAACTTGACTTAGATCTCATTAATTTGATAAAATTGACAAAATTGGTATTAACACCATGAAAGATTACGAAAATGCCCTTAATGGGCCAAATCGATATATTTGCTATGTGGGCCAAATCGATATATTTGACTATATGGGTCGATTGATAATTTGCTATATGGGCCGTTTGATATTTGCTATATGGGCCGATTTGAAATAAATTGCGAAATGGGCCAAGATGATATTTTGCTTAATTGGCCAACTTGATAAATTGTTATAATGGGCCATAATTTTTGTAAGAAAAATCTGAATAAATTGTTGTAAATGGTTATGCATTAAGTACATGATTTGATGGGATGGAATTATGATGAAGAGAAGTTCTGGTAGCTCTGCTACATAAATTTTGTGGCTCTGCCACAAATCTGAAATATGGCAATGCCATGTAAATTCTGTTAATCTGGTGGCTTGTCCAAAAATTTAATATAAATGGCTTAATGCCTATGTTTGGTGTGTTGGCGGGGTGGGTTGACTAAATATCACCCACAGGTGTGATGGTTGGTACGGATGGTGTGTAGCGGATGGAAATACTAGGCTTGGTTTGGGAATTGCATTTCATGTGCATATTATATTCGATATATTTTTATTATTGTGAATGGGTTTCGGCCCAAATAATGGCTTAATGGATTTTGGCCCAGTGGACAACAGTAAGTGGGTTACACACTCAGTTCTTGTAACACCCCCAAACCCGGCCCAAACACTACAACTGGATCTGGTATGTCACTAAGGAAATTTTATAAAAAGATGTAGCACTTTGGAAAAAACAATAATCAGGTTTAAAAAGTTATACCGAAAACATAATAATTTATTAAGTCATATAAAATATAAAGTTATAAATTGCCTTGGTGAATTTTTAAATAAAAACCAAAATTTTATACATGTCCCAACTTAATTTTAAACATCAAATTTAACTGCCCAGTAATAAAAGCCCAACATAATACCAAAACATAAATGATAGTCTAGTGGCCCAAGGCCTTATTACAACGAAATTTAAAACCCACTTAAAATAAATTTCTTAAAAATAAATAAAGTAAAGTCTTTTTGCTGAATCCTCAGTACTCTATCGCATGGCCACCTTGCTCTCCTCTCCAGCCCGGTCCGATGCACTAAGTGCTACCTGAAATGGTTAAAATAATAGGGTGAGTCGCGAAACTCAGTGTGCAACCCTCGTGCACCATCAGATTGGGCCTTAGCCCACAGATCAGAATATAGAACATAATATAGAAGGTAACATACATAAAACCCAACCCAATCCTAGGTTTCCATCCGCTACACACCACCCTTGCCTGCCAATCACACCATTGGGGATTTCTACAATCAACCCACACCGCTACACACCATCGATGGCAGTCATGCTGCAGTTAGCTGCTCATCGTCAAAGTTGTGACAGAGTCACCAGGCTGAAATGGCATAAGCCACCAGAACAGATCACTTCCCCTTTCATCAATCACCCAACCCCAAGCATACATAGAAATCGACAAATAAAACATATCGTTTTTTTTAACAAAAAAAATTCACTAAGGAATGGCAGAAATCACTAACCTGATATTTATCCTTTACCCTCCTCGGGTTTTCAAACGTTATGCCGGGATTTCGGCATTTAACAGAGTATAGCAAATTTATTACATATATATACATTAGCATTCAATCTAATGGTGTGAGAAGTTACACACCTGATATCGCGTAGTACTACACTCTTAGTCAATATCCTTGCTATCCGGATCTACAACCCTTAGTCTAAAACCTTGCTCAAAAGCCGGAAGAATACGAAGATTTGGCCTCCCCTATAATCGGCCAAAGGTTAGTAAATCCCGAATTTGCACACTAAAATCAATAGATCTCCTTACCTTGAAATCCCGAAAGTAACACGATTCGAGTGTTACTGAACTATGACTTAGAGATCTACGCGATTGACTCCACTTCAAATCCCGGAATGCCGAAAAATAAGAGAAAACAATAGATTAGTCACTAAATAGCCATTCGGCCAGAGACTTTGAAAAGCCGGAAAAGATTTGGATCCCACAAATCAATACTTACCTTCAATTCCCTTCAGATTTCAGCACAAGCAGACACCCCAGAGTGATTTCGGCAATCACAGGAGACGAGATCTCATGATTTCGGCTTTTATGAAAATCCCGAAAAAGATGAACTGATGTGGTTTCAGCTAAAAAGAAAAGTGAAAAGAAAGCAAAGAGAGGCTTGAAGATTCGGCTAAAGTGTCTTGAAAGAGATGAGAAAGGAATCTTTTAGAGGATTTGGCCAACTGAAGAAAAAGAAAAGAGAGGGAGAATAGAGTAGGAATTTCGGCAGAGAAAAGAGAAAAAAAAATGAAAACTTGGACAGCAAATTTGGCACATCCACCTTAAGCCAAAACCGAGTGCCCCTTTCCTTTCCAATTCTTCAAGATTTTGGCTAACATTAAACACCTAAAGATAGCTCCTATCTTTCTAAATTTACTCATCCCAAAAGAGATTTAACTAGCTCCAACTCCTCCTTCATTTATCAACACAATATCCACGTATTAAAACATAATAAAATTCCCTAAAAAATAGCCTTGTGTCGTCCCCCCTTACTCTTTTAAGTGCCAAAATTTAGCCCTATAACTTGGGCTTCAAGCAACCAAAATTTGGGCCCTCCTCATGCACTAGTGACGCCACTTACAGTTCCCCTTTACTGTGCCCCTAGCTGCTGGGCCACAAGCCCAATATGTCAATTAAACTACTAAAACTTTAATTTAAGCCCCTAGAGTGTCTAAACAAAATATTTAATCAAAGCCTCAGCCCAAACCTGAGCCCCATTTGCACCTCAAATCCTTAAATTAATATTTTAAGCATACACTACACAAAATGCACAAGCCCATAAATTCAGGATGTTACAGTTCTAGTAACTCACCCCTGTTTTTCGTACCCCTTTCAAGTAATGATTAATAATGGAGACTTGGGCTGTGGATGTTTCGGTGGAGGCCATACTTCAAAACGGTTAAACTTTGGAATTTGGATTTCTTTAGTACTTTTAATTACTTTGCTCTTTTGAAATAAGGTTGTAATAAGGCTCTAGATTATTTTTTTTGTTTTGTTTATTGTTTGATGAAATTATAAACTGCTTAAAATATTTCAAATTGAGATTTTATTTTTCTAAAAATTTAAGCAAACATTTTTTTTTTAAAATGAATACACATAAAGGAATTCATGGTAACTTTATATTTTTAACTCGAAAATTTACTCGCATTAATTTTCATCAATTCTTTTCGAAAAATAAATTTTAAATTCTTTTAATAATTTTTCTCGAACTGTTAATGATATTTTCAAAGTTACGATTTATAAGATCATACATCTCAAATTGTCAATTTATCAATCAAATCTTTTACTCAATAAATACTTCTTCAAAAATTTGAAATCTGTTTTACTTAAAAAAGACTCAAAGTATATTTATTTTGTGTGACGTGTCAAATCTGGCCTTAACGCATAGGTCGAGTTTGGGGTGTTACATTTTATGGTATTAGAGCCAGGTTTCAAAACTCGACTGTGGTTTGGGTTCAAAAATATTTTTTTTTTAAATTGTTTTGGAAATATAAAATTTAGAACGTATATTTTTAAAAGGAAGTATGGCACCACGGGTATCCGGCACCAAGTCAAGTAAGTACATGTTATTAATGAGTGATTATGGTTATTGTGATATGACTATAGGAACACTCTAGAACTTTTAGTTTTAGGTGTTGAAACTATAGAGATTGAGACTATAGGATGCGTTTACGAAAATGACTATAGTTCGTATACCTCATAAAATATCTTAATAAACACTGAAATGGTATACTGATTCATAAATTGAATTAGCCAAGATGAGCGCTAGAGGACGTGGACGTGGTAGACGAGGTCATGGTAGAGGCCTAGGTGTTAGGGGTGCGTCTGAAGCGTCAGGTCAAATGCCAGAAATGGACGCACCTGCGTCACCTGGGACTGAAACTGGATCACATGACCGTATGAGGGAGGACATTGCTCTGTCTCAAGCAATGTTGCGAGTCTTGGAAAGGGTTCCTGGGGCTAGAACTGGGCCAGCAGCTCGTGGATCAATTTCGGAACGACTTAGATCAAGTGGTGCCGAGGTTTTTAGGGGTGTCTCGGGTGTAGCCCCAAATGTAGCAGAGTATTGGCTTGAGGCTGTGGAGCGGATCATGGATGATCTGGAGTGCACCGCCGAGCAGAAGCTAAGAGAAGCTGTGTCCTTATTGAGAGACGAGGCGTATCAATGGTGGCTCACCGTTCGGGAGGGCACTCAGGCCGATCGCGTTACTTGGGGTTTCTTCAAAACTTCATTTCAAGGAAAGTATGTTGGGGCTAGCTATGTGGATGCCCGAAGAAAGGAATTCCTTAATCTGGTCTAAGGAAGTAAGACCGTGGCAGCTTACGAAGCGGAATTTCTGCGTCTGAGTCGTTATGCCCGAGGTATTATGCCAACTGACTACGAACGCTGCGTGCGTTTTGAGGATGGGTTGAGTGATGAGTTGCGGGTACTGATAGCCCCACAGCAAGAAAGGAATTTTGCCACACTAGTGGAGAAAGCGAAGATAGCCGAAGAGGCTAAGCACCCGAAGTGGTGAAACCGAGAAAAAGATAGAGGCAAGAGTAAGAGGGACTTTAAGTACTCAGGTCCTGCTAGAGGGTTTCAGAAGAGGCCCAGGAATGATGAGCCGCTCGAGCTAGAGCACCTGCTGCTACCAATCAAACACAACCATGTGCTGACTGTGGAAGACAACACCCTGGTGAATGCTGGAAGAGAACCGGTGGTTGTTTCAAATGTGGTTCTAAGGACCATCAGCTTAACAATTGTCCTCGATGGACTGCTCCAACTCAGGAAGCTCGTAACCTTGACGCACAGCCAGCCAGAGACGCTTAACAGCCACTAAGAGGCCGTGGACCAGGTCGAGGTGGTAATGGTGCAGGTCGAGGTCAGGGTGCAACGGGTAGATGTAATGGCTTCAGGGGTAACGCTGAGACGAGGCAGCCAGGATGGTTTATGCGGTCAGACGCCGAGAGGATGGCGATGCACCTGATGTGATAACTGGTACGTTCTTCATATCTAATGTACCTGTTACTACTTTGATAGATATCGGATCCACCCATTCGTATGTTGCTAGTGCTGTATCTGGAAATCTGAGTATTAGATTTGAGATTTCTACTAAAGATATGACAGTAATTACTCCTTTACGACAGTCTGTGTTGGTAAATAAATTGTTTAGAGATGTACCCTTAGAAGTTCAAGGAGAAATATTTTTGGCTGATTTGATGGAACTAACTTTCGGTGAGTTCAACCTTATTTTGGGTATGGACTGGTTGGTGAAACACCGTGTGAAAGAATTTTTGGACGTCTTTCCCGAGGAACTTCCAAGTTTGCCTCCGGACTGAGAGGTAGAGTTTGGCATTGAGCTATTGCCAGGAACGGCTCTTGTGTCCATTACTCCTTATAGAATGGCACCTAAGGAGTTAGCGGAGCTTAAAGCTCAAATTCAGGAGTTGTTGGATCGGGGATTCATTCGACCGAGTGTGTCACCGTGGGGAGCCCCGGTCTTGTTCGTGAAGAAGAAGGATGGGTCGATGCGTATGTGCATCGATTATAGGCAGTTGAATAAGTTGACGATCAAGAATAGGTATCCGTTACCGAGAACCGATGATCTGTTTGACCAATTGCTAGGGGCTTCGGTTTTCTCCAAGATAGATTTGAGATCGGGTTATCACCAACTTAAGGTCAAGGAGAAGGATATTCATAAGACAGCATTTTGAACTCGTTATTGACATTATGAGTTCTTGGTGATGCCGTTTGGGTAGACCAATGCACCAGCTGCATTTATGGACATGATGAACCGGATCTTCCAACCCTATTTAGACCGGTTTGTGGTGGTGTTCATAGATGACATTTTGGTATACTCGAAGAATGAAGAAGAGCATGATTCACATCTGCGAATAGTATTGCAAATATTGCGGGAAAAGCGACTTTATGCAAAATTCAGTAAGTGTGAATTTTGGTTGAAGGAAGTGACCTTTTTGGGGCATGTTGTGCCGGCCGAAGGAATTAGAGTTGATCCCCAGAAAGTAGAGGCTGTGTTGGATTGGAAACCACCAAAGTCAGTGGCCAAAATTTGGAGTTTCCTAAGATTAGCTGGTTATTACAGGCGTTTCGTTGAGGGGTTTTCGTTGATTGCTGCACCCCTAACTAAACTGCTGCGCAAGGGAATACCATTTGTGTGATCAGATCAGCAACAAGAGAGCTTTGAGAAATTGAAGAAGATTTTGACAGAAGCGTCAGTATTGATTCAACATGTGGCTGGAACAGAGTTTATTGTTTACTACGATGCGTCACACACGGGCTTGGGATGTGTGTTGATACAAGGTAG
The DNA here is from genome assembly GCA_005393395.2 of Gossypium australe. Classification (NCBI taxonomy): domain Eukaryota; kingdom Viridiplantae; phylum Streptophyta; class Magnoliopsida; order Malvales; family Malvaceae; genus Gossypium; species Gossypium australe. The sequence goes on along the minus strand of CM016616.1, from coordinate 127,293,884 downwards.
AAAGGTGGTGGCTTATGCATCTCGTCAGTTAAGGCTGCACGAGGTGAATTATCCCACTCATGGTTTGGAGTTGGCTGTGGTGGTGTTTGCTTTGAAGATTTGGAGACACTACCTATACGGTGAGAAGTCGATCATACAGATCATAAGAGTCTAAAGTACCTCCTTACCCAAAAGGAGTTGAACTTAAGACAGCGGAGGTGGATAGAGCTGTTGAATGATTATGACTTCTCAATAGACTATCATCCCGGAAAGGCTAACATGGTGGCAGACGCGTTGAGTCGTAAGGTGATATCGGATTTGAGAGTGATGTTCGCTCATCTCAGCCTGTATGAATATGGTAGTCTACTAGCTGAACTTCAGGTGAAGCCTGTGTGGGTAGGTCAGATTAAGGAAAAGCAGTTAGCAGATGAAAAGTTAGGTTCCTTACTTCAGCAAGTAGATAGTGGTGTGAAAGGGGATTTTGGAATAAATAATGATGGAGTATTGTGTTTCCGCGGAAGGATTTGTATGCCCAAAGATTCGAAATTGAGGCAAATGATTCTGCGAGAGGCGCATAGTAGCCCATATGCTATGCACCCCAGGGGAAATAAAATGTATCGAGACTTTCGTGAGCAGTATTGGTGGCCAGGGTTGAAGCGAAAGGTTACTGATTTCATGAATAGGTGCTTGACATGTCAGCAAGTGAAGGCGGAACATTAATTACTATCGGGATTGCTGCAACCGGTGAAGATTCTATTATGGAAATAGGAACGGATAACGATGGACTTTATTAGTGGGTTACCCTTATTGCCTACTAAGAAAGACTCCGTCTGGGTAATAGTGGATCGATTGACGAAGACTGCCCATTTTCTACCTGTACGTATAGAATACTCATTGTAGAAGTTAGCCAAGTTGTACGTAGCAGAGATCGTGAGGTTACATGGGGTACCAATGTCTATTATATCGGATAGGGACCCTAGGTTTACATCACGATTTTGAAAAGCTTTACATGAAGCTTTGGAAACAAAGTTAAATTTCAGCACGGCTTTTCATCCTCAGTCAAATGGTCAGTCGGAAAGAATAATTCAGATTTTGGAAGACATGTTAAGGGGTTGTGTGATTGACTTTAGGGGTAGTTGGGAGGATTTCCTACCATTGGTAGAGTTTGCGTTTAACAATAGCTATCAATCCAGTATCCAGATGGCACCCTACGAGGCATTGTATGGTCATAGGTGTCGTACTCCTACTTGTTAGACTGAATTGGGGGAGCGACAGTTATTGGGTCCTGAGCTGATATCAGAAATGGAGGAAAAGGTAAAGCTAATTCGGGCACAGTTAAAGGAAGCTTCGGATAGACAAAAATCGTATGAGGATTTGAAGCGTAAGGATATTGAGTTTGTGGTGGGGGATCAAGTCTTTCTAAAGGTCTCACCTTGGAAGAAGATCTTCAGATTTGGAAGGAAGGGCAAGTTGAGCCCTAGGTTTATCGGACCGTACCGTGTGTTGAAACGTGTTGGGCCAGTAGCTTATCAGCTTGAGTTACCTCCGGAGTTAAGTCTGATACATAGTGTATTTCATGTCTCAATGTTAAGGCGTTATCGATCGGATCCGTCCCATATAGTACCGGAAGAAGAAATTAAGATAAGACCTGATTTGTCGTTCGAGGAGGAACCAGTACATATTCTAGATCGAGAAGTTAAGGTACTAAGAAGGAAGACTGTGCCATTAGTCAAAGTTCTATGGCGTAATCATGGAGCGAAGGAAGCTACGTAGGAGCCTGAGGACACAATTCGGCAGCAATATCCTCACCTCTTTTAACCAGGTAAATTTCGAGGACCAAAGTTTCTTTAAGGGGGATAGAATTGTAACATCCTAGAATTTGAATTTTTATGTGTTGCTTTATTTTGGTGCTAAGCTAGTTAGATTATTAATTTTGTATGTTGAGGAGGTCCTGAGAAGGCTCGGGATTTATTTGGACCTAGTAAAAACTTTTGGAATTTAGCACTTTAAGGAGATGGAGTAAGTGTCCTTAAAGCATATGGAAATAAATGAGTAAATAGCTAGCATAATTGAGTAATTAGTAAAGAGGTTATGGCGCCACATGTTGTACCTTGAGGGAAGAGGTTTGAATCCCTTTATGTGTAATTTTTTACTTTTATTTTTGCACTTCTTTCTAAAGTGTTGGCCAAGGAGTATTTATGGTAAGGTGGACTTCTTTATTTTTGGTAAGGTGGCTAAAAGAAATAAGGCAAGGTTGAGGTTGGGGAAAGGAATCAAAAGAAATAGATAAGTAAGGGGGACAAGAGGCTTATTTCGTGGTTAGTGTTTTGGAAAGTTTGGGTGGCCAAACTTTTATCCTAGGGGGGATGAATGTGGACGGTTTGGGGCTAAGGTGATAGCCAAAATTGTGCTAGATGTTTTGGTGAGACTAAAGTGTTAGTTTGGTCAAAATACCAATATCATCAATTGTGTTTTTCCTCTCAAAACTCCTATTCTCCTAGCCGAAATTGGTCGTTGGCAATTGGTAAAATTTTGGTTGTTTTGGCCAAATCCCTATTGGCAACTTTGGTATCACTTATCTTTTCTTTCCAAACTCCTTTTCTTCTTCTTGCCGAATGTACACAAACTTTGAGACCATTTCTTTTGTTCACTCATCATTCTTGAAAATCGAAACTAATCCACCATTCTACTTCTTCCTCTTCTTTTCTTTTCGCAAAATCCTTCAAGCATCACTTCCACTCTAATATTATTCAACATAGCCGAATATTGAGTCCACTATTTCTCTATAGCCGAACCTTCCATCCTTTCATTGATCTTTCTTTTTCATTCGAGTTGTTACTCACCTCTTGAACGATCAGTAAGTTTTCTTTTCAATTCTTTTTACTTTCTTCCTTCTATTGTCGAATCTATATGTTGGCTTGGGAAGGTCTTTTGACTGAAATCATCACTTATTTTCTCTCTTAAACAAGATCCCTTTCTTCTTCGTAGTGATATAGTGGAAGGCCGAACCTTCATTCTTTCGAAGTCATCGCATAATCGCTAGGATTTGGTTCTAAAATCTTGAAGGCAAGAGTCCTTCACGAATTTTATAATCCTTCTTCATTCGCTAAGACAATTATTAGTATGGTATTGATTGACCAATTATATTATAGGGATTTAAATGCTTGATCTATTCAATCGTTGAGCACTCGAAATTAGTGGTAAGCCGATCTTTACCATTTTGATAAGACTATATTTTATTGTAATACCGATTGTGTAAGATCTAACCGAACGGAGACTTGTGGTACCGATTCGAATGGGAAGTCGTGTGGAGATCTCAAAAGGAGCGGATTAACAATCTCTACTCCTAAATTCAAGCGAAGGGCTGTATCGGCGATACGAGACTTTCCTCCGGGTTGTGGACCCTTATTCGATGAGAACTAACTATTCGAGGTCGTTTGCTATTCTGAGGCATCAGCGATTCGGGATTTTCCACCAGGTTGCGAACTGTTAACTGGGGAAAACTGACAAATAGTAGTTGTTCGCGATCCCAAGGGTAAAATCTTAGATCGTTTATTTTAGAGTAGATTTATTAAATCGCGTACATTGTCTAATCGAGCGTTATAATATTTTAGGTGTCGACGATCAGGAAAGCATAGTGCTTACCGTAATCAGGTGTGTATCTCACACTGTATTCCGTGGGTTAAAGACTATTATCGTATTGGTAGTAAATCACTTGATTAAATCGTATGTTGGTGAAATCGAAAAACTTGACTTAGATCTCATTAATTTTATAAAATTGACAAAATCGGTATTAACACCGTGAAATATTACGAAAATGCCCTCAATGGGCCAAATCGATATATTTGCTATGTGGGCCAAACCGATATATTTGCTATATGGGACAAATCGATATATTTGACTATATGGGCCGATTGGTAATTTGCTATATGGGCCGTTTGATATTTGCTATATGGGCCGATTTGAAATAAATTCCGAAATGGGCCAAGATGATATTTTGCTTAATTGGCCAACTTGATAAATTGTTATAATGGGCCATAATTTTTGTAAGAAAAATCTGAATAAATTGTTGTAAATGGTTATGCATTAAGTACATGATTTGCATGGGATGGGATTATGGTGAAGAGAAGTTCTGGTAGCTCTGCTACATAAATTTGGTGGCTCTGCCACAAATCTGAAATATGGCAATGCCATGTAAATTCTGTTAATCTGGTGGCTTGTCCACAAATTTGATATAAATGGCTTAATGCCTACGTTTGGTGTGTTGGCGGGAGACCACCCACAGGTGTGATGGTTGGTACAGGTGGTGTGTAGCGGATGGAAATACTAGGATTGGTTTGGGAATTGCATTTCATGTGCATATTATATTCGATATATTTTTATTATTGTGAATGGGTTTCTGCCGAAATAATGGCTTAATGGATTTTGGCCCAGTGGACAACGGTAAGTGGGTTACACACTGAGTTCTAGTAACTCACCCCCGTTTTCCGTACCCCTTTCAGGTAATGATTAATGATGGAGACTTGGGCTGTGGATGTTTCGGTGGAGGCCATACTTCAAAACGGTTAAACTTTGGAATTTGGATTTCTTTAGTACTTTTAATTACTTTGCTCTTTTGAAATAAGGTTGTAATAAGGCCTGTGGATTATTTTTTTTGTTTTGTTTATTGTTTGATGAAATTATAAACTACTTAAAATATTTCAAATTGAGATTTTATTTTTCTAAAAATTTAAGCAAACATTTTTTTAAATGAATACACATAAAGGAATTCATGGTAACTTTATATTTTTAACTCGGAAATTTACTCGCATTAATTTTCATCAATTCTTTTCGAAAAATAAATTTTAAATTCTTTTAAAAAAATTTCTCGAACTGTTAACAATATTTTCAAAGTTACGATTTATAAGATCTTACATCTCAAATTGTCGATTTATCAATCAAATCTTTTACTCAATAAATACTTCTTCAAAAATTTGAAATCTGTTTTGCTTAAAAAAGACTCGAAGTATATTTATTTTGTGTGACATGTCAAATCTGGCCTTAACGCATAGGCCGGGTTTGGGGTGTTACAAAAGTAAGTCATAAGTTTTGAATAGTAGTGAGTAAATTGAAATAATTTTGAAATTATGGTTTAATGCTGAAATTAGAAAGTTGAATTTAGTTTAAAGTGGAAAATGGATAGAAATATTAAGTTAAATGTGAAGAATAAAAGTTAGTCTCGGTTTAGGGACTAAGTTGGAATTAAGGCAAAAGTTGGATAGAAATTGAAATATTCAATATGAAAATTGAAAGATAGTGTATTGATAATATTTAATTAATTTTCGTAGCTATTTAAATGTGTTTAGATTGGTTGAACATAAGTATTTTATGTAAATTGTCCGATAGGGTCGGTAATGCTCCGTAACCCTATTCCAGCTAGGGTTTGGGGTTAGGGGGTGTTACAATAATTTTATAAAGTATTGATCTTTTGATGCAAAATATTGAACTTAATTTTAATTTGCGTTTTTTTTAAGATAATTATGTCAGGTTTTTCACAATCGAGTGCTTCTTCCCAAAATTCTCGAGGAACTAAAAGGAAATGGGTTCCAGAAGAAGATGCTGCTTTGGTTGCTTGTATGGTCGACTTGCATAATGTTGGAACCTTTAATGCAGATACGGGATTCAAAGACGGGTATTTAAATGAGTTGGAAAAAATGTTAGAAAAAGTTTACCCCATGCCATGTTGAAGGCTAAACCTAATCTTGAATCGAGGATTAGGACATTGAAAAGGGGTTGGTCAATCGTTTATGACATGCTTAGCGAAAAAAAATAATAGCGGCTTTGGTTGGGATGAGCATAAGCAGCTCGTCGTTGCTGAAGATGCGGTATGGAACTCATATATAAAAGTAAGAATTATTTCAATTCTTTATTATCTTATTTTGACCAAACTTATATCTAATATGAATTCTTCATTTTTTAGAGTCATAAAGAAGCTGCTCAATTCAGACATCGGAGTTTCCCTTATTATGACCAACTTACTGCCATATACGCAAAAGATCGAGCCACTGGGAAAGATGCTCAAACAGCCGCTGATATTATTGAAGAAATAGATGTTGAGGATGTGGCTGCTACAAATACTAATGAAGAAAGAAACGATTTCCGTGGATGCGAAGCTAATGTTTCTTTGTGGATGATATGGATCTTTCAGCTACACAACCACAACCAGGTAGAAACCAAGGTGATTCCACATCTTCAAAGAAGACAAAAAAAGATTTCCGATGTAAGTGATTCTTCGACTTCATTTAATGATGCTGCCACTTTATTGGCGGAAAATATACGGACTGTTGGCCTTGAAATCAGTAAGAGTATTGCCTCCGAAGTGCGAATTCAACAAAAGTCAGAAATGGCCATTCAAGAAAGTGCTCTGAAATTATATCCAACATTATGTGAAGTAGAAGATTTAATTGAGGATGAGCACTTTCGAGCATTGAGCAAAATTTTCTTTAGTTTACCTTCTGTTGTGCGATTGGAATGGTCAGAAGATTTCTTGCTGACCATTAAAAATCATGGTTGTGTTGATTATATTTTGGTATCTTTTTGTGTTTGTAATATTTGGATGGTACAATGACATGATAGAATGTCATTACAATGTTGTAACTTTTTGATGTTGTAAAATTTTAAAACATATGGATTATGACATATAAACTAATGAAATCATGTAACTTTTTGTTAATATATGAATATTATGCTTGGATGGTCAATATAATTCTCAAGTTATTTATTACTTCTAATATTTAATTATTTTTTATTGTAGAATAATTAAATTATTTGTTTCAGTAATGATATTTTAGCACATTAAATATGTATTGCAGTTTAAAAATAATAAAGTAGATTATATATTTTTATAGTATATATATTTTGATTTTTAATTCATATAATAATAATTATATTAAGAATGCTATTAAATTATTTTTTTATTAAATTATATTTAAAAATATTTATGTTATAATATGGTTAAATTTTTTATTATTTTTATTAAATTATTTTAAATAATAATCTTATTAAAATTTAATAACAATAACAATAATCATCTACCCGACAAAATTTCTGCTAAGGGTATTCTGGTCATTTTAGTTCTTTTCCTTATCCTATTACAACATCATTCCATTCAACCAAACACAAGAATACTATTACAGTTCTATTGCATTCCATTCAACCAAACAGTTGAATTACTTATTATAGCTCTATTCCATTACAGCTCTATTCAATTACAGCCCTATTCCATTACAGTGAACCAAACGTGGTGTGAGTTCGAATAGATAAGGAACCAAAAGTTGGTATGTTGGGTGTACGACATTTGCAGTACGTAGCGTCATTCACGACAATGGAATTCATAACCTAAGACATGGATAAATGATATCCTCTCATTGGCATTACTAGGTTGATAAAAAGTAAATGTGGCCACCGATCGTTTGTCTTTTTGATGAATGACTTGATCACATTTGATAGTGATTGACTTTTCATGAAGGATGATGTAATGGTTACCATGAGATCAAATAGGATCATATTGGGAGAATGGATATAATCCCAAAGAGATCAAGGATATACTATTGGGGTAACACACTTATGACAAGGTCATTGGATGAGCACAGAATAGTTGCTTTCGTAATGGTATTTCGTTAAGGAGAGGTCAGTCACGATATTAATAATAGAATGACTTCGTGACCAAATGAGTTTATAATTATTAGGCGAAAAGTCAAAACTTAATTATAAATCATTTGATCCCTAATTACATATGTTCAATCAGTCCCTCCTCTAACTCGTTGAAACTAGAAGTGAATTGAATCTTTGAATCAAAATGAACAAAATGAATAGAAATAGAGAAATGAAAAACATTCAAAAATGATTATGGTTTACCCCGAAATGGAGAAATGGAATAATTTGGAAATGAATGTCGGTTTCTCAAAGAAAACGGAAATGGAAATGCAAATGAAAATGAGAAATGATGCATTTGTAAATATATATATATATGGATTTCTCAGAAATGATCAAAAAAATGAGTTTATGTTTTTTAGTAGTTCTAAAGCCCAAAAATGAAAATAAATCATTTGGTCATAGTGAACAAGTTGAGTGTGAATTATTGAATATATTTTTTTGGAAATTTTAACAGGGGTAAAATCTTCATAATTTTACCGAGCGTAAAATTGGGATGAGAAAATTATTTACTTGGAAAATTAATGTTTATTTTGGAAAATAGAAAATTATGTATTGGGTTGGATTAAATAATAAAGTTTTGGGTTAAAAGTCCAGAAAGCACATATAATTGGGCCCAATACAATGAGAGGCCTAAATCTCATCATAGTACATCTGAGGCGAAGAACACCCTATTAGCCCCTCTCCTTCTCCTAGTTGGACTAGGAAGTTTTTTTCTTTTTGAAATAAACCTCTACAGTTCAACAAAGGTTCTACCTTCTCTCCCTATAAATAGATGATACTAATAGAGCTATTTACATAACTTGGAGAGATTATACACAGTCGAAAATTAGAAATAATTTATTCTCAACTATTAAATATATTTTTTCAGAATAACAATTCTATCGATTTCTATTAAAGAATAGAGAATTTTCGTTTTCACCCCAAAGATATTCACCCCAAAGATAAAAGAAACTTTTTCTAGTTTTGTGTTTTGATTTAATTTATTTGAGCCCACACTCGAAGCAGTTCATGTACAAGATTAGCGGAGAAGATCATTGAAAGCCGAAAAACGTCGAGGATCCACTTATCCAAAAACACAAGTATGATATCAAGTCAAGTTTTATTGCTATAAATATCACAAATTGGTTGGTTTTTAGAATTTTAATTTTCTATTGTGCAAGAAAACCATTTTCAAACTAGGATTTTTCCAACACTGTTTGTTGCAAATTTGCAGGCATCGTCACGATGATGTGCAAACATCTTCGGGGCATAGGTTCGGTGTCAGGACATCTTTATCAAAATTTCAGGACAAGCAGGCCCCTCTAGGGCACATTGCAACATGCAACATTGTAGATTATTGAATTGTAACACCCCAAACCCGGCCCATACGTTTCGACCAGATCTGGCATGTTACGGGTTTGATGTTGAAAACATAGTTCCTTATCGGTTTTGGAAATCGTAAGTTAATTAGACAAGAATTGAATAAATAAGTGACATTTGAAAAAAAAAAACTTGTATTAATATTATTTCATATAATTAAACCTTTCACATAATTTCATAAGTTGCAAATATTAAAAACTACTTAGTTGAATATAAACTATGGGGCCTTATTACATAAATATTCCCAAAACTAAAATCTAAATAAAAGAGAACATTGTATTTTAAATGGAGATATATTTCTTTAAATAAAAGTCCTTATGGCCCCTCGAGTCTGTCTTGGCTCCTATGTCCACGATCTACTGCTAATCTGAAATAGTAGGAAAAATAAAAGGGTGAGTCACCAAGACTCAGTGTATAAATCCCGAAACACACAACGACCTGAGACCCACAAACACATTATGGGCCTCAGCCCATTCATAATGGCAACAAACATAAATACATGCTAAATGAATAATGGTAAATGATAAATAGCCCAACCCATCCTAAAAGTCCATCCTGTACACACCAACCCATACCAACCATCACACCTCGGGGATTTCTACAATCAACCCACCAATCGCTACATACCATATCGACAGCTGTACTGCCTATTCCTATTAATCAGGAATCATTTAAACATGGCTTGGCCACCGATCACTGTGTGACCTAACATTTATATTCGTGGTTTAACCACCGATCACCAAGTGACCTATCATGCTCTTCCCCTTCATTATCATAATCCCACCCCATGCATACGCACATGAAAAATTAAAAATCACATACCATCTTTAAGAAAACAAGCTTCCATATATATATCGATACACATAGAGAGATTTCTATGGTTACGTACCTGGCATCCTTTGCCTAACCCTTTTTTTGGGTTTTATTCGACTGTCTACACAGCCTCTTTCCGGGTTTTTAGCCCATAACACATATAAATTACATTTAACTAGTGTGTTAGAGATCTACACACCTAATTACCGTTAGAACGAGACTCTCTAAGTCGACGCTATCCGTAGCCAACACAACCACTATCTGCCTAAGGTGTTGTTCAGAAGCCGGCCCACAACCCGGTGGCCAATCCCGTACTGCTAACACTGCTCGCTTTTTAAACTTAGGAATTGGGTTTTTAGATCTAGTCCCCTCCTTTGCCTGATCGACATTTGGTTCCATCAAAAAGGCCTTATTAATCATAACATATGATTAAGATTGTGATTTCGATATTGAATCCAAGGAGAATCTAAGGAAAATCCCTTACCTTGAAATTCCCGAAAAGTGATATGAGATTCAGAGACTAGTGTTTCCAGCTTTTAGATCTAGGAGATCTACTTCAATTCCCGCTGTCGCCCAAAATAAGAACATGAAAAGAGTGGTAACGTTAGACCGAACCTTAATAGCCATCTGGCCTTGATTCTCAAAAACCGAAAGAGAAAGGAATAGATCTGAGGAAATCGGTTCTTGCCTTCACAGGGAAAATCAGCAACTCCAAGAAGATCACGGTTTTATGGAGAAATCAGCACAAGAGGAAAAGAATGAAAAAAGAAAGTGAAGTGAGAGGTGTCGGCTTTTGAAGAAATCAAAAGAAAAGAAATTGCAGAGAATGACTGAGAGTTTCGGCACAGAGAAAGAAGAAAAGAATAGGGTTCAAATGCCGGAATTGAAGAGATACCACCCCTATTTATAGAGAATTTCGGCACTTACTTATCAAAACCCGAAAGTGCCCTTCCTGATAATTAACAGTTAATCAAATAGTAGGGGAAATTTCGGCACCCCTTTGCCATAAAGAAACCGATTTCTTCCCCCCTCTAGGAGATGGAATTTCGGCCAACTCTGCACTCAGCAGATAGCTCATATCTTTTCTCCTTTATCTTAATCTATCCATACCTTTAGAAGAAACCTAGATAGCACCACCTCTTCCTTCTTTTATCAGCTCATTATCCCCATTATCCATGTCATTTAATCCACCTATTTTCTAGCCCTATTGCCGCCCCAAGTAGCTTCCCTTTAATTGCCGAAAATGGCCCAAATACATGGGCTCTATGCGGCCGAAACTTGGGCCCTCTCCATCTACTAGTGACGCCACCCTCTAGCTCTTTTGCAGCGCCACCTAACATTGGGCCATAAGCCCACTTTGGTATTTTAAATACAGATACCACCTTTTAAACCCTATAGTGCCCAAACAGAAAATTTAACCAAGGCCTCCGCCCAAACCTGAGCCCAATTTGGACCCCTAATACCCAAATTTACACATTAAATGCATAGGCCCAATAATTCAGGATGTTACAGTTCTACCCCCTTAATGAAATTTCAGCCTCGAAATTACCTGGTCAAAATAGATGTGGGTATTGCTGCCGCATTGCCTTCTCGGGTTCCCAAGTAGCCTCTTTAAAATCGTGATTCTGCCACAGAACCTTAACTAGTGGAACCGTTGTCCTTCGCAATACCTTGACATCACGATCCAGAATTTCTACTGGTTCCTCTTCAAAAGATAGGTCAGGTTTTACCTCAATTTCTTCCACTGGTACTACATGGGATGGATCTGAACGATATCGTCTCAGCATAGAGACATGGAACACATTGTGAATCTGGCTTAACTCTGAAGGTAGCTCTAGCTGATACGCTACTGGTCCTTCTCGTTTAAACACCCAGTATGGTCCGATAAATCAGGGACTCAATTTACCCTTCCATCCAAACCACAGTACTTTCTTTCACAGCGACACCTTCAGAAATACCTTGTCACCCACTGCAAACTCTATGTCCTTACGCTTTAAATCAGCATAGGACTTCTGTCTGTCCGACGCCTCCTTTAGTCGAGCCCGAATTATCTCAATCTTCTCCTCCGTCTCGGTGACCAAATTCGGACCCAAAATTCGACGTTCCCCCAATTCCATCCAACAGGTAGGAGTACGACACTTTTGCCCGTACAATGCTTCATAAGGCGCCATCTGAATACTAGACTAGTAACTGTTGTTGTACGCAAACTCCGCTAATGGCAGAAATTCTTCCCAACTACCCCTGAAATCCATGACACATCCCCTTAACATGTCCTCTAAGACATGAATTACCCGCTCAGACTGTCCATCGGTCTGAGGATGGAACGCTGTACTGAAATCCAACTTCGTGCCCAGCGCTTGATGTAACGCCTTCCAAAATCGCGACGTGAACCTAGGGTCCCGGTCTAATATGATCGATACTGGTACTCCATGTAACCTTACTACTTCCGCTATGTATAGGTTAGCCAATTTCTGCAGAGAGTAATCGACACGTACGGGGATGAAGTGAGCAGACTGTTGGAACGCCGGCACCCCATGGCGCAGCAAAATAAAATTAATTCCGGTGATCCAAACCATGAATCCATGTGTGAGGAACGAATCGAGGTAAAATAAAGGTTTAGAAATTACCAAAACTTCAATCTGAATAGAAAGCGATGCTTCGACAACAAGAGTTCTGATCTACTGTCGAATCAAGCCACAACCTTTTCTGATGTCGGCCTCTACGTAATCCACCCGGTTTGACTATGAATGGAAGAAATCTCCAAAACTATTTTGGATGTTTATTTGCTTAACGGCTGCTAGACCTAACAAGCAATCTATTAGGGTTTTCCCATAAGCTTTGTCTCTTTTAAATACCTTTTATATTGGGTATCCTTTTAATTGGGCCTTTTATAATGGGTATCTTTTTCATTGGGCCCATTTAATTGGTATCCTTTTAATACCCTTTTATAATTGGTATCTCTTGAATGTATCATAAGATTAAATAAATACAATAAAGTTTTTAATCGAAAATTATAATTACATTAATTATATTCAAAAATTATAATTACATTAATTATAATAAGGATTTCGGTAAACTATATTTATTTAAATTTATATATGAATCAAATTCATATATTAATAGAATTATGTTGTCATTATGTGTACAACATCCTTGTACATATAATATGTTCAATATTTGATTGCCCAATTAAATTAATTCTTTAATTAATTTAATTCATGTGATAACCAAAAAAAAATACCAATTATATTTTATTCCGTTCATTTAAACCATAGGGTGTGACCCTGTAGGTTCTTGCAACGTTAGCAGTAATAATAGAACGATTCTAATGTCACAAACAATGAATGGCATCTAGCAATGCATCATTGCTACCTAAGTTACAAGAAGTCATGATTCCACATAACTTTTTGTGATTAACCTTTCATGCATTAATCCTTAAGTCCTTTATTTCTGGAATGGACACAAGTCATGGAATAGTCACACTTGTATAGTCCATCCCATGTTTCTTGATATCTTGAGTAGACTATGATATACAAATTAGTATGACATCTCATGTCAACTTATTTGAGCATGGCCATGCATTTCTAGTCTCACTCAATCAAGTGGCCTAAGATATTACTCCTATTATGTAGGAGGGACTTATCCTATATTGATCAACCATATCTCTCTACATAGATTGTGGTATATCCAACATCAGCCTTTATAGAACAACCAGTTACGGTGTACGTTTGACTGTATCAAAATATACAACTCACGATGTTGAGATAATAATTATCTCAAGTCTGAGGATCATATACATATTAATCACTATGAGTAATGTTGTGACAATTACATAATAATCCAATTAACATACTCATAACGGGTCAATCCAATATGTTGTTCTCTAACACACATATTCATGCATTGATTTTGACAATCCACATCAATGACAACTCTTTATCATCAATCAACTACATGTTAGTCTTAATGCATTATTGTTGTCCTAGTCAACAATAATACTCGACTAAGGATCTTTTAAGAATAATCATATTATTCTCATGACATTATTGTAAAACAGTTTATTTGTATACACAGATAGAAAAACTGAAATAATAATGACAACGCTTTATATTAATAAATATGGTAAATAAAGTATGTTATTACAACCATCTCATGATTGATCTTTGGGCATACTCTTACACAGACTTCGTCAAGTGATCTACAATTACCCAAACCGCATCTTTCTTAGTGGGCGTGAGGGGTAGCCCGCTAACAAAGTCCATGGTGATCCTCTCCCACTTCCACAATGGAATCTTCACCGGCTGCAACAACCCTGACGGTAACTGATGTTCCGCCTTGACCTGCTAACAGGTTAAACACCTACTCACAAACTCCGTTACCTCACGCTTTAAATCTGGCCACCAGAACTATTCCTGCAAATCTCGATACATCTTGCTCCCTCCCGGGTGCATAGCGTATGGACTACCATGCGCCTCTTGCAAAATCCTATGCCTCAACTCAGGGTCCTTTGGCATGCAAACTCTCCCTTGAAAACATACTAATCCTTCCTCATTCACATTGAATTTCGTTGGCTCACTACTTGAAATCAACTGCAACTTCTCCTTAAGCAATCCATCGATCTGCTGCTTCTCCCTAACTTGACTGACCCAAGAGGGTTTCACTTGAAGTTCAGCTAATAGACTTCCATCATCATATAAGCTAAGGTGAGCAAACATTGCTCTCAAGTCGGTAATCACCTTACAGCTTAGAGCATCCACCACCACATTAGCCTTACCTGGGTGATACTCGATCGAGCAGTCATAATCCTTTAACAACTCGATCCACCTCCTCTGCCTTAGATTCAACTCCTTCTGAGTCAAGAGGTACTTTAAACTCTTATGATCCGTGTAAATGACAGATTTCTCCCCGTACAAATAATGCCTCCAAATTTTCAAGGCAAACACCACCGTCGCCAATTCCAAATCATGGGTGGGATAATTTGACTCGTGTGGTCTTAACTGCCGAGATGCATATGCAACAACCTTTCCATCTTGCATCAACACACATCCTAATCCCATGTGTGAAGCATCACAGTAAATTACGAACTCTTTCCCTGCCTCCGGCTGAATCAACACCGGAGCCTCCGTCAAAATCCTCTTTAACTTCTCGAAACTCTCCTGCTGGTTATCAGACTAAACAAACGGAACTCCTTTCCGTAGCAACTTAGTCAATGGTGCCGCAATCCGAGAAAATCCTTCAACAAATCTTCTGTAGTACCCCGCCAGACCAAGGAAACTCCGAATCTCTGCCACCGACTTAGGAGGCTTCCAATCCAACACCGCTTCAACTTTTCGAGGGTTAACCCGAATCCCCTCTGCGAACACCACGTGGCCTAGGAAAGTAACTTCATTCAGCCAAAACTCACACTTACTGAATTTGGCATACAACTGCTTCTTCCTCAAAATCTGCAAAACTATTCGCAGATGAGCATCATGCTCCTCCTCCGACTTTGAATAAACCAAGATATCATCTATAAACACCACGACACATCGATCTAGGTAGGGTTGGAACATTCGGTTCATCATGTCCATGAACGTTGCTGGCGCGTTGGTCAATCCAAGCGGTATCACCATAAATTTGTAATGACCATAGCGAGTCCTAAAAGCCGTCTTATGAATATCCGCCTCTTTGACCTTAAGCTGATGGTACCCTGACCTCAGATCTATCTTCGAAAAGACTGAGGCCCCTTTCAACTGATCGAACAAATCATCGATCCTCGGCAATGGGTATTTATTCTTGATGGTCAACTTATTCAGGTGACGATAGTCAATGCACATACACATTGATCCATCCTTCTTCTTAACAAATAACACCGGCGCTCCCCAAGGCGACACACTTGGTTGAATAAATCCTCTATCCAGCAACTCCTGAATCTGCGCTTTCAATTCCACCAACTCCTTCGGCGTCATTCTATATGGAGCAATGGATACTGGCGCTATTCCCGGAAGAAGATCGATTCCAAACTCCACTTCACGATCCGGGGGTAATCCCGGAAGCTCTTCTGGGAAAACATTAGGAAATTTCTTGGCTTCCAGAGACCAAACAAACATTAGAACCGCCTCGCACCCTTTCCTTACCATCCTTTCTGCTCTTCAAGCAGACACCACATTTGACAAACCATCCCCCCTTTCTCCTATCACCAGCACTTCACCACCCTCAGAGGTCTTTAACACCATACGCTTGGCTACACAATCCAAGTTCGCTTGATACCTCACTAGCATATCCATGCCTAAAATTAAATCAAATTCCCCGAACGGTAATTCCATCAGATCCGCTAGGAAAGTTATTCCCTGAACTTCTAAAGGTACCTCCCGATAGAGTTTATCCACTACTACAGATTGTCCTAACGGGCTAATTACAGTCATTGCCCTAGGGGTAATCTCAGATTCTAACCTTAAAGTTCCAGATACACTACTAGCTACATACGAATGTGTCGACCCAATGTCAATCAAGGCAGTGTAAGGCAAGCCAAAAATTTAAAACGTACCGGTTAAGACATCCAGTGCGTTAGCCTCCTCTCGATGTCTGGCAGAATAAACTAACCCCGGCTGTCTCGTCTCAGTGTTTCTTGCCCTCCTGCCTGGAGCTCCACGACCCCGACCAAAACCATTACCACCTCTGGCTAGAGCACGACCTCTCTGTGGCTGCTGACCTCCCTTGCCCGGCTGAGCATTCTCCTGACCTGTGAGCCCCTCACTGCCCCATTGCTGCGGACAGTTTCTAACTTGGTGGTCCGTAGATCCACACCTAAAGCACTTCCCACTGCCCGCCCAACACTCACCAACATGGAATTTACCACATCGAGCACACTTTTGTGTCTGGTTAGCAGCAGGTCTCTCATTCCGACTCGGTCCATCTGACCTAGGCCTTTTTTGAGTACGTCCAGTTGTTCCTGATAATCCAAAATTTCTCTTACTTCCACTCCTATCTCTATCCCGATTCAGTTTTTCCGTCCGCTTAACCTCCTCAGCTATCTTAGCTTTTTCCACAAGCACAGCAAATTCCCTCTGCCGCTGTGGGGCTATCAAAACATGCAAATCATCCCTCAGACCATCTTCGAACCGGACGCAACGTTCATGTTCCGTGGCCACAATCCCTCGGGCATATCGACTAAGGCGTAAGAATTCAGCTTCATACGCAGCCACTGACCTACTCCCTTGAACCAGATTCAGAAATGCTCTGCGCTGCACATCCACATAACTCGACCCAATGTACTTACTCTGAAACGCCGTTTTGAAGAGATCCCAGGTGATACGGTCAGCCACTGTACCATCCTTAACCGTAAGCCACCATTGATATGCTTCATCCCGCAGGAGAGATACAACCCTTTAAACTTCTCCTCCTCCGTGAAATCCAGATCATCCATTATGCGTTCCACCGCCTCTAACCAATACTCAGCTGAACTCGAGGCTATACCAGAAATTCCCCTAAACACTTCTGCCCCATTGGCTCTAAGTCGCTCCGGCACAGATTCCCGGGCTCCTGTGTCCATGCCTACCCCAGCAACCCTCTCTAAAACCATTAACATTGCCTGAGACACCGCATCATCTCCGATCGTCTGATCCTGAAATTCAGCCTCCGCACCTGGTAGAACTGGCATCTCATTTCTGACCCATGGCCAGATCCTACTGGTTCCGACACGGCCATTCTACCCCTACCACGGCCACGTGCAGGATGTCCACGACCCCTTGTACTCATTCTACCGGTTCGCATTTATCTGATTAGAAATTTTATGAATTATTAACTTCTTCCACCAATTAACCACGAACAATCTTATGGAAAGTAGTTTTAAGAGTAGTTCTTTCGAATTCAAAATTTATAACTACAAGTTTCAATCTCAAGTCTATATCTCCTAATTCTAGGAACCACATACATTCAACCATCATACGTCAACATACAAGTAGCATCCAAAAATCCACCTTTATCACAAAAGGGTATTTTCGCCATTTCACTACCCAGGGGTATTTCCGTAGTTTTGCCCTACAGGGTATTTTCCAAAATAGAGTATCTTGGTGATTTTTTTCGAATTAGATGTACTTGGGTATATATATATATATTTAAAGCAAGGGTATTTTGGAAAATAAGTTTTTTTTAAATGAGGGTATTTTGGTAATTTCCTCAAAATGGGGTATCTTGGTTTTTTTCGAAATAGAGATATTTTGTTGTTGTTGTTTTTTTTTGTAAAGCAGGGGTACTTTAGAAAATTTAATTTCGCAAACCGGGTTACTCTTGTGAATCTAGGGGTTTTCGGGTAAATTTGCAAAACATGGGTATTTTATAAAATCACGGTTGTTTTGGAAATTTTCACAAACCAAGGGTATTTTGGAAATTTTGCCAACTGGAGTGTTTCGTTAATTCCACAAATTTTGGTAGTTTTACAGTTCTGGGGTATTGTGGGAAATTTTCACAAATCAAAGGTATTTTGGAAATTTTACAAAACTGGGGGTATTTTGGTTGTGAAATAGGGTGGCTGGTCCCTTTCGGGTTTTAATTATAGATTTTGGCCCGTCAACAAATCCTCGTGGCTAAGGTGAACAGTCCCTACGCACTAGGTAGGATTCCAGTGAAGAGGAGGTGAGTCATTAGGACTGCTTAAGTACCAAGCTCTTCCTGAATCCAATCCTAGACATGCGTATGCCTGTTGCCACACCCTAACCCAGCGATTTGTTCATAGGTTTGTTTGGATAGATTAAGTCTTATGAATTTAAAGAGTTGTTTAAACTAAGCCTAAAGTCCATCAATGCCTAACATACTAGTCTACGTCCATCAAGCCCATCAAGCTCAATCATGCATATCATATCAAAAGTTAGAATACTTACCTGCGTGGATCGGGTGCCATTAGACTCGAAGGCCATATCTTCATCCAAGACATTTTTCTCAAATTCACATCAAATTTTCAAAACACTACTAGACCCATTTCACAGCCCGAGTTTTGAACCGGGCTCTGATACCAAAATGTAACACCCCAAACCCGGCCCATACGTTTCGACCAGATCTGGCATGTTACGGGTTTGATGTTGAAAACATAGTTCCTTATCGGTTTTGGAAATCGTAAGTTAATTAGACAAGAATTGAATAAATAAGTGACATTTGAAAAAAAACCTTGTATTAATATTATTTCATATAATTAAACCTTTCACATAATTTCATAAGTTGCAAATATTAAAAACTACTTAGTTGAATATAAACTATGGGGCCTTATTACATAAATATTCCCAAAACTAAAAACTAAATAAAAGAGAACATTGTATTTTAAACGGAGATATATTTCTTTAAATAAAAGTCCTTATGGCCCCTCGAGTCTGTCTTGGCTCCTATGTCCACGATCTACTGCTCATCTAAAAGAGTAGGAAAAATAAAAGGGTGAGTCACCAAGACTTAGTGTATAAATCCCGAAACACACAACGACCTGAGACCCACAAACACATTATGGGCCTCGGCCCATTCATAATGGCAACAAACATAAATACATGCTAAATGAATAATGGTAAATGATAAATGGCCCAACCCATCCTAAAAGTCCATCCTCTACACACCAACCCGTACCAACCATCACACCTCGAGGATTTCTACAATCAACCCACCAACCGCTACATACCATATCGACAGCCGTACTGCCTATTCCTATTAATCAAGAATCATTTAAACGTGGCTTGGCCACCGATCACTGTGTGACCTAACATTTATATTCGTGGTTTAACCACCGATCACCAAGTGGCCTATCATGCTCTTCCCCTTCATTATCATAATCCTACCCCATGCATACGCACATGAAAAATTGAAAATCACATACCATCTTTAAGAAAATAGGCTTCCATATATATATCGATACGCATAGAGAGATTTCAATGGTTACGTACCTAGCATCCTTTGCCTAACCCTTTTTTGGGTTTTATTCGACTGTCTACACAGCCTCTTTCCTGCTTTTTAGCCCATAACACATATGAATTACAGTTAACTAGTGTGTTAGAGATCTACACACCTGATTACCGTTAGAACGAGACTCTCTAAGTCGATGCTATCCGTAGCCAACACAATCGCTATCTGCCTAAGATGTTGTTCAGAAGCCAGTCCACAACCCGGTGGCCAATCCCGTACCGCTGACACTGCTCGCTTCTTAAACTTAGGAATCAGGTTTTCAGATCTAGTCCCCTCCTTTGCCTGATCGACATTTGGTTCCATCAAAAAGGCCTTATTAATCATAACATATAATTAAGATTGTGATTTCGATATCGAATCCAAGGAGAATCTAAGGAGAATCCCTTACCTTGAAATTCCCGAAAAGTGATATGAGATTCAGAGACTAGTGTTTCTGGCTTTTAGATCTAAGAGATCTACTTCAATTCCCGCCGTCGCCCAAAATAAGAACATGAAAAGAGTGGTAACGTTAGACCGAACCTTAATAGCAACCTGGCCTTGATTCTCAAAAAATCGAAAGAGAAAGGAATAGATCTGAGGAAATCGGTTCTTACCTTCACAGGGAAAATTGGAAACTCTAAGAAGATCCCGGTTTTATGGAGAAATTGGCACAAGAGGAAAAGAATGAAAAAAGAAAATGAAGTGAGAGGTTTCGGCTTTTGAAGAAATCAAAAGAAAAGAAATTGCAGAGAATGACTGAGAGTTTCAGCACAGAGAATGAAGAAAAGAATAGGGTTCAAATGCCGGAATTGAAGAGATACCACCCCTATTTATAGAGAGTTTTGGCACTTACTTACCAAAACCCGAAAGTGCCCTTCCTGATAACTAACAGTTAATCAAATAGTAGGGGAAATTTCGGCACCCCTTTGCCATAAAGAAACCGATTTCTTCCCCCCTCTAGGAGATGGAATTTCGGCCAACTCTGCACTCAGCAGTTAGCTCCTATCTTGTCTCCTTTATATTAATCTATCCATACCTTTAGAAGAAACCTAGATAGCACCACCTCTTCCTTCTTTTATCAGCTCATTATCCCCATTATCCATGTCATTTAATCCACCTATTTTCTAGCCCTATTGCCGCCCCAACTAGCTTCCCTTTAATTGCCAAAAATGGCCCAAATACATGGGCTCCATGCAGCCGAAACTTGGGCCCTCTCCATCTACTAGTGAAGCCACCCTCAAGCTCTTTTGCAACGCCACCTAACATTGGGCCACAAGCCCACTTTGGTATTTTAAACACAGATACCACCTTTTAAACCCTATAGTGCCCAAACAGAAAATTTAACCAAGGCCTCCGCCCAAACCTGAGCCCAATTTGGACCCCTAATACCCAAATTTACACATTAAACGCATAGACCCAATAATTCAGGATGTTACATGAATGTTTATATTTGGATAAATTGTTTGGTTCTGATTTCAAGTTGTGGATTGTTGGAATTAATGTTTGGATTTTGATAAATGGGATATATTTGGCATGTGATTGAACATGATTTTATGCATGTTAAATGTGCACAAATGAACCAATTGTATGAAATGGTTTGGTTTATTGAAATTAGTAGCAAAAGGCCTATTTTGTGCAAAAATAGAATCCACGTTGTGATGTCAAGCAATGGTCATTGCAGCGTGATCTGGGTTTTGGACCATGGTGTGACAAGGAACCCTGTTGTCACAACAAGGCAAAATAGAAGATAACGTTGCAATGAGGAACTCCTCACGACGCGATATCACTTTGAAACTTTGGAAATGTTGCAATTTGGTCCTAATATGATTTCGAGTTAACTTTAGAGCATTTGTAGGCTAGTATAAGGCCCGAGAAAGATTGTAAAATGAACTTACAATCGGTAATGGTTGTGTTTGCATGTTTTATATTTTAATTTGAATGTTAATTGTCCATAGTTGCTCCGAAATGACTATAACATTCAGTAGCTCGAACTTGGTGATCGGGTTGGGAAGAGGTGTTAAAACAATATTTTTTATTTTTTTATTTAGTTTTAGTCCATTCAATTTTCTCTAAAAACTATGGTGATTCTTGTTTCAGTTTACACTATTATGGTTTTTTTTTTCCATTCAGTTTTCTCTAAAATTTGTCATGGTTCTTGTCTATTCTGTTTTCTTGTCCAATATGTCTCAAGACGTGACCCTGATACTATTGCTTTTTAGCTTCAAAGTTCTTATTTCTCAAGACACATTTCACATGTAATAATCAAAGCTAAAAATTATGTTCTCAATTTCCTCCCAACCATACCAAAAATTGTCCATGATCATTCCCAACAATAATAAAAGCTCATAAACTATGTAATACCTTATATTTACCGTTCAAAACACATTAAACTCAAATATTAAAACAATTAGACACTTTCTTTCTTACTTCAATAAATCACCTATGTACATGTCATACTCTATACCATGAAATATATTTCATACCTCTTTTTTACCAAGCCTTGATAATGTGATGATATGTGATGAGGTCACTACTTCAAATGAGAACTTTAATTCGATCTTTCAGCTACACGTTGAAAAATAACTCGTTAAACTCATGAAAATTTAGTAAATACCCATGAATTTAGATCTTACCATTTCTTTTATTTTTATTTATTATAAACATTATTACTCTTATAATTCATGAATATATCTTAATATTCAATAGGTTACTGCATATTTAAAAAAATTCACTAATACTTTGATTCACAAATTTCATCATTTCACAGTTTAATAGGAACAAAACTTTTATAAAAAATCACTTACCAAAGCTTTTTTAGCCCATGTTAGACACATTTGAACCAGATGGGTATACGGAACATATCCCAATACACGGAGCACATAAGTGTTGGAAATATGGGCACCAAAGTGTGATATCACGAATAACACAGGAGCACACAAGTTCCTTTAACATGCTAACTATATCCACGAAGTTCAACACTAGTCTACATGGGCACTCGAATACCACTGGATTTAAAATAATTAATCCCGAATACTTTATTCCACGATTTTTACAATTTCATTACACTTTCACATTTCTTTCACCCTAGTTTATTATTTAATATTACACGAACATATAATTTCAAACATTAAAATTTTCAAGAGCATTTGATCTATACTTCCATTCCATGGCTAACCATGATCTTTATTCATACCAATATTTATTTCATGATTTTCACAATTTAGCTACACTTTTTCACTTCTTCAATTCAATCCTCATTTTTCCATGATTTAAAGAACAGTTGTAATTTCATTTGCAATAATCACAGAAATTTATTTAGTAAATTCTTAATTCAAAATGCATCTTATGTTTCATGTTCTCTACAACATTTTCACTTATCAAATAATAACACGTAAAACTTTTACATACTTTTTAATTTAGTCCTTTTAAATTGTCACACCCTGATTTATAGTTATATGTTGTTAGCATTTTAACAAGAATGAGTTATTGGTTTGATGGTTAAGCGTAAGTTAATTTATCTTTAATACCCAAGTTTGAATCTATTTCCGAGAAAAAAATTTATTTTATTTTCGGCACTCCTTTCTAAACCCTAATGTTGCCCTTGTATTCTTAAAACTCTAGTATTTAACATATTTTTCTCATTTTGTGTTCACATTGCCACCCTTTTCCAAAATCTTTAAAATCATTTTCTCTTCATCTTTTCTTTCCTCCTCTTTGTGTCATCCATCTCATTTGTCCCTCTCAATTTTCCTTCTTTCTTTTGGCTTATGTCGTCACCCCCACCATCGTTGCTGCCTTCCTCACCACCTTGCACCGTCGATGCTGCCCACTTGCTTCATTTTCTCTTGTCGCCATCTATATCTTCTCCTTCCCTCTCTTTTCTATTATTTTCTTTCTTCACTTCCTTCCTCCATTGTGTTGTACCTATTATTACGCCCCCACCCCTTTCCTTTAATTTTTCCCCTTGCACTGCCACTCCTTCACCATAATCACCGCATCGCCACCACCATTTGTTTCTTCTTCTCTCCTTTCTATTTCATTTTGTTCCTTGTAGTCAAATCTCCTATTATTTTTCTTTACTCTATTTCTTTTCATCTTTCTTGCTTCACCAACGCCGAATCATTATTACTATGTGCGGATCTGTCAATTCAGATCTAGAAGATGGTGTTGTGTAAGTGTTTATTATAGATCTATAATTTCGAAAGTATAATATGTAAGTTAACATCGCTTTTTTTGATTTATCATTCTGATCTCACTATTTTTCTTCTCGAATTTTTAAGGCCAATTTTAATAGTGTGTTTTACGTGTGTTCCTTGTTAAGGTACAAATTTTGAAGGAGATCAGTTTAGATCTGAACTGTAGAAGCATTGACGTATTAGATTTGTAGATCAATGAAAGAGTATCTCTAAAAATTAGACCTAGTTGCTGGATTACATTTTCTAACTTGTTTGAACCTATTAATTGTGTTAGTCGAATTTAATGTGTTAATTTTTGTGCGTTATTGTTCTTTCCTGGTTCAAATTTGGACGAGATCTGATCAGATTTGTTCTGTTGAGTGTCTCAGTTGAGATTTAATGCCAAGTGGACGTGCTAACTAAGGTGTGTGCCTTACCTTGAATGATCTTTGTTTAAATGATGTGTGTTGAATTATTGTGAAATTGATTGAATAGTATTATGATATCACAGTGATTGCTAAATATGCCAATACGATTTTCAGAGTGGGCCGAACGTAAGTGTCCCTAACTATGACTTCTATAATGATTGAAAATTGTGTATGCTATTACTACATGATTTGTTCTGACTCGTATGTTTTGTGACTCTATGGCATCAACCTGTTATTGTTATTCTTGACTCATGAAAAGGCACGATGATTGTTATTTCCTTACTGAATGCAAGAAAAATCATGCCTATTGTTTCTGTTAAAATTGATTGAATGTCAAATCATGCCTATTGTATTGATTCTATACTTATATGCCATATCACATTGCATGGGGTTGGGACGAATATGAAAGGAGAAAGTTCTAACAGTATATCTGCATATATGGTGGTTTATCCATATAATTCTAGCAGTTTATCTGCAATTACTGGTGGCTTTTCCACAATAGTTCTGGGGATCTCTTACTGTGGTGAGTAGCGGATGTTGGGTAGGAACCTTTCTGAATTCTGAAAATATTGCATTTCCACACATGAACATGCATTTATTCACTGAAATATGTGATTCTATATTATTATGAAATTTTGAATATCGATTGTCTTGAATGCTATATCTTATTTATTGATTCTGATCTCTTGAGTTATGACACACATTGAGATTTGTACACTTACCCTCTTAATTTAATTTCTTATAGATAACTAGTGAGGTTAGGAATCGAATTCAGCAGTTGGATCACCATCTCGGATATTTTCAATGAAAAGTATTTTAACTTAATTTATGTTTTTTTTTATTTGGGGTGTGATAATTTTATTTGGACTGTGGCATTTGGATTTGGTTTATTTTGGCTTGCATGACATTATAATTTTAGTTTGGTTAAATTTAATAATTAGATTTATGCATGAAATGTAGTTTTACACATTAAACTATAATAACCCTTTTTCCACTGCAATATTGGAAATGAGCTTTGGAAAGCAAATAAAATTAAAAATCAATTGGTTTTTCAAAAAAATTAAAATTTGCAAATTAAACATTGAATTCAATGAGCTTTTGAAACTAATAAGTTTTTCTAAAACTAAGTGAATTGCTCGATTTTACTTTTCTGAAAAAGACAAGAAAATAATTTTAAAAGTATGTTTTGAAACCTGATGATTTAACTTAGCTATCTATTTGGTCTATGTAACCTTCAGGATCTAGCCACAATGTCTACGTCGGATTGGGGAGGTTACATTTGGTGTTATCAAAGCCATGTTCAAAACTCAGGCTGTGGATTTTTAAATAAGTTTTCATGTATGTTTTAAAAAGAGATCATTGGGAATCATGCTACAAGTTTTGAATAATATTTTGAAAGAAATAAAATCCAAGACTCTGATGCCGGTCCTACTTAGTAACTAATACTTCTGAAATTATAGACAAACACTAGAACTACTACTTTTGAAACTATAGACGTAAAATTGTAAACTTTAAGCTAAAAACACTCAAGAAGATAACTAGAACTTTATTATTGAACTGTAGATAAACATAAGATTGTAGATTCGGGAATTCACTATGAGCACCGGAGGTAGATGACCCGAAGATAGGCCATGTCTAACTACTCCTATTGTGCTACCAACAGCTTAGGACAACACTCCAATTCTTGAGGCTGATTATGGTGAGGATTCATCTTCTATTGGAGGTGAAAACTTTGATAAGGGTGATGATGTAATATCCCAAGATATGTTGAGAGTTCTGCAACAAGTTGTTGGAGCCCAATCTAGAACTGAGAGCCGAAGTTTTGTGATTGAGAGGCTTCGGTCTAACAAAGTCGAATTGTTTAGGGGTGTTGCTGGGATAACCCTGACTGTAGCTGAATATTGGATGGAGGCTACCGAAAGGATTCTGGACGATATGGACTGTACCCCAGAACAGAAGTTGAAGTGTACAGTGTCATTATTGAGAGAAGAGGCCTACTAATAGTGGCAATCTGTTACAAGAGGTACACATGCTGAGCGTCTGACTTGGGATTACTTCAAGGAGGCTTTCTAAAAGAATTATGTGGGCATGAAGTATGTAGATGCCTAGAGGCTTAAGTTCATTGAGCTTAAGCAAGGTGACATGACGGTTGTCGAGTATGAGGCCAAATTTCTAAGGTTCAACTAGTATGCTCAGGGTATGGTTGCTACTGAGCAAGATAAGTGTGTAAGGTTTGAGAATGGGCTGCATATGCTTTGAAGATTCAGGCCACTCTACATTATGAAAGGGTTTTCTAAACTTTAGTTGAGAAAACCAAGATAGTTAAGGAAGTTAAGCGCTTGGAGCGAGAGAGGTGAGAAAAGACTAAGGTCATGATTAAGAGAGATTTTGGTTTTACCGACTCAAATTCGTGTCCCATAAAATGAGCCAAAGAGGGCAGACCGCAATAGAATATTGTTGTAGCTGGTACTGGATGTACGACTCCTAATTGTGCATACAAGCATCATCCAGGAGAGTGCTAGAGGAAGCTCAGAGCTTGTTTGATGTGTGGGTCTACTGAGCACTATATTAAGAATTGTCCTAGTAGGGGTGATCAGATGCAAGCTCTGATGCAGAATCAAAATAAAAGAGCTAGACAGTTACCTTCGAGGGGTCGAGGTCAAATTAAAGCTGGTAATAATAATAGTTAATGAGCATCGGGTCAAGGTGCAAACAGGACTGAGGCTAAACAACCAGTTTTGGTTTATGCTATTAGGTGCAGAGATGACCAAGACACAACTAATGTCATTGCAAGTACTTTTACAATTCATTTTGTTCAATACTTTACCTTGATTGATATTGGATCTACCCATTCGTATGTTGCTTGTATGATAGCTTATAAACTGGGAATTAGGGTAGAGGAAATTGTTAGTGATGTAATTATAGTCAATCCTCTAGCACACTTATAAACTGGGAATTAGGGTAGAGGAAACTGTTAGTGTTGTAATTATAGTCAATCCTCTAGCACAATTTTTTATTGTAAATAATATCTATAAGTGATGTTTGTTAGAGTCCAAGGTGAACGGTTCCTCACCAATTTGATGAAGTTGCCTTTCGAAGAACTTGACCTGATTTTGGGATTGGACTGGTTGGTTGAACACCAAGTTAATCTTGATGGTGCTGTTAAAAGGGTCACTTTAAATATAGTTGATGACAAGGAGATTGTGATGGTTGGTAAGCGTAGAGTTTACTTGTCTAATGTGATCTCCGCTATGTTAGCAAAAAGATTGATTCGAAAAAGGTACGAGGCATATCTGGCTTATGTTTCAGACACAAATCCTAATGGTTTAGCTATGACAGTATCCAAATTGTTAAAGAGTTTTCATATGTTTTTCCCAAGGAACTACCAGAATACCTTCTGATAATTTGGGATTGAATTGATGATTGGAACTGCTCCGGTATCCATTGCTCCCTATCGCATGGCACCTAAGAAGTATAAGAAACTTAAGGTTCAACTTCAGGAGCTTCTAGATTGATGCTTCATAAGGCCAAGTGTTTCGCCTTAGGGAGCTCCAATTTTGTTTGTAAAGAAGAAAGACGGTACTATGAGGTTGTCTATTGATTACCGATATTTGAGCAAGCTTATTGTTAAGAACAATTATCCTCTGCCAAGGACTGATGACTTGTTCAATCAGTTCCGAGGTCCAACTGTATTTTCCAATATTGATCTAAGGTCGGGTTATTATCAGCTCAAGCTGAAGGAGTTCAATGTTCTCATGACCACATTCAAGACTCGTTATGGCCATTATGAGTTCTTAGCAATGGCTTTTGGTCTAACTAATGCCCCTGTTGCATTCATGGACTTGATGAATAGGGTGTTTCAACCTTTTTTAAATCAGTTTGTATTTGTGTTCATCAACGACATCTTGTTTTACTTAAAAACTAAGAGTGATCATGATTAGCATTTGAGGGTTGTTTATAGATTCTCCAAGATAAGAAGTTCTATGCTAAGTTGAGTAAGTGTGAATTTTGGTTTAGAGAAGTTATGTTTCTAGGTCATGTGTTATCTGTAACATCTCAACTGGCGAATCCCTAGTATTCGAGTGTTGTTTTAGAAGTAAGAACTTTTTTTGAATAGTTCTGAATAAGTGATGGATTTATTTAAGAAATAGAAGTTCACAAGGACGCTCTTGGGTGAAGTCTTGAAAGTTGAAATATAACTAATAGGAATAAGGCTTAAAAGTATAGTTTTAAGTTGTCTAATGATAGGATTGGATTAAGTATAAGTTACTTTTTGAGCGTGTTTGTAACGCCTTAGTCTGGCGTATTATGGAGGAGCAAAACTTATGGTTAAGTTAAGTACGATGTTTCGAAGAATAATGATAAGTGTATATGTCTCTAAGTTGGGCATATAGTTATATAGAAAAACAACAAGTGAATAAGTGTTCACCCAAAAAGGCCCATCTTGACGTATAGAGTAGGCTAACTGAGAGTGTTCTATTTATAAGGTCATCTGTAATAAGATCGGTTAAGGGATCATAGGAGGAATGATTGACTAAATGGTAGTAGTCGCCCAAGTGCATTCTTGGCGTATAGGATAGGCGGAATTTGATATTGAAATAAGTAGACAAGGATTCCTAGTTAGTTTAGGATGATAAGTGAAACAAAAGTGATGATTATGAAAAGAACGGTTATGAGGTATGAGGCCATGCCAGAAGGCATAGTACTTCCAGTAACCAATGAGGCTCCGTACTAGTTGATTTATAAGGAAAGCTAGTTGGGAACTAACCAAATGTGAATTAGAAAAGTCAAAGGCTAAAGGAGTATCAAATAAGTCTCTTAGACGTGGCAGATTTTAATAGGCCACTCAATCTTGAAGTGACCTTTATCAAGTCCCTATGAAAACTTAAGTTAAGTAAAAGGACACTCGGGTTAAGTTAAGGGGGTTATCTTCTTTTTTTAAAGAGGAGGGCCATGAGTAGATGAAAGCTGCCTCCTAAAATATGAGTCTAAAACCTCAATTTTTGCTAGTAATTCCCTGCCAACAAGGTACATTTCATGACTCTATCTACTAAGGAAATGCAGATTTATAAGTATACTTGAGGAAATAAGACTTAGTGATATGTTTGAGTTAAAGTAGAGGTAAATGGTTACTCAAATGTGCTCTAAAAAAAGTGTCTATGTTTACTGAGGTGAGGAAGCCTTAGTATCTGGCTGATTGAAGGATCTGGAGCTGAAGCGATCGATTTTAAGAAAAAAAGGGCTAGATCTAAAGTCTAAGTTACCTTTGAGGTTATAAGGTGAGTCTCTAAGCCGACTCTAGGAAATGTATTATGCATGTTAGAACCTTTTGTGAAAATAAGCTAAGAAATGCATGATGTGATTATTCTATGAGAAATGCATGTCTGATGAACTTGCATAAATGATTTGTACGGAATATGGATATGATCTCTAAAGATAATATGTCTGAATGAGTAAAGTGTGTATATGTGTGTTTTGATGATATGAACAAGTCTATTGTGAATAAGTCTGTCAAGTATGAGTTTGCATGAAGAGTCTGTGCCTATCTCCGGAGTCGTATAAAGGGGTCCGTCGGGAATAAAAACACGAATCTCTGAAAGGAAAAGTCCATGACACTCTAATCACCATATAGTGTAAGACCCTGGTTAGGTCAGGACATTATATGAATTATGTAAAGGACGGTTGGGTAAGTAACAACGATGAGGGACAAACCTCACGAAGGTGAGTTTAAGCGAATCACTATCGTTAAAAACACCAATTTTCGTATCAGTGAGCCTTTTTGGCTATCTCTGTTATAAGGAAGCCTTTGTGGCGATCTATGTTAAAGGGATGCCTTTGTGGGCTATCTATGAATGGATGCCTTTGTGATTACCTTTGAAAGGAAGCCTTTATAGCGATCTATGTTATAAGAAAGCCTTTTCGGCGATCTCCATTAAATGAAAGCCTTTGTGGCGATCTCTGTTATAAGGAAGCATTTGTGGCTATCTCTGAATGAATGTCTTGTGGAAAACTCTATTAAAAGGAAACCTTTATGGCAAGACTCTGAAAGGAAAGTCCCTGTGGTTATCTCTGGAAAGAAATGCCTTCGTGGCAGAAATATGAAGAACGGATATCATGGTGACCATCTGAAGAACAATGCCTTTGGCAGACACTGAATGAATGGTGAACCCCGTATAGTTAGAAGGGATGTATAGAAAGGCTAGTGCATGCCAGAGTACGTGGCGAGGCAAATATATGGGTTAAAAGTAAGAATACATAGTGCACTAAAGTAAAGAAGATATGGTCAAATTCTGAGATAAGTATTGGGCGTAGTCTACCCCGCTCGTAGGTATGATAAGACTAGTGAGTATGAAATAAGTTATTAAGTTTGATAATAAGGTAATGGAAAAGGTTAAGGGTTATGTAAAGATAAAAGTTAAGAAAAGATACAGAAGGTAAAGAGATTTTAAGTATAGTACGCACAACGAAGGAAAATGGTTTTGAAGATAGAAGAAAGATGGTAGCCTCAGTATTGTACCCACCAAAGAAGGTAGAAAAGTCTAGAAACACTCCAAGGATACGTGAAAAAGCATATGCAATGTAGAATGAATGAAAAAGGTATCTTGAGTTTTAGCTCACCAAGTTCTTACGAACTTACAAAAGTTATTTTTGTTTTCAAGTCTGTAACGAAATGTACACCAAGAGAAGATGACAGGGCTACGCTAAGGAAGCGGTGCGTTGGGCTATTATGCATACAGAGGAAACCAAGTGGCGTGTCAAAGTCTGCGCCTAGATAAATAAGTAGTATCCCAAAGCATATCCAGTAGACTAAAAGATAAAGTAGGAAAGTATAAAATCTTATTAAGTCGAAACAATAACTATACTTTGTATTTTTACAAGAAAATTTGTAGTAGTCATAGATAGTCAATTGTACATAGGCGAAATGTAAGTGTAACCATACAATGTATGCCCATAAGAAATTTTGTTACACAAAGATAGATGTTTACATCAATGACTAAGAAAGAAAAGTTTCAAGTTACATCTGTATAAGGCGTAACATCTGAGATTTGGATCCGGTAGATCGAGTCAGGTCAAGTCAAGGGTGTTCCAATATCTATTGAAGGTATCCATGTAGATCCGAAGAAGACAAAGGCTATTCTGGAATGGAAACAGCCTAAGAATGTTTCTGAGATCCAAAGTTTCCTGAGTTTAGCTGGTTATTATCGGAGGTTAGTCGAGGGGCTTTATCTTATTTTTGCCCCTTTGACTAAGTTGTTTAGGAAGAATTTTTTATTCAAGTGGACTATTTATCAACAAGCCAGTTTTGAAAAGCTTAAGTCAGTGTTGACTCGAGCGCCGATTTTGATTTAGCCCGAATCTGAGAAAGATTATGTGGTGTATAGTGATGCATCTAATATCGGTTTTGGTTGGGTACTGATGCAAGACAGCAAGGTCGCAGCTTATGCATCGAGACAACTTAAATCGCATGAGTGCAACTATCCAACTCATGATCTAGAATTGGCAGTTGTACTGTTTGCACTAAAGATTTGGAGTCACTACATGTATGGTGAGAAATGTATCATTTACACAGATCACAAGAGTCTTAAGTATCTTCTCTCCCAAAAAAAGTTGAACTTAAGGCAGCAGAGGTGGATTGAGTTGCTTAAGAATTTTGACTGTACCATCGAGTATCATCCTGGGAAAGCCAATATTGTGGCAGATGCTCCGAATAGAAGATTGATGACTGACCTGAGGGAAATGCTTACAAGACTAAGTTTGTATAAAGATGGTTGCTTACTGGAAGAGTTGTAAGTGAATCCTACTTTAGTTAATGAGATTAAGGATAAGAAGCCTTTAGCTGTGTCTTTGTTGTATCGGGTTAAACAGGTTGAGGAAGGTAAGACTGTAGACTTTAGTTCAATTCAAATGATATTCTGTGCTTTTGAGGAGATATTATGTGTCGAATGGTAAGGATCTAAAACTGTCTATTTTTTGGAAAGCACATAGTAGTCCTTATGCTATGTATCCTAAAAGAAATAAGATGTATCGTGATCTAAGAGAACTATATTGGTGGCTTGATATGCAATGAGAAGTGACAGATTACGTGGCTAAGTGTCTGACGTACTAGCAAGTGAAAGCTAAGCACTAATTTCCTTTTGGTCTATTGCAGCCTATTAGAATTCCTCAGTGAAAATAAGAACGAGTCACTATGGACTTTGTTAGTGGGTTACCTTTGAAACCTATTAAGAAAGATGTTGCCTAGGTAATTGTGGATAGGTTGACTAAGTCGGCTCACTTTTTGTCGATTTGTACAAGTTACTCTCTACAGAAGCTAGCTAGATTGTACATCTCTAAGATTGTGAGACTACATGGGGTGCCTGTATCGACTATTTCTTCTTGGGATCCCCATTTTACATCCCGATTCTGGAAGAAGTTACATGAGGCACTTGGTACTCGATGGACATCAGTACAGCATGCCATCCGCAAACTGATGGATAATTAAAGAAGACTATTCAACTTTTGGAGGATATGCTGAGGAGTTGTGTTATGGATTTCATAGGTAGTTAGGAGAAGCACTTGTCTTTGTTCGAGTTCACGTATAATAACAGCTTTTAGTCGATCATACAGATGGCACCTTACGAGACTTTGTATGGTCATAAGTGTTGAACACCTTTGTGTTGGACTGAATTGGGTGAAAGGAAGATTCTAGGTTCAAAACTAGTTCAGGAAACTGAGGGTAAAGTTAAACTGATTCAAGACCAATTGAAAGCGGCTTCGAATAGAAAGAAGTGATGGATAAATGTGCCAATACGATTTCCAAAGTAGGTCGAACGTATGTATCCCTAACTATGACTTCTGTGATGACTGAAAATTGTGTATGCTATTACTATATGATTTGTTCTGACTCACATGTTTTGTGACTCTATGGCATAAATCTATTATTGTTATTCTGGACTCATGAAAATACATTATTATTGTTATTGTCGTACTGAATGCATGAAAAATCATGCCTATTGTTTCTATTAAAACTGATCACATGTCAAAACATGCCTCCTGTACTGATCCTATTCTAATATGCCATATCACATTGCATAAGGTTGGGATGAATATGAAAGGTGGAAGTTATGGTAGTATATCTGAATATCTGGGGGTTTATCCACATAATTCTAGTAGTTTATCTACAATTACTGGTGGCTTGTCCACAATGTTCTGTGTAGGGATAGATGAGTTCTAGGGAACTCTTACTGTGGTCTGTAGCGGATGTTGGGTAGGAATCTTTCTAAATTCTAAATATTGCATTGCCATACATGGACATGCATTTATTCACTGAAATCTGTGATTTTGTATTATTATGAAATTTTGAATATCGGTTGTCTTGAATGTTATATCTTATTTATTGATTTTGATCGCTTAAGTAATGACTCACATTAAACTTTGTAAGCTTACCCTCTTAATTTACTTTCTTACAAATAACTAGTGAGGTTAGGATTCGGATTCAACAATCAAATGACCATATCAGATATTTTCAATGAAAAGTATTTTAACTTAATTTATTTATTTTTAATTGAAACAATTTTATATGGGCCATGACATGGGTTTGGATTTGGTTTATTTTGGTTTGCATGACATCAGAACTTTATTGGTTAAATTTAATAATTAGATTTATGCATGAAACTTAGTTTTAAACATTAAACTATAATGACCATTTTTCCGCTGTAATATTGGAAATGAGTTTTGGAAAGTAAATAAAATTAGAAATCAACATGGT
Organism: Gossypium australe; assembly: GCA_005393395.2. Classification (NCBI taxonomy): domain Eukaryota; kingdom Viridiplantae; phylum Streptophyta; class Magnoliopsida; order Malvales; family Malvaceae; genus Gossypium; species Gossypium australe. Next base: position 127,259,790 of record CM016616.1, on the reverse strand, counting down.
TTTTCAAAATAATTAAACTTTGGAGATTAAACATTGAATTCAATAAGCTTTTGAAACTAATAAGTTTTTATAAAACTAAGTGAATTGCTCGATTTTACTTTTCCAGAGAAGACAAGCTAATAATTTTAAAGTACGTTTTGAAATCTGACGATTTAGCTTGGCCATCTATTTGGTCTATGTAACCTTCAGGATCTGGTCATAACGCTTAGGCCAGGTTGGAGAGGTTACATTAACACGCAATTCAATATTCACCAGCACATAGCACTTCAATCCATTAATTCATCATAATATCTTATTCCACGTGTCTAGTTTATATGCTCTTCACTTTTCTTATTTCAATATAATCACCAAGTTCACGATTTAGTCCTTAGCATCATGAACATACAATATTTACTATAATCTCACTTCAACATCACTTTATATCTATTTTCATTACCATGTCACTTCAATTAAGCTTTCTTTTAAAACATTCTATTTCATATGTCAGATTATTTACACTTTATTTTACTAATTTACCACAACTTTCACAAAGTTCACATTTTAATCTTTAGGTAATAAGAGAATTCAAGGGTACTTACCTCTCTTCAACATTTAATCATTTTTTTTTTCTGTTTTCTTTTCCACTTGAATCACTTCCTTTATCTCTCTCTTTAATATCATTTCAAGAACATAAAACTTTCTATGAAAAATCTTTACGTTAACATCATTTCTATACCTTTTTAACAAGATTAAACTTGAAAACTTTATGAAACCTTAAAATTCACACATTGTTCTCTTGATATCAAACCTTAGTTTGATTTTTTTTTTCTCTCCTCCAACATGAACATACATCTTCCTCACTTAAAAATCACCTTGCTATGATGTTGTATTCTTGGTTGCACTAAGGATTTCTATGGAAATTTGGTGTTTTCTAACTTGAATTTGATAATTATGGTGGAAAAGGGACTAAATTGTAAAAGAATGAAAACTTCAATTAAAAGCAAAGGGAGTCTTGCGTGAGAATGAAAGAAAGGTGATGGAAAATTGTACATCTTTCTATCCAAATATCCAACAATTTAATTAATAAAACAATTTAAAATAATTTAATATTAAAATAATAAAATAATATTAAAATAATCAAAACAATCATCTTTCAACACTTTCCTTCTTTAATTATTAACATGATAATTATTTTGATTGGGAAATGACCATTTTGCCCATGCAATTTTTTAATATTCAATTTTAGGCCATTCTCCACTTTTAGAAAATTATAATTTAGTCCCTCTAATTTCTCCTCTTATTCGATTTGATTCTTATTCACCAATTTATTTTACTGTTTAGTCCTTTCTACCCTTGGGACATTTTTACTATTTGTCCTTCAACTTTTTTGTATTTATGCCTTGCCCTAAAAAATTTTGAATATTTGCACTTGAGTCACAAAGCTTTTCACATCTTTTCAATTTAATCTCCTCCATAAATTAATATATCACGACATACTTCTTAATTCAACTTTCTTTGGCATCCACCAACCTTATCTTTTATCATTTATATTTCTCATTTTACTTTACCGAGAAATTCATTATGCACGATTTTCACTTAATAGTACTTTCAAAAAATAATAATAATAACATAACGATTTTAAGGATGTTATAGTTTGTACTATGTGTCCATGGTTCCTATTAATGACAATGTTTTTTTTTTCAAAAAAAAAGAGATAAAAAGGAATAATATTTGATACACGGTCGATACATAAGTCTTATGCACCATTAATAAATAATAGCATAACACATCATCATTAAATTAAAAAAAAAAAACATGGAAGACTTGGAAATAAATACAAATAATTTTATCTAAACATAATTGAACATTAATTGTAATTATTATAAATAAATATTAACAACTCTCAGATTTAGGATCTTGGCATAGCTTTGTCAATTTTACCCTTATTCTTTTTTTATTATCTAAATTTGACCATTAACCTTTTAAAAAGAGTCAAATAGCTTGCTTTTAACAATGTTGGCATGGCAACCTGTGTGACAATCAACATGTACTTCATGCTGAAATAACATTATTTGTCTTATATATCATGTGAACAAATAATTTAAAATTTATAAAAAAATTAAAAATTATAAAAAGAAAAAAAAAACATGAAGCACACGTGGATTGTCATGTCTAAAATTTTAATATTTTAGTCAATATCCATGTTCAGAAAACAACAATTCGACCCTTTTTGAAAGGTCACTAGTCAAATTTGATTACTTTTAAAAGGTTGAGGTTCAAATTTAGCTAAAAAAAATAATGGCCAAATTGAAGAAAAATGTAAACGTTGAGAGTTAAATTTGGCAATAGGCCTATAATAAATAATTTAAAACTTCTAACGTTAAATAATAAAGAGATAAATACAAAAAATATACATCATCAACTTCAATCCAGTGTGTAATTTGATACGTAAACTTTGTATTTGTGCAATTATGCACATTAAACTTTAAATGTGGTTCAAACATATATATAAAACTTTGATTTTGATTCAATCGTACATATTTAAATAAATGAATAATCAATTTATTTTTATATTAGATAAGTATAATTATTTGTATATGTAATATGTAAATGTTAAATGATGTTTATACCGAAATGATATTAGTTGCTTAGGAAAATTGAATCAAATTAAAATATCATTTATAAAATTGCACAAAATCAAATTCTATGTATAACATTACTCATTGAACCAAAATTCATTTGTATTTTAGGAATTTATCTCATAATAAAATATTATATATGTTTTAAATAAATTTTGAAATATGTTTATATAATAGTAATTTAAAAAAAAAAATACAAAGCAACGGAACAGGATAGGCAGTGCATCTGCAAACATAGGTTGTAAGAAAGTAAAAGGCTTAGCGGTTAGAAAGGAGAAGCGGAGCAATGGCTTAACATATTTGTCGCGAAACCAACCATTTTTAGGCCATTTCCAAAACAGCAACTAAAGCCTTCACATCTCTTCCCCTAAAATTCCTCTTTGATTTCCAACCAAATCAGAGAGCACAAAGAAAACAACAAAGGGGGAAAAGAGAAGTAGAAGTAGAAGATAGAAGAACACAACAGAAGATCTCTTTCTCTCTCTCTCTCTCTAGCTGGTGTTTTAGCGATGTTTCGTTAAGAATCATTTGGAGGTTGATGTATGAAATCCAACACTGGGGAATAATGGGTAAAACAATGGAGGTTCAGCGTATGAAGGAATTGTTGTTACTTTGGCCGAGGTTACAAAGTAATCGTGTGGCTCTCGTGGGTGGAAATCACACTGCCGCTCGATTTTGCACTCGCTAAGTTTTGCCTTCTTCGTTCCTCTCTTTCTCGGCTGTTATAATCTCTTCCTTGTTTTACTTTAATATGCTATCTCTCGATTTCCGGAAAAGTTTTCTATTTTTCTTCTCGTACAATATACCTTGCCTTTGATCACCTTTGTTTTCTGAATTTTTGTGATTGGATTTGTTAGCCATTTTTTGTTTGTGTTTTAATCGATCATTTAGATCAATGGCTGTCCATATTATTTATGGACTTCTAAACAAATTCCATAAAAACAAGCATAAAGCCTTGAAAAATGGCATTAATTTGCAGTCTGGTGCACGATTGATAGTCAAAGTTCCTCGCTCTAGGGTTTTTAAGCTTCTTGCTCGGTTCTTGACGGTTTTGGCTTTGACCTTATTTTTGCTTCCTTGGTCGGGAATAAGATTTATCGTCAACGACGAACCCGCTCTGCCTGTTTATACAATCAAGCCTGAAGTTGCCCCTGAGGCCGCTGATCCCATTAATCTGGAATCACTGCTATTGCTGTACAATGATTTGAACAATGAAGGTATTCTGAAACCGGGAAACAAAGGACTATTGTTAAGCGATGACTATGATGAAGAATCCATTCAGGGAAATTCCTTCTTAACCAAAACTGATATGGAATTCAGTTCTACAAATGACTTTGATCGACTAATGTTAATCCCTGACGAGTCCTTCGATTTCATCTTCACTGAAAACATTCAATCCGCCCTCGAATTCATCGACCGGAGTCTCAAAGTTGGCGGTATTGTTGCTGTTCAGCAGCTGGACTCATCGCTTTCGTTCAACAAGCCGTCTAATTACAAGATTGTTTACTTCAGGAAATTCAATTCCAACCTTTTTGTGATGAAAAAGGTTGAGAATGCTCGACCGATCCCAAGCTCCCAAAGGCGGCTTTTGGGTTATAATACATCAGAAGCGAAACGGGCAGCATTGAAGAAATTGGAAGACGTTCTTCTTGAGCCACCAAGAGCATCCTCAGGGACGTCCAGAACTTACCTTAAACGAACGAAATATTTGCCAGATCTATTGGGGGACTCACTCGAAAGCTACCCTCGTCGGGTTTTCATTGATGTAGGCTTGCCTAAGAAAGATGGCGGCAGTGCCACCACCTGGTTTGTCAAGAACTATCCCACAAGGAATCTGAAGTTCGAGATGTACAAGATCGAGACACTGACCAAGGACTCTACCAAGAAAGAGGTGCCGCACACTGCGGCGGAGACTGGGATGTCGGGTTGGCTGAGGAAGAACGTGAAGGAGGAAGAGTATGTAGTGATGAAGGCTGAGGCTGAAGTGGTTGAAGACATGGTGAAGAGCAAGGCTATTAGATTGGTTGATGAGCTGTTCTTGGAATGCAAACCTAAAGGACTTGGTGGAAGAAAGAACATGAGCAGAAGGGCTTACTGGGAATGCTTGGCTTTGTATGGGAAGTTAAGGGATGAAGGTGTCGCAGTGCATCAATGGTGGGGTTGAAGGGAAGTTTGATTAAGCAGAGTGAAACATGTTTAAGGTGTGAGAGAGAGATCTATATGTATATATAATATTATTATGTTCCAATACGATTTCATGAACAAAAATCCAATTTTTAATTTCTTATATGTGTATACAACGAAAGTTAAAAACAAAAAAAAAGGTCACGCAAACAAGCAAAATTTAATAGCTTTTTTGTTCTTTGCATTCCAAGTTTGCTAATTTATCTTTGATGTATTTTTCTTTCTATAGATTTGAAATTTGATGAAATGAATTTGTATTATGATAGAATTTGGTTGAGTTGTAGGGTTTTCGTTTCTTCAAAGCTTTCATCCTTTTCGGCTTTCTCGATCAGTATTTGAGCTGGTTTCAAATTTTTGCAAATTGATTAAACCGAATTAACAAAGGGTTTGTCCCAATATTTACTTAATAATGGTTATATGTGTAATTGTTTAAATTTATAAAAACTAGTTTTTTATTAGGTGAATATAACTTAAAGAATATAAGTTAATAGAAGGTGGACAAGTTTTTTTTTAAAATAATTTTAATATATATAATCTATTTATAATATATATAAAAAAGAATGAATTTGGATCAAAATTTGGATCGACCGAGAATAATTTTTTTCATCATATTATTAAATTGACATCTTAAAATAATTAATTTATCATTATCATTGTTTAAATAATTATAACTTAATTATTACTCAATTTAGATTTAATAATTAAAAATATTAACCTAAAATATTATGATAATAGTTATAATTTAATAGTTAAAAATTGTTGAAGTAAAATCTTATGATAATAATTGCAAATTTTTATATTATTATTATTAAAATAATTATAATTTAATTATAATCAAAAATAGATTTAATGAATAAAAAGTCTTAAGGTGAAATATTGTTATATTGTAATTATAATTAACAGAATGTCTACCGTTAATGTTACGCTGTGTAAAATATAGTCTAAGCTTTTTTATAGGAAAATTTGTTGAATAATTATTAGTTGTTGATTTTTTTCTGAGTGAATTCATTGTTGAGTCTTAATTAGTTTTTTCATATAGTTTTTTTATAATTAAATTTGTCTTATAAAGTATAAATTTCTAAGTTTTTTTTTTTTTAACATTAGAGCAATGCATACGCTTTTTCTTCGTTTATTGTTTTTAAATAATAAATTTATAATTAAATATCACTTATTTAATATTAGAGTTAAAAAAAATTGATAAATTTTAATTTAAATGAAATTCTAAATATAAAAACATTTATTTATTAATTATAACTTAATTAATATTAGAGTTATATATCAATTAAAAGTTAATTTTAGCTATATAAATAACATATAGTAATTAAGCATATTCAATTAAGTAACAACTAATACACATAAAAAAAACAGAGATTATTAGCATTGACCATAAAAAAATTAAGGTTTTCTATAAAGGTACATAATTGATACCAATACAAAGTTTTCGGTCGTTAGATCGGTACTACTTTAGATAATAGTTAAGATTCAAATGTCATACTAATCTCATAATAACATTCTAATTCATGCTTATAATCTTTTAATTTCATTTTACATTTTTTTTGAATTTTTATATTTTATTCAATTTAGTCACTAAAACCGAAACAAGTATAACATTCACAATTAAGCTTTGTTTTTCATTCTAACTGCAATTATGTCCTTCTACAACACTCAAAAATCTAATTTTACATAAATTTAATGTCACTTTTGACAATTTACAATTTAGTCCCTAAATACAAAATTAACAAAATTCACTTTACTAAATAATCTTTAAACATCTCTTAACTTTCAAATCCACCACTTCCTATCAATAACATCTAAAATTCATCAATGACAAGTTCTAAAACCTTTAAATATTTTGAAAAATGAGATATGTATTAACTAAACCTAGTTACAACGACTTCAAAAATATAAAAATTATAAGAAACAAGTGAAAAATGACTTAAATGCACGGTTGAAAAGCTTAGACTAGTTCGGTCGTGGCTTCCTAGTCTTCTTTCTTTCTTCGAACGGTGGAAAATAATGAAATGGTGAATATGGCAGCCATGTTAAAATTTTTTTAACATAATGTAATATAGTTTTTAATTTATTTAACACATGTTAATTAAAAACACCTATCCAACCGTCCACCATAATTAAATATGGAATAATTTCGATATAAATCTATTCAATTTTACCATTTTCCCTATTTAACTAATATAATTCAATACTGATTAATTTTTACGATTTTTATAATTTAGTCCTTTTTCTTTAATTAACTATTTAATCACTAAAATTTTTTGACCAAAATTTAGTACACCTATATAAAAATTCTATAAATATTTACGGGCTCGGTTTATGGAAACGAGATCCCGATACTTCATTTTCCAAAATCACTTGATTTTAGGGTCGAACCACTTGTACTAACTAATTATCCAATTAATAAAAATTATCATATCAAAATTCACTATATCATAATACTTGACTCATGAATATTAAATAATAATATTTACGGACTCACTTATTGGAATTGTGGTCCCGAAACTACTGTTTTCGACACCATTGAAAAACGAGTTGTTACAATGCTGATATATATTGATAAGCGTGCGAACACAATCCACAACGAGTTGATGAATCCCCAAATTAGATTCTCCCAAGAATGAAATAGAGAGAAAGTAAATTGCAACAATAAAAGAAACCTAAGTACAAAATAAAACAATAAAGGAAACCTAAGTACAAAATAAACTAAGGAAAACTAAAAACTAAAACTAAATGAAGTAGTAAACTAAAACTTGAATAAAATTGATTATGAAGTGTTCAGAGATGTCTATTTATAGGATTATGGCTGATTTTCATCCATTGACCTAATTCGGCCAACGTTTTTGCATTAAAATTTGTTGTGCAAACCAAAATGTGCAGACCAAAATGCCCTTGGCTCATTAATTCCCCTCGTCAAGGAGGTGTCACTACACCCTCTAATCTACTTTGTGACACTAATGGCGGTTTCGAGCTAAGGCTTGATTTCAAGGTTGTGTCGCGACACCTTCTGGCTATATTGCGAAACTGAAGGCTGTTTGCTCCTTTTGAGTGCTTTGCTCATTATGTTGCGATATAGACACTCTGTGTTGCAACATTGCGACCAATTTCATGTTCTTATGCCTCTGAATGATGTCCTGTACACTCACCGAATACGTTAGCCTTCCTTTGGGCCTATTTTGGCTCTAAGATCATATAAATAGCTCAAATCACACTTTTTATTATTTATTACCTAAAGATGAAAACTAAGATCATATAAATAGCTCAAATCACACTTTTTATTATTTATTACCTAAAGATGAAAACTAAGTAAAAACATAATTAAATTGTTTTCATACAAGCTCCTTAAATACAGAAACTGGTTTAATCTGCTACAACGAATTACAGTAGATCAATCTCGAGATAAGTGGCCTTTGTCTCGAGACAAAAGTACATCGAAGCTAAGTAGATTACCCTAATCTAGGTTTTGGGACAGGAACCTATTGTTTCAAGACATTAAACATCGAAGCAAAAATAGGAAAACATGAGAGGTTGGTATCAAGACCTAGTTTCAAGAAATAAAGGACATTGCCTTAAGACACAACATATAGTGTCTTGAGACATGTTAACTTCGGAGCTAAAAATTTCAAAATAATTTATGGCTTATCTCGAGACATGAAGACCCCTATATCGAGACATAAATTTGAAATTTGACATTTGAGTTTGATTCGAGTACTAACTCTAAAATTAACCCATATAACCCTGTAAATTGATGAAATGAAATCAATAAGTGTATAAATGCATAAATATGAATTATTTTGATGATTGAATTAAATGTGTTTGTGTTATAGTAGATTGAGTTGCTTCGGCGACGTAATGTGACATCGCATATTCAAATTTGACAATCGGGTCAAGTAGGGGTGTTACGAATTTTTTGCCTAGGTCGTGGGCTATTTTGGCCCCATAGGTGTTTGACATTTTTTTGGCCTATTAAAGAGAGACATATTTGACAAAACTACCGTTGGTTTTCGGCTATGACTCTTCAGCTCTTTAACTGGTCATATTGAAAAGTTTAAAGTGAAGACAATGTTTATCCTTATCATTATCCTTATCTCTTGAGAAGGTTTTGGAGCAGTTGAAAGACTAATTTATGAAGACTTTTGTCTGATAAATACTCTGGATACTTAATGCAATAATTTCATCTTTTAAATAGGAGTTTAAAGCTTATCAATACTCAGTTGGATGTACTCTTATATCAACCTATAAATAGGCTACATGTGACGTCACTTGGGGTGTGCTTTTGGAGTGTCTTTGATAAGCTTCTTGTGCTTTATCTTGTTATTTTGTGTAGCACTCTTTTAGGTATTCTTTGGAAAGCTAATTTATTGTATTATGAGGTATTTGGGTGAGTGATTTGTGATAATTGGGGTCAATTTTAGGGCTACAATTACTTTTTTGTGTAAGGGTAGATTAGGTTTAAGCCGATAGGTGACCCAGACAATTGTTGAATAAAATCATTCACTAGGCAAGACTCTATAGGCATAGAACCATTGTGTGTAAACTGCTTAACAAACATTGCAAGTTGTCTCTCCTTACTTTGCTCATTGCGTTACTTTGCATTTAACACTTCTATTTGTTTCTATTCTAATGGCAGTTGGAACAAAATTGTGTTAACATAAATATGAGTAAATGCAAATTATTTTCAAACATGAAAATATAAAAAAACTTTTCCATGTGGTAAAATTAAATTTTAAAAATAACCTTTTTAATAAATTTGTATATTTAATTCAAATATGAGCATATATTAATATATAAATCCAACTCTTAGCTGATCAATCATTCTACCTTCACAGTCCGAGTTAATTATTTTATCTTTACCATCAAATTTTAACTTTTTAAATCAACCGCCATCCTTCGTATTTGAAATATAACCTGTAAATCAGAAAATAAATTAAAATCTTTTAACATATAATAACAAAAGAATGCCAAAAATATGATAGTGATAGAAACATATAGTAAAAAATATATGATTTTTGCATAAACATATAGTAACAATGTAACTATTAAAGGAAAAAGAAATAAAATAATGCTAAAAAGAAAATAACAAAAATATTCAATGTATAGTTAGAGCTTTGTTTTCTGGTCTGATGCATATCTTTGAATTTGCAGCGGTATTTACAGGAGGTTTGAATTTGTTATAATTGAAATATCAATTTAAAAAATAATTGTAGATGTAACGACTCGATTTTTGTCCGTGTTAAAAAATCTAGTTTCAAAGTCGATATTCCCATAAACCAAATCAGTTCAAATGCTAAATCGAGAAGTTCATGAGATGGTTATGAAATTAGAATATGAAATTATTAAACGGTTTATTAGAATATTCGATAAAAATAGTACAGTGACTAAATTGAATAGTGCTAGGAAGAAGTGATTTGATTTGAATTTTTGGCAACTCCTTAAAGTGATAATTTACCGAAATTAAATATGTGTTCTTTTTCAATATATGAACCAAAATCCAAACAATTTTTTAGGGTATGTTCTTCTACTTATCAATGTGTACTGATTCATCGTATCGGTCATCGAATCTTCGTTTGAAGTTTGCTAGCTGATCTTTTTGAAAGAAAAAAAAACTTAACAACCTAGTGACTTAAATAAAAACTTTTAAATAATTCAATGACTTAAATGAAAATTTTTAAATAATTCAGTGACCATTTTGTAAGTTTTTAAAGTTGAATGACCAAATCATAAATTTGCGAATAGTTTAATAACAATTCTTATAGTTTTAAAAAACTAATATTCTGTGTGAATATTTGGTATTTTGATAGTGTGTTTTTTTTATTCCACAAGTAACTTTAAAAAATTAACATGTTTTTTTTTAATATTTTATTATACCATTATAGGACATTTGTCTACCCTCCAAACTTGTAAAGTCTAAAAACTCCACAAACAATATCAAATATTTTCCACTAGTATAGTTAAGTTACCTCCATTCCTTTTCACAGTTAAAAACTTAAAAGAAATTACATATATAATCACAAAATGGTGATTTTTTGTGTGACGTTTATTAACTAAACCTATTTTTCATCATATAAAAACACTAAAAAAAGAGCTTACGCATAAAGACAAGAAAGCAAACAAAGAACAAACAAAACAAAATAAAGCCAATAAGAAACTAATTGCAAGCTTCACGAGCAATTCCCAAGCGAGAATTGATCACATCAAAGAGAATCCTGTGGTTCTGCTGCTGCAAATTGGCTATCACATTCATGGCGGCGTTCACATTGTTGGGGACCGGTGCTATGGCCAAGCATGCCCGAGACCCGGCACTGGTGTGTAAGAAGCTGTTTTCCATTGGCAATGTCATCGACAAGCCTTCGAAATGTAATGTTATTAAAGGTGCCTCAGCTTCTGCCGTAGCATCAAAGCATGTGTCAAATACTCCAATGGTTGTAAATGGACCTTTCACATGCTTCACAAACTCATCTCGGATTGCCTTGTAAATGGGCTGGACGAATCGGGTTACAACCGTACCCGAATCTATTATGGTCCCTGCCCCGTTGTTGGGGTTAAACGCTAGGTATTCCGGGGCAATGGGGACTTGAACCCGGCCTACACTTATTCCGGTTACGTTAACATAGTAAAGTGAAGGTCGGTGTGGGCTTTTTAGGAGTGGGGTGGTTCGAATGTTCTTGGGTTGTCCAAGTGGCCCGAGTTTGAGAGAACCGGAAAAGTAGTAGGACTTGAAACTGGGTAGACAATATGAGAAAACACCAGAGTAGAGGGCCCCGGATTGTGAAATAAGTGACATGGGCCCCCGACCCAAACCCAACAGTCCTTGCGGGGGTACTGACCCACCAGAGATGGCGTTTATACATCCAAAAGCAAAATCTGGGACAATGTCATTGGCTAATCCTAAGGAATCTCGAACCAAGTTGGCCGAAAATGATGAATCTCCACCGTAGGATTGGTTAAAAGAGCAAGCCGCAGACCCCGTAGCCGGGCACGACAGCCCACGGACCCGGGCGCACTGGGGCAAACCGCAATCCAACGAACCATAGGTGGAAGAAGTGTTGGGTGAGAAAGTGGTGGCTGAGCACCCGGTGCAGCCGGAGCATGGGACCCAAGCCACATCATTGCTAGTGTCCAATACCATGAACATGAGCTGACCCGGAGTGCCAATCTTTACCCGGACGACATAGTTGCCAATGTTTAGGACTTGTTGGCCAGAAGCAATGGGAACCGCACTGGTCTTTTGGGCTACAAGGCTCGACAAGTACTTGACCCTTGCTGGGTCTTTTGATGCCATGTTCATGACTGTGTTGAACCATGAGTCAGGTTTGGGTGGGTTGAATGGTGAACATTTGCCATAGAGTGGGATGACCAAAAGGTCAGAGTCATCTGGCTGAGAGCCGCAAGGGTCTAAAGCTTTGGTGGAGGAGATGGCAAGAGCTAGAAACAGGATAGTAGCTATGAAGTCCATGCTTCCAAAGCTACGACTTCGAAGGATTGAGTTTTTGTGCCTCAGAATTGAGAAGGCAAGAGGATTTTTATACATGCAAATAGTGCGCTTCGAATTACTGAAATAACCTTTCTAATTATTTCAGGAATTTAGATTAAGATTTTTTTATACATTTGGTCATTGTACGAGTATCATTAGGTTGGTCCAAAATGGGCCAATCATAATGCTGAAAATAGGCCGCAAAAATTATGTCACTATGGGCAATGATATATGATAATTGTTTAAAAAGGTCCCCCAAGTTGAAGAAACGGGAAACCGAGGCAAAACGACAAAGATTTGAAAGCAATGCCAACAGGTTAAAAGAAACATAAAAAGGAGTGAAATGTAACTTGACTTCAATAGTAGTTTTAACAAATGGATAGTTTGCCTTTCGAATTAATGAATAAGAATTAATTTATTTTTTTAGTAAAAGGAATAAAATATAACTTGACTTTCATAGTAATTTTATCGATAAAGAGAGCCTAGAGAAGAAAAAAATGTAATGCAAGCATTAGCCATGTTTTGTCCACCTTCAAACATTCGCCCTTCTTATTCACCATAATCTCAATCCTATCAAATTAAGTCAATAACTGAAGAAACTCTGGTAATCTTGATGAAACAGATGCTATACAGTATTGAGATAGAGAAATGCTAAACTATTCTGAAGAAGGAAGACAATTATGTATTTGGACTTTTAATCTTACCTCTATACACTTAGAATATAGTATTTATAGAGAGCTTAGAAGTAACTGCTCTATAACAGACTTGCTAACAATCTTAGCTAAACACTAACTGCTTGAATAACAACTTTAGCTAATACTCATATCCTTAACATTCATCCATCTTCTCCACGGGTAAGACTCAAAGAAATTCTGAAACCGCGTAAACAACATCACCAAAAGTGGCTTTGTAAGAACATCAGCAATCTGATCACGCGCAGGAACCCCACCAACCACAATCGAGCCATCAACGACCTTTTCATGAACAAAAAATAGATCTAGCTCGACGTGTTTGAATTTAGAGTGTAACACAGGATTGGCCACAACTGCAACCGCACTGGAGCTATCACACCAAATATTAGGAGTATCATCAGACATAACATAGAGTTCTTTAAGTAACGATAGTAACCAAGTAACATCACTGGTAGCTGCAGCAAGACTCTTATACTCAGCTTCAGCTGTGGACTAGGAAACCACTTGCTGTTTCTTGGAACACCAAGACACAGGAGTGTGACCAAAATAGACGCAGTATCTTGAGGTGGATCGCCGATCGTCAAAATCCAACCCCTAGTTGGCATCAGCATACCCAACTAAAGATAACCGAGTAGATGGGCAAAAAATAATTCCAAAATCAAGTGTGCCGCATAAGCATCGTAAAACCCTCTTTAATGCAATCATATGAATAGTTGTAGGATTATGCATGAACTGACAGATCCGATTTACCGCATACGCAATGTCGGGCCGAGTAAGAACAATATATTGTAGTGCACCAGCAAGACTCCTATACTCAGTCAGATCCATCAGACGATCGCTGTCATCTTTAGACATAGTAGATAAGCTAATCATTGGTGTATATACACTCTTCGCATTAGTCATTGAGCTTCGGTCAAGAAGATCCCGTATATACTTTTTCTGACAAAGATCATCCGGAGGAAGAACGAATAACTTCAATCCCAAGGAAATAGTGGAGGTCACCCATATCCTTAAGCGAGAACTCATCATTTAACAATTGAACAAACCAGTCGATGGAGGTAGACAGGCTCCCAGTTATGATAATATCATCTACGTACACAAGAACATAAAGAGTGGAATCAGACCTAACCCGAATAAACAAATATGCATCAGACTTCGAACCGGTGAAGCCAACCGAGATAAGAAATCGTTTCAGCTTCTTAAACCAAGCGCAAGGAGCCTGGCGGAGACCATATAAAGCTTTCTTTAGATGACACACTAAGGGTTTGCCATCGGAACCATACTGAACATACCTTGGAGGTTGTTGCATCAACACTTCACTATCAAGATCACCATTTAAGAAAGCATTGTTCACATCGACCTGACGAAGTGGCCAACTTCTGGAGATTGCAATAAACAAAGTAACCCGGATAGTGGCAGATTTCACCACCGGACTGAATGTTTCTTTGAAGTCACACCCAGGGACTTGAGAACATCCTTTGGCAACTAACCGAGCCTCACGTCGATCAATAGTGCCATCAGGATTTTTCTTGACCTTGAAAAGCCATTTACACCTGATAACCTTGCGGTTTGGTGGTAGCGGAACAAGCTCCCGAGCAGAATTGTGAATAAGGGCATCATATTTAGCCTGAGCTGTAGCACGCCACTCAGAAGTAGAGAACACTTCTACAATTGTAGAAGGTTCCACAACTTCAACGGTCATGGCTTTTGGCTTAAAAATGCTAGCCTTCGATCGAGTAATCATTGGATGAGCATTTGTAGTAGGCAAAGAAGGTTTCGGACCTAGAGGAATGGATCGAACTTCAACAGTAGGCGTAGTAGATAACGGATCAACATCATTAGTGGTGGGCTAGAACTTAGAGGTGCCTGACCAAACGTCACCCCAACCGGAGGAACAGCAGAAACACTAGGTGAAGAACGACAGCCAAGAACAGATGTCAAACCCGCAGATCGAGAAACGACAGTCTTAACCAGAGGAACAAATGTCGATATAGGAGCCAAAAAAAAAACCAGAGCCCTGCATAGCAGACTACAGAGAAAGAAACCGTTGTTCATCAAATTCCACATGATTTGTGCTGAGGACTATATCCCAAGAAAGTACACGGCTGTGACTGAAGCTCTAACTTATGCCACTGAAACGGACGCAAGTATGGAAAATAGCAACACCCAAATACCCGTAAGTGGTCATAGGTGGGATCCCGTCCATAAAGAGCTTTATATGGAGTTCTTCCACTCAGAATCGAAGTAGGAAGACGATTAATGAGATGAACCACACAACAGAATGCATAGGCCCAAAATTCCATAGGGAGATCTGCTTGTGCCAGAAGAGTGATGCCCATATCTACAATGTGTCGTTGTTTGCATTCAGCCACTCCATTTTGTTCAGAGGTATATGGATAAGTCAACCGATGAACTATCCCTTGAGACGCTAGAACAGAAGTAAACGCTCGATACTCGCCGCCCCAATCACTCTGAGATTGTTTGATAGTCTTGCAAAACTGAGTCTTGACTAATTTCTGAAACTGAAGAAAACAATCCACGGCCTGAGACTTTTGGCAGACCAGATAAATCTAAGAAAAACGAGTACACATATCAATAAACGACACATAGTACCAGTTATTAGCACATACAACTGATGCAGGTCCCCAAAGATCAAAGACAACCAAAGCAAATGGATCAGTATATTCAGTAGTAGAATCAGAAAAGGGCAATTTATGAAATTTCCCTTTTTTACAAGCTGTGCAAACACTATCAAGAGACATTTTATTTAAAGTGATATTACACTTATCTAGAACATATTTAACAATAGAAGTAGATGGATGACCAAGGTGATTATGCCACAACGAAAAAACACCACTGTCGCCAGACCGACTCTGAAGTCTAACTTGAGCAGTAGAATGAGCTATAGTACTCTGAATAGACGCTCCCAGTAAGGAAAAATGATACAACCTATCACGAATATGGCCGTTCAGCAAGATTTCTCGTGTCACGCTGTCCTTAATAACACAATATGTGGAGTGAAATTCAAAAAACACACCATTGTCAGTGGCAAACTGAGATACAGACAATAGATTTTTTTGTATAGCCTGAACGCACAAAACATTAGATAACCGAAGCAATTTAGAATGCTTAGATAAGACACCCTGACCAATGGCCGAGATCATAGCGAGCGTTCCATCTCCCATTAAGAGAGAAGATATACCTGAATACGGGTTAGCGTCATGCAGAGCCGAAGGATCCCGACAAACATGATTACTAGCTCTAGAGTCAGGATACTATGACGTGGTGCCAACCAGCATGAGAATATTTGAGTCTGTGTGATCACCATTAGAGCCAAGCTGCGCAGTATTGATATGAGAGCCTGAAAAGTCGAACTAATCAAACGCGTAAGGGTCGCCTACTCGAGGAAGTCCAATGCACGGATCAGACCCGGAGTAAACACGAGCTCGTGGTTTAGTGTGCCAAAGAACCACAACACCACCCGATGGTCCACTATTCGGCCCTAAACCAAGAGAGGAATCAAGTTGAACATTGTTAGAAAGAGGCCCAGTAGGCATAGGTGGGGCATTTGGCCTTGTAGTCCCATGGAAAGGCCTAAAATCATGTAGCCTGCTAGTAGGAGGCCTAGGTGCAAGTAGCGCATAAACTGCATGTGGGCCACGTGCTGAATAATTGGGCACCTCAACATCTGCCTAACACCATTTGTAGGCACAAATTCCCTTTGATCCCCCAAATACTGCTGACCATCATCAAACCAATTTTGACCAAGGTTATTGTTAAACCTAGGTTGCAGTTTTGTTGAGAGAACCATCCTTCTCCCCCAAAAACTTCATGTGAACCAGGAGATGACCCTATCATCGGATCTCCTTGGTGCGATGCCGGAGCCACCACCGACGAAGAATCATCGCGATGATATCAATGATAGCACCGTTGTGCGACATGGCCAAACTGTGCACTGATCTGGCACTGAAGACGAGGCCGAAAATTCCTTCCACGACCACGAGCGGCGCCCTCCAGCGTCTACGACGGAGCACTTTCCACCAAATTTATTCGCATTAGAGGAGTACATCGACCAATCGTTACGAAGTGGAGGAGAGAGATGCGAAGGACACGACGACGCCAAACTCAGACGGCAAGCCCGCAAACATAATTTTTGTTTTCCCAGCCTCCGAGATGTGAGAACCAGAGGCGTCCAGAAGAGCACACAAACCTTTAATCTTCGCAACATAACCCTTGATAGAGAGGCTGCCTTTCTTGAGAGAATGTAGCTCGTGACGGATCTGGGACTTTTTGGCATCTGTGTCGACCGCAAAAAGGCTGTTCCCTGTCGTCCACACATCACAAGCTGTTCACATGTCCGTGAAGAAAGACAGAAAGGAGGGACTGATCATGGAAAGTAGCCACAAGGTAAGGAGATGGTCTTGTTAAGTGAAGACCGTGGCAAACAGATTTGCAACAAGAGCACCGTCTGGTGCTTGAACAAACCGTACCGGAGCAAAAAACAGAACCATCCAAAAAACCTACCAATTCATAGCCAGCAACAATGTTCCTTACCTGTTGTTGCTACTGAAGGAAAAAGCCCTCGTCGAGTTTAACCACATCATGCCGAGGAAATGACGTAATGACTCGATCACCATTAAACGCAGCGCCACTAGGCTCAACAGAGTCATAGTCAGCAGTGTGTGTGGTAGCCATCACCAAGGATCAACAAGCGACTGATACCATGAAGAAACTCTGGTAATCTTGATTAAACAAATGCTATACAGTATTGAGATAGAGAAATGCTAAACTATCCTGAAGAAGAAAAAAATTATGTATTTGACTTTTAATCTTACCTCTGTACACTTAGAATATAATATTTATAGAGAGCTTAGAAGTAACTGCTCTATAACAGACTTGCTAACAATCTTAGCTAAACACTAACAGCTTGAATAACAACTTTAGCTAATACTCATATCCTTCACAGTAACAAGTATTATTTCTCGCAATAGTTTTACCAAATTTTAGATTATTTGCTTTATCCTTAATGTATAATATAAACATGATCCCATATTAATGAAGTTATAAAAACTAAGACTGGGTGAGTGATAGAAATGAAATGGAGTAAATGTAGGGGTATAAATAGAATAAAAAAGAGATGAGTAGTTAGCCTATATATTTACAAATTTTTGCATGAGATAATGAGATGCGGTCGGTCACGGGCTCAATTTAGGCTTTCCTCTTCTCGACTTAACGGTGGCCCCACCATCATCACCTCTATCTAAGATTAAGATCGCAATTTCAATCTCATCTCATCTCATCTCATCTATTCTTGTAGATTCCATTGCAAATAGCTCTTCTGCCTGCCTGCATCTCTCATCTGTATATTCCGTACTTAATATTATTTTAGATCTACATTTATTATTTTAAATATAAATTAAACTTACTATGTCAACCAATTTCTTTTTTTTTTAATTTATTTTTTTAAATAAAAGCAAATCTGAAAAAAAAATTATGAAATCAATGTATTCTTTATATCTGTTTATAATTATATAAATTACTTCTTTCAATTTCCATGGTTATCCTTTCTAATAATAATATTTTAAAAATTTAAACTTAAATCCTCCTATTAAAAATATAATATATTTTACTATTGGGTGCAATATTTATTGATAATGTTCTTAATCTATTATTATCTACTAAAAAAATAAATAAAAAAATCTTAATTTTCTGAACTCAGTTGAGTGACTGAGTTTGATAAACAGTAGGTTTTCCACTTAATTCCTCAATTGGAAGGGCTCCTCAGTCCCCACCAGCAAGGTCACGGGATTGTCCTAGCATCACTGCTTCTTGTTATCTTGTTATCCTCAATTATTAGCCAACAAAGAGCAAGAAGCTTTCCCACATATCCTCACAAAATAATTTCTCTTTTTCGTTTTAACCCTTTGTCATATCTATCTTTTTAATTCACTCCAGGACAAAAACCTTTTAAATATATTAATTAAATTGAATTTTTGCAATCATAGAATTATCTGTTTAAATTTAAAGGTTGATTCAATATTTTGAAAGCAATAATTTAAACATATAGAATATCTAAAAACTAAGGTTAAAAAAATACATCTGTTTGTAAATAAACTGATCTTTTGGCAAATATATTTTCTTGGCGAAGTCGAGTCAATATAACTCGTATATAAAAGAAAATTTAAAAAATACACCAGCATGTATCTTTGTTAAATAAAATGGAAAACAAAACGATGACATTCCGTTAGGGCTAATACAATTAACGACATTTATACAAGCAAAAGCCGACAAATTTAATATTTCAATAGAATTTTTTTTTCAAACAAAATATTGTTATTTTCATATTTATTATTATAATAACTCGATTTCTAGTGGTGTTGAAAAATACAATTTTGAAACTTCATTTTTTGTAACCGGGACAATAAGGAAAAATATAAAGATTAAGGAAGTTAGTATGAAAATATATTGAAGTTCGATTAACTGATAATTGCGATATTGGTTAATTAAAGCTTAGGGATTAAATTGTAAAAGTCCAATTGCTATTGAGTTTTAATTAAGAAAATGCTTGGAACCTAATTAGCAATTATCTAAAGGACCAAAATGATTATTAAATCATTGTTCTAATAAGAGTTAGTGGGAATTTATTATGATGGTGATTAAGTTAATATACTTATAATTAAAGCAAATAAATAAGGTTAATTAAAATATAAACATAATTAATTAAGTTAATCATTTCTTAATCTAGCTATAAATAGATAAATTTGTGGAAGATGACAACATATCATCTTCTTCCCCAAAGCTTTCATTGTCCATTGAAGAAAAAGAAGGAAGAAAACATCATTTTTCTTTAAACATTCGGCTAATAATTCAAGTAAGTCCCTAAACTATTTTTCTTTAATTTTTATGGAAATTGAATTATTGATGTCACAACCCATTTTTTAACGGTGATGGGACAGTGATTTCGGGACCACAAAAACCTACATGTCGATTTGTAAATATTATTTATATAATATTTACGAGGTCATTAAGGTCGTATTAAAATTTGGTTAAGAAATTTTAACGTTTAAAAAACTAATTAAAGAAAAAGGATTAAATTACAAAAAATACAAAAGTTAATAACTATTGATGTTTTAGTGTCGATTTGATATTCTATTAAATGAGGGGGGTTTAATATAGTAATTAAACCATCCCAATGGTTAGTGGACGGTAATGGAGAAAAATAAATTGATTAAAATATGATATAATGGCAATTTTGTAAATAAATTGAATTAAGTAAAAGAAAAGTTAAAAAAAATCATCTTTTCATTTGGTAATTGTTTTGGCCGAAACACCATGGGAAGGGAGAGCTTGGAGGTTCGACTGATGAATGTCCTTGCATGAGTGAGTTTTTGAGTTACTTTTTTATTGAAATTTATATTTTTGAGATTGTTACAATTAGGTCCAAGTAACCCGTACCTTTGTTTTTGAAACTGTTAAAAATTTTAAATGTTGTCATTGATGAATATTGATTGTTATTGATGTTAATGATGAGTTGGAAGTCTTGGTTGTGATTTTGGATTGTTTTGTAAAGTGATTTTTGTTAGTTTTTAGTTAAAGGATTAAATTGTTAAAATGTTAAATATCTCATGGTATAATTGTGAAATAGTGATATTTTAGGGACTGTTTTGTAGCCTTAAATTTCAGCTAGATATGGTTATTTTCAAAAGTGGCTAATTTAATGATTTTCGGGATAAGGGACAAAATCGCATAAAGTGTAAAAGTTAGGGGCAATTGTGTAATTTTTGCAAATAGAAGGGTACAAATTTTGGAATTTATTAATATATGAAATTTAAGCTAATAAATGAAATAAATTATATTTTATATCAAGATTCTGTTGATATATAGGGAAAAGGAAAAGCAACAGAATAGTCCTTGAACTTCTGCAATCGCTACAATTTAGCCCAGGTAAGTTCATAGTATTTCAATACGTAAATGTAATTTGCTAGTGAATTATATTAATTTTCTATAATTAATTGATGAGTATATGTAAGTAGGTGAATTTAGTTTGGATAATTATATATAACTATGAATGTTACAAATGTTTTGAATCTATGAAATTGATAGAGAATATTAGTAGTGTTTCTCTTCGATCAGTGTTAAAGTTATATAAGAATGAAACAAATTTAAGTATGCATATGGAAATAAAGAAAATGTTATTGAAATGCACATTAGTGCCCCTATTTGTACTTTGGTACCCCTGTTTGTACATCGGTACTCTTGTTTGTACTTCAGTACTATAACAGCCCGTTTTTGGGTCAAATCGGAACAGTGGTTTCGAGACAACAAATCTGAAGTAGAAATATTTATTTTATTATTTCTTTAAGGTCTACATCATGATTAAATGATTGTGTGAGAATTTCGTTAAGAAATTTTATCGATTGAGTACTCAATTTGACTAGAAGGACCAAATTGCAATAGGTGCAAAACTTGAATTCTATAAGTTAAAGGTGTCTAATTGCTATGAAATTTTAAATTGGAATCCTTATGTGGTAATTAAATTATTTTTTAAATTCGTGGACAAATATGGACATGGTTAAGTATGTTTTTAATTTTTTTCATTAAGGGTATTTTAGTAATTTGGTAAATAAAGACAAATTAACCTAATAAAAGATGTCCATCTTCTTCAATTTAGTCCCCCTAGCTGAAATTTTGAAGAGAAGCCATAGCTAGGGTTTGGCCAAGCTTTCAAGCTCGATTGTAAGCCCGTTCTTGCCCCGTTTTTAATGATTTTTATGATTTTGAAGTTGTCTTAACCTAATCTAGCCTTTCCAAGGACTAATTTGAAAGAAAATCAAAGTCTAAAATTTTACCCATGTAGAATATGTATGTATTTTGATGTTTGATGGTATAAAATGCATGTTTGATGTTAGGAAAACAACATTTACAAAGTAATTTTTGATGAAAATGTCAAAAAGGGACCTATTTGTAAAAAGTTGTAAAATGTGTAGAAAAGTGTGAATAAATGAAAATTGTAAGCTATTATGAGTATGAATAAGTTTTGGTTAGGCTTGGGTTTTTAAGAAATTGAATGAAATTCATTATACGAGCCTAGGGACTAAAATGCAAATATCAAAAGTTTAAGGGCAAAAATGTAATTTTTACCATAAGGTGTTTTTGGGTTAAATTGAATAATGTGATAATTAAACGAGATGAATTTGATATTATAGATCAAGAAAAACGAAGTTTGGGTCTAGATCAGGGGAAAACCAAAGTAATTGATGAATAGACCCGTTTGGCCGTTTTTGTAAGCAAGTTAAGTTCGTATGTTAAATAAGCTTTTATATGATTGTAATTAAATGCTTTAATATTGCATGAACTGTATGATTGATTATGTGAACGAGTCTAATTCTATGGAAGAATCTGACGATGATTCGACAAATAAGAAATCTCGTTTGAACCTTATGAATAGGTTAGGATACAAGTGACATGTAACTAGGGTATTATGTTATGTGATCCGGGTGCTGGTCCTGCACGTCCTACTGGTGGCTGAGTATACCGACATATGTTGCGGTTACTTGACAGCTTTTGTGAGTAGCACCGTGTAGTTACGTCTTGACGGACAGCTTGTGAGCAAGCCTGTTGTTAGCTCGAGAGCGAGCAACTATGTGATATGAGATTTAGGTAGCATTAGCTACATATGTGGCACTTAGTGTGCAAGATTCTTGAGTATCTGACATTATTATTTCGAGTGGTTCACGGGTATGTTAAAGACGCGAATATGTGTAAATTCATTTTGAGATGGTACAAGTATGTACTCAAAGCTTATGATTATTAACTCGTGAAATGACGATTTCAAGGTAAGTTTGTGATGGAAGTGAAATATGATCATGAGATTATGATAAATTACATTATCTTTTGTTACATTACTTGCATGATAATGTATGGTAGGGTTTGCTTATTTCTTTCATACGAGCTTACTAAGCTACCTAGCTTACTCCGTTTATGTTCCATGTTTTTATAGTGTCGCCAAGCCAGCTCGGATTGGGGATCGTCGGAGATTCACCTCACACTATCAAAACTATCATCTGGGTATTGATGAAATTTAGCATTTTAAGTATATGGCATGTATAGGAACTTGGTCATTTTGGGTATATGTGTCGTTATGATTTGGCCAAAAGTATTAGCTTGTAATTGATAAATGTATTATTTTGTATAAGGCCTTGAAAGATGGACTGTCTTGGTTAAATTGGATTTGAGTTATGCATGGGCTAATGTTAATTATGATATGCCTTTTTGTTTGCTTTGTGGATGAATGATTGTAGGTTAATAACTTAGGTGTTAAATGGGGAGAATTGGCTTGATGGTAAGTTAGTGAAATTGGGCTAGACTATACATATTGAAAGTAATCATATTGAATGCTTGTGGATGTTCTTGTGGTATGTTTGAGTTTGGCAAAGTATGATGTTTTAAGCATGATAGATGTTGGCTTTTAAATGACATGTTTAGGCCTTAGTTATGATAGTATTGGTTGCTTGTTAGTGCTATGAATTATGCCATTGAAGTTGTATACAAGTGTGTGCAAATGAGGGTGGCAAATGGCTTGGTAAATAGCCTTATTTTGTCCACACGGGTAGACACATGGGCGTATGTCTAGGACGTGTGTCAATGGGCATGTATATTAGCCGTGTGTCCCCTGCACCTAAATTTTTAAGAAACAGAATGCTCAAAATTGAGCACACGAGCAGAGACACGGGCGTGTGTCTCGACAGTGTGAGGGACAAGGCCTCAAGTACGGGCGTGTGTCCCGAACGTGTGAAGTCTGTACCTATTTTATGAAAATTTAATTACCCACATGGCTTAGCACACGGACGTGTGTGGTCACACGACCTGCCCACACGGGCTTGTCCTAAAACCACACGGGTGTGTAACCCCTGTTTCTAGCAAAAATTTTCTAAGTTTTAAAAAAATTTCCTTAATTTTCGGTTTAGTCCCGGACCACTACTAAAGCATGTTTTGGGCCTTGTAGGCTCGTATTAGGAACTTTATGATTGAATATGAATGGTTTTAATTTGGACGCAAATTTATGACTTGATTCGCATGATTGTTTGTGATTAAAGTTCGGTAATGCCTCGAGTCCTGTTCCGGTGTTGGATACGAGTAAGGGGTGTTACATTTAGTGGTATCAAAGCTACGGTTTAGTCGATTCTTGGACTAATGTAGCGTGTGTAAGAGTCTAGCTATACATGCTATATATAAATTGTGATAGCATGACGACTTCTGACAATTAAAATTGTGTTTCAATATAGTAAATGGATCCTGACCGAGAAGTAGTTGATGATGTTGAAATAATGCGTCGGCTCCCGCTCAAGGGACAGCTGATAAACCGAAAAAGTAACATATTTTAAGCCCACATTTAGCATGCTTTTGGATGCATTAAGCCTCGATTTATGTAAAAAGGTGCTCTTAATCCTCTGTTTTCATGTTTTATACCCAAGAAAGCACCCGAGGATGAAAAGAACAGAAAATGGGCCCAAAATAGAGTAAATGGGCCATATCACGAAATCCACATGACTTGGGCCCAAGACCACACGACCGTGCCTCCCGTTCTACTAGAACAAGGCCTGATCTCGAGTCACACGACCGTGCCTCATTCAACAGGATTGAACACGGCCTAGCCACGATTCACACGGGCGTGTGCCATGGCCGTGCCCCTGTCGTGGCAAAGAGCAATTTCATTTGGAATTGGATACTTAGGGGAAAAGAAACATATTTCGGAAGCCTATATAAACCCCCTAAGTGCTACTTGAAAGGGGGCGGTTAGCTAGGCCAAGGAGCCCAGCCAGAAAGGTCAGATTTGTGGAGAATCACTCGAAGATAGCCAGTTGATCCATCTCAAGAAGCCGAAATTCTACTCAAGACGGTGGATCTCTCCTTCAATTCCTTCAGGGGGTTTTAGGGATATCTTATGTTTTGTTTTATCTTTTCTTCTGAGATGTTTTCTTTATTTGTTATGAACTAAACCCTCAGATACCTGAGTGGGATGAAACCTAAGACAGATATTGTTATTGTTTTCTGAACTATATGATAAATATTTGACTTGTTCTTAATTATGTGTGCTTAATTCTTGTGTTGATATTTCCAGGATATTGATTCAAGTATGATGTGCTTAGGTGGAGGAGAAAAAGTCCTTGCTTAAGAGTAGATCTAGCATAATTAAGCGGAGTTGATCGCACGCCTAGAGATAGGGTGACTAGATTTTGCCAGATTAGGGTGAAACCTAATATGGGAATCCATAGATCGAGTTAATGTGGTTCTAAGGGTTTTAATTAGAAAGAAATTTCAATTAATCAACCTAGGGTTAGACGTTATTCGCTTCAAGAGAGGGTTTAATATAACTTAGGGAGTCTTACGGATCAAGTCAAGTGAATACATCGTCTGGTTCAGTGTTAGATAACAAGTGAAGTCTAGGTGGATTCTTCCCAAGGGTGTCGTCTTAATCAACTGGTTTTTCTTCCAAGTATTTTCTCCAATTCATTCTTTTTGTCTTTGCGTCTTTAGTTTAGTTGATAGTTAAATTTAGATTAGATAACCATTCACTTAATTCTTAGGCTAAATAATAGAAAGAGAGTTAGTATTAGTACTTTTGGTTCCTTTGGGATTTGATATTCCGGTCTTGCCTAAACTATACCACTGTTCGATAGGTGCGCTTGCCTAAAAATCATTGTCAGAGTTAGTTTCTAGGTTCGATCATTCTCTTTATAAATTTAAGACACTGATTTCCAGCGATCAAGCTTTTGGCGCCGTTGCCGGGGAACTAAAATATTAAGAAAACTTAATTTTTATTACTTTAGCCATTTTTGTTGTTGCAATTTTTTTTCATTATTATTTTTTTATTATTTTTTACTTTGCTAATTTTTCCTCTATTTGCTTTTGGCAGATAATTTTAGTTTATAGAGAAGATGGCACTGAATAATTATCAAGTCATGAGGACAATTCCTATTAAAGCAGCCAGTGTCTTCAACCTCGACGCAGTTACCATGCTATCAAATCAGGTAGAGATGTTACATAAAAAATTTGATGGTCTATACGGTTCTTCGCAGGTACACCCAGAAATGCAATATGACTCGAATCTAGGAGGCGTGGCGAATCCTGAGTACCCACCCTACAAATATGGCATAGAAAACGAGCAAGCTTACTATATAGGTAACTATTCTAGACCTCAAAATAATTTTTATAGTGACATTTATAATGCAGGTTGGAGGTACCATCCCAATTTCTCGTGGGATGATCAAAGTAGCCAAAGACCGGAACTTCCTCCAGATTTTCAACAACCACCTCACCAACAGGAAGAGGAGTCGAACCTTGAGGAGATGCTGACAAAATTCATAGCAGCCACAGAAACAAGTTTCCAAAAGGTAGAAACAAAACTTGAAGTATTGTCACAGGAGCTCAAGGATCAGTTAGGTCAGCTTACTAAACTGATCTCAGAACAACTACAAGAAAGCTTGCCAAGCAACACTGAAACTAACCCAAAAGAGCAAATTCAAGCTGTAACAGCTCATGACAGTGAAAGGTTAGTGGAATCTGACCCAAGGCAAGAGCCTGTGGTAAGTGGAGGTAAGGTTAAGGTAAGCCAGGATTTACCAAACCCGGTAATTACAGGGTACCAAGCTCGTGTGCCATACCCCAATGCGATAAAGAAAGACCACACAGAGGAAGAATTCGGTAAGTCTCTTAAACTTCCAAAAAAATTTCATATTAACTTGTCGTTTCTTGAAGCTCTTTCGCAGATGCTAGATCCTAGACTTCGTGTCAATAAAGAAGAAAATCATGAGGAACGAAGGCTTTGGATCAATAAACTAGACGAATGGAAGACACACTTCAAGGAGAGACTAAAAACACATGAAGCAAAAACAGGGCAATTCCACGATGAACTTAATGATGGGACAAACCAGCTTAAAATAGGAGATCAGGTACTCAAAATCTCCCTAGATGGAATAGTCGAGGTAACTAGTCCTAAAATCAGCACCTTTAAGGTAAACACTACTCGACTTAAACTTTATATCCATAACCGAATTGATCGCATGAGAAAGGATTTTCACCTCCTCAAACCACCATGACCATATAAATGAGAGGTAAAGTCTAGCTTAAGACTATAAACGAGCGCTTCTTGGGAGGCAACCCGAGCACTAACCCCATTAATTTTTACATTTTTTTATTTTTTTTACTTTTATTTTTCCTTTTAGCACCTAACCATAAACTAACCAAAGTACATATTTCCATACCACACGGCCTTGCACACGGCCGTGGCCGTGGCCATGTGGCCACCACAGAAAGGTACAAGGGCGGGGGCAACCACCAAATCCATAATTTCTATTTAACCCCCTTCTTCCTTTTCCCGTTATCTTTCTTCTTTCATTTTCCAATATTTACTTTTTTTTTATTTTTATTTTTTTATTTTCTTCATTATTTTCTTCTTATTCTTCATGCCATTTAGATTTAGCTTAGGATACAATAAAATCAGACCGACTTCTTTGAGGATTTAATTTCAAACGGTTCGAGGCGCTTCCCCACGTTCACCTCCAATCCTATCCGGTTTCTTTTCAATGACTTCATCCATAATTCATGAAGTTTCACTTCTCTCCCTATCTTATTATTTTATTTTGCTAATATCTATCTTTGTACATTGAGGGCAATGTACATCTTAAGTGTGGGGGGTGAATATTTATTTGAAGAAAGTGCCTAACGTTTTGCATTATTCTCGTGTTCGGCCTAACTTTCTTCATTATTCTAAAATCCCTGAATTTAGTCTTGTTTTTAATCAATTTTATCATATTACTAATTAGGATGAAATTTCTGATGAATTATGACTTTTATTGACATGTTTTTGAGTAAGTCATAGTTAATTGTGCATTGATGATTAAATTAGAAGAATATTAGAGAATCAAGCATGATAAGTCTATTTTTTAGAATTAAAATTTTTGCTAGGTTGTCTACCTGAATCTGAATATTACTTTGAAATTTGAAATTTACAAGGTTGATGTAAAAAACACCCATAATTTTTGTGAGATTTTGAGCCTAATAGAGCATATATTCTTTTTCATGCTCACTTTTTGATTATGAGTGTGTCAACATTGATCTGTTATTCTAGAACTTGCTTCGATTATACATGTCAAGACCACATCATTGATTTGATATACAGAGATGATTAAGGCACCTAGGTTTTAACCCACTATTAAGGCACCTAGGTTTTAACCCACTTACTCCACTAAAAGCCTACCTTCACAATTAACCCCTAGTGAACCCCGTTGATCCTAACAACCCTTTTTATTGACTCACCATCTAATATTAACCCAAAACCCTTTGTATTTGTTATCACCATTCTTCTTAACTACACTTTTTGTCGAGATTTGATTTTAAGTAGTTACCTAACTATGTTTTATATTTCAGTTGTAAAAGTTCTTTTCTATTATGTGACTTGTTCTTAAAAAAAAAACGAAGCATATTCATTAAAAGAGCTTATACATTTAAATTCCAATTGTTGAAAAAGAAGCTCGTATTAGAGTATTATTATTAGTATTACAAGTTTTCAATTGATTAGTTCATTTTTCTAGTTAGGTAAATTGTCGATTCAATCTCGATTCTAACCTTCTAATTCAGCTTTTTTCCACACCTTTAACCCTAGCCCCATTACAACCATGTTAAAGACCTTTTGATCTGTTTATCATCTCATTTTACAGTGGTGGAATTTGATTTTCAGGCAAGCCTATGGGATTAACTTTTCAGGTTCGACTTTTGAGTGCTTAATTTTGAACCTATAACACTTCGAGTGATTTGAGTGAATCTTTAGTAAGGATGTCAGTCCTTGTAGGTTTTGAATTAAAGGTAATTATTCAGGTAAGGGGAACACCTAAGTTTTCGTAATACAAATGTATGACTTATATTGTTTGAATCTTTAGGACTCTTCGAGTTAGATTATCCATGTATAAATTATCTATGAATTATGATGAGACATTGTTGATAGGAATTATAAATCATGGAAAGTTCGTTTTAATTGTAAGTTGAGAATTTTGCTTGAGGACAAGCAAAAGCTTAAGTGTAGGGGTATTTGATAAACCGTAAAAATAACATATTTTAACCCACATTTAGCATGCTTTTGGATGAATTAAGCCTCGATTTATGTAAAAAAGTGCTCTTAATCCTTTGTTTTCATGTTTTATACCCAAGAAAGCACCCGAGGATGAAAAGAACGGAAAACGGGCCCAAAACAGAGTAAATGGGCCATATCACGAAATCCACACAGCCTGGGCCCAAGACCACACGGCCGTGCCTCCCGTTCTACTAGAACATGGCCTGATCTTGAGTCAAACGGTCGTGCCTCATTCAACAGGATTGAACACGGCCTGGCCACGATTCACACGGGCGTGTGCCATGGCAGTGCCCCTGTCGTGGCAAAGAGCAATTTCATTCGAAATTGGATACTTAGGGGCAAAGAAACATATTTCGAAAGCCTATATTAACCCCCTAAGTGCTACTTGAAAGGGGGCGGTTAGCTAGGCCAAGGAGCTGTGCTAGTGATAAACCGTAAAAGTAACATACTTTAATCCCACATTTAGTATGCTTTTGGATGATTTAAGCCCCGGTTTACGTAAAAAGGTGCTCTTAATCATTTTTTTTCATGTCTTATACCCATGACCCGAGGATAAAAAGAACATAAAACGGGCCCAAAATGGAGTAAATGGGTCATATCATGAAATCCACACGGCCTGGGCCCAAGACCACACGACCGTGCCTCATTGATCATCTAGAACACGGCCTTACCCCCGATTTACACGGCCGTGCCTCATTAAAGAAGTCCGAACACGGCTTGAAGACTAGTCACACGGGCGTGTGACATTGTCGTGTCCCTGTCGTGGCAAAGAGCAATTTCATTCGGGTTTGGATACTTTGGGGGCGAAGAAACCTATCTCGAAAGCCTATATAAACCCCCTAAGTGTTATCTGAATTGGGGGTGTCAAAGCTAGGACAAGGAGCCAAGCCGAAAAGGTCAGAATTGTGGGAATCACTCGAAGATAGCCAGTTGATCCATCTCAAGAAGCCGAAATTCTACTCAAGACGGCAGATCTCTCCTTCAATTCCTTCAGGGAGTTTTAGGGATTTCTTATGTTTTGTTTTATCTTTTTTTCTGAGATGTTTTATTTTATTGTGAACTAAATCCTTCAGATACCTGAAGGAGATGAAGCCTAGATGAATCTTGTTATTGTTTTCTGAACTATAAGATAAATACTTGATTTGTTCTTAATTATGTGCGCTTAATTCTTGTGTTAATGTTTCCGAGATATTAATTCAAGTCAGATGTTCTTAGGTGGAGGAGCAAAAGTCCCTGCTTAAGAATAGATCTAGCATAATTAAAGCGGAGTCGTTCATGCGCTAGAGATAGGGTGACGAGATTTTACCGGATTAGGGTGAAACCTAATATGGGAGTCCATAGATCGTTTTACTGCTATTCTAGGGGGTATTAATGAGAAAGAGATTTCAATTAATTAACCTAGGGTTAGACGTTATTCGTCTCGAGAGAGGGTTTAATATAAATCAGGGAATCCTACGGATCAAGTCAAGTGAATAAATCGTATGGTTAAGGGTTAAATATCAAGTGAAGTCTAGGTAGATTCTTCCTGAGGGTATCGTCTTTGATCAACTGAGTTTTTCCTCAAGTTATTTCCCAATTCATTCTTTTTGTCTTTGCATCTTTAGCTTAGTAGTAGTTAATTTATATTTAAAACAACTTCACTTATTTTAGGCTATATAATAAAAAGAAAGTTAGTATTAGTACTTTTAGTTCCTTTGGGTTCGATAATCGGGTCTTGCCTAAGCTATACTATTGTTTGATAGGTACACTTGCCTTTAATTGTTGTCAGAGTTAGTCTCCAGGTTTAATCATTCTCTTTATAAATTTTTAAACTCTGATTCCAGTGATCAAGTTTTTGGCGCCGTTGCCGGGGAACTAAAATATTAAGAAAGCTCTATTTTTATTACTTTAGCCATTTTTTTTATTTTTTGCAATTTACTTTTATTTTTATTCTTTAGGTTAAAATTTTATTTTGCTAAATTCTCTTTCTTTCTTTTCCAGTAGGTACCTCTAGTTTATGACTAGAAGGAACTCGAGAGGACCTTTAGTATACGACAGTGATATTGAAGCTACCGCTTGAAGGAATCGTAGAGAAATCAGGCGAGCCCTAAATTACACAGAGAAAAATCAAGAAGGCAGATCCAATCCTACTGAAGGGATGGACGAGAATAATCCACAACCACATGATGTGGGAGAAAACAATGCTCCACGCACTATGTTTGATAATGCTAAACCGCATTTAACAGGAGCAGAATCGAGTATTGTTAGGCCCGCTATAGCTGCTAATAATTTTGAATTAAAGCCTAACACAATACAAATGATTCAACAATTTGTTCAATTTGATGGTTTACAGGACGAAGACCCAAACACTAATATAGCTAATTTTTTAGAGTTCTGTGATACCTTCAAAATAAATGGCATTTCTGATGATGCCATACGTCTTTGGTTATTTCCCTTTTCATTAAGGAATAAAGCCAAACAGTGGTTAAACTTGTTACCACGAAGGTCAATCACTACATGGAAATAAATGACCGAAAAATTTCTATTAAAATATTTCCCACCGGCCAAAACGGCTAAATTACGGAATGATATCTCTTCTTTTGTGCAGATGGATTTAGAGACATTATACGACGCATGGGAGAGATACAAGGATCTCTTGAGAAGGTGTCCGCACCATGGTTTACCCTTATGGCTACAAGTCCAAACCTTCTATAACGGTGTAAATCCCTCAACGAGGCAATTAATTGATTTAGCCGCCGGTGGAACCCTGAACAACAGAACTCCTGAAGCAGCCTACAAGTTCATTGAAGAGATGTCGCTGAATAACTATCAGTGGCAAGTTACAAGGACTAAACCGTCACAATCAGTCGGAGTTTACAACCTCGATGCAGTGACCACACTATCAACACAGATAGAGATGATGAATAAAAAGCTTGATAGTTTGTGTTCTTCGCAGGTACACCCAGTCATGCAGTGCGACGCAAGTGGAACTGTGGCGAATCCTGAGTACCTACCCTACCAACCAGGCGTAGAGAGCGAACAGATGAACTATATAGGTAATAATTTCAGATCCAATAATAATCCTTATAGTAATACTTACAATCCAGGTTAGAGGAACCACCCAAATTTCTTATGGGGAGGTCAATGAAGTCAAGGAAATCAAAGACAACAACCTCCTCAAAATTTCCAAAATCAGCCATATCCACAAGAGAAGAAGCCAAACCTTGAAGAAATGCTGACAAAATTCATGACAGCCACAAAAAATCTTCTACAAGATACTGAGAAAACACTTAAAAGTCAACAAACATCGGTTGAAGATACCAAGAACCGAGTCGGGGAACTTACTAAGTCAGTAGGGGAAGTCACTAAAGCAGTCGGACAACTTGCAAAGTTGATGCTCGAACGACCGCAACGACGTCTGCCAAGTAACACAGAGATTAACCCAAAGGAGAAAATCCAAGCCATCACAGCTTATGATAGTAAAGGGTTAGATGAACCCAACTCAATACAAGAAAACAAGGTAGAAAAAGGTAAAATAGAGGTAACACGGGAAAAGCCAAAATCGGTAATCAAAGAGTACCAACCTCGCATACCTTATCTCGAAGCAATGAAAAGAGATGATACAGAAGAACAGTTCGGTAAGTTTCTTAAACTTTTAAAGAAATTACATATCAACTTACCTCTTCTTGAAGCTCTTTTTTAGATGCCAGACTCGAGAAAATTTTTAAAACAGCTCTTGACGAACAAGCGAAAATTAGACGAGGAGCCACATGTGGAATTAAACGCAGCATGCTCAGCAATACTATAGAATAGACTACCACGAAAGCTAAAAGATCCAGGGAGTTTTACAAATCCATGTTTAATTGGTAGTTTAACTATTGATAATGCGTTAGCTGATTTAGGGGCAAGCATAAATGTCATGCCTTATACACTGTTTAAACAACTAGGTCTACGGAAACCCAAGCAAACTAGGATGAGTATTCAATTAGCTGATAAAACTGTCAGAATTCCTAGGGGTATTATCGAAGATGTTCTTGTAAAAATTGACAAATTCGTTTTCCCAGTAGATTTTGTTGTCTTAGACATGGATGAGGATAATTCAATCCCCTTAATTTTAGGAAGACCCTTCCTAGCAACTGCCAAAACTAAAATTGTTGTTGCCACAGGAGAGCTCATTGTTTGTGTAGGTGATGAATCAATCAGTCTTCAAGCTCTTGACTCGGCTAGGACAACAATCGATGAAGGTAAGAAAGTCAATTTAGTTGATAATCAATTTGTACAACCTTCATCGCAGGAAATGCCACAAAATTACAAACTTGAGCCGAAGCATGACCCCCAAGTCAACAAAGAAGAACTACATAAGGAACAGAGCCTTAGGGTCGACAAACTAAAAGGGCAGGAAACACAAATCAAATAGGAACAGGAACCGCGCAAAGTAAAGCTGAAGGAGCCTTCAGAAGAGCTCATAGGAAACATCAAACCACTTCAAAATAGGAGACCAGGCATTGTTAGACAAAGCAGATCCTTACATCACCACATCAGACCTGAAAACAAATGAAGAAATTCCTCTTAAGGTACACAATATCTTCCCACATGGAACAGTCAAGGTAAGCAATCCAACATTTGACACTTTTAAGGTAAACGCTTCTCGACTTAAACCTCATCCAGAAAATAGAACTGTCAACATGAGGGAAGATATTCAAACCTTTAAACCTCCTTGATTTTTCAATACGAGGAAAGTTTAGCTTAAGACTATAAACGAGCGCTTCTCGGGAGGCAACCCGAGTACTAACACAATTTATTTCCACGTTTTGTTTTTCAATTTATTTTCTTTTCTTTTTTTCTTTCTGAATTTTTAGTTGTAAACTAACCAAGGGTGTAGATTTCTAGGCCACACGGCCTTACACACGGCCGTGGCCGTGTGTATATCAAGAATCTTTGTACCAACATGGCAGAGGCGGTACAAGTCAGACTCAACCAATTTTTGAAGTTCACGAACCCAACCACTCCAACACAGGCACCGAAAAAAGCCCACAGCCGTGCGAAGCGGCCGTGGACAACATTGACTTATCAAGAACGGGCGTGGCTGGCTAAAAAACGGGCATGGAGAATCAACACGTCTAGACACACGGCCGTCCGAGACGGCCGTGTAAAACGACACTCCCTCAGCCCACGGGCGTGGGAAAGTACCATAATTGATCCTCTTTTTAAACACCAACCCCCCTCTCCATTCTTCTCATCCACTTTCCACTTCTTTTCTCATCCCCGATTCTCTCCATTTTCTCCCATCTCCATAATAAAGTCCTTAGACTCTTGAGCCACAAATATCAATGTCGAAGAAGCGGAAGAAGGCAAGCGTAGTCTCCTTAGGGAGACCGACATTCATAAGCTCATGCCGGCCGCTTCATTCCAACAACAAGCCAAGGGTCTTTGAAACCATTTAGTTTTTATTTTTCTTTTCTCTTTTGCTTCAATTTCCTTCTTTTTGACAATTTTATGTTTAATATAGTTTAATTCATTTTAGTTTCTTGGTATTAGGTTCAAAAGGCTGCTTGGGAATCATGCCACTTTTGCCACCGCCAGCACCTCAGCAGCCCTAGAGGTCACACCTACCTTGTGAACCATCCAATAATAAGGACTTTTCGGTCCATTAGTCTTTTCTTTTAATTTTATTTTCTTTCTTAGTCTTTTTCTCTTTTTCTTTCTTGTTTTATTTATATATTTAGTTTATTTTAAATGTGTCTTAATAAATCCTGGCTAATTTTCTACGAGCTCTCCAATTTCTTCATCTAGCGCAGAGCTCGGCAGCAGCCACCACCCCTATTGACTTCCAACTCCGGGAAACCATCCAAATGCAGGAAGTTTCGCCTCTCCCTCTCTCTTAAATTTTATATCTATCTTTGTACATTGAGGGCAATGTACATCTTAAGTGTGGGGGGTGAATATTTATTTGAAGAAATGGCCTAACTTTCTGCATTATTCTCAAATCTGGCCTAACTTTTTTTCATTATTCTCAAATCCCTAAATCTAGTCTTATCTTTAAGTAATTTCCTCATATTACTAATTAGGAAGAAATTTCTGATGATTTATGATTTTTATTGATATGTTTTAGATTAAGTCATAGTTAATTGTGCATTGATGATTAAATTAGAAGAATATTAGAGAATCAAGCATGATAAGTCTATTTTTCAGAATTAAAATCTTTGCTAGGTTGTTGAGCTGAATCTGAATATTATCTTGAAGTTTGAAATTTACAAGGTTGATCACAAAACAGCCATAATTTTTGTGAGATTTTGAGCCTATTAGAGCATATATTCTTTTTCATGCTCACTTTATTGATTATGAGTGTGTCAACTTTGAACTGTTATTCTAAAACTTGCCTCAATTATACATGTTGAGACCACACCTATGATTTGATATACCGAGATGGTAAAGGCTCCTAGGTTTTAACCCACTCACTCCACTAAATAGCCTACCTTCATAATTAACCCCTAGTGAACCCCGTTGATCCTAACAACCCGTTTATTGACTCACCCAGTAATAACCCAAAAACCCTTTGTATTTGTTATCACTGTTCCTTTTGACTACCCTTATATCGAGATTTGATTTGATTAGTTACCTAATTATATTATTTCAGTAGTTGAATTTATCTTTTATTACTTGATTTGTGTTCTTAAAAAAACGAAGTAAATTCAGTATTAGTTCTACTAAGTGAGCCTACATGTTGAAATTCCACATCTTGAGGAAAAAGCTCGTATTATTAGTTTTCAATTGATGTATTTAGGATTAGTTCATTTTCCTAAAGTTAGGCAATTTGTTAGGTTAGTCTCGATTCTAACCTTTTAATTTTAGCCTTTATCCACATCTTTAACCGAAGCCCCGTTAGAACCCTGTGAAAGACCTTTTGATTTGTGTATCATCTCATATTATAGTGGTGGAGATTTGATTTTCAGGCAAGCCTATGGGATTAACTTTTCAGGTTCGACTTTTGAATGCTTAATTTTGAACCTTAAACACCTTGAGTGATTTGAGTGAATCTTTAGTGAGGATGTCAATCCTTGTTGATTTTGGATCAAAGGTAATTATTTAGATAAGGGGAGACACCTACGTTTTTGTGCTATAAAAATTATGACTTTGATTGTTTGAATCTTTAGGACTCTTCGAGTTAAATCATCCATGTATAAATTATCTATGTATTATGATGGGGCATTGTTGATAGGAATTATGAATCATGGAAAGTTTGTTTTAATTGTAAGTTGAGAATTTTGCTTGAGGACAAGCAAAAGCTTAAGTGTGAGGGTATTTGATAAACCGTAAAAATAACATATTTTAATCCCACATTTAGTATGCTTTTGGATGATTTAAGCCTCGATTTATGTAAAAAGGTGCTCTTAATCCTTTGTTTTCATGTCTTATACCCAGGAAAGCACCCGAGGATGAAAAGAACATAAAACGGCCCAAAACGGAGTAAATGGGCCATATCACAAAATCCACACGGCCTGGGCCCAAGACCACACGGCCGTGCCTAATTGATCATCTAGAACAGGACCTTACCCCTGATTTACACGGCCGTGCCTCATTAAAGAAATCCGAACATGCTTTGAAGACTAGTCACACGGGCATGTGACATGACCGTGTCCCTGTCGTGGCAAAGAGAAATTTCATTCGGATTTGGATACTTTGGGGCGAAGAAACCTATCTCCAAAGCCTATATAAACCCCCTAAGTGTTACCTGAATGGGGGGCGTCAAAGCTAGACCAAGGAGCCAAGCCGAAAAGTTCAGAATTGTGGGAATCACTTGAAGATAGCCAGTTGATCCATCTCAAGAAGCCGGAATTCTACTCAAGATGGTGGATCTCTCCTTCAATTCCTTCAGGGAGTTAGGGATTTATTATGTTTTGTTTTATCTTTTCTTCTGAGATGTTTTATTTTATTATGAACTAAACCCTTCAGATACCTGAAGGGGATGAAACCTAGATGAATCTTGTTATTGTTTTCTAAACTATAAGATAAATACTTGATTTGTTCTTAATTATGTGCACTTAATTCTTGTGTTAATGTTTTCGGGATATTAATTTAAGTCAGATGTTCTTAGGTGGAGGAGCAAAAGTCCCTGCTTAAGAATAGATCTAGCATAATTAAAGTGGGGTCGTTCCCGCGCATAGAGATAGGGTGCCGAGATTTTAACGAATTAGGGTGAAACCTAATATAGGAGTCCATAGATCGATTTACTGCTATTCTAGGGGGTTATTAATGAGAAAGAGATTTTAATTAATTAACCTAGGGTTAGACGTTATTCGCCTCGAGAGAGGATTTAATATAAATCAGGGAATCCTACGGATCAAGTCAAGTGAATAAATCGTATGGTTTAGGGTTAAATAACAAGTGAAGTCTAGGTGGATTCTTCCTGAGGGTATCGTCTTTGATCAACTGAGTTTTTCCTCAAGTTATTTCCCAATTCATTCTTTTTGTCTTTGCGTCTTTAGCTTAGTAGTAGTTAATTTATATTTAAAACAACTTCACTTATTTTAGGCTAAGTAATAAAAAGAAAGTTAGTATAAGTACTTTTAGTTCCTTTGGATTCGATAATCCGATCTTGCCTAAGCTATACTACTGTTCAATAGGTACACTTGCCTTTAATCCTTGTCAGAGTTAGTCTCCAGGTTTGATCATTCTCTTTATAAATTTTAAAACTCTGATTCCAGCGGTTAGCCAGAAAGGTCAGATTTGTGGAGAATCACTCGAAGATAGCCAGTTGATCCATCTCAAGAAGCCGGAATTCTACTCAAGACGGCGAATCTCTCCTTCAATTCCTTCAGGGGGTTTTAGGGATTTCTTATGTTTTGTTTTATCTTTTCTTCTGAGATGTTTTCTTTATTTGTTATGAACTAAACCCTCAGATACCTGAGGGGGATGAAACCTAAGACAAATCTTGTTATTGTTTTCTGAACTATATGATAAATATTTGACTTGTTCTTAATTATGTGTGCTTAATTCTTGTGTTGATATTTCCGGGATATTGATTCAAGTATGATGTGCTTAGGTGGAGGAGCAAAAGTCCCTGCTTAAGAGTAGATCTAGCATAGTTAAGCGGAGTTGATCGCACGCCTAGAGATAGGGTGACTCGATTTTGCCGAATTAGGGTGAAACCTAATATGGGAATCCATAGATCGAGTTAATGCGATTTTAGGGGTTTTAATTAGAAGGAAATTTCAATTAATCAACCTAGGGTTAGACGTTATTCGCTTCGAGAGAGGGTTTAATATAACTTAGGGAGTCTTACAGATCAAGTCAAGTGAATACATCGTCTGGTTCAGTGTTAGATAACAAGTGAAGTCTAGGTGGATTCTTCCCAAGGGTGTCGTCTTAATCAACTGAGTTTTTTTTCCAAGTATTTCCCCAATTCATTCTTTTTGTCTTTGCGTCTTTAGTTTAGTTGATAGTTAAATTTAGATTAGATAACCATTCACTTAATTCTTAGGCTAAATAATAGAAAGAGAGTTAGTATTAGTAATTTTGGTTCCTTTGGGATTCGATATTTCGGTCTTGCCTAAACTATACTACTATTCGATAGGTGCGCTTGCTTAAAAATCGTTGTCAGAGTTAGTTTTTAGGTTCGATCATTCTCTTTATAAATTTAAGACTCTGATTTTCAGCGATCAACAGCGCCATCTGAAAGTAGACCAGTGATGGTCAGTCAGGGAGGAAAGGCTAGGGAAGCCTTCTTCCAAAAGATGAATGAGTAGTTTGCAGAGTTTGTTCGAACAAATCCATCTGCCCAACAACCTTCACCCCCACCTAACCCCCAACTGGTTCCCGTAGCTCCTCAAGTTGTGGGATTGGTAAGACTGAACAAGCCTTCAGTTGATAAGATCTGGAAGCAAGAGGCTGAAGAATTTAGAGCTAATGTTGATGATGATCCCGAGAGAGAGAGTTTTTTGGCTTGAGAACTATATCAGAGTATTTGATGAACTTTCTTACACACCGGAGGAGTGTTTGAAATGTGTTATATCACTCCTGAGAGACTCGACATATTAGTGGTGGAATACTCTTATATCTGTAGTACCAAGAGAAAGAGTTACTTGGGATTTCTTCCAAGATAAGCTCAGAAAGAAATATATCAGTCAGCTATTCATTGATTAGAAATGCAAAGAGTTCCTAGAGTTGAACCAAGGCCGTATGACAGTGACTGGATATGAGTGAGAGTTTGTTAGGCTCCGTAAGTATGCTCGAGAATGTGTTTCCACCGAGGCTATCATGTGCAAGAGATTCGGGGATGGGTTGAATGAGGATATCAGATATTAGTTGGGATTTTGGAACTGAAAGAATTTATTGTACTAGTCAAACGAGCTTGCAAAGCCGAGGAGTTGAGAAAAGAAAAGAGAAAAGTTGAGTTTGATACTAGAGATTCGAGAAAGAGGCCGATGAGTAAGCCATTTCAATCTTCATCAAAGAAATCAAAGGATTTGTATACTCATTCGAATGCTTCAGCTGGTTATCCCAACAGAGATCGTGGGAAGCGATATTCGGGTTCTAAGGCCCAAACTACGTCAATAGCAAGCGTTGGTAATGCTAGGTCTAATAGACCTGAATGTCAACACTGTGGTAGACGACATCCCGATGAATGTAGAATGAATAATCGGGCTTGCTTTAAATATGGCTCCCCATATCACTTCATTCGAGATTTCCCTGAAATGACTAAGAAAGATAGTTTTCAGAATACAAGGCTGAGTAACACTACCACTAGAGGAAGGCCACCGAAAAATACTGGAAGTGGGAACAGTAACAGAGGTGAGACGAAAGAA
The DNA here is from genome assembly GCA_005393395.2 of Gossypium australe. Lineage (NCBI taxonomy): Eukaryota > Viridiplantae > Streptophyta > Magnoliopsida > Malvales > Malvaceae > Gossypium > Gossypium australe. Next base: position 127,219,897 of record CM016616.1, on the reverse strand, counting down.
TTAACTGCGAGGTCAGAGGTCAGAGCACCTGCCAGAGCTTATGCTATTCGCGCTCGTGAAGAGACGTCATCCCCTTATGTGATCACTGGTACACTTTCTCTCTATGATACTAATGTAGTTGCATTGATTGATCCTGGATTGACTCATTCTTATATTTGCATGAATTTCGTATCTAGTAAGAATTTGCCTATTGAGTCTATTGAGTTTGTGATTAAAGTGTCGAACCCCTTAGGCAAATATGTTTTAGTCGATAAAATTTGCAAGAGTTGTCCTTTAATGATTCGGGGTCACTGTTTTCTGGCTGCCTTAATGCTTTTACCGTTTGATGAGTTTAATGTAATTCTTGGAATGGATTGGTTGACTTTACATGATGTCATAGTGAATTGTAGATGAAAGATTATTGAATTGAAATGTCAAAATAATGAAATTATTCAGATTGAACCGGATGAGTCGAGTGAGTTGCCTATAGTGATTTCGTCGATGATAGCTCAGAGGTATGTAAGAAAAGGTTGTGAAGCATTTCTTGCGTTTGTACTTAATACGAAAGTGTCTAAATTAAAGATTGAATTTGTGTCAGTAGTTTGTGAATATCCGGATGTGTTCCCAAAAGAATTGCCTGGATTACCACCGATCAGAGAGGTGGAGTTTGCTATTGATTTGGTATCGGGAACTTTACCTATATCGATAGCTCCGTATAGAATGACTCCAACTGAATTGAAAGAATTGAAGTGTCAGTTGCAAGAGTTGACAGATAAGGGTTTTGCGAGACCGAGTTTTTCTCCCTAGAGTGCACTAGTGTTATTTGTCAAGAAGAAAGACGGATCCATGAGACTTTGTATCAATTATCGTCAACTCAACAAGGTTACGATAAAGAACAAGTACCCTTTACCAAGAATTGATGATTTGTTCCACCAGTTGAAAGGGGCAACAGTGTTCTTGAAGATAGATTTGAGGTTCGGTTATTACCAACTGAGAGTTAAGGACTCGGATGTGTCAAAAACAGCGTTCAAAACGAGGTATGGGCATTATGAATTTCTTGTTATGCCTTTTGGATTAACTAATGCTCTTGTCATTTTTATGGACTTGATGAATCGAATCTTCAGACCGTATTTGGACAAGTTTGTAGTCGTGTTTATTGATGACATCCTGATTTATTTCCGAGATGAATCTGAGCACGCCAAACATTTAAGAATTGTATTGTAGACCTTGAGGGATAAGAAATTGTTTGCTAAATTCAGCAAAAGTGAGTTTTGGCTCCGAGAAGTTAGATTTTTAGGACATATTGTTTCAACGGAAGGCATTCGGGTTGATTCGAGTAAGATTTCGGCAGTTGTTGATTGGAAACCATCGAGAAATGTATTTGAAGTTAGAAGCTTTTTGGGTTTGGCCTGTTATTATCGATGTTTTGTCAAGGGATTCTCGATGATTGCTACACCTATGAGAAGATTGTTATAGAAAGATGTTAAGTTTGAATGGTCCGAGAAATGTTAAAAGAGTTTTGAACAGTTGAAAGTGTTGTTGACTAAGGCACTGATATTAGTGCAACCTGAGTCAAGAAAAGAGTTTGTAATTTTTAGCGACGCGTCTTTGAACGGTCTTGGTTGTGTGTTGATACAAGAGGGCAAAGTGATAGTTTATGCCTCGAGACAGTTGAAACCCCACAAAAAGAACTATCCAGCGCATGACTTAGAATTGGCTGCCATTGTGTTTGCTTTAAAAATTTGGCAACACCATTTATTCGGTGAAAAGTGCCATATCTTTACCGACCAGAAGAGTTTGAAGTATTTAATGACTCAAAAGGATTTGAATTTGTGACAACGGAGATGGCTCGAGTTGTTGAAAGATTATGAGTTGGTAATCGATTATCATCTGGGAAAGGCGAATGTAGTAAATTGTGATAGTAAATTGTGGAAGGAAGTTTATTGAGTTGAAATGTGAAAGTGGGGATCTCATTCGTGTTGAATTGGATGAGCAAGACAGATTGCCAGTAGTGATATCTTCCTTGTCGACTCAGAAATATCTAAGAAAGGGGTGCGAAGCATACCTTGCTTTTTTGATGAATGTTAGGGAGACGGAGTTAAGAATTGAATCAGTGCCCATAGTATGTGAGTATCCAGATGTTTTCCTAGAGGAATTGCCAAGGTTACCTCCGGTTACAGAGATCGAATTTGGGATTGAGTTAACTCCTGGTACTGCCCCCATTTCAATTGCTCCATACAGAATGGCTCCAACCGAGCTAAAAGAGTTGAAGGCACAGTTACAAGAGTTAACAGATAAAGGCTTTGCAAGACCAAGTTATTCTTCGTGGGGTGCTCCCGTTTTATTTGTGAAAAAGAAAGATGGTTCCATGAGGTTATGTATAGATCATCGGCAACTCAATAAGGTAACTGTGAAGAACAAGTACTCGTTGCCAAGAATCGATGATTTGTTTGATCAATTGAAGGGAGCCACGGTGTTTTCCAAGATAGACTTGAGGTCTGGATATTATCAGTTGAGAGTCAAGGACTCATATGTGCCAAAAATCGCATTTCGGACAAGGTATGGTCACTATGAATTTTTGGTCATGCTTTTCGGTTTAACCAATGCCTCTGCAATTTTTATGGATTTGATGAACTGTATCTTTCGGCCATATTTGGATAAATTTTGTTGTAGTCTTTATCGATGATATATTGATCTACTCTCGGGATGAGAACGAGCATGCCGAGCATTTGAAAACGGCTCTACAAATTTTGAGAGATAAACAATTATATGTCAAGTTTAGTAAAAGTGAATTTTAGCTTAAGGAAGTTGGATTTTTTGGGGCACATTGTCTCGGGAGATGGAATTAAAGTCGACCCGAGTAAGATTTCAACGATTATTGAATGGAAACCGCTAAGGAATGTAACCGAGGTGAGGAGTTTTCTTGGCCTAGTTGGCTACTATAGACGATTTGTCAAAGGGTTTTCAATGATAGCTACTCCGATGACGAGGCTATTGCAAAAAGATGTGAAGTTTGATTGGACAGAAAAATACCATCAGAGTTTTGAAAAACTAAAGGCATTGTTGACTGAGGCTCCCGTTTTAGTGCAACCTGAGCCGGGAAAGGAATTTGTAGTCTACAGTGATCCATCCTTGAATGGATTGGGTTGTGTACTCATGCAAGAGGGCAATGTGATAGCATATGCCTCTAGACAATTAAAGCCGCACGAGAAGAATTACCCGACCACGATTTGGAGTTAGTTGCAATTGTATTTGCACTAAATATTTGGAGGCACCATTTGTATGGTGAGAAATGTCAGGTGTTCATGGATCATAAGAGCTTAAAGTACTTGATGACTCAAAAGGAGCTGAACCTCAAGCAACGGAATAGTTGGAGTTGAAAAAAGATTACGAGTTAGTACTAGACTACCATCCGGGAAATGCGAACGTGGTCGCTGATGCCTTAAGTAGGAAATCCTTGTTTGCGCTAAGAGCCATGAATACACGGATAGCTTTGTCAGATAATGGTTCTATTCTAGCCGAGTTGAGGGTTAAACCAATGTTTCTCCAAGAGATCTGTGAAGCTCAGAAAGGCGACAATCATTTACAGGCTAGAAGAGTTCAATGTGAGTCAAATGTTGAGTCAAATTTTCGGATAAATCCTGATGGATGTTTGATGTTTCGAGATAGGGTCTGTGTACCCAGAGATGATGAACTTATTCGGAAGATTTTGCATGAAGCACATAGTGGATGTTTGTCTGTACATCCAGGCAGCACGAAGATGTATAATGACTTGAAGAAGTGGTATTGGTGGCCGAGTATAAAGAAAGACATTTCCGAGTTTGTATCGAGATGCCTAATTTGTCAACAAGTGAAGACTAAACACCAAGTACCTTCGGGTCTACTTCAGCCTATTATGGTTTCTGAGTGGAAATGGGACCGTATTACTATGGACTTCGTGACGGGTTTACCGTTGACGCCAAAAAAGAAAGATGTCGTATGGGTCGTGGTCGATAGACTCATGAAGTCAGCCCATTTTATACCAGTGTGGGTTGACTACTCGCTGGATAAGTTGGCGGATTTGTATGTGACAGAAATAGAAGACTTCACGGAGTGTCGTTATCGATTATTTCGGATAGAGATTCGAGATTTATGTCACGATTTTGGAAAAAGTTGCAAGAGGCTTTCGGCACAAAATTAAGCTTTAGTACAACTTTCAATCCGCAAACCGACAGGCAATCGGAGAGAGTAATTCAAATACTTGAAGACATGCTTCGATGTTGTGTTTTGGAATTCCAAGGCAATTGGGAAAAATACTTACCGTTGGTGGAATTCGCCTACAATAACAACTTTCAGTCGAGTTTGAAGATGGCACCCTATGAGGCATTATATGGGCGTAAGTGCTGAACAACCTTGTATTGGACCGAACTCAGAGAGAATCAGATTCACGGGATCAATTTAGTCAGAGAAACTGAAGAGAAAGTAAATGTGATACGCGATTGTTTAAAAGCTGCCTTATATAGACAAAAGTCTTACGCTGATTTGAAACGGAAAGAGATCGAGTTTGAAGTCGGAGATAGAGTGTTTCTGAAAGTATCACAATGGAGAAAAGTCCTCAGATTTGGCCGAAAAGGTAAATTGAGTCCGCATATTATCAGACCTTATAAAATTATCGAGAGGATATGGCCGGTAGCTTATCGTTTGGCTCTGCCACCGGAGTTGGAAAAGATTCATGATGTTTTCCACGTATCTATATTGTGTCACTACCAATCAGACCCTTCGCATGTGGTTGTAACATCAGAGGTAGAGATCTGACCGGACATGACTTATGGTGAAGAGCCGGTTAAGATTTTGGCACGAGAAGTCAAACAGTTGAGAAACAAAAGTATATCTCTTGTAAAAGTACTATGGCAAAGGCATGGGGTAGAAGAGGCTACATGAGAGCTCGAAGAGTCTATGAGAAACCAATACCCCAACCTTTTCACCGGTAAGATTTTCGCGGACGAAAATCCTTAAGGGGGAGAATTGTAACAGCCCGATTTAGGGGCTAGTCAGAATAGTGGTTTCGGGACCACTAATCCAAGGTTGAAGAAAATTATTTTTATATTAATTTATGTGTTATAGCATGATCATATAGGTGCATGAGAATTTTGGTACTTTAATTTTAGCAATTGCATGCTTAATTGCGAAAAAGGACTACATCGCAAAAAGTGCGAAAGTTCTATTTTACAAGCTAAAGGTGTCAAATAGCTAAGGAATATTAATTGGAGGCCCCTAATATGCAATTAGGCCTTGTTTAGGGTGGTGGTCGGCCATAGGGACAAAGAAAAGACTTTGTCAATTGGTTAGGTGAAAATTTGGTGACTAAATTGATTTTTAATCATAAAATAAAGAAAGAAAAGATATCATCTTTTCTTCTCTTCTCCTCCACCGAAAATTAAAAGCAAACTAAGGGGTTTGAGAGCTCAAAATTTCAGCAAGCTTCTCTCTTTGCAAGTAAGTGATTTTGGTGTCCTTCATTGATGATATTTGTACTTTTGGAACCCCTAAGGCTTAAGCTAACTAAAGAGGGGACTATTTTGCAAAATGGTTGGAAGTTTGGAGTTTTTCCATGTGAGTAATTATGTTGTTTTCTGCATTTTTATGGAAGAAAATGAGTTTTAGTTGTTAAATAAACAACTTTTATGAAAGGTGTTTCCATGAAAACACCTAAAAGGACCTCTTTGCAAATGTTATAAAATAGGTGTTAAATGTGTGAAATAATGAGTATTAAGGGTCGTTATAAGAGAAATAAATGTTCACCTAGGCTCATTAAAGGAAGAAATTTGATTAGAATTGATTTACGAGCCTAGGGGTAAAATGGTCATTTGTGAGAGTGTAAGGGAAAAATGGTAATTTTGCCAAAGTATGATTTTTGAAATGCATTGATTAATGTGACAATTAAATGAGATAAATTGCTATTATAGATCAAGAAGAATGAGGGATTAACCTTGACCGAGGAAATGGCAAGGTGTCAGACTAGATCGGTAAATTGGCCTATTTTGATATCGAGGTAAGTTTGTATGCAATAAATTCAACATCATGTTATTAAGTTTCTAAATGATTGATATTAGCGATGTTGTATAATATTTCTATGAATTTGAGTAATGATGTTGAATGAGAAAATGATGGGAATTGTGAAGTGGAAGTCCCGGTTGGACTTTAATAAATGAGAGAATAATATCATCAAGACTTGAGAAGGGTAAGGTCCCGTATAAGACCATATCTGGGATATGGACTCGGCACCGAATTGAAATCCTGTATAAGACCATATCTAGGATATGGCATCGGCATCGAATATGAGAATCGTATAAGACCATATTCGGGATATGGCATTGACAATTGATATGAAATCCCGTATAAGACCATATCGGGGATGTGGCATCGGCATCTAGAGGTGACCCCATGTAAGACCATACTTGGGATATGCCATTGGTGTCGTATTTATGTAAATAATGATGGTTATGTATCTTCGAGTATCCCAAGTGATTCAATGGGGTAATAGTTAAGCTTGTAATAGAGATGAGATTAGTGCTAAAGCTGTGTGATGAAGTGATACAGGTACATGTGAGTAATTCACGAGAAAAGTTTACGATACGTGATATGATATGTAATTGGTAAGAGCAAGCATGAGTAAGTTATGGCAATGTGCCTAAGACTTTGTGTTGTATTCAATGCCATGGATGGATGACATTATGAGCCTTATGTTGTTATTTATTTCATGTAAACTTACTATGCTTTATGCTTACCCCTCTCATTTCCCTTTTCCTTGTAGTATTGCCAAGCTAGCTTGGGAATTCGTGGAACGTCGGAGTTCGAAAACCACACTATCAACTTCTTCTTGGTTTAACAAAGTTAGACTTATTTTTAGTATGACATGTATAGGACTTGGTTATTTTGTTATGTCATATTTGTTAGCCAAGGTGTTGGCTATTAATGATGTTCAATTCATTTTGTAAATGGTCATTGGAAATTGGCCAATCCTTGACAAGTTCATATTTATAAATGAAGATGAAATTCATGAAGTGCATGTTTGTATGGATGTCTTGATTTTGGGTTCTTGGAAGTGCATTATGGTCATGATATAGGTTGAATTGATTTGGTATAAGTGTGGTTGCTTGTAGGGTGGCAAATGGCTTGGTAGAGAGCCTTACAATTGTCCACACGGGTAGACATACGGGCATGTGCCTAGGCCGTGTGTGACACACAGTCAGCCCTATGGGCGTGTTGAGAGGCCGTGTGTCCCCATGCATGCTAGGTTGACAAGTCAGTATGCTCAGTAGTAAACACACGAGCAGAGACACGGCTGTATGTCTCGACCGTGTGGGAGACATGGCCTAAGACACGGGTATGTGCCCAGGCTGTGTGAAGTCTGCACCTGAAATTAGGAATTTAATTCGACACATGGTCTAAAGACACGGGTGTGTGCCTTGGCCGTGTGACCTTATTGCGATGATGACGTCACAAACAGAATGTCAAGGTTTTCACACATGGGCGAAGACACGGGCGTGTCATGGCCGTGTGAGGGACGGGCTATGGACATGGGCGTGTGTTAGCCCGTGTGAAAACCCTTGTAGGTTTGTGTAACACCCCTCTACCCGTATTCAACGCCGGAATAGGGTACGAGGCATTATCGGACTTAACTGGCTTGAACATACAACTTTAGGTTTGAAATTTCATTTCCAACTTAAGGCTTCGCATACATATGCATAACATCCTTATCATGGGCCTATGAGGCCTTAAACAGAAATTTTTTTGCCTAAACAGGGGTCACACGCCCGTGTGAAATGGAACACGCCCGTGTGGGTAGGCCGTGTGGTCACACACGCCCATGCTCCTAACCCATGTGGAATTTATTTTCACTTCGAACCTACAGGGGTTTTCACACGCCCGGGCACACACCCGTGTCTTTGGCTCGTGTCCTCTACACAGCCTAGACACGCCCGTGTCCTCACCCATGTGTGAAAACCTGAGTATTTTGTTTATGACGTCAGCAACCTTATAAGGGGTACACGGCCTAAGCACATGCCCGTGTGTCTAAACCGTGGTCGACACTGGCAACATTAACATGCAGGGGACACAGGGCCCAGTCACACTCCCATGGGACTGATCGTGTGTCACACACGGCCTAGACACACGCCCGTGTGTCTACCCGTGTGGACCAATTCAAGGCTGTTTTCCAAGCCATTTAGTCACCCTAACTTGCACACATTAACATGTCATCTCATATCATTCTCAAATCATCTTTTGTAATACTTAAACTTTCACATTAAAACCATGGAAACCAAAATTTCTTCCCATATACAAGAGAGTACTATCACTAGCACAAATACATCGACATAAGCCATCATCCATGGCTATACACCATCGAACCTTAAACTATTTTAGGCCAACACATTTGGCTGCATTAACTACGACTTAATTAAACAAAAGATGAGATCCCTATACATGCCATATCTCAAGAAGACTTGAAAACTTATACCCAAGTGATTGCTCAATAGTGTGAAAGCATCTCTGGCGGTCTCCAACCCGAGCTAGTTAAGTTAACCTATAAGAGATAGGAAAGGAAGAGGAGTAAGCAATAATGCTTAGTCAGTTCATATGCAAATATAAATCAACTATTGACATTCATTTATTTTACTCCACCACAAAGGTATTATAATGAGATTTACATCTAAGCTCATGGTTACTCATGCAATCAATCGTAATGCTTACTCGTTCCAAACCTTCACATATCACAAATACATAACGTAAAACATTGTTCACCTTTACTAGCATTTATACCCTGCATTTATCACCACAAAGCCACATGCAAAATTTCACTTAGTCAAGTTTCTTGAAATCACATTGGAATAATAATAAATAAGGTGGTATTGCACACAGCCCACCATTAATACTAAACACGATGGTATCACACACAGCCCATCGATAACAACAATAAGGTGGTATCGTACATAGCCCACCATTGATAATAAATATGATGGTATTGCACATAGCCCATGTAAATAAATATTAAGGTGGTGTCGCACATAGCCCACCATTGATAATAAATACGATGGTATCACATACAGCCCATCGTAAATAAATATTAAGGTGGTATCGCACACAGCCCACCATTTAATTACACATTCACAGATATTTATCCACATTCACTTTCCTATTTCGAATGCTCATCTATAATAATCATTCGCATTCATACAATGCGTAAATAAGTATAACATATGCAATCAAGAGGCATCGTTTACTCATGAACTTACCATGGGTTCATAACATACCGAATTCACTTCAAATGAGTTTTGGGCACATACCTGTACCTCTCATGACATGTCCACATACTTTCTTATTTTAATCATAACTGTTGAATCATTCAAAATGCTAAAGGATACTCTCGAGTCTCATACATTTAGTATTATAGCAACATCATATCCCCGATAGGGTCTTGCATGAAATATCATATCGATACCATGTCCCTGACACGGTCTTATACGAAATCTCACGCTGAGGCCATATTCACTCAACATTGAAATATTAAATACCTCACATAAGATTGCATTATTTGTGCACGAACTTACCTCGATACCGAAAAGGGTAAAAAATGGACCTATTTGTCCACGTTTCGCTTTTCTCCTGTTCTAGGTCTGAATCTTGTTTGCTTCGATCTATAACAATAAAATTTACCCATTTAATCACCACACTAATCAATACATTTCAAAATTTCTACTTTGGAAAAATTACCATTTTACCCTTGGACTTTGGCAAAATTATGATTTTGCCCCTAGGCTCGTATGTCGATTTTCATCCAATTTCTTTGTTAATCTAGCCTATTCGATTCTTATTCCCTCTTATACTAACTCAAGATTTCAACTATTACACACATTTACCACTTATTTCACAACTTTTACAAAAATGTCCTTTTAGGTGTTTTCATGGTAACACCTTTCACAAAAGTTGTTCATCTAACAGCTAAGACTCATTTGCTTCCATAAAAATGCAGCAAACAAAATGAACTCTGTCATGGAAAGTCCCTAGACTCTTAACCATTTTGCAAAATAGTCCCCTTATTAGCTAGCTTAAGCTTTAGGGGTTAGTACAAAAATTTTCAAGAAAGGCCACCAAAATCACTTACTTGCAAGGAGGAAAGCTTGGCTGAAAGTTTTGAGTTGTCAACCCCCATTTTGCTGCTCATTTTCAGTGGAGAAGATAGAGAGAAAGGATGATATTTTCTTTTCTTTATTTTATAATGAAAGTCAATTTTTATCACCAGATTTCACTTAACCAAATGACAAAGTCCATTCTTTGTCCCCTATGGCCGACCATCACTTCGCCCATGGCCTATTTGCACTTTAAGGACCTCCAATTAATATTCTAGGGTTATTTGGCACCTCTAGCAAATAAAATAGAACTTTCACATTTTATGCGATTTAGTCCTTTTTCGCAATTAAGCATGAAATTGCTAAAATTAAAACACCAAAATTTTCATGCACCCTTATAATCATGCTATAACTCATAAAATAAAATTAAAATAAATTTCTCCAACCTCGGATTAGTGGTCCCGAGACCACTGTTTCGACTAGCCCCTAAATCAGGCTATTACAATTCTCCCTCTTAGGGATTTTCGTCCCCGAAAATCTTACTAGAAGAAGTTGCTTTCAACTTTCATGAAATGTTTCCACCAACTTTTCAGAATCAAAAATCGATTTATCCTCGTATCTCTTGCTAATGACTTTTAAACTTCAGTACACAATATTGAAGCTCATCTTTAAAATCTAAATTACTCTCTCTCTGGGGCACTTATACTCAGTAATCTGTTAAATGTGAACTCTGTACATTCTAAAATGATCATCCAGATCTTCACCGAATAATTTACTACAATCCGAATGACATCTTCCTTTTTGGGAATCATAACATTCCGAATTCAAAATCTATAGTATTTTATCAACTCATTTTCTCCCTGAAATCTTCACTGACTGTAATAGTTGTGAATACTCTTGAAATTTAGCTTATACATGTCGACCAATCGACATCTGGTTATAAACTCAAAAATATCGTGATATACATGAACACTCAATCACTAGAACACCTACTCATATGACTGCTCATTTCATCATTCTTGAATGAACAGACGTGTTACCACTGAGTTTCGTACTAAATCTTCTACATAAGTTCTGAATTCATCAATATGAAAATTCTATCTCGAGGTGACGATAATAACATAAATATTATCTGACCTGAATTTTATCATTAGAAGTAAACTCATTCTGATCTCATTTAAATTACCATTTACTATTACACTTTTAAACTTCTCTATTACGCAAGGAAAAACTCGCTTTAGTAATTCACATCGCTAAAATGTGGATATTATCAACTAAGGTCAATCGAAAAACCAACTCACATCGACTAAACGAGGAATTTCCATCCCGACATCTGTACGATGTTCGCTTTCCGATTATTAATTCAATAACTACACATACTCCTGTAATAGTTCAAACCATCATCACTATCTTACATTCATATTTTTCTGTAACATCAGATTTTAACTCATCGAGATTCATGAAGCACCCGACACTCTTCCCAAGATCCCACTATATCATCGTATACACAACACAGACATAAAAGTGATCGCCTCTGAATCACTAGTCTAACAGTTCTTTTTAAGGTAACTTTAACCATTTAAAGATACAAACTACCTCTTTACACTCTGATATTAAAACATATTCCAATTTATTCATTAGCGCATCACTAAACATCACAAATTCCTTTTCTCGATTCAAACTGAACTTAGAACCAGAACTTTCAGTTAATAATACCTTCAATAGCTTTCGACTTTGCTAACCTACAATAAACCATTTAAACTTTCATAAAGGTGATGACTTTTCAATTAGAACGACTTCATCTTGTAATTAACATTATCCAATCAAAATATGTCAGTAGGCATCTCTTTTTATTATGCTTCCTCGAATCTAATTTCCTCATTCAAACTATCCATCTCCATACTCGTGAATACACAGAATTTATTCTCTTTGTTGAAACATGCGTAAATATACACATATCTCGAATAATATCTCAGCAAATCAATATACTCTTTTCTCCATACTGAGAATACAGTTCAAACATATAATTCTTGAATTCCTCTTGTTATGCAAATCAAAAACCTTTACTATCGTCTTAGCTCGGAATAACAAGGATATCTCGATTGAATGCATTGACTTTAATTCGACTTACCTGAAAAATCCACCGCACATCTTGAAACTTGTGATTTCACTACTTATACTTTTGTCAATATTAACTTCTTATACGAAAATTAGAGGTATCTAAATACTAGAATCATCACTTTTCTATGATCGAACTTAAAACATAGTCATAGTAGATATAACTATCACAAACTGAAGAATATGCTTTAAGGATAAACCATGATCAGCAAGTACATAAGAATAGTCTCACATAAAATTTTTAATCACCGACTTCACTCCAAAATATCAAAATAGAATTAAGAAGAGATAAAGAAATGCCGATTGCGAACCAACCAAATCTACAACAATTTCGTCTAATTTGACAATCAACTAACATTTTCACACGATCATAATTTCATAAAAATGAACAACCACATAATCCCTGAAGGGAAGTAGATATCTATACAGAGTAGTCAAAGAGATCGTTATAATCTATTCAACCATGATTGTCATAGTTAAACATTTTTACAGCTCGAATATTGTTTCTCTAACCATTTTCGTGATCATAAACCCTTTATTATTCCTTTCACTAATGAACATCAATTCGGGAAGATCTCGGTAAGTACATACCTTAGGCTTCCTACTCAATTGAGTTGAATAGCCGAGACTAGCTTTTTCTTTACTCGTAACATTGCATAGTCAGTGTAATCTTTAAAACATTTTAATATTCTTCTCAAAACTATTTTCACTTTCCAACTACTTTCATCTCTATGCACATTACTGATTATTTCACCACAGAGCTCTTTAGTTTCACACTCATGAAGTTATTCAACTCGACTCTCATAAAAATCTCGTTATAAATCAACACTGGTAAGGGGGTGAGGTCGTAAAGCCCCTAACTTGCCTCTCATGACTACACACATGTGACTTAACATTCATCATTAATGAAATATCATCGTAATTACACAACTCGCTCCAAGCAAATTTTTCACACTTACTCATGTTACAAACGTTTCTATCACCCATAATTTCAAACAATGATTTTACTTACTCAATCTCCATATTAATATCTAATCAAGTACTCAACATTTAACCCCAATTTCTCTTACACTCGTTTATCAAATTAGAGAACGTTTTACTGGTTTGAGTACATCGTTTACTTGATTGCCATAGTCCAACTATGGTCATACTCATATCACAATATCATAGCCCAATAATAATTTTACATGTCGTCATGATGCCATAGTCTCACTATGGTTTTCCACAAAATCTCTTATCGATACCAATGCCATATCCCAGATACGGTATTACATGGAAACACATGCCAATGCCGATGCCATATCCTAGATATGGTCTTATACAGAATCTCACAACAAATATCGATTCCATATCCTGGATATGGTCTTATACGGTTCTCATATTTAATACCGAAGCCATATCCTAGATATGGTCTTATACGGAATCATGTATCGATGCCAATGACATGTCCCAGACATGGTCTTATATGGGATCACATGTACTGCCATGGTCCAACCATGGTCTTATCCATCAGTTTTTCCTTGAGCGACCGTACTCATCTCCTGCGTTCTACTTAATTTAACTTCCCAGTTTAACTCCAACACTATTATAATATTTGTGGCTTCATAATAGAGTCATAAAACAAAACATTATACATCCTCTAATTTAACAGTCACACATGAGGTTCAACTATGTGGACATACTGATTATACATTATTCAAACAAATGTACATACACACATATCCCATTTACTGGGTAAGTTTACTCATCATGTTCACTTAATCAAACATGTTGAGCATATAACACAGTATGCATGTCGAACCAACATGGATAGACTTATCACCATATAACTTTTATTTCATTCCATGTTTTTGACATTCCTCAACTTATGATTATCTCTTTTCAAACCTTGTTACACATATATTATAAACTTCCATTCGTACCTTTTTAAATTTCATCACATCATAAGCACATTTCAATTATCTCATTATCACCTACAACATTATCGAAAATAGCTTGGTTGGCGATCATCTCCGTCTTAACAAAAAAATTTGTTAGAGCCAGGAGATATCACACTATCATGAGGAGTAATATCGCATGTATAACTAAACTCTCTTACGCTAGGCTAGTCCGAGAATTAACTAAACCATAGCTCTGATACCACTAAATGTAACACCCCTTACCCGTATTCAACACTGAAACAGGGTACGAGGCATTACCGGACTTAACTGGCTTGAACATATAACTTTGGGTTTGAAATTTCATTTCCAACTTAAGGCTTCTCATACATATGCATAACATCCTTATCATGGGCCTATGAGGCCTTAAACATACATTTGGAAGGTCTCAGAATTTAACCAAAAACTGTCACGCACATAGAAAAGTTTTTGCCTAAACAGGGGCCACACGCCCGTGTGAAATGGAACACGCCCGTGTGGGCAGGCCGTGTGGTCACACACGCCCGTATGGGCAGGCCGTGTGGTCACACACGCCCATGTGGAATTTATTTTCACTTCGAACCTACAGGGGTTTTCACACGGTTGGGCACACGCTTGTGTCTTTGGCCCGTGTTCTCCACACGGCCTAGACACGCCCGTGTCCTCACCCGTGTGTGAAAACCTGGGTATTCTATTTATGACGTTAGCAACCTTATAAGGGGTACACGACCTAGGCACACGCCCGTGTGTCTAGACCGTGGTCGACACTAACTTGCAACATTAACATACAGGGGACACAAGGCCCAGTCACACTCCCAAGGGACTGACCGTGTGTCACACACGGCCTAGACACACGCCCGTGTGTCTACCCGTGTGGACCAATTCAAGGCTATTTTCCAAGCCATTTTGTCACACCCCAAACCCGACCCAGACATTATGGCCGAATCCGGGAATGTCACATCAAAGGCACAATTTCAAACAATTTTGCTAAGTTGAAATTAAGGCCTAAAAGCCCAAAATCCTTGAATCTTGTTAAGTAGTGATAAAAGAACATTTAATTATTTTAAGTATTCCGAAAACCATGTTTAAACATAAGAAATTACTCAGGTTTAATAACTAAGTAAACAGTTGAAACAATAATAACAAAACTCAAAAGCTAAAGTCAAATCGGAGTATAAGGCCTTTTTACATTCATCGAAAATAAAGCAATTTAAAATCATGTCTTTTGAACAATTAAATAAAAGGTCTAAGTATCTTGTAGTGTGGCCATTCCCCGAGTCATCTCCCACGTCGAGCCGTCTACTGAGTATCACTTGAAACATTTAATAAAAAGGGTGTGAGTGTGTACGACCCTTGGCAATCCAATCAAAATGCAAATATTACATTGGGCCTAAGCCCTATCAAAATCGGCGGTCTTGGGCCTCAGCCTACAACGACCTCTTATCACATCTGTATCACATGAATGCAATGCACCTATCCCAAATCCAACCCTGCACACCATTTCCCTTCCAACCCTACACACCTGTGGGGATATAAATATCAACCCACCCATCCCTACACTCCAAAGGTAGCACCAGCAGTGGCACTACTCAATGTTGCAGCAAAGCTGCTATAATGGGCTTAAAGCCACCGGTGGATCCACCCAAGTGCAACATATATTCCTTGAATGCAACATACATATTTCCACCCATTCGGCACTTAGGGGTATTTTAATCGTTTCACTACCCAGGGGTATTTGCGTAAATCTACTCTACAGGGGTAGTTAGGTAATTTTGCAAAACAGAGGTATTTTGGAAATTTTGTAAATCAGGGATGTTTTGGTAATTCTGCAATTTAAGGGTATTCTGGAAATTTTACAATTTGAGGGTATTTTAGTAATTTTGCCAATCTAAGGATATTTTGGTAATTTCCAAATCAGGGGTTTGGTCATTTTCAAATCAGGGTATTTTAGTAATTTTATAAATCTAAGGGTATTTGGTCCCTCTCGGGTTTTAGTTATGAACTTTTGGCCCATTAACAAGTCCTTGTGGCTAAAGTGAACAGACACTATGCACCAGGTAGAATTCCAGAGAAGAGGAGGTGGGCCACTAGGACCTCTTAAGTACCAAGCTCTCCCTAGATCCAATCCTAGACATGCATATGTCTGTTGCCAGACTCTAACCCAGCGACTTGTCCACGGACATGTTTAATTATTAGATTAAGTCTTATGTAGTTTAAGAGTTGTTTAGAACTAGGCCTAAAGTCTATTAAACCCTAGCATACTTGTCTACGTCCCCATAAAGTCCATCAAGCCCAAATCACATCCTTACGGCCCATTAGGCCCAAATCTCATCCATATGGCCTATTAGGCCCAAAACAATTACAGATCATGTAACATGCACGATTAACTCAATTCATATAACCAAACCAAACAATTTCATCAAACTTAGCCCCAAGGCCCACCGGGCCCATTTAGCCACTTTCGGCTTTCTAACTTTCCGGCATTGCCAATATAGTGTGTGTGTAGTGTTTGTACACACCTGGTTATTGCGACGTACTATACTATCCTTAACCTTGAACCTACAACCAACCAACCTTGAATCAATCACTAAATCAAAACATTTACCAAAAGCTGAAACCTTACTGTAACCTTACTGTGTGCCACCGGGTTCTAATAGCCCTTCCTTAGCTACTAATCAGGAGTATCCCCTAGATCTGCACTCACATATACACCATCAAAATCCGAGTGACTCATAATCCACACAAGTCACCCCTATAGATCATACACATTTTCGACCATTTACTTAAACCACAATCGAGTTGAGTACACTTACTCTTGCTAACTATTCTACCATGCTTGCGATCTTTGAACCTTATCCTTGTTATCACAGAGTTAACGATAGTACATGTAACACCCCAAACCCGGTCAACACACCACGACCGAATCTGGTATGTCACAGGAGGGAACGATTTCTAAGAAAACAGTTTGTAGATTTAAGTTTTGAAAGAAGGGGTCATTATTTAAAACGAGTTGTTTGATTTAGTAAAAACATGGTTTGGAAAGTTGTGTGTTGTTTCTTATCTTAAGAAAATCATTGGGTTCTATAAATACTACTACAAACCGGTCCAAGTACGGCTGAAACACCTGATTCATCATGTCCATGAATGCTGCCGGCGCATTTGTCAACCCAAACGGCATTACCAAGAACTCGTAGTGCCCATAACGAGTGCAAAACATCGTCTTATGAATATCGGCCTCCTTTACCTTGAGCTGATGATACCCCGACCTTAAATCAATCATAGAGAAGACTGATGCACCCTTAAGTTGATCGAACAAATCGTTTATCCTCGGCAACGGGTACTTGTTCTTGATCGTCAACTTGTTCAGTTGTCGGTAATCTATACACATTCGCATCGTACCATCTTTCTTCTTAACAAAAAGCACAGGCGCTCCCCAAGGCGAAACACTCGGCCGGACAAAACCCCGGTCCAAAAATTCCTGAATCTGTGCTTTCAACTCCACTAATTCCTTCGACGCCATCCTATATGGGGCAATAGATACTGGCGCAGTTCCTGGTAACAAGTCTATTCCAAATTCGACCTCACGATCTGGAGGCAGACCCGGAAGCTCCTCTGGAAATACAACAGAAAACTCCTTCACCGTTCGGACACTCCCTACCATTGATTCCTTAGGCCCCAATGCACAAACATGAACCACGAACGCTTCACAACCCTTCCTTACCATTTTCTCAGCTTTCAGAGCCGATACAACGTTAGATAGATAATCTCTTCTATTACCTATCATCACCACTTCTTCACCTTCAACTGTTCTCAACACCATGCGCTTAGCCGCGCAGTCCAAACTCGCCTAGTACTTCACTAACCAGTCCATCCCCAGGATCAAATCGAACTCCCCAAATGGCAGTTCTATTAGATCAGCCAAAAACACTACCCCTTGGAGCTCTAGGGGTACATCCCTATAAAGTTTGTTTACTTCTACAGAGTGACCTAGAGGGCTAATTACTGTCATCTCCCTAAAAGAAATCTCGTAGGCTAAGTTCAGAGTTTCCACTATGCTACTGGCAACATACGAATGCGTCGAACCAACATCAATTAAAGCAATATAAGGTAGTCCAAATATTAAGAACGTACCGGTTATGACGTCCGGTGCGTCGCCCTCCTCTTGACGCCTCGCTGCATAGACCAACCCAGGCTGTCTTGCCTCTGAGCTCCCAACACCTCTGCCCGGTGCTCCGTGACCTCGTCCATTACTATAACCACCTCTGACTGAACCTCGTCCCCTCTTCTATTGCTGTCCCCCGTTTCTGAACTGAGCACGCCTTTGACTCTCAGGCTGGATCCTAGCTAATCTCCACGGACAATCTCTTATCCGGTGCCCCATTGACCCGTACTCGAAGCACCCTTTCTTCCCCGTCCAACACTCTCCAAAATGAGACTTCCCATATTGAGCACACCGTGGCGACCATTGGGCAATAACAGTAGGCCTTGCAGCTTGACTCGGCCCGTCAAATCTAGCCCTTTTCTGCTGATTCCCAACAAACCCTGACGACCCAGAACTCCTCTTATTCCAGTGTCTATCCTGATTCTGTCTTATCGTCTTCTTCACCCCCTCAGCTATCTTGGCCTTCTCCACCAAAACAATAAATTCCCTCTCCTGCTGTAGTGCAATCAACATCCGTAGCTAATCTCTCAAGCCGTCCTCAAACCTGACACAGCGTTCGTGTTCCGTAGCCACAATACCCTGAGCATAACGACTCAGCCGAAGGAACTCCGCCTCATATTCCGATACCGACTTATTCCCCTGGACCAAATTCAAGAACGCCTTACGCTGTGCATCAATATAACTAGACCCAACATACTTTTTCTGATAAGCTGCCTTAAAGAACTCCTAGGTGAGGTCATCCGCTATCGCGCCATTCCGGACCGTGAGCCACCATTGATAAGATTCATCCCGGAGAAGAGACACTATCCCTTTCAGCTTTTCCTCAACCGTAAAGTCTAAGTCGTCCATGATACGTTCTGTCGCCTCCAGCCAATACTCAGCCGTATTGGGAGCCACTCCAGATACACCCCTGAATACCTCAGCTCCATTAGCCCGAAGTCGTTCTGGCACAGATTTCTGAGCCCCCATACCTCCACTTGCTCCAGCTACTCTTTCCAAAACCCGCAGCATCACCTGTGACACTGCGTCATCACCACCCGTCTGATCCTGAAACTCCGCGCCCACAGTTGGCGGCAGTGGTACATCATTTCCCGACCCATGGCCAGACCCAGCTGGCTCAGACAAAGCCATCCTACCTCTACCTCGTCCTTGAGTACTCATGACTGGCATTTACAAATTAATCTGATTTAAGAATTTTATGCATTAGACTTATTCCACTGTTATTACAGCACAGTCTTATGAACAGTTATTATAAATATTGTTTTCGCAAGTTCACACAATTCTACGGGTTTTAGTCTTTAAAGTAATATCCTACTACTATTTATCATATCACCATCATCGCAATCATACAAACAGCAGTTAGGGGAACTTACCTGGGCGAATCGGTGCCGGAGACTCGGTGCCATGCTTCCCAAAATTATGCATTTCTATCCAAAACTATTTTGTAAACCGATTATTAAAACATTTTGGGCATCGGGCCCACAGCCGAGCTTTTGAACTTGGCTCTGATACCACAATTGTAACACCCCAAATCCGGTCAACACACCACGACCGAATCTGGTATGTCACAGGAGGGAACGATTTCTAAGAAAACAGTTTGTAGATTTGAGTTTTGAAAGAAGGGGTCATTATTTAAAACGAGTTGTTTGAATTAGTAAAAACATGGTTTGGAAAGTTGTGTGTTGTTTCTTACCTTATGAAAACCGTTGGGTTCTATTGGAAATCCGAAATAGTTTTAATCTAGTTGCCAAATCGTTTCCAATTGGGTGTTTAGGTAAACCGAGTTATCCTTTTGATACCACTTGTTTGTCGTTACCCGATGGTAAAGTTTTGGAAAAACTTGATAAGTTGTGGATTTAGAAAACTCTCATTTAAAAGGTTATTTAGGCATGCCGTTTTGTTTAACTTATACTAACATTTCCGTGATAATTTAAGCAAATAGATAAACCTCAAAGTGAAAGTTAATGGCCTTATTACAACCCGAAAACCAAATTTAAAGTATGTAAACCAAATTAAAAGTAAAGCAAAATCCAGAATATAATTTAATCAAACCCAAAGCAATGAGCATGGCCACCTCGAGTGCATAAATCCCCATCCCAAAAAAAATAGAACCCCTACACAGATCATAAATCAATGTATGCCATGCAACCCAAAACCTAATCATCCGAAACTCCTGTATCTACCCCATGTGGTCAACACCAGTGGTGACCGGAGTCACAAATCATATACGTGTGGTCAACACCACTGGTGACTGTAGTCACAAATAATAATCATGTGGTCAACACCACTGGTGATCGGAGTCACAAATAATATGGTGGGGCCAACCCACCTTGTGGTCAACACCACTGGTGACAATCCCGTATCGCTATGTGGGGCCAACCCACGGTGGTATCAAAGCACAGGGACGAGTCACAAAATAGTTATATGTGGTCAACACCACTGGTGACCGAAGTCACAAATAATAGATGTGGTCAACACCACTGGTGGTCAAAATCACAAGACTTAGTCACAATAATATATGCAAAGCGGGGCCAACCCACTGTGTGGTCAACACCACTGGTGACAGTCTAAATCATCCTTGCCCCTCCTCTCAACATACCCATCATCATGAACACATTTCCCGAGGCATATTAACATGTTTATAATGCAAATATCGCGTAGCATAGCATAATCAAATAGTATAACAGCATATATCGATAGCCAATTAAAAGGGTACTTACCCGGAGTCCATGCTCATACCCACAAGGGTAACACACCGATTTCAATAGCTATTTTGGCTTTTAACAGTAAGCATAATTAGCAAATTAACTAATGAAGTGTGTAAGAGTTACACACCTGGTTACTTGCGAGTCTAACGAATCTCGGAAACTAAGATCTAACCCCCGAATCGAGAGTACCCCGAGAATCCAATCGCTTGCCTTCACCCTTCCTATATTCGGCCAACACCATAACATTAGGAACATAGCCATTCGGCTTAACCAAGAAATCTCGAAGGATATAACGCAGTAAGATATTTCCCTTACCTTAGCACCCCTTCGTCACTAAACAAAAACCCAAAGCAACACGATGAGCCTCCCCCTACAATCGGCCAAGAACTAGCAACATAAAACAAATAGCCTTCGGCTTAGGCAAGAGAACCCGAAAGGGAAAGATAAAGAGCCTGAAGCGATCGATACTAACCTGACCAAGAGATCCGATCAACCCCCTAGAGAAATCGGCACAAGCCTTGAAAATGAAGAAATTCGGCAAGTCAGGAAGAAGATATAAGAATTGAAAAGATAACCCAAAAGATTACAAGATTGAAGTGATTCAGCTAAAGCAAAACTTACCAAAGTGAATGTTGTTGAAGCTTGATCACGAACCAAAGGAATAGAGAGAAGAAAACAGTTTCGGCTTTAAGAAATATCTGAGAGAATAAAGAACAACCTACCCCAAAAAGGAAGGTTCGGCTCTTCAAAAAGTTGGCAAGAACTAGAGGAGAAGAATGGTAAGGTGTTTTGGCTAACAATGAATGAACTGAAAAGAGAGAAAAATGAAAGCAAGATTTCGGCTCCTCAAGGAAATAGCAAGGTTGATTCGGCCAAAGCACCCCCAAATGCCGAAAATAGACAAAGAGAATGGTATAGATGGTTTCGGTTTACCAAAAAGAAGATGAAGCAAAAGAAAGCAACCCCTAAGCTCAACTATAGGAATTTCGGCACTCCCTCAAGCACCCCCTAAACTGAATGCTTCAACACCTCCTAGCCACTACAAAATTCGGCTAACACACTCCACAACCCCATCCCTTCTTTTCCTCCTTGTTTTTCTCTTAACCACTTATTCAAACGAGTTTGAATCCATCAAACTCCACAAATCTCTCACATCCACACATTCAAACCTATTGACCTCTTCCAACCTCATCCCTCACAGTCCACCTTGAGCCGAACTCTCCCTTGTACTGGCGTCAAAAAGAAATACCCAAAGAGGGATTCCTGCAGCTCGAACCAAGGCTCCCTTAGCTCCTTGTGGCGTCACTCTCCAAGCCTTCAGTAGCGCCTCCCTTGCCACTTTACCACTTGATCTCTTGTGTCAAAACCATCCAGTAATTTCTCTTATCACCTAACTCACTCAGCTTTCCCTTCCAAGTACCCAAACCAGAAATTTTTGCTATGGCACAGGCCTACCCCAAGCTCATGCCTGGACCCCAAAACACCCTAAACTAGCACAACAATCATACTATCACATGCAACACACAAAAAAACTCAGAGACCCCGATTTAAGGATGTTACAGTACAGTTAGATAGCCTTTCAACTTTTAGGAAAATGCACAAGAGAGGTTAATCGAATACTTACTGAATCCACTTTCTATCCTGCGGCCTAAATTCGGCTTTTAACCTTGACTGATAGTAGATAATAATCGATTTGTGATGGAAGAAAACAACAAGGGTTTGGCACAAATAAGAATTTCGCCAAGGAAGGCTAATGGTAATTTGGCAATAGGAGAGTTTGTCTATGAGAGAATTCGGCAAAAAGAATTCGGCTATAGGAGATTTCGACAATATGGAGAATTCAGCTATAGAAAAACCAATTAAAGGGGGAAAGAAAAACTAAAGAAAGCTCAAAGAACCTTTCAAAACACTCGGCCCTCTCCTTTTATAGCCACAAGCCGAATACTCCTTTCCCCACAGTCTCATTCGGCACAAATTCTTCCCCCTCATCATCTCCTAACTTTCCTCCCTGATAACACCTTAGCCTTATCCGAATTTCCCTCCATTATCTTACCACTCAAACACTCCAACGCAAGAGTTCATATTCAACACAACTCTGGGCGTCCACCTATGCAAAATAAAACACCCCAAAAATACCACTCCTAATGCTCGAACCTTGGACCTCCTCAGCTAACAACACTCCACCTTATAGCTCTCCAAGTGACTCCACTTGCCACTAGACCACAAGCCCATTTGTGTCCTATTTTCTCTTAATCAGCTTAAGAGGCCTAATGCCTGAGACTAGGGTCCACTAAAGCAAGAAAAATAAAAATTTTCCCCACGGTCTTCCCTATCTCTAAGACTTCAAATAATCCCGATAATACCTTAAAATTAATATTCTAAGTGCTACTCATACATACCAACCTCAATGCACAGAAATTTAAAGTTTCGGGATTTTTGGGGCGTTACACATTTAGTCACCTTAACTTGCACACATTCACATGTCATCTCATATCATTCTCAAATCATCATTTGTAATACTTAAACTATCACATTAAAACCATGGAAACTAAAATTTCTTCCCATATACAAGAGAGTACTATCACTAGCACAAATATAATCGACATAAGCTATCATCCATGGCTATACACCATTGAACCTTAAACTATTTTAGGCCAACACATTTGGCTGCATTAACTACGACTTAGTTAAACAAAAGATGAGATCCCTATACATGCCATATATCAAGAAGACTTGAAAACTTATACCCAAGTGACTGCTCGATAGTGTGAAAGCATTTTCGGCGGTCTCCAACCCAAGCTAGTTAAGTTAACCTATAAGAGATAGGAAAGGAAGAGGAGTAAGCAATAACGCTTAGTCAGTTCATATGCAAATATAAATCAACTATTGACATTCATTTATTTTACTCCACCACAAAGGTATTATAATGAGATTTACATCTAAGCTCATGGTTACTCATTCAATCAATCGTAATGCTTACTCATTCCTAACCTTCACATATCACAAATACATAACGTAAAATATTGTTCACCTTTACTAGCATTTATACCCTACATTTATCACCACAAAGCCACATTCAAAATTTCACTTAGTCAAGTTTCTCGAAATCACCTCGGAATAATAATAAATAAGGTGGTATTACACACAGCCCACCATTAATACTAAACATGATGGTATCACACACATCCCATCGATAACAACAATAAGGTGGTATCGCACATAGCCCACCATTGATAATAAATATGATGATATCGCACACAGCCCATCGTAAATAAATATTAAGGTGGTATCACACACAGCCCACCGTTTAATTACACATTCACAGATATTTATCTACATTCACTTTCCTATTTTGAATGCTCATCTACAATATTCATTCGCATTCACACAATGCATTAATAAGTATAACATATGCAATCAAGAGGCATCGTTTACACATGAACTTACCATGTGTTCATCACATACCGAATTCACTTCAAATGAGTTTTGGGCACATACCTGTACCTCTCATGATATGTCCACATACTTTCTCATTTTCAACATAACTGTTGAATCATTCAAAATGCTAAAGGATACTCTCGAGTCTCATACATTTAGTATTCTATCAACATCATATCCTCGATAGGGTCTTACATGAAATATCATATCAATGACATGTCCCTGACACGGTCTTATACGAAATCTCACACTGAGGCCATATTCCAAATATGGTCTTACACGGGACCTTAATTATCGTAGTATTATGATATTTTCCTTCCATTCTATACTTAAGTTGAATTGGAGATTTTCATTTCTTGACATCTCGTTAAAACATATTTAATATATATATTCGTAAAGACAATATACAATTCATTCAACATTGAAATATTAAATACCACACATAAGATTGCATTATTTGCACACGAACTTACCTCGATACCAAAAGGGTAAAAAGGGACCTATGTCCACGTTTCTCTTTTCTCCCGTTCTAGGTCCAAATCCCTTTTGCTTCGATCTATAACAATAAAATTTACCCATTTAATTACCACACTAATCAATACATTTCAAAATTTCTACTTTGCCAAAATTACCATTTTACCCTTAGACTTTGGCAAAATTACGATTTTTCCCTTAGGCTCGTATATCGATTTTTATCCATTTTCTTTGTTAATCAAGCCTAGCCGATTCTTCTTCCCTCCTATAGCAACTCAAGATTTCAACTATTACACACATTTACCACTTATTTCACAACTTTTACAAAAAGGTCCTTTTAGGTGTTTTCATGGTAACACATTTCACAAAAGTTGCTCATCTAACAACTAAGACTCATTTGCTTCCATAAAAATGTAGCGAACAACATGAAATCTCTCATGGAAAGTCCCTAGACTCTTAACTATTTTGCAAAATAGTCCCCTCATTAGCTAGCTTAAGCTTTAGGGGTTAGTACGAAAATTTTCAAGAAAGGCCACCAAAATCACTTACTTGCAAGGAGGAAAGCTTGGATGAAATTTTTGAGTTGTCAACCCCCATTTTGCTGCTCATTTTCATTGGAGAAGATGGAGAGAAAGGATGATATTTTCTTTTCTTTATTTTATAATAAAAGTCAATTTTTATTACCAAATTTCACCTAACCAAATGACAAAATCCATTCTTTGTCCCCTATGGCTAGTCATCACTTCCCCCATGGCATATTTGCACTTTAAGGACCTCCAATTAATATTCTACGGTTATTTGTCACTTCTAGCAAATAAAATATAACTTTCGCATTTTATGCGATTTAGTCCTTTTTCGCGATTAAGCATGAAATTGCTAAAATTAAAGTACCAAAATTTTCTTGCACCCTTATAATCATGCTATAACTGATAAAATAAAATTAAAATAAAATTTATTTGACCTTGGATTAGTGGTCCCGAGACCACTGTTCCGACTAGCCCCTAAATCAGGCTGTTACAGTTCGAATTCAAAAATAAATCCACAAGGGTGTGGAACACGGGCATGTGATATTCCACACGGGAGTGTGGCCCTGTTTTATGTAAAATTTTTCTAATTAATCAAAAATTTCCAGTTTGATCCCGAATCATTCTTGGTGTAAGTTTAGGGTCACGTAGACCTATAGTAAGGATATTATGGTCTCGAATGAAAAGTTTTATATTTTGGAATGAAGTTCTTAAGGATTAATATTGTTTGATTGAGTAAGTTAAGTATGGTAATGCCTTATACCCGGTTCAGGTGTCGAATACGGGTAAGGGGTGTTACATTTAGTGAGTATGAGTCTAGCTATACATGCCATACGTATGAGCATTTACATAATGATAGTGTGACGACTCATGACATTTTTAATTATGTTTTTAAATAGTAAATGATTCCCGATCGAGCTGCAGTCAATATTGCTGCAAGTAATGGCCGGCTCCCATGCAAGGGACCGCGCCAGTAGAGAGTAGACCCGAGACTTTGGGTCAGGGAGAAGATGCTCAAGAAGCCTTTCTTCATATGATGAGCTACTAGTACACAGAGTATATTCGAGAAAATCCTAATGCTCAACCCCCTCCACCCCCACTTATTCCTCAACCTACCCCTGTAGCTCCCCAAGTGGTAGAGGTAGTAAGAAGAGAAAGGCCTCCAGTTGACAAAATCTGGAAACAAGGAGCTGAGGAATTTTGGGCTAGTAAAGATAATAATCTAGAGGGCGAAATTCTGGGTTGAGAATACCATCAGAGTATTCGATGAGTTGTCATGCACACTTGAAGAGTGCATGAAGTTTGTGGTATCTCTCTTGAGAGATTCGACCTTTCAGTGGTGGAATACCCTTGTGTCGATGGTACCAATGGAGAGAGTTAAGTAGGAATTCTTCCAAGAGGAGTTCTAGAAAAAGTATATTAGTCAAAGGTTTATTGACCAGAAAAGAAGGAGTTCTTGGAGCTCAAGCAAGGTCAAATGACGGTGACTGAATATGAGCGTGAGTTCGTAAGGCTCAGCCTTATCAATTAGACCTTAATTTTTGCACCTTACGTGATTTTGTCTTTTTTATCAAATTGAGCACTCAAACGAGGAAATTTCTTTATGTAAATTTCACACAACTTTAGTATCATACTATAGACATCAAAATAATAATAAAATAAATTTTTTGATGTCGGATTTGTGGTCCCGTAACCACTATTCCGACTAGGCCCAAAATTAGGATGTTACAAAAAGAGTTCAGTGCGAATCGACTAGTGATTCAGACTATCAAATTGGGACCAATGACTATTTGATGTTCCAAGGTAGGATTTGTGTAACAAGAGATACTGAGCTTATTCAGAAAATTCTTCACGAAGCATACAGTGGTTATCTATCTGTTCACCCAGGAAGTACGAAGATGTACAATGATTTGAAGAAATTGTATTGGTGGTCAGGTATGAAAAGAGATATTTCTGAATTTGTATCGAGATGTTTGATTTGTCAATAAGTAAAGGCCGAACGTCAAGTACTTTCAGGTTTACTTCAGCCTGCGATGATTCCCGAGTGGAAATGGGATAGGATTACGATGGATTTCGTAACTGGATTACCTCTGACTCTGAGGAAGAAAGATGTTGTTTGGGTCGTTGTTGATAGATTGACGAAATCGGCTCATTTTATTTCAGTACGTACCGACTATTCACTTGATATGCTAGCTGAATTGTACATCACTGAGATTGTTAGATTGCATGGGGTACCTATTTGTATTATTTTAGACAGAGATCCGAGGTTTACATCTCGATTTTGGAAAAATTTGCAAGAGGCTTTGGGCACAAAGTTGAACTTTAGTACCATATTTCATCCGCAAATCGACAGTCAATCTGAAAGAATGATTCAGGTTCTCGAAGATATGGTTCGCTATTGTATTTTAGAGTTTGAAGGTAGTTGGGGAAAATACCTACCTTTAGTTGAATTTGCTTATAATAACTGTTATCAGTCGAGTATAAAGATGGCACCGTATGAGGCATTGTATGGCTACATGTGTTGAACTCTGTTGTACTGGACTGAGCTCAGTGAGAGACAGATTCATGGGGTTGATTTGGTTAGAGAAACCGAAGAAAAAGTGAAAGTAATTAGTGATTCTTTGAAAGCAGCTTCGGATAGACAGAAATCATACAGAGATCTAAAACGAAAGGAAATTGAATTTCAAGTCGGTGATAAGGTATTCCTAAAAGTGTCTTCGTGGAATAAAATTCTTAGATTCAGTCGTAAGGATAAACTGAGTTCGTGATTTATTAGTCCTTATGAGGTTATTGAAAGGATAGGACCAGTGGCTTATCGGCTAGCCTTGACGTCGAAATTAGAAAGAATCCATAATGTGTTTCATGTATCGATGTTGTATCGTTATCAATCAAATCCTTCGCACATAATTTCACCGACAGAGGTTGAGATTCGACCTGATATGACTTATGGTGAAGAACCGATCAAGATTTTGGTTCGGGAAGTTAAATGGTTGGAAAATAAAAGCATATCCCTAGTGAAAGTTTTGTGGCAAAGGCATGGGTTTGAAGAGGCTACGTGGGAACCCAAGGAAGCTATGAGAAAATAGTACCCAAACCTCTTTTCTAGTAAGATTTTCGGGGACGAAAATCCCTAAAGGGGGGACAGTTGTAACAACCCGTTTTTAGGTCACATCGAAATAGTGATTTTGGGACCACAAATTCAAAGTAGAACTATTTATTTTATTATTTATTTAAGGTCTACAGCATGATTGAATGATTGTGTGAGAATTTTGTTAAGAAATTTTATCAATTGAGTACTCAATTTGACTAGAAAGACCAAATTGCAATAGGTGCAAAACTTGAATTCTATAAGTTAAAGGTGTCTAATTGCTATGAAATTTTAAATTGGAAGTCCTTATGTGGTAATTAGACCATTTTTTAAATTGGTGGACAAATATGGACATGGTTAAGTATGTTTTTAATGTTTTTCATTTAGGGTATTTTAGTAATTTGGTAAATAAAGACAAATTAACCTAATAAAAGATGTACATCTTCTTCAATTTAGTCCCCTTAGCCGAAATTTTGAAGAGAAGCCATAGCTAGGGTGTGGCCAAGCTTTCAAGCTTGATTGTAAGTCCGTTCTTGCTGCATTTTTAATGATTTTTATGATTTTAAAGTTGTCTCAAATTAATCTAGCCTTTCCAATGACTAATTTGAAAGAAAATCAAAGTCTAAAATTTTACCCATGTAAAATATGTACATATTTTGATGTTTGATGTTAGAAAATGCATGTTTGATGTTAGGAAAACAACATTTACAAAGTGATTTTTGATAAAAATGTCAAAAGGGGACCTATTTGTAAAAAGTTATAAAATGTGTAGAAAAGTGTGAATAAATGAAAATTGTGGGCTTTTATGAGTATTAATAAGTTTCGGTTAGGCTTGGGCTTTTAAGAAATTGAATCGAATTCATTGTACGAGCCTAGGGACTAAAATGTAAAATGTTAAAAGTTTACAGGCAAAAGTGTAATTTTTACCATAAGGTGTTTTCGGGTTAAATTGAATAATCTGATAATTAAACGAGATGAATTTGGTATTATAAATCAAGAAAAATGAAGTTCGGGTCTAGATCAATGGAAAACCAAAATAATTGACGAATAGACTCTTTTTGCCATTTTTGTAACCGAGGTAAGTTCGTATGTTAAATAAGCTTTCATATGATTGTAGTTAAATGCTTTAATATTGCATGAACTGTATGATTTATTATGTGAATGAGTCTAGTTCTATGGAAGAGTCCGACGATGATTCGACAAATAAGAAATCTCGTTTGAACCTTAGGAATAGGTTAGGATACAAGTGACATGTCACTAGGGTATTATGTTATGTGATCCAGGTGCTGGTCCTGTACGTCCTACTGGTGGTTGAGTATACTGCCATATGTTGCGGTTACTTGACAGCTTGTGTGAGCAGCATCGTGTAGCTACGTCTGATTGACAGCTTGTGTGAGCAGGCCCATTGTTAGCACGAGAGCAAGCAACTATGTGATACAGGATTTAGGTAGCATTAGCTACATATGTGACACTTAGTGTGCAAGATTCCCGAGTATCCGACATTATTATTCCGAGTGGTTCATAGGTATGTCAAAGACGCGAATATGTGTAAATTCATTTCGAGATGGTACATGTATATACTCAAAGCTTATGATTGTTAACTTGTGAAATGACGATTTCAAGGTAAGTTTGTGATAGAAGTGAAATATGATCATGAGATTATGATAAATTACATTATCTTTTGTTACATTACTTGCATGTTAATGTATGGTAGGGTTTGCTTATTTCTTTCATACGAGCTTACTAAGGTACCTAGCTTACTCCGTTTATTTCCATACTTTTATAGTGTTGTTAAGCTAGCTCGGATTGGGGATCGTCGAAGATTTCCTCACACTATCAAAACTATCATTTGGGTATTGATGAAATTTAGCATTTTAGGTATATGGCATGTATAGGAACTTGGTCATTTTGGGTATATGTGTCGTTATGATTTGGCCAAAAGTATTGGCTTGTAATTGATAAATGTATTATTTTGTATAAGGCCTTGAAAAATGGCCTGTCTTGGTTAAATTGGATATGAGTTATGCATGGGCTAATGTTAATTGTGATATGCCTTTTTATTTGCTTTGCGGATGAATGGTTGTAGCTTAAGAACTTAGGTGTTAAATGGGGAGAATTGGCTTGATGGTAAGTTAGTGAAATTGGGCTAGACTATACATATTGAAAGTAATCATATTGAATGCTTGTGGATGTTCTTGTGGTATGTTTGAGTTTGGAAAAGTATGATGTTTTAAGCATGATAGATGTTGGCTTTTAAATGACATGTTTAGGCCTTAGTTATGATAGTATTGGTTGCTTGTTTGTGCTATGAATTATGCCATTGAAGTTGTATACAAGTGTGTGCAAATGAGGGTGGCAAATGACTTGGTAAATAGCCTTATTTTGTCCACAAGGGTAGACACACGGGCGTGTGTCTAGGCTGCGTATCAATAGGCATGTGTATTAGCCGTGTGTCCCCTGCACCTAAATTTTTAAGAAACAGAATACTCAGAATTGAGCACCTGGGCAGAGACACGAGCGTGTGTCTCGGCCATGTGAGGGACACGGCCTCAGGCATGGGCGTGTGTCCTGAGCGTGTGAAGTCTGCACCTATTTTATGAAAATGTAATTGCCCACACGGCTTAGCACACGGGCGTGTGACTTGGCCATGTGACTTCAACTTGTTCATGCATTGCAAGTCAAAGAGTTAGACGGGTTAGGGACACGTGTGTGTGTGACCACAAGGCCTGCCCACACGGGCGTGTCCCAAAACCACACGGGCGTGTGACTTCTATTTCTAGCAAAATTTTTCTATGTTTTATAAAAATTCCCTGAGTTTTTGATTTAGTCCCGAACCACTACTAAAGCATGTTTTGGGCCTCGTAGACTCATGTTAGGGACTTTATGATTGAATATAAATGGTTTTAATTTGGACACAAATTTATGACTCGATTCGTATGATTGTTTGTGATGAAAGTTTGGTAATGCCTCAAGTCTTGTTCTAGTGTTGAATACGGGTAGGGGGTGTTACAGTTACCCTTGAATGCACATACATGCTCCTATTTGTAATTCGGTACCCCTGAATGCACATGCGTGCTCCTGTTTTTACTTTGATACCCCTAATGCACATTTGTACTTTGAGTGCACTTTAGTGCCTCGATATTACATCATTGATGCCCCTAAAAATAGTGTTTTGACCTATTGTATAAATCGAGTTTAATTACTTTAAAGTAAAAGTTATACTATGACCTTACTAGGTTATGTAAGCTTATGGTCTTTCTTATGTTGTTTTGTAGATAACCGTTGCTGATCGTTTGGAAGTATCAACTACAAAGCTCACACTATCCATCTATTTTGATAGCTTTTGTATATCATTTTGGGTTGCGGCATGTATATAGGTTTCTGTTGAAAGAATGTTGATATGAATATTTATGGATGCTGATACAAACCGGCTCAGGATGAGTCGAAATGTATGCGGGGTGCCCAATCATCTACGAGGAGGAATCAAGCCTTCGGAAAATAATTAGAAAATATGAATTGTATTCGCGGAAGCTTTAAGTGAATAAAACAGGAAATGGTTCGGTTTGATGGAAAAAGAAATGAAAATAGATAAATAAAATGGATAAATGATAATTTGATAGAGATGGATAAAAGAACTTAAACAAGAATCGATTCAACACTAAAGTGTGTCACCCCGGGTTCTATAATGTTTAAGGTGGATAAATGGAGTCGATGATGGAAATGGAAATACGAACTTAACTTAAGAAAGATTCCACACTATGTAATAGTGTCACCCCGTTTCTTATATCGTTAAGGTGGAAAGATGAAGATAGGTTGATGAACGCCACACCAAAAGGGAATTTGGTGATAAGTTCAAACAAGTCGAAGACGCCACAAGCAAACTTGATAAGTCTAACGAAACTTATATGAAAACGAAGAGGAGATAAACTCACTCAAATGAACAAAGTTCATGAAATTTCATTAAAATCTAAATTGTAAAAAAAGTGTTTACAAATGAAAATAACCAACCTATTTATAGCTACTAGCTGAATGGCCAAAATACCAAGCTTGAAAGTGTTTTATCTTCAATTGTTTAATTCACGTGGGTGCCTTCAATTTGCTGTCCAAGATATGAAAAAAATTAAATCCCATAAAAAATGGCATTGCCGTCCCACCATTATCTTCATGAAGTTGCCGTCCAAGCTTTTGAGCACCAAGGCTTTATGCTGTCCAACATCTATCCATTATCCCATAAAATAATCATGATTCCATTTCATACCATTTCATGCTCCAATGTGTCCACTCAAACCTCCATTAATATTCAACATTAGTTCCATAATGTGGTCATAAGGCTTGATTATTTTATTCACCTTTTGCCCCCATTGCCGTCCTACATTCCCATTTGTCTCCCTTTTGTTTATTTCAATTAAACTCTCATATGCTTCATGCTGCCACTTCATTTCACTAATATTATATCCATGGATTCTAAATTCCACATGCTCTCTACCATACTTTGCTCTTGCCGTCCGTCACTAAGCACACATGGGCTTTGCATGCCCACCATTCCATGCTTTTAAAATTTCCACCCATAATCTCCATGTTGCTTATTTAATTCAAAGCCAAGGCTCCCATTTGTTTATGCTTGTCGTCCACTATTTCCACAATCAACACATGTTTTTAGGCTCCAATAATTCACTAATTATTTTATTCATCCAACAATCTCAAATCCATGCTCCCACTTGTTAATTTGTTTTATTCAATTCACAAAAATCTAAAGGCATCCCACCTTGTGTCGCATGCTTACTCCGCATTCCCATAGATATTCTTTAATTCATGTTGCCGTCCATATCCTTTAAAATTTGTTTCAACCAAGCCTTGTCTCCTTAAAATAATACTCCCCCATCCCTTATTTATTCCATAAATATTTTCCTACTATTATTGCCGGCCCATGTCCCATTTAAGTGATTTTTAAAATTCAAGCTAATTGCTCCATTATTGTTAACAAAGTGCAGCAACTTTTACTTGCCTTCATGTCGTCCAAGGCAATTAAACCTGCAGCAAATTAATGAATCCATTAGCTCCTTAATTTAGCACAATAAAATAGGATAATTAGACTTCATTAATTCAGCAGCCGCTTAGGATACTTAACACCATAATTTTGACACTAACTAGAAGAGTGTGTTCAGCCAAAATAAATATTAATATAACTTAGTTATACTAATTGACACATAAATTAAACTAAACAAATTTAATAAAGTCTTAAACAAGACATATTAAATTTGACTATGACTAACACAAACACATTAAGGCACGCAATAAACTAGGAAATATTAATGGTTGACTAAATTATTTAATTAACTTAAACAAAGTTAACTAATTTTTATTCTAACAATTAAAATTAACAAGCTAAATTTAAAGGCTTTATTTTGCACTTGGGCCCCTCGAGTTTCGGCCAATCTCGGTGGCATCGAGTTGTGTCGTAACATAATGCGGCCGGGTTCGTATCAGATGCTATAGAAGGCTAAATAGCTCTTTTGAATGTGTCATGTAATGTTGAAATATGAAATCTATATAAAAAATGATGATTATCATGATGTGTGTTTAACTTAGAAATGTTTATATGTGTGGTTACGATGGTTGATATGGTTAGGGTTGTATTCATGCAAATCTTGGCTATAGTGTGATGTTAAATTACTTATAAATTGGTGTGCCTTTTGAATGACATATTAGTTAGAATCTATAGGTTGTTTGATTTGGTATTTTAGTATATGTTTAAGGTGTGTTTTGAGCTATTGAATGAATGAGAAAATAATGTGTTTTGTTGAGCAAGGATAAATGTTGAAATGTCTTGTTGTAAGGGTTAAATTTGGTACACACGGCCTGGGACACAGGCTGTTACACGGTCGTCTACCACACACGGCCTGATCGCACGATCGCGTGTTATTTGTAAGATAGGTGCAGGTTTCACATGGTCTGAAATACGGCCTGTGACATGGTCGTGTCCCCAAAAATAGTCTGGAACACGGCCTGGCACATGGCCGTGTGACCCATCTTCAAATTCATACACGGTTTGGCACACGGCTTACGACACGACCATGTGGCCCCATTTCGATTATAAACATGGGCAGACAAACAGGTAGACACACGGGCTGGGACACGGCCGTCTGTCCCTATTTCGAATGCCCACACGGTCTGGACTATGTCACACGACCTGGACACACGACCGTGTAACCCCTGTTTCTTAAATTTTCATATTTTTCTCAAATTTTCTATTTTGTCTTAATAGATCCCTGATTGCTTCTAAAAAAGTGTTTATATGACCCCGAAAGCTCGATTTAAAGCTCAAATGAGTATGTTTGCTATGATTGGAATTAATTATTAGTAATTATACTTAAGTTGAATTATTTGTTCAAATTTAAAGTTAAAGGTTTTGTTTTGTATAGTAAAACTTCACAACCCTAATTCGATGATAAAGACGGGTTAGAAGTGTTACATTTAGTGGTATTAGAGCTACAATTTTGTAACAGCCCGTTTTTATTGAAATTGAAACAGTGGTTTCGGGACCACAAATTCAAGGCCAGAAGAAAATTTATTTTAATATTATTTTATGTTCTACAGTATGATAGGAATATCGTATGAAAACTTTGTTAAGAAATTTTACTGATTACATGTCTAATCTGATAAAAAGGACTAAATTGCATAAAGTGTAAAAGTTGAATTCTAGTAGCTAAAGGTATTAAATAGTTATGGAATTCAAAATTGGAGGTCCTTATATGGCAAATAGACCATTTAGAGGAGTTAGTGGATAAGGATGATTATACATCATT
Organism: Gossypium australe; assembly: GCA_005393395.2. Taxonomy (NCBI): domain Eukaryota; kingdom Viridiplantae; phylum Streptophyta; class Magnoliopsida; order Malvales; family Malvaceae; genus Gossypium; species Gossypium australe. The sequence continues at coordinate 127,184,575 of CM016616.1, read as the reverse complement.
GGAATTTAGTAAATTATTAAGGTTAATTTTGGAAAGTAAATGATAAAATGATGATAAATAAATAACAAATATCATCATTTTCATCATCTTTCCTAAAACAAAATACATGGAACCCTAGCCATGGATGTTGAGTTCAAGTAAGCTACTTTTGCTTAATTAGGTATGTATTCTTATCCCATTTTTAATGATTTTTATATTTCCGAGATCGTAATAGCTTAATCTAGCTATCTTGGGGATTAATTTGCAAAATTATTAAAGTGTTAGGGTTTTGAAATGGATGAGTATAGTTGAATTATGAAGTTTTATGGTAGAAAATGAAAGGTTGTTGATAGATAAATAACTTTTGTAAAGAGAATTTTGATGAAATTATTATTTAGGGACTAAATTGAAAAGATGGAAAATTCATGGAAAAATTTTAAATTTTATGAAATACATGGGCTACTATTGTTATATATGAAAAACAGTTAGGTTTGGAATAAGGATTAAATTCTATGAATTTCATTTTTTGAGCCTAGGGACAAAATCATAATTAATTAAAAAGTATAGGAGCAAAATAGTAATTTTGCCAAAGATGTGCATTGGACTGAATTGAATGTAAATTGTATTAAATTAAGCTATATTCATTCGTATAGATCCGAATAGACCTAGTACGGAATTGGATCGAGGAAAAGAAAAAGTATCGGATTAGTAGCTTACAAATCTACGTATACTAGTCGAGGTAAGTTCGTGTAACTAAATTGTATATTTGTATGTTTAAATTGAATGATATGTATGTGAAATGTATAATTTCCATGTATATGTATTAATCACATATCCGACAAGTACTAAGTCCCGTTTGAACCATGAAAATTCGATGGATACAAATGACATGTCATTAAGGGTTCCCGAATTGGTTGTGGTCCTGCATGTGTTGTGGACACACCACAGCTCGCAAGAGCGTCCCGTTATTTAGCTCTTATGAGCATCCTGTTATATGGCTCTCACGAGCTTCTTGATATTTGGCTTTCATGAGCTTCCCGATTAATGGCTCTCTTGAGTTTCCTGTTTATGGATCGTATGAGCTGGGTGTGTGGCTTGGCCGTGTGACCTAAGTCAGAGAGCTCAGAAGTTTGGACACGGGCTGGGACACGACTGTGTGTCCCTATTCTAATGTCCATATGGCCTAAGACACGGGCATATGTCCCCTAAACCTTTGGAAAATTTTAATGTTTTCTGAAAAATTCTCTGAGTACCAGTTTAGTCCCAACTTATTTCTCACATGTATTTTTGGCCTCGATGGCTCATATAAGGGACAATATGATGGATTTGGATTAGTTTCTGATATGAGTGCTAGATGATATGAAATGTCTGTTATTTGATCTATAAATTTTAATAACGTTCCGTAATCCTGTTCTGGCGACGGATTCGAGTAGGGGTGTTACATTTATTGGTATTAGAGCTAACTTTAGTTGATTCTCGGACTAACGTGGCATATATGAGTCTAGCTATACATGCTATTATATAAACTGTGATAGTGTGATATCTCCTGATCATTTTAAAATATGTTTTCATATAGCAATGTCATCCAACCGAGATGATTTTGAAGATGTTGAAAGTAATGCTCAAGCCTCTGTGCAAAGAGCAACCTCGAATAGTAGAAGGCCCGTATCTGAGGGCCGAGGAGGAGAGGCTAAAAAATCCTTCTTCCAAATGATGAATGAATGGTTTACTGAATTTGTAAGAACAAATCCGGCTATGCAACAACCTTCACCCCCTCCTGTTCTTCAATCGGTTCCCGGTATGTCTCAAAGTATAAAACTTGTTAGAGTCGGTAAGCCTCCTGTTGATAAAATCTGTAAGTACGGTGCAGAAGAATACCGAGCTACAGCTGAAGATGATCATGAAAGAGCTAAGTTCTGGTTAGAAAATACTATCAGAGTTCTTGATGAACTATCTTGTACATCGGCTAAATGTCTTAAATGTGCAGTGCCTCTGTTAAAAGATTCAGCTTACCAATGGTGGAACACATTAATTTCTATTGTGCCGAAAGAAAGGGTTACTTGGGAATTATTTCAAACTGAGTTCAGAAAGAAATATATCAGTCAGAGGTTTCTTGACCAAAAACATAAAGAATTTTTGGAGCTTAAATAGGGTCATATGACAGTATCTGAATATAAATGGGAATTTGTTCGACTGAGTATATGCTAGAGAATGTATTCCAACTGAAACCACAATGTGTAAGCAATTTGAAGATGGCTTAAATGAAGACATAAAATTATTGGTCGGGATTCTTGAGTTCAAAGAATTTGTTGTATTGGTTGATCAAGCTTATAAAGCTGAAGAGCTGAGCATAGAAAAAAGACAAGTTGAGATTGAAGCCAGAACTTCAAGTAAAAGATTTACGGGAAAGTCACACTAGTCGGCATCAAAGAAATAAAACAAGTATCAGGACCTTTCTACTACTTCTGCGGGGTACTCTGGGAGAAATAGAGGTACTCAACGTTCTAGTTTTAGATCTCAAGCTACATCTGTAGTAAGTGTGGATAGTGTTAGAAACACCAAACCCAAGTGCGAGCACTGTAATAAGCTACATTTTGGTGAGTGTCGAATGAAGAGTGGAGCTTGTTTTAGATGTGGTTCTTTTGACCACTATCTTAGAGATTGCTCGAAGAAACCTGAAAAGGATAATATTTAAACTTCGAGGCCGAGCAACATAGCTACGAGAGGTAGACCACCTCGTAATCCTAGAAATACGAGTGGTAGTCGTGGTGTGACAAAAGACTCCACCGTAAGATCCAAAGCACGAGCACCAGCTAAGACTTAAGCTATTCGTGCACGTGAAGATGCTTCAGCGCTAGATGTTATTATTGGTACTTTTTCTCTTATTGATACTGATGTAACTGTTTTAATTGATCCTAGTTCGACTTATTCATATATTTGCACAAATTTAGTGTCTAGTAAAAATTTACTTGTTGAGTCTATTGAATTCGTGGTTAAAGTATCAAACCCTCTAGGCCAATATGTGTTGGTTGACAAGATTTGCAAGAATTGTCCATTAATGATATGGGGTTACTGTTTCTCGGCTGATTTGATGTTATTACCATGCGATGAATTTGATGTGATTTTGGGTAAGGGTTGGTTAACTCTGCATAATGCTATTGTAAATTGTAAATAAAAGCATGTTGTATTGAAATGTCAGAATGGTGAAAAGCTCTGTATTGAATCAGATAAATTGGACGAGTTGCATAATGTGATATCAGCTATATCAACACAGAAATATGTGAGGAAAGGTTGTAATGCTTACCTTGCTTATGTGTTGGATACTAAAGTGTCTAAATCAAAGATTAAATCAGTGCCAATGGTTTGTGAGTATCCCGATGTGTTTCTAAATGAGTTACTTGGATTACCGCTGGTCAGAGAAGCTGAATTTTCTATAGATCTTGTACCGGGAACAATACCAATATCGATAGCACCATACAGAATGCCTCCTATAAAATTAAAATAGTTGAAAGCATAGTTTCAAGAACTGACTAACAGGGGTTTTACTCGACCTAGTTTTTCACCTTGGGGTGCACCGGTTCTATTTGTTAAGAAAAAGGATGGATCATTGAGATTATGTATTGATTACCGACAGCTCAACAAAGTTACAATCAATAATAAGTATCCACTACCCTGCATTGATGATTTGTTTGATTAGTTGAAAGGTGCCACAGTCTTCTCAAAGACTGATCTTCGTTCTGACTATTATCAGTCTGAGTGAAAGATTCAGATGTACTGAAAACAACATTTAGAACCAGGTATGGGCATTATGAATTTCTTGTGATGCCGTTTGTTTAACAAATGGACCTGTAGTATTTATGGATTTGATGAATAAAATTTTTAAACCGTATTTGGATAGATTTTTTGTGGTGTTTATTGATGATATTCTTGTATATTCCCGAGATGAGACTGAACCTGTTGAGCATTTGAGAATTGTTTCACAAATTCTGCGTGATAAACAATTGTATGCTAAATTTAGCAAATGTGAAATTTGGCTTTGGGAAGTTGGTTTTCTGGGACACATAGTGTCGGGTGAAGGTATTAGAGTTGATCTGAATAAAATATTAGCAATTGTTAACTGGAAACCACCAAAAAATGTATCTGAAGTTAGAAGTTTGCTAGGATTAGTTGGTTATTATCAGAAATTTGTAAAAGGTTTTTCAATGATATCTACATGATGACACGGTTATTACAGAAATATGTGAAGTTTGAATAGTCTGATAAATGTTAGCAAAGTTTTGACCAGTTGAAAGCCTTGTTCACCGAAGCACCAGTTCTGATTCACCCTGAATCGGGTAAAGAATTTGTGATTTATAGTGATGCGTCGCTGAATGGTTTAGGTTGTGTTTTGATGCAAGAAGGTAAAGTAATAGCTTATGCTTCCAGACAGTTAAAGCCACATGAAAAGAATTATCGGACACATGACTTAGAATTGACAACTATTGTTTTTGCACTAAAACTTTGGCGACACTATTTGTTCGCTGAAAAGTGTCATATATTTACAGATCATAAAAGTTTAAAGTATCTGATGTCGTAAAAAGATTTGAATCTGAGATGGCGTAGATGGCTAGAATTGTTAAAAGATTATGAGTTGTTTATTGATTATCATCCGGGAAAAGCGAATGTAGTTGCGGATGATCTGAGTAGAAACACTTTGTTTGCTTTATGAGCAATGAATACCCAATTGTCATTATCTGATGATGGCTCAATTTTAACAGAGTTAAAAGCTAAACCAATATTTCTACAGTAGATTTGTAAAGCTCAGAAAAGTGATAATGAGTTGCAAGCTAAACGGGTACAATGTGAGTCGACTTCTGATTCAGAATTTCAGATAAGACCTGGTGATTGTCTGTTATTCAGAGGTAGAGTTTATATACCAAAGAATCTAGAGCTTATAGAGAAAATTTTGCATGAAACTCATAGTGGTAGTATTTCTATTCATCCAAGAAGTAATAAAATGTACATTGATATAAAACAGATGCACTGGTGGCTAGGAATGAAACGTGATATTTCTAATTTTGTATCTAAATGTTTGATATGTCAGCAAGTTAAAGCTGAACATCAAGTACGTTCAAGATTGTTACAGCCAATGACGATACCAGAATGGAAATGGGATAAAGTTACTATGGATTTTGTATCAGGGTTACCCCTATCTCTGAAAAATAAAGATTCCATTTGGGTTATCGTCGATCATTTAACAAAGTCTGCACATTTTATTCTGATACGTATTGATTTCTCCCTAGATAGATTAGCAGAGTTATATGTTGTTGAGATTGTCAGGTTGCATAGAGTGTCAATCTCTGTTATTTTGGATAGAGATCCGCGATTACATCGCGATTCTGGAAAAAGTTACAAGAAGCTCTAGGTACGCAATTATATTTTAGTATTGCATTTCACCCTCAGGCTGATGGTCAATCCAAACGTGTGATTCAGATTCTTGAAGATATGCTTTGGTGCTGTGTATTAGAATTCAAAGGCAATTGGGAGAAATATTTTTCGTTGGTCGAATTTGCATATAATAATAGTTATCAGTCAAGCATAAAAATGGCATCGTATGAGGCTCTGTATGGTCACAAATGTCGAACTCCGTTGCATTAGACCAAGCTTAGTGAGAAAAAGGTACATGGCATTGATTTGATCCGTGAGATTGAAGAAACAGTGAAAGTGATCTGAGATAGCTTGAAAGCAACTTCTGATCGTCAGAAATCTTATTCGGATCTGAAACGTAAAGAAATAGAGTTCTTTGGTTCAGTCGTAAAGGCAAATTAAGTCCACGATTTATCGGGCCGTATGAGATTATCGAGAGAATCGGACCTATTGCATACCGATTAGCTTTACTGTCAGAGATAGAAAAGATTCACAATGTCTTTCATGTGTCTATGTTACAACGGTACCGATCAGACCCTTCACATGTTATCTCCCCAACAGTTGTTGAAATTTAGCCTGACATGACATACAGTGAGGAACTAATTAGAATTCTGGCGCGTGAGGTGAAAGAATTGAGAAATAAAAAGGTCGCTTTAGTAAAAGTTCTTTGGCAACGACACGAAATTGAATAAGCTACATGGGAACCCGAGGAAACTATGAGAAAGAAATATCCGAACCTCTTTACTGGTAAGATTTTCGAGGATGAAATTTCTTTTAGGGGGAGAGTTGTAACAGCCCGTTTTTAGTGAAATCAGAACAGTGGTTTCAGGATTACAAATCCAAGGTCGGAGGAAAATTTATTTTAATATTATTTTATGGTCTATAATATGATAGGAATATCGTATGAAAATTTCGTTAAGAAATTTTACTGATTACATGTTTAATATGATAAAAAGGACTAAATTGCATAAAGTGTAAAAGTTGAATTCTAGTTGCTAAAGGTATCAAATAGCTATGGAATTCAAAATTGGATGTCCTTATATGGAAAATAGACCATTTAGAGGAGTTAGTAGATAATGATTATTATTCATCATTAGAATTTAGTAAATAAAAAGGTTAATTTTGGAAAGTAAATGATAAAATGATGATAAATAAATAAAATAAAACAAATTATCGTCATTTTCATCATCTTTCCTAAAACAAATGCTTATTCTGTTTTATTTCCCCTGTTTTATAGTGACTCGGAAGCTCGTTAAGGTTGGAAACTGGTTGGAGCTACATCACACTATCCATCGGCCCATTTCGGTATATATAGTAAATTCATTTTGGTTATAGTGGCATGTATAGGTTCCTTTGGCCAATTATGGCATACAATTGTTTTGTTGTGATTAGCCATTTGAATGGCTTTCCTAGTTGAGTACAAGGATTGCTTCTTCGCACCACCTTAGTACATTGGCTAGATTGGCTAAGAAATCATCGTAAGTGTCTCCAAATACTGAAAAATTGTCCATAAAAACTTCTAAAAACTTTTCCACCATGTCAATAAAAATAGCCATTATACATCTCTAAAATGTAGCAGGTGCATTACATAAACCAAACAGCATACGTCTAAATGCAAATGTATCATACGGGCATGTGAATGTTTTTTTGTGTTGGTCCTCCGATGCTATCGTGATCTAGTTGTACTCTAAATATGCATCGAGAAAGTAGTAATAGTCTCACCCCACGAGTCTATCCAGCAGTTGATCCAAGAACGACAAAGGAAAATGGTCTTTCCTAGTTGCATTTCTCAGTTCAATAATCTATGCAAATTCTCCATCTCGTAATCGTTTTGGTCGGTATTAGCTCTTTGTTTTCATTCTCCACAACCGTAATGCCTCCTTTTTTTGGCACGCACTGGATCGGACTTACCTATGAACTATCTAAGATGGGGTAAATGATAATCGTATCTAACCAGGTAATGATTTCCTTCTTTACCACGTCCTTCATAATGGGGTTCAATCTCCGTTGTCCATCAATTGTCCTTTTCTCACCATCTTCAAGGATGATCTTATGCAAGCACATGGATGGACTAATACCATAAATATCAGTTGTGGTCCATCTGGTAGCCTTTTTGAATTGTTTCAGCATTAAAATAAGTTTCTCTTCTGGCTCTTTAGTTAACTCTGCTGAAATAATCACAGGTAAAGTAGTGTGATGGAAATACCTTTAGTTCCAATTTAGGTGGCTCCTCGATTGACGTTTTTAGTTGGACATATTCTCTGCTCTCTAATTCCAAAGATTTAAAGCGAGATTGTGGATTAAATCCCCTTTGGGTAGCTTTTAGCAAGGCTAAATATTCCTCTCCATCCTCATCACTTGGAGGGTCTAACATTAAGATTTGTTCCGATGGGTCCTCAATAGATTCGAGTCCCCATTCTACAACTAACTCCTCTAACTCAGATACTGCAGAACAATTATCAACAATGCCAGGAAATAGCATGGACTTAAAAACATTAAACATTACTTGGTTGTCCTGAACACACATTGCAAACACGCCCTTTTGCACATTAATAAGGGCCCTTCCAGTTGCTAAGAAAGGCCTTCTTAGGATGATTGACACCTCTTTATTTGGTTCAAAGTGTAACACCCCTTACCTGTATTCAACGCCGGAACAGGGTACGGGGCATTACCGGACATAAATACAAGCAAACATACATTTTTGAGTCATAAATTTCCATCCAAATTAAAATCACTCATATCGTCCCTAAAATGAGCCTACGATGCTGAAAACATGCTTTGGAAGTGGTTCGAGACTAAACCAAGAACTTTAGAAAATTTTCACAAAACTTAGAAAATTTTTCATGTTACAGGGCTCACACGTTCGTGTGGTCTAAAGGACACGCCCGTGTGACCCTTAGACACGCCCGTGCTACAGGCCGTGTTCAAAATAGGTTGCTTTCTAACTTGTGCCACACGACCGTGCCACATGCCCGTGTGCTAGGCCGTATGATCGATTTAATTTCCATAATTTTACATAAAATAGGTGTAGACTTCACACGGTCGAGACACATGCCCGTGTCTCTGCCTGTGTGCTATATTCTGGACATTCTGTTTTGCAAAAATTAAGGTGCAAGGGACACACGGCTGAAACACATGCCCATGAGGCAGACCGTGTGGACAAAAATAAGGCTATTTACCAAGCCATTTTGCCACCCTTACTTGCACCAACCTCCACAACAACAAGAAACACCAATCCAAGCATATACATACAACCAAATCAGCCACAAACAAGATATCAATACATTATTTACACATACAAACAACTATCATGCATAAACATCACATATCCTCCTTTTCCATTCATGCCAGTTTCATCTTCATGATAAGCATCATCATATAAACAAATCCATGACCAATAAAATTAATATTAGTCAACTTCCAATGGCCATATACAAAATGAATCATTAACCATTACAATGCCAACAAATTTAGGCCAAATCATTTATGACACATAACAAAATGACCAAGTCTCTATACATGCCATAACTCAAAACACTTGAATTCATTGGTACCAAAATAATTGTTGTAGATAGTGTGTATGGATCTCCAACAAATCTCCAATCCCGAGCTGGCTTGGTTACACTATAAAATAAAGGAAAGGAAGGGGAGTAAGCTTTATAGCTTAATAAGTTCACATGCAAATAATAAGCAACATTAAACAACATTAAACATGAATATCATACAATTAGTATAACACAAGTTACATAATTGTCATCGTAGGTTCATAAACATAACTTAATCATTCTTAATCTTACCAAGTGTTCATTACATACCGAGCTCATTCTTATGAGTTTTTCGTACATACCTGTACCAATTCGTAACATATCATACTCTTTCTCATCTTTGACATACCCGTTGAACTCTTGGAATACTAATCGGATACACGGAAAGTCTTGCACATAAGTGCCACATACGTAGCCAATGCTACCTCATATCTCATAGCACATAGGGGCTCGCTCTCGAGCTAATCACAGGCCTGCTCACACAAGCTGTCAGTCAAGCCGTAACTATGCAGTGCTGCTCACACAAGCTGTCAGGTATCTGCAACACATGCCGGACTACCCAGCCACTGGTAGACGTACGAGACCAGCACCCGGATCACATAAATCACATATATCACATGGTTTCCTAGTGACATGTCACTCGTATCCTAATCTATTCCTTAGGTTCAAACGGGACTTCTCACTTGTCATTTCGTCGTTGAATGTATCCACATTGTCATTAATACAATTCATGTATAATAGAACATATAAAAATACAAATATAACATTGCCTTTATTTACACACGAACTTACCTCGGTACAAAATAGTAGAAAAGGAACTTACCTTATTCTTTCCCCGATCAAGGTCTGAACTTTGTTTTTCTTGATCTATAATAGAAATATTAATATTCACTTTACTCAAATCAGTCCAAACATGACATTATGGAAAAATTACCTTTTTCCCCTAAAGTTTCACATTTTACAAATTAGTCCCTATGCTCGTAAAATGAAATGTATTCAAGTTTTTGATAACCCAAGCCTAGCTGAACCAATTTCATACTTATAGAAGCCCATATTTTCCATTAAATCAGATTTTTACTACCCATTTTACAACTTTTTACAAATATGTCCTTTTTAGGTATTTTCATGAAAAATCACTTAATAAAAGTTGCCTATCACACATTAAACATGCATAACCTACCATTAGCCATCAAAACACATACATGTCTAACATGGGTCAAACCCTAAACATCAACCATAACTCAAATTAATGGTAGAAATAGATAGATCGGATGATAACGATTTCAAAAATGTAAAAAGCATTAAAAACCCTAGCTATGGCTTCCCTTCTAAATTTCAACTATGGTGAGGAAGATGGACAAGGATTTTGGCTTGATTTTGCTTCTTAATTCATTTAATTACCAAATGACCAAAATGCCCTTCACTTAAAACTTTGAAATTTTATCTCACCATGTCCATTTTTGTCCACTAACTTAACAAATGGTCTAATTACCATCTAAAGACCTTCAATTTAAAATTTGACAGCAATTAGACACTCTAGCATGTAGAACTCAACTTTTACACTTTTTACAATTTAGTCCTTTTTGCTAAATTGAGTGCTCAAACGTCAAAATTTTCAAACAAAATTTTCACGAAATCATTTTGTAAAACTGTAAACCATAGAAATGTAATAAATTGGGCTAGACCCAAAATCGAGCTGTTACACAAAGTCTAAGATAACAAAGTTAGTAGGGAAAATAAATCTCTCTACACGTACCAATACATCATCGATTTTTCCTTTTGGATATGCTAAGGATCGATCTACTAACTGAACCGTAACTGTAGTTGGCCTAACCTCATCTATCCCTAACTTTTTAAATATGGACAAGGGCATCAAGTTGATGCTCGCACCGAAATCACACAGTGCCTTACCACAATAAGATGCTCCAATGTGGCAAGGTATGGTGAAACATCTAGGGTCCATCTTTGGGGGTAGTTTATCTTGTGATATACGTTGCATTCCTTTGTCAGAGCTACTGTCTCAAATTCTCCAAGTCTTCGTTTCTTTAACAATATATCATTCATTAATTTGACGTAGCTTGACATCTACTCAAGAGCTTCTACCAACGGTGTAACAGCCCGATTTAGGGGCTAGTCGAAACAGTGGTTTTGAAACCACAAAGTTGAGGTCAGAGAAAATTATTTTCATGTTATTTTATGAGTTAGAGCATGATTATTTAAGTGCATGAAAATTTTGGTGCTTTAATTTTACCGATTTCATACTTAATCACGAAAAAAGGACTAAATCGCATAAAGTGCAAAAGTTTAAAATTTCAAGCTAAGGATGCCAAATAGCTATTGATTATTAATTGGAGGTCTTCAAAGGGCAATTAGCCCATTAAATAAAGGTTGGCCGGCCATAGGAAACAAGAAAGTCAAAAAATTTGGTTAAGTAGGTGGATTAGGTGGACTAAATTGGGATTTTATATTAAAATAAAGAAAGAAAAGATATCATCTTTTCTTCTTCATTCCTCCACCAAAAAACACAAGAAAAATAGAGGTTTTAAAGCTCAAAAATTTTAGAAAACTCTTCTCCCTACAGGTAAGTGATTTTAATGGTTTTTCTTTATGATAGTTATACTTTTGGAACCCCTAAAGCTTAAGCTTTCTAAAGAGGGAACTATTTTGTAAAATGGTGAAGAGTTTAGAGTTTTTTAGTGAGAGCTTTTAAGTTTTTGGCTGAATTTTTATGGAAGAAAATGGGTCTTAATTGTTAAATGAACAACTTTTGTGAAAGGTGTTACCATGAAAACACCTAAAATGACATTTTTGTAAAGGTTGTAAAATATGTAGTAAATGTATGAATTGTTGAGTTTTGATGGTAGTCATAAGAGAAATAAATGTTCACCTAGGCTCGTTAAAGAGAGAAATTTGATTAGAATTGATTTTCGACCCTAGGGGTAAAATGGTCATTTTGCAAAAATCAAAGGGCAAAATAGTAATTTTTCCAAAGCATGAATATTGAAATGCATTTATTAATTTGATAATTAAATGCCTATTTTGAAATCGATGTAAGTCTGTATGTGATAAATTCAACATTTATGCTAGTATGTTTGATATTTTACCGATACATGATATTCTATGAAATTGAGTAATGGTGTTGAATGAGATAGATGATAAAAGTTAAGATGTTGAAGTCTCGATCGGACTATAATATACGTGAGATTACTATCATCGAGACATGAGATGGATAATGATAAGGTCCCGTGTAAGACCATGTCGGGGACATGGCCTCGACACAGAATTGAGATCCCGTATAAGACCATATATGGGATATAGCTTCGATATTGAATATGAGAATCGTATAAGACCATATTCGGGATATGGCATCGATACTTGATGTGAGATTTCGTGTAAGACCATATTCGGGATATGACATCAGCACTTAGAAGTGACCCCATATAAGACCACATCTGGAATGTGGCATTGGCTTCGTATTTATGTAATGATGATGAATGTGCATCTTTGAATATCCCTAGTGATTTAAGGGGATAAATAGATAAGCTTGGAGATAGAAATGAGATTTAGTATTAAAGCCATGTGATTGAGTGAATACAGGTACCCGTGAGTAATTCACGGGGAATGTTTACGATATGTGGCATGATATGTGCTAGATAAGAACAAGTACGAGTAAGTTATGGCAAAGTGCTCAAGACTTTGGATAGTTATCTATTACCATGGATTGATGTCATTATGAGCTTATTGTTACTATTTATTTTCATGCAAACTTACTAAGCTTTATGGTTACCCCTCTCATTTCCCTTTTCCTTGTAGTATTGCCAAGATAACTCGAGGATCGTGGGACGTCGGAGTTCGGAATTCACACTATCGATATCTCTTTCGTATAACAAAGTTAGATTTATTTTGAGTATGGCATGTATAGGACTTGGGTATTTTGTTATGTCATATTAGTTAGCTAAAGTGTTGGCTATTTATGTTATCAAATTCATTTTGTAAATGGTCATTGAAATTGGGCCAATACTTGACAAGTTTATATATATTCATTGATGATGAATCATGAAGTTTATGCTTGTGTGGACGCTTTGATTTGAGTTCTTGGAAGTGCCTTAGGGTCATGAGTTATGTTGAATTGAGTTGGTATAAGTATGATTGCTATATAAGGTGGCATTTAGCTTGGAATATAGCCTTTTTAATGTCCACACGGGTAGACACACAGGCGTGTGTCTAGGCTGTGTGTGACACACAGTCAACCCCATAGGCGTGTTGATCGGCTGTGTGTTCTCTTGCATGCTAGATTTACAAGTCAGTATGCTCAGTAAGAAACACACGGGCAGAGACACGGCCGTGTGTCTCAGCTGTATGGGAGGCACAGCCATAGACATGGGCATGTGCCCAGGCCGTGTAAAGTCTCTACATAAAATTTGGAATTTAATTCGACATTCGACACACGGTCTAAGGACATGGGCATGTGCCTTGCCCGTGTGACCATAATGAGGTGATGACGTCATAAACAAAATGCCATGGTTTTTTCACACGGGCTAAAACACGGGCGTGTCGAGGCCGTGTGAGGGACACGGGTGTGTCTCCAGCCGTGTGAAAACCCCTGTAGGTTCAAATTAGGAAATAAATTCCACACGGGCTAGGGACATGGGCGTTTGTGACCACACGGCCTGTCCACACGGGCGTGTCCCATTTCACATGGGCGTGTGGCCCCTCTTTAGACAAAAAAAATTTTAAGTGCTCAAAAGTTCCTGGTTTGATCCTGAGACCCTCCGTTTGCATGTTTAAGGCCTCGTAGGCCCATAATGAGTATATTTTACATGTGAATGGGAAGTTTAAAGTTTGAATGAAATTTTATAGCCTAAAGTTGTATGTTCAAGTGAGATAAGTCTGGTAATGCCTCGTACCCAGTTCCGGTGTTGAATACGGGTAAGGGGCATTACATTTAGTGGTATCAGAGTTACGGTTTAGTCGATTCTTGGACTAATGTAGCATGAGTATGAGTCTAACTATACATGACATACGTAAGATTATTTGTGTAATGATAGTGTGTCGGCTCTTTACGATTTGAATTATGTTTTTATATAGTAAATGGATCCTGATCCCGATTGAGCTACAGCTGATGATGCTGCGAGTAATGCGCTGGCTCCCATGCAAGGGACCGCACTAGTCAAGAGTAGACCCGAGACTATGGGTCAGGGAGAAGAGGCTCGAGAAACCTTTCTCCAGATGATGAGCAATTGGTACACTGAGTACATTAGAGTAAATCCTAATGCTGAACCCCCTCCAACCCCACCTATTCCTCAGCCCGCTCCTGTAGCTCCTCAAGTGGTTGAGGTAGTAAGAAGACAAAGGCCTCCGATCGATAAGATCCAGAAACAAGGAGCAGAGGAATTTTGGGCTAGTAAAGACAATGACCCGGAAAGGGCAGAATTCTGGCCGGAGGATACCATCAGGGTATTCGACGAGTTGTCATGCACACCTAAAGAGTGCAAGAAGTGCGTAGTATCTCCCTTGAGAGATTCGGCCTATCAGTGGTGGAACACCCTTGTGTCAGTGGTACTAAGGGAGAGAGTAAACTGGGAATTCTTCCAAGAGGAATTCCAGAAGAAGTATATTAGTCAGAGATTCATCGACCAGAAAAGAAAAGAGTTCTTAGAGCTAAAGCAAGGCTGAATGACAGTGACCGAATACAAACGTGAATTCGTAAGGCTCAGTAAGTATGCCCGAGAGTGTGTGTCTACCGAGGCTATTATATGAAAAAGGTTCAAGGATGGTTTAAATGAAGATATTCATTATTATGTTGGAGTCCTTGAACTAAAAGAATTCGTGGTGTTAGTAGATAGAGCCTGTAAGGCTGAAGAGTTGGTCAGAGAGAAAAAAGAAAGCTGAGATTGAGTCCCACAACTCGAAGAAGAGACAAATGGGCAAGTAATTCCAATCTTTATCCAAGAAGTCAAGAGATTTCATTGCCCAGTCAGCCAGCTCAGCTGGATTTTCAAGTAGAAGTAGAGGTAAACAGTTCTCGGGGTCTAGAGCTCAGACCACATCAGTTGCTAGTGTTGGCAACGTTCGACCGAGTAGACTGGAATGCCCACAGTGTGGCAGATGTCATTTCAGTGAGTGCAAAGCAAGCGAGAAGGCTTGTTTCAAGTGTGGGTCTCTAGACCACTTTATCAGAGATTGCCCTGAGGCAAGTGAGAAAGAGAAACCTCAGAACAAGACCGAGAAGTACTGCTAGAGGAAGACCACAGAGAAACCCGAGAAATGAGATGAGTGGTAAGAATTCATCTAGAGAGTAAACTGCAATAGCTGAGGGTAGAGCACCAGCAAGAACATATTCCATTCGTGCTCGCGAAGAGGCGTCCTCCCCCGACGTGATCACGGGTACATTTTCTCTCTATGATATTTATGTTGTAGCTTAAATTGATCCGGGATCTACCCACTCGTATATTTGCATGAAATTAGTCTCTAGCATGAACATGCCTATAGAGTCTACTGAATTTGTAATAAGAGTGTCAAATCCCCTAGGCAAATATGTGTTGGTTGATAGAGTATGTAAAGACTGCCCTTTGTTCATTAGGGGTCATTGTTTTCCTGCTAATCTCATGTTATTATCGTTTGACGAGTTCGATGTCATCCTTGGGATGAATTGGTAAGATACTCATGATGTGATTGTGAATTGTGGAAAGAAGTTTATTGAGTTAAAATGTGAAAGTGGAGATCTTATTCGTGTTGAATCAGATAAGCAAGACAGATCACCAGTAGTGATATCTTCCTTGTTGACTCAGAAGTATTTAAGAAAGGGGTACGAAGCTTACCTTGCCTTTGTGATAAATGCTAAAGAGACTGAGTTGAAAATTGAGTCGGTACCCATAGTATACGAGTATCTAGATGTTTTCCCGGAGGAATTTCCAGGGTTACCCTCGGTTAGGGAGATTGAATTTGGGATTGAGTTAGCTCCGGGTATCGCCCCCATTTCTATTGCTCCATATAGAATGGCTCCAACCGAGCTAAAAGAATTGAAAGCACAGTTGCAAGAACTAACAGATAAAGGTTTCGCAAGACTGAGTTTTTCTCTGTGGGGTGCTCCCGTACTTTTTGTAAGGAAGAATGATGGTTCTATGAGGTTATGCATAGATTATCGGTAACTTAACAAGATAAATGTGAAGAAAAAGTACCCATTGCCAAGAATCAATGATTTGTTTGATCAATTGAAGGGAGCCACGATATTTTCCAAAATAGACTTGAGGTCTGGATATTATCAGTTGAGAGTCAAGGACTCAGATGTGTCGTACACCGCATTTAGGAGTAGGTATGGCCACTATGAATTTTTGGTCATGCCTTTTGGTTTAACAAATGCCCCAGTTGTTTTCATGGACTTGATGAATCGCATTATTCGACCATATTTGGAAAAAATTTTCATGGTCTTCATTGATGATATACTGATCTACTATCGAGATGAGAATGAACATGCCAAGCATTTGAGAAAGGTTCTTCAAATTTTGAGAGATAAACAATTATATGTCAAGTTCAGCAAAAGTAAATTTTGTCTTAAGGAAGTTGGATTTTTGGGGCACATTGTCTCAGGAGATGGAATTAGAGTCGACCTGAGTAAGATTTCATCAATTGTTGAATCGAAACTGCCAAGGAGCGTAACTGAAGTGAGGAGTTTTCTAGGTCTAGCCAGCTATTATAGGCGTTATGTCAAGGGGTTCTCCATGATAGCTACTCCGATTACGAGACTATTGCAAAAAGATGTGAAGTTTGATTGGACAGAAAGGTGCCAACAAAGTTTTGAGAAACTAAAGGCGTTGTTGACTGAGGCTCCTGTTTTGGTGCAACCTGAGCTGAAAAGAGAATTTGTGGTTTACAGTGATGCATCCATGAATGGATTAGGTTGTGTACTTATCCAAGAGGGTAAGGTGATTGCATATGCCTCTAGACAATTAAAGTCGTACGAGAAGAATTACCCGATCCATGATTTAGAGTTGGCTGTCATTGTGTTTGCATTAAAGATATGGAGACACCATTTATATGGTGAAAGGTGTCAGATATTCACCGACCACAAAAGCCTAAAATACTTGATGACTCAAAAGGACTTGAATTTGAGGCAACGAAGATGGTTAGAGCTGATCAAGGATTATGAGTTAGTGATTGACTACCATCCAGGGAAAGGCGAACGTGGTCATCGATGCTTTGAGCAGAAAATCCTTATTTGCGCTGAGAGCCATGAATACACGGATGGCTTTGTTAGATGATGGTTCTATTCTAGCCGAGTTGAGGGCTAGACTATTGTTTCTTCAGGAGATTTGTGGAGCTCAGAAAGGTGATAGCAACTTACAAGCCAAAAGAGTTCTATGTGAGTCAAATGTTGAGTCAAACTTTCAGGTAAGTACTGACGGATGTTTGATGTTTCGAGATAGGGTTTGTGTACCCAGAAATGATGAACTTATTCGAAAGATTTTGCATGAAGCACATAGCAGATGTTTAACTGTGCACCCAGGCAGCACGAAGATGTACAATGACTTGAGGAAGTGGTATTGGTGGCCGAGTATGAAGAAAGGCATTTTCGAGTTTGTATCAAGATGTCTGATTTGCCAACAAGTGAAGGCTGAACATCAAGTACCTTTGTGTCTGCTTCAGCCTATTATGGTTCCCGAGTGGAAGTGGGACTGTATCACTATAGACTTCGTGACAGGTTTACCGTTGTCACAGAGGAGGAAAGATACTGTGTGGGTTGTAGTCAATGGACTTACAAAGTCAGCCCATTTCATACCGGTAGAAGTCGATTATTCTTTGATAAGTTAGCGGATTTATATGTGTCA
Source organism: Gossypium australe (assembly GCA_005393395.2). NCBI lineage: Eukaryota > Viridiplantae > Streptophyta > Magnoliopsida > Malvales > Malvaceae > Gossypium > Gossypium australe. The sequence continues at coordinate 127,166,817 of CM016616.1, read as the reverse complement.
AAGATAGTAAGACTTTACGGAGTACAATTGTCGATATTTCGGATAGAGATTTGAGATTCATGTCACGGTTTTGGAAGAAGTTGCAAGAGGCTTTAGGCACAAAATTGAGTTTTAGTACAGCTTTCCATCCACAAACTGACGGGCAGTCGAAGAGAGTGATACAGATACTTGAATACATGTTTTGATGTTGCGTTTTGGAATTCCAAAGTAATTGGGAAAAATACTTGCCGTTGGTAGAATTCGCCTACAACAACAGTTTTCAGTCAAGTTTGAAAATGGCGCCTTATGAGGCATTATATGGGCGTAAGTGCCAAACGCCCTTGTATTGGACAGAACTTAGAGAGAATCAGATTCATGGGGTTGATTTGGTCAGGGAAACTAAAGAAAAAGTAAAAGTGATACGTGAATGTCTGAAAGCGGCCTCAAATAGACAAAAGTCTTATTCAGATTTAAAATGGAAAGATATTGAATTTCAAGTAGGTGATAAAGCGTTTCTGAAAGTATCACCATGGAGAAAAGTCCACAGATTTGTCCGGAAAGGCAAGTTGAGTCTGCACTTTATCTGGCCATACGAAATTACCGAGAGGATAGGACCGGTAGTTTATAGTTTGGCCTTGCCGCCTGAGTTAGAAAAGATTTGTGATGTCTTTCACGTATCCATGTTATGACGATACCGTTCAAACCCTTCACATATGATAATACCAACAAAGGGAGAAGTTCAACCGGACTTGACTTATGATGAAGAGCCAGTTAAGATTTTGGTACAAGAGGTCAAACAGTTGAGAAACAAAAGTATAGCCGTTGTGAAAGTGGTATGGCAGAGACATGGAATAAAAAAGGATACATGGGAGCCTGATAAGGCTATGAGAAACCAGTATCCCAACCATTTCACCGATAAGATCTTCGAGGACGAAAAGCCTTAAGGGGGGAGGATTGTAATAGCCCGATTTAGGGGCTAGTCAGAACAGTGGTTTCGAAACTACAAATTCAAGGTCAGTGAAAATTAGTTTCATGTTATTTTATGAGTTAGAGCATGATTATATAAGTGCATGAAAATTTTGGTGCTTTATTTTTAGCGATTTCATGCTTAATCGCGAAAAAAAGACTAAATCGCATAAAGTGCGAAAGTTTAAAATTTCAAGCTAAGGGTGTCAAATAGCTATGGATTATTAATTGGAGGTCTTTAAAGGGCAATTAGCCCCTTAAATAAAGGTTGGCCGGCCATAGGGAACAAGAAAGTCAAAAAATTTGGTCAAGTAGGTGGATTAGGTGGACTAAATTGAGATTTTATATTAAAATAAAGAAAGAAAAGATATCATCTTTTCTTCTTCATTCCTCCATCGAAAAACACAAGAAAAATAGGGGTTTTAAAGATCAAAAATTTTAGCAAACTCTTCTCCCTACAAGTAAGTGATTTTAATGGTTTTTCTTGATGATAGTTGTACTTTTGGAACCCCTAAAGCTTAAGCTTTCTAAAGAGGGGACTACTTTGCAAAATGGTAAAGAGTTTAGAGTTTTTCCATGAGAGCTTTTAAGTTGTTTGCTGCATTTTTATGGATGAAAATGGGTATTAGTTGTTAAGTGAACAACTTTTGTGAAAGGTGTTACCATGAAAACATCTAAAATGACCTTTTTGTAAAGGTTGTAAAATATGTAGTAAATGTGTGAAATGTTGAGTTTTGATGGTAGTCACAAGAGAAATAAATTTTCACCTAGGCTCGTTAAACAGAGAAATTTGATTAGAATTTATTTCTGATGGAGCTCAAAACTAACTATAATTTCAACAAAGGCAAGCACACCTATCGAACAGTAGCATAGTTGTGGTGAGTCCAGAATATCGTATCCTCAAGGACCAAGAGTACTAGTATTAACTATCTTTTTATTATCTACCCTAAAAATTAAAGGGATTTATTTTTAATCTAAAATTGACTAACTAATTTAACTAACTATGAACGCGATAGGGAGTAAATTGGGAAAATACTTTTGGACAACTTCTATGAGATAGGCAATACCTAAGGAAGAATCCACCTAGACTTCACTTATTACTTTTGATTCATGCGGTTTATTCAGTTGGCTTAATTGAAATCTCTGAATTATATTAATACCTCTTTCGTGGCTACTAACAACTGACTCTAGGTTGATTAATTGAAATCTCTTTCTAATTAAAACCCCTATCGTCGCATTAACTTGATCTATGGATTCCCTTATTAGGTTTGACCCTAATCGGCAGATTTTCGTTGCCCTATTTCTAGGTTTGCAATCAACTCCGCTTAATTGTGTTGATCTACTCTTAGACAGGGACTTTTGCTCCACTAAATAAGCACATTCGACTTGAATCAATAACCTGAATTATCAAAACAAGAATAAGAACTCACAATTAAGAATAAGCACAAGTATTTATCTCATAAATCAAATAATAATAAGATCTGTCTTAGGTTTCATCCCCTCAGGTATTTGAGGGATTTAGTTCATACTAAAAGAGGGAAACATCATAAAAGAGGAAAAACAACAAAACATAAGAAAACCCAAAAAACTTCTAAAGAACTTGATGGGAGATCCTCAGTCTTGATGGAGATCCTTCTCCGAAGCTGTTCCCAACGGCTGTCTTAGAGTATCTTCTCCTTCCGCTCGACGTCTATTCGATATCCTGTCGAACTCCCATTTTAGGTTGCCCCCTAGGGTGTTTATATAGGCTTCGAGATGCCTTTCTTGGTCCACAAGTATCCTATTCCGAATAGAATTCTTCCTAGGGTCGGCAGGGACACGCCCGTGGTCGATAGCCCAGGCCGTGTTCAATCCGGCTTGCCACAAACGACCGTGCGGTCCGTCCGTGTGCGGTGGTTCAGGCCGTGTAGGCCCATTTTGTCCCTTTTTGGCCCATTTCTCGTTCTTTTCGACTCCTTAAGCTCTCCTTAGTATAAAACATGAAATTAAGAGATTAGGAGCATCGAATTCATCAAATTCAATGGAAAATCATCCAAAATTAAGCCAAGCATGGGGTTAAAATATCTGTAAATTATGGTTTATCAATTTTCGAGCCTAGGGGTAAAATGGTAATTTTGCAAAAGTCTAAGGGCAAAATAGTAATTTTTCCAAAGCATGATTATTGAAATGCATTTATTAATGTGATAATTAAATGATCTAATTTGCTACTATAGATCAAGAAGAACCAAAAATTAGCCTCGACCGGGAAAAGAACAAAGTATCGGACTAGATCGATAATATAGCCTATTTTGAAATCGAGGTAAGTTTGCATGTGATAAATTCAACATTTATGCTAGTATGTTTGATATTGTAACGATACATGATATTCTATGAAATTGAGTAATGGTGTTGAATGAGAAAGATGATAAAAGTTGAGATGTTGAAGTCCAGATAGGACTATAATATATGTGAGATTACTATCATCGGGACATGAGATGGATAATAATAAGGTCCTGTGTAAGACCATGTTGGAGACATGGCCTCGGTACCGAATTGTGATCTCGTATAAGACCATATATGGGATATGGCTTCGCTATTGAATATGAGAATCGTATAAGACCATATCTGGGATATGGCATCGATACTTGATATGAGATTCCGTGTAAGACAATATCCGGGATATGGCATCGGCACTCATAAGTGACCCCATGTAAGACCACATCTAGGATGTGGCATTGGCTTCGTATTTATGTAATGATGATGAATATGCATCTTTGAATATCCCTATTGATTTAAGGGGATAAATAGATAAGCTTGGAGATAGAAATGAGATTTAGTACTAAAGCCATGTGATTGAGTGAATACAAGTACCCGTGAGTAATTCACGAGGAAGGTTTACGATATGTGGCATGATATGTGCTAGATAAGAACAAGTACGAGTAAGTTATGGCAAAGTACTCAAGACTTTTGATAGTTATCTATTGCCATGGATTGATGTCATTTTGAGCTTATTGTTACTATTTATTTTCATGCAAACTTACTAAGCTTTATGCTTACCCCTCTCATTTCCCTTTTCCTTGTAGTATTGCCAAGATAACTCGAGGATCATGGGACGTCGGAGTTCGGAATTCACACTATCGACATCTCTTTCGTATAACAAAGTTAGATTTATTTTGAGTATGGCATGTATAGGACTTGGGTATTTTGTTATGTCATATTAGTTAGCCAAAGTGTTGGCTATTTATGTTATCAAATTCATTTTGTAAATGGTCATTAAAATTGGGCCAATACTTGACAAGTTTATATATATTCATTAATGATGAATCATGAAGTTTATGCTTGTGTGGACGCTTTGATTTGAGTTCTTGGAAGTGCCTTAGGGTCATGAGTTATGTTGAATTGAGTTGGTATAAGTATGATTGCTATGTAAGGTGGCATTTGGCTTGGAATATAGCCTTTTTAATGTCCACACGGGTAGACAGAGGGCGTGTGTCTAGGCCATGTGTGACACACAGTCAGCCCCATGGGCGTGTTGATCGACCGTGTGTCCCCTTGCATGCTAGATTTACAAGTCAGTAAGCTCAGTAGTAAACACACGGGCAGAGACACGGCCATGTGTCTCAATCGTGCGGGAGGCACGGCCATGGACATGGGCGTTTGTCCAGGCCGTGTGAAGTCTGCACCTAAAATTTGGAATTTAATTCGACACACGGTCTAAAGACACAAGCGTGTGCCTTGTCCATGTGACCATAGTGAGGTGATGACATCATAAACAAAATGTCATGGTTTTGGCACACGGGCTAAAACACGGGTGTGTCGAGGTCGTGTGAGGGACACGGGCCAGGGACACAGGCATGTGTCCGGCCGTGTGAAAACCCCTGTAGGTTCGAATTAGGAAATAAATTCCACACGGGCTTAGGACATGGGCGTGTGTGACCACATGGCCTGTCCACACGGGCGTGTCCCATTTCACACGTACGTGTAGCCCCTGTTTAGACAAAAAAAAATTTAAATGCTTAAAAGTTCCTGGTTTGATCCCGAGACCCTCCGTCTGCATGTTTAAGGCCTCGTAGGCCCATAATGAGGATATTTTACATGTGAATGGGAAGTTTAAAGTTTGAATGAAATTTTATAGCCCAAAGTTGTATGTTCAAGTGAGATAAGTCTGGTAATGCCTCATACCCAGTTCCGGTGTTGAATACGGGTAAGGGGTGTTACAAACGGGATGTTGATATGAATTTTCTTGAGTACATCTAGGAATTTCTTGAACTGGACTTCATGCTTCTGCTTCTGAATTCTTCTAGGGTAGGGTGGTGGAGAATTTTTAACTTGAACTGGGCATTTTGTTTGTTATGGCGTTTCTACATCTAACAAAGGTGTTAGCTTATCAGAATTAAGTAGGTCAGAAGTTACCTTATCAGATTTTCCAGATTTTGGTTTTTGTGAAACTGGAGTTTGAACACTTGGTTGAACTTCAATTTTATCTCGATCTTCAGCTGGCTCTTCTTCGAATTCGACAGTGTTGGGTTTTATCGTCTTTGTGCTCCTTAGTGTTAATGCTTTGCAATGCTCTTTCCTCAGATTTCTTAGATTCTCCATATCATTAGGCAGAGCACCTTGTGGTCGATACCTAAGTTTAATTGCATGCTAGCCTATTTGGTTTTCCAAGTTTTTCAATGTGGCTGCTTGACTTTGGATCAAGGCATCATTTTTTGCTATGTATGCCTTCAACAAGTTTTTTAAGCCATTAGAAGGTTCAACTTGAGTTGGTTTCCAAACTTGTTGGGTAAATCCAGAGGGCTGGGTTGGTCTAGGTTGTGAGTAAGTGTTACTAGGTCCAACCCCTTAGTTACTTCAAGAGAAATTCGGGTGGTTTCTCCAAGATGGGTATTAAAAATTGGATTGCAGTCCTTGCCAACCTTGATTTTGGTTCTGGTTACCAATGTAATACACGGATTCTATGTTTGATGTGTATTCTTTGAACAAGTGCAATTTCCCATAATAAACACCTGTTACATTTTTAAATTGATTCTGTGGTTGAGCTACAAAATTATTAAATCCATTAGTAGTAAAGTTTTTAAGCATTGAGGATATTAAGGATACCAGAGATGCGAGTGAAGTGAGAGCATCCACTTCATGTATTCTTGCGACTCGTCTTCTTAACGATGCTCGCTTGGTTGGCCATTGGTAATTGTTGCTATCAATTCTCTCAATGATTTCATAAGTCTCATTATAAGACTTAGAAAGGAGAGCACCATTAGCAGAAGCGTCCACTACCATCCTCGTGTGAACACTGAGACCGTTATAAAATGTCTCTAATTGAATGCAATGTGGGATTCCGTGATGAGAGCATCTTTGTAATAATTTTTTAAATCTTTCCCACGCCTCATACAAGGATTCGCCATCCATTTGTTGGAAGGTAGTAATATCATTCCACAACTTGGCATTCTTGTTAGGTGGGAAGTACCTCATAAAGAAGCATTCTGCTAACTCTTGCCATGTGTGATTAAGTCTAGTGGCAATGAGTTTAACCAGGCTCGAGCTTTGTCCCTTAGTGAGTATGGGAACAACTTTAATCGTAGTGCATCTTCGGGTACTCCAGCTAACTTGAAAGAATCACTCACCTCCATAAACAATATGAGGTGAAGGTGAGAATCTTTAGAAGGCATTTCACAGAATTGGCCCACTATCTAAAGCATTTGGAACATGATTGGCTTCAGCTCAAATTTTTATGCCTGGATTTCGGGCCTCCTAATACCCAGATTAAGCCCATGAAACAATGGCACGACATACTGTCTCAAGATTTGATCCCTGTCATCAGCAACAAGGATAGGATTTTGAGCATAATTTGCTCTGTTTCCTTGATTTTGGTTCTCAAGGTTCATCTTTGAGCTGTTTGTCTCCTTTGTTGAAAAGTCGTTTCAATTTCAAGATCTATGGGGAGTAAGTCGATAATTCAATCAATACTCATAAACACCTAAAACAATTACAAAAAAATAATTAATTTAATGTTGAACAGAAAAATAGACCAAAATGTAAAATTAACAATTTCACAAGTAATGTCATTTAAACAGTCCCTGACAACGGCGCCAAAAACTTGGAACGACGAAAATGTGCTAGTGTACTCAATCGTATCAAGTAATAAAGTGACAAGTGATGTTGAGTTATCATACCCACAGGGACTGTGCAAGAAAATATTTATGAAATGTAACTTCAAACAATTTGGTGATGAGAAATTTGAAGAGGTGTTGTAAAAACTAGGCATTAACTAAGTAATTTAACTAAGAAAAAAATAAAAGTAAAATATTCCAATGCACGATTTCTAAAAGATGAGTTTAATACATATGACATAAATTTGTTAGATCAATTTTATTCTTCAACTTAGAATAATTAAAGTTGTGTTCATGTTGTTACGAATAATTTCAAGGCAACTCGGTAACTTGCTAACTAATGCACATACTTACCTACTAAAACCCAATAACCTCTTCACCATCTCTATGTCAATTCAAATGCTTAATTAAATTTTAATGAATAAGTAAAAGATTAAGTGAAGTAACAATATATCTCTATATTGAAACAATTTAATCACAATAATCTTGCAAGTTATGCAAGGTTAATGTATTGTGTCACTAATTTAACCCTTAGCTACCTTAGAAGATTAAACATGCACCAATTAAATATTGTGCCCATTAATTATAATTTCAATCTGTTTAATAATTAATTCAATTGTTACCACACAATTAAAATGCAAGCATAACATAAGTATGGTTTTATTTAATTGAACATTTTACTGAGACCTAATAATAACACAAACACATTTTTCATAATCTAATTGAACAAAATGCAATTAATCTAACACGAAAGGAATTTAAGTTACTTTAATTCATTGAAGAACAACAACACAAATATTCATGTTCATGATCAAAACAAAACTTAAAACAAAATTTAAAAGAAGGGAACTAGAAGAACAAATCTCGATGGTTTTTCAAAGTTAGACTAGGGCGCTCCTCTCTTCTTTGCTCGTTCTTTTGATCCAAGGCCTTCATGAATGTAACACCCCTTACCCGTATTCAATGCCGGAACCGGATATGAGGCATTACCAGGCTTATCTCGCTTGAACATACAACTTTGGGCTATCAAATTTCATTCCAATATAAAATCTTTCATTCACATTCATAACATTCTTATTATGGGCCTACAAGACCGTAAACGTGCAAACGGAGGGCCTCAGAATCAAACCAAGAACTTTTGTAAACTTAAAAAAAAATTTGCCTTAACAGGGCCACACGCCCATGTGGAATAGGACACGCCCGTGTGGGCAGGCCGTGTGGTCACACACGCCCATGTCCCTAACCCGTATGGAATTTATTTTTTTAATTCAAACCTACAGGGGTTTCCACATGGCCAGACACACGCCTGTGTCCTTGGCCCGTGTCCTTGGCCCGTGTCCTTCACACGGCCTAAACACGCCCGTGTCCTCACCTCTGTGTGAAAACCTGGGTATTTTGTTTGTGATGTCAGCAACTATATAACGGGCACACAGCCTAGGCACATGCTCGTGTGTCTAGCCCTTGGTCGACACTGACTTGCAAAATTAGCATGCAGGGCACACACGGCCTGGTCACACGTCCATGGGACTGACCGTGCGTCACACACGGCTTAGACACATACCCGTGTGCCTACTCGTATGGATAGGAACAAGGTTATTTGTAACAGCCCGGTTTAGGCTCTAGTCAGAATAGTGGTTTCGAGACCACAAATCCGAGGTCAGAAAAAATTTTTTAATTTTAATTTCTGTGTTTATTATATGTGAATTATCCTGTGTGAAAGTTTCATGTGAAGATTTTATCGGTTGTGTGTTTAATTTGCGAAAAGGACTTAATCGCATAAACTGTAAAAGCTGTGTGTTGATTTATAAGTACCTAATTGTTGTTGTCTTTTTAATATGGAGGCTTTATGATGCAATTAGCCCACTATTAAGGTTAGTGGGTGGTAAATAACAAAATAGCCTTAATGTATGTATATTTCGTATGTTAAAATTAAAAGGTTAATTCAGTTAATGACATAATAAAATATATGTTATAATAAAACAAAAGAAATAAGAGAAAGTGGAGTGCTCATCTTTCTAATTGCCGAATGTGGAGAAGAAAATAAAGCTTAGAATGTGGATTTAGGTTCGGCACTCATTAAGCTCAATTAAGGTATGGATTTTGTTCGGTTTTTGATAATTTCTACGTTTTTGTAATCGTTGCTATATATACTTTAAACCCCATGCCTCAATTTTGTGAATTGATGATGTTTTTGTAATGTGCCATTGATGAACATGTGAGTTTTTGGATGTTTGATGGTGAATTATGAAAGATATGTGTTTGATTAACATAGTTTATTCTTGAGTATTTGATGAATTTGAGTATTTTGGATTAAATTGAGAAAATAATATTTTGAGGGGATAAATTGTGAAATAAATGAAATGTATGGATTGATATGATCATAGTGTATATTCGGCCAAGCATGGGTATAAGTAAATTTGGTGTATTTTGTGATTTTGTGAATTAGGGACTAAGTGTCGAAATGTGAAAATGTGAGGGCTATTTTGCAAAATGCCCTAAATATGTTTGTATGGACTAAATTGAATGAATTGGTGATTGAATGGGCTGAATTTAAATGTGTATAGACCAAGAAATGAGAGGTTCGGGTCGAGATCGAGGTAAAGACAAAGTGCTCGATTAATCGACCATTTCGGTGTTTCGACGTCCGAGGTAAGTTTGGAACTAATACTAGTTGTTAAATTATATCTATGTGATGTGAATTTAATGAATATATACATAATTATGAAATTAGAATTGCTATGAGCGGAATTGAAATAGATGGCACTAAGTGTGCGAAATTAGAAACGAGACAGAGATGGTTAGCACTGTGTATGCGAAAAGATATAAGCTCCGGCTTATTGATTTGGCACTGTGTGTGCATTACCGATATAAGTTCAGTTTAACATATTGGCACTAAGGGTGCAATGAAGATTATGTTTCGATCATAAAACTGGCACTAAGTGTGCGAATAAATCAAATGAATAGCAAAGATTGAACTAGATGTAATATCGAGCAATTGAGTAGCATGAATGGTGAGTAACTATTTGTTGATCAAGGTACGTTTGAACTTATGTGGTTGATGATAGTTTAAAAGATTGAATAAATGAAGATTTGAGCATATGGTTGAGATTGATGATGTGCTTAATTGTGCATTTATCTAAGTGATGATTTAAATTACATATTTATGTGGTATATTTGAGTTGTATGCATTGTATTTCGAACTTACTAAGTTTTGAAAGCTTACTGTGTGATTTGTTTCTCTGTTTTATAGTGTCAGTAAAGCTAGCTTGGATTTGGGGATCGTCAGCGGCTCTATCACATTATCGGCTATCTATTTCGGTACTTTTGAAAGATGTATATAAATGGTATATGACATGTATAGGCTAGTAGTTATGGTACATTTTGTGATACTTGAACCTTGCCATGTGATTTGGCTTGGATGTTGAATGATGTTGATACTTATATGAACTATGGTAATAATGAATATGGCATGAGATAGTAAGAATGGAAATGGTATGTTATATATGTGATCTGGTTGATGAGAATGATGGATGAAATGTGAAATTGTAGTGAGAATTACATGATGCTTGGTTTATATGAATTGAGTTGTGATCATGGCGCATGAATGTATTTACTTGAGTAAGAATTGAGATTATGAATAGATGATATTGTTGAGGATTAGTTGGAGTATAAAATGGTACGTTTTTTGTTGCCAATTGGGGTATAAATGCATGAGATTTGAAGCTTGTAGGTGAATCAATGTGTGGGAGGCAAGTTTGGCCTTAAAAATGGCCTATAATTGCCCACACGGTTGAGCACATGGGCGTGTGGCTCAACCGTGTCATTCAAGTTTGCTAAGTGAAACAAGTTAGTAGCGACCACGAGCTGGACACACAGGCGTGTGACTGGCCGTGTGGTGCAAGTACGAGTCCACCACGGGTGAGGCACACGGGCGTGTCTCAGGCCGTGTGGACAAGTCAGTATGTATGCCCTATTTTGACACGACTCGGACGCACGGGCGTGTCCGAGGCCGTGTGAGGCACACGGCCTACCCACATAGGCGTGTGACCTCTGCAGGTTTGAAAAAAGTTCAAATTTTCGAGAATTTTCGTAAGTATTTGGTTTGGTCCAGAACTCTTTTTAACACGTGTTTAAGGTCTCATAGACCTCGATAAGGGACTATATGTTCGTATTTGCATATGTTTGATTGGTGATTGACTTTGTGTTGAATAAATGGATGTAAAATGTTTTCGAATGTTCAGTATTACCTCTTAACCCTATTCCGGCGATGGTTTTGGGTTAGGGGTGTTATACTATTTTCCAAGCTCTTTTTATCACCCTAACTCATACAACATCAATCACATTCAATCATTTACCAAGCAACTCAATTATGTATCATACACATTCATGAATAACCTCTTCTTTTCATATATATAATGATAATGAACCATTAAATATGACCATTTACAAAAGTGTTCATCTTTAAGGGAGCCAACACACTTGGCCAAAACAAAAAAACATTCACTAAGTCTAGACCCTATACATGCCATACTCAAAATGCTAAAACTAATATACCGAGATGAGCTGATAGTGTGAGTGATCTTCTGATTATCTTCGTATTCCAAACCGGCTCTTTGACACTATAAAACAAGGGAAAAAGAAAGGGAGTAAGCTTTAAGCTTAGTAAGTTTACATGTAAACAATGAGCATCATCACATATGCTAATCAATCAATAACCTCACATACTAAGCAAGAACAATTCACATTTCCATAATCATGCTTACTCATCTCATCTCTTACCACATTCCAATCACATAACAATTACATTGCTCACAATTGCTCATAACATTCCCTGCACTCATCACCACAAGGCAACATGAAACATTTACCTATACCATTTCTTGATGAACCCCTCGCATAATACTATGTACCCGGTGGTTTCGCACACAGCCCACCGTTAATCGATAATAGGGTGGTATCGCACATAGCCCACCAACAAGAATATTTACGGTGGTTTCGCACATAGCCCACCAAATGATAATATAAATGATGGTATCGCACACAGCCCATCATGAATAAGTAATAAGGTGGTATCGCACACAGCCCACCAAAAAGGATGATTACGGTGGTATCGCACACAGCCCACCAATTAATTATTACGGATATTTTTCCGCACTTACGTATCTATTCCGAGGTTCATACATGATCTACTCACCATCTATGAATTCAATCAATCTCAATCATAATCGATCTCATTCATACAATGCACCAATAAGTAATAACATGTACTAAAGATGTATCATTTACACATAAACTTACCTCGGTGCAAAATGTAATTAGTCGACGATTTAATCCGTAACCTTGTCTTTTCCTCGGTCAAGGTTGTTTCCGTGCTCTTCTTGATCTATAATAGTAAAATTTACTCATTCAATCACTTTATAATTCATGATATATCAAAATTTCTACTTAGGCAAAAATGACCATTTTGCCCTTCTACTTTGGCAAAATTACGATTTTGCCCCTAGGCTCGTAAATCATTTTTCATCAGATTTTCTTATTAAACAAGCCTAGTTGAACATTTATTTCTCTTACAACAACTCACAAATCCAATTATTTCATGCATTTATTACACAAATTCAACCTTACCAATAGGTCACATTTAGGTATTTTCATGGTAACACCTTTCACAAAAGTTGTTCCTTAACTCACTAACTTTCATTTTCTTCCATAAAAACTAAGCAAACAACATGAACACTCTCATGGAAAGCCCCCAAAATTTCAACCATTTTGCAAAATAGTCCCCTCATTAGCTAGCTTAAGCTTTGGGGTTCCAAAAGTACAAAAATTATCAAGAAAAGCCCCTAGAATCACTTACTTGCAAGATATTTGTGTTGCTGAAAATTTGAACTCCAAAAACCCTTATTCCCTCTCAATTTTCTATGGAGAAGAAGCATGAATGGTGAAAGATGATATCTTCTTCATTTAGCTTATTTTTTTCATTTTTTATAACCTAATTTCACCAAATTTTGACCAAAATTTAATGCTTTTGTCTCCCTTGTTTCCTATGGCTGGCCAACACACCTTTAATGGCATAATTGCACTTTAAAGACCTTCAATTTAATATTCTATGGCTATTAGGCACCTCTACCTTGTATAATAGAACTTTCGCACTTTATGCGATTTAGTCCTTTTTCACAATTAAGCATACAATTGCTAAAATTAAAGCACCAAACTTTTCATGCATCCTTATAAACATGCTATAACACATAAAATAATATCAAAATAATTTTCTTCAACCTCAGATTAGCGGTCTCGAAGCCACTATTCTGACTAGCCCCAAAATCAGGCTATTAAAATGAACACTCGATTTTTGTTACTCCAAGAGGCATGCAACCTCTTTTTCAATAGGGGAAATCGACAAGGGAAGAATAGAATTGAAAGGCAACAAAAAGAGAGAAAGAAAGAAAATGTGAGAGAGAGAGATGTGTAAAGTGAGGGATGAGAAATGAGCGAGTGAAGGGGGATTTTTATGGGTGGAGATGGCTGCTATTTTAGCAGCCAATCCTCCTTCCTTTGGTTGATCATGCATGGTAGGAGGGATGGTAAAAATAGAAAGCTTGAAAAGGGGAGGGGTTTGAATGAAATTAAAGACTAGTTCAAGGGTTGATTTGTAATGATAAAAATCAGCTAAAATAGCTTATTGGGTGATAAACCATAATTTATACATATTTTGACCCCATGCTTGGCTTATTTTTGGATGAATTTTCATTAGATTTGATGAATTCGATGCTCCTAATCCTTTAATTTCATGTTTTACACTCAGGAGAGCTTAGGGAGTCGAAAAGAATGAGAAACGGGCCAAAAAGGGACAAAATGGGCCTACCTCAGAAATCAACACGGCCTGGACTATCGCACACGGGCAGACCACACGACCGTGTGTGACGAGCAGAATCTAACATGGCCTAAGCTATCGTACACGGGCGTGTCACACGCACATGTCCCTGCTGAACCCAAGTCTAATTCTATTCGGAAAAGACTACTTGTGGGCCAAGAAAGGTGCTCCAAATCCTATATAAACACCCTAGGGGAGGACCTAAGGGGGGACAGAGAGTAGATCGAAGAAATTACTCAAAGGAAGCCGTCGGAATCATCTCGGAAGTAAGATTCACTCCAAGATTAAAGATCTCCATCAACTTCTTTAGAAGTTTTTGGGTTCTTTATGTCTTGTTGTTTTCTTAATTCTAAGATGTTTTCCTTTTACGTTATGAACTAAACTCCCTAAATACCTAGGGAAGATGAAACCTAGATGAATCTTATTATTCAATAAATTTGAATTACGTGATAAATACTTGTTGTTGTTCTTAATTATGTGCTCTTAATCCTTGTTTTAATGTTTTCAGAAATTTCAAGATTGTTGTGCTTATTCAGTGGAGCAAAAGTCCCTGTTTAAGAGTAGATCCAACATAATTAAGCGGAGTTGATTGCAACCCTAGAAATAGGGCGACATAAATCTGTCAGATTAGAGTCAAATCTAATAAAGGAATCCATAGATCGAGTTAATGTGACGATAAGGGTTTTAATTAGAAAGAGATTTCAATTAATCAACCTAGAGTCAGTTGTTTTTAGTCTCGAAAGAGATATTAACATAATTTACGAATTTCTACGGATCAAGTCAAATGAATAAATCATTTAATTCAGAGTCAGAATAATAAGTGGAGTCTAGTGGATTCTTCCTTGGGTATTGCCATTATCATTTGTAACATCCCGAATTAGGGGTTGTTTGCGATTTATTTTATTTTCATGTGATTGCCTGAAGAAATGCGTATGTTGATATATTTTAGGGTCTAGTTATAACCCCGGGCTAGGTCCGACTTAGGTTTTAAAAAACTTCTTTTTAGCACTTAAGAGGAAAAAGCCAAGTGAGGAGGCTTTAAATATTATTTGGGGCAAAGCATGACACAAGGAAGCAGCTGGTAGAGTGGTTAGGACGCTACCTAGGGAGCTTGAATGGTGCGGCGAAGCAGGGGTTCGAGCTGCAGGAATCGCGTTGGGGAGTTTTTATTTTTGGCATTGAAGGAGAGCTAGGTGAAGGAGACTTTAAAAATATTTTTGGCAAGTCTATGGCATAAGAAACGCCTTGGTAAAGTGGCTTCCATGAGCCACTTAAGGGCCTGGGGGCGTTTGGACTCAAGTTTGAGTCACGCTGGGAGCAAAGGGCGTTTTTATTTTGGGTTTTGGCGTTAAAAAGGAAGGAGGCTTTAAAAATATCTGTGGCGAGCTTAGACCAAAGAAAACGCCTTGGCCGAGTGGCTAGGGGCGCTACATGGGATTGTGGCAGTAAGGTCCCATGTTCGAGTAACATGGGCAGCTTATAGGAGTGTTTTATTTTGCGTCAGGAAGGGGTTAAGCTAGGAAGGTCTTAAAGAGTAATTGGTAGGGGCTATGGACATGAAAGCCAGTTTGGTGGAGTGGTTTGGGGCGCCACTTAAGGGCCTTGGTGTAGGGACTCGAGTTCGAGTCACGATGGAGGCAAGGTATGTTTTATTTTTGCCTTTAAGCGTTAAGACAATGGGGAGCGTAGGAAGGAACCCTTAAAAGAAATTGTAGGGGGTTTATATCACAAATAAACGCCTTGACAAGGTGGCCTGGGGCGTTACTTGTAAGCAGTTTCAGCTGGTCCTAGGTTCGAGTGGCGTAGAAAGCAAGGGTGTTTTTATTTTGGCTTTTGGCGTTAAGAGGAAAGGAAGCTAACGAGGGAGTGCTTAAAAGGAAATTGTGATGAGATCATGTCACGAAATGAGCTTTAGCAGAGTGGCTGGAGGCTTGGAGAGTTTTCTTCAGGTCTCGGGTTCGAGACCAAGGGGCAGCACCTGGAAGTGTTTATTTTTTTTTCTATGGCCGGCGTGAGTTAGTGGCTGCATGGCTCCCAAATAGATGAGGTTATTCTTTTTAAAGCTGCTAGAAGTAAGGGCATGAACCATTATTTTTTTTTTTGTTATTATTTTTATAGGAAGATGGGTTAGTGATGGGAAGAATAAATAAACAATGTTTTATTTTTAAATGGTGATAGAAATTATCACAAAAAGAAATAGGAGCATGGCCGAAATTCTTCAATTTTGTTTTTCTTTCCCTCCATTTTGTGCATGGTCGAATGAAGCTTTCTTTAGGGACCTTTATGGTCGGTTTTGAAGCTACCAAGGGAGGTGCCGAAATTCTTTGTTTTGTCTTTCTTTTCTTGCCATTTTGTTCTTGGCCGAAAGAGGGACTCCTTGAAGGCTTGCTTGGTCAGTTTTGAGGGATGTTGGGGGTGACCGAATGACAAAAGAAAGTCTTCTCCTTTGATACTTTTGGTTCTTCCTTGAATCATACACTCCACCTTGTCGAAATTTCCCTTCTTTGTTTTCTATTGTGGGCTTGGCCGAATAACAACAAGGGCATATCTACTTCTCGGTTTTCTCCAATCGGTTTTAAGAGAAGGTAGGTGTCATGGCCGAATGTTTTGCGTTTTGTTTCACTTTTCTCTGTCATTTTTCTTGAGGGCAAAGCCGATTTCGGCAGTTGTTAGCAAGGTCTCTAATCACCTTTTGAAATCGATCTCTTCTAGGTACTCCGGGATTTGAGGTGGTCGATCTAAGCTTCCCCTTCCTTAGCAATCGGTTGGTAAGTCAAGTGGTAAGGATCCAAGTTGGTTTAATTATTCTTTGAGTTGATTGGAAAAGCCGAAGGCCATTGAGACTTGTTTTGGTTGCTGGCCGATTGTAGGGGGAGATGTAGGCTCGCATACTTTGAGTGGTGATTGGTTTTCATAAGGCAAAAAGGTAAGTGTGGTGTAGTTTATGCGTAATCTCACCCTCTGGGATTAAAAGGTATAGCCGAATAGCCTATGTTATTAACTTTGGTGTTGGCCGAATATAGGGCAAAGAGATCTAGTGCTGTAGATCGGGACTTCGGGATCTAGTACTTGCGTTAATAACAGGTGTGTAAACTCTTACAGACTTTATTAGTATAGATTGTTTACTATGTTGCTGCATAACCTCTCGTGTAGTAAATTTTGCCTTGTGGGCATAAGCTTGGATTTTGGGTAAGTTCCCTATTACTTGATCTATGATGTATGTTGTGTATGCCATCATATGCTGTTAAATGCTATGCTATATACAAATGCATGATATATGGGATCATGATACTTGTTATGTGAGCATGATGATGGTGGGATTGATGAGAGGAGGGAGATGATCTCTATGGACTGTCACCAGTGGTTTTGACCACACGATGGGTTGGCCCCATCAGATTATTTGTGACTTCGGTCACCAGTGGTTTTGACCACCAGTGGTTTTGACCACACCGTTCATATAATTTGTGACTAAGTCCCAGTGGTTTGGTACCACCAGTGGTTTTGACCACACGTTGATATTTATGA
Organism: Gossypium australe; assembly: GCA_005393395.2. Classification (NCBI taxonomy): domain Eukaryota; kingdom Viridiplantae; phylum Streptophyta; class Magnoliopsida; order Malvales; family Malvaceae; genus Gossypium; species Gossypium australe. The sequence goes on along the minus strand of CM016616.1, from coordinate 127,149,387 downwards.
CTTCGGTCACCAGTGGTTTTGACCACATGTTGATATTGTGACCTATGGTCGTCAGTGGTTTTGACCACACGATGGGTTGGCCCCATCACTTGATATATTTGTGACTTCGGTCACCAGTGGTTTTGACCACACGGGGTAGAAAAAGGAGTATGGATGGCTAGCTTGGGTTGCATATTTGCATGTCGTACTAATATCTTGTGTATGAGTTGCATTTTCGGGTTGGGGATTTATACACTGAGTCTTGGTGACTCACCCCTTCCCATATCATTTTGCAGGTGAGTAGATCGCGGAGGTGGAGCCGGAGAGGACTCGAGGCGGCCATGCTTGTTCCTTAGAATCGAAATTTTATTTCGCATCGTTAAAGTTTATCATTTACTAAATTTTGGTTTGGTTTGTAATATGGCCGCTAGTTATTATTTTGGATGTTTAAGTAGTTGTTTTTACTTTACTTCTAATATACTACTAATGAACTCTTAAACTGTTAAATAAATCGGTTAAAAGTAACGTTTTCAAAATAGGTAACTTTTACGCGTTTTCAAAGATGTTACCATCGGGTAGCAAAATTTACCAAGTTAACGATAACTCCGATGTTTCTAAAAATTTAAATGATCAAATGGTTTCAAAGGAAAAAGGTTTCAACTCAATCGTGTTTATAAAATCAACCCATCTGAGTTTTAGCAAACACTGTTTTATAACTTCAACAATATTTTTAGATTTCCACTGTTAATCCAAATCCTTCAAAACGTTTTTACTCCGTGACATACCAGATCCGGTCAAGGCTCGTGGGCCGGGTTTGGGGTGTTACATCATTGGTTTATTCAATTATTTCTTCACTCTCTGTTGCGTTCATCGTTAATTAATTAATTAGTTAAATTTTAGATTGAATCAAAACCCCACAATTATTAGGCTAGATAATAAAAAGATAGTTATTACTAGTAATTTTAGCCCTTAAGGATACGATATTCCGGACTCACCAAGGCTATACTACTGTTCGATAGGTGCGCTTGCTTTTGTCGAAATATTAGTTAGTTTCTAGGTCCATCAAGTTTTTGGCACCGTTACCGGGGACTAAAATATTAGAAACACTTAATTTTTATTACTTTAGCCATTTTTATTTTTACTACAATTTATTTTCTGCTTTTATTTTAATTTACTAACTTTTCTTTTTATTTGCTCCTAGCAAGTAATTTTAGTTTATGACTAGAAGGAACTCGTCAGGACCATTACTTTTTGACAGTGTTATAGAAAGCACCGCTCGCAGAAACCGAAGAGAGATAAGGCAAAGTCTACAATACATAGAGGAAGAGCAAGAGGACGATACAAATACTACCGAGGAGATGGCTGATAATAATCCACTCCCTCCTGTGATTGCCGCAAATCCGGTGAATCAAAATCATGCTCCTCATACTATGTACGATTATGCTAAACCCAATTTAACTGGGGCTGAATCGTGTATTGTTAGACCTGCTATTGTTGTAAATAATTTTGAACTGAAACCTAACATTATTGAAATGATTCAACAGTTTGTTCAGTTTGATGGTTTGCAGGATGAAGACTCAAATACTTATTTGGCCAATTTCATAGAATTCTGTGACACTTTTAAATTTAATGGCATTTCTGATTATGCCATCCGCCTTTGGTTGTTCCCTTTTTCCTTGAGAAATAAAGCTAAACAGAGGTTGAACTCGTTACCACGAGGTTCCATCACTACTTGGGAACAGATGACCAAAATGTTTTTGTTAAAATATTTTCTGCAGGCTAAAACGGCAAAGTTGAGGAATGATATCTCTTCTTTTGTGCAGATGGATTTAGAAACGCTTTACCATGCATGGGAGAGGTACAGGGACTTGTTGAGAAGGTGCCCTCACCATGGGTTACCATTATGGCTACAGGTTCAGACATTTTACAATGGTGTGAACCCCTCAACTAGGCAATTGATTGATGTAGCCGCCGGCGGTGCACTAAACAACAAAACACCTGAGGCTGTCTACGAATTCATTGAAGAGATGTCACTGAATAACTATCAGTGGCAAGTTATAAGGACGAAGCCAACAAAGGCAGCCGGTGTTTTCAACGTTGACCCAGTTACCATGCTATCAAACCAGGTAGAGCTTTTAAATAAAAAGATTGATGGTTTGTGTGGTTCTTCGTAGGTACATCCAGTGATACGATGCGATACGAATGGATGAGGAATGGGCAATACAGAATATCCATCCTACAAACCTGGCATAGAAAGCGAACAGATGAACTATATGCGTACTAATTCTAGACCTCAGAATAATCCATATAGTAACACTTACAATCAAGGTTGGAGGAACCACCCAAACTTTTCATGGGGAGGACAAGGAAACCAAAGATAGCAACCCCCTCCAGGCTTTCAGCCACCTTACCAACAGGAAAAGAAGCCGAACCTTGAAGAGATGCTTACTAAATTCATCTCGGTTTCAGAAACGTACTTCTAGAACACCAAAACCGCACTCAAAAATCAACAAGCGTCGATTCAAGGTCTCGAGACTCAAATAAGATAGCTTGCTAAGCTAATATCTGAACGACCATAAGACAGCCTGCCAAGCAACACTAAAACTAACCCAAAGGAGAAACTTCATGCCATTACTGCTCACGATAGTGAAGGGTTAGACAAACCAAAATCGAGGCAAGAAAAAGTGGTAGATAACGGTAAGGTTGAGGTAAGCCATAATAAACCAAAACTGGTAAGTACAGAGTACAAACCTCATGTGCCATATCCCAATGCAACGAAGAAAGACCGCACAGATGAACAATTCGGTAGATTTCTTAAACTTTTTAAAAAATTACATATTAACTTACCGTTTATTGAAGCTCTTTCACAGATGCCCAATTCAGTAAAATTTTTAAAAGCGCTTTTGGCAAACAAACAGAAGTTAGACGATGCGTCGCATGTGGAGCTAAATGCAGTTTGCTCAGGAATTTTGCAGAATAAACTACCCCGCAAATTAAAAGATCCAAGGAGTTTTACGATTCCTTGCTTAATTGGTGGTTTATCTGTTAATAACGCCTGATTTAGGGGCAAGTATCAATGTTATGCCTTATAAAATGTTTAAACAGCTAGGTCTTGGGAAACCCAAACAAACTAGGATGAGCATTCAATTGGCTGATAAAAGCATTAGATTTCCTAGGGGTATAATTGAAGATGTGCTAGTCAAAATTGATAAACTCATATTCCCAGTAGACTTTGTTGTTTTAGACATGGATGAAGATAATGACGTTCCTTTAATTTTAGGACGACCCTTTTTAGCAACTGCTAGGACCATTATTGATGTTGGTACAGAGGAATTGATACTTCGTGTAGGTGATGACATGATTAAACTCCAAGCACGTGATTCTGTCAGAATATCTAGTGGTCAAGATGATACAAGTCCTGTTAATGTAAGTGAACTTAATGTTCAATCTTCTTTGCAAGAAATTCCTCGGAAAAAGATGACAGAGCCATGATCTAGCTCTCATATTGAGAACAGAACTGTTCATGAGGAACGAAGGCTCCAGATCGAGGAACTAAATGAATGGCGAACACAGTTTAAGGAGAAATTGAAAGTACACGATAAACCAAAGCAGAGCCATGACGAGCCTAAAAATAAAACGAGTTAAATTAAGGTTGCAGATCGAGTTCTAATGGATAATGTAGATCCTCGTGTTGCCACTTCTGAACCTAATGGAACAACTCCTTTCACGGTACTTAATATTTTCCCATACGGTACAGTCGAGGTAACTCATTCCAAATTTGGCACATTCAAGGTAAATAGTACACCTCTAAAACCTTATTTTAACAAAATTAATAGCAGGAATGAGGAGTTTCAACTCCTCAGACCACTATGATTATGCGAATGAAAGGTGAGTCGAGCTTAAACTCTAAATAAGCGCTTCTCGGGAGGCAACCCGAGCACTAACCTCATTAATGTCCATATTTTCGATTTTTAGCACCTAACTAAAAACTAACCAAATTAATAGGCGCAAGTTTCCCTACCCACGCGTCCTTGCACACGGGCGTAGCCGTGGCTGTGTGGGCACCACGAGTAGGTACATCGGCGTGGCGGAGACTGTGCGAAAACAGGACGAAAATTTTCCCCAAAACACAGGCTGCGATAAAATGCCACGGCCATGCGATGCGGCCGTGGTCGAAACTGACTAAAGAACAAAGGATGCGATAAACCCACATGGGCGTGCCTTAGGACAGTGGGCGATACTGAGTAAGTGACACGGGCGTGCAACACGCTCGTGCCCAGAAGCCGTGGTTGAAACTGAGTAAGTCATATGGGAATGCGACACAACCATGCCTATAGGCTGTGGTCAATACTGATTAATTAACACGGGCATATGAACCTCTACACGAGCATGGGAGAAACGAATGAAGCATCACACGGCCGTGCGATTCGGCCGTGTAACCCAACATGCCCAGGGAACACGGGCGTGGGCCAAGACTCAGACACGCCCTAAACCAATATTTACGAAACACATGGGCTAAATACAGGGCACACGTGTGCTAAACACAGGGCACACGTGTAACACCCCTCACTCGTGTCCAACTCCGGGACAGGGTTCGAGGCGTCACTGGACTTAAACATTCACAATAGTAGAAAACCGAGTTACCAAATTTCGCCCAAAATTAAAATTTTTCAAACACATGTATATCGTCCCTTATGCAGGCCTTCGAAGCCTATAACATACATCGGGGTGGTTCGGGACTAAACTGAAAACTTTGAAAATCGTTGGCAAACTTAACCAATTTTCTTGCTTTGGAGAGTCACACACCCGTGTAACTCTCTAATTTTGACGTCAGCAACCGTTTAAGGGCACACGGCCAAGTCACACGTCCATGGCCAGAGGCCGTGTCCTCCACACGGCTGAGACACACGGCCGTGTCTCAACCCGTGTGGTCAAGACTTAGGCTAACTTCCAAGCCTTTTTGTCATCTTTACATGAACACACATACATTTGACCTTGTCACCTGTTTAATCACTTATATCACAAAATATGACATTAACACATACCATGGACAAATAGGCTTACAAGCCAAAATCATCATAAGCCACATCTCATGGCTATAATCAACAAATCAATATAAGCCAATACATTTGACTAATCACAACAACATACATCGTAGAAAATTTAAGTCCCTATACATGCCACTCACTTGAAAACATTTAACATACATATGTCAATACTCCAAGGATAATGGCTCGATAGTGTGATGCTACCTCCGACGATCTCCAACCCTGAGCTGACCTGACAAAACTAAAAGAAATGGAAAGGAGGGAGTAAGCTTTATGCTTTGTAACAGTCCAAATTTGACCCTAATCAGATTTGTGGTTCCGGGACCACAAATTCGAGTTTGAATAAATATTATTTTCTGTGTTGTTGATATGTGACTAAGCATGTGTTAAATTTTCGTAAGCTAATTTGTTTGTCTGTGTGTTTAATTTGACAAAAGGACTAAATTGCATAATTTGTAAAAGTGGCTTTTTATTTGATTAATGGCTAAATTAATGTGGCTTTTAAGTGTTAAGGACTTATGTGGCAATTTAGCCACTATTTTGGTTAGTGGACGGCATGAGTAAGAAAATATGTATATATATGTGTTTATATATATATATATATATATAAAATCTTATAAGTTAAAGTTTTATTATATTTATTTTATAAGTTATATTTATATTATAATAAAAGAAACATGGTTAGTGGATGAATGAAAAACAATTATACCCATATTATATGTTTGTTTTATTTGTTTAATGAAAGGTTAAAAAGGTAACTTAATTATAACTTAATATATGTTAATATTAAAACAAAAATAAGCCATGTTCATCTTTTGTTGGAGCTAGCTGAAACTTCACAAAGGAAAAAGAAAGAAACCCTAAGCTTTATTCGGCCATTTTGAGCTTGATTAAAGGTTAGTTCTTGTTCAGTTTTTGATCATTTTTACGTTTTTGAGATCGTTGCTTAGAAATGTTCAAGACCCATGCTTTAATTTTTGAATTTGATGAAAATTTTGAGTTGAGTCATTGTTGGTAGTTGCTTGTTTATGTTATTTAAGGATGGATTATAAAATATATGTGATAGATTTATATGGTTTGTTCTTGAATTTTTGACGAATTTAGCTAAATAGGGCTAAATTGAGAAAATAAATTTTTGAGGGGTTAAATTGCAAAACAAATGAAATGTATGGACTTATATGGTTATGTGGAAGATTCGACCTAGCTATATTGTTGGGAGATTTTGTGTATTTTGTGTTTTGTGCAAATAGGATTAAATTGTAAAAATGTGAAACATTAGGGGAAAAATGGTAATTTGTCCATTTAGGTGATTTTGGACTAAATTGAAATGAAATGTGTTTGAATGAGCTTATTTTGAATATGTTTAGATCAAGAACAAAGAAAAACGGACTTGGATCGGGGAAAAGCGAAAGTTAACGAATAGTCGGTCTTCGTTGTCCGTCGATAGTCGAGGTAAGTCTTTAAGTGAATTAATATCGTTAATATTGGTTACAACCTTGACTATATTTTGAATTATGAATTTATAAGTGTGAAATAGGCTAAAATCGAATATGATGAGTGATTTTTAAAAGTGAAATGTAGTTATATTTAATTAAAGTTGATATGTGAAAGTAATATGCATTATGTGTGAGATGTGATATTGGTAATATGTACTGTGTATGATATGGTTTATTTATATTGATACTCGGGCTTCGAGCCTAGCAGGCCTTGTGCCGGTGAAGTGTATCGGGCTTAATGCCTAGCAGGCCTTGTGCTAGTGAAGAGTATTGGGCATATTGCCTAGCAGGCTAAATGCTGGTGATTAAATTTCAGACCTCAGGTCTAGCAGGCTTAGTGCCGGTGTGTATTCAGGCTTTATTGCCTAGCAGGCTTAATGCCAGTGATTTATTATAATTAGAGGATACATGGATCACTAATAAAGTGGAAACGCAAATCAGGTAAGTAAGCTAAATGTTCAGGTAAGTATAAGCTTCATAGTTGCAAGGATTAAAGTAAGTTATTATATTACTATTCGAAGTGAGCAATATGTGATATAGTTGAAGTATTATTGTAAGATTTTTAAAAAAAATGTGCTTTTGGTCTTATAAATAATGAATATGATAAGTTGGAACTTAATCTTGGTTGTGCTTTGAGATTCGGCTATATGTGTAAATGTTATATGTGAGGGCAAATGGATATATTTGCATAAGTGTTTGATTGATTATTTGTGGTTAACTGTATATTGTACTCACTTGATCTGATTATATATGGACACATGTTACATATAAGTATATTCTGAATTTGCACCATTAATGTGAGACAAGAATATTTTGATAATGTCAAAGAAAAGTAAGTAGTTTTTGGCATTAGTGAACCATATATGTGTTAAGCTTTAAAAATCTTATAGTATTAATTATGGCTTTGATAATGCTTGAATGATTATTTGATTTAATACTTTTGTTTAAGGCTTACTAAGCTAGCAAGCTTACTCTGTGTGTGTTCATTGTGCTGTCTTATAGATTTTGATCAAGCTACGAGCTCAGGGGATCGTCAGCAAAGTCATCCACACTATCAATCTATTTTGGTACTCTTGAGTTTGGATTTTGAACTAAAGGCCTGTATAGGCTAGATTATGTCTGAAATAATGAATGTTGTCTTTGTATATATATCTAGCCATGCGAAAATGGCTAGATTATGGTATTTTAGTCTTAAGTGTATTCGATCTTGGTGCTTGCTCATTATGATAATAATTTTTGATAGAGTAAGTATGCTTGTGTTGGTAGCATGGTTAAGTATAATGTTATTCATGGTATATTTTCGATTAGGTACTTAGCTCACATTAGAAAAATATCATATAGATTATTATATGTGATGGATTTTTTTTTATATATGACTTGACCTAACTGTTAAAGTAGTTGATGAATATAGTTTTGATTGTGTATGGCTTGTTTTTAAAGTTAATATTAGATGTTTAAATAATTTTGGTTATTCTTAGGTGTGTGGTAGTTGATACTTGGTTGATGGTTAAGCTTTAGTTGTGTGTCGTTAACGATGTTATGACAATGATTCTTTAGTCATGCATTAACTTAATTTGTAAATATAGATAATAGACTTTTTTTTTTAAAATGTGGTTCGGTCATAGTGGTTTAATTACCTAGATAATTGCTAATAATGGATTTGATTGAATCAATATGTATTAACTATGCTATATTATGGTTATTTGTCGAATTGAAATGGTTCAAATCATTATGGTCGTATGTATATATATTTGCATTAAAAGATGAAGTTATTAAATTTTGAAATGATGCTTGATTTAGTGTGTATATACGTATGGTTAATATGTAATGTGGTTAATTTATCTTATATTAATGCGAATAGCATGTGAATGGTATATTGGCAACTAAAGTTAGTTTGGTTATGTTTATATCACCAATATCGTTTAAATGAGTGAAATTTTAATAGTAACTGTGGATCATTTGATGTTTAAATTTGTACTCGTGTTGAGGTTACATAGCAATATGGTTTAATAGATGCTGGAGTATGGTTTGATTATGAAAGTTATGTTTCTTTTAATTTAAAGACTTGATATTTGTTTAAGTTTCAAATATTGAAGTGATTAGATTTTTGAATTATAAAATGCAATGAATATCTGTGTGAACTGTATTATGACTAGTAACGCCTCGTAACCCTAATCTGGCGACGGATACGGGTTAGGGGTGTTACATTTGATTGGTATCAAAGCTTACGGTTTAGTCGATTCTAGGACTACCGTAGAGCATGTGAGTCTAGCTATACATGCCTTAAATTATAATGCGATAGTGTGGTGACTTCTGACATCTGAATTGTGTTTTTACTTAGTAAATGGATCCCGATAGAGCAGTAGCTGATGATGTTGAGAGCGTAGCGCCTGATCCCACTCATGGGTCAGTGCCGGTAAACTCTCGACCTATCTCGAGTAGTCATGAGGGGGAGACTAAGCAAGCCTTCTGCCAGATGATGAATGAATGGTTCACCCAATATATCCGGACTAATCCGGCTGCACAACCACCTCCACCCCCGAATAATCCATCTCCGATACCTTCAGCACCTCCGATGATATATCCGATGAGATCTAGCAGGCCTCCTGTTGATTAAATCAGGAAACACGGGGCCGAAGAGTTTAAAGCTAATGATGATGATGACGCGGAACGAGCTGAGCTGTGGTTTGATAATACTATCAGTGTGCTTGACGAGTTATCATGTACTCCAGATGAATGCTTGAAGTGTGCTATATCCCTATTACGGGACGCCACATATCACTAGTGGAAAACACTAGTATCGGTGGTTCCAAAAGAAAAAGTGACTTGAGATTTCTTTCAGACTGAGTTCCGCAAGAAATATATCAGTCAAAGATTCATTGATCAAAAACGAAAATAATTTCTGGAATTAAAACAGGGTCGTATGACCGTAACTGAGTATGAGCGAAAATTTGTGAGACTGAGCCGATATGCTCGTGAATGTGTGTCGACTGAGGCTATTATGTGTAAAAGATTTGAAGACAGTCTGAATGAAGACATTAAGTTGCTGGTCGGCATACTCGAGATTAAAGAGTTCGTGGTACTTATTGAACGAGCTTGTAAAGTCGAAGAACTTGGGAAAGAGAAAAAGGAAAGCTGAATTTGAAACTAGAGATATTCGTAAAAGATCATCGAGTAAGTACTTTCATTCTGTATCAAAAAATTTCAAAGATGAATCCAGCCGACATAAAGCTACTTCAGACTTCTCCAAACGAGATCGACCTCCTATGAGTTCCCGAGCTATTTCGATGGCCAGTGTTGGTAATGTTCAACAGAACCGGATTGGGTGCAAGCATTGTGGGAAATGGCATTCCGGGAGTTGTAGATTCCATGATCGGTTCTGTTTTAAATGTGGATCGATGGATCACTTTATTAGAGAGTGCCCGATGTTAGCTGAGCAAAACACTGTTCAGAATGCGAGACAGAGCAACGTGTCAGCACGAGGCAGACCACCCAGGCATTCGGGTAATATAGGTGGCAGTCAGAGGGGAACAAAAGATACAGCGATTCGGTCAGAGGCTCGTGCACCTGTTAGAGCATATGCTATACACGCCCGGGAGGATGTTTCTTCCCCAGATGTTATTACCGGTACTTTCACTCTTTATGATACTAGTGTTATTGTGTTGATTGATCCTGGTTCGGCTCATTCTTATGTATGTGAAACATTAGTATCTAGTAAGACTCTATCTGTTGAGTCTACTGAGTTTGTGATTCGTGTATCAAACCCCTTGGGTCGATGTGTTATGGTTGATAAAGTGTGTAAAAAATTGCCCGTTGATGATTCGGGATTCATGCTTCCCAGCTGATTTGATGTTGTTTCCTTTTGATGAGTTCGATATAATTTTGGGAATGGACTGGTTGACTTTGCACGATGCTGTCGTTAATTGCAAAAGAAAAACCATTGATTTGATTATCCGGATTGAATCTAATGACCTGAATGGGTTACCAGCAGTAATATCCATGATGTTAGCTCGTAAGTATATGAGAAAAGGGTATGAAGCTTACTTGGCTTATGTGCTTCATAGTAAAGTGACTGGGAAGCAGATTGAATCCGTACCAGTTGTGTGCGAGTACCCAGATATGTTCCCTGAAGAATTACCAAGTTTACCACCAGTTTGAGAAATAGAGTTTGGCATTGAATTAGTACCGGGGACGACTCCGATTTCAATAGCTCCGTATCGGATGGCACCTACAGAATTAAAAGAGTTGAAAGCACAGTTGCAAGAGTTAACAGATAGGGGCTTTGCACGACCGAGTTTCTCTTCTTGGGGAGCACCAGTTATATTTGTGAAAAAAGAAAGACGGGACTATGCGAATGTGCATTGATTATCGACAGCTAAATAAGGTGATTATAAAGAATAAATACCCGTTGCCTCGGATTGACGACTTGTTTGACCAATTGAAAGCGGCTTCAGTGTTTTCAAAGATAGATTTGAGATCGGATTTTCAGTCAATATTTGGATCGGTTTGTGGTAGTGTTTATAGATGATATTCTGATCTACTCCAAAAATGAAACCAAACATGCTGAGCACCTGATACTTGTGCTACAAACTTTGTGAGATAAACAGTTGTATGCGAAGTTTAGCAAATGTTGTTACAGATGCCTTAAGTCGAAAACCATTATTTGCTTTTCATGCGTTGAACGCACATATGGTTATGTCTGACGATGGATCGTTAATAGCTGAATTACAAGCAAGACCGTTATATATTTAACAAATTTGTGATGCTTAGAAAGTTGACAGGGATTTGTTGGCAAGACGAGTTCAATGTGAAAACAACGTTGAGTCAGAGTTTCGAACTGATGAGAATGACTGCTTGAAGTTCAAAGGCCAAATATGTGTGCCAAGAAATTCGGATTTGATTCAGATGTTATTGAATGAAGCTCACAGTAGCCGATTGGCTGTATATCCGGGTAGCACGAAAATGTATAATGATTTGAAATAGTTCTTTTGGTGGCCTGGTATGAAACGGGACATATCTGAATTTGTCTCAAATGTTTAGTTTGTCAGCAAGTAAAGGCCGAACATCAGGTGCCTTCTGGGTTACTTCAGCCGATCATGATACCTGAATGGAAGTGGGACAGAATTACTATGGATTTTGTATCTGGCTTGCCTAGGACACCGAGCAAGAAAGATACAATTTGGGTTATAGTGGATAGACTAACCAAATCAGCTCACTTTGTTCCAGTTCGTACGGACTACTCGCTCGATAAGCTTACTGAGTTATATGGATCTCAAATTGTGAGATTACATGGTGTGCCAATTTCTATTGTTTCGGATAGAGACCCGAGATTCACGTCGCGGTTCTGGAAGAAATTGCAAGATGCTTTAGGTACTAAACTATACTTTAGCACTCTTTTCATCCGCAGACAGATGGTCAATCTGAACGAATCATTCAGGTACTTGAGGATATGTTGAGATGTTGCATCCTCGAGTTTAAAGGTACGTGGGAACGATACTTACCTTTGATTGAATTTGCTTATAATAATAGCTTTCAATCTAGTATCAAAATGGCACCCTACGAAGCTTTGTACAGTTGCAAATGTTGTACACCGTTGTACTGGACCGAACTCGGTGAAAACAAGATACATGGGGTTGACTTGATTAAAGAGACTGAACAAAAAGTAGCTGTGATCCGTGATAGTTTGAAAGCTGTATCCGATCGACAAAAGTCATATGCAGATTTGAAACGTAAAGACATTGAGTTTCAGGTCGGAGATCGAGTATTTTTGGAAGTTTCTCCGTGGAATAAAGTGCTTCGATTTGGACGTAAAGGCAAATTAAGCCCGAGATTCATCAGACCGTTTGAGATCATCGAACGTGTCAGGCCTGTTGCTTATAGATTAAGGTTGCCCTCTGAACTAGAAAAGATACACAATGTATTTCATGTTTCGATGCTTCGTAGATATAGATCAAATCCGTCCCATGTGATTGCCACATCTGAGATTGAAATCCAATCTGATATGACGTACGAGGAAGAACCGATCCGTATCTTAGCTCGTGAAGTGAAAGATTTTAGAAACAAGAAAATTCCGTTAGTAAAAGTATTATGAAATCAACATGGAATAGAAGAGGCTACGTGGGAGCCTGAAAATTCAATGAGACAACAATATCCGACTCTGTTTAAAGGTAAGATTTTCGGGGACGAAAATCCCTAAGGGGGGAGAGTTGTAACAGTCCGAATTTGACCCTAATCGGATTTGTGGTTTTGGGACCACAAATTCGAGTTTGAATAAATATTATTTTCTGTGTTGTTGATATGTGACTAAGCATGTGTTAAATTTTCGTAAGCTAATTTGTTTGTCTGTGTGTTCAATTTGACAAAAGGACTAAATTGCATAATTTGTAAAAGTGGCTTTTTATTTTATTAATGGCTAAATTAATGTGGCTTTTAAGTGTTAAGGACTTATGTGGCAATTTAGCCACTATTTTGGTTAGTGGACGGCATGAGTAAGAAAATATGTATATATATGTGTTTATATATATATATATTAAAAGTTATAAGTTAAAGTTTTATTATATTTATTTTATAAGTTATTTATATTATAATAAAAGAAACATGGTTAGTGGATGAATGAAAGACAATTATACCCATATTATATGTTTGTGTTATTTGTTTAATGAAAGGTTAAAAAGGTAGCTTAATTATAACTTAATATATGTTAATATTAAAACAAAAATAAGCCATGTTCATCTTTTGTTGGAGCTAGCCGAAACTTAACAAAGGAAAAAGAAAGAAAACCTAAGTTTTATTCGGCCATTTTGAGCTTGATTAAAGGTTAGTTCTTGTTCAGTTTTTGATCATTTTTACGTTTTTGAGATCGTTGCTTAGAAATGTTCAAGACCCATGCTTTAATTTTTGAATTTGATGAAAATTTTGAGTTGAGTCATTGTTGATAGTTGCTTGTTTATGTTATTTAAGGATGGATTATAAAATATATGTGATAGATTTATATGGTTTGTTCTTGAATTTTTACGAATTTAGCTAAATAGGGCTAAATTGAGAAAATAAATTTTTGAGGGGTTAAATTGCAAAACAAATGAAATGTATGGACTTATATGGTTATGTGGAAGATTCGGCCTAGCTATATTGTTGGAAGATTTTGTGTATTTTGTGTTTTTTGCAAATAGGATTAAATTGTAAAAATGTGAAACATTAGGGGAAAAATGGTAATTTGTCCATTTAGGTGATTTTGGACTAAATTGAAATGAAATGTGTTTGAATGAGCTTATTTTGAATATTTTTAGACCAAGAACAAAGAAAAACGGACTTGGATCAGGGAAAAGCGAAAGTTAACGAATAATCGGTCTTCGTTGTCCGTCGATAGTCGAAGTAAGTCTTTAAGCGAATTAATATCGTTAATATTGGTTACAACCTTGATTATATTTTGAATTATGAATTTATAAGTGTGAAATAGGCTAAAACCGAATATGATAAGTGATTTTTAAAAGTGAAATGTAGTTATATTTAATTAAAGTTGATATGTGAAAGTAATATGCATTATGTGTGAGATGTGATATTGGTAATATGTACTGTGTATGATATGGTTTATTTATATTGATACTCGGGCTTCGAGCCTAGCAGGCCTTGTGCCGGTGAAGTGTATCGGGCTTAATGCCTAGCAGGCCTAGTGCTAGTAAAGTGTATCAGGCTTATTACCTAGCAGGCTAAATGCCGGTGATTTATTATAATTAGAGCATTAAATAGCTTGTATCCATAGAACATTTGACGTGACATAGATAATGAATAAATAGGAGTTAATACCATTCCAATTGCCATTACGAAAGTAATTAGTATTTTTGGCATTGAAAAATATTTTTGGCTGGTAATTATTCCAAAAAAGACTATCAATTCTGCAACAAAACCACTCATGCCCGGTAATGCAAGAGAAGCCATGGATAAGATACTGAACTTCGTAAATATTTTGGGAATCGAAACGGCCATTCCGCCCATTTCGTTGAGATAAACAAGACGCATTCTATCATAACTCGTTCCTGCCAAGAAAAAAAGTGCAGCACCGATAAAGCCATGAGATATTATTTGTAAAATAGCTCCATTGAGTCCCGTAGGTGTGTATTCAGGCTTTATTGCCTAGCAGGCTTAATGCCGGTGATTTATTATAATTAGAGGATATATGGATCACTAATAAAGTGGAAATGCAAAACAGGTAAGTAAGCTAAATGTTCAGGTAAGTATAAGCTTCATAGTTGCAAGGATTAAAGTAAGTTATTATATTACTATTCGAAGTGAGCAATATGTGATATAGTTGAAGTATTATTGTAAGATTTTTAAAAAAATGTGCTTTTGGTCTTATAAATAATGAATATGATAAAATGGAACTTAATCTTGGTTATGCTTTGAGATTCGACTATATGTGTAAATGTTATATGTGAGGGCAAATGCATATATTTGCATAAGTGTTTGATTGATTATTTGTGGTTAACTGTATATTGTACTCACTTGATCTGATTATATGTGGACACATGTTACATATAAGTATATTCGGTGAATTTGCAACATTAAGGTGAGATAAGAATATTTTGATAATGTCAAAGAAAAGTAAGTAGTTTTTGGCATTAGTGAACCATATATGTGTTAAGCTTTAAAAATCTTATAGTATTAATTATGGCTTTGATAATGCTTGAATGATTATTCGATTTAATACTTTTGTTAAGGCTTACTAAGCTAGCAAGCTTACTCTATGTGTGTTCGTTGTGCTGTCTTATAGTTTGATCAAGCTACGAGCTCAGGGGATCGTCAGCAAAGTCATCCACACTATCAATCTATTTTGGTACTCTTGAGTTTGGATTTTGAACTAAAGGCGTGTATAGGCTAGATTATGTCTGAAATAATGAATGTTGTCTTTGTATATATATATATATATATAGCCATGCGAAAATGGCTAGATTATGGTATTTTAGTCTTAAGTGTATTCGGTCTTGGTGCTTGCTCATTATGATAATAATTTTTGATAGAGTAAGTATGCTTGTGTTGGTAGCATGGTTAAGTATAATGTTATTCATGGTATATTTTCGATTAGGTACTTAGCTCACATTAGAAAAATATCATATAGCTTATTATATGTGATGGATTTTTTTATATATGACTTGACCTAATTGTGAAAGTAGTTGATGAATATAGTTTTGATTGTGTATGGCTTGTTCTTAAAGTTAATATTAGATGTTTAAATAATTTTGGTTATTCTTAGGTGTGTGGTAGTTGATACTTGGTTGATTGTTAAGCTTTAGTTGTGTGTCGTTAATGATGCTATGACAATGATTCTTTAGTCATGCATTAACTTAATTTGTAAATATAGATAATAGACTCTTTTTTTTAAAATGTGGTTCGGTCATAGTGGTTTAATTACATAGATAATTGCTAATAATGGATTTGATTGAATCAGTATGTATTACTATGCTATATTATGGTTATTTGTCAAATTGAAATGGTTCAAATCATTATGGTCGTATGTATATATATTTGCCTTAAAAGATGAAGTTATTAAATTCTGAAATGATGCTTGATTTAGTGTGTATATACGTATGGTTAATATGTAATGTGGTTAATTTATCTTATATTAATGCGAATAGCATGTGAATGGTATATTGGCAACTAAAGTTAGTTTGGTTATGTTTATATCACCAATATGGTTTAAATGAGTGAAATTTTAATAGTAATGTGGATCATTTGATGTTTAAATTTGTACTCGTGTTGAAGTTACATAGCAATATGGTTTAATAGATGCTGGAGTATGGTTTGATTATGAAAGTTATGTTTCTTTTAATTTAAAGACTTGATATTTGTTTAAGTTTCAAATATTGAAG
This sequence comes from Gossypium australe, assembly GCA_005393395.2. Taxonomy (NCBI): domain Eukaryota; kingdom Viridiplantae; phylum Streptophyta; class Magnoliopsida; order Malvales; family Malvaceae; genus Gossypium; species Gossypium australe. Next base: position 127,133,001 of record CM016616.1, on the reverse strand, counting down.
TGATTAGATTTTTGAGTTATAAAATGCAATGAATATCTTTGTGAACTGTATTATGACTAGTAACACCTCGTAACCCTAATCTGGCGACGGATGCGGGTTAGGGGTGTTACATACTTAGTAAGCTTGCATGAAAATAATAAGCAATGCGATAACATACTATTTTCATATTCTTTCTATTTATTTAAATCCCAGTTGAGCTGTTTTCTTGAGTCACAGTCATTAAATTATTTATATCTAGAGCTACAGAACTCCAAATTAAGATCCGTTAATTTTCCATGAACTAGACTCACATATTTTCTTACCATAAAAAATCCAGAATTTTTGGTTTAGCCAATCAATACAGTTTATTCATTAAAGATTCCCCTGTTTTGTTGTTAGATAGCTCTAACACCTCTTCATTAAAATTAAAATTCCTTATTATAAAGAGTTTGGATAACCTTCCTGTTTGTCTCTCTTGAAAGTAGACTCACCAAGGATTCTGAGAATATAAATTACACACCATAACCATTTTTATACAATTTTTTGTGATTTTCCAAATTTGGAATAGGGGATTTCCGAAACCATTCAGACCCTGTCTCACCAAAATTTAAATATCTTATAATAGAAACTTTATTTACTCACACCATTTCTTTTATGTGAAAATAGACTCAATAAGCTTTAATTTCATCTCTTATTCAGTATATAATTAAATTTCTACTATTTATGGTGATTTTTAAAAATCACGTAACTATTGCTGTTTCAATCTATTTTACTGAAAATTTTACTCTCCCATGTTTTCTTTATATTACTTCCATATATGCACACATAACACCAAGCATGTTCAATACTAGCCATACAAATGAATAACCATCACCAATATTTATGAGTACTCATAATGGCGCTTACATCATATCAGCCTTACCACAATTTCAATCACGTATCACATATCAAACACATTATGCACATACACACATGATCACATGCACCCTTGCTTACACGTACATTTGCCACATTTCTCAATTGGTCACATTCACACCTGCACTTATTCATACCATGATCGCACCAATCACCATTAGTAAGTTATCTCATTGAACCCCTTCGAAAAACACCCAATTCTCGGTGGTCTCAGCACATAGCTCCACCTACACATAATTCGGCTTTCTTGTACACATGGTGAAGGTCCCTTATCACCCATGTGACCTAGCCATTACATCTCGTAGCTTTCTTGTCTACATGGCATCCAACACTAGGAACCACTCATGTGACCTAGCTAGTCATAACCCGTAACTTTCTTGTACACATGGTATACACACAGTATTACACATGTGACCTAGTTACATATGAAATTATTATCCCGTAGCTTTCTTACACACATGGTGAAAGTCCCTTATCATCCATGTGGCCTAGCAACATATCAAATTTTGCCATCTCGTAGCTTTCTTGTGCACACGGTGAAGGTCCCTTATCACTCATGTGACCTAGCTACATATTGTTCGTATCTCTCGATTTTCTAAAGGTTCAATCGAGAATTTCTCATTCCATACATTTTCATATTTTAGTTATCACCCAATGATTTCCATAATATCTAGCAAAATAATTATTGAACAAGTAAAATAAATGCATTATTTACATATCAACTTTCCATTTCACATAATAACCATAGTCATAGAAAACACCTTTAAGCACAACATTTCAACCCATTTTCTATGTCACCTATGTCACCTTTTATCATAAACATATATTAAATCAATTCGCCAACATAATATACTAAACATGTAATTCAGAAAAATCAATTTAATACCACAATTTAGGTTTCAAATATACATTACAATATTATTGCATTATTATTAACACACCAACTTACCTCGGATCCAGAAATGGCAATTTACCAACTTTCCTGATTTTTTATTTTCCTCCCGTTCTAGGTCCAAATCTCATTTTTAGGGTCTAAAACATCACATTTCACTTATTTAATTAATGTACTACTCAAAACAGTCCCTAACTCAAACTTTGGAAAAATTACAATTTTGCCCCTAAACTTTTGCATAATTATGATTTTTCCCCTAGGCTCAAAAATTAAACTGCATCCCTTATTCTTATGTTTTATAACATGCTGATCATTTTTCCCTTATGGCAACATCAAATTCTTGCTCTAACATGCACTTATGTACATTAGGTATTTTTGCCGATATGTCACTTTACTCGTTTTCACTTAAAATCGCTTAGTAAAAGTTGTTTAACATAATTCTAAGTTTTATATTCTACCATAAAACATAAAAATAAACACATTTCACCTATGGGTATTTTTCCAAATATGAACCCTAGGTTAAATTATTGCTAGAATAAGCTAAATCAAGTTACCGGGACTCAAAAAACGTAAAGAACATGAAAAACGGCGCTAGAATGGACTTACCATGAAGCTTGGAAAGCTTGAAAACCCTATCCATGGCTTCCCACATGTTAAATTCAGCCTAAGCTTGAAGATGGACAAATTTGGCATTTAAATTTTGTTTTTAATTCATTTAATCAACTAAATTACCAAAATGCCCCTTAAAAAAATCTTTTGAAACATACCCATCCATGTCCATTTTTGTCCACCAACTTAACCAATGGTCTAATTATCATTTAAGGACCTCCAATTTAAAATTTCATAACAATTGGACACCTCTAACATGTAGAACTCAACTTTTTGCACTTTTTACAATTTAGTTTTTGAATGAGATTTTCACAAAGTCATTCCGTGAAATTGTAGACCATAAAAATATAAATAAAATAAATTTCTCAACATCGGATTTGTGGTCCCGAAACCACTGTTTCGACTAAGCCCAAAATCAGACTGTTACAACACGGGCATGGGTCGTGACCGTGTGCCCCAATCCCTATTTAAACCTCCGTCTACTGTTCACATTCTCCCCCAAATTCCCCCCCAAAACCCTAGCTGCTCTCTCACCCAAACACCCTATCTACTCCTTCTCCCCTACCCCGACCACCACATCGATAACCTACCAGTGACTGAACTATCCCCCATATCTTCTCCTTCTTTTCCTTTCCTCTTCTCCCTTTCTTTTCCACGTGCACCAGCCCCCGCAGTCCACGCCCGTGCATGACCACCACGCCCGTGCGCCGCCTTAATACCTCCATCGGTTTACTCTTCCCCCTTCACTTTTTAGTTCATTGTTCATTTTTATTACTGTGAGTCCATTTTATAAGTCCCGTTTTCAAATTTAGGTTGAGTTGCTAAGTATACTCATAGTAATTATTAGGTTGCATTTGTCACATTTTCATTCTCTATACTAATTGATACTTGACAATGATTTTGCTCTTGGTAGCTTACTGATTTTGATAATGCCATGCATTATGGGATTCCCATTAGTCTTGTTAATTAGTCTCATTACTGTAACACTTTTAGGCTTGTTGCTACTTAATTGTTATTAGTTAGTATCTTACATTGATAAATCTTTGCATCTAGGAACCATAACTTCATCACAAGTAATCCCATTTTGACACTCTAGTTTACTGGTTTATATTCCGAATTTTTGATTTATTTGGGAACGTATTCGGTGATGTTTCTACCTTACTTTACTAATGTTGAATACTTTATCTTGCAGGCACATAATGACTCCTCCACATGGGAAAAAGACTACTGTCCCCGCTTCGAAAAAGTTGAAGGGACCCGGAGCTACCTCTGCGAGTGCATCTGCCGAAGTGCACCATCCTTTTCTATAGTTTCCACTAGGACCCTAGGAGGAGCTTTTTCAGATACTTTGTGCACGACCCCTCGGCATGGGGAGATGTATTGATTGGGCCGCCTTAGAGTAGGTCCAACTAGCTGACGCAGTTCGGGCCCTATTGAATATTGACCCATGAGGGCAATTTTTAGAGATTGTCGAGCCGACCTACTTAGAGCTTACTTTGGAGCTCTGTTCCACCTTTCACCTTTAGGCGGTCATGACAAACTTCGACGACCCAGGCACAGTCTAGTTCCGCCTTAGAGGCCTAGTACGTGAGTTGAGTATCCCAGAGTTTGGGGTCGCTTTGGGACTTTATACCGAGGAATTCATGGAGGACGACGACTTCGAGAACCTTCACCGCCACATTCACTACTCCCCTTCTTCCTGCTGGAGAGCCTTAGTTCCTGCCTCAGCTACCTACGATCCCAATCGCTCCAAGGCATCAGCTCTCGCCCCATCCTTGAGGTATTTACACGCCATCCTGGCTCACACTTTGACAAGTAGGCGAGAGAGCAATGGCGTCGTCAACACTCACGACGCCTACTTTTTTATGATTAAAATATGAATTTCAATAAAAAATACTATGAAATTACATGAATTAAAGCTATAAATGAGCTAAAAAAGTCTATATATTTTTTGTGTTTTCAAATTCATACCTGTGTTTTTGGATAGGCGAATCCTTAATGTTTTTCAACTTTCAACCAAATGACCTTCTCCGCTATTCTTTTACCATGAACTGCTTTGAGTGTCGGCTCGAACCAATTGAATCAAAACACAGAACTAGAAAAAAAATTTCTTTTTGGGGTGAAAACAAAAATTCTCTCTTCTTTAATAGAAACTGGTAAAATTGGTATTCTAAACAAATATGTTTATAAGTTGAGAATAAATTCTCTCTATTTTTCGACAAAATAAAACTCTTTCAAAAGTATTATTAATAGCTCTACCAGTGTCATCTATTTATAGGAAGAGAAGGTAGAACCCTTATAGAGTGTAGAGGTTTATTTTAATTTGAAAAACAACATCCTACTTAGAGTAGGAGAGGGGTGAACAACTCACCCTTGTATTTCTACTAGGGTTCCCGCCCCCTTCATGTTATATGAGGGGTTTTGGGCCTCTCTCACATCGAGTCCAAACCCCAATAAAATTTTGACAATTTTACCCTTTGATAAAATTTTGACGATTTTACCCTCGATAAAATTTCAAGAAAATTCATTCAATATGTCACAACTCAACATGTTCACTATGACCGAATGGTTTATTTTCATTTTCAAGCTTCAAAACAATCCAAAAATATAAACTCATTCTTCCATCATTTTTTAAGTAATCCTATATAGGATTGCAAGTTTCCATTTCCATTTTTGGAAACTTACATTCATTTCCAAATGATTTCATTTCTCAAGTTTTACAGAAAACCATAATCATTCATGAATGTTTCCCATTTCTCTTTATCTATTCATTTCGTTCATTTCGTTCATTTTGTTCATTTCTATTTAAAACACGCAATTCATTTTTAGTTTCAACGAGCTAGCGGAGGGACCTATTGAACATATGTAGTTAAGGCTCAAATGATTTATAATTAAGTTTAGGATTTTCGCCTATTAATTATAAACTCATTTTGTCACGAAGTCATTCCACTATAGTATTGTGACTAAGCTATCCCCAATGACACACCATTACGAAAGCAACTACTCAGTGCTCGTCCAATGATCTTGCCATTAGTGTGTTACCCTCATAGGATATCCTTGATCTCTTTAGGATAATATTTTTTCTCTTAATATGATCATACTTTATCTCAAGGTAACCATTACATCTTCCTTTATAAAAAGTCAATCACTATCAAATAGTGATCAAGTCATCAATCATAAAGACGGACGACCCATGGCCACGTGGCCATTTTTACTTTTCATCAGCTTGTCATTTCATCATGATTTAATCCATATCTCACATTTTTGTACCGAATCATAAATAATCAAAATTTCAATTAAAGATGTTTACAATTATAATTTTAAATACATAAAAATTTAACACAAATATACCATATGGACTTACCTGGTCAAGACAGAAAAGAATAAATTCTTTAATGACTAATCATCAAATTTGCCTTTTCCCCAATTAATTTCGAGTCCAATTCTCGATCTATACAATTATTCAATTCAATTTATCAATTCCAAGCCTTATATTTCATCCAATTATAATCATATATCAACTCAATTTCATTTTATGAATGCTCTCTAAAATTTTGCATTTTATTCAATTTAGTCCCTAAAATCGAAATAGCTATAACTTTCAAAATTGAGCCTCGATTTCAAAATCGATCTTAATTTAATCCTTCTAAAGCCCACTACTATCCATAACTATAGAAATTTCATACCAATTTTGAAATGTTTACACTTTAGTTCCTATGTTCAAAATTAACAATTTTTACTTTACAAATTAATCCTTTTTCATATCTAAATTTAAAATCTAACCAAATAACACCAAAAGCTTCAATATTCAAATAGTTTCGAAAATTAACATACGATCATTTAGATTAAACTCCTAAAATTTTAAAAATATAAAAATTAAAAAAAAAATACAAAACTAAATTTAACTCACCAAATTGTTTTAAAAACCAAAACCCTTCGCCGAAATTTCTTTGTATCCTCTAACGGCGGTTCGGTGTTTGGGGGAAGATGAATAGAAATGTTCTCTCTCCCCAGCAAACATAACATATACCTTATTTTAATTTTAATTTAATTATAAATATTATAAACTAATTAAATTTATAACATTATACTCACACACAAAAAAGCCACCAGCCGTCCACTAACTTCTTGTAGTGGCAAAATTGCCTCTTAAGCCCCTTGTCCAAGTTTTAATTAAAAATTCTTATGCAATTGAATTTTTTTTAAATTTTACAATTTAGTCATTGTACCTTAATTAGTCACCAATTCAACGAGATTACATATGCATAATTTAATTCATCTATGTAATACCTCCGTAAACATTTAATAAAAATATTTTCAGGCTCGTTTTATGAAAATAAGGTCCCAAAACTTTCTTTTCCAAAACTACTGATTTTCGGTACGAATTGCCTATACCTTGACTAACTGACCAATTAATAAAATCAATAAAATCGAATTTTATAATAACATCATATTTAACTTGTAAATATTAAATAATATTTAGGAATTCATCCGTCAAAATTTTGATCTCGAAACCACTATTTCTAACACCACTGGAAAACGGATTATTAACATCTATATTAATATTAGTTTCCATATATTATGTGAACACATTTACCTAATTAATATTAGTTTCCATATATTATGTGAACACATTTACCTAATTAATATTAGTTTCCATATATTATGTGAACACATTTACCAAATTAGTTGGTCAAAATTTTATAGAAAATTCAATTAAATTTGAAGGCAATCATACATCCAAGTTTAATAAAAGTTTAATTGATTTTTTAAAATTATATGGCTTTAAAATGTTGAATTATTGTTTTTTTAATAATAAATAGAAATATATTATTTAAAAATTATTTATTTTAGAAAACCATTAGCGAATCATGACTACAATTTATAATCTTTAGTGGCGCTTGACAAAATAAACGTCCCAAAAGGGCAACCAAAATAAGCGAAAAAAGATTGCACAAGTAATGAAGTGTCTTGGAAATTAGATTTTACCGGCATCTTCGGACCTATTTGCCAATAATTATGGCGTTTTTTAAACCTGGCAGCCATTTTTTCTATAAAAGCCGTAAGCTTTCGCCGGTGTATGTCCAATTTGTTGTGTGTCAAACAACTAGGGGCTGTGGTTAAATTGAATCGAAAATAAGGAAAAGTACTCATAAAATCTCAATACGCTTTGTTTCGTTTGGATTTCAGTGTAATAATATAATAAAAAAAGTTTATTTGATGCATGCGTTAAAATAATAAATTTAACATAAAAAAATAATTAGTATAAATTTAAACATAAAATTAGAATGATGAGTAAAACTTTAATAAAAAGTAAAATATTTTCAAAATAAGTAAAAAAAAAATCTCCTCTTTATTAATACAAATAATACTTACTAATTAAAATTAATTTATTTCTAACTCAAGTAACGAAATGTGATGAAAAATAGTACTCTTACCAAATTTACAAACTAGTAAAACAACCAAAAAGGCTTTATATTAAATCTAGGGATAAAACACATTTAGTCCCTAAGTTTCGTAACTTTTCTTCAAGTAGTCTCTGAAATTTTTTTGTCCATCTTTGTTTAAGATTTTAGCAATTTTTTTTTTAAATTTTGATTCATGCAATGATATAACATTATAATTTTTAATTTAAGTAATGATGTGATATAATATTAAATTAATATACAAAATTAAAACTGAGAAAATTTACTAAATTTCAATATTAATATAAAAACACTAATCAATAATAAGTCGGAAAAAAATCTACTAATTTGATGTAATGCTCGGATGATCCACAAACGTCAATTCAATTGTATTTGTACACGACTAGTCAAATTTCAAAAGCAACATTTTCTTAGATTCTCCATTATTTTTTCTTAGCTGCTTCACAACCATCTTATCTTATATCCTTACTGGCTTCACGAATTTCATGATACTTCACTCACTCCCATTTAACCTTTTCGTTGATATTCATTTTACGTATGGTTAGATTTAATAACTATACGGTTATACGATATAAATATAATATGAAAAATAATTAAAATTAAAAATTAAAAAAATTCTTACTACGCACGAATAGACGAAAATATAAGAAAATAACATAAAGTATATTCAGATAATCTTTTGTAACTAATATATTTGCCACAAGGAATCTAACTTTTTCTTTTTCTTTTCTTTTCTTTCCTTTCATCCTAGAGATAATGTTTATAAAAATTCAGAAATATGAAGGTTCGTGTTTATAAAAATATTTCTGAATTTTTATAATCTTTATTTTTTTTACGATTTGAGAATAATCTTAATTAATAGTATTTAAAGAAAATTGTAGGCCAAAACAACAACGCAACAACATAAGGTAAATCAAATACAATATTGTACCAAGGAAATAAACCCAAAAGGGCAAGAAACAGCTGGGAAGGAAAGTTAAATACAATATGGCTTTTTAAGGTTATTATTATAAACAGAACTTGATATAAAGTTACATTATCTGACTCAGATGGAGGTATGGGTATGGCTAGGTTTGAAAGATAACATTCCCATATATACGAGTATGGTAAATGAGTAGTTCAACAAAATTGAAGGATTGAGCAACATAGAATATAAGTAATAGGTGATACAAGGACTTTGAATGAAAGCAGGGGTGAAGCCAGAATAATTTTTTAGGGGATCGAATAAAATTTTAATTTTTTATAGTTTATATCTTTATAATTTGTAAAGGATTAAATCATATTTTTATAATTTTAAGGAGGGTTAAAGTACAATTTTACTTTTATTAATTTAAAATTTTTAAAAAATTCTAAAAGCCTAAATAGTAATTTTACATTTTAGGGGGGGCCGGGGCCATGCCAGCCCTCCCCTGGCTTCGCCTCTGAATGAAAGCCAACCCATAGGAAATTTACAATGGAAGAAAATAAAAGTTGTAAAAAAAGTTAAAAAGCATGGGCATAATTAAGGGTTGGTAGGGTTCAGTCCCCCTAAAATAAAAAAATTTTTATTTAAACCTTTAAAATTTTAAATTAGTAAGAATTAAATTACATTTTGACCTCCTATATTTGATAAAAAATTGATTTAATTATATTTTTACTAAAAAAATTTCAGACCTCGTCCCTTACTAAAAGCCCACTCTAGTACAAGCAAATCAGCCATGGACGGGGAAGACTGAAATGTGAAGCCCTATGGCTAAGGATAAGCTCTTTTTATCTAACCAAATTAAGTTCGCCACTCCGCGATTTGGTTTACTCCCAATATGGGCCTCCTATTCTCTTTGATATAATATATAGTATGTGAAATAAATTAATTTAATATTTTTAATATATACATAAAGTTTATACTCAACCAGTATAAATTCCCCAGCTTCTTTTAGGAAATCTTTTTATATTTTTTTTCTTAATTTTTATAAAAGATAATGATGTTAGCTTTAATTAAAAAATTTCAAACATATATTTTATTACTTATAGCACAGATACATATATAATTTGTATTACTTTTAGTAAATATTATTTTACTATCCTAATTGGTTTTTCTATAAACTTATAACCAATTATATCAATTAATTTAATTTAATTTAATTTAATTTTAAAACAATCTATTCATAAAAAAATCAAACTTTTTATGATTGTATTAGGCTTTAAATAAAATTATAGTTATGATTGTAAAAAAAATTGATATCGTATGTAGTATTAACATGTCAGTAATAATGATAATGCAATATAATACAGTAGCAGTAACACAACAGAATACCTGTAATCGGACAAAGTTAAAAATTAGAAGAAAAAATTTATTAAGGTCTATATAAACAGTTTCCTTAAGACAGATTCATCCGCTCCTCGGTGCTTTGAGTAACGTTGGACATCTGTCTCTCAGGATACAACAACAAGCGATCACAGTAGTAGCACAACAACAATGATCAATCGAATACAATCTTGCCTTTCTCTATTACCAGGAGAAATGAATTTAGAAGGAATTTTTTATATTGATAGTTTTTGATGATATGTTTTTGAAATCTCCTAACTTGGCTTTATATAAAGGAGAGAAATTGAATGAAGAGATTTGTTGAAAAACTAATAGACATGAGTGAATAGAGACAATGAAAGAAAAAATTCAATATTAAACCAAGAGATACATTTTTTCAAAAGATACAATTGTATGGAAAAATGACAATATTGAACCAAGAGATACAATTATCATCCATCACTCAATAATTATTTTCCAACAATATACAATTATCATTCTTCACTCAATAATTATTTTCCAACAATGGCTCTTCTACTATGTTAAAATTTAAAATTAAATATTTATACTTTAATACGATATAATTTGGTTCCTCTACATAATATCAAAATAATTAATACGCTTAATTACTATGGTCAAAATGTTGAGGCCGAAGTCTTTCTTAAAATACTCATTCCAATTTCATGTAGAAATGTGTGTGTGTGTGTGTGTTAGAAATGTGTTTTTAAGGGAAATTCACATAATCATTTAAATTGGAATAATTAAGAATGTTAATTATTTGGACCAAATAATGTCATTATAAAGTAGAGGATCAAATTATAGAGGACCAAATTATGTCAAATTAAAAAATAAAGACTAAGAGCCCCTTTGAATGAGCATTTACCTTCAGTGCAACGCGTTTAGCTTTTTTTTTTTTTTTGTCTTATGCTACAATACTGCTACAGTATCTAATTTTATCGCTGCCGTTATTTTTACACTAACCATAGGTAAATGCACAACCCATCCAAAGGGACCCTAAATCTCAAATGTAAACATAATAAAGAGTCTGAAACTCCAAAAAATTAGCATTGTTAATAATTTCCATAATTGATGTGATTTTTCAAAAACATACACTTATTCCAACTAATAACATCAAAATACAAAATTTTATTAGAATAATATTTTTTTAAAAAAAAATTGAAGTCAAAATTTCAACCAAAATAGCTAAAATGTTAACTATTTAGGCTAACTAATATTATTATAAAATATAAAATTAAATTATGTCAAATTAAAATATAAATATTTAATCTCAAATTTGAAAATAATAAAAGGATAAAACTAAAATTTTACAAGGAAAAAAAAAGTTGTATTTGAGGTGTGTAACGAGAAATCACTTAAACCTTTTATATATTATATAAATTAAAGATTAAATAATAAATTTGAGAATAATATAAAGATTAAAATTGAAATTTTATCTTTATAAATAATCTTCAAAAATTGACGATAGGTAAGTCTTTGGACCTTTTAATCTATGGTTATTGGTATAGTCCTTCTACACTTCGTGTTGAGTTGATTATTTGTTTGTGTCAAATTATAGAGTAAAAAATTGAAGAGTAAAAAATACTCGAAGCAAGGTTTTCATAATTGGATTGATGGTCAACCGATCAGATCATTGGTTGTATAGTTCGATTAAATAAATAATTATAAAATTATAAAAACAATAAAAAAACTGTTTCAATCATTTTTTAGCGTGGTCCAACTGGTCCATATTGATTTGTCGATCAATTGGTTTGATGCCTCTTTGGATCAGTAACATCCTATTTGATCTGGTTCAAATAACCATGACTTTACTTTTATTTTAATGAATTTAATCCCTCTACATTTTGGATTTAAAAATCTGCTTTCAAATTAAATATAACAACGTAACATTTTAATTGAAAAGTTAACGACATTAACTATTTGAATTAATTAATAACATTACAAAAATATAGAGAGCAAATTATGTTAGAAATTAAAGTATAAGAATTAAATTTCAAATTTAAACAGATTAGAGAGACCAAAATTAGTAATGAAAAAAAAAAAAAAGAGAATGGTGGGTATGTGCCACATGTCATCAAGAAGGAAAGTTCAAATAGGATTATATGTCAAAAAATTCATTTAAATGTAAAAAACAAAAATAAATTAAGTTGTTGTATTAAATTTGCACCTAATTAAGTTATTATTGTTAATTAAAATAAATAATTAAGTCCTTCCGTTAATAGTTTTCGTCATTAACTACATTGACTGTTAAAATAAATTGATAAACCAATTAAATGATGACATGTGATAGCTTCTGGTTTAATCTAATGTTTTTCCCATAAAAATTATAAAAATTATAAAAAAATTAAAAATATTAGATATTAAAAAAATATGAAAATTTACATAAACTTAAAAATATTATAAAAATATAAGTATTATAATATTATAAAAATCCCAAAAATCTAATAAATTATAAAAGATTAGAAAAACAATAAAAATATTTAAATTTTATAAAGAAAGCATTAAAATTGATATAAAATTATAAAAATTCATAAAAACTTGAATTGGACCGATTAAATTGAAATCGGTAAGGGTATCAGTCCAGAGAAAGCCATTACACCAGTTGACCTGGGAACCGTATAGTTGAACCTATTTTTTGTTTTTGTTTTTGTTTTTTAATGTTTTATTTAATTGAACTAGACTGATCAGCCAAATTGACAAATTGGTTCAACCACCAGTTCGATTATAAAAACTTTGGTTAGAATATTTCATTCTGCATATGCTAATAATTTAATAATGAAATTTTAGTTTGATAAAAATATAAAAAAAAAAAGAGAGTAAAAAATCGTTTCAATAGCTCGATTCCCAAGTCAACTGATTTAATGACTTTCCTTGGATTGATACCCTTGTCGATTTTGGGCTAACCGGTCAGCTTAATTTTTTATGATTTTTTTATAATTTTATATTTTTTTATTATTTTAAGAATTCTAATATGTTTTTTTTTAATTTTAAACATTTTAAATAAGTTTTATTAATGTTATATATTTTTTTATAATTTATTAGATTATTTATATGTTTATAAGTTTTATCAATTTTAATATTTTTAATATTTTCTGATTTTTTAAATTTTTTTATAATTTTTCTAATATTTTATGGGAGAAAATTAAATTAAACCATAAGCTAACATGTGTCACCATAGTGGTCCGTCAATTTATTTTAACAGTCTACGTGTTTAATGACAAAAACAGTTAATAGAAAGTATTTTAATTAATTATAGGAACTTAATTAGATGTGAATTTAATACATAAACTTGATTAAATATTTACATTTTCTTATAAGCTTTTTTGAAATTTAAGCCTAATATATAGGTATACAGATATGTTCATTTTCATCAATTTTAAAATAAAATTACTCGCCCTACCCCCGCCTTTGTTTTTTCTTAATTAGAGAAACACTTAAAATCGAAGTTATATCATCTATGCTGTTGCGATCCTAATGGAATAACGGTTCATTTCGCTGGTTTTTGGAAAATTTTATAATTTGTGTGTAATATTATAACTCGTTTACGTATATAAATCCTTCAAGATTTTTTTCAAGAAATATCTTTTATTTTAGAGATTAAAATTATACGTAGTTTAAGCATTACTTCAAAATAAATTAAACCAACTCAAATTAAGTTCCATTCATTCAAAATGCCTTCCTTCACCAATTTTTCAAATTCTAAAAAAGATTAGAATAAGTGTAATAATCAATAAAAACTTATTCTAATCATTTTAAATAATTATGATTTATTAATTTACATTCCAATAGTTAAACTAATCCAAATATATTTAATTAATATTATTACGCATTTATTCTAAATTTTAAGAGGATTTATTTAAAGGTTTAATTTATCGCATCCTAATGAAGAATCTTAATATTTCCATCGCCACCTTATGTAGTAGGGTATGATTTCAGGTTAAGCTCCTCTCCCTCTATACAAAGCCCTTTCCATCACCAAAAGGAGGGGATTTAACAACATACACCAAAGTTTTACCTAATCACTCCTAGAGTTTCCCTAATTTATAAGAATGCCAATAACCCTTTGATACTATTATAATATGAATCACTCTTAATCATCAATCCGCCAACGAATCTCACTTCCACATGTGAATCGCTCTTAATCAACAAATATCCAAACCAAAAATTTAAAAACTAGTACTGCGACCTGATTTCAATTTTTATAAATTTGGTGTTCTTATCTCAACCTATTAAGATGAGCCCATTGCAAAGTGGGTTTCATGACTTCATCTTTTCATAGGGGAAGGGGAAAGAAAATAGTTTTCCATTGTACGAAACGAATTTAACAATTATTGAATCGTTTTTTTAATCATTTTATGTAGGTATAAGCATTCGATTAAATAATGTAAAATTTTTTTGAATTAGTAAAATTGACGAGTCATATTTTATTATCTTTAATTTGATATTTTTTTTGAATTAAGTTAAATGAAATGAAATTCAAGTGAAGTCTTTCATATGAATCAATAAATTTGATTTGATAATTTATTTTTTTTTAAGTCCTCAAAATTTATCACTTTTTATAATTTGACATTTTATGTAATGTTTAACCATTTTAAACATTTCATTTCATTTTTATTTTTTATAAAAAATTTGAAATTTTTGTAACTATTTTGATTTTTTGTAATTTTTTAGAGGAATTAATTTGCTTAATTTTAAAATTTGATATAGTCTTAATGAATATTTACACTAATTTGTTATTCGAGTTTTTTTTATACAAAGCCTAAAACTACTCATAATCCCTCACAACCTTTAAATAGAAGGATAAACACATTGAAGCGCACTCGAACCTTATCCGAATTATTTGAGTAACCTAAATTGTAAAATTCTACTCAACTCGAATTTGAAAAATTAAATTTTTAATTAAATTAACTTAAAAAATCAAATAATTTAAATAATTGATTAACTTTGAAAAATCAAATAATTTGCATAACTCAATTAAATTAATTTGAAAATTTAAAAAGAAATCGATTTTTCCAATCTTGCGATTGAATTAAACCTTCAGTAAATAAATTTTTAGTTGATAGATGGTTTAGAATTAAAATTTAATTAACACAATATATAAATATTGAGAGCTAAAGTTATTATCATATCATTTTAAAGTTGTCACTATTAGCCAACTGGTGACAAAAAAGAAAAAGATAAAATTGAATAATTTAATGACTATTTTATAACTTTTCATAACTCAGTGGTTATGAAAAAATAATACCTAAATTTACAACTTTGATTTTAGAATTTAGATATAAATTTAAAAAATAATGTAAATTGTAAATTGAGGGAAAATTTTACCGCACTCTTAAAAACTAAAGTCTGCCAAAACTTCTAAACTAAAGCGTCAAAAATTTTGATATTGGTATAGTGTTAAAACTTTTTTTTGATAAATATTAAAAATTTAGTGACTATTTGTTGGCTCTAATTTAAACCTATACAAAATCAAAAATATATTTTTTAAATATCTTTTCAAATATTAAATCTAGTACTCTGGTTCGAATTTATATAAATATAATTTATTTTATTTTATTTCTTATATTCCTATTATAGAAAAATAGTCACTAAACATATTTTTATGTTTTCATAATTGGAAAAAATAAAATATATTTATTTCAATTCTGTTTTTTAATTTTTGAAAAATAAAAAAAATTATTTGCTGAAAATGGAAATAGAAAATTGTCAAAAACCAAACAGAAATTTAATTTTTTTTCCAAAGTAAAAGTTTGTTTTTGGGTTAAATCTTAGATTTGATTGGTAACTTTAATTTGGTGTAATTTTATAGAGAATTGAATTTATTTAATCCATATATTAAGATTTTAAAAATTAATATTAAATAAATAAAATGAATAAAAAATTAAAATATAAAAAAATATTATTAATTGGATCCAATGCTTAATTTAATAAATTCAATTTATTTTAAATAAAATATAATTAATAAAGTAAATTAATAAATAAAAATTTTCAGCATTTGCCATTATTTGCCAATATCTATAATTTATAATCTATAAGTCTATGAGTATGTGTGTATATATATATATAAATAACTTTAAGATACACGCTAAACTCTAAATGTTGGGTCTCAAAATCATGACACTTGGCTTTTTAAAAAATGTAATGAAGAAATAGGGGGAGAAATGAGAATGAAGGAAATAAATGGAAAAAAAAAATTGAGAGAAAAGGGTTTAACTCTGTTTTTAGCCTCTCTAGTTTTAATTCTAAAAAATTAATCTTATTCATTTGGTTTAATAATGGAAATCAATTGATAATTTTATAACATGATTTCCATTAAATTGAATTATATGATATTGAAAAAAAGTTGCTCACATGCCCATTTATAGCCATGCAAGAAAAAAAAAAATGACTCGCTCTATTTCTTTGATCAGTGCAAAAGAATGTACATTATATCCTACTGAATTAGAATCGAAATTCTTTCCACACCAGATTCACCATTTTTATTAGTTTATTTGATTTTTAACATTTGTAACATTGGTCACGTCGGTAACTTTTTATTTCAAATATTGTACACAATCCAATTTAACGAAAATCCTTCGGTAATGTTCTCAAATGAATTTTAATTTTTAAATCTAACAAGACTAAATTCTTAGAAGTAAAAGTAGGGGATTAATTTTTTAATATTTGAAATGTACAGAGAGTGGAAATAATTGGACAAAAAAAAAGGAGTAATGTTAAGCTCAGCTTTATTTGATAAATGTTTTGATAACAAATATAATCTTTTTGAATAAAACTTGATAAATTTCAAATGACGATTTGTTTCAAAATATTTCTAAGAGAGAAACTTTTAAATCTATCTTTCAAACACCTAGAAAATATTTCAACTTGTTCAAAATGATGAACAATTTTTTCAAACATTTTTATCAAGTGTAACACTATTTTTAGGGATTAAAGTATCGATACCTTTTATATGGCATCGATACCTTGACCCAGCATCGATACCCCTGCCTGGTATCGATACCAATTTGACCTTTGAAGTTAAGAAAAAATGAGCAAAATTCAAAATATTGATACCTTTCACAAAGTATCCATATCATTTTACAGTTTGATGTTTTGAAAATTAAAGAACAATTGTCTAAGTATCGATACCCTCCCCAAGGTACCGATACCTTTGACCGCCTATAAACGTGTTATCATTTATAGTAGAAGTATCACACAAAAAATATAAGAAATTGAATCAGCAGTGTCCACAAGTATATGGGTTAAATTGTAATATAGTATTTGTGTACAACGGAACACAATAAGTATTCCGAGGATCGTACCCATGGGAGGATGGAATAAATCTATAGAAAATCTTTTTACAATAATAAGTCTAAATAGTAATAATTAACTCCTATATTACGACAGATCATAAAAGGGATTAATAATAGAAATTAAATATCTAAAATACATAAACAATAAAATAGACAAACGACTAAACATATTAACCAATCAGGAAGATTAACTCGTTTCAGGGTTTGTAATTAACTTCGAATTAGGGTTTTAGGGTGGATTAGCTATCAATTAACCAATTATTACCTCCTGGCTTTTAACTGATTAATCAATTGGTTGATATTTGCTTATCTCCCAACCTCACTTTTTCAACCAAGATAAACTACGATTTACTCGGTGAAACTTATCTCTCGATCTTGTTTAACCTATGATTACTTCCTAGGGTTGTCAAGCCTAAAGTTTAAGAGTGCGTAATCTATACCAACTAATCCTCTCGGGAAACCCTCAATCCTCCATTAATCACGTCCCCATCCCTCGTTAATCTCCTCTAAGGGATAGCCACTCATGTTATTAATAATCTTAATCTAAATTGAAATAAACATGTAATCAACACGATTGAATCGAAAGATAAAAAAGATTAGAATAACCTTAGATTTGATTTCGATTAGAGCACGAAGTAACGAATCTCTTGATTGGAATAATCAAATTCGCTTGCAAGAGAGAAATAAACTAAAATACTTTGATTAACTAAAAGAACTCTTGGCTCGAAACCGATTCCAATAAGAAAAACAAAGAGTTTATAAAAACCAAAAGAAAACTAAGTCTAATCCTACTCCTATACTACGAGGGTTTTTGAAGGCATCCAAGATGATTTAGTTACATCAAACCCCTAAGGTTTTATTTATAAGTGTAACATCCTAGATTAGGAGCTATGCGTTCGTGCGTAATTCATGAGATAGTGGGCTCAGTGGGTGTGTTGGATGTGATTTGAGGAGTTTTAGGAACCCTAAGATGTAAGGAAATGTATGGAAATGTAAGGAAATGTAAGGAAATGTATGGAAATGTAAGGAAATGTAAGGAAATGTATGGAAAAGTAAGGAAATGTAAGGAAATGCCTTGTCTTGGAAATGTAAGGAAATGTAAGAAAATGTCTTGTCTTGGAAATGTAGGGAAATGTGTTGTAAATGTAAGGAAATGTCTTGTCTTGGAAATGTGAGGAAATGTCCTGGAAATGTAAGGAAATGATGTGGAAATGATTCAAAAGAGGAAAGTAAACATTTCTGGAAACTTGGAAATGTAAGGAAATGTCAGGTTTAAAGAGGCAAACGAAAATTTTTGGAAACTTGGAAATGTAAAGAAATGTCAAGTTTTAAGGCTTAAAAAGAGAAAACTGAAACACCCCAAACCCGGCCCACGAGCTTTGACCAGATTTGGTATGTTCCTTAAGTAAACCGGTTTCAAATTCTTTTGTTCCTTAGGAAAAACTTATGCGATTTTAAGAAAAATATTGTTTTGGGTTGGGCTTGTGTTGAAAAAAAATCAGTTTTATCTTATTTTGAAATCCAATTAATTAAGGTGACAAAACAATTAGGGTTTATTTTACGAAAAATAAATTTACTCAAACTTTAATTGATAATAATTCGTGAACATAATAATTGGAAATGAAAATAAAGAAATAAAACTATGGCCTTATTACATCAAGTAAAAACCCAAAATAAAATTCTTAAGTACTTAAATAAAATAAAGAGTCCATATTGAATAAGACTTCAAACTGAGCATGGCCACCACAAGTTCTGCCGTCCCGGTCCATCATTGCTCATCACCTGAAAAATGTTCCCACAACGGGGTGAGTCAACAGACTCAATGTGCACACAACACTAAAATTTAATAGATCAGGCATACCATAACATATCACATGCGCATTCATATACAGATAAAACAATGATGCAACCCAAACCCAAACCTAGATGCCATCCGCTACACATCCCCGTACCAACCTGCACACCGTGGGGACTACTAAGTCAACCCTCCTTCCGCTACACTCCATCGAAGGCAGTCGCTGCAGTCGACGTGCTCATCGCCCATATAAAGTTCGTGGCATAGCCACCAGATTAAATAATTGTGTCATGAGACACCACGTTCAGATAATGTAACCGAGGTTACCACATTCAGATAAAGTGACCGAAGTCACCACATTCAGATAGTGAGACCGAAGTCGTCACATTCACTTCCCCTTTCTCATATAACCCGAATGCCCCATATATTTCATATCATGCATATCATACTTAAATCCACATTCATGTCACTTTTCACATGTTAAAATATAACATATTTCGTAATCCTAGCAGGAGTAGGAACGTACCTGAGTACTTTGTACCACATTAGGGTACTTTTAGCCACATTCACATTCTTATACATTCATATGTTAAATATTTGCCATATAACATATTAAAAGTTAGTCTGGATACACACCTGATTCGCTTAGCAATTCCTTGAGATTCCGAAAAGCTTGATCTAATGCTTAGATCCTTAATCCCTACATTTGATTTATCACTTATTACTTAGCATAAATCCTATTCGGCTATAATACCAAATCCTAGTAGGATTTGTATTCTAAAAAAAACTTACCTTTGATGCCGATTTGATGATTATTCAAATCCCAAAATAGATCCTTGCTTCCTTACTACTGTCGAAAATCTTATAAGCACATGTTAGATTGATTTCTAACACTTAATCATCTTTAAATGGCCTATGGCCGAATATTCATATGACTTACCTTGAGTCTTAGAAATCCCGAAACTTCGTTGTACTTCTCCTTGTAGTCGACAACTACTAGATCCCGAAGAAAACCTTCCAAATTTTGGCCATGGAATTCTTAAAGGAGTTAGATTCCTATATTTCGGCTAAAGAGAGATTGAAAATCAAATAATAGTTGATCTTACCTTTTTGGATGAAATCGGCAACACCCTTCTGTCACAACAAAGATTCGGCTTTGGCAGAATTTCGGCTTTTGGTGCTATGAAGAATTCGGCTAGGTTGGACTGTGTTTTTGGTTTTGAATAAAAGAGAAAGGAGGCTAGGGAATTCGGCTAGACAAAAGAAAAGAGAAGAGAAGAGAACCCTAAGAATTTCGGCAGAGAGAGAAGGGAGAAAAATTGATGAGTAGTCCTCCTTCCTTCCTTTTATAGCCGAATTTACTAGCTAGAGTCCCTTACTTGGCCACCACTCTTCTATTTGATAGCTTTATCCTTTGTATTATCTCTAAATAAAAGAATTTAATCCAACCATTATCTCTTGAAAATAGGGATAAATGATGATTTATCTTAAGTATTTTCTAGAGATAAATAAGGGATTTATTTATCATTATTTTCAAGAGATAATGGTTGGATTAAATTCTTTTATTTAGTGATAATACAAAGGATAAAGCTATCAAATAGAAGAGTGGTGGCCAAGTAAGGGACTCTAGCTAGTAAATTCGGCTATAAAAGGAATAGAGAGGCCATTCAGCATTATTTACTCTTCCTTGATAACCTCTGCCGAATTTTCTCTGCAACCCCTATTCTTTTCTTCTTCATTCTTCTCCTCTCAATATTCCAAAAGCCGAAAGCTTGCTAAGATCAAGGCCATAGCCGAATAGTTTGAGACTTCAAGCAAAGGAACTGTCGATATCTAAAGTAAGGGTAAGATCTCATTCGATTTCCATCCTTTTTCTTTTAAGATTTGCCGAAATCTAGGACTAACCCCATTAATATCTTGTTGCCGAAACCTTGAAGAGATCTTTCGGGATTTACTAAGTGTCGACTACAAGGAAGGAGAAGTTCTTTTCCTGAAGGTACACCATAAGCCGCATGTTCCCTAGTTATTCGGTGAGTTTCGGGATTTAAAATCCACAAGGTAAGTGTCTATAGCATTCGGCCAAGGCCTATTTTAGTAGTTAGATCTATTATTATGTGTTTTAAGCCGAAAACTAACAGATTCAAGGGATCTAGTGAGTAGCCGATTTCAAAGGAGAAGAATATAAGTTTTCGGGATTTGACTTTAGTCAATTCGACAACAAGGTAGGTTTTAAGAATACAAATCCTACTAGGATTTGGTTTTATAGGCTTTATGCTAACATACTAAGGTTACCAAATGTAGGAATTGAGATCTAAAGCAATAGATCGGTTTTTTAGGGATTTCAAGGAATTCGTTAAGCAAATCAGGTGTGTACCCCACACTATCTTTTAATACGTTATATGGCAATATGTAATATATGTATGTATAAGAATGTGAATATGGCTAAGTACCCTAATGTGGTACAAAGTACTTAGGTATGTTTCCTACTCCTACTAGGTTTACGAAATATGTTATATTTAACATGTGAAAAGTAACGTGAATGTGAATTTAAGTATGATATGCATGATATGAATAACATGGGCATTCGGGTTATATGCGAAAGGGGAAGTGAATGTGATGACTTCGGTCTCACTATCTGAATGTGGTGACTTCGGTCACATTATCTGAATGTGGTAACTTCGGTTACATTATCTGAATGTGGTGTCTCATGACACAATTATCTGAATCTGGTGGCTATGCCACGAATTTATATGGGCGATGAGCACGTCGACTGCAGTGACTGCCTTTGATGGTGTGTAGCGGAAGGAGGGTCGACTTAGTAGTCCCCACGGTGTGCAGGTTGGTACGGGGATGTGTAGCGGATGGCATCTAGGTTTGGGTATGGGTTGCATCATTATTTTATCTGTATATGAATGTGCATGTGATACGTTATGGTATGCCTGATCTATTAAATTTTAGTGTTGTGTACACATTGAGTCTGTTGACTCACCCCGTTGTGGGAACATGTTTCAAGTGATGAACAGTGATGGACCGGGACAGCAGAACTTGTGGTGGCCATGCTCAGCTTGAAGTTTTATTCAATATGGACATTTTATTTTATTTAAGTACTTAAGAATTTTATTTTGGGATTATTTGATGTAATAAGGCCATAAGGCCATAGTTGAATTTCTTTATTTCTTTTTACTTTTATTTATTATGTTTACAAATTATTAATTATGGATCAACAAATTTATTTTAAAATAAACAATAAATATTTTGTCACCTCAAATAAACTCGTTTTCAACTCAAGCCCAACCCAAAACAAACTTTCTTTCAAAACACCCAAGTTTTTCCTAAGTCACAAAAGAATTTGAAACGGTTTACACCGAGGAACATACCAGATTTGGTCAAGGCTCGTGGGCCGGGTTTGGGGTGTTTCAATAAGAGTGTTGGTGGCCTGAATTAGGTATTCAACATGTCCTAGGTCTTCACATAAATTTTATTGTGCAGACAAAAATAGCCTTGATATACTTGGGCATCATATCAACCTATGTTGCGCCATACAAGGTCGACACAATAAGTAGTTTGTGGCTTCCTTGGTTCATGTCATGATTTGACGGCTCAAGAAGTTTGTGCATCACTTGTCCGTTGCTCATATGTCCATTGGGCCTATAATTCATCATCCTACATACTCAATTACACACATTAGCACTACCTAAGGCCCGTGTCAGCCTAATAGGTCACAGCACTCTCAAAATGTGTTAAAAAACACTTATTTTACTAACTTACAATCCTAACTACTAAATATAGAAAATGCAATAATAAATCCTAAATTTGCTAGAAAATAAGCTCATTAAGTACGGAAATGGAACAAAATTCCTACCACATTTGACGTCAGGTCAACCTCATAGCAAGTATCGATACATTCCCTATTGTATCGATACTATAAACTTAATGGTCACTTAATTTAGGCATTAAATGCCCAAAGTATTGATACCCTGTAACACCCCTTGCCCGTGTTCGAAGCCGGAACCGGATTTGAGGCATTACTTAAACTTAACTTGCTTAAACATATCACATTGGGCTATAAAATTTCTTTTTACCATAAAGAGTTTCCATATAAACCCATATTCCGCTCATTCTCGGCCTACGAGGCCCTAAACATGCTTCCGAGAGATTTCAGGATAAAATCGAGAACTTTTATGAACTTAGAAAATTCTTCATCAAAACAGGGGCCACACGCCTGTGTTGTCCTAGGGACACGCTCGTGTGCCCTTAAGACATGCCCGTGTCTTACACCTGTGGTCAACATTGAATTATTTCACATGGCCGGACACACGCCCGTGTCCCTCACACGGCCTCGACACACCCGTGTGCCAAAACCTTGGCATTCTATTTATGACGTCATCATCTCACTATGGTCACACGGCCAAAGCACACGCCCGTGTCCTTAGGTCGTGTGTCGAATTATAATCCATATTTAAAGTGTAGACTTCACACGGCCTGGGCACCCGCCCATGTCCTAGGCTGTGCCTCCCACACGGATGAGACATACGTCTGTGTCTCTGCCCGTGTGTTTACTACTGAGCATACTGACTTGTAAGCTTAGTATGCAAGGGGACACTCGGCCGATCAACACACCCATGGGGCTGACTGTGTGTCTCACACGGTCTCGACACACGCCTGTGTGTCTACCCATGTGGACATTAAAAAGGCTATATTTCAAGCTAAGTGCCACCCTGCATTGCAAACATACTTACTCCAACTCATATCAACACAACTCATAACCCAAAGGCACATCCAAGAACTCAATTCAAAACATTCATTCAAGCATAAACTTCATAATTTCATCCTCATAGAATATATATATACTTATCAAGTATTGGCCCAATTCCAATGGCCATTTACAAAATGACTTTAATAACATACATAGCCAACACTTTGGCTAACAATTACGGCCTAACAAAATATCCAAGTCCTATACATGTCATAGTAAAAAATAAGTCTAAATTGTTATACCAAAGTGATGTCGATAGTGTGATTTCTGAACTCTGACGTTCCACATTCCTCGAGTTATCTTGGTAATACTACAAGAAAAAAGGGCAATAAAAAGGGGTAAGCATAAAGCTTAATAAGTTTTCATGGAAATAAATAGCAACAATAAGCTCATGATAAAATCCATCCATTACAATAATTAACCATACACAAGGTTATAGGCTACTTGCCATACTTACACATACTTACCCTTATTTAGCACATACCATGCCACATGTCGTAATTATTTCTCCGTGAGTCATTCACGAGTACCTGTATCCACTCATTCACATGTCTTTAGTACTAATCTCATTTTTATTTCCAAACTCATCTATTTATCCCATTAATCACTAGGGATACTCAAAGACGCATTCCCATCGTCATTAATATAAGTACAAAGCCAATGCCACATCCCAGATGTGGTCTTACATGGGGTCACCTCTGAGTGCCGATGCCATATCCCGGATATGGTCTTATACGGAATCTCACATCAAGTATCGATGCCATATCCCGGATATGGTCTTATACGATTCTCATATTCAATACTGAAGCCATATCTCGGATATGGTCTTATACGGGATCTCAATTCGGTGCCGAGGCCATATCCCGGACATGGTCTTATACGGGACCTTATCCATTTCATGTCTCGATGATAGCATTTTTACATTCATTATAGTCCACTAGGACTTCAACATCTCAACTTACTCATTCAACATCAAATACTCAATTTAGTAGAACATCATGTATCAATATAATACCAAATATTCTCAAACGTGCTAACATAACGTTGAATTTATCACATACAAACTTACCTCGGTTTCAAAATAAGCTAGATCGTCGACCTAGTCCGAGACTTTATTCTTTCCCCGATTGAGGTGGATTCTTGGTTCTTCTTGCTCTATAATAGCAAATTAGCTCACTTTAATCATCACATTATAAAAACATTTTAATAATCATGCTTTGGCAAAATTAGTATTTTGCCCTTAGACTTTGGCAAAATGACCTTTTTACCCCTAGGCTCGGAAATAAATTCTAATCAAATTTCTACCTTCTACATGCCTAGGTGAACATTTATTCCTCTTATGGTTATCATCAAAACCCAACATTTCATACATTTACTACAAACTTTATAATCTTTACAACAAGGTCCATTTAGGTGTTTTCATGGCAACACCCTTCACAAAAGTTGTTTATCTAACAACTAAGACTCATTTTCTTCCATAAAAATGCAGCAAACAACATAAAAGCTCCCATGGCAAAACCCTAAACTTTTCATCAAATTACAAGATAGTCCCCTCTTTAGAAAGCTTAAGCTTTAGGGGCCCCAAAAGTACAATTTTTTATCAAGAAATGATTACTAGAATACTTACTAGCAAGGGGAGAAGCTTGCTGAAAATTTGAGCTCTAAAAACCCTTAGTTTGCTGCCAATTTTTTGTGGAGAAGAAGAGAGAAAAAGATGATATATTCTTTTTCTTTATTTTAATATAAAACACCAATTTAGTCCACCTAATATTAACAACTTTGACCAATTTGACAATGTTTGTCTTCTATAGCCAGCCACTCTAATTCTTGGGGGTCTAGTTGCCTTTTAAAGACCTCCAATTAATGTTCTTTAGCTATTGAACACCTTTAGCTTATAAAATTAAACTTTCACACTTTATGCGATTTAGTCCTTTTTCGCGATTAAGCAAGAAATTGATAAAATTAAAGCACCAAAATTTTCCTACACTTATACCATCACACTCTAACTCATAAAATATCATGGAAATAATTTTCTCTAACCTCAGATTAGTGATCTCGAGATTACTATTCCTGTAACACCCCAAACTCGGCCCAAGCGTTTCAACCGGATCTGGTATGTCACTAAAGAAATTTTTATAAAACATGTCGTAGCACTTTGGAAAAAAAACATTTATCAGGTTTAAATATTTATACCGAAAACTTAATAAATTATTAAATCATATAAGATATAAAGTTATAAATTACCTTGGTGAGTTTTTAACTAAAAACTGAAATTTTATACATGTCTTAACTTAATTTAGACATAAAATTTAAATGCCTAGTAATAAAAGCCCAACATAAAACTGAAACATAAATAATAGTCTAGTGGCCCAAGGCCTTATTACAACGAAATTGAAAACCCTTAATCAAAAATATTAAAAACAATATTCTAAGTAAAATCTTCTGCTGGATCAAGTATTCTCTCGCATGGCCACCTTGTGCTCCTCTCCAGCCCGGTCCGATGCACTAGGTGCTACCTGAAATTGTTAAATAATAGGGTGAGTCGTGAGAATCAGTGTGCAACCCTCATGCACCATTAGAATTGGGCCTTAACCCCACAGAACATATAACAAAATATAATATATTAGAAAATATGCAAAGCCCAACCCAAATCCTAGGTTTCCATCCGCTACACGCCACCCTTACCTGCCAGTCACACCATTTGGGGATTTCTACAATCAACCCACACCGCTACACACCATTGATGGCAAACATGCTACTCATCGTCAGATCATGGCCGTAGCCACTACAACAGGTCATGGCAAAAGCCACTACAACAGGTCACGGCAGAAGCCGCTACAACAGGTCACGACAGAAGCCGCTACAACAGGTCACGACAGAACACTTCCCCTTTCAATAAACCCATCCCCATGCAATCACAGAATACAGCATACTTATCACATATGTCACCTTAACAGGAACATTCACTTAGGAATGACAGAGATCACTAACCTGGTTGTAACATCCTGAATTTTTGGGCCTATGCGTTTAATGGGTGGATATGTTTAATGTGTTAATTTAAGTGTTAGGGGTCCAAATTGGGCTCAGGCTTAGGCAGAGGCCTTGATTAAAATTATCTGTTTGGGCA
This sequence comes from Gossypium australe, assembly GCA_005393395.2. Lineage (NCBI taxonomy): Eukaryota > Viridiplantae > Streptophyta > Magnoliopsida > Malvales > Malvaceae > Gossypium > Gossypium australe. Next base: position 127,105,908 of record CM016616.1, on the reverse strand, counting down.
TTATAGGGTTTAAAAGGTAGTATCTATGTTTAAAATACCAAAGTGGGCTTGTGGCCCAATCTTAGGAGGTGACGCCACACAAGGGAGTAAGGGGCCCAAATTTAAGTTTCATGGAGCCCACTTCTTTTAATTTAAGTTAGCTAAATTTTGGGCATTAGGATTAGGTGGAATGGGTGGCAACAAGGCTAAAATTTAGGGGGTTTTAATGTTTAAAATATGTGGATAATAAGCAGATAAAGGCTATTATTTAGGAATTTATTTTATGTGGATAATAAGCAGATAAAGGCTAAAATTTAGGGATTTTAATGGTTAAAATATGTGGATAATATGCTGATAAATGAGGGAGGAGTTAGAGATAATTAAGTCTCTTTTAGATGAGCTAGTAGATTAAGATAAAGGAGATAAGATAGGATTTATCTGCAAGGTTAGGTAAGTGCCGAAATTTCTATAAATAGGGGGAATATTTCTTCAATTTCGGCATTTGGGTTTTTCTCTCATTCTTTTCTCTTCTTCTCTGAGTAAAAGCCGAAAACTCCTAAAGTTCCATCTTCCTCTTCATTCTCTGCAAAAGCCGAAATCTCTAAGCCAATTCCTTCATCTTCACTTTGATTCAAAAGTCGAAACTCTTTCCATTCTTTTTCTTCCTAGCCGAAATCTTCAAGTCTCTTCCTTGTTTTCTTTTCTTCTTCTCTTTTCCTATCAGAAACCGAAACTCTTCACTCAAGTATTTTAAAAGCCAAACACACATCAGCCTTCTCTTGTTCATACTTTTTCCGGGATTTTCCTAAAAGCCGAAATCCCTAGATCTCATCTCCTGTGATTGCCGAATTACTTCTGTGGTGCCTACTTGTGCCGAAATCTGAAGGAAACTTTAGTGCAGTCAATCGCATAGATCTCTGAGTTATAGATCGATAGCACTCGAATCGTGTTACCTTCGAGATTTCAAGGTAAGAAGATCTATTAGTTTCAATGTGTAAATTCAGGATTTATTAACCCTTAGCCGAATATAGGATAGGCCCTATTTTCACATCTTTCCGGCTTTTTGAGAAAAGTTGTAGATCGGTCTAGCAAGGGTATCGACATTAATCAGGCGTGTAACCTTTCTCATTGTTAGACTGTTTGCTAATATATATCCATATGTATAAATCTGCTATACTCTGCTAAATGCCGAAATCCCGGCATAACAAGTGAAAACCCTTGAAGGGTAAAGGCTGATCAACAGGTTAGTGACTTCTGTCCTATTTCAGTGATTATTCATGTTAAAATGATATGCTTTGTATGACGATTTCATTGTATGCTTGGGGTTGGGAAATTGATGAAAAGGGAAAGTGATCTGTTCTGGTGGCTTTTGCCATTTCAGCCTGGTGACTCTGTCACAAACTCTGTTTCTGGTGGCTTTTTGCCATTTCAGCCTGGTGACTCTGTCACAACTCTGACGATGAGTAGCACGACTGCCATCAACGGCGTGTAGCGGTGCGAGTTGATTGTAGAAATCCCCTATGGTGTGAACAGCTGGTACGGGAGGCGTGTAGCGGATTGAAACTTAGGATTTGGGTTGGGTTTGCATAATTTTTTTTATATATATATTAAAATATTATTCTGTTCTGTGGGGCTAAGGCCCAAATCTAATGGTTCATAAGGGTTGCACACTGAGTCTCGCGACTCAACCAATTTCTTAACATTTTCAGGTAGCACCTAGTGCATCGGACCGGGCTGGAGAGGAGCGCAAGGTGGCCATGCAAAAGAACTCTTGGATTTAACAAGAAGACTCCAGTTTATTATTTTATATTTTTATTTAACGGGTTTTAAATTTTATTGTAATAAGGCCATGGGCTACTAGACTATTATTTATGTTTTAGTTTTATGCTGGGCTTTTAAGTTTTATGTTTTAAATTAAGTTAAGACATGTATGAAATTATAGTTTTTGTTTAAAATTCACCAAGGTAATTTATAACTTTATATTTTATATGAATTAATGAATTATTAAGTTTTCGGTATAAATGTTTAAACCTAGCAGTTGTTTTCCAAAATGCGACATGTTTTGTAAAATCCCTTAAGTGACATACCAGATCCGGTTGTAGCGTTTGGGCCGGGTTTGGGGTGTTACAAATTGGTATCAGAGCCCGGTTCAAAACTCGACTCTGGGGGTTTTTGGGCTAAAAATGTTTTCTAAAAATGGGCTTTTGAAACATGCATGTTTTGAAATGATAACAGGTTTGTTAGCTCGGCATGACACCTGCGTCTCCGGCCCAAGTCTGCCAGGTAAGTATTCTGAACCATTGTGTGATATATTTATGTGGGCTTAATGGGCTTTATGGGACGTAGAATAGTTAGATTAGAACTTGATGGACTCTAGGCCTAGTTGAACAACTTCTAAAATCTCATAAGACTTAATTTCACTAAACAAACCTGTGAACGAGTCGTAAGGCTTGGGTGTGGCAACGGGCATACGCATGTCTAGGATTGGATCCCGAAGAGCCTGGTATTTAAGCAGTCCTAGTGACTCACCTCCTCTTCGCTGGAATCCTACCTGGTGCGTAGTGACTGTTCACCTTAGCCAAATTAGGGTGTGGTAATAGACATACGCATGTCTAGGAGTGGATTCAGGGAGAGCTTGGTATTTAAGCAATCCTGGTGACTCACCTCCTCTCCACTAGAATCTTACCTGGTGCGTAGTGACTATTCACCCTAGTTACGAGAACTTATTGATGGGCTAAACCTTATAATTAAAACCCGAAAGGGACCAGCCACCCTACTTGAAAAAAAAATCCCCAAGTTTTGTAAAATTTTCAAAATACTTTTGATTTGTGAAAACTTCCAAACAGTCATGAATTTATAAAAAAAATACTTATGTTTTGAAAACTTACCCGAAAAATCTCATGTTTACAAAGTACCCCTGTTTTTTTTTTAAAAAACAACAACAACAACAACAAAAAACTACCCATGGTTTGTAAAGTTACCAAATTACCCTTGATTTGCAAAATGACTAAATTATCCCTAATTTGTAAAATTACCAAATTACCCCTGATTTGTGAAATGACCAAAATACCCCTGATTTGTAAAATTACCAAATTACCCTTGATTTGCAAAATGACCAAATTATCCCTAATTTGTAAAATTACCAAATTACCCCTAATTTGTGAAATGACCAAAATACCCTTGATTTGTAAAATTACCGAAATACCCCCGGATTACAAAATTATCGAAATACCCCCGGATTACAGAATTACCGAAATACCCCTGGATTGCAAAAATTACCAAAATACCCTTATTTCATGAAATCAACAAGGAACTCTATTCTGAAAATTACGAAAATACCCCTGTAGGATAAATTATGAAAATACCCCTGGGTAGTGAAATGACGAAAATACGCCTCCATGATGAATGTAGGTTTGTGGATGTACTTGTACGCTAATGTCTGATGAGTGAATGTGTGTGCTTCCTGGAATTAGAAGGTAAACTTGAGACTGAAACTGTAGATATGTTTGAATTCGAAAAAAACTACCTCTAAAATTACTATTCATAAGACTGTTCGTGGTTAATCAGTGAAAGAAATTAATAATTCATAAAATTTCTAATTCAGATAATACGAGAATCAACGATGAGCGCTAGAAGAGGAAGAAGAGGCCGCGGCCGAGGCCGTGGAAGTGTTAGGACTGATGTGCTGACTCAGCTAGTTAGGGAGGTACTGAAGGAGGTTAAAGAAATCGGTGAAACACTTCGGGTTGTGTGCGTGGACTGTAAGAAAAAAAGAGATTATAGTTTTCTAGGGTTGTAGTCTCGTTCTGTGAAGCATGTTAAGGTACGTCCAAACTTCCGGATTTGCGAATATTACAGAAGGCGTCATCCGGGTGAATGTTGGAGGAAGTCAGGAACGTGTTTAAGATGCGGGTCTGAGGAGCATAAGGCTCGGGATTGTTCAATCACTAATAAGTCGGGTATGTTTTGTGTGGATGCTATATTTTTGGGTATAGAAACTGTATGCGTGCAATGTTTATATATTATTAAATTAGAGTGCGCAGCGAAAGCATAATGGTGAGACTTGGGTAGTACGATTAATAGTTAGTTGGAAGTTTCGAGGACGAAATTTCTTTAAGGGGGTAGAACTGTAACATCCTGAATTTTTGGGCCTATGCGTTTAATGGGTGGATATGTTTAATGTGTTAATTTAAGTGTTAGGGGTCCAAATTGGGCTCAGGCTTAGGCAGAGGCCTTGATTAAAATTATCTGTTTGGGCATTATAGGGTTTAAAAGGTAGTATCTATGTTTAAAATACCAAAGCGGGCTTGTGGCCCAATCTTAGGAGGTGACGCCACACAAAGGAGTAAGGGGCCCAAATTTAAGTTTCATGGAGCCCAATTCTTTTAATTTAAGTTAGCTAAATTTTGGGCATTAGGATTAGGTGGAATGGATGGCAACAAGGCTAAAATTTAGGGGTTTTAATGTTTAAAATATGTGGATAATAAGCAGATAAAGGCTATTACTTAGGAATTTATTTTATGTGGATAATAAGCAGATAAAGGCTAAAATTTAGGGATTTTAATGATTAAAATATGTGGATAATATGCTGATAAATGAGGGAGGAGTTAGAGATAATTAAGTCTCTTTTAGATGAGCTAGTAATTAAGATAAATGAGAAAAGATAGGATTTATCTGCAAGGTTAGGTAAGTGCTGAAATTTCTATAAATAGGGAGAATATTTCTTCAATTTCGGCATTTGGGTTTTTCTCTTATTCTTTTCTCTTCTTCTCTGAGTAAAAGCCGAAAACTCCTAAAGTTCCATCTTCCTCTTCATTCTCTGCAAAAGTCGAAATCTCTAAGCCAATTCCTTCATCTTCACTTTGATTCAAAAGCCGAAACTCTTTCCATTCTTTTTCTTCCTAGTCGAAATCTTCAAGTCTCTTCCTTGTTTTCTTTTCTTCTTCTCTTTTCCTGTCAAAAACCAAAACTCTTCACTCAAGTATTTTATAAGCCAAAGACACATCAGCCTTCTCTTGTTCATACTTTTTCCGGGATTTTCCTAAAAGCCGAAATCCCTAGATCTCATCTCCTGTGATTGCCGAATTACTTCTGTGGTGTCTACTTGTGCCGAAATCTGAAGGGAACTTTAGTGGAGTCAATCGCATAGACCTCTGAGTTATAGATCGGTAGCACTCGAATCTTGTTACTTTTGAGATTTCAAGGTAAGAAGATCTATTAGTTTCAATGTGTAAATTCAGGATTTACTAACCCTTGGCCGAATATAGGAGAGGCTCTATTTTCACATCTTTCCGGCTTTTTGAGCAAAGTTGTAGATCGGTCTAGCAAGGGTATCGACATTAATCAGGTGTGTAACCTTTCTCATTGTTAGACTGTTTGCTAATATATATTCATATGTATAAATCTGCTATACTCTGCTAAATCCCGAAATCCCGGCATAACAAGTGAAAACCTTTGAAGGGTAAAGGCTGATCAACAGGTTAGTGACTTCTATCCTATTTCAGTGATTATTCATGTTAAAACGATATGCTTTGTATGACGATTTCATTGTATGCTTGGGGTTGGGAAATTGATGAAAAGGGGAAGTGATCTGTTCTGGTGGCTTTTGCCATTTCAGCCTGGTGACTCTGTCACAAACTCTGTTTCTGGTGGCTTTTTGCCATTTCAGCCTGGTGACTCTGTCACAACTCTGACAATGAGCAGCATGACTGCCATCAACGGCGTGTAGCGGTGCGGGTTGATTGTAGAAATCCCCTATGGTGTGAACGGCTGGTACGGGAGGCGTGTAGCGGATGGAAACTTAGGATTTGGGTTGGGCTTGCATAATTTTTTTGTTATATATATATTAAACTGTTATTCTGTTCTGTGGGGCTAAGGCCCAAATCTAATGTTTCATAAGGGTTGCACACTGAGTCTCGCGACTCAACCAATTTCTTAACATTTTCAGGTAGCACCTAGTGCATCGGACCGGGTTGGAGAGGAGCGCAAGGTGGCCATGCAAAAGAACTCTTGGATTTAACAAGAAGACTCCAGTTTATTATTTTATATTTTTATTTAACGGGTTTTAAATTTTATTGTAATAAGGCCATGGGCCACTAGACTATTATTTATGTTTTGGTTTTATGTTGGGCTTTTATTACTGGGCTTTAAGTTTTATGTTTTAAATTAAGTTAAGACATGTATGAAATTATAGTTTTTGTTTAAAATTCACCAAGGTAATTTATAACTTTATAGTTTATATGAATTAATGAATTATTAAGTTTTCGGTATAAATGTTTAAACCTAGCAGTTGTTTTCCAAAATGTGACACGTTTTGTAAAATCCCTTAAGTGACATACCAGATCCGGTTGTAGCGTTTGGGCCGGGTTTGGGGTGTTACACTGGTGATTCGCTTTTACCCTCTTCGGGTTTCATCCATGATGCCGAGATTTCGACATTTATCAGAATATAACAGATTTATAACATGATGCCGGGATTTCGGCATTTATCAGAATATAACAGATTTATAACATATTTTAACAGGCAATCTAAATGGTGTGGAAGTATCACACACCTGATATCGCGTAGTTTTACTCCCTTAGTTAAATCCTCACTATCCGGATCTACAACCCTTAGTTTAAAACCTTGCTCAAAAGCCGGAAGAATACGAAGATTTGGCTCCCCTACATTCGGCAAAGGATTAATAAATACCCGAATTTACATGCTAAAAACAATAAATCTCCTTACCTTGAAATCCCGAAAGTAACACGATTCGAGTGTTACTGAACTCTATCTTAGAGATCTAAGCGATTGACTTCTCTTCAAATCCCGGAATGCCGCAAATAAGAGAAAAACTTAAGATTAGTTTCCTTATAGCCATTCGGCTAGAGTCCCTAAAAAGCCGAAAAAGATTGAAATCTTACGAATCAATACTTACCTTCAGTTTCTTTTGAGATTCGGCACAAGCAGATACCTCAGAGAGAATTCGGTAAACACAGGAGATGAGATCTAAGGATTTCGGCTTTTATGAAAATCCCCAAAAAAGATGAACTGATGCGCTTTCGGCTTTTAGAAGATCTGAATAGAGTGTTTCGGCTTTGGCTTAGGAAGAAAGTAAAAAGAATCAAGGAAAGGCTTAGAATTTCGGCTAAAATATTTGAAAGAGATGAGAAAGAAGTTGTCAGAGGATTCGGCCAAAAAAGAAAAGAAAATAGAGTGGGAGAATGGAGTGGTGATTTCGGCAGAGAAAGAAAAAGATGACAAGAACTTAGCCACTAATTTTCAGCACAAAGAATGAAGAAAAGAGTAGGGTTTAAATGCCAGAATTGATGAGATATCCCCCCCTATTTATAGAAATTTCGGCACTTAGCTAACCTTGCAGATAAATCCTATCTTTTCTCATTTATCTTAATCTACTAACTCATCCAAAAGAGACTTAATTAGCTCCAACTCCTCCCTCCTTTATTAACTTATTGTCCACAAATTAAAAACATTAAAATTTTCCTAAATTATAGCCTTGTGCCATCCCCCCTAGCTCCTCTTTAAATGCCGAATTTGGCCCAAAAACATGGGCTCCAAGTGGCCAAAACTTGGGCCTCCTCCTTTGCCAGTGACGCCAACTCCCTTTCCTCTTAGTGGCGCCATTTTGCCACTGGGCCACAAGCCCAATCTTGATATTTTTAACATAGATAACTATCTTTAAAACTTATAATGCCCAAACAGAATATTTTAACTGAGGTCTCAGCCCATTCCTGAGCCCAATTAATACCTCAATTCTCAATTTAACATATTTAAGCATTCATTACACAAAATGCACAGGCCCTAAAATTCATGATGTTATAATTCCGACTAGCCCCTAAATCAAGCTGTTACAATTCTCCCCCTTAAGGATTTTCGTCCCCGAAAATCTTACCGATGAAAAGGTTGGGATATTGGTTTCTCATAGTCTCCTCGGTCTCCCATGTAGCCTATTCTATTCCGTGCCTCTGCCATAGCACTTTCACTAGGGCTATACTTTTGTTTCTTAACTGTTTGACCTTTCGCGCCAAAATTTTAACCGGCTCTTCACCATAAGTTAAGTTCGGTTGGATTTCTACCTCTGTTGGTACTATTACATGTGAAAGGTCTGAACGGTATCGGTGCAACATGGATACGTGAAAGACATCATGAATCTTTTCAAGCTCGAGTGGCAAGGCCAACCGATAAGCTACAGGTCCTATCCTCTCGGTAAATATATAAGGTCCGATAAAACGCGGACTTAATTTGCCTTTCCGGCCAAATCTGAGGACCTTCCTCCATGGTGATACTTTCAGAAACACTTTATCACTGACTTGGAATTCAATCTCTTTCCTTTTTAAATCCTACTAGGACCTTTGTCTATCTGAGGCCGCTTTCAGACACTCGCGTATCACCTTTACTTTTTATTCAATTTCCCTAATCAAATCGACCCCGTGTATCTGTTTCTCTTTGAGTTCTACCCAATACAAGGGCATTCGGTGATTACGCCCATATAATGCCTCATAAGGCGCCATTTTCAAACTTGATTGGAAACTATTGTTGTAGGCAAATTCCACCAACGGTAAGTGGAACGATGGAAATGTGCAAGTGTACACAATCGTAATAAGTAATAAAGTGACAAGTAAATGTCGAGTTATCGTACCCACAAGGACTGTAAAAGAATTATTTATGAAAATAATTTCAAACACTTTGGTGATGGAAAAATATTTGGTTTTGAGAAGTACTAAAAAAAACTAAAGAAAAACAAAGTAAAAGAAAAAAAACAAAGTTCTAATGCACGATTTCAAAAACTGATTTTAGTCAAGATGATATAATTGTGTTGGACCAATTGCATTTCTTAAATTAGAATTATTAAGCTCGTGTTTATACTTGTTAAATCATGGCAACTCAGTAATTTGCTAACTTATGAACATACTTACAAATAAAAATCCATTCATCTCTTGTACATATTTCTATGCAAATTCGAACGATTAAACAGACTCTAAAAGTAAACATGTTATCGCACATACATACTTATTAAATTAAACTATCTCTTGCATATTCCTATGTCAATTCAAACAATTAATTCAACCTAATAAGCATATAAAAGATCATGTGAAGTAACAAAGTATTTTTACCTTGAAACAATTTAATCACAAAATCCTGCAAGTTATGTAAGGCATATGTATCGTCAAATACAATGCTAATTTAATCTTCAGCTACCTTAGAAGAATTAAACATGCACAGATCAAGTATTGTGTCCATTAATTATAATTTCAATGCGTTTAAATAATTAATTCATTAGTTATCTAAACAATTATAATGCCAGATAACTTAACATGATTTTACTTAATCAAACATTTTACCGAGGCCTTTAACAGCATAAACACAATTTCAATAATTTAAGAGGACGAAATGTAATCAACCCAAAACAAATTAAATTCAAGCTAAATTGATTAAATTAAACATTCCAACAGCATAAATATTCATAAACATGTTCGTCAAAACAACAACGAAATTTAAAGAGATAGGGAACAAGAAGCAAATCCGGTGTTTCTTCGTGGCTTGACTGATTGCCCCGTTCTTCATTCTTCGTTGGCCTCGGCTATAAAGGTGGATTATGAACACTCCAATTGCTGCTCCAAATGGCTGGGAAAACACCTCTTTTCCAAGAGGAGAAATCGGCACAAGAACACACAAAGGGAAATGGGAAAAATGGGAATTGAGAGAAAGTGAGAGAGGAGAATGTTGGATGCTTTAGGTATGTTTTGAATAAGCAGCAAGGGGGTGTATTTATAACTGATCAAGGCTGCTAAAAATAGCAATTAGCAGCAGCAAAAGAGGCCTCCCTTGGCCGGCCATCCCATGTGGCAAAGTTGAAGAATTCAACTTTGCTAAATATAGCATGGGGCAAATCTACAATGCCATAATATTTAGAGGTGTTTGAATGCAATTTTGAAAGGTCTTCAAGGGCTTCTTTTCAAGCTTAATTAGCCAGCTAATAAGCTGATTTGGGCCATCATTATGGACGGTTTGGGCTGCCCAATTGGTGGCTGGTTTGGTTCAATCGGTTCGGTTTAACCAGTGCGGTTTAACTAGTCCCTTCTTCTAATTAATAATAATTTATTTAGCCCAAATTAAATTGGGAATAAATTAAAATTAATTGTATTATGATTAAATCTTCATAATTGGATCATCTTGGGCTGGAAATAATTTTGCCTTGATACTTCAAATTGCTTCTCGGGTTTATTCTTCGAGCAGTGTCTGCCGAGCTGATTTTCGCCCTTTGTTCAAATCTATCGAAAATAGTCAAAATTAAACAAAATTAACTATAAAATTAATTAAAATTCATCATGTTCATATTTTTAGCACACTTTAATTATTTTATAATATTTAATTATTTTCCAACAAGAATTTACTCAAAACTGCATGAATTTGGGTCAAAAAGGGAATAAAAAAGTATATAAATTTTTGTGTTTCCACACCCCCAAACTTAATTCATTGCTCATCCCGAGTAATGCACAAATTTGAAAAGAATTTTCCCATAAACACCCTTGAAAACCTCCTTCAGAACAAGTTTCTTCTCAAAATTATGAATTGAATATACTTAGGCTCAAAAATAAGAAATTTGATAATTATGCTACTTAAGTATACATATCGTTGAAATTACCTCCAACAATTATTATACTAGCAAAATTAGACTAAATGTTTCTTAATAAAGACATGTTACTCACTACCAAGTTGATTTTAATTCCTTATTCAAAATTAAACTGCAATCATTAAGCTTAACTGATGTCTTCATATGTTGAACAGAGCAATTTCTCTCCACTGATGTAGGTAACATTGGAAGTTTGAATCAATAGGTCTTTAATAAGGTTGTAACGTGGTCGGGCTTAGGGGTAGGTAAAAGATAGACAAATTTTTGGCTTAAAAACCCTAGACTCAACTTAAATCGAACCTTCGAAATTTTCACCCTTGATACCCAACTTATGCTCTTTTGACCACTTATTTCCTTTTGAGTACATGTTTTTTTTACAAGCTCAGTTTCGAGATTTGCTTCATGTACTACAATTTTCGAGCATTTGATACATCTTTTCAACTCCCCCAAACTTATTTTCAAACGATCTTCTGAATAGTACTGAGTCTAGTGTTTGGGACAATTTTAGAAGTAATGAAGAGAAAATTGATGGCTAAATATTGCATAGGTCCAAATAAAATTAGGCCATTTAGTCTCAAAATTGGGTTTCCAAGGATAATTTTATCAGGGTCAGCTTGAAAGGCTCAAACGGTCCAAACAACAGTTGCCTAAATCATTTTCAACATTCCATGCTTCCTAGGATTTTGCCTCAGGAAATTACTAAGTCAATTCTAAAGACTTAAACTTTCATGCATGCCTAATTTTTTCGTAGGGAACTAAAAATTTTATGGTACGAATTTGCATGATTTATTAAAAATGCATTAATATCATTATTGAGCTAACATAATAACTTATTGAAATAATAGAACTTTATTAATACTGAAGTTCAGCATACTTAACAAAATTCAATTTATTGAACAGAAATATATCCTAATCATAACTAAAAGAAAATTTTATTCTGAGTGGAATCAATTTAAATTTTCGGTCCCCCTACTTAAAGTGAACAATGTCCTCATTGTTTAAAGTGAATAGATACTATACACCAGGTAGGATATTTAGAAAAGAGGAGGTGAGTCAATTTGACTGCTTAAGTACCAGGCTCTTTCTAAAATCTAATCCTAGACATGTATATATCTATTGACACACTTTAGCCTTTGAGACTTGTTCAGATTTTATTTATGATTCCTATCTCTTGTTTTATTGTGCAAAAATAAAAATTCCTAATTAACCTAATCCTAAAATACTTAAGAAAGAAATAAATGAAAGTTGAAATCCTCCCCTTTTTTATTTGTTCGCCGATCTTTCCAAATTTGACTCATCTTTTGCGCCATTAGTATTATCTTCGCATGAATCACCTTGCTCCCTCTTTGATGAAGACACCCTTGGTTCAAATATGAAATCTGGAAACTCAGGCACAAAAATAAATGGGTTATTATAAATTTTCTTGAAGGCACTCCTCATCGAGTCATCTCTTATTTTTGAGTATCGCCAGTAGGCTTGTTGCTGCCATTGCATGTGTTGCATTAAGTCCATCAGCTTCAATAGCTCATTGCGGTGATCTGGGCTAGGTGATGGAGCTCTAAACATTGAGGGTTCGATATCAGGCTCCGCTTCTGGTTCCATTGGTTCTGCCTCACTAGGGACTTCGGTTGATTGCTCTGGCGGGATTTCTGTGGGTTCATCTTCTGCTTCTTCGGGATCCTCACTTTCTTCAATTCGTTGCTGAAGAACAAAATCTCTGGCCACTCGGTAAAGGTCCCAATTGGTGATTGTGCCTTGACTATACTCTGTCTTCTTTACGTCCGCAAGGAGTTTTGCTTTTAAGCACAAAATTGTGATCGTAAAAGGGAAATAGGCAGGGCCAGACCATCTAACGGCACAATTTCGCATTTCTCTCAGGATGATTTTGCCCACATCAATGGTCTTTCCAGTTAGAATCGAGTATAATAGGACCATTCGCTCTAATGAAATTGTAGTCCCATGTGAACTAGGCATAAGGCTGAAACGGATGAAATAAAACCATACCTTCGCAAGTGGTGTCAAATACTCTCTTCGGCATATGTGGATTCCTTGCTTTGACACAGTCCACTTAGAACCTGGAACTGTGAGTTCTTCGAGGATTTCTTGCAGATTTTCAGGCTTAATATTGCTGAACAGAGAGGAATATACATCGTTGTCGAAATCAGGTAATTCAAAGAACTCATTAATAGCATTAGAATTTATTGGTACCTTGATTTCGCGGACTGGAACTTCAGTCGATTCGCTTGAAGTTAAGTTCGCGTAGAATTCACGAACTAATTCCTCATCCACACTTGGTCTCTTTTAACAAAACAATTCCCAATTGAGGATTTCAGCAACTTGACGAATACGTGCCATAAACTCTTTGTAGTTGCTTTCCTTTAATGTGAAGCCTTTCTTTGGATGCATCTGTTGATTTTTGAAGATACTTTCATATCTTACTTTGGCTTCTTCACAGTGAAATTTGCTTTGTGTTTTGTCAATTTGAGCGGAGGCACGAGTTCTTTTGCGAGTCATAATTAACCTAAACATAAGATGGAAAGAAAAGTAAAAAAATTAGTTTCTTAAAAATTTAATTAATACAAATTATTAATATTTCAATAAATTGAAAAATTAAATAATTGAGTAGAAATTAAATTTTAAGGAGAAAAATTTTCTTACCACCTTCCTCGTAAAAATTAAGAACTCTTAAAATAAAAAACTAATGAACACAAGATGGAAAATTAAAGAAGGTTTTTTGGCTTAGGTTGGGTGAAGGAGAAGTGTGCACATAGGCGCACAAGGCATCAAGGTGCGAGGGTTGTGAGCAAGTAGGGCACAAGGCCTTGTGGCAGGTAGGCCACGGGCTGGTCGGCGTGGGGCGATGGTGTGCGGCAAGCAGACGGGCTGAAGGCAGCAGACTTAAAGGCCACGACCTGGGCAGCTGCTGGCGCTGGCGTGCGGCGTGTGCTGAGCAGGCTGCTGGCCGAATGCTGGCTATGGCTAGGGGCTTGCGGCACTTTGTGGGGTTGGTGATAAATGATTTGAGTGATGAGAGAATGGGCAAAACAAGGGTGCAATTTATAGTAGGAATAGTATGAATTAGAGTAGAACTCTTAGAACAATTAAAGAATTAAAAATAAGAGTCCCATTCTAATTTTACTCATGATAAACAACAATTAATAATTAAATAAACACATAAAATTATCAATTGCTATTTAATTGCCAAGATAAATATAAAATAAAATTAATTCTAATCCTAAGCTAAGTTGATAAAAGTTAATATATAAATTATAAAGAATATAATTATATATTAAACTTTATCAATAATTTATAAGTATGAAATTAAATAAAAATATTTATTCTAGATGCCTTTTAAAAATATTTACAAAAAGAGGCACCTAGTTTTTATTATTTACAAAAATAGCAACCAAATTTTGGAAATAATTCAATTAAGTCCTTAAACTTAATGAAAATTTGAAATTGAGTTGCAATTTAAGACTTGGGTCAAAATTGACCTTTTTATTTGAAGAACTAAAAATTTATTTTGTCATTTAGGGCCTAATTTCTTGGAAAATTATGTAAAAATCAATTCCCAGGAAAGATTGGAGGGGTCACAAGCGGTCCCGCTTAAGTTCCAATCTCCTAGACATAATTTATTTAAACATAATAAGCCTGAAAATATACCCTAAATAATTTATTAAAAGCAAGAAAATCTAAGGATCAGATAAACTGAACAAGAATTGATCCCGTTCAGGTTTTTCTCCGTAGTAGTGTTTCAAACGCTGAGCATTGACTTGAAAATTACCTCTCTTACCTTGGAGTTCAACAACTCCGTATGGATAGACACGATGAATCGTAAATGGATCGGACCAACGTGATTTTAACTTACCTGGGAAGAACTTCAATCTGGATTTAAATAACAAGACTTGCTGACCTGCTTCAAACTCTCGAATTCGAATATGCTTGTCATGCCATTTCTTGAGTCTTTCTTTAAGTAATTTGGCATTTTCGTATGAGAACATTCGGAATTCCTCTAGCTCGTTGAGTTGGAGCATTTGTTTCTCTTTAGAAAGCTTGAGATCCAAATTGAGTTGTCGAAGAGCCCAGTAAGCTCTGTGCTCTAACTCTAGAGGTAGATGACATGCTTTCCCAAAGACCAACCTGTAGGGTGACATTCCTAAGGGTGTCTTGTATGCTGTTCTGTAAGCCCATAAAGCATCATCTAGTCTCTTAGACCAATCTCGTCAGTTCGGACAAACTACCTTCTCGAGTATGCCTTTGATCTCCTTATTTGCTAGCTCAGCTCGCCCATTTGTCTGTGGATGGTAAGCTGTAGCAACCTTATGCTTTACTCCATGTTTATCTAGCAACCAATTTAACCACTTGTACACAAAGTGGGTCCCTTCATTGCTGATAATAGCTTTTGGGGTACCGAACCTTGTGAACACACTTCCTTGGTCCTTTCCATCCGTCTTTTGGTCACAAGTACATATTGGTAGCAGTAGATTATGTGTCAATACCCCAAACATCGAACAATTCTACCTCAATGATATTCATTCGAGGCATTTCATTTCTGTTGGTGATGTTTCCAACCCTCTGGCATCGATCACAACTCTTTACATAGGTGTATGCATCCTTAAATAGTGTTGGCCAAAAAAATCCAGCTTGCAATACTTTGGCAGTTGTACGAGTACCTCAAACGTGTCCTCCACTCGGAGCTGAATGACAATGGTATAAAATCTTCGGTATTTCATTTTCTGTCACACATCTCCTAATCATCTGATCTGCACACTTTTTAAACAGATATGGCTCTTCCCAAAAATAGTACTTCACATCGTGAAGAAACTTTTTTCTTTGTTGATAAGTTTATCAATCGGCATCAAACCACAAGCTAAATAGTTAGCAAAATCAGCAAACCAAGGAATATTATGGACATGATTTACCTTCAGTATATGTTCATCTGGAAATGTCTCCTGGATCGGTACAAGTGGAGAATTTCCCTCTTGCGGCTCCAATCTGGATAAGTGACCTGCTACTTGGTTTCTACTCCCCTTCGATCTTGAATTTCTAGATCGAACTCTTGAAGTAGAAGCACCCACCGGATCAATCTCGGCTTAGCATCTTTCTTGGCTAATAAGTACTTAATCGCGGAGTGGTCCGTATAGACAATCACTTTGGTACCTACAAGATAAGATCGAAACCTGTCGAAAGCAAACACAATAGCAAGTAACTCTTTTTCTGTTACGTATAGTTTAGTTGAGCTCCGGTTAGAGTTCTACTTGCGTAGTAGATAGGATGAAAAACTTTGCTCCTTCACTGGCCCAAGACAGCTCCAATGGCGAAGTCACTCGCATCACACATTAACACGAATGGCGAATCCCAGTCTGGTGTGACGATTATAGGTGCCGTGACTAATCGACTCTTCAGATTGTCAAAGGCTTTTAAGCATTCCTCATCAAACTTGAATATCAAGTCTTTCTCCAATAGCTTGCATAAGGGTTTAGCCACTTTGGAGAAGTCCTTGATAAATCTTCGATAGAAAAGGCGTGGCCCAAAAAGCTCCTAACACCTTTTACAGATGTTGGAGGTGGGAGTTTCTCAATAACGTCTACTTTTGCTTTGTCCACCTCGATCCCATGTCTAGTTATTCGATGCCCCAGAATAATTCCTTCTCTTACCATAAAATGACATTTTCCCAGTTGAGTACGAGATTTGTTTCTTTATATCACCTCAGTACCTTAGCTAGATTGGCTAAGCAATCATTGTAAGTATCTCCAAATACTGAGAAATCGTCCATGAAAACTTCCAAATACTTCTTAACCATGTCAGTAAAAATAGACATCATACATCTTTGAAATGTAGCTGGTGCATTACATAAACCAAATGGCATGTGTCTAAATGCGAATGTACCATACGGGCAGGTGAATGTCATTTTGTGTTGATCTTCTGGTGCTACTGTAATCTGATTATACCCTGAGTATCCATCGAGAAAACAGTAATAGTCTCGTCCTGCGAGTCTATCCAGCATCTAGTCCAAAAACGGCAAAGGGAAGTGATCTTTCCTAGTCGCCTTGTTCAGCTTCCGATAATCGATGCAGATTCTCCATCCCGTAACTATTCTAGTTGGTATCAACTCGTTGTTCTCGTTCTCTACGACTGTGATACCTCCTTTCTTTGGCACGCACTGGACTGGACTCACCCATGAACTATCTGAGATGGGGTAAATTATACCCGCATCCAACCACTTGATAATTTCCTTTTTCACTACATCTTTCATGATGGGGTTCAGTCTCCGTTGTCCATCAATCGTTCCTCTCTCACCATCTTCTAATATGATCTTGTGCATGCATACAGATGGGCTAATACCGCGAATATCGGCTATGGTCCATCCGATAGCCTTCTTGAATTGTTTCAACACTATAATAAGTTTCTCTTCTTGTTCAGTAGTTAATTTTGCTGAAACAATCACAGGCAGAGTAGAGGCATTACCTAAATAAACATATTTTAAGTGTGAAGGCAATACCTTGAGTTCTAACTTAGGTGGCTCCTCGATTGATGCTTTTGGCTGCATGTAATCTCTTTTCTCTAATTCCAAAGATTCAAAACGGGGTTGCAGATTAAATCCCTTTTGATTAGCTTCTAGCAAAGCTAAGTATTCGTCCTCCTCTTCATCATTTGGGGGATCCAATGTCAAGATTCTTTCCAGTGGGTCATCAACACAGTTAAGTTCCTTCTCTACTATTAATTCCTCTAAATTGGATATTGCAGAACAATCATCCATTGTGTCAGGAAATCGCATTGACTTAAAAACATTAAATGTTACCTGATCATCCTGAACACACATAGTCAGTTCGCCCTTTTGCACATCAATAAGGGTCCTTCCAGTTGCTAAGAATGGTTTTCCTAGTATAATTGGCACTTCTTTTCCTGCTTTAAAATCTAGAATTACAAAGTCAGCAGGAAAGATAAATTTATCTACACGTACCAATACGTCCTCGATTTTTCCTTCTGGATGCGCTAAGGATCGATCTACTTGTTGAAGTGTAACCGTAGTTGGTCTAACTTCTCCTATTCCCAACTTCCTAAATATTGACATAGGCATCAAGTTGATACTTGCGCCTAAGTCACATAATGTTTTACCATAATATGTTGATCCAATATTGCATGGTATGGTGAAACATCCAGGATCCTTCAATTTTTGGGGTAGTTTGTTCTGAAGATATGCACTGCATTCCTTCGTCAGAGCTACTGTTTCAAATTCTCCAAGTCTTCGTTTCTTTGACAAGATATCTTTCATGAACCTGATGTAGTTCGGCATTTGCTCAAGTGCTTCGACCAACGGGATGTTGATGTGAAGTTGCTTGAGTACGTCAAGGAACTTCTTGAATTGAATCTCCTACTTCGGCTTCTGAAGTCTTTGAGGGTAGGGTGGTGGTGGTTTTATTACTGGAACTGATTCTGGTTGATTCGCCTTTGGCGGTAATTCTACATCTAACGACATTGTTGGTTGATCAGAATTAACTGGTCCTGAGGTTACTTTGGATGGTTTTGCAGATTTTGGTTCTGGTGAAACTGGGGTTTCAATACTTGGTTGAACTTCTTCTGAGTCTTGAGCATCAACTTGCTCCTTTTCAACTTCGACAGTGTTGGGCTCTACTATCTTTCCTCTCCTCAATTGCAATGCTTTGCAATGCTTCTTTCCTGGATTTCTCGGATTTTCTGTGTCACTAGGTAGAGCACCTTGTGGTCGGTTCCTGAGTTCAGTTGCAAGCTGGCCCACTTGATTCTCCAAATTCTTCAATGTAGCTGCTTGGCTTTGGATTAAAGCATCATTCTTTTCCATGTATGTCTTTAGCAAACTCTCCAAGCTATTGGACGTTTCAGCTTGAACTAGTTTCTGAACTTGTTGCAGAAAATTAGGCAGCTGGGTTGGTCTGGGTTAGGTGTAAGTGGTACTGGATCCAGCCCCTTGGTTACTCCAGGAGAAATTCGGGTGGTTTCTCCACGATGGGTTATAAAAGTTGGATTGCAGGCCTTGCCTTCCTCGGTTTTGGTTCTGATTGCCCATGTAGTACACAGATTCTGGGTTCGATGGGCATTCTTCAAACAAATGTCCCTCCCCACAATAGACGCAGGCTATATTTTCAAATTGATTAGGCGGTTTTGCTGCAAAACTATTAGACCCATTAGTAGTAAGATTTTTAAGCATTAAGGATATCAATGATACCTGAGATGCGAGTGAAGTAAAAGCGTCTACTTCATGAATTCTCGCGACTCGTCTTCCTGGCGCTGCACGACTGGTTGGCCATTGATAATTGTTGCTGGCAATCCTCTCGATATGTAACACCCCAAACCCGGACAAGACACCACGTCCGAATCTGGTATGCTACGGGGAAATCGTTTTTGAAAAGTTAGATTTTCCGTTTTAATGCTGAGTGAAAACACAGTGTATTTGAAACAAATTGGAGTAGACTTGTTTGAAAAACGGTTGGTGTATTTGAAACCCGGAGATTTTGAAAATTTAACCAAAATGTGTAGTTAAAACGAGTTTAAACCATTTAAAACCTCAACAGTTTCTTAATGTTACTTAAAACATTTTTAGACTTAGGAGAAATACAAGTTTGAATTGAAAACCGTTTGTATTTGTTTAACATACAGACTTAGTGTGATACCCGATGGTATGGTTTTAAAAAAACACATTGCGTTGTGATTTTGAAATTATTATCTTTTCAAGTTTTAGTAAAATTCATACCAACTTATTTTGTTAAGGCATATTAAAATCTAATTAAAACATCAAACATCATAAAACATAAATTAAAGGCCTTTTACAAATCCAATTTAAAACCCAAATGAAAGTAAATAAGCTAAAGTACCCAGATTCTATAGTCCGAGCAAAACTTTTATTAAAGCATGGCATGTGCACCCCGAGTCCATCCCGGCTCCATGTCCGCGTCTACGAGTCACCTGAAATGTCAAAGGAGAGGGTGAGTCGAATGACTCAGTGTGTAAATCCCGCTCCCGATAAAACAACATGCTAACACACATCATACATAGCAACATAATTAATGCAACCCGATCCTAACCATCCATATCGCCTTTTCTACCCCGTGTGATACCAAACCACTGGTGGTGCCAAACCACTGGTGACATATAGTCACAATGTGTTACCAAAACACTGGTGTCCCAAAGACACAATATCCGTCAATGTGGTACCAAACCACTGGTGTCCCAAAGACACAATTGTGCTACCAAAGCACTGGTGACCGAAGTCACGAATCCAATGATGGGGCCAACCCATCGTGTGATACCAAATCACTAGCAGACGATCCCATATCTCAAGTGGGGCCAACCCACGGTGGTCAAACCACAGGGACAAGTCGCAATGAGGTGCCAAACCTCTGGTGTCCCAAAGACACAATGTGCTACCAAAGCACTGGTGACTGTAGTCACAAATCTGGTGATGGGGCCAACCTATCGTGTGATACCAAATCACTGGCGTCAATCCCGTATCTCACAAGTGGGGCCAACCCACGGTGGTGTTAACCACAGGGACGAGACGCTGAGGTACCAAACCTCTGGAGGTGCCAAACCTCTGGTGACCCAAAGTCACAAAGTGTGTTACCAAAACACTGGTGCTCGTCAGCACAAAATATCACTGCTCCCTCCACTCGTATC
The DNA here is from genome assembly GCA_005393395.2 of Gossypium australe. Classification (NCBI taxonomy): domain Eukaryota; kingdom Viridiplantae; phylum Streptophyta; class Magnoliopsida; order Malvales; family Malvaceae; genus Gossypium; species Gossypium australe. The sequence continues at coordinate 127,085,642 of CM016616.1, read as the reverse complement.
ACCCATCAACATACCATACTCATGTAATCATGCATATCATCCAATCATGCATATCATGCTAATATGTCTAATTTCATATCCCATGTCACATATATCCACAGCCATGGTATCATATAGATCATCATTAAACTCATAATAATAATACTGACTTACCCGAGTCCAGAATCATACCCATTAGGGTATCATATCAATCATCACTGTTTCTTAAATCATCACACAGGTTATCAATCATATTACTAAACATAAGTGTGTTAGTTTACACACCTGATAAATACGAGTCTAGAATCCCAACGAAAACGATCTAAGTCCCTCGATTACTAACTCCTACAATCGGCCAAACATGAGGGTTAGACATCTACAACATTCGGCCAATGCTAACAAACGAATAGGGATTGATATCGAACCCTTACCTCTATCTTTGATTTGGTTTCCTACCAAACCCGAATCAAGCAGTGACTCTCTTAGATAATCGGCCAACCCATAAAAGAGAATAATTAAACCTTAATAATCTTGACTTAATCAAAACCAACAGATTGAACGATCAATAATATACCAATCACTTACCACAACCTCTGCTTACCAATCGGTTAATAGAGTAGAAACTCCTCTTGCTTGCTTCAACACTTCAATGACCCTACAACGAAGAGATTAATACCCTTCCAAAATAACTATATTCGGCCCTAACCAAGCCATAACCAAACAAGAACAAGAGAGACAAAATATGGCCATTCGGCCACCCCACTTACCTTGCTTAAAGATTGAACAACCAACCAAAACCACCCTTCACTGATATTCGGCCACCAAGACACTACTAAAAGTGAGAAGACTTTCGCCAAGAGGGATGAAGAAACAAATGGATACAGACGGCTTGGCTTCCAACAAAGAACAAAAATAAACGATGAGTAGAGAGTGGGGCTTTCGGTTTGAAAAGAAAAAGATGAAGAAAGTGTTTTGAAAAGGTAAAATTCGGCTACCAAAGTTTCAAGAAAGGAAAAGATTATTGGAAAAGAGGATGGATTATGAGGAGGGGAGAAGAAAGAATTTCGATTTTAGCACAATTAAACAAAAGAGAAGAAATGGGAGAAAAGCTTTTAGAGGATGGAGTTTCGGCTAGATGGTATGGAAAAGGAGAAATGAAAATTAGGAGACAAGGTATGATGATTTCGGCTTAGCAAAGAGTATTGAGAAAACAACACAAAAATTCGGCAAGCCTTAGGGAGGTTTTGATTTTCGGTTTACAAAGAAAGGAAAAATGACAAAGAAGACACTAGAGAATTAGGCTTGGTATGACAAAAAGAAAGAAAGAATTGACTCCTTGTGACCAATTATGCACAAAGATGCCCAACAAAATTTCGGCTACCATACTTGCCACTACCAAACCGTCCACACTCCCCCTTCCACACCCACAAATTCGGCCACATCCCCCTATTAGCTCCCAACCACTCATTTCAAATGAGTTTGAACAAGTCACATTCCACTTTTTACTCTCCACCATCCAAGTCACTACTTGACCAAGTCCAAGGGGAATTTAAACTCCATCCAACTCCTTCCTCCTATGCCGTCCAAAATGAGTGACAAAAAGGGGACTCTGCAGCTCGAACATTAGACCTCCATTCCTTGAAGTTGACGCCATACCAAGCTCCCCCTTGCCGCTCTGCCAGCTCTTCACTTGTGCAACAAAACCACGAATAAAATTCTTAAACCCCAGCTCCAACAGCTCCCCTGACTCAACACCCAAAAACCAAAATTTCCCATTCACTCAGGCACACTCCTAGCCTACAATTAAGCCCCTAAAACACCCAAAATAGCAACACAGCACACCAAACACATGCAATAACATGCAGCAACAAAATAGCCCCTAACCCGGGATATTACAGTTCTACCCCCCTTAAAATAATTTCGGCCTCGAAATTACCTGATCAAAAGTGTTGCGGGTATTGCTGTCTCATCATATCCTCGGGTTCCCACGTCGTTTCTTCTACGCCATGATTCCGCCAAAGTACCTTAACCAAAGGCACAGACTTCCTACGCAGAACCTTCACATCCCGATCAAGAATCTGCACAGGTTCCTCTTCCATGGTCAAGTCTGGTTTTACCTCGATCTCTTCCACTGCTACCACATGCGACGGATCTGAACGATACCTCCGAAGCATCGAAACATGAAAAACGTCATGAATCTGACTAAGCTCTGCTGGCAACTCAAGCTGATACGCTACTGGTCCAACTCGTCTCAATACCTTATACGGCCCAATGAACCTCGGACTTAGCTTGCCTTTCCTTCCGAACCTCAACACCTTTTTCCAAGGCGAGACCTTCAGGAAAACTCGCTCCCCCACAGCAAACTCTATATCTCTCCGCTTAAGATCGGCATAAGACTTTTGCCGGTCCGAAGCTTCCTTTAATCGAGCCTGAATCAACTTAACCTTGTCTTCTGTCTCAGCAACCAACTCGGGTCCCAACAACTGACGTTCACCCAACTCCGTCCAACACGTAGGTGAGCGACACTTCCTACCATACAACGCCTCGTACGGTGCCATCTTGATGCTTGCTTGGTAACTGTTGTTGTAGGCAAACTCAGCTAATGGTAGAAACTCCTCCCAACTACCTCTGAAATCCAGGACACAACCTCTCAGCATATCTTCTAAGATCTGAATAACCCTTTCTGATTGCCCGTCAGACTGCGGGTGAAAAGCCGTGCTGAAATCCAAACGAGTACCCAATGCTTGATGCAATGCTTTCCAGAACCTTGACGTAAACCTGGGATCCCTATCCGAGATTATCGAAACTGGCACACCGTGCAACCTCACTATCTCTGAAACATACAGCTTTGCTAGCTTCTGAAGTGAGTAGTCAACCCTCACCGGAATAAAGTGAGCTGTTTTAGTCAGACGATCCACCACTACCCAAACTGAATCCTTCTTGCTTGGCGTAAGCGGTAACCCACTGACAAAATCCATGGTTATCCTTTCCCACTTCCACTGAGGAATCTTCACGGCTGAAGCAAACCCGACGGCAACTGATGCTCAGCCTTGACCTGCTGACAAGTCAGACACTTCCCAACAAACTCTGTCACCTCTTTCTTCAAACCAGGCCACCAAAACTGCTCCCTGAGATCCTTATACATCTTGCTACCTCCAGGATGCATAGCATGAGGACTGCTATGTGCGTCCTGAAGAATCTTCTGCCTTAGCTCAACATCCTTAGGCATACAAGCCTTACCCTGAAAACACAAAACCTCATCACCAGACAAGCTGTAACCCTCCAAACCACCATCCTGCACTTGCAACCTTCGCGCACTCAGAACCTCATCCAACAACTGTTTCTCTCTGATCTGCTCAACCCAAGTAGGCTTAACCTGCAGCTCTGCCAAAATACTTCCGTCGTCGTACAAGCTCAAATGGGCAAACATAGCTCTTAAGTCCGCAACAACCTTACGGCTCAACGCGTCTGCCACCACGTTAGCCTTGCCCGGATGATACTCAATAGAACAGTCATAATCCTTCAGCAACTCAACCCATCTACGCTGCCTCAAATTCAAATCCTTCTGAGTCAGTAGATACTTCAGACTCTTATGATCTGTGTAGACTATCGATCTCTCTCCATATAAGTAGTGCCTCCAAATCTTTAAGGCGAAAACTACAGCCGCTAGCTCCAAATCATGCGTCGGATAGTTGACCTCGTGTGGCCTCAGCTGCCGAGAAGCGTAAGCCACAACCTTACCTTCTTGCATCAACACACAACCCAAGCCCGTATGTGATGCATCGCAGTAGACTGTGTATTCCTTACCAGCCTCAGGTTGAATTAAAACCGGAGCCTCAGTCAAGATCTTCTTTAACTTATCGAAGCTTTCCTGCTGTTTCTCAGTCCAAATAAACGGAACTTCTTTCCTTAACAACTTGGTCATCGGCGCTGCTATTAGCGAGAAACCCTCAACAAACCTTCGGTAGTATCCGGCCAAACCCAGAAAACTACGAATCTCAGCCACTGACCTAGGCGGCTTCCAATCCAAAACTGCCTCAATCTTACGAGGATCTACTCGAATCCCCTCCGCTGACACTACATGACCCAAGAAAGTCACCTCTCTCAGCCAGAACTCGCACTTACTGAACTTAGCATAGATTTGCTTTTCCCTCAGAATCTGCAGCACCACCCTCAAATGCTCATCAAGCTCTTCCTCTGTCCTTGAATACACCAAGATGTCGTCTATGAAAACCACCACGAACTGATCCAGATACTGCTGAAACACCCTATTCATCATATCCATAAACGCTGCCGGTGCGTTAGTCAACCCGAACGGCATTACCAGGAATTCGTAGTGCCCATACCGAGTCCGAAACGCTGTTTTATGGATATCAGCCTCTTTAACCTTCAACTGATGATACCCAGACCTCAAGTCGATCTTCGAAAATACCGCAGCACCCTTCAGCTGATCAAACAAGTCATCTATCCGTGGCAACGGATACTTGTTTTTAATCGTCAGCTTGTTCAACTGGCGGTAGTCTATGCACATCCGCATTGTACCATCTTTCTTCTTAACAATGAGTACCGGCGCTCCCCACGGTGAAACACTTGGCCTAATAAAACCTCGATCCAATAACTTCTGGATCTGAGCCTTAAGCTCCACTAATTCCTTTGGTGCCATCCTATACGGAGCAATAGACACTGGCGCAGTCCCGGGTAACAGATCAATCCCGAACTCTACCTCTCGATCTGGCGGCAAACCCGGAAGTTCCTCAGGAAACACATCAGAAAATTCCTTAACAGTACGAACCTTCTCAACAGCAGACTCTTTAGCCTCCAAGGCATACACATGAACCACATACGCTTCGTAGCCCTTCCTGACCATCTTCTCCGCTTTCAAAGCAGATACCACATTTGATAAGTAATCTCTCCTATTACCTATCATAGCCACCTCATCACCATCAACCGTCTTAAGAACCATGCGCTTGGCCGCGCAATCCAACCTCGCCTGGTACTTAACCAGCCAATCCATCCCAAGAATCAGATCGAACTCCCCAAACGGCAGTTCCATCAGATCAGCAGCAAACACTACCCCTTGGAGTTCTAGAGGTACATCTCTAAACAGCTTATCTACTACTACAGAGTGACCTAAAGGACTAATCACAGTCATCTGCCTAGAAGATATCTCAGAGTCTAAGTCCATGGTCTCTACTATACTACTGGCAACATAAGAGTGCGTCGAACCCACATCAATTAAAGCAGTATAAGGAGTACCAAAAATCAAGAACGTACCGGTTATGACGTCCGGTGCGTCGCCCTCCTCTCGGCGCCTCGCAGCATACACTAATCCAGGCTGTCTAGCATCAGAACTACCCGCACCTCTGCCCGGTGCTCCACGGCCCCGACCAGAACCATTACCACCTCTGCCATTACCACGGCCCCTCTGCGGTGGCGGTCCATTACCTCTGAACTGATTACGGCCCTGACTCTCAGACTGAATCCTGGCCATCCTACGCGGACAGTCCCTAATGCGATGCTCCAGAGAACCACACTCGAAGCAACCTTTTCCACCAGTCCAACAACCACCCCAATGAGATTTCCCACACTGATTACACTGCGGCGGTCCCTGCCTAGCAGCAACAAACCTAGCAGACTGATTCTGCCCACTCGGTCTAGCCCTCTTCTGCGGATTACCCGACGATCCAGAAGACCCAAAACTCCTCTTAAGCCTACTCCTGTCCATGCTCTGTCTTACCGACTCTTTAATACCCTCGGCTACCTTAGCCTTCTCAACTAAGACAGCAAACTCGCGCTCCTGCTATGGAGCAATCAGCAGCCTCAACTCGTCTCGCAGACCATCCTCGAAACGAACACACCTCTCATGCTCAGTGGCTACAATGCCCCTGGCATACCTACTCAGCTTCAGGAACTCAGCCTCGTACTCAGAAACAGATTTACTCCCCTGAACAAGCCTCAGGAATGCCTTTCGCTGGGAGTCAATATAACTAGCCCCGATGTACTTCTTTTGATATGCAGCCCTAAAATAATCCCATGTCAAATCCTCTGCTGCCACACTGTCCCGAACCGTGAGCCACCACTGGTATGACTCATCCCGAAGAAGCGATACGATGCCCTTCAGCTTCTCTTCAGCCGTCAAGTCCAGATCATCCATGATCCGCTCAGTTGCCTCCAGCCAATATTCAGCAGTGCTAGGAGCAACACCCGATACACCTCAGAAGAATTCGGCCCCATTAGCCCGGAGTCGCTCGGGAACAGATTTCCTAACTCCTGCACCACCACCTGCCCCAGCTACCCTTTCCAACACTCGCAGCATCGCCTGTGACACCGCGTCGTCTCCAGTCTGATCTTGGAACTCACCACCTCCAGCTGGTGGCGGAACCGGTATCTCATTTTCTGAACCCTGCCCAGATCCTACGGGCTCAGAAACCGTCATTCTACCCCTACCTCTACCACGAGTATTACGACCACGTCCACCTCGAGTGCTCATGTCTAATCTTTCTACGTATCTGGTTAAAGAATTTTATGCATCAGTATTTATTCCACTTGTTTTTAAAAGCAAGTCTTATGAATATTTAAAGAGGATTTGTTCTCGCGAGTTCACAGAATCCTATCAGTTTCAATCTCTAAAGTAGTATACTATTGCTAGTCATCAAATCATATCATATCCAATCAAATCACAAGTAATAGTACGGGGTACTTACCTGGGCGAACTGGTGCCGGGGACTCGGTGCCATGCCTTTCAAACCATACTTTCAAAACAAACACTTAAACAGACTTTTGAAACCATTTTGGGCCTCAGGCCCACAGCCGAGCCTTTGAACTTGGCTCTGATACCACAATTGTAACACCCCAAACCCGAACAAGACACCACGTCCGAATCTGGTATGCTACGGGGAAATCGTTTTTGAAAAGTTAGATTTTCCGTTTTAATGCTGAGTGAAAACACAGTGTATTTGAAACAAATTAGAGTAGACTTGTTTGAAAAACGGTTGGTGTATTTGAAACCCGGAGATTTTGAAAATTTAACCAAAATGTGTAGTTAAAACGAGTTTAAACCATTTAAAACCTCAACAGTTTCTTAATGTTACTTAAAACATTTTTAGACTTAGGAGAAATACAAGTTTGAATTGAAAACCGTTTGTATTTGTTTAACATACAGACTTAGTGTGATACCCGATGGTATGGTTTTAAAAAAACACATTGCGTTGTGATTTTGAAATTATTATCTTTCTAAGTTTTAGTAAAATTCATACCAACTTATTTTGTTAAGGCATATTAAAATCTAATTAAAACATCAAACATCATAAAACATAAATTAAAGGCCTTTTACAAATCCAATTTAAAACCCAAATGAAAGTAAATAAGCTAAAGTACCCAGATTCTATAGTCCGAGCAAAACTTTTATTAAAGCATGGCATGTGCACCCCGAGTCCATCCCGGCTCCATGTCCGCGTCTACGAGTCACCTGAAATGTCAAAGGAGAGGGTGAGTCGAATGACTCAGTGTGTAAATCCCGCTCCCGATAAAACAACATGCTAACACACATCATACATAGCAACATAATTAATGCAACCCGATCCTAACCATCCATATCGCCTTTTCTACCCCGTGTGGTACCAAACCACTGGTGGTGCCAAACCACTGGTGACATATAGTCACAATGTGTTACCAAAACACTGGTGTCCCAAAGACACAATATCCGTCAATGTGGTACCAAACCACTGGTGTCCCAAAGACACAATTGTGCTACCAAAGCACTGGTGACCGAAGTCACGAATCCAATGATGGGGCCAACCCATCGTGTGATACCAAATCACTAGCAGACGATCCCATATCTCAAGTGGGGCCAACCCACGGTGGTCAAACCACAGGGACAAGTCGCAATGAGGTGCCAAACCTTTGGTGTCCCAAAGACACAATGTGCTACCAAAGCACTGGTGACCGTAGTCACAAATCTGGTGATGGGGCCAACCCATCGTGTGATACCAAATCACTGGCGTCAATCCCGTATCTCACAAGTGGGGCCAACCCACGGTGGTGTTAACCACAGGGACGAGACGCTGAGGTACCAAACCTCTGGAGGTGCCAAACCTCTGGTGACCCAAAGTCACAAAGTGTGTTACCAAAACACTGGTGCTCGTCAGCACAAAATATCACTGCTCCCTCCACTCGTATCACCCATCAACATACCATACTCATGTAATCATGCATATCATCCAATCATGCATATCATGCTAATATGTCTAATTTCATATCCCATGTCACATATATCCACAGCCATGGTATCATATAGATCATCATTAAACTCATAATAATAATACTGACTTACCCGAGTCCAGAATCATACCCATTAGGGTATCATATCAATCATCACTGTTTCTTAAATCATCACACAGGTTATCAATCATATTACTAAACATAAGTGTGTTAGTTTACACACCTGATAAATACGAGTCTAGAATCCCAACGAAAACGATCTAAGTCCCTCGATTACTAACTCCTACAATCGGCCAAACATGGGGGTTAGACATCTACAACATTCGGCCAATGCTAACAAACCAATAGGGATTGATATCGAACCCTTACCTCTATCTTTGATTTGGTTTCCTACCAAACCCGAATCAAGCAGTGACTCTCTTAGATAATCGGCCAACCCCTAAAAGAGAATAATTAAACCTTAATAATCTTGACTTAATCAAAACCAACAGATTGAACGATCAATAATATACCAATCACTTACCACAACCTCTGCTTACCAATCGGTTAATAGAGTAGAAACTCCTCTTGCTTGCTTCAACACTTCAATGACCCTACAACGAAGAGATTAATACCCTTCCAAAATAACTATATTCGGCCCTAACCAAGCCATAACCAAACAAGAACAAGAGAGACAAAATATGGCCATTCGGCCACCCCACTTACCTTGCTTAAAGATTGAACAACCAACCAAAACCACCCTTCACTGATATTCGGCCACCAAGAAACTACTAAAAGTGAGAAGACTTTCGGCCAAGAGGGATGAAGAAACAAATGGATACAGACGGCTTGGCTTCCAACAAAGAACAAAAATAAACGATGAGTAGAGAGTGGGGCTTTCGGTTTGAAAAGAAAAAGATGAAGAAAGTGTTTTGAAAAGGTAAAATTCGGCTACCAAAGTTTCAAGAAGGGAAAAGATTATTGGAAAAGAGGATGGATTATGAGGAGGGGAGAAGAAAGAATTTCGGTTTTAGCACAATTAAACAAAAGAGAAGAAATGGAAGAAAAGCTTTTAGAGGATGGAGTTTCGGCTAGATGGTATGGAAAAGGAGAAATGAAAATTAGGAGACAAGGTATGATGATTTCGGCTTAGCAAAGAGTATTGAGAAAACAACACAAAAATTCGGCAAGCCTTAGGGAGGTTTTGATTTTCGGTTTACAAAGAAAGGAAAAATGACAAAGAAGACACTAGAGAATTCGGCTTGGTATGACAAAAAGAAAGAAAGAATTGACTCCTTGTGACCGATTATGCACAAAGATGCCCAACAAAATTTCGGCTACCATACTTGCCACTACCAAACCGTCCACACTCCCCCTTCCACACCCACAAATTCGGCCACATCCCCCTATTAGCTCCCAACCACTCATTTCAAATGAGTTTGAACAAGTCACATTCCACTTTTTACTCTCCACCATCCAAGTCACTACTTGACCAAGTCCAAGGGGAATTTAAACTCCATCCAACTCCTTCCTCCTATGCCGTCCAAAATGAGTGACAAAAAGGGGACTCTGCAGCTCGAACATTAGACCTCCATTCCTTGAAGTTGACGCCATACCAAGCTCCCCCTTGCCGCTCTGCCAGCTCTTCACTTGTGCAACAAAACCACGAATAAAATTCTTAAACCCCAGCTCCAACAGCTCCCCTGACTCAACACCCAAAAACCAAAATTTCCCATTCACTCAGGCACACTCCTAGCCTACAATTAAGCCCCTAAAACACCCAAAATAGCAACACAGCACACCAAACACATGCAATAACATGCAGCAACAAAATAGCCCCTAACCCGGGATATTACACGATAATTTCATAAGCCTCGTTATAACACTTAGAAAGGAGAGCACCATTAGCAGATGCGTCCACTACTATCCTTGTGTGAGTGTTGAGACCATTATAGAATGTCTCAAGTTGAATGCAATGAGGGATTCCATGATGAGGGCATTTTCATAATAGTTCTTTAAATCTTTCCCATGCCTCATACAAGGACTTGTCATCCATTTGGTGCAAGGCAGTGATCTCGTTCCTCAACTTAGCATTCTTGCTTGGCAGAAAATACTTCATGAGGAATCTCTCGGCTAATTCTTGCCATGTAGAAATAGAGCTTGATGGCAATGAATTCAACCAAGCACGAGCTCTGTCCCTTAACGAATATGGGAACAACTTCAATCGTAAGGCATCTTCGGGTACCCCGGCTAACTTGAAAGAATCGCTCACTTCCATGAATAGTATTAAGTGAAGATGAGGATCTTCAGTAGGCATTCCACTAAATTGGCCCATTGTCTGAAGCATCTGGAACATGACTGGCTTCAGCTCGAATTGTTGTGCCTCAATTTCAAGTTTCCTAATACCCGGATTAAGATCGTTAAATACTGGCACGACATATTGTCTTAAGGCTTTATCCCTATCATCAGCAATAAGGATAGGATTCTGAGTAGGGTTTGCTCCGTTTCCTTGGTTCATATTCTCGAAATTCATTTCTTCGGTCATTCTCTGGTTTGCTTGTCTTCTACCTTGTCGAAAGGTTCGTTCTATTTCCGGGTCCACAGGGAGTAAATCAATAATCTGGTCAATACTCATAAACACCTGAAATATTTAGAGAAAAATTAAATAAGTAAAAATTTAAACAGAAAATTTAAACCAAAATGTAAGACTAAAAAATTCACAAATAATAGCTTTTGAAAAATAGTCCCCAGCAACAGCGCCAAAAACTTGGAAAGGTGGAAATGTGCAAGTGTACACAATTGTAACAAGTAATAAAATGACAAGTAAATGTCGAGTTATCGTACCCACAGGGACTGTAAAAGAATTATTTATGAAAATAATTTCAAACACTTTGGTGACGGAAAAATATTTGGTTTTGAGAAGTACTAAAAAAAACTAAAGAAAAACGAAGTAAAAGAAAAAAAAAACAAAGTTCTAATGCACGATTTCAAAAACTGATTTTAATCAAGATGATATAATTGTGTTGGATCAATTGCATTTCTTAACTTAGAATTATTAAGCTTGTGTTTATACTTGTTAAAACATGGAAACTCGGTAATTTGCTAACTTATGAACATACTTACAAATAAAAATCCATTCATCTCTTGTACATATTTCTATGCAAATTCGAACGATTAAACAGACTCTAAAAGTACACATGTTATCGCACATACATACTTATTAAAACTTAACATGATTTTACTTAATCAAACATTTTACCGAGGCCTTTAACAGCATAAACACAATTTCAATAATTTAAGAGGACGAAATGTAATCAGCCCAACACAAATTAAATTCAAGCTAAATTGATTAAATTAAACATTCCAACAGCATAAATATTCATAAACATGTTCATCAAAACAACAACGAAATTTACAGAGATAGGGAACAAGAAGCAAATCTGGTGTTTCTCCGTGGCTTAACTAATTGCTCCGTTCTTCGTTCTTTGTTGGCCTCGGCTATCAAGGTGGCTTATGAGCACTCCAATTGCTGCTCCAAATGGCTGGGAAAACACCTCTTTTCCAGAGGAGAAATCGGCACAAGAACACACAAAGGGAAATGGGAAAAATGGGAATTGAGAGAAAGTGAGAGAGGAGAATGTTGGATGCTTCAGGTATGTTTTGAATGAGCAGCAAGGGGGTGTATTTATAGCTGATCAAGGCTGCTAAAAATAGCAATTAGTAGTAGCAAAAGAGGCCTCCCTTGGTCGGCCATCCCATGTGGCAAAGTTGAAGAATTCAACTTTGCTAAATATAGCATAGGGCAAATCTACAAAGCCATAATATTTGGAGGGGTTTGAATGCAATTTTGAAAGGTCTTCAAGGGCATCTTTTCAAGCTTAATTAGTTAGCTAATACGCTGATTTGGACCATCATTATGGACGGTTCGTGCTGCCCAATTGGTGGCTGGTTCGGTTCGATCGGCTCGGTTCAACCAGTGCGGTTTAACTAGTCCCATTCTTCCATAATTAATTAATAATAATTTATTTAGCCCAAATTAAATTGGGAATAAATTAAAATTAATTATATTATGATTAAATCTTCATAACTGGACCGTCTTGAGCTGGAAATAATTTTGCCTTGATACTTCAAATTGCTTCTAGGGTTTATTCTTCGAGCAGTGTTTGCCGAGCCGATTTTCGCCCTTTGTGCAAATCTGTCGAAAATAGTCAAAATTAAACAAAATTAACTATAAAATTAATTAAAATTCATCATGTTCATATTTTTAGCACACTTTAATTATTTTATAATATTTAATTATTTTCTGACAAGAATTTACTCGAAACTGCATGAATTTGGGTCAAAAAGGGCATGAAAAAGTATATAAATTTCTGTGTTTCCAGTAAGTATTTCTCCCAATTACCATGAAATTCCAAGACACAACATCGAAGCATGTCTTCGAATATCTGTATCACTCTTTCTGACAGTCTGTCGGTTTGCGGATGGAAAGCTGTACTAAAACTCAATTTTGTGCCCACGGCCTCTTGTAACTTTTTCCAAAACCGCGACGTGAATCTCGGATCTCTATCTGAAATAATCGATAACGGCACTCCATGAAGTGTCATTATCTCTTCCACATACAGATCTGCCAATTTATCAAGCGAGTAGCCAACCCGCACTGGTATAAAATGGGCCGACTTCGTGAGCCTATCCACTATGACCCACAGCGCATCTTTCTTTTTGGGTGTCAACGATAAACCAGTCATGAAGTCCATGGTAATACGGTCCCACTTCCACTCAGGAACCATAATGGGCTGAAGTAGACTCGAAGTCACTTGGTGTTCAGCCTTCACTTGTTGGCAAATTAGGCATCTTGATACAAACTCAGAAATGTCCTTTTTCATGTTAGGCCACCAATACCACTTCCTCAAGTCATTGTACGTTTTCATGCTACCAGAGTGCACAGTTAAACATCCACTATGTGCTTCATTCAAAATCTTCCGAATAAGTTCATCTTTTCTGGGTACACAGACCCCATCTCAAAACATTAAACATCCATCTGGACTTACCCGAAGGTTTGATTCAACATTTGACTCACATAAAACTCTTTTGGCTTGTAAGTTGCTGTCTTCTTTCTGCGCTTCACAAATCTCTTGAAGAAACAATGGTTTAGCGCTCAACCTGGCTAGAATAGAACCATCGTCTGACAAAGCCATCTGAGTATTCGTGGCTCTCAGCGCAAACAAGGATTTTCTACTCAAAGCATCGGCGACCACGTTTGCCTTTCCCGGATGGTAGTCAATCACTAACTCATAATCCTTAATCAGTTCCAACATCAAGTATTTTAGGCTTTTATGGTCGGTAAATATTCGACACCTCTCACCATATAAATGATGTCTGCAAATCTTTAATGCAAATACAATTGCAGCTAACTCCAAGTCGTGAGTTGGGTAATTCTTCTCATGCGGCTTTAATTTCCTAGAGGCATAAGCAATCACCTTGCCCTCTTACATAAGTACACAACCCAAACCATTTATGGATGCATCACTGTAAACCACAAATTCCCTTCCCGAGTCAGGTTGTACCAAAACAGGAGCCTCAGTCAGCAACGCCCTTTGTTTCTCAAAACTCTGTTGGCATTTTTCTGTCCAAACAAACTTCACTTCTTTTTGCAATAGTCTCGTCATCGGGGTAGCTATCATGGAAAACCCCTTGAGAAAACGCCTATAATAGCAAGTTAGGCCTAGAAAACTCCTTACTTCGGTTACGCTCCTCGGCGGTTTCCAATCAACAATTGCTAAAATTTTACTCGGGTCGACTCTAATTCCATCTCCTGAGACAATGTGCCCCAAAAATCCTACTTCCTTAAGCCAAAATTCACTCTTGCTAAACTTGGCATACAATTATTTTTCTCTCAAAATTTGTAGAACCATACTCAAAAGCTCGACATGTTCGTTCTCATCCCGAGAGTAGATCAGGATGTCATCGATGAAGACCACTACAAACTTATCCAAGTATGGCTGAAAAATGCGGTTCATCAGGTCCATGAAAACGATAGGGGCATTCGTTAGACCAAAAGGCATGACCAAAAATTCATAGTGGCCATACCTAGTCCTAAATGCGGTTTTCGGTACATCCGAGTCCTTGACTCTCAGCCGATAGTATCCGGACCTTAAATCTATCTTGGAAAATACCGTGCCTCTCTTTTGTAATGACCTGATTTTGGGACTAGTCAAAATAGTGGTTTCGAGACCACTAAATCGAGGTTAAGGAAAATTATTTTGATGTTATTTTATGTGTTATGGTATTATTATAAGGCTATGTGAAACTTTTGGTGCATTAATTTGAGTGATAGCATGCTTAATTGTTAAAAAGGACTAAATCGCATAAAGTGCAAAAGTTCTATTTTATAAGGTAGAGGTATCTAATAGCGATGGAATGTAATTTGGAGGTTTTTAAAGTGCAATTAGGCCATTTAACTAGTGATGGCCGGCCATATAGGGGCTAGGGGGACAAGATTTTTAATGTTGGTCAAATTTGGTGGAAATTAGGTGATAAAAATGAATAAAATAAGATGAATAAAAGATGTTATCATCTTTCACTATTCACTCATCTCTTTCCACCGAAAATTGAAGAGAAATAGAGGTCTTTAAGGTTCAAACTTTCAGCCACTCAATTCTCATTCAAGTAAGTGATTTAGGTGGTTTTAATTAATGATTTTTGTGTTTTTGGAGTCCCTAAAGCTTAAGCTAGCTAATGAGCGGACTAATTTGAGATATGGTTGAAAGTTTAGGGACTTTCCATGAGAGTAGTTATGTTGTTAGCTGAGTTTTTATGTAAGAAAATGAATGTCAGGGAGGTGAGAAACAACTTTTGTGAAAGGTGTTAGCAAGAAAACACCTAAATATGACTTGAATGCAAAGATTAAATTTGTGTTATAAATGCATGAAATAGATGAGGATTGGAGTGACTTGTTCAGTTGTCTTTTCCTCGAGTCATGGGACTCAATCTCAGCTCTTCTTTTCTCTTTAGCCAACTCTTCAACCTTACAGGCTCTATCTACCAACACTACAAATTCTTTTAGTTCGAGGACTCCAACGTATAAACAGAGATCTTCATTTAACCCATCCTCAAATCTCTTGCACATGATGGCCTCGGCAGACACGCAATCCTGGGCATATTTGCTAAGCCTTACAAACTCCCGTTCATAATCGGTCACTGACATACGACCTTGCTTTAATTTCAAGAACTCTTTTCTTTTATGGTCGATGAACCTCTGGTTGATATACTTCTTCTGGAATTCCTCTTGCAAGAATTCCCAGCTAACTCTCACTTGGTATCACCGACACAAGGGTATTCCACCACCGATAGGCTAAATCTCTCAAGAGAAATACCGCACACTTCAAGCGTTCCTCAAGCGTGCATGATAAGTCACCGAATACTCTGATGGTATTCTCAAGCCAGAATTCCGCTCTCCCCGGATCATCATCCTTACTAGCCTGGAATTCCTCGGCTCCTTGCTTTCTGATCTTATCGACCGAAGGTTTTTCTCTTCTTACTACCTCAACCACTTGAAGAGCTACAAGAGCTGGTTGAGGAATAGGTGGGGGTAGAGGGGGTTGAGCAGTAGGATTTGCTCGGGTATACTCAGTATACCAGTTGCTCATCATACGGAGAAAGGCTTCTCGAGCCTCTTCTCCTTGACCCAAGGTCGCGGGTTTACTATTTGCTGGCGCGGTCCCTTGAGCGGGAGCCGACGCATTAGGCACAGCATCATCAGCTACAGTTCGGTCTGGATCAGAATCCATTTACTACATAAAAATGAAAATTTAAAATGTTAGGAGCCACCACACTATCATTACTCAATTACTCTTTCATATGGCATGTATAGCTAGACTCATACTTACACTACGTTAGTTCTAGAATCGACTAAACCGTAGTTTTGATACCAATAAATGTAACACCCCTTACCCGTGTTCGAAGCCGGAACTAGATTTGAGGCATTACCTAACTTAACTTGCTTAAACATATCGCATTGGGCTATAAAATTTCTTTTTACCATAAAGAGTTTCCATATAAACCCATATTCCGCTCATTCTCGGCCTACAAGGCCCTAAACATACTTCTGAGAGGTTTTGGAATAAAACCGGGAACTTTTACGAACTTAGAAAATTCTTCATCAAAACAGGGGCCAAACGCTCGTGTTGTCCTAGGGACACGCCCGTGTGCCCCTAAGACATGCCCGTGTCTTACACCCGTGGTCAACACTGACTTATTTAACATGGCCGGACACTCGCCCGTGTCTTAGCCCGTGTGCCAAAACCTTGGCATTCTGTTTATGACGTCATCATCTCACTATGGTCACACGGCCAAGGCACACGCCTGTGTCCTTAGGCCGTGTGTCGAATTATAATCCACATTTAAAGTGTAGACTTCACATGGCCTGGGCACCTGCCCATGTCCTAGGCCGTGCCTCCCACACGGCTGAGACACACGGCCGTGTCTTTGCCCCGTGTGTTTACTAATAAGCATACTGACTTGTAAGCTTAGTATGCAGGGGAACACACGGCCGATCAACACGCCCATGGGGCTAACTGTGTGTCTCACACGGTCTCGACACACTCCCGTGTGTCTACCTGTGTGGGCATTAAAAAGGTTATATTTCAAGCCAAATGCCACCCTGCACTGCTAACATACTTACTCTAACTCATATAAACCCAACTCATAACCCAAAGGCACATCCAAGAACTCAATTCAAAAAATTCATTCAAGCATAAACTTCATAATTTCATCCTTATAGAATATATATATACTTATCAAGTATTGGCCCAATTCCAATGACCATTTGTAAAATGACTTTAATAACATACATAGCCAACATTTTGGCTAACAATTACAACCTAAGAAAATACCCAAGTTCTATACATGCCATATTAAAAAATAAGTCTAAATTGTTATACCAAAGTGATGTCGATAGTGTGATTTCTGAACTCCGACGTTCCACGTTCCTCGAGTTGTCTTGGCAATACTACAAGGAAAAAGAGCAATACAAAGGGGTAACCATAAAACTTAGTAAATTTGCATGGAAATGAATAGCAACAATAAGCTCATAATAAAATCCATCCATGACAATAATTAACCATACTCAAGGTTATAGGCTACTTGCCATAATTACACATACTTGCCTTTATTTAGCACATACCATGCCACATGTCGTAATTATTTCTATATGAGTCATTCACGAGTACAATGTATTCACTCATTCACATGTCTTTAGTACTAATCTCATTTCTATTTCCAAACTCATCTATTTATCCCATTAATCACTAGGGATACTCAAAGATGCATTCTCATCGTCATTAATATAAGTACAAAGTCAATGCCACATCCCAGATGTAGTCTTACATGGGGTCACCTGTAACACCCCAAACCCGGCCCATACGTTTCGACCGGATATGGTATGCTACGGGTTGTACATTGAAAACTTTTGCTTTGTTGGTTTTGGAAACCGTAAGTTAATTAGACAATATTTGAATAAATAAATGACATTAAAAAAAACCTTGTATTATTATTATTTTGAATAATTAAACCTTTGACATAATCTCATATGTTGCAAATATTAAAAAGCTACTTAGTTGAATATAAAATATGGGGCCTTATTAGATAAATATTCCCCCAATTAAAAACTTAAAGAAAAACCGAAATCATCTGTAAAGATAAAAACTTGATGGCCCCTCGAGTCCGCCTCAGCTCCCATGTCCACGATCTACTGCTCATCTGAAAAGTTAAGGAAAATAAAGGGTGAGTCACCAAGACTCAGTGTGTAAATCCCGAAAACACATAAAAGGCTTGGGCCCACAAACATATTATGAGCCCTGGCCCAAACATAAAGGCAACAATCATAATTACATGATAAATAATAAATGATGAATAGCCCAGCCCATCCTAGAATTCCATCCTCTACACACCAGCCCGTACCAACCATCACACCTTAGGGATTTCTACAATCAACCCGCCAACCGCTACACACCATATCGACAGTTGTGCTGCCTGTCTTAAAGACCGATCACTGTGTGACCTATGTGGCAAAGCCACTGATCGCCATGCGACCTTAATAATACATCGTAGCATTTCGACAACTGAGCTGTCTGTCATAAGGACCGATCACTATGTGACCTATGTGGCAAAGCCACCGATCGCTATGCGACCTTCTTCCCCTTCATCATATCAATCCCATCCCATGCATACATACATGCAAAATCAAGCAATAAGAGATTTCAGTTTATCGCATACATCGATACACATAGAGAAGTTTCTATGATTACGTACCTGGCATCCGTTGCCTACCCTTTTTGGGTAATCCGACTGTTTATAGAGCCTTTTTCCGGCTTTTAACCCATAACATATATTTAGTTCAGATTACTATTCAGCCTTTTTCCGGCCTTTAGCCCATAACATACATAATACAGTTTAATTAGTGTGTTAGAGATCTACACACTTGATTACCGTTAGAACGAGACCCTCTAAGTCGACGCTATCCGTAGCCAACACCACCGCTATCTGCCTAAGGTGTTGTTCCAAAGCCGGTAACGAAACATTAGGTTAAGGCACAACTAACGAAAAGAAAACAGTTGATCATCTTAAGGAGAATTGAAATCCTTACCTTGAAATCCCGAAAGTGATATGAGATTCAGGGACTAGTGTTTCCGGCTTTTAGATCTAAGAGATCTACTTCAATTCTTGAATGTCGCCCAACAAGAGAATACATAGAACCATTAAACCATTAGCTTTTCGGCTTTGTCTTCCAAAACTCGAAAGAGAAAGTGAAGACATAGGGAAATCGGCACTCACCTTAACACAAAGAATTCGACTACCCCTTTGAGATTCTGGCTTTTTGAGAAGATCAAGAAGAGAGGATAATAAGAAGAAATCTAAGTAGTTTCGGCTTTTAGTTGAAGGAATCGGCAGAAGAATAGGGAGATGAGAAGGTTTCGGCTTTTGAAAGAAAAGATGTTGAGAAGATTGGGAGGTTTCGGCTTTTGAAGAAACTAAAGGAAAAGAAATTGCAAAGGAAGACTGAGAATTTCGGCACAAAGAATGAAGAAAAGAGTAGGGTTTAAATGCCAGAATTGATGAGCTACCCCCCTATTTATAGAAATTTCGGCACCTACCTATCAAAACCCGAAAGTGCCCTTCCCGATAACTAAAAATTAAGCAAATAAAAAGGGAAAATTCGGCACCCCTTTTCCATAAAGAAACCGATTTCTTTACTCCTCTAGGTGATGGAATTTCGGCCAACACCTAGCCTTACAGATAGCTCCTATCTTTTCTCCTTTTATCTTCCATATTATCAACTATAATATCTACATTATCCTATTCATATAAATCCTCCTATTTTTGAGCCTTGTTGCCATCCACTCCACCTAACCCAAATGTCGAAAATTAGCTAACTTAAATTAAAAGAATTGGGCTCCATGAAACTTAAATTTGGGCCCCTTATTCCCTTGTGTGGCGTCACCTCCTTGCTCCCTAAGTGGCGCCACTGACCACTGGGCCACAAGCCCATTTTGATATTTTAAACACAGATACTACCTTTTAAACCCTATAATGCCCATACAGATAATTTTAACCAAGACCTCTGCCTAAGCCTGAGCCCAATTTGGACCCCTAACACTTAAATTAACTCATTACACATGTTCACCCATTAAACGCATAGGCCCAAAAATTCAGGATGTTACATCACCTCTGAGTGTCGATGCCATATTCCGGATATGGTCTTATACGGAATCTCACATCAAGTATCGATGCCATATCCCGGATATGGTTTTATACGATTCTCATAATCAATACTGAAGATATATCCCGGTTATGGTCTTATACGGGATCTCAATTCGGTGCCCAGTCTTTATCCCAGACATGGTCTTATACGGGACCTTATCCATTTCATGTCTCAATGATAGCATTTTTACATTCATTATAGTCCACTAGGGCTTCAACATCTCAACTTACTCATTCAACATCAAATACTTAATTTAGTAGAACATCATGTATCAATATAATACCAAATATTCTCAAACGTGCTAACATAACGTTGAATTTATCACATGCAAACTTACCTCGATTTCAAAATAAGCTAGATCGTCGACCTAGTCCGAGACTTTATTCTTTCCCTGATCGAGGTGGATTCTTGGTTCTTCTTGCTCTATAATAGCAAATTAGCTCACATTAATCATCACATTAATAAATGCATTTTAATAATCATGCTTTGACAAAATTACTATTTTGCCCTTAGACTTTGACAAAACGACCTTTTTACCCCTAGGCTCGAAAATAAATTCTAATCAAATTTCTACCTTCTACATGCCTAGGTGAACATTTATTCCTCTTATGGCTATCATCAAAACCCAACATTTCATACATTTACTACAAACTTTATAATCTTTACAACAAGGTCCATTTAGGTGTTTTCATGGCAACACCCTTCACAAAAGTTATTTGTCTAACAATTAAGACTCATTTTCTTCCATAAAAATGCAGCAAAAAACATAAAAGCTCCCATGGCAAAACCCTAAACTTTTCATCAAATTACAAGATAGTCCCATCTTTAGAAACCTTAAGCTTTAGGGGTCCCAAAAGTACAATTTTTATCAAGAAATGATCACCAGAATACTTACTAGCAAGGAGAGAAGCTTGCTAAAAATTTGAGCTCTAAAACCCTTTAGTTTGCTGCCAATTTTCGGTGGAGAAGAAGAGAGAAAAAGATGATATCTTCTTTTTTCTTTATTTTAATATAAAACACCAATTTAGTCCACCTAATATTAACAACTTTGACCAATTTGACAATGTTTGTCTCCTATGGCCGGCCACTCTAATTCCTGGGGGTCTTGCCTTTTAAAGACCTCCAATTAATGTTCTTTAGCTATTGAACACCTTTAGCTTATAAAATTGAACTTTTGCACTTTATGCGATTTAGTCTTTTTTTCGCGATTAAGCAAGAAATCGATAAAATTAAAGCACCAAAATTTTCCTACACTTATACCATCACACTCTAACTCATAAAATATCATGGAAATAATTTTCTCTAACCTCGGATTAGTGATCTCGAGATCACTATTTTGACTAGCCCTTAAATCGGGCTGTTACATACCCCTTCAAATGTATCGATACCTTTTGTTGCAGGAGTCATTAATGCTGTTACACATCCAACGACTCAATTCATTTTCCCTGTAACATCTAGGAGAATTGGACCTTTTGGGCCCCAAGCGTAGGAACTTTTTAAATATTTTTGGGAACAAGAGAATGGCTTTAATGCAAGTTGGACCTGTTAGGTGAGTGATTTTGGAAGGTTAGAGGGCTTCTATGAAGTCTCGGGTTCAAACTTTGGCTTTAAGGAAATTTTGGTTTTAGGTGAATAAAACCCTGGGAGTTAGTAGTAGGCTTTAAGAATAAAATATGGAGAAAAATGACACAAGTGGAGTGTGTGGTGTAGTGACAAAGTGACGCCACATAAGAGACAAGGGGGTGACGCCACAAGGAAGGAAGGAGGTCCAAGGTTCAAGTTGTAGCACTTGCATTTCTTTTAGATTATTTTTTTTAAGTGGATTTAGACATTGGCCATAGACTTAGCTTTAGTTGGGCATGATTTTAGACACAAGAGGAGCTTGTAGCCTAGTGGCTAGTGGCGTGGATTAAGCTACAGGGGAGCCTGGGTTCGAATCTCATGAAAAGCAAGGGAGTATTTATTTTGCGGATTGGACGGGAAGAGTTTGAGTTGGATTTAAACTCTGCTGATGGAAGGATCCCACATCAGAAAGATACAAAGAAGGAAGGTGAGAAGCTAGCTATATATAGAGCATTCTATGAGGAGAGTTAATATACCTTGGTGGGCGTTTGGGTGTAGATCTAGAGGATAATCGCCAATAGTAGCAAAGGAAGGGCTACTAGAACGTGAGGTACACAGTAAGGGTACGGTGAGGTTTCGAGTTTTTGATAAGTATGCATTAAATCTTGTTTAATCGCTAGTAATGTCGATTGTAGGGTCGTGACTAAGGGATTTGCAGCATGCGTGGTTACCAGGTGTGTACAAACACTACACACACGATATCGGCAATGCCGAAAAGCCAAAAGTGGCTAAATAGGCCCGGTGGGCCCTGAGGCTAAGAATTGATGAAATGGTATGGTTGGTTATACGAATTAAATTAGTCATGCATGATACATGAATTGGATTTGTTTTGGGCCTAATAGGCTGTTTGGGCTTGATGGGCTTTTGGGGACGTAGACATGTATGTTAGGGTTTATGAACCTTAGGCCTAGTTTGAACAACTCTTAAATTCCATAAGACTTAATCTAATTAAACATCTCTGTGAATAAGTCTTAGGGTTGGAGTGTGGCAACGGGCGTACGCATGTCTAGGATTGGATCTAGGAAGAGCTTGGTACTTAAGCGGCCCTAGTGGCCCACCTCCTCTTTTTTGGAATCCTACCTGGTGCGTAGTGTCTGTTCACTTTAGCCGCGAGGACTTGTTGATGGGCCAAAGTTCATAACTAAAACCCGAAAGGGACCAAATACCCTTATATTTGCAAAATTCCTAAAATACCCTTATATTTGTAAAATTTACTAAAATACCCCTAGATTTGTAAAGTACCGAAAAATCCTTAGTTTGCGAAATTATCGAAATACCCTTGGTTTACGAAATTACTGAAATACCCTTGATTTGCAAATTTATCGAAATACCCCTGGTTTGCAAAATTATCGAAATACCCCTAGTTTGCGAAATTACCGCAACACCTTTAATTTGCGAAATTACCGAAATACCCTTGATTTGAAAAATTACTGAAATACCCTGGGTAGTGAAATGGCGAAAATACCCCTATGTGACGAATATGAGTTTATGGATGTTACTCGTTTGTTTGATGCATTCATATGATATTCTGCTTAGGATGCATATGGGTGGGAATTATGGTACGGAGGAAGATTTGAGGATCGCATGGCCGTATGGTATGGATCCACAAAAGGCTTTAAGCCCAATATATGTGATTAAGCAGCTTTGCTGCAACGTTTGGTAGTACCGCAACCGGGCTACCCTTGGTGTGTAGCGGAGGGGTGGGTTGAGCTAGAATTCCCCACAGGAGTCATAAGGTTGGAAGGGAAATGGTGTGAGTAGCGGATGGATTTTTGGGGTGGGCTTTGCATTATTTGTTTATAAATGATACAATATGATATGATATGAGGTCATTGTGGGCTAAAGCCCAAGAGCACTGATTTTGATAGGGCTTAGGCCCAATGTGAATATTTGTAAGTGATTTGATTGCCAAGGGTTGTGCACATTGAGTTTCGAAACTCACACCCCTTTAATTTAATGTTTCAGGTAATCCTGAATAGACGACTCGTCGTGGGAGAGGACTCGGAGATGGCCACACTACAAGAGGCTTGAATTTTCATTTATTGGTTTCAAACTACATGTTTTTATTTACTTAATTTTTGGTGGATGTAATAAGGCCTTGTACTCCGTTTTGACTTCAGATTTATTTTGGGTTTGAGATTAATTGTTTATTTTAATTATTAAACCTAAGTAAGCTCTTATGTTTAAACATGGTTTCCGAATTACTTAAAACAATAAAATGGGTTTTTATCTTTAATTAATAAGACTCAAAGATTTTGGGCTTTTGGGCCTTAAATTTTTAATTAGCAAAACCGTTTTGAATTGTGCTTTTAATGTGACATTCTGGATTCAGGCCTAACTTCTAGGCCAGGTTTGGGGTGTTACATTTAGAGGTATCAGAGCCCAGTTGCAAAGCTCGGGCTGTGAAATGGGCCTTAGATTTTGGGTTTTTTTTTAAAAAAAGTTTTGGCAGAATTCTTGAAGTGTGGTTCATCGAGCCCTCGACGTTGAGCCAAGTAAGTTTTTCTATTATTGTTTGAATTATTGAACTGTATAGATAATGGGCTACTTAAAAATAGGCTTTTAGAGACTAAAGCCCGTAGGAAAACTTAAGCCTGTAGTGGATTCTTGACTGTGGAATAACTCTAAGAAATTGTTGTTACTTACATAAGACATGTGCCCTAAACAAATGGAACTAAGTACTATTCATAAAATTTCTAATTCAGATAATACGCGAAGTGATAATAAGAGTACGCAGCAGAAGCGTAGTGGTATAACCAGTAGTGTGCAGCTATAAGATAGTTGGAAATTTCGAGGACGAAATTTCTTTAAGGGGGTAGATTTGTAACATCTAGGAGAATTGGGCTTTTTGGGCCCCAAGCGTAGGAACATTTTAAATATTTTTGGGAACAAGAGAACGGCTTTAATTCAAGTTGGACCTGTTAGGTGAGTGATTTTGGAAGGTTAGAGGGCTTCTATGAAGCCCGGGGTTCAAACTTTGGCTTTAGGGAAATTTTGGTTTTAGGTGAATAAAACCCTGGGAGTTAGTAGTAGGCTTTAAGAATAAAATATGGAGAAAAATGACACAAGTGGAGTGTGTGGTGTAGTGGCAAAGTGACGCCACATAAGAGACAAGGGGGTGACGCCATAAGGAAGGAAGGAGGTCCAAGGTTCAAGTTGTAGCACTTGCATTTCTTTTAGATTATTTTTTTTAAGTGGATTTAGACATTGGTCATAGACTTAGCTTTAGTTGGGCATGATTTTAGACACAAGAGGAGCTTGTGGCCTAGTGGTAGTGGCGTGGATTAAGCTACAGGGGAGCCTGGGTTCGAATCTCATGAAAAGCAATGGAGTATTTATTTTGCAGATTGGACAAGAAGAGTTTGAGTTGGATTTAAACTCTGCTGATGGAAGGATCCCACATCGGAAAGATACAAAGAAGGAAGGTGAGAAGCTAGCTATATATAGAGCATTTTATGAGGAGAGTTAATATACCTTGGTGGGTGTTTGGGTGTAGATCTAGAGGATAATTGCCAATAGTAGCAAAGGAAGGGCTACTAGAACGTGAGGTACATGGTAAGGGTACGGTGAGGTTTTGGTTTTTGATAAGTATGCATTAAATCTTGTTTAATCGCTAGTAATGTTGATTGTAGGGTCGTGACTAAGGGATTTGCAGCATGTGTGGTTACCAGGTGTGTACAAACACTACACACACGATATCGGCAATGTCGAAAAGCCGAAAGTGGCTAAATGGGCCCGGTGGGCCCTGAGGCTAAGAATTGATGAAATGGTTTGGTTGGTTATACGAATTGAATTAGTCATGCATGATACATGAATTGGATTTGTTTTGAGCCTAATAGGCCGTAAGGGTATGATTTGGGCTTGATGGGCTTATGGGGACGTAGACATGTATGTTAGGGTTTATGAACCTTAGGCTTAGTTTGAACAACTCTTAAATTCCATAAGACTTAATCTAATTAAACATGTCTGTGAACAAGTCGCAGGGTTGGAGTGTGGCAACGGGCGTACGCATGTCTAGGATTGGATCTAGGAAGAGCTTGGTACTTAAGCGGCCCTAGTGGCCCACCTCCTCTTTTTTGGAATCCTACCTGGTGCGTAGTGTTTGTTCACTTTAGCCGCGAGGACTTGTTGATGGGCCAAAGTTCATAGCTAAAACCCAAAAGGGACTAAATACCCTTATATTTGCAAAATTCCTAAAATACCCTTATATTTATAAAATTTACTAAAATACCCCTAGATTTATAAAGTACCGAAAAACCCCTAGTTTGCGAAATTACCGAAATACCCCTGGTTTACGAAATTACCAAAATACCTTTGATTTGCAAATTTACCGAAATACCCCTGGTTTGCAAAATTATCGAAATACCCCTAGTTTGTGAAATTACTGAAATACCCTTGATTTGTGAAATGACCGAAATACCCTTGATTTGCAAAATTACCGAAATACCCCTGGGTAGTGAAATGACGAAAATACCCCTATGTGACGAATATGAGTTTATGGATGTTACTCGTTTGTTTGATGCATTCATATGATATTATGCTTAGGATGTGTATGGGTGGGAATTATGGTACGGAGGAAGATTTGAGGATCGCATGGCCGTATGGTATGGATCCACAAAAGGCTTTAAGCCCAATATATGTGATTAAGCAGCTTTGTTGCAACATTCGGTAGTACCGCAACCAGGCTACCCTTGGTGTGTAGCGGAGGGGTGGGTCGAGCTAGAATTCCCCACAGGAGTCATAAGGTTGGAAGGGAAATGGTGTGAGTAGCGGATGGATTTTTGGGGTGGGCTTTGCATTATTTGTTTGTAAATGATACAATATGATATGATATGAGGTCATTGTGGGCTAAAGCCCAAGACCACCAATTTTGATAGGGCTTAGGCCCAATGTGAATATTTGTAAGTGATTTGATTGCCAAGGGTTGTGCACATTGAGTTTCGAAACTCACACCCCTTTAATTTAATGTTTCAGGTAATCCCGAATAGACGACTCGACGTGGGAGAGGACTCAGAGATGGCCACACTACAAGAGGCTTGAATTTTCATTTATTGGTTTCAAAATACATGTTTTTATTTACTTAATTTTTGGTGGATGTAATAAGGCCTTGTACTCCGTTTTGACTTCAGATTTATTTTGGGTTTGAGATTAATTGTTTATTTTAATTATTAAACCTAAGTAAGCTCTTATGTTTAAACTTGGTTTCCGAATTACTTAAAACAATAAAATGGGTTTTTATCTTTAATTAATAAGACTCAAAGATTTTGGGCTTTTGGGCCTTAAATTTTTAATTAGCAAAACCGTTTTGAATTGTGCCTTTAATGTGACATTCTGGATTCGAGCCTAACTTCTAGGCCGGGTTTGGGGTGTCACATTCCCAATGGAACGATAGATCGATTACATCACTTCTTCAAAACAAAATTGACCCATATTATGCAACATTTGGAACATGAAATTTTTACTTTTTATTTTTATTACTTAGTTAATTTTTAGTTTTTACATCACTTCTTCAAAACAAAGTATTTTTCTTATCACCAAAGTGTTTGATTTACATTTCATAAAATATTTTTCTTTCACAGTCCTTGTGGGTACGATAACTCGGCATTTACTTGTCACTTTATTACTTGTTGCTATTGTTTACACTTGGACATGTTCATGTTCATGTTCATGGAAGTGAGGTTTAATCAATATGACTTAATTGTGCTAGATTGATTACATTCCTTAACTTAGAATTACTAAACCCAAGTTCATGTTGTAACACTCCTAACCCGTATCTGTCGCCGGAAAGGGGTTATGAGGTATTACCAAACGAAACACAACTTCTGATTAATCACATGCATAATTTTATTCAAACTCTTAAAACAGATAAGTATTAATATCAATAAAACTAAATTAGTCACTTTGTAAATCATATCGTAATATTTTCCAAAGATATAATCAGATTTATAATTCATAAGCAATAAGCACCGAACATATCATTTTATCATATTGCATTTGTTCATACCATATATATAATATAATACTACAAACTATAATCATAAACTACAAACTATGATATTGAAGCACATCACATTTTTAGCAAATTCCATTCGGCACCATTAGGAAAATAACAAACTTAATTCCTTATAGTTTAAAGTACTACTCATTAAATCACTTTACCAAATCCTTAGCCGAAAATAATCATGCATATATTCATGCACATTTCAATGTCCCCTTTTCAACTTATTCAATCCCTTTACAAGCATATTTTTTTTTCATAGAGCTAATTCAAAAATTATTCAAAGATTTTCATGTCACATTAAAAACATTACGACTATGCATTTATACATATAACTTAGTAATCCTTTTGGCTAATACTTTAAAATACCAAACCGAATTTAACATGCTAATATCACATAATTTACAATGTAACAAACATCAATACCAAAACTCATAGCTAAACCTTAACTAAAATATACTAACCAAAACTCATAGCTAAACCTTAACTAAAATATACTAACAAAGTTTCACATTTAATTATACATATCATAGCCAAATTATCAACCTACTATATTCACTCCACAAATCCAACACTTAGCTGACTCATCAACCCTTAGTGATTGCACATCTATCACCTAAATCAAACACATAATCAAATCACCAAGATCAAAATCAAATTCACTCTACTACCATTCACGCATAGCACATACAAAAATTATACTTGATAGCATATATTAATAATTCAACTTAGCCATTTTCGCATGGCATAATATATACATATCCCAAAATCAATCATTTCAAAATATAACCCAGCCTATACATGCCATAGTTCCAAAAATTCAGCTTATAAAATATCGAAGTTAGTCGATAGTGTGATAGACTTTGACAATGATCCCCGAGCTCGTAACTTGACTCCAAAATCTATAAAACAATGCAAACAAACACATACAGTAAGCTATCATAACTTAGTAAGTTATAAGCAATTACATAACAACAATGCATTATATCATTATATTAGTAAGGCCAATTTAATATAATCACAATCAAGGTTTATAACCATAACTATAAGTTATATCACCATTCGTAAACTTTCACATTTCATAGCCTTAAGGCCGAACACTCAGACATTCAATAATAGATTTCACATTGATCTATAAAATCACTTTCTCATCTCAAAACAAATACATATACATTTATACAAGTATACATACATATATATATATATATATATATATCACATTTTCTTAATTTCATATGTATATATCACTTACTGAATTTATACTTGCATTTCAAACTCATATAAATCACATATTAACATGTATAATACATAATTTCATTTCAACAATCAATACTTACTTTATTATCCAAAAGATAATCTATCATCACATACCTGATCATTTTATCTTGTTTAACACATTCATTAATCGATACACTTAAAGGATCAGCAAACTCGCACACTCAGTGCCAAAACCTTGTAACGTATTGCACACTTAGTGCCAAATCCTTGTAAAGTCTCGCACACTTAGTGCCATCACATTTAACAACTCACACACTTAGTGCTATATTTCATACTATCATTTCCGTACATTAATTTCACATATTACAAATCATCATATAAATCTCATGTTTATTTATAATTAACAACACATATATGCTTATAAACTTACCTCGGACGATGAAAATCGAAACGGGACGATTAATCAACGAATTTGGTTTTTCCCCGATCCAAATCCGATTTCTTTGGTTCTTGATCTAAATGTATTCAAAATAAACTAATTCAAATATAATTCCATTAAATTTGGTCCAAAAACACATAAATGGGCAAATTACCATTTTGCCCATGATATTTAACTTTATCACAATTTAGTCCAAATAGCATAAAACACAAAATATTCAAAATTTGGCTTCACCCTAGCTCGACCGAATTTCACTAAGGTCCATAGCAGCCCATTTCTTTCATTTATTTCACATTTTGACCCCTCAATTTACAAATTTCGCAATTTAATCCTATTTAGGCATTTTTACCAAAAATGCCTTAATTAAACTTAACAATCTAACAACCTATATTTATTTTCCATCACTAAACACCAATTTCATCAATCTATCAACAATGGCATATCATGAATATATTATCAAATTCAAAAATTCAAGCTTGGGCTAGCTAGTATTCAAAGAAACGATATCAAAAACGTAAAAATTATCAAAAATCGAACTCAAATACATACCTTAATCAAACATGCAAGGGCCGAAAGTTTAAAAGCTCAAACTGTTTCTTCCTTCTCTAATTTCGGCAATAGAGAAATAAAAAAAAAGATGAACATGCCACTTTTGTTTATGTTTTATTTTTATTATATTATTATAAGTTAACAAAATGACAAAATTATCATTACTAAAATAATTTAATAATCTATTTACTATTACATGCAAACCAAAACCGGCCACTATGTTAATTTATGGCTAAATTACACTATCAACACTTCAATTTATAAAACCATCATCAATTCGGTACTTACACATTTAACCACCAAATTTTCATTTTATGCGATTAAGCCCTCTTTCACAATTAAGCATCCAAACGATCAAATTCTTATACGAAAATTTCACACACATAAATTCACACATAATAAACATAGAAAGTAATGTTTAAATATTTTTTGACTCGCATTCGTGGTTCCAAAACCACCATTCCCGATGGGGTCTATGTAACACCCCAAACCCGGCCTAAACATCACGACTGGATCTGGTTTGTCACATAAAAGGGTTTGTTTAAAGAAACTTGTGGTTGTCTAAAAAATTCCGAGTTTTAATTTAATTTGAGAAAACATGATTGATTTAATGATGCTTGCAAAACGTTATAAATACCCATATTTTTGGAAGGTTAATCTGTGATACGAAAACCGAAACTAGTGGATTTGAAGAAATGTGACCTTTTGAAAATAATATTTGTAGTTCCAAGAAAATCCCAAGTTTAATTATTTATCGCTTGTGATCCGTTTGTTAATATTTTGAAAACGTTTGTTTATATTTTGTTTTAGAAAACTCCATATTTGGCTATCCATAAAATATATAATAACAGCATTAAAGTCAAAACCCAAAATCTAAGTTACGGAGGCCTTATTACATCAAAAGTTACCCACATTTTAAAAAAAAAAACTCTAAACAATGAAAGTTCATAAAACATAACGTCTTTTATGGCCTCCACGAGTCCACCTCGGCTCCCACATCCATGATCTACTGATTACCTGAAAAGTTTAGGGAAGGGGTGAGTCACAGAGACTCAGTGTGTAAAACCATTAAACACCAAAATCAGCCCACGACCCACAATCTCGTATTAAACTTATACATGATATCATACAAATTCATGAATGCATTAAACCCGACCCAACCTAGTATTTCCATCCTCTACACGCCATCCCGTACCAACCATCACACCGTGGGGATTTCTACAATCAACCCTCCATCCGCTACACGCCGTCTTGACAGTCATACTGTCAGAAAATGTGGCAGAGCCACCGATCACTATGTGACCTTAAAATCAACTGTGGCATAGCCACTGATCACTACGTGACCTTAAAATAATGTGGCAGAGCCATCGATCACTATGTGACCTTATCATTTCCCCTTTATCAACATTCCCATATCCCATGCACAACATGTATATCGAAACAAATGTATCATACTAGTAACAAGGCAATATATATCATCACATACAACCAACTCATATCAGGTAATTACAGATACATAACTGGCACTTCCTGCCTTTACCACAAAGGTATTTCGACTACACTCATAGCCTTTTCCGACTTTTCAGCCCATACAATTAGTAACACAATTAAATAAAGTATGTTAGGGATTACACACCTGATTACCCACAGCACTATGCTATCTATGTCGAACCTATCACTAGTCGTAACTACTGCTATCTGTCTACTATTCTGCTCAGAAGCTAGCCCGCAACCCGGTGGCCAATCTCGAACAGCAGACACTGCGCGCTTCTTGAACTTTGGGGCTGGGTTCACGGGTCCAACCCCCTCCTTTGCCTGATCGGTATTGGATTCCATCAAAAGATCTCGTCAATGATACTAAAATGGAATATGGTTTGTTAAACCACAATATTGAGGTAACGGATACGATAACGGACCTAAACAAAATCTAAAGAGAACACCCTTACCTTGAAATCCCAAAGAGAGTGATATAAGGTTCAGAGATTAACGGTTCCCGGTTTAGAGATCCCGGTGACTTGACTTCCTTTGATTCCCGAAGTAGGCGGCCCAAAGAACACAAGAAAATAAGAAGATATATAAGTCCAACCGATGACCTCACTAAGCCAACTAGCCATTCGGCTTTGGCTTCCAAAAACCGAAAGAGAAGATAAAGGTATAGAAGAAATTGCCATTTACCTTAACACAGGAGATTCAGTTATCACCTAAGAGGATTCGGCACTAGCACAGTAGAAGAGAAGATGAGAATGGAGTTAGGGGTTTCGGCTTGAAAATAGAAAAATAGTAAAAAGAAGAAAAGATGAATGATAGATGCGGTTATGGTGCTCAAAGGAAAACGATGAAAGGGGAAAAAGGTTTCGGCTTTCAGAGAGAACAAGAAGAAGAAAAAAAAGGGGATCATGGAGAGTGTGAGTCAAGAGAATTTTCGGCAATGGTGAGAAATTTGTGTTTCAGAGAAAAGAAATAAGAAGAGAAATGAAACTCAAAACAAAAATAACCCTCTTGGACATCTTAGACACTTTCGGCACATAAGGTAAAAACAAACCACCTTTGGCACTTATCTCTCCAAAGCCGAAATTTGCACAAAAATGAAACTACAAGGTCCTATGGCCAATGTAAATCTCGGCACACTCCAACATAGGCCAAACTGATCCTCCCTCCTACACCAAGCATTTGAATTTCGGCCACCACCTACACCTCTTGCTCAATCCCTTGTTTTCCTCCTTAATCAACTCTTGAACACCCATTTGAATAAGTTTGAAAGCTTCAAACTCCCCTTTTTTCTCTCTGCCACCCATTCAAATGTTTTTGACTCAATCAACACTCCATCCAGAAGTGTCCCAGCCGAACCTCACCACTGCTCCCATTGACGCCAAAAAGAATCTCCAAAATGAGCACCACGTTACTCGAACCTGCTTCCCCTCAGCTTCCTTGTGGCGTCATCTTCCTGAGCACTAAGTGGTGCCTCCTTGCCACTTTGCCAACTCCTCAATTGTGTCAACCAAAAACAAACAACATCCCTTAAGTCCTATTCTAGCTAGCTCTCCCCTGAAAGTGCCCAAAAAGAAAATTTTAGCCAGGGCTCCGGCCCTTCCCTAAGTCATTCCCGGACCTTAAAGTACCCTAAACTAGCATGATAAACATAACATTCACACACAAACACATAAAATGCAAAGGCCCCAATTTAGGATGTTACAGTTCCACCCCCTTAAAATAATTTCGGCCTCGAAATTACCTGGTCAAAAGAGATGAGGGTATTGCTGTCGCATCGACTCCTTGGGTTCCCACGTAGCTTCCTCGGAACCGTGATTCCGCCAAAGAACCTTAACCAACGGAACTGTCTTCCTACGTAACACCTTGACATCACGATACAAAATCCGCACTGGTTCCTCTTCAAAGGATAAATCTGGCCTTACTTCAATCTCTTCTATTGGCATAACATGAGATGGATCCGAACGGTAGCGCCTTAACATAGAAACATGAAATACATCATGGATCTGACTCAACTCTGAAGGTAGCTCGAGCTGATAGGCTACTGGTCCTACGCGCTTCAACACCCGATAAGGCCCGATGAACCTGGGGCTTAACTTACCCTTCCGTCCAAACCTTAACACCTTCTTCCACGGTGAAACCTTTAAGAAGATCTGGTCACCCACTGCGAACTCTACTTCTTTCCGTTTCAGGTCTACATAAGACTTCTACCTGTCGGATGATTCTTTCAACTGAGCTCTAATTAGCTTAACCTTCTCTTCTGTCTCAGCAACCAATTCTGGGCCCAACATCGAACGCTCACCCAACTCAGTCCAACAAGTTGGAGTACGACACTTCCAACCATATAACGCCTCGTACGGTGCCATCTGAATACTAGATTGATAGCTATTGTTTTACGTGAATTCCGCTAACGGTAGGAATTCTTCCCAACTACCTCCGAAGTCTAGGACACAGCCCCTCAACATATCTTCTATGATCTGAATTACGCTCTCTGACTGCCCATCCGACTGCAGATGAAACGCTGTACTGAAATCTAACTTTGTCCCTAAAGCTCGATGCAATGCCTTCCAAAACCTTACGTGAACCTAGGGTCCCTATCTGAAATGATAGACACTGGTACCCCGTGCAACCTCACGATCTCTGCTATATACAACCTAGCTAATTTCTGAAGAGAGTAGTCGACTCGAACCGGTATGAAATGAGTGGACTTCGTCAAACAATCAACTATTACCCAAACCGAATCCTTCTTAGTAGGCGTAAGGGGTAGCCCACTGACAAAATCCATCGTGATCCTTTCCCACTTCCACTGCGGAATCTTAATAGGCCGCAACAACCCCGAAGGCAACTGATGTTTTGCTTTCACCTGCTGACACGTCAAACACTTACTCACAAATTCGGTTACCTCTCGCTTCAACCCCGGCCACCAAAACTATTCTTGCAGATCCCGATACATCTTACTTCCTCTAGGATGCATAGCGTATGGGCTGCTATGTGCTTCCTATAAAATCTTATCCCTTAACTTAGGATCCCTTGGCATGCAAACCTTCCCTCGAAAGCACACAGCCCCATCATTATTCACACTGAATTCCACGATCCCATCGCCTGATCCCAACTGAAATTTTGACTTTAGCAACTCATCGGCCCACTGCTTCTTTTTAATCTGACTGACCCAAGAAGGTTTCACTTGCAGTTCAGCTAATATACTCCCATCATCGTACAAACTGAGGTGAGCAAACATTGCTCTCAAGTCAGAGATTACCCTATGACTTAATGCATCCGCCACCACGTTAGCTTTACCCGGATGATACTCAATCGAGCAATCGTAATCCTTCAATCGCTCGATCCACCGTCCCTGCCTCAAATTCAATTCCTTCTAGGTGAGAAGGTATTTTAAACTTTTGTGGTCTGTATAAATAACAGACTTCTCCCTATACAGATAATGCCTCCAACTTTTTAAAGCAAACACCACTGCCGCTAATTCCAAATCATGCGTGGGGTAATTAGCCTCATGCGGTCTCAACTGCCGAGACGCATACGATACCACTTTCCCATCCTGCATCAATACACATCCCAAACCCGTGTGCGACGCATCACAATAAGCCGCATACTTTTTCCCAGCCTCAGGCTGTATCAATACTGGAGCCTCTGTCAAAATTCTCTTTAGCCTTTCAAAACTCTCCTGTTGCTTATCAGACCAAACAAACGGAACCCCCTTCCGCAGCAACTTGGTTAACAGTGCTACAATCAAAGAAAACCCTTCAACGAACCTTCTAAAGTACCTAGCCAGTCCCAGAAAACTTCTGATCTCTGCCACAGTCTTAGGTGGCTTCCACTCTAGCACAGCTTCAATTTTTCGAGGGTCAACTCTAATCCCTTCTGCTGACACAACATGGCCTAGAAAAGTAACTTCGCTTAGCCAAAATTCGCACTTACTGAATTTGGCGAACAACTGCTTCTCCCTTAAGATTTGCAACACCACTCGAAGATGTGAATCGTGCTCCTCCTCTGACCTTGAATAAACCATGATATCGTCTATAAACACTACGACAAACTGGTCCAGATAGGGTTGGAAAACTCGGTTCATTATATCCATGAACGCTGCTGGTGCATTGGTTAACCCAAACGGCATCACCAGAAATTCGTAATGCCCATAGCGAGTACGAAACACCATCTTATGGATATCCGCTTCCTTAACCTTGAGTTGATGATACCTTGACCTCAAATCTATCTTGGAAAAGACTGAAGCTCCCTTCAACTGATCGAACAAGTCATCAATCCGCGGTAACGGGTACTTGTTTTTGATCGTCAATTTGTTCAACTGACGGTAATCAATGCACATACGCATTGATCCATCCTTCTTCTTGACAAATAGCTCCGGCGCTCCCCACGGTGACACACTCGGTCGGATAAAACCTTGATCTAAAAGTTCCTGAATCTGAGCTTTCAGTTCTCCTAGCTCATTTGGCGCCATTCTATAAGGAGCGATATATACAGGCGCTCTCCTCAGAAGAAGATCAATCCCAAATTCCACCTCCCGATCCGGAGGTAACCCTGGAAGCTCTTCTGGAAAAACATCGGAAAACTCCTTCACTGTCCTCACATCCCCCACAGACAATTCCTTACCCTCCAAAGCGCAAACCACAACTATGAACGCCTCGCATCCTTTCCTCATCATTCTTTCAGCCTTCAAGGCGGACACCACGTTGGACAGATAGTTCCTCCTTTCTCCTATTACCACCACCTCCTCGTCCTCAGGTGTACGGACCACCATGCGTTTAGCAGCACAGTCCAGGTTTGCTTGATACTTTACCAACTAGTCCATCCCTAGGATCAAATTGAACTCCCCGAACGGTAGTTCCATCAGATCAGCCGGAAAAACCACCCTTTGAACCTCTAAAGGTACCTCCCTATAAAGTTTGTTCACCACTACTGACTGTCCTAACGGGCTAATTACTGTCATCTCCCTAGAAGCAATCTCAGAGTCTATACTTAAAGTTCCAGATACCATACTAGCCATATGAATGCGTCGACCCAATATCAATCAATGCAGAAAAGGGCAGTCCAAAGATTAAGAACGTACCGGTTATGATGTCCGGTGCATCACCCTCCTCTCTGCGCCTAGCTGCATAGACCAGCTCCGGCTGTCTCGCTTCAGTGGTTCCTGCACCCCTGCCTGGCGTTCCACGACCCCGACCAAAGCCATTACCTCCTCTGGCCGGACCACGACCCCTCTGTGGTTTCTGACCTCCTCTATCCTGCTGAGTATAACCCTGATTCCCTGGCATCACACTGTCTCGCTCCTGTGGACAGTCTCTAATATGGTGATCAGCCGATCCACACCTGTAACATTTTCTGTTACAGGACCAACACTCTCCAAAATGGAATTTACCACATCGAGCACACCTCTGAGGCTGACCCTGATGATCTGAAATTCCTTTTATTACCACCTCTATCCTTATCTTGATCCTGCTTTTTTGACTGTTTCACTTCCTCGGCTATTTTAGCCTTTTCAACTAAAACAGCGAATTCCCTTTCCCGCTGTGGAGCTATCAATACCCGCAGATCATTCCTCGGACCATCTTCAAACTGGACACAACGCTCATGGTCTGTAGCCACCATTCCTCGAGCATAACGGCTAAGGCGTAAGAATTCCGCCTCATACTCAGCCACCGACTTGTTCCCCTGAACCAGATTCAAAAATGCCCTATGCTGCGCATCTACATAACTTGACCCAATGTACTTACTCTGGAATGACAGCTTGAAGAAATCCCAGGTACTGCGGTCAGCCACAGTACGATCCCTGACCGTAAGCCACCACTGGTACGCCTCATCCCGCAGAAGAGACACGACTCCCTTCAACTTTTCTTCCTCCGTGAAATCGAGATCATCCATTATACGCTTAACGGCTTCCAGCCAATACCCAGCTGCATTAGGGGCTACGCCGGAAACTCCCCTAAACATTTCTGCTCTATTAGCTCGAAGTCGTTCCGACATAGATTTCCGAGCTCCCAATACCCAAGCCTACCCCAGCAACTCTTTCCAAAACCCGTAACATCGCCTGAGACACCGCATCGTCTCCACCCGTTTGATCCTGAAACTCTACTTCCGCAGCTAACGGTATCGGCACCTCATTTCCTGACCCATGACCAGACCCTACTGGTTCCGACACAATAATCCTGCCCCTACCACGTCCACGCACATTATGCCTACGTCTCCTAGTACT
Source organism: Gossypium australe (assembly GCA_005393395.2). NCBI lineage: Eukaryota > Viridiplantae > Streptophyta > Magnoliopsida > Malvales > Malvaceae > Gossypium > Gossypium australe. The sequence goes on along the minus strand of CM016616.1, from coordinate 127,048,168 downwards.
CATGACTACTGGCGCGTTTTAATCTGATTAGAAGTTTTATGAGTTAGTATTTTCCACTGTTTAATACCGAACAGTTTTATGAGAGTTATCTTTAGAGAGTAGTTTTCGCAAGACACATCAAACAGTTCAGTCTCTAAAGTTCGGGCATCTTAAAGCTAACAAACATACTCATCATGCTATCAATCATTTCAGGCATATATCACCAAATAGTTAGAATCACTTTCCTGGGTGGATCGGGTGTCGACAGACTCGGATGCCATATCTCGCTCGAAAAAAACAGTTTCCTCCAATTCTCATGGATTTTATAAAATACTGTTGGGCCCATTTCACAGCCCGAGTGTTTGCAACCAGGCTCTGATACCAAATTGTAACACCCCAAACCCGGCCTAAACATCACGACTGGATCTGGTTTGTCACATAAAAGGGTTTGTTTAAAGAAACTTGTGGTTGTCTACAAAATTTCGAGTTTTAATTTAATTTGAGAAAACAGGATTGATTTAATGATGCTTGCAAAACGTTATAAATACCCATATTTTTGGAAGGTTAATCTGTGATACGAAAACCAAAACTAGTGGATTTGAAGAAACGTGACCTTTTGAAAATAATATTTGTAGTTCCAAGAAAATCCCAAGTTTAATTATTTATCGCTTGTGATCCATTTGTTAATATTTTGAAAACGTTTGTTTATATTTTGTTTTAGAAAACTCCATATTTGGCTATCCATAAAATATATAATAACAGCATTAAAGTCAAAACCCAAAATCTAAGTTACGGAGGCCTTATTACATCAAAAGTTACCCACATTTTAAAAAAAACTCTAAACAATGAAAGTTCATAAAACATAACGTCTTTTATTGCCTCCACGAGTCCACCTCGGCTCCCATATCCATGATCTACTGATTACCTGAAAAGTTTAGGGAAGGGGTGAGTCACAGAGACTCAGTGTGTAAAACCATTAAACACCAAAATCAGCCCACGACCCACAATCTCGTATTAAACTTATACATGATATCATACAAATTCATGAATGCATTAAATCCGGCCCAACCTAGTATTTCCATCCTCTACATGCCATCCCGTACCAACCATCACACCGTGGGGATTTCTACAATCAACCCTCCATCCGCTACACGCCGTCTTGACAGTCATACTGTCAGAAAATGTGGCAGAGCCACCGATCACTATGTGACCTTAAAATCAACTGTGGCATAGCCACCGATCACTACGTGACCTTAAAATAATGTGGCAGAGCCACCGATCACTATGTGACCTTAACACTTCCCCTTTATCAACATTCCCATATCCCATGCACAACATGTATATCGAAACAAATGTATCATACTAGTAACAAGGCAATATATATCATCACATACAACCAAATCATATCAGGTAATTACAGATACATACCTGGCATTTCTTGCCTTTACCACAAGGTATTTCGACTACATTCACAGCCTTTTTCGGCTTTTCAGCCCATACAATTAGTAACACAATTAAATAAAGTGTGTTAGGGATTACACACCTGATTACCCGCAGCACTATGCTATCTATGTCGAAACTATCACTAGTTGTAACTACTGCTATCTATCTACTATTCTGCTTAGAAGCTGGCCCGCAACCCGGTGGCCAATCTCGAACAGCAGACACTGCGCGCTTCTTGAACTTAGGGGCTTGGTTCACGGGCCCAACCCCCTTCTTTGCCTGATCGGTATTGGATTCCATCAAAAGATCTCGTCAATGATACGAAAATGAAATATGGTTTGTTAAACCACAATATTGAGGTAACGAATACGGTAACGGACCTAAACAAAATCTAAAGAGAACACCCTTACCTTGAAATCCCGAAGAGAGTGATATAAGGTTCAGAGATTAACGGTTCCCAGTTTAGAGATCCCGACGACTTGACTTCCTTCGATTCTCAAAATAGGCGGCCCAAAGAACACAAGAAAATAAGAAGATATATAAGTCCAACCGATGGCCTCACCAAGCCAACTAGCCATTCGGTTTTGGCTTCCAAAAACTGAAAGGGAAGATAAAGGTATAGAAGAAATCGCCACTTACCTTAACACAGGAGATTCAGTTATCGCCTAAGAGGATTCGACACTAGCACAGTAGAAGAGAAGATGAGAATGGAGTTAGGGGTTTCGACTTGAAAATAGAAAAAAAGTAAAAAGAAGAAAATATGAATAATTGATACGGTTATGGTGCTCAAAGGAAAACGATGAAAGGGGAAAAGGTTTCGGCTTTCAGAGAGAACAAGAAGAAGAAAAAAAAAAGGATCATGGAGAGTGTGAGTCAAGAGAATTTTCGGCAATGGTGAGAGATTTGTGTTTCAGAGAAAAGAAATAAGAAGAGAAATGAAACTCAAAACAAAAAGAACCCTCTTGGACATCTTAGACACTTTCGGCACATAAGGCAAAAACAAACCACCTTTGGCACTTATCTCTCCAAAGCTGAAATTTGCACAAAAATGAAACTACAAGGTCCTATGGCCAATGTAAATCTTGGCACACTCCAACATAGGCCAAACCGATCCTTCCTTCTACACCAAGCATTTGAATTCCGGCCACCACCTACACCCCTTGCTCAATCCCTTGTTTTCCTCCTTAATCCACTCCTGAACACCCATTTGAATAAGTTTGAAAGCTTCAAAATCCCCTTTTTTCTCTCAGCCACCCATTCAAATGTTTTTGACTCAATCAACACTCCATCCAGAAGTGTCCCAGCCGAACCTCACCACTGCTCCCCTTGACGCCAAAAAGAATCTCCAAAATGAGCACCACGCGACTCAAACCTGCTTCCCCTCAGCTTCCTTGTGGCGTCACCTTCTTGAGCACTAAGTGGCGCCTCCTTGCCACTTTGCCAACTCCTCAATTGTGTCAACCAAAAACAAACAACATCCCTTAAGTCCTATTCTAGCTAGCTCTCCCTTAAAAGTGCCCAAAAAGAAAATTTTAGCCAGGGCTCCGGCTCTTCCCTAAGTCATTTCTGGACCCTAAAGTACCCTAAACTAGCATGATAAACATAACATTCACACACAAACACATAAAATGCAAAGGCCCCAATTTAGGATGTTACAGTCTAAACTGGGCTGTTACACATGTTGTTACGAATATTTTCATGGCCACTTAGTAATTTGTTAACTATTGCAAATACATACATACTAAATTAACCAATCTCTTGCACATTTTTTTAATGTCAATTCAAACAGTTAATAAATCTTCATAAGCACATATAAGATTAAGTGAGGTAACATTATATTTCTATATTGAAACGATTTAATCACAATAATCTTGCAAGTTATGCAAGGCTAATGTACCGTTTAATACCGTCGCTAAGTTAACCTTCAGCTACCTTAGAATATTAAACATGCACCAATTAAAAATTGTGTCAATTAATTATAATTTCAATATGTTTAATAATTAATTCTTTCATTACCTTACATTTTATAATGCAAGTACAACATAAGCATGATTTTATTTAATCGAACAACTTACCAAGGCCTATAACAACACAAACATGATTTTATATATTCAAGTGGACAAAATGAAATCAATCTAACACAAATTAATTGAATTCATTTTAATTAGAACAAGAAAAAAAACAAAAGAATTATTCATATTCATGATCATAACAAAAACAAGAAAATTAAAGATAAGGGAACTACGAAGCAAATCCTGTATTTCTCTAAAGCCAGACTAGTGCGCTCCTCTTCTTCTCTGCTCGTTCTGTTGAATTGAAGCCGCCACAAACAATTGAATAATGCTATTCCAAGTGGAAGATGACTCTTTTTCAAGAGGGAAATTGACAAGGGAAATGGACAAGAGAAAGGGAAAAACCAAGGAGAGAAAGTGAGTGAAAGAGAGAGAGATGTGTGGGAATGAAGGTGTGTTGAGTTAATAGGTGAAGGGGGTATTTATAGGTGGGAGTGGCTGCTAAAAGTAGCAAATAATTAGCAGCCACACACTTCCCTTGGCTGTGCACACATGGAGCAAAGTTTGAATGTTTCAAACTTTGCTAAATTTAGCTTGAGGCAAATCTTCAAAGGCACAAAAAGTAGAGGGTTTGAATAGGATTTTAAGGAAACTTGAGTGCTATTTTGAAATTAATTTAATCAACTAAATAATATGTTGGGTCAGCTCATTGGGTTGGTTTTGGGCTGCAAATTTTCGTATTGGATCAGTCTTCAATGCTTATCACGCTGGGCCACTTTCTCTTTCAGGCTTGATATTAATTTTTAACCCAATTTAACTTGGATAAAAATTAAATATAAATTATATAAAATGATCATCATTTGGACCAACCTTGGCCGGAAAAATATTTAATCTTGACGTTGGTTCAATTGATGCAAGAATTCCCCAACGTTTCAAGCCTTTCAAGGTGTTTGTCGAGCCAATTTTCACCTTTTGTGTAAAACTGTAGAAAATAAACCAAAATTGTTAAAATTTATTATAATGTAACACCCCAAACTTGGCCCATGCGTTATGACCGGATTTGACATGTCACATGAGGAAAATATGTTAAGTCCTTCTTATTCGTTCGGAAATAAGTATTTATTTGTTAAAATCAAGAAAACAAGTTTGATTTGAAATATTTGATAAAATATTACTAACTTCGAAGATTGATTGACAAATCGATAAATTTGAACTAGTGATTTTACAAACCGTGACTTTTGAATGTATTGTTGATAATTCGAGAGAAAATTTCCGGGTTAAAATATTTGTAAAAGTTTATTATGAAATCCATTTGTGAATCCATTTTAGAAAAACTTTATTTAAGTTTCTAGAAGAAAATCCCATTTAAAGTAATTTGATCAAAATATAAGTACGTCAAACATAAAACAAAACAAAATAATCCAAAGGCCTTATTACATCATAAAACCCAAAATAGTAAAAGTAATAAGTGAACGAAATAGAAATCTAAAGTTCAATAGAAACCATTTCTGAAGTATGGCCTCCACCAAATCATCCATGGCCCAAGTCCACATCACTGAGCATTACCTGCAAGGGTTAAGTAAACGGGGTGAGTTACTAGAACTTAGTGTATAATCCCCTTACCGTTGTCCGCTGGGCCTGAACCCATATTTCAATATCTTGGGCCTAAGCCCATTTACAAAATAGAATATATATATATATATATATATATATACAAGCGATGTACGCAACCGAACCCATCCATCCAACACACCCCCGTACCAACCATCACACCTGTGGGGATCAAGTCAACCCACCCCGCCATCACACCAAAACGCAGACAAATTACCATCAATAATATTTTATTGTGGTCAAACCACCGATATCATGTGTAAACATTATAATAAATAGTTTATTGTGGCAATGCCACCAGGCTACACTTCTCTTCAACATTTTCCCAACCCGTGCAATATATGAAAATGCAACATACATAATAAGATGTTCGCATATAAATAGCAACCCTTTATCAAGTAATTTATTATAGTGATTAGGCCCATTTAAGCAATAATAATTGGCCCATTAGGGAATTCAAACATAACGGCCCATTAGGGCATTTCCGTAATTCGGCCCGTAGGGGCATTTTCGTAATTTGGCCCATAAGGGCATTTTTGTAATTTTAACAATCTTAATGTCGATTTTGTCAAATCTTTCAAAATAGTATACTTTAAGCATATTCCTCGTTTTATGCCAATTTTACGATTTTAGCCGTATAATGATAACAATCTACTATTCGACATGGTACCGAAACATAATTCTACGGATTTACGGTGTGAGATTACACACCTGATTACGATAAGGATTAAACTGTCTTGATTGCCGGCACCTATGACAACATAACACTCAATTAATCTAACTGGCGAGATTTTTATTAATCCAAAACTACACCAAGCGATCTTTAATACTTACTCTCGAAATCGTGAACGACCACGATTTGTCGATTCTGCCCGGATGATGGTCCATAACCCGGTGGAAAATCCTGAACCGCCGATACTACCCTTCGCTTGAATTTAGGAGTAGGGATCGCAGATTCGCTCCTTTTGTGTTCTCCACTCGTTTTCTCTTTCAAGTCGGTACCTTTAGCCTTCATCGGGTAAAATCTTAGTCAAAATGATATTACGATATATATATATCGATTGTCTAAGGAAAAAGGGCCCGGCTTACCACTATTTCTGTAGAATCAACAAGTAGATAGATCGAGCAATTTAGTGCCTAAAAATAAACGATTAGACACAACCACTATCCCGCTTAGTGAAATAACCGATCAACGAAAAAATCTAAAAAGAACCATGATGAATCCCTTACCTTAATGATTATAAAACCGATTCCCAACGATTGTACAATGGCTACGGATGAGTCAAAGATTCGGCCTACCACTATAACTCTACATTAGAAGGTGATCACATTGTAAAGAATTATGAAAGGAAGATATTTCGGTTGGAACCAAGTGAATATCCGAATGTTGATAAACACACATTCGGCTAGGAAAAAGAAAATAAATTGATAGAATAGAACCACTTACCGATTGATCAAAGGAGTGAGTGACAACACGAATGAGAAAGAAATAATAAAGAAATTAAGGGTTCCGTAACATCCCAAAATTTAGTATTTTATGTATTTCATTATTTCTTGTGCTAAGCTAGTTAAAAAAATATTAATTTTGTATGTTTAGGGGTTCTGAGAAGGCTCGGGGTTTATTTGGGCCTTAGTAAAAATTTTGTGGTTTAGCCTATTAAGGAGAGATGGTAAGTGGCATCAAGGTTTATGGAAATAGGTGAATAATTTGAAAGCATAAATGAGCTTATGGTAAAGGGGAAATGGCGCCACATGAAAGGCCTTAAGGGAAGAGGTTCGAATCCGACTTGGTATAAAAATTTTGACTATTCTTTTTTTTTGTATTCTTTCCCTAAGTGTCGGCCAAGATGTATATATGGCAAGGTGGACTTTTTAATTTTGGCAAGGTGGCTAAGGAAATAAGGAAAGGATGAAGGTAAGGAAAGGAATCAAAAGAAAAAGGGCAAGTAAGGGGAACATGTGGCCTTTTTCAAGGGAATTGTTTTGGAAAGTTTGGTTGGCCAAATTTTTGACCTTAATGTCAAAAATATTACACGGTTTTGGTGTGAGGGAAGGGTAGCCGAATTTCTGCTTTGTCTTTTGGTAGAATTTTGGTGCTTGTTAGGCCAAAATCTCTTTTTTGCACTATTTTGTGTTTTTCTCCAAACTTCTTCTTTTGCTTTGTGCCGAAATTACAAGCCATTAGTGAGCATATTTTCTTCTTTTCTTTATTCTTTGCCGAAACCTTCTAACACATTTGTGCATTTCTTCTCTTTTGTTTGGTCGAAACATACATCTCTTGTTCACCTTCGCTTGGTAGCCGAATCATCTAGCATCCATTCATTCTTCCATTCTTTTCTTTTAACCATTTCTTCAATCTTTCCCCTTCTCAAAAATCGACATCACTTTAAGATCACGTCTTCTTGTTCGATTTTCCTCCAAAGTCGAATCTAGTATCATCCCATCTCTTCACTTCTTCTTTTCTTTTTTGTCGTGGACAATCTCTTTTTGACCGAGTTGGTAAGTGACTTATTATCCCTCATTTCATTTCATTGTTATTTTCTTACTAGCCGAATATATGAGATCATCATCATCTGGTTATTCTATTTTGTTTCTCTATCGAATATCTCTCTCCATCACTCTCATGTGGTGATCAATATTTTCTTCGTAGTGATATAGAGGGAGGCCGAATACCACAACATCGCCTAATCATCTCTAGTCATAGGACGATCGAGAGAAACAGGATTATCATTGTTAAGGTAAGGAGTTCCTTCATAGTCCTTTCGATATCTCCTTTTGGTTATTGTGTTAATCAGATTAAAGGTTGGCTAATTGATATTGTTGGTAGGGTCTAAATCGCTCGATCAATCGACTTGTTAATCATACGACTATAGTGGTAAGCCGAATCCTTTGTCATTAGACAATCCACATTTTTTTAACGAAATATCGTTTTGACTAAAATCTTATTCAATGGAGGCAAGCGATATCAAATTGAAAGGGATAGCTATTGGAGATCGAAAAAGGAGCGGATTTACAATCCCTACTCCTAAATTAAAACGAAGGGCAGTATCGGTGGTTCGGGATTTTCCACCGGGTTGTGGACCGTCATCCGGAGAAAATCGACAAATCGTGGTCATTCACGATTCCAAGGGTAAAAACTTTAGATCGTTTATTTAGAGTTGATTAATAAAATCAAGTATGTCGACTAATCGAGCGTTATGATATTTTAGGTGTCGACGATCAAGAAAGCTTAGTGCTTACTGTAATCAGGTCCGTTTTTTGTGGGTTTAAGATTGATATCATATTGGTAGTAAATCGCTTGACTAAAATCGTATTATGGTGAAACCGGGAAATTTGGCTTAAATCTCACTATTTGATAAAATCGACAAAATCAGTATTAACACTATGAAAATTACGAAAATGCCCCTAATGGGTAGAATTACAAAATTGCCTTAATGGGCCGATTTGTTATATTACTTAATGGGCCAATTTGTTATATTGCTTAATGGGCCGATTTGTTATATTGCTTTATGGGCCGAATTGATATGTTGCCTTAATGGGCCGAATTGATATGTTGCCTTAATAGGCCGATTTGTTATAATGCCCTAATGGGCCGATTTGCAAAGTATTAATGGGCCGAATTTTTGTAATAACCTCTGAATTAATTATTGTTGTTATATTTGTAAAATATCATAATTTGATATGTATGATGCATTTACATGATTTTGCATGGGATGGGAAAATGATGAAGAGAAGTGATTCTGGTGGCACTGCCACGAAATTGTTTGTAATCTGATTCGATATGATTCTGGTGGCTTGTCCACAATTAAATTTGTTATAAATGGCATAATGCCTGCGATTGGTGTGTTGGCAGGGTGGGTTGACTCGATCCCCATAGATGTGATGGATGGTATGGGTGGTGTCTAGCGGATGGATTATTAGGTTGGTTTGGGATTGCATTACATTCATATAATATGTTTGATACGTTATTATGTAAAAAGGGGCTTAGGCCCAAAATATTGCTAAATGGGATTTAGGCCCAGTGGACAACGGTAAGGGGATTATGCACTGAGTTCTAGTAACTCACCCCGTTTCCTTATTCCTTTCAGGTAATGCTCAGTGACGGGGACTTGGGCCATGGATGACTCGGTGGAGGCCATACTACAAAAACGGTTTTATTTGGACTTTGGATTTCTTTTTAGTACACTTAATTACTTTACTATTTTGAGTTAAGGTTGTAATAAGGCCTCTGGATTATTTTTATTTTGTTTTATGTTTGACGTATTTATATTTTGCTCTGAGTACTTTAAATGAGATTTTTTTCTAAAAACCTAAATAAACATTTTCTAAAACGGATATACAAATGGATTTCATAATAAATTTTCATAAATATTTTTAACTCAGAAATCCTCTCTTAAATTTTCATCAACACTTTTCAAAAGACATGGTTGTAAAATCATTAGTTCAAATTTATCGATTTATCAATCAATCTTCTATTCAGTAATACTTTGTCAAGAATTTTAAATGGGAAATTAGTTTTACAAAATTTTAAATCAATATCTATTTACGTACGAATGAAAACGACTTAAAAGTATTTTTGTCATGTGACATGTCAGATCTGGCCTTAACGCATGGGCCGAGTTTGGGGTGTTATAGGTTCTAAGGTTCGGTTATGGAGGAAAAATGAGCAAGAATATTCGGCCAAACAAGGTTGAGTCAATAGAGAGAAAAAAAGAAAGTTGAAGAAATGGTAAAAAGAAAAGAAGAGATGGAGGATAATACTAGATGATTTCGGTTATCAAAGAGAAGATGAGCATAAAGGTGTGTTTCGGTTATCAAGGAGAAATGACCAAAATGCATTAAAGATTTCGGCTCAAACAAAGTAGAAAAAAAATAACAAAAGGTATAGGAGGTTTCGGCCAAGCAAAGTGAAAAGAATTTGGGAAAAAGAGACACAAAATGTTCAAAGAGAAAATAATACCTCTCATGCACCAAAACTATCAAAATGCTCTTAGCAAAATTCGGCTACCCCCAAGACCCCTCCCAAACCGTGTATTGTTTTGCCAAAAGGATAAGTGTTGATCATAAACACTTTCCAAAACATCACCCATGAAAAAGACCAACATGCTCCCCTCCCTTGCCTTTTCTTTTGATTCTTTCCTTCATTATCCCTTATCCTCCTCCTTACCATATTTCCTTAGCCACCATACCAAAATTAAAAAGTCCTCCTTGCCTTAAATACCACCATGGCCGACACTTAGGGAAGGAATACAAGAAAAATAGTCAAAATTTGCACCAAGTGGGATTCGAACCTCTTCCCCTAAAGCCCTTCATGTGACGCCACATCCTCTTTACCATATGCTCATTTATGATAGCAATTTACTCACTTATTTCCATAAGCCTTGATGCCACTTACTATCTCTCCTTAATAGGCTTTAAACACCAAATTTTTACTAAGGCCCAATTCAACCCCGAGCCTTCTTAGGAACTTAAAATATACACGATTAATAATTTAACTAGCCTCACATAAGATATAATGCAACACATAAAATTCTAAATTTTAGGATGTTACATATAAAAATAATTAAAATTAAATATGTTAATAATTTAAGTGAAAATTAATTATTTTATAATTAAAGTGTGAATTTTGACAAAATTTACTACAAAACTGCATGAATTAGAGCTCAAAAGGTACTGAAAAGTCTATATATTTTTGTGTTTCCACACCCCCAAACTTAATTCATTGCTCGTCCTGAGTAATGCACAAATTGAAAAGAGGAAGTGCTTGAAATTACCATTGAAAACTGTCTTTAGAATACATTTCCCCCACAATTATGAGTCTAGTATAATTATACTCCAGAATAAGAATTTTGAAATTATGCAACTAAAGTATATATATCGTTCGAATTATTCTCAATTGTTATAATGCTAGCAAGAATAGACTAAATGTTTTCTTAATAAAGACATGCTAATCTTTACCACTTTTTTATTCCATTATTTGAGACTAAACCGCAATCACTAAGTTTAACTTATATTTTCATATGTTGAATTTAGCAATTTCTCTCCACTAATGTGGGCAGCACAGAAATCTGGATCGAAAAGTCTTTTAAATAGGTTGTAACGTGGCTAGGCTAGGGGTAGGTAAATGATAGATAATTTTAAGTTAAAAACCCTAGACTCAACTTGTATCGGATCGTCAGAATAAGTACCTTCAATACACTAGCTCATTTTGCTTTTACATGTTCTTTTGTATATCTATTTCTTTCGAGTACATATGCTTCTTCTTCTTCTTCTTCTTCTTCTTCTTTTCTAGCATATTATTATATGTACTACGATTTTTTTTGAGCATTTCATACTTCTTTTCAACTCCCCCAAACTTATTTTCAGAGAATATTCTAGATAAACTGAGTCTAGTGTTTGAGACAATTTAGAGATAATTATGAGAGAAGTAATGGCTTAAAATTGCAATGGTTCAAATAAAATCAAGCTATATAGTCTCAAAGTTGGGTTTGAAGGGACAAATATTTGTTAAGGTTGGCTTGAAAGGCTCAAACAGTCCAAATAAAAGTTCGCCTAAGTCATTTTCAAAATTCCATGCTTCTTAGGATTTCGCCTCAAGAAATTACTAAGTTAATTCTAGAGACTTAAACTTTCATGCATGTCCAACTCTCCTAAAGAATTAAAAGTTTGTGGTATGATTTGCAAACTTTATTAAGAGTAGCATTATGTCATAGTTTAGCTAGCATAGCAATTATTGAGATAATAGAACTTTATTTATACTAGAATTTAGCATAATTAACAAAAATTCAAAAATTTGAACATAATATAACTTAATCATAATTATAAGAATAATGTATCTTGAAAAACAATTTCAATTTTTGGTCCCCCTACTTAAGATGAACAATGTCCCCTTTGTTAAAAACAATAGAGAGAATGAAAATATAGAAGTGAATAGATACTGTTCACCAGGTAGGACCTTAGGAAAAGGAGATGAGTCAAGTTTGACTGCTTAAATACCAAGCTTTTTCGAGGCAAATCTAGTCCTAGACATGTACATATCTATTGCCACACTTCTTATTTTGCAATTTGTTCAATTTTATTGATGATTTCCAACTCTTATTTTATCATGCGAGAAATAAAAATCTTAATCCTAAAAAACTTTAAATGTCCTAAGAGAGAAAATAAAAATAAAGTAAAGATCCCCTTTTTTTATTTATTTGCAGATCCCTCATAATCTGATTCATATTTTTCCTTCTTCAACATTAGAGTCCATTGTTCTTGTATAAAGTCTGGAAATTTAGGCACAAAAACAAACGGGTTATGAAATATATATTTTAAATGCATCTTTGAGTAAGTCATCTCGTATTTTTGAGTATCTCTAGTAATCTTGTTGCTGCAACTACATCTGTTGCAGCATAGCCATTATATCAAACTGTCCACTTCGTGGAATGGTGCTAGATGAAGGGAATCTCGACATTGAACTTAGAAAATCTATTAAGGGTGGTTTCAGTTTTGGGTAGGTGGTGAGTAGCTGAGGGTAAGGTTTAGAGTTGAAGGGGGTGGCAGTTTTAAGGATAGTTTAGGTGTAATGGTTAGTGGCTTCAAATAAAAGTATTTAGGGTGGTAATTTAAAGAGTTAAGGGCTGTGACATTAAAGGTTAAGGGAGATGCACCATAGAGCTACTTGGAAGTGGTGGTGGAGTAAGGTAAGGGCTACAAGGTTGTGCGGAAAACGGTCGAATATTTCCTTCATAGTAGTGTCTTAAGCCTAATGGCAGCTCCTTTTTGGATCTTAAGCTCTTGTATTGAAAGTAAACTAAAAAAAAAAAACCTCAAAGAAATTAGTGCTTGGGTTAAAAGTTGACCCTTTATTTAACAAAACAAATACTTAAATTCTTTGGGCTACTTAGAAAAATATTTTTCGAAAGATTACATTAGATTAAACTCCCAAGAAAGACTGGAGGGATCATAGATGGTCCCGCTTAAGTTCCAATTTCCTAGACATAATTTTGATTAATGTAATGACCCAAATAAAATTTTATCTAAGTTTAGCATTTTATTCAAATGAGAAAAAAAACTAAAAATATAAACGATAGAGAAAGTGAAGAGAACTCCCTCCATTTTATTCAGGATCGTCATTGACCATGGTGGTGTCAATGACCATTTTTCATACCAACCATAACTATCTAGGAAGTAATCATATTCTTTCCCATCAAATCTATACAACATCTTATTAGGGAAAGAAAACCCGAAATGATCTTCCCTGGTGGCCTTATTTAACTTCCTGTAATTCTTACAAATCCTCTAACCCGTGACTCGAATATATGAAATAGTCCATCCAGTACCCTTCTTGTGCCTTTCCAAAATCACAAGTGCCTCTTCTTCTTGATCTTTGGTGAACTCAACTAAAATAATGACAGGTAAAGTCAAAGACAGACCTAAATAGTCATATTTCAAATAGGGAGACAAAATCTTCAGTTCCAATTTAGCTGGCTCTTAAACAACGACTTTGTTTGCGTATACTCCTGAGATGATAAATTTAATGATTCTAGTGGAACTTCTTGAGTGAATTCCTTCAAATTAACTTCTAACAAAGCCAAACATTCTTTATCTTCATCAGCACTTGGTGAATCTTCCAGTAGAATATGTTCTAAAGGATCATCTGAAGAATTGAGCTCCAATTCTGTAGAACCCAGCGATTCCATCTTGGAAATAGTAGAGCAGTCTTTAGCTATACCTGGGGATTTAGTAGCATTTAAGTAATTAAAAGTCACCTCATCATCAAATATTTCTTTCAACTGAGTATCATTTTGCTGCTTTTGGAATTGTTGAGGACATGGCAGTGGTGGAATCTTGCTTTAACCATACAACTCTTCTGTGGAAATTTTTTTGCATCCGGCAAGGGTGTTAGATAATCAGAACTAACTATTTTAGAGTTTACGTTATCAAGGATCACCAAATCTGACTTCTATGAAATAGGATTTTCAACACTCGATTGAAATTCCTCTTCTTCTTGAGCTACAATAGGCTCATCTTGAACCTCAACCACCTTAGGCTCCAATGCCTTTCCACTTGGCAAAGTGACTACTTTTCAATGTTCTTTACCCAAAATTCTTGGATTTTCTGTGTTGCTCGGCCAAATACCTTGGGGGCTGCTTCTGAGCTCATTGGCTAGCTATCCTACTTGGTGTCCTAAATTCTTCAATGTTGCTGCTTGGCTTTAGATTAGTTTATCATTCTTCGCTATGTACGCCTTTAGTAAATTCTCATATTACTTGAAGATTCAGTTGATGGGGTTTGTTGCACTTGTTGATAATATTTTGGGAATAATTTGGTCAAAATGGCATAGAAGAGTCATTATACTCCGCCCATTGATTACTCCATGGAGAAATTGGATGGTTCTTTCATGAGCAGTTGTAAGAACTTGATTGTGGACCATTCCAATTCTGATTTCCCATGTAATATTTTGACTCTTGATTCGATGGGAAACTTTCAAAGAAATGGCCATCTCCATAGTATTCACAAGAAATATTCTTGAATTGGTTTGGTTGTTGACTTGTCAGGTTACCATTGAAACTATTGACAATTATGTTCTTAAGCATAGAAGACATAGAGGATACCTAGGCTGCCAAAAAAGCAAGTGTGTCCGCTTCATGTACTCCTGCTACTCGTTTTTCTGAGGTTGCTCGGTTGGTTGGCCATTGATAGTTCTTGCTGCAAATTCTTTCAATAATCTTGTAAGCATCATTATAAGACTTCGAAAGAAGGGCTCCTTTTGTCGAAGCATCCACCATCATCTAGTATGAATAGTGAGACTAATACAGAAAGTCTCCATTTGAACGCAATAAGGAATGCCGTGATGAGGGCAATTTTGTAATAACTCCTTCAACAGCTCTTATGCCTCATATAAAAATTCTTCATCAAGTTTCTAGAATGAAGTGATATCATTTCGGATCTTGGCAGTTAAAGATGGAGGGAAATATTTCATTAAGAAGTGTTCAACCAACTATTTCCATGTAGTTATAGAACCGGATGGTAGGGAGTTCAACCACGCTCGTGCTCTATCTCTTAAGGAGTATGGAAATAATCTCAGTCTCAAGGTGTCCTCGGTCACCCCGACTAGTTTAAATGAGTCACTCACTTCCATGAATAGTCGAAGATGAAGATGTGGATCTTCAATAGGCATCCCACTAAATTGAACCATATTTTGCAACATTTGGAACATGATTGGCTTTAGTTCGAATTACAGTGCCTCAATTTCAGGTCTCAAAATACTTGGGTTGAGCTTGTTGAAAAGAGGAATGGCATATTGTTGAATGGTGCAGTTTCTGTCATCGGCAACAATGATCGGATTGTGAGTATTATAAGCGAATGTTCCTCATTAATTTTGGTTTTATTCTCGAAATTCATCTCTTCGTTCCTTCTTTGGTTCAATTGTCTTCTTCTTTGTCTGAAAGTTCTTTTAATTTTAGGGTCTATAAGGAGTAATTCGATAATTTAATCAATACTCATAAACACCTGAAACAAACACACACACACAAAATAAATGGAATTAAAATTTAAAAAAAATAGACCAAAATGCAAAATTAACAAGTTCACAAATAATGTCTTTTAAAACAGTCACCGGCAACGACGCCAAAAACTTGGAACGATAGAAATGTGCAAGCGTACACAATCGCAACAAGTAATAAAGTGACAAGTAAATGTCGAGTTATCCTACCCACTAGGACTATGAAAGAAAAATATTTATGAAATGTAAATCAAACACTTTGGTGATGGGAAAAATATTTTGTTTTGAAGAAGTGATGTAAAAACTAAAGATTAACTAAGTAATAAAAATAAAAAGTAAAAATTCCAATGCACGATTTCAGAAAGACGAGTTTTAATCAATATGACATAATTGTGCTAGATCAATTACATTCCTTAACTTAGAATTACTAAACCTATGTTCATGTTGTTATGAATATTTTCACGGCAACTTGGTAATTTGTTAACTACTGCAAATACATACTTACTAAATTAAAAATACATACTTACTAAATTAACCAATCTCTTGAACATTTTTTCAATGTCAATTCAAACAATTAATAAATCTTCATAAGCACATATAACATTATATTTCTTTATTGAAATAGTTTAATCACAATAATCTTACAAGTTATGCAAGGCTAATGTACCGTTTAATAACATTGCTAATTTAACCTTCAGCTACCTTAGAAGATTAAACATGCACCAATTAAATACTATGTCAATTAATTATAATTTCCATACGTTTCATAATTAATTCATTCGTTACCATACATCTTATATTGCGAGTATAACATAAGCATGATTTTATTTAATTGAACAACTTACCAAGGCCTATAACAACACAAACATGATTTTAAATATTCAAGTGGACAAAATGAAATCAATCTAACACAAATTAATTGAATTCAATTTAATTAGAACAAGAACAACAACAAAACAATTATGCATATTCATGATCACAACAAAAACAAGAAAATTAAAGAGAAGGGAACTAGGAAGCAAATCCTGTATTTCTCTAAAGCCAGACTAGTGAGCTCCTCTTCTTCTCTGCTCGTTTGGTTGAACTGAGGCCTCCACGAACAATTGAATAATGCTATTCCAAGGTGGAAGATGGCTCTTTTTCAAGAGGAAAATTGACAAGGGAAATGGATAAGAAAAAGGGAAAAACTAAGGAGAGAAAGTGAGTGAAAGAGAGAGAGATGTGTGGGAACAAAGGTGTGTTGAGTTAATAGGTGATGGGGGTATTTATAGGTGGAAGTGGCTGCTAAAAATATAAAATAATTAGCAGCCACACACTTCTCTTGGCCGGACACACATGGAGCAAAGTTTGATTGTTTCAAACTTTGCTAAATTTAGCTTGGGGCAAATCTTCAAAGGCACAAAAAGTAGAGGGTTTGAATAGGATTTTAAGGAAACTTGAGGGATATTTTGAAATTAATTTAATCAGTTAAATAAGCTGATTGGGTTAGCTTATTGGGTCGGTTTTGGGCTGCAAATTTTCTTATTGGATCAGTTTTCAATGCTTAGCACACTAGGCCACTTTCTCCTTCAAGCTTTATATTAATTTTAACCCAATTTAACTTGGATAAAAATAAAATATAAAGTATATAAAATGATCATAATTTGGAGTGAACTTGGCTAGAAAAATATTTAATCTTTCCGTTGGTTCACTTGATGCAAAAATTACTTAACGGTTCAAGCCTTTCAAGGTATCTGCCGAGCCAAATTTCACCTTTTGTGAAAAACTGTCGAAAATAAACCAAGTTTGTGAAAATTTATTATAAAAATAATTAAAATTCAATATGTTAATAATTTAAGGTCAAATTAATTATTTTATAATTAAAGTGTGAATTTTGACAAAATTTACTACGAAACTGCATGAATTATAGAGCTCAAAAGGTGCTAAAAAAGCCTATATATTTTTGTGTTTCCACCCAACAACCCCAACAATTGGAAATCATTGAGAGGATATAAATACTAGCTTCCAAAGCTTCCACGACAATAAGAGAGATTACAAGAGATTAAGAGTTATCAAGAAACATCAATAAATCTATTACCAACCATTTGTGCTTAAATTTTTCATCTTTTTCTTGTAAACACTTGTGAGCATTCATTGTATTTTCTTAGCTCAAGTGTTTTTATTGGGTGTGTGCTTCATTTTCAAACATTCTAATCTTATGAGGATTATTTCTTTGTTTGCTTATTTGTTTGTTCTTTTAAGAGGGATTGTGTAACAACCCATTTTCTAGTGGTGTTGGAAATAGTGGTTTCGGGGCCACAATTTCTACTTGTAAGCATCTAAAGATTAATTATTTAATATTAGTGTCATATTAAAATTTGGCTCGAAAATTTTGATTTTTGGTTAGTTAATTAAAGTAAAAGGATTAAATCATAAAGACAACAAAAGTCAATCTCTATTATTGTTTAAGTGCTAATTGTGTATAAAAGTAAAATGGGGTGATTTTATATGGCAATTTAGCAATATTTGTTAAATGGGTCAGTTAATGTTTGCCATTAAGTGAAGTTTAAAGTTAATTTTATAATTAAAAATAAAAATATGATATGATTAAAATAATAAAAGTTTGACCATCTTCATTTTCTTTCTTTCCAAATTGAAACCATCAGAAAAATAAGGAAGCCATATCTCTTATTCAACCTTGACATTCGATTATTGCATGTAAGTCCTCTATTTATCGATTTTTCGTAAATTTTATATTTTTGAGATCGTTGCAGCTTAATCTATCTAGCCCAAAGACTATTTTGAGATACTCTCAAAATTTTGAAAACTTTCCATTGATGTTCTTGAAGCTTTTTAGTTGATAATGGTTTAGTTTGAAGCTTGATGTTGAAATAGGACTATTTTGTAAAGTGATTTATTATAGTTTTTAAGTTTAAGGACTAAATTAAAATATATATTAAATTTGGCATGGTTTTCTTGTAAAATTTTAGTATGTGAGGACTGCTTATTAATGATTAGGAATTCAACAATATGGTTTTATGGATTAATTGTGAAAATAAGCTTGTTTCAGTTTGAAGGACTAAATTGAAAAAAATGTAAAATTTTAGGGAAATTGTGAAAATTTTCAATAATTAGTCCTATGTATTAAATGGATTGCTATAAAGTATTTGGGACTCATAAATGAATTAAATTATTGTATAGATCAAGAATCGGTAGAAAATCGTGGAAAAGAGAAAATTCTGACTAGTCCCTGATATTATTTTCTCTGCAGTTTAGCCCTGGTAAGTTCATACGGTTTAATCTAGTATAATTTTTAGTACTATATTGACTTATGATTTGTGATTTGTTGAATATGTGTATATATAATTAAATTGTCATAACTTGATTCAAGGTGAGAAATGTAATTGAACTATAAAGTATGACGTGATTTTGTGTATTGAGCCCGGATGAACATATGATAGGATACAATTGGCATGTCAATAGTTTATATTGCGTACAGTACAGGATTGATATGTGATGAGATACCAATACATGACTTGATATATTATACATTGTGTATATCAAAATCCAACATTTATTGTAAATTTTTGAGTTATATGTACAATGATTCTGGCGTGTTTTTTTGGGGCAGATGTAAAGCCTACGGGCTTGGCACATAGTGCTTAGGCGTGTTATTGGTTGGACCAGCTCGGTTGAGCATTCTGGCGTGTTTTGGGTGGATAACTGTTATCCGTATCTATTTATATAGTTCTGTAGGTTGAATTTAATGGTTAAATGACATGATGATGACATACATTTGATATTTGGTGTAACATACTGAATTAGTGGGCCTGTGCATTTGTGTGATGTATGCTTAATATGTTAATTTGAGGATTAGGGGTCCAGATTGGGCTCAAGGATTGGGCCGAGGCTTTGATTAAATTCCTATGTAGACACTCTAGTGCTTTAAATATAGTCTCTGTAGTTTAAATATCAAGGTGGGCTTGTGGCCCAAAGCAAGGGGCGCAGTAAGGGGGAAGCTATGAGTGGCGTCAGTGGAAAGGGAGGAGGCCCAAGTTGGCCACATGGGACACAAGTAGTGGGCCAAATTTGGCACTTAAAAGGGAGCAAGGGAGGACGGCAACAAGGCTAAAATTTAGGGATTTTTAATGTTTCATTTATGAGGATAATAAGCAGATAAAGGGGGGGAAGAAGTGGTATGATGCATGACTCTTTTGGATGTGAGTTTGATAAAGATAAGGGAAAAGATGAGAGGCTATCCAAGAGGCTAGTGGTGGCCGAAATTTGGACTGTGTGTGTAAATGGGGGAACGGCTAGATAGGGTTAGTAGATGCCGAAATTCTGCTAGTTTTTTTGCAAGCTTTCTCTCAGTTTTCTCTGCTGCCGAAATATTTTTCCATTCTTTTTCTTCCTAGATGAAATCTCCAAGCCTCTTTCTTGTTTTCTTTTCTTCTTCTCTTTTTCTGCCAGAAACCGAAACTCCTCACTCAGTTCTTCTAAAAGCCGAAAACGCATCAACCTTCCCTTGTTCATTCTTTTTCGGGATTTTCTTAAAAGCCGAAATTCCTGGATCTCTTCTCTTGTGGTTGCCGAATCTTCCTGCACGGGGTGGCCGAAACCTTTTGAAGAGGTAAGTGTCGATTATGTTATTCTTTCAATCTTTTCCGGCTTTTGTAGACCATAGCCGAATGGCTACATGGTGGATTGATCTTGTGTTTTCTTTCATGGGCGGCATTCTGGGATTTGAAGGGGATCTAATCATATAGGTTTCTAAATCGGTAGCACTCGAATCATCCTACTTCTGAGATTCAATTGATTTAGGTAAGGAGATCGATTCAGTTAATATGTAAACTTAGGAAAGTTAAAACCCCTTGACCGATTGTAGAGGGGGAGCCTTATCTTCGCGTTCTTCCAGTTTTTGAGCAAAGTTGTAGACAAAGGGCAGTAAATTCGATTAGCGAGGGTATCGACATAGAGAGTAGTACTACGTGTTATCAGGTGTGTAACTTCTCACACCATTTAGATTGTCTGTTAGTATGTGTATATAAATCTGCTTATATTCTGTTAAATGCCGAAATCCCGGCATAACGGTTGAAAACCCGAGGAGGGTAAAGGCGAATCACCAGGTTAGTGATTTCTATCATTCATTAGTGAATGTTTCTGTTGAGATGATATGTTTTATATGTATGAAGATTTCTATGTATGCATGGGGTTGGGTGATTAATGAAAGGGGAAGTGTTCTGTTGTAGTGGCTCTGCCACGATCTGTTGTAGTGGCTCTGCCACTATATGTTCTGGTGACTATGTCACAACTCTGACGATGAGTAGCTAACTGCAGCATGACTACCATCGATGGTGTGTAGCGGTGTGGGTTGATTGTAGAAATCCCCAACGGTGTGATTGGCAGGTAAGGGTGGTGTGTAGCTGATGGAAACCTAGGATTGGGTTGGGCTTTGCATAAATTTCTGTCATATGGTATTTTTTTATTCTGATCTGTGGGGCTAAGGCCCAATCTGATGGTGCACGAAGGTTGCACACTGAGTCTCGTGACTCACCTTATTGTTTAACATTTTTCAGGTAGCACTTTGTGCATCGGACCGGGCTGGAAGGGAGCGCAAGGTGGCCATGCAGGAGTTTATTTGATTTAGAAGAATGGCTTTGCTAAAATCATTTATTCTTTATATTTTTAGTTAACTTGGTTTATTATTTCATTGTAATAAGGCCATGGGCCAATAGCTTTATATTTTGGGGTTTGGGGCTTTACTTTCAGACACTTGAATTATTCGATAAAATTGGAACTTATTCGATAAAATTGGAACTAAGGTATATACTAAATTTCGGTTTTAAATTCATAAAGGCATCACATAGAATTTATATCTTATATAAATTATCAAATTATTAAGTTTTCCGGTATAAATGTTTAAACTCGACAAATGTTTTTCCAAAAATGCGACATGTTTTACTAAATCTTCTTAGTGACATGCCAGATCCGGTCGTGGTGTTTGGGCCGGGTTTGGGGTGTTACACATTGGTATCAGAGCCCGGTTCAAAACTCGACTTTGGGGTTTTGGGCACAAAACGTTTTCTAAAGATGGGTTTTGGAAACATGCATGTCTATAAATAACACAGGATGATTTTCTCGGCATGGCACCTGCGTCTCCAGCCCAAGTCCGTCAGGTAAGTATTCTGAACTCACTGTGTGTTATATATGTATGTAGGCTTGATGGGCTTTATGGGACGTAGACTATTTAAATTAGAACTTGATGGACTCTAGGCTTAGCTTCAACTTCTTAAATCTCATAAGACTTAAGTCAACTAAACAAACCCGTGAACAAGTCGTTGGGTTGGGGTGTGGCAGCAGGCATGCGCATGTCTAGGATTGGATCCGGAAGAGTCTGGTACTTAAGCAGTCCTAGTGACTCACCTCCTCTTCACTGGAATCCTACCTGGTGCGTAGTGACTGTTCACCCTAGCCACGAGGATTTGTTGACGGGCCAAAATCTATAATTAAAACCCGAAAGGGACCAGCCACCTTATTTTTCCCAAAATTGCTAAAATGCCCCTGGTTTGGAAAAAATTACCAAAACACCCTTGATTTGAAAACCTCTAAAACGCCCTTGATTTGGAAAATTATCAAAATTTGCAAAATTACCAAAATACCCCTGCTTCACGAAATTATCAAAATACTCTTATTTTGAAAAATTACCAAGATACCCATGATTTGCAAATATACCCCCAGATTTACGGAAATACCCCGATTTACAAAGTCAACGGAATTTTGTTTAAAAAAACACACACAACACACAACAACAACCAAAAACCACAAACACCTGAACACCACTATTATTCTTTTGAAATCAAATTCTCCAGAATACCCCTGTTTTAAAAAAATATATATATATATACCTCTATTTCAAAAACCCCCAAGATACTTTATTTTGCTAGATTACAAAGAAACCCTGTAGGATGAAATTACGGAAAAAAACCCTTGGGTAGTGAAATGACGAAAATACCCTTAGGTGGTGAATGTGATGTCATGGATGTGATATGTATGTTGAGGTGTGAATGTATGTGGTTTTTAGAATTAGGTGTGAATGTAAGGGGTCAAGGACGTCCGCCGCGTGGTCGTGGTAGGGGTAGGATGACCGTGTCAGAGCCGGTAGGGTCTGGCCATGGGTCAGGAAACGAGATGCCGGATCCGCCAGCTGTGGAGGGAGAATTTCGGGACCAGGCGGCCGGAGATGATGCGGTATCTCAGGCGATGTTGCGGGTCCTTGAGAGAGTTGCTGGGGCAGGCACGGGTTCAGGAGCTCAGAAATCTGTGTCTGAACGGCTCCGAGCCAACGGAGCGGAGATGTTTAGGGGTGTTTCTGGCGTAGCCCCTAACACCGCTGAGTATTGAATAGAAGCGAGTGAGCGCATAATGGATGACCTAGACTTCACGGTGGAGGAGAAGTTGAAAGGGGTCGTGTCTTTTCTTCGAGACGAGGCTTATCAGTGGTGGCTCACGGTAAAGGAGGGTACTGTCGCAGACCGGATTGACTGGGATTTCTTTAAGGAGTCATTTCAGGGAAAGTACGTTGGGGCCAGCTATGTGGATGCACAGAGGAAGGCATTCCTGAACTTGGTACAGGGAAGTAAGTCTGTATCTGAATACGAGGCGGAGTTTCTACGGTTGAGCCGTTACGCTCGAGGGATTGTGGCGACTGACTATGAGCGTTGCGTACGGTTCGAGGATGGACTAAGGGATGAGCTGAAGGTATTAGTAGCACCGCAGTGGGAAAGGGACTTTGTGGTTTTGGTTGAGAAAGCTAAAATATCTGAGGAGGTTAAGCGGACTGAGAAACAGAATAAGGATAAGGATAGGAATAGGAATAAGAGGAATTTTGGGCCGTCGAGATCATCTGGAAATTTTCAGAAAAGGCCTAGGTCTGATGGGCCAGCTCGTGCTCTGATGGGTCAGAATCAATCATGTCCTTTGTGTGGGAAGGTACATTATGGGGAGTGCAGAAGGAGAACCGGTGGATGTTTCAGGTGTGGATCCACGGAGCATATGATTAAGGACTGTCCACAGGTGAATCAGGCACAGCCCGTGGGACGAGGTTCTGATCAGTTTAGGAAAGGTAGTCAGCCAGTACCGAGGGGTCGTGGCGCAGCCAGAGAAGGAAATGGATTCAGTCGGGGTCGTGGAGCACCTGGTAGGGGGCAGGTAATGTAGACGCGAGGCAGCCGGGTCTAGTTTATGCAACTCGTCGACGGGAGGATGGTGACGCATCGGACGTCATAACCGGTATGTTTCTTATTGTTGATAACCCTTTTCTTACCTTGATTGATATTGGGTCAACCCACTCCTATGTTGCATGTTCAGTATTTGAAACCTTAAGTATAGACTCTGAAATAACTACTAGGAAGATGACTGTGGTTAGTCCCTTAGGACAATCTAGGGTAGTGGACAAACTATTTAGGAACGTACCTTTAGAGACTCAAGGGGTAGTGTTCCCGGCAGACTTAATGGAATTACCGTTTGGAGAGTTTGATCTTATCTTAGGAATGGATTGGTTGACTAAACATCGTGCTAAGTTGGATTGTGGGACTAAGCCCGTGGTGTTGAGTACCCCGGAAGGCGGGGAGGTGGTTGTGTTAGGAGAAGGAAGGAATTATTTATCCAACGTGGTATCTACATTGAAGGCTGTTAAGATGATTCGAAAAGGATGCAATGCATTTCTAGCTTTTATCAGTGCTTTGGACGCTAAGAAGGTGACTGTCGATGAGGTAAAAACAGTAAAGGAATTCGTAGATGTCTTTCCTGAGGAGTTGCCAGGGTTACCTCCAGATCGTGAAGTGGAGTTTGGAATTGAGCTACTACCGGGTACGGCTCCGGTGTCCATCGCTCCTTACCGAATAGCGCCGAAGGAGCTGGTGGAGCTCAAAGCTCAGATCCAGGAACTATTGGATCGAGGTTTTATTCGACCGAGTGTGTCTCCGTGGGGAGCGCTGGTCCTATTTGTGAAGAAGAAGGACGGATCCATGCGTATGTGTGTGGACTACCGTCAACTCAATAAGTTAACGATTAAGAACAAGTATCCGCTGTCGAGAATCGACGATCTGTTCGATCAGCTCAAGGGAGCTTCGGTTTTCTCTAAGATAGATTTAAGGTCGGGTTATCATCAGTTAAAGGTAAAGGAAGGAGACATCCGTAAGATGGCGTTTTGAACTCGCTATGGTCATTATGAGTTTTTGGTGATGCCGTTCGGGTTAACGAATGCGCCAGCGGCATTTATGGATATGATGAACCGGGTGTTCCAACCATATCTTTATCAGTTTGTAGTAGTGTTTATTGACGACATTCTGGTTTATTCCAAGTCTGAGGAGGAGCATGATACACATCTCCGTGTGGTGTTGCAAATTCTGAGGGAGAAGCAGTTGTATGCAAAGTTCAGTAAGTGTGAGTTCTGGCTAAGGGAAGTAACTTTCTTAGGGCATGTGGTTTCTGCAGAGGGAATTAGGGTTGACCCTCGGAAGATAGAAGCTGTATTGGATTGGAAACCCCCAAAGTCAGTGGCAGAGGTTCGAATTTTTTGGGATTGGCAGGGTACTACAGAAGGTTTGTTGATGGGTTCTCATTAGTTGCGGCACCTCTAACTAAGTTGTTGAGGAAGGGAGTACCGTTTGTTTGGACTGAGAAATAGCAAGAGAGCTTTGAGAAGCTGAAGAAAATTTTGACAGAAGCACCGGTGTTAATTCAGCCAGAGGCGGGAAAAGAATTTACCGTCTACTGTGATGCGTCACACACAGGTTTAGGGTGTGTGTTGATGCAAGGTGGAAAAGTGGTTGCGTATGCGTCCCAACAGTTAAGACCGCATGAGTTGAACTACCCTACGCATGATCTAGAATTAGCGGCAGTAGTATTTGCTCTGAAGATCTGGAGACACTACCTATATGGGGAGAAGTCGGTTATTTACACTGACCATAAGAGCCTGAAGTATCTCCTTACCTAGAAGGAGTTGAACCCAAGACAACGTAGGTGGATTGAACTCTTGAAGGACTATGACTGTCCGATCGAATATTATCCGGGTAAGGCTAACATGGTGGCAGATGCGCTGAGTAGGAAGGCGATAGCGGATTTGAGGGCGATGTTCGCTCATCTCAGTCTATATGAGGATGGCAGTTTGATGGCTGAACTCCTAGTGAGATCAATGTAGACAAGTCAGATCAAAGAGAAGCAGCTTCTAGACGATGTTTTGAGTGCTCGACTCCGGCAAGTGCAAAGTGGTGAAGGAGAGGACTATAGTTTGAATGGTGATGGGGTTCTGTGTTACCGTAAGAGAATTTGTATGCCAAAGGATGTTAAGTTAAGGCAGATGATTCTGTGGGAGGCGGATAGTAGCCCATACGCTATGCATCCTAGAGGAGTTAAGATGTATCGGGATTTGCGAGAGCAATTCTGGTGGTCAGGTTTGAAGCAAGAGGTAACAGAATTCGTGGGTAGATGTTTGACGTGTCAGCAGGTGAAGGCAGAACACCAGTTGCCTTCGGGGTTGTTGCAGCTGGTAAAGATTCCGCAGTGGAAATGGGAAAGAATCGCGATGGATTTTGTTAGTGGGTTACCTCTTACGCCCACTAAGAAGGATTCGATTTGGGTGATTGTGGATTGGTTGACGAAGTCTGCTCACTTCATATCGGTTCGTGTGGATTATTCTTTGCAAAGGTTGGCCAAGCTGTACGTGGTTGAGGTTGTGAGACTGCATGGTGTACCGGTGTCTATCATATCAGATAGAGACCCTAGATTCACGTCACGATTCTGGAAAGCTCTACATCAGGCAATGGGAACAAGGTTAGACTTTAGTACCGCTTTTCATCCGCAGACTGAAGGTCAGTCTGAAAGGGTAATCCAGATCCTGGGGGATATGTTAAGAGGTTGCATCATTGATTTCAGGGGTAGTTGGGAGGAGTATTTACCTCTGGCAGAATTCGCGTACAATAACAGCTATCAATCTAGTATTCAGATGGCGCCTTATGAGGCGTTATATGGATGGAGATGTCGTACTCCTACTTCATGGACAGAGTTGGGTGAGCGTCAGGTGTTGGGTCCAGAACTAGTTTCGGAGATGGAAGAAAAAGTTAGGTTAATTCGGCAGAAATCATACGCGGATCTTAAGCGTAAGGAGTTGGAATTCGCAGTGGGAGACCAAGTCTTTTTGAAAGTGTCACCGTGGAAGAAGGTAATGAGGTTTGGTCGGAAGGGCAAGCTAAGTCCCCGGTTTATTGGACCTTATCAGGTACTAGAACGTGTGGGCCCAGTGGCGTGTTTCAGAGTTTTGTCAGAGTTGGAACAGATACATGACGTGTTTCATGTCTTGATGCTGAGATGTTATCGTTCTGATCCATCGCACATTGTGCCGGTGGAAGAGATTGAAGTAAGGCTAGATTTGTCTTTTAAGGAGGAGCCAGTGCAAATCTTGGATTGAGACATAAAGGTGTTGAGAAGGAAGTCCATCCCTTTGGTCAAGGTTTTGTGGCGAAACCACGGCGTAAAGGAAGCGACGTGGGAGCCAGAGGATGTTATGCGACAACAGTATCCCCATCTCTTCTGATCAGGTAAATTTCGCGGCCGAAATTTCCTTAAGAGGAGTAGAACTGTAACATCCTGAAGTAGTGGGCCTGTGCATTTGTGTGATGTATGCTTAATATGTTAATTTGAGGTTTAGGGGTCCAGATTGGGCTCAAAGATTGGGCCAAGGCTTTGATTAAATTCCTGTGTAGACACTCTAATGCTTTAAAGATAGTCTCTGTAGTTTAAATATCAAGTTGGGCTTGTGGCCCCAAGCAAGGGGCGCAGCAAGGGGGAAGCTATGAGTGGCGTCAGTGGCAAGGGAGGAGGCCCAAGTTGGCTGCATGGGGCCCAAGTAGTGGGCCAAATTTGGCACTTAAATTTGGCACTTGAGGCTGAAAGAGTTTGTTATTCATTCAGATCATGAAGCACTCAAGTATATTAAAGGTCAGCACAAGCTCAACAAACGACATGCAAAATGGATCGAGTATTTAGAATCGTTTCCGTACGTAATCAAGTATAA
The DNA here is from genome assembly GCA_005393395.2 of Gossypium australe. Taxonomy (NCBI): domain Eukaryota; kingdom Viridiplantae; phylum Streptophyta; class Magnoliopsida; order Malvales; family Malvaceae; genus Gossypium; species Gossypium australe. The sequence continues at coordinate 127,020,582 of CM016616.1, read as the reverse complement.
GAAAGGTAAGGAAAATGTAGTAGCAGATGCGTTATCACGGAGGTACTCTTTATTAACCTTTCTTGATTCTAAAGTACTTGGTTTCCATCACATTAAGGAATTGTATGCTAATGATGCTGATTTTGGCAATGTCTATAATGCTTGTAAGAGTGGTGCTTTTGATAAGTTTTACAGGCATGAAGGATTCCTTTTCAAGGAAAACAAGATATGTATACCGCAAGGTTCTATGCGAGACATGCTTGTGATAGAGGCACATAGTGGTGGCCTTATGGGTCACTTTGGAAGAGACAAAACATTGTCCACTCTTCAAGAACATTTTTTCTGGCCAGGAATGAGGAAGGATGTTGAACGGATTTGTGAACGTTGCATAGTTTGCAAGCAAGTAAAATCGCGAGTCCAACCTCATGGTTTATATACGCCCCTTCCAATTCCAAACACTCCGTGGGCCGACATTTCCATGGATTTCATCCTTGGATTACCGAGATCAAAAACTGGGAAGGACTCGATTTTTGTTGTGGTTGATCGTTTCTCTAAAATGTCCCATTTTATCCCTTGTTCCAAGACTGACGATGCTGTGCATATTGCAAACTTGTTTTTTAGGGAAATCATACGATTGCATGGAGTTCCAAAGACGATCGTATCTGATCGGGACGTAAAATTTTTAAGTCATTTTTGGCGAACTCTGTGGGGAAAGTTGGGGACGAAACTACTATTCTCGACCACATGTCATCCTCAAATGGATGGACAGACCGAAGTAGTGAACCGAGTCCTATCAACCTTGTTGCGAGCATTGGTGCAAAAAAATCTCAAAACGTGGGAAGGCTGTCTCCCCCACATCGAATTTGCTTACAACCGAGCTGTTCATTCTACAACTAAATTTTCGCCTTTCGAGATTGTTTACGGGTTTAATCCTCTCACTCCTCTTGATTTATTGCCATTACCTTCAGATAAATTTATCCATTCTGATGCTAGGAAAAAGGCGGAATACATAAAGGAGCTGCATCGAAAGGTGCGCGAGAATATTGAAGCAAGAACCAAGCAATACGTCCAACGAGCTAACAAAGGTCGTAGACGCATTCTCTTTGAACTAGGGGACTGGGTTTCGGTTCATATGCGAAAAGAAAGGTTTCCCAAGCAAAGGCGATCTAAACTTCTCCCAAGAGGGGACGGTCCATTTCAAGTCATTGAACGCATAAATGACAACTCATACAAATTGGACTTGCTAGGTGACTATAATGTGAGCGCGAGTTTTAATGTTTCTGATCTTTCTCCTTTTGATGTAGGTGATGATTCGAGGACGAATCAACTTAAAGAGGGAGGGGATGATGCGAGCTCAACTATGAAGCCTATGACGGACGTCAACCATGACCCGATGAAGTTACCTAATGGGCCAATTACACGTTCACGTGCCAAACAATTCAAAGATGCCTCAATGGTCTTGGTGGCACAAATTTGGGATGACCATAAAAGAGAGCCCAAAAACATGCTGAACTCATACAACTTATTTGAAGTTGAATATACTAGCCAGTCCGACTGCTAGTTTATTTAACACTTTAAATTGCGCATGATTGATTAATTTTCAGAAGTTGTTGCATTTTCTTAATTCTTATTAAATTGTCTAGATAGTACGAGTTTTAATAAGTCCTTTGTCATAGTGAATGATAGTGTGTTTTACCTACTATTCAAATAAGGTAATTAAAATGTGTGCTAATTTATGTTCAACCGAATTTTTTTACTAATGTTGGTTTATATGTGTGTAGTTTGTTCCACGTTATTTTTAAGGAAGACGGATGACAACAATGGAAGGCATAAATTAAATAAATAATGCAAGGCCATGGACACTAGTAACAAATGGTAGCTAGAGGACAAATATCAAGGAGCATGCGGCACTAAGAATGGATGAATTGAAATTTTAATTAGTGGAGGGCACCTAGCATGGATTTGATGAAAACAAATGGAGGCATGCGTGAAGATAAGGGAGGAATCTTGGCTTGAATAAAATAAATAAAGAGAATGGCATGAAGAACCATGTTGGACGGCAACTAGTGGGGTATTAATTGATAATTAAACAAAGCCATGGATTGCACAAGCACTCACCTAGGTGGACAGCAAAATGGAGCATAAAATAAGAGTTTTGTCTTTTGTAAACAACTAGTGAATAAACAATTGAAGAATGTTAATTAAAGCAAGGCATGGGGCGGCAATATGAAGCATATGGAGGATAACAAAGCATGCGGTACATGAATTGAATACTTAGTGGGAACTATAAACAAATGAAATGAGCATGTGAAGTGGAGACCATTAAGCCATGTGCGCATAAAATAATAAGCCAAGGAGAAAGCAAGCATAGTGGACGGCGAAAGCAAGCATAGTGGACGGCTTAAGCTTTTAAATTAGGATAATTTTATGGCAAATGAAAGTGGCAGCAAACTTTGGTGGAGTTTAGGTTGAACGGCCACATAACTCAAGTGTTTTATTTTAATTGCAAGTGGCCATCCTTTCTCTTGGCCGAATGCTCACAAATGCCCACCAAGTCAACTACTTGTGCACACAAAATAAAGATTGAAGCCCTCTTTCCTTTCCCTATTCGGCTATCATTAGAAAGAGCCTATAAATATTTTGCACATTTCATTTTGTAAAGGGAGAACTTTTGGCAATTTTAATGAAAGAAGCATTTCTTTTGGTGAGTATTCACTCTCCTAATTCTCAAGGTTGAATTGACTTATCTAGTTTTCTAGTGGCGTCGTTTTATCCTTGTCTTGAACTTATCATCCTGTCGGGTGTGGCGTTCATTTACCTATACCGTTGGTTCCTATCTCGCTAGATAGTGGGTCTCGGTTTTATTTCAAAACTCATTCCATCAATTTGAAACTTATAAGATTCGGGTCTTTAATTTTTATTAAAGGTTCTTTCTTGTTTCAAATATTTATCCATCTCAACCTCGCACCTATCTTTACCTTTCGAAGATATTATTTCCTATAAAATTATCTTATTCGAAAACTACCTAATTTACGATCGGGCAACATTTACGATTCGCCTCCTAACCCGAGATGGACCGTATCATCTGGTATTAGAGCCAAATTAAATTATGCACGTTTTGATCGTCTTGAGTTTTTCCGAGTAAGTTTCAAAAAAAATTATCGTAGTGTCTGGATATTTTTTTAAAACTCTTCATTTTTCACCACCTCTACTATCGAGCCTTATTTTTCGACCCACCACCTATCAACATTTCTATCCTTTCTAAGCCTATCCATTTCCGAGACCAATCTTACCTTTTAACTCTTGAAACGACCTACGAGTTTCTAGTAAGTCGAAGTCAACCTTCTAGAATCTAGAAGGGTGAATTGAGTGGTAAAAGGCAAGAACGATTACATTAAGTAAAAAAGCGAGAAATTGAGTAAAAAAAAAACACGAGTTTGAGTGTTGATAATTTTCTTTCCTTGTGAGTGAACAAGTGAGGATTGAAGTGAGGATTCATTAATTTATTTAACATGTCTTGGAGCCCCGAACGTCGAATAATAAGTGACGAAGCCTCCGACGCCGCCGGAGGTGGAAGAAGATTGCAACCCCGAAGGAATGATCCTGAAGGGAGAGATCCGGAATTGCAAACAGTAATGCAAGAAATCACACGTATGTTCAGATCGATCAGCGAACAATTAGATCGAAGAGATGATCGAAGACCTCGAGCAAACACCCCTCCAATTCCGAGAAGGGGACGAGAACAACCTTGGTTACGTGACAACGACGCCTACGAACCAAGTGAAGCCGACAGCAACCCGGCTTTCGAACACGCTGAACCGAGAGGAGGTCCACGAGTCCGTGAGCGAAGGGATCGAGAATGGGCCGATGACGACTTGAAGAATATTAAAATGACGATTCCTGCTTTCCAAGGGCTGTCCGATCCGGAAGCCTACCTTGAGTGGGAAAAGAAGGTGGAATTAATCTTCGAGTGTCATAATTATTCAGAAAATAAGAAAGTGAAGCTTGCTGCCATCGAATTTTCTGATTACGCCCTTATCTGGTGGGATCAATTAACGACGAGTCGAAGACGGGATGGAGAACGCCCAATATCCACATGGGCAGAAATGAAGGCACTAATGCGGAAAAGGTTCATCCCAACCTACTATCACCGCGAGTTGCATCAAAAGTTGCAAAGCCTAACTCAAGGTCACCGAAGCGTAGAGGATTACTACAAGGAGATGGAAGTGGCCGTGATCCGAGCCAATATGGAAGAAGAACGAGAAGCCACCATGGCACGTTTTAGCGCTGGCCTTAATCGAGATATCGCAAATATTGTAGAATTACACCGTTACATCGATATCATTGAAATGGTTCACATGGCAATAAAGGTCGAAAAACAGCTAAAACGAAAAGCTACGCCTAGAGCAAACCCCAATCATGCTTCAACATCTAAGTGGGGGCAAGTGACCAACGAAAGGGACATGCCGAACCGAGCCAAAGAAACAAGTGGCGCACCCAAGTCTAACAAGCCGATCGGTGAAACAAGCAAAGGCAAAATGGAAGCTCTTCCGACTCGATCCCGAGACATTAAGTGTTTCAAATGTTTGGGACGAGGACATATTGCAAGTCAATGTCCAAACTGAAACACTATGTTTATCAGAGATGATGGCGAGATCGAATCTGAAAGTGAAAAGAGAGATGATGCCAGTGAGACATCCCAAGACGAGGAAGAAGTAGAACAAGCCGAAAGTGGAGAGATCTTGATGGTAAAAAGGAGCCTTAGCTTACAAGGTGTCGAAAACGAACAACAACGCGAAAACATCTTCCATACGCGTTGCCAAGTACAAGGGAAGGTTTGTTGCGTCATTATTGACGGAGGAAGCTGTACTAATGTGGCTAGCACCATATTGGTGGAGAAACTTGGATTGACTACCACCAAACATCCCCATCCGTATAAGCTACAATGGCTTAATGACGCGGGAGAACTTAAGGTCACAAGAAAAGTTTTGGTTCCCTTTACAATAGGAAAGTATCAAGATGAGGTCTTGTGCGATGTGGTTCCGATGCTAGCAGGACATCTCCTGCTTGGACGACCTTGGCAATTTGACAAGCGAGCAATCCATGACGGCTACACTAATCGGTACACTTTTAAGTACTTGGGTCGGAACGTGACACTAGCTCCGCTAACACCCAAGCAAGTTTACGAAGATCAGTTGAAGATGAAGGCATCAATAGAAAAATCAAAAGATAGCGAGCGGAAAAATGAGAAAGAAAAAGAGAAGAATTTAAAAAAAAAGAGGGGCAAGAAATTAAGTGATAAAACAAGAGAGTGTGAACAAAAGGAAGAGGAAACGAAGGAAGAAAAAGGAAATGGAAAAATGAGTGTTTTCGCAAAAGCCAGAGATATTCGAAAGGCTTTGTGTGTGAGACAACCGATGTATATCTTACTATACAAGGAGTCATTTTTGAACACTAACAACTTACCTGAAAATCTTCCTTCTTCTGTGTTGTCTCTGATTCAGGAATTCAAGGACATCTTTCCAGAAGAGATACCATGTGGTTTACCGCCCATTCGAGGCATAGAACACCAAATTGACTTGGTGCCGGGAGCTTCTCTGCCCAACCGACCTGCATACTGGAGCAATCCCGAAGAAACAAAAGAGCTCCAAAAGCAAATCACTGAATTGCTAGAAAAGGGATATATCCGAGAAAGCCTTAGTCCATACGCGGTACCGGTGTTACTAGTGCCAAAGAAAGATGGTTCGTGGCGAATGCGTGTCGACTGTCGCGCCATCAACAAGATTACTGTCAAATACCGACACCCGATACCCCGACTCGATGACATGCTCGACGAGTTAAGTGGAGCTCGAATCTTTACAAAGATTGATCTCAAAAGTGGCTATCACCAAATTAGGATGCGAGAAGGCGATGAGTGGAAAACAGCTTTCAAAACAAAATTAGGTTTGTATGAATGGTTGGTAATGCCATTCGGACTTACAAACGCTTCGAGTACTTTTATGCGACTTATGAATCATGTTTTACGAGCTTTTATTGGCAAATCATGTGTCGTTTATTTTGATGACATATTAGTGTACAGTAAATCTTTGGAGGATCACCTCCAACATCTACGTGCAATCTTAGAAACACTGCGGAAAGAGGTATTGTACGCCAATCTCGAGAAATGTTCTTTTTGTACTGACAAGGTTATTTTCTTAGGATACGTCGTAAGTGCAAATGGATTAGACGTGGAACAAGAGAAGGTTAGAGCAATCCAAGAATGGCCCCGTCCTACAACGGTTAGCCAAGTACGAAGTTTCCATGGGTTGGCTAGTTTTTACCGCCGATTCGTGCCCAACTTCAGCACGATAGCCGCTCCTTTAACGAGCGTGATCAAGAAGAATTTAGCTTTCCATTGGTCCGATGAGCAAGAACGGTCTTTTAATGCCATTAAAGAATTTCTTGTTAAAGCTCCATTGTTATCCCTCCCTGACTTTAATAAAACTTTTGAAATTGAGTGTGATGCATCAGGTGTAGGGATCGCAGCCGTTCTAACTCAGAATGGAAGACCGGTGGCGTACTTCAGCGAGAAATTGAACAGAGCTGCACTCAATTACCCCGTGTATGAAACGTGGCAACATTACTTGAGGCTGAAAGAGTTTGTTATTCATTCAGATCATGAAGCACTCAAATATATTAAAGGTCAGCACAAGCTCAACAAACGACATGCAAAATGGATCGAGTATTTAGAATCGTTTCCGTACGTAATCAAGTATAAGAAAGGTAAGGAAAATGTAGTAGCGGATGCGTTATCACGGAGGTACTCTTTATTAACCTTTCTTGATTCTAAAGTACTTGGTTTCCATCACATTAAGGAATTGTATGCTAATGATGCTGATTTTGGCAATGTCTATAATGCTTGTGAGGGTGGTGCTTTTGATAAGTTTTACAGGCATGAAGGATTCCTTTTCAAGGAAAACAAGATATGTATACCGCAAGGTTCTATGCGAGACATGCTTGTGATAGAGGCACATAGTGGTGGCCTTATGGGTCACTTTGGAAGAGACAAAACATTGTCCACTCTTCAAGAACATTTTTTCTGGCCAGGAATGAGGAAGGATGTTGAACGGATTTGTGAACGTTGCATAGTTTGCAAGCAAGCAAAATCGCGAGTCCAACCTCATGGTTTATATACGCCCCTTCCAATTCCAAACACTCCGTGGGCCGACATTTCCATGGATTTCATCCTTGGATTACCGAGATCAAAAACTGGGAAGGACTCGATTTTTGTTGTGGTTGATCGTTTCTCTAAAATGTCCCATTTTATCCCTTGTTCCAAGACTGACGATGCTGTGCATATTGCAAACTTTTTTTTAGGGAAATCATACGATTGCATGGAGTTCCGAAGATGATCGTATCTGATCGGGACGTAAAATTTTTAAGTCATTTTTGGCGAACTCTGTGGGGAAAGTTGGGGACGAAACTACTATTCTCGACCACATGTCATCCTCAAACGGATGGACAGACCGAAGTAGTGAACCGAGTCCTATCAACCTTGTTGCGAGCATTGGTGCAAAAAAAAATCTCAAAACGTGGGAAGACTGTCTCCCCCACATCGAATTTGCTTACAACCGAGCTGTTCATTCTGCAACTAAATTTTTGCCTTTCGAGATTCTTTACGGTTTTAATCCTCTCACTCCTCTTGATTTATTGCCATTACCTTCAGATAAATTTATCCATTCTGATGCTAGGAAAAAGGCGGAATACATAAAGGAGCTGCATCGAAAGGTGCGCGAGAATATTGAAGCAAGAACCAAGCAATACGTCCAACGAGCTAACAAAGGTCGTAGACGCATTCTCTTTGAACCAGGGGACTGGGTTTCGGTTCATATGCGAAAAGAAAGGTTTCCCAATCAAAGGCGATCTAAACTTTTCCCAAGAGGGGACGGTCCATTTCAAGTCATTGAACGCATAAATGACAACTCATACAAATTGGACTTGCCAGGTGACTATAATGTGAGCGCGAGTTTTAATGTTTCTGATCTTTCTCCTTTTGATGTAGGTGATGATTCGAGGACGAATCAACGTAAAGAGGGAGGAGATGATGCGAGCTCAACTATGAAGCCTGTGACGGACGTCAACCATGACCCGATGAAGTTACCTAATGGGCCAATTACACGTTCACGCGCCAAACAATTCAAAGATGCCTCAATGGTCTTGGTGGTACAAATTTGGGATGACCATAAAAGAGAGCCCAAAAACATGCTGAACTCATACAACTTATTTGAAGTTGAATATACTAGCCAGTCCGACTACTAGTTTATTTAACACTTTAAATTACGCATGATTGATTAATTTTCAGAAGTTGTTGCATTTTCTTAATTCTTATTAAATTGTCTAGATAGTACGAGTTTTAATAAGTCCTTTGTCATAGTGAATGATAGTGTGTTTTACCTAGTATTCAAATAAGGTAATTAAAATGTGTGCTAATTTATGTTCAACCGAATTTTTTTACTAATGTTGGTTTATATGTGTGTAGTTTGTTCCACGTTATTTTTAAGGAAGACGGATGACAACAATGGAAGGCATAAATTAAATAAATAATGCAAGACCATGGACACTAGTAACAAATGGTAGCTAGAGGACAAACATCAAGGAGCATGCGGCACTAAGAATGGATGAATTGAAATTTTAATTAGTGGAGGGCACCTAGCATGGATTTGATGAAAACAAATGGAGGCATGCGTGAAGATAAGGGAGGAATCTTGGCTTGAATAAAATAAATAAAGAGAATGGCATGAAGAACCATGTTGGACGACAACTAGTGGGGTATTAATTGATAATTAAACAAAGCCATGGATTGCACAAGCACTCACCTAGGTGGACGGCAAAATGGAGCATAAAATAAGAGTTTTGTCTTTTGTAAACAACTAATGAATAAACAATTGAAGAATGTTAATTAAAGCAAGGCATGGGACGACAATATGAAGCATATGGAGGATAACAAAGCATGCGGCACATGAATTGAATACTTAGTGGGAACTATAAACAAATGAAATGAGCATGTGAAGTGGAGACCATTAAGCCATGTGCGCATAAAATAATAAGCCAAGGAGAAAGCAATCATAGTGGACGGCGAAAGCAAGCATAGTGGACGGCTTAAGCTTTTAAATTAGGATAATTTTATGGCAAATGAAAGTGGCAGCAAACTTTGGTGGAGTTTAGGTTGAACGGCCACAGAACTCAAGTGTTTTATTTTAATTGCAAGTGGCCATCCTTTCTCTTGGCCGAATGCTCACAAATGCCCACCAAGTCAACTACTTGTGCGCACAAAATAAAGATTGAAGCCCTCTTTCCTTTCCCTATTCGGCTATCATTAGAAAGAGCCTATAAATATTTTGCACATTTCATTTTGTAAAGGGAGAACTTTTGGCAATTTTAATGAAAGAAGCATTTCTTTTGGTGAGTATTCACTCTCCTAATTCTCAAGGTTGAATTGACTTATCTAGTTTTCTAGTGGCGTCGTTTTATCCTTGTCTTGAACTTATCATCCTGTCAGGTGTGGCGTTCATTTACCTATACCGTTGGTTCCTATCTCGCTAGATAGTGGGTCTCGGTTTTATTTCAAAACTCATTCCATCAATTTGAAACTTATAAGATTCGGGTCTTTAATTTTTATTAAAGGTTCTTTCTTGTTTCAAATATTTATCCATCTCAACCTCGCACCTATCTTTACCTTTCGAAGATATTATTTCCTATAAAATTATCTTATTCGAAAACTACCTAATTTACGATCGGGCAACATTTACGATTTGCCTCCTAACCTGAGACGGACCGTATCACCATTTAGATTGTTTGTTAGTATGTGTATATAAATCTATTTATATTCTGTTAAATGCCGAAATCCCGGCATAACGGTTGAAAACCCGAGGAGGGTAAAGGCGAATCACCAGGTTAGTGATTTTTGTCATTCATAAGTGAATGTTTCTGTTGAGATGATATGTTTTATATGTATGCCGATTTCTATGTATGCACAAGGTTGGGTGATTAATGAAAGGGGAAGTGTTCTGTTGGAGTGGCTCTGCCACGATCTGTTCTGGTGACTATGTCACAACTCTGACGATGAGCAGCTAACTGCAGCATGACTGCCATCGATGGTGTGTAGCGGTATGGGTTGATTGTAGAAATCCCCAACGGTGTGATTGGCATGTAAGGGTGGTGTGTAGCGGATGGAAACCTAGGATTGGGTTGGGCTTTGCATAAATTTCTGTCATATGGTATTCTGTTATTCTGATCTGTGGGGATAAGGCCCAATTTGATGGTGCACGATGGTTGCAGACTGAGTCTCGTGACTCACCCCGTTGTTTAACATTTTTTAGGTAGCACTTAGTGCATCGGACCGGGCTGGAAGGGAGCGCAAGGTGGCCATGCAGGAGTTTATTTGATTTAGAAGAAGGGCTTTGCTAAAATCATTTATTCTTAATATTTTTAGTTAACTTGGTTTATTATTTCATTGTAATAAGGCCATGGCCCATTAGCTTTATATTTTGGGGTTTTGGGCTTTACTTTTAGACACTTGAATTATCCGATAAAATTGGAACTAAGGCATGTACTAAATTTCACTTTTAAATTCATAAAGGCATCATATAGAATTTATATCTTATATAAATTATCAAATTATTAAGTTTTCCGGTAAAAATGTTTAAACTCGACAAATGTTTTTCCAAAAATGCGACATGTTTTACTAAATCTTCTTAGTGACATGCCAGATCCGGTCGTTGTGTTTGGGCCGGGCTTGGGGTGTTACATTTGGTTATGATGACTTGATGATGACTTGTATATGTTTCATGATTTTCGAATTCATATCGTGACTTGGTATTAAGTGATCTCGTATAGTTGGAATGATTGTATGAATCATATTTACAAAACTCACCTGTTGAATGGTTGTGGTTGACAGTGTTTGTAACACCCTTTACTCCTGTTTAGCGCCGGAATAGGGTACGAGGCGTTCCTAGCTCAAAACACATACTACCATGCATATTGGAGTCATAAAAGTCCGTTGAAATTTAAAACTTTTCAAAATTCCTCTTAACGACCTTAATATTGGCCTACGAGGTCCAAATCATACTTTAGAAATGGTTTGATACCAAACCAAACTATTTAGAAAACTTTGAAAAATTTCACTAAAAACCAAGGGCACACGCCCGTGCGGCAAGGGATAAGCCCGTGTGGACGGACCGTGTGGTCTCACACGCCTCTTGTCCTTAGCCGTGTGGATTTATCTTTCAATTTGAACCTATAGGGGTTTTCACATGGCTTGGCACACGCCCATGTCCATGACCCGTGTCACTCACACGGCCATGACACGCCCGTGTGCAAAAACCTTGACATTCTGTTTCTGACGTCAGCAACTCAATAACGTCACACGGCACACACCCGTGTTCTTAGGCTGTGTGGTGAATTAAATTCCTAAATTCAAGTGTAGACTTCACACGGCCTGGGCACATGCCCATGTCCTATGGCCGTGTCTTCCATACAGTTGAGACACACGGCTGCGCCTCAGCTCGTGTGGTTACTACTAGGCATTCTATTTTGCCAACCTTGGGTGCAGGGGGACACACGGCCGGCCTACACGCCCATGTGGCAGACCGTGTGTCACACGAGACCTACACTCACACCCATGTGTCTACCCGTGTGGACAAATTCAAGGCTATTTACCAAGCCCTTTTTACCACCCTTACTTGCACTAGTATAAGCCACATCAAGTAACCTACTCATTCATGCATTAATACCCAATACTCAACCATGCGATTTGCACATTCATGAGGAACACCATCATTTGCATATATCAATAACAAATAGTAGCCAACATCCATGTCCTTATACAAAATGAATTCATTTTTAAGACAAGCCAATACATTTGGCCAAATCAATATGACACTTAACAAAAGACTAAGTCCCTATACATGCCATACCCAAAATGGATAAATCTAGTTATACCGAATGTTCAGTTTGATAGTGTGATCGAGTCTTCGATGTTCTTTGATCCCTGAGCTAGCTTGGCAGCACTATAAGAAAATGGGAAGGAGAGAGATTAAGCGTAAAGCTTAGTAAGTCGCATGTAAATAATTAACAACAATTGCCATGCATTATCATATCCATAACATATTATAGGCTTGCATATAATTCTCAAATGAATAAAGGCATAACTTACTCATTTTCACCCTTACTAATCATACAACATAATTCGAGCTCATTTCTTATGAAATTCATATAGGTACCTGTATCACTTACAACATGAGCGTAACTTTTCTCACTTTTGGCACAAGCTCTAAATTACCCGTTGAACCAATTGGAATACCAAAGGATACCTGACAAGCCTCACACAAGAGGGTAACATGCCGATGCCATGTCCCAGACATGGTCTTACACTAGCTTACATATCAAGGCTGATGCCATGTCCCCGACATGGGCTTACTCTAGCTCTCATCTCAATGTCGATGCCATGTCCCAGACATGGTCTGACACTTGCTCTCGTATTGTGGCCGACGCTATGTCCCAAACATGGTCTTACACTGGCACACCTATCATCACTGATGCCATGTCCCAGACATGGTCTTACATTGGCTTTCATAATGTGGCCGATGCCAAGTCCTAGACATGGTCTTACACTAGCGCACACATCGCTCAAATGTCATGGCTTGGGTATCCAATCTATTCCTAGGGTTCAACAGGGAGTATATCACATCAACTCTCGTCATGCATTTTCATAGCAATAATCAAACATTTTATGTAATATCAATTTTTAATGCATAAATACAATAACGTTGTATTATTTACGTACAACTTACCTCAATATATAAAATATGGGCGACTAATTTGATTTTAGTCCACTAGCTTGGTTTTCCCCCGGTCTAGGTTCAGACTCTGTTTTTCTTGATTTATAATGATAAATTTAATTTAACCACCATATTAATCAAGACATTTCAAAATTCCTATTTTGGCAGAATTACCATTTTGCCCCTAGACTTTCACATAATTACGATTTTGCCCCTAGGCTCGTAAATTATTTTTCATCAAATTTCCTCATTAGCCAAGCCTAGCTGAATATATTTTAAGCTTATAGCAACTCACAAATCCAATTATTTCACACATTTACCACCTATTTTACAACCTTTACAAAAAGGTCCTTTTTAGGTGTTTTCATGGAAACTCCTTTCACAAAAGTTGTTTATTTAACAACCAAGTTTCATTTTCTTCCATAAAAAATCAGTAAACAACACTAATGTTCTCATGGAAAAACCATAGACTCTCAACCATTTTGCAAAATAGTCCCCTCATTAGCTAACTTAAGCTACAAGGGTTCCAAAAACACAAAAATCATGAAATATGACCATTAAAATCACTTACTTGTAAGGATTAGAGGTTGCTGAAATTTTCAAGCTTCCATGGCCCTTTCTTGAGTGTAAAAATCTGTGGAGAGAAGAAAGTTAAAAGATGATAACTTTTTTTCTCTTTATTTTATTTTATTTCCTCAATTAAGTCACCTAATCCACCAACTTTGACCAATTTTGAATTTTCTTGTCCCCTATGGCCGACGATCACCCTATAAAAGGCCTAATTGCACATTAAGGACCTCCAATTTAAGGTTCTATAGCTATTTGACACCTTTACCTTGTAAAACAAAACTTTCGCACTTGATGCGATTTAGTCATTTTCAAAACTAAGCATGCAATCACTAAAATTAATTCACCAAACTTTTCATGTACTCATATAGTCATGCTATAACACATAAACTAATATTAAAATAATTTTCTCCGACCTCGGATTAGTGGTTCCGAAACCACTGTTCTAACTAGCCCCAAAATTGGGCTGTTACAGTGTTAATGTTAGCTAATGATTTTGTTGATTATTAAACTATGATTATATGGTAAGTTATATCATTTCAACCTATGAATTTACTAAGCTCGTAGAAGCTTAGTTGTGCTGATTTTCTTGTTTTCTTATAAAAATCATTTTGCGGAGCTGAGCGATCGAATCAAATTGAAGATCACACTATCCAATTTTGTTTTGGTAGACTTTGAAACTGTTAGACTATGTTTTGTGGCATGTAATAGAAGTGTTTGAAATATGTACATAGATGTGATGGATGCATATATGTTTCGTAATAGTTTAGGTTATGAACGTGAGATTGATGGATAAATGTTAAGGTTATTAATGAGTTATGCATGGAAGCTTGTATGTTGATTATCTTGATAGGAAATAGCTTTATGGATTTGTTTTGGTTTATGCATATCTTTGGGAGCAATAAATTATGTCAAATTGTTAGCTTACATGATTTTGTTTGATATGTTTGAACTTGGTTAGATAATGACATTTACAGATAGAGTAGAAAGTTGGTTGTGATGGTGCCTTATGGCATAAAGGTTAGGCACATATGAGGTTATCTGAGTTGTTTTTTGATATGCTTTTAGTGTCTTTTGGATAGATTTATTAAATGGTATATAGAATGCTTATTAAATAAACATAGGTTTTAAAAGCTTGTATGGTAAGATGTTATGTGTGTCTGTGGAACGGTGGAAATGTGCAAGTGTACACAATCGTAACAAGTAATAAAGTGACAAGTAAATGTCAAGTTATCGTACCCACAGGGACTGTAAAAGAATTATTTATGAAAACGGTTCAAACACTTTGGTGACAGAAAAATATTTGGTTTTGAGGAATATTTAAAAACTAAAAGAAAAACAAAGTAAAAATAAAATAAAACAAAGTTCTAATGCACGATTTCAAAAACTGATTTTAATCAAGATGACATAATTGTGTTGGTTTAATCACATTTCTTACCTTAGAATTATTAAACTTGTGTTTATACTTGTTAAAACATGGCAACTCGGTAATTTGCTAAATTGTGAACATATTTACAAATAAAAAATCCATTCATCTCTTGTACATATTTCTATGCCAATCCGACCGATTAAACAGACTTCCAAAAGTAAACATGTTATTGTACATACATACTTATTAAATTAAACAATCTCTCGCATATTCCTATGTCGATGAAAACGATAAATTCAACCTAACAAGCATATAAAAGATCATGTGAAGTAACAAGGTATTTTTACCTTGAAACAATTTAATCACAAAAATCCTGCAAGTTATGCAAGGCATACATATCGTCAAATACAATTCTAATTTAATCTTCACCTACCATAGAAGAGTTAAACATGCACAGATTAAGTATTGTGTCCATTAATTACAATTTCAATGCGTTTAACTAATTAACTCATTAGCTATTTAAACAATTATAATGCCAGATAACTTAAACATAATTTTACTTAATCAAACATTTCACTGAGGCCTTTAACAGCATAAACACAATTTTAATAATCAAAGAGGGCGAAATGAAATCAAACCAGCACGAATTAAATTCAAGATAAATTAATTAAATTAAACATTTCAAAATCATGAATATTCATAAGCATGTTTGTCAAAACAACAACAAATAATTTAAAGAGATAAGAAACAAGAAACAAATCCGGTGGCTCTCCGTGGCTTGTCTGATTGATCCCTTCTTCGTTCTTCCTTGTCCTCGGCTATCAAGGGGGCTTATGAACACTTTAATTGCTGCTTCAAATGGCTGGGAAACACCTCTTTTCCAGGAGGGGAAATCGGCACAAGAACACCCAAAAAAGGGAAATGAAAAAGTGGGGAAATGAGAGAAAATGAGAGAGGAAATGTGAAGGCTTGAGGTGAGTTTTGAATAAGCAGCTAGGGGCTGTATTTATGGGTGTTAGGGGCTGCTAAAAATAGCTAAAATCAGCAGCAAAGGAGTCCCACTTGGCCGGCCATCCCATGTGGCAAAGTTGATGGATTCAACTTTGCTAAAATTAGCATGGGCAAATCTTTAAAGCCATGAATTTTGGAGGGGTTTGAATGGGATTTTGAGAAGTCTTCAAGGGCTTATTTGCAACTCAATTAATCAGCTAACAAGCTGATTTGGACCAGCCTATGGACGGTTTGGGCTACCGAACTCTTTGCTTGGTTCGGTTCAACCGGTTTGGTTCAGCTGATTCGGTTCAACTGGGCCTTTTTCATAATTAATTAAGATTAATTTATTTAACCCAAATTAAATTGGGAATAAATTAAAATTAATTATATTATGATTAAATATTCATAATTGGACTGCCTTGTGCTGGAAATAAATTCGCCTTGATATTCCAAATTGCTTCTCGGTTTTGTTCTTCGAGCAGTGTCTGCTGAGCTGATTTTCGCCCTTTGTGCGAATCTGTCGAAAATAGTCAAAATAAATCAAAATTTACTATAAAATTAATTAAAATTCATCATGTTCATATTTTTAGCATAATTTAATTATTTTATAATATTTAATTATTTTTTGACAAAAATTTACTCAAAACCACATGAATTTGGGTAAAAAAGGGCATGAAAAAGTATATAAATTTTCGTGTTTCCAGTCTGCATGAATCTTTAAAATGGTATGCGAATTGAGTATGAAATAAGTTTTTAAACGTAAGATTTTTGTCCATTTTGATAAAGGTATTGATAATTTGGATCAGGGTATCGATACCAGACCTGTAACATCCTAAAATTTGAATTTTTATATGTTGCATTATTTTGATGCTCAGCTAGTTTATTTATCCTATGTGTGTGTTAAAATAGTCCTGAGAAGGTTCAGGATTTATTTGGATTTGGTCTAATTTTTGGAAATGAGTACTTTAAAGAAGTGGAACAAGTAACCTTAAAGTTTAAGGTAATTAAGAGGTAAAAGTTAACATAAGATGAGCAAGTAGTAAAGGGGATATGGCGCCATGTGTGTTCCTTGAGGGAAGAGGTTCAAATCCCTTGATGTGCATGTGAATTTAATTTTTTTTCTTTCTTTCCTCATAGTGTCGGTCAAGCCTAGTATTTATGGTAGGTTGGACTTTAATTTTTATGGTAAGGTGGCTAAGAGAAAAGGCAAGTGTAAACTTAAGGAAGGGAATCATATGAATAAGGTATGTAGGGGGAACACAAGGCACATAACAAGGAATATGTTTTGGAAAGTTTGGAGTTGCCAAACTTTGACTTTGTGGCCATGTACTTGGACGATTTTAGGGGCTAGGGGGTGACCGAAATTTTGATGGTTTTTGGTAGCTAGTTGGTCACTTTGGCATTTGGTCATTTTTGTGTTTTTCTCCAACACTTTTCTCTCCATTTCCTCTCCTTAGCCGAATGCACTTTGAACAATAAGTAAACATCTTTTGTTTTTCTTTTAGTCATTTCATATTTTTGACCATTTCGGTCTTATTGCTCCTTTTCTCTTCAAACCTTTTCCTCCTAAGTACCGAAATCACCAAAACCTTGGAAGGCCATTTTCTCTTTTCTTTTCTTTTTCACCCTTGCCGAATGCACACTAGCCTCAAACCCTTCTCTTTGTTCATCTTCCATTCTTGAAAAGAACCGAAACCTAAACACCTTATTTTCTTATACCTTTCTTCATCTTTTTCTTCTTACAAAAATTTCTCAAATATTATTTTCCCTTTTATTTTCACTATGGTCGAATGTTACTAAACACCATCCCCTTCAATTTTTCCTTCATAGCCGAATCTTCTACCACACTTATCTCCATCTCAATCATTTTTTTCTTTCTACTCACACTTTGATCAATCGGTAAGTGACTAGTACAATACTTTGGTATTGTTATTTTCCCTTTTTCTTTGTGCCGAATTTACATGTTGGTATGGGATGGCCTTTTTGGATCGAGACCATCATCATACCATATCTCATTCGAATCTTTTCTCTATCATAGAAACTTAGTGGAAGGCCGAAACTTGGAGTGTCCGAAATCATCGTGTATCGCTAGGATTCGGTCCAAAACTTTAAGGTAAGGATTTCTATCAAGGAGTCCATATTACTCTCTATTTCGTTAAAGATGGGGTTTATTAACTGATTTTATCTTAGGGACTCTATCACTTGATTTTCATCCTTTGAACGTAAGGATTTCGTGGTAAGCCGACTTCGCTCATTAAGACCAATCATTTTAATAACGAAGTATTAGTTTGGACTAATATTCTTTTGTCAATGGAAGCAAACAAGATCGAATCAAAAGGAGTGGTGAATAGTGATCAGAAAAAGGAGCGGATTCGCTATTCCTTCTAGATTCAAATGAAGGGCTGTTTCGGCAATCCGAGATTTTCCACCGGGTTGTGGACCCTCATCCGGTGAAAATCAATTATTCGAGGTTATTCGCAGTTTGAAGCCATTAGCTGTTCGGGGTTTTCCAACGGGTTGTGGACCGTCAACTGGGGAAATTCGAAAAATCATAGTTATTCACGATCCCGAGGGTAAATCTTAGATCGTTTCTTTAGAGTAGCTTTATTAGATTGCTTTTATTTTTCTAATCGAGCGTTAAACATAATTTTAGGTGTCAACGATCAGGAGAGCGTAGTGCTTACCGTAATCATGTGTGTATTCTCACACCATATTTCATGGGTTAGATAACTATATCGTATTAATCGCTTGATTAAATCACAAGTTAGTGAAATCGGGTAAAATGTCATTTTTATCACTTTAGTGGTAAAAACTATGAAATCGGTATTAAGACCGTGAAAATTATGAAATTGCCCTTAATGGGCTAAATCGATAAAAGTGACTAAGTGGGCTTTATGTGATATGTGATAAATGGGCCATATGTGATATTTGATAAATGGGCCATAAGTGATATTTGATAAATGGGCCATAAGTGATATGTGATAAATGGGCCAAATGTGATACTTGATTTATGGGCCAAATGTGATATTGGCTACATGGGCCAAAATGTGATATGTGCTATAAATTCTATATTGAAATTTCAATTAGGCTTGGAATAGGGAGTAAATTGCATAAATTTCATTTTCCGAGCCTAGGGACGAAATTAAAATTTATGGAAAAGTTAGGGGCAAAATGGTAATTTTGCCTAGGACGTAAATTGAGTCCAAAAGAATATGAAATGTGTGAAATTGATTATTGAAGTTATTTATATAGATCCAAACAATACAAATTCGAGGTTAGACCGAGGAAAAGAAAAGGTTTCGAATTAGTAGATTATATACGCGAACAAGTGTCGAGGTAAGTTCATGTAACTTAATCGAGCACGTAATTATGTTAAATTAAATGTTGTTTTGTATGAAATGTGATTATTATTTATGTGAATTGATTGGATGTAACAATATGAGAAATGAATGCATGTTTGAAATTGTTGAAAAGGGTTGAGTTTTGTTGAATATTGAATTTCGATAAATATATGTGCTTTCCCCGAAATGAATGAGGTCCTGCATTTGTTATTGGTAGATTTAGCTCGGACAAGTAATCCTATTGACCTCATTATAGAAAGGATTTAGCCCGAATGGGTAATCCTGATATAATCCCTCTCGAGCATATGTTACAATTAGGATTTAGCCTGGACTGGTAATCCTAATTGAGTTCTTCTGAGCATACGTTACATAAAGGATTTAGCCTGGACTGGTAATCCTGTTATACGATATGTGGCTCGAGAGTATGTTCTTTGATTAAGTGCCCTAATGGGTACTCTTGAATAAGAATTGATGGGTTATTGAATCATACACCTCGAGTATACTACTTGAGCATCCATCGTAATTTCAATGATTCAACAGACACAAAACTCTTGGCATGATAAGAGAATTATTAGATGAAATGAATAATGCCTTGAGAGAATATTACATGATGAGCTCATCTATGTTATTTAATGTACATGAAAAATTTGGACTAACATGTTTGATTGAATGTTTGTGTTTAGGAAATTTTGCCAAATGGATGGAAAACATGATATTGTATGCTTAGATTTAATAAACGGGATTGGTAAGTTTAGTTTCCGTTATACGAACTTACTAAGCATGTAATGCTTACTCCATTTTATTTTCCCCTATTTTATAGTGCTCGGAAGCTCGCGAAGGTTGGAGATCATTGGACCATCGTCACACTATCTACTAGCTTATTTTGGGTATATATAGTAAAATCATTTTGGTATAATGTCATTTATAGGATAACTTGGCCATTGTTGGCTTAAAAATGATGCTTATAATCTAGCCATTGGAATGGCTAGTATTGGTTGTTTTGATATACTTGCAATGTCATACCATGGTAGTTTCATATGTGTTAAGTAGTTCATCAAATTATGTCTAATATATAGATTAAACCAAGGTAAGATTATAAACATGTATGCATGTAATGAGGTGCCATGTGAATTATGGAAATTTCTTAATTAGAATGGTTGAATTGGTTAGTTTATGGATGTGAGTTTAAGTGTAGGACATTGGTGTGATTTTGGGTGAGAAATGAAGCTAGAAATGGCTTTATTTTGTCCACATGGGCAGACACACGGGCGTGTGTCTTGACTGTGTGTGACACACGGCCTAGTACATGGGCGTGTGGTTAGGCCGTGTGTCCCCTGTACCTTTGAGAAATAGAATGCTTAGAATTGAGCACATGGCAGAGACACAGGCGTGTGTCTCAGCCTTGTGTTCTACACAGCCTAAAACACCGGCGTGTGTCTTGGTCATGTGAAACCCTGCACCCAATTTCGAAAGAATTTAATTAACCACGCGGCCTAGCACACGAGCGTGTGGCATGGCCATGTGCACAAGAGAGTTACACGGGGTTGAACACGGCCTGTAGCACGGGCGTGTCCTAGGGTCACACGGGTGTGTCCTATTGACCACACGAGCGTGTGAGCCCTGTAACTTAGAAAATTTTTGAAATTTTGCAAAAAATTCTTAGAGTTTCTGATTAAGTCCCGACTCAATTCTAATGCTCGTATTGGGTCTCGAGGGTCCATTTAAGGGACGTTCTGAATAATCTTGGAAAATGACTAGTAATTGACATGGATTAACTGTAAAGGTTCTGTAAACTCCATTACTGCTATGAAACCCTGTTTTGACGACGGATAAGAGTTAGGGGTGTTACACTTTGATTCTCTGAGCAAAATATAAATAGTCATTTATGCGTATGTTTAGTATGATGTCCATTCCTGCATAAGGATGTTTAGGTCACAGAGGACTTTTCGGCTTGTAACGTTCTAAGGCTTAAGACTTTAATTCTCTGAGTAGAATACAAATAGTCATTTATGCATACGTTTAGTATGATGTCTATTCATGCATAAGGATGTTTAGGTCACATAGGACTTTTCGGCTTGTAACGTTCTAAGGCTTAGGATAAGTATGGAATTTAAAAATAATAAGCATCAAAAAGGGTTACAAACACAAAAATAGTTTGCCACATCGTATTGACCCCTATAACCCCCGCTTAGTGACCTTTACCCGCTCACTGCCTTATTTCTCCTTCTCTCACCATCCGCGTCTCTCCATATATAGGAAGTCATAGCATGACATAGTAACTACGGCTAGCCTTACGAGTTTTTGTGCACTAATGAACAAGTTTTTTTTGTGTACTTTGTAACTTTTCCTTCTTTTTCAATACATCTCACTCTTGAATGTTTTTTCTCTATTTAAAACTTCTTCTACTCATACTAATTTCCTTTTTGGATGTCATTTTTTATTTCTCACATTAGGCTAACTTATAGTTCTTATATCACACCAATTTGTCCTATTTCACTCTATTTTTACAAACTCCGTCATGATATATATGCTTAACCCTCAAAACATATGACCAGATGTTTATAATCGTGCAATGAAATACCAAAGAAAAAAGGTAAATACTGTAACAGCCCGATTTTAGGTCAAGTCAGAATAGTGGTTTCGGGACCACAAATTCGACGAAGAAAAATTCATTTTTATTATATTTTTATGGTCTACAATTTTACTCATGAAAATTTCGTTCAAAATTTTTGACGTTTGGGCACTCAATTTAGTCAAAGGGACTAAATTGCAAAAAGTGCAAAACTTGAATTCTATATGTTAGAGGTGTCCAATTTCTATGAGATTTTAAATTAGAGGTCCTTAAATGGTAATTAGACCATTGGTTAAGTTGTTGGACAAAAATGGACATGGTTTGGCATGTTTCTAAAGTTTTTCATTAAGGCCATTTTGGTAATTTGGTAATTAAAATGAATTAAAAAGCCCAAATAAAGCTAATTTTTGTCCATCTTCCTCCCATGGCCGAAATTCACAAGGGGAAACCATGGCTAGGGTTTTTCAAGCTTCCAAGCTCGATTGTAAGTCCGTTCTAGCCCCGTTTTTAATGCTATTTATATTTTTGAAGTCGTTGTAACTCGATCTTTCTATTTCTACCATCAATTTGAAGAGATGTCAAGGTCTAAAATTTTACCCATGATGGATGTTTGTGTATTTTGATGTCTAATGGTAGAAAATGCATGTTTGGTGCATGATAAATGACTTTTGCTAAGTGACTTTCGGTGAAAATGCCTAAAAGGACTTATTTGTAAAAGTTATAAAATGAGTAGAAAAATGTGAATAAATGGGAAATGTGGGCTGATTTGAATAGTATAATAATTAAATAAGTTAAATGTGACATTATAGATCAAGAAAAACGAGGTTTAGACCTAGAACGGTGGAAAAATGAGTATTTGACGATTTAGTCCTTTTTACCATTTTTATGCCGAGGTAAGTTTGTATGTTTGATAAGCATTAAATTATAAGTGTATAAATGCTTGACTAATACAATTGTGGTAAATGCTACATTATTGAAATAAAATGTGAATGATATTGAGTATGATACTACGGAAATGACCAACGGAGATTCGATACAGCAAAAGTCACGGTTGAACCTTATTAGGAATAGATAGGATACAAATTTCATGACATTAGGGTTACTGTGATTACGTGTAAGACCATATCTGCGATATGGCATCTTTAACATCCTTAAATCGGGGTTCTGCATTTTGCTTGTGTTGCATGTGATGAATTGTCTATTATGTTCATTTATCATGTTCTGGGGTCTAGTTATAACCCTGGGTTAGGCCTAAGTTAAGGCTAAAAATTTCTTTTTAGTACTTGGGAAGAGGGAGCTTGGTGAGATAGGGGTTAAGAGAATTTATTGGGGAATTTTGACACAAGAATACCAGTGGAAAAGTGGCAGGGAGGCGCCACTAAGGTGGCTAAGGAGAGACGCCACAAGCAGGATGGGAGTGCCTGTGTTCGAGCAGCAGGAGTTGCACTCCTTGCTATTTCTTTTTTTGACGCCACAAGCTAAATGAGGAGTGTTCAGGATGGACTCTTGGGGATATGGATGGAAGGAGTCAAATGGATTTGAGTTGATGGAGAGGAGAAAATGGTGGAGTTGACTCATTCAAACGTATTTGAACTGATGGAAGGGAGGAAATTTAGGAGTTTGAATTATTTCAAACTCATTTGTTGTGTGGCCGAATTTTTGGACTTTGGGGAAGGGGGTGTAATCAGTTTTGGGGTTTAGTGGGGAGTGGCCGAATATGTTGTGGGTGATAGCTAGGGACGGCTAGCTTAGAAGTTCTCTCTTGGTGTTTCATGTCAAAACCGAAACCCCTCCCTTGTTTTTCTCCTCATCTTGGTTTCTTTTGCGGCAACTTGGGCATTAGGCCGAACCAACTTTGCCATTTCCTTTGAAGAGCCGAAACTCCCTCTTGGCCGAATCTATTTTGTCACTTCCTCTTCTTCTTCCTATTTTGTTCAAAGCCGAAACCAACAATCCCTTCTTCCTTTGGCATCTTTTCTTCTCTCTTTCTCAATCCTCTTGTGCTGAAATTTCTTCCACTCTCCCTCTTGCCGAATCTTTTCTTTTCCAATCTATTTTTCTTCTGCATCTTCTCACTTCTTGGAAAGCCGAATACCTTGCTCATAAACCCCTCTCTTTTTGCGTTATCTCTTCATCATCTCAAGTACCGAAATCAAGTTTGCTTTTGGGGTCATAGCCGAATCTTCTGGTAAGGGATCTCTTCTTTTCTTCTTGACCGATTTGAGTAATGCCGAACCTCTTCTGTTTTTCTTTTGATATTTCTTCAATCGTGGTAATTGAGATCTTAACTTATTCTTGTCCCATGTGGTAGCCGAAACCCTTAACACCAATAAGGGATGCCGATCTTTAGTGTATAGTAGCCGAATCAGTCATTAAGGTAAGGGGCGACTAACTCATGTGGTCTTGGGTTTTATGTTATGGCCGAATGGCCTTTGGTCTCTAAGTGGAATGTTAAAACCGATTGCAGGGAGGGCTATAGCCGAATACAGTGAGCCTTCGAGATTTGGTGGTCGATCTAGGTAAGGGTGTTATCATTTCAAGATCTCTTTCGTAATCGTTCAAAGTCGAAGGCTAACCTTTGTGTATACTAGTGTTGGCCGATTGCAAGGGGGGATTTATCACAAAGTTTCGGGATTTGGTTGGAAACCAAATCGGCACTAAGGTAAGGAATTGTCTTCATGCGTTGTATTTTGGGATTTTGTGGATAAGCCGAATGGCTTTAGGTCTAAAAGTATATGTGTTGGCCGATTGTAGGAAGGGAAACAACGCTTCGGAATTTCGCTAGATTCGAGTAGCTTCGGGATTTTTGCTTAGACCTACGTTTAGTCAGGTGTGTAAACGCTTACACACTTTATTAGTATAATATTGCTTATTATGTTACTGTTATAGCCAATGAAATTGATGATTATGCCTTGTGGGCATGAGCTTGGATTCCGGGTAAGTCCCCTGTTATGTGTTCTTTGATATATCATCATGTCACTATTAAATGCTATGTTATAAGATATCTGCATGATCATTCGATATTATGACACGTATGTTATGAACATGATGATGGGTTTGATGAGAGGAGGGGGATGATTCATTATGGACTGTCACCACTGGTTTTGATCACACGATGGGTTGGCCCCATCATTTGATTTGTGACTACGGTCACCAGTGGTTTTGACCACACTATTATTATCTGTGACTAAGTCCCAGTGGTTTTGACCACACGATTGATATTTGTGACTACGGTCACCAGTGGTTTTGACCACATATGGATATTGTGACTCGTCCCAGTGGTTTGGTACCACAGTGGGTTGGCCCCACATGATTATTACGGGATTGTCATTAGTGGTTTTGACCATAGAATGGGTTGGCCCCATCACTTGATTTGTGACTACGGTCACCAGCGGTTTTGACCACAACGATATATATTTGTGACTTCGGTCACCAGTGGTTTTGACCACCAGTGGTTTTGACCACACGGGGTAGTTAAAAGAGATTGGATGGCTAGGTTATGGGTTGCATAATCTGCATGTTTTACTGATGATCTGTGTAAGTGCTTGAATTATCGGGTTGGGGATTTATACACTGAGTCTTGGTGACTCACCCCTTTCCTTACATTTTGCAGATGATGCATAGATCGCGGATATGGAGCCGAGGAGGACTCGAGGTGGCCATGCATCTTAGTTTGGTTTTGGACTTTAAACTGCTATTTCGTTTTTATTAGCTTTCTTTTAATTTGGTTTTGGGTTTGTAATAAGGCCGCTAGTATTATTTTGGGTTTTAATTACTTGCTTTTACTTTGATTATATTATTCATATATTGGAATTATGGACTTGTTAAATTAACCGTTAAAAAGTAATGTTTTCAAAACTATAACTCTTTCGAGTTTTAAAAAACGTTACCATCGGGTAACAAAGTTCACAAAATAATAAGGTAACTTGAATGCTTTTATAACTTAAATTTTCAAACAACTTCAAAAGCAAACGGGTTCTAACTTGATTATACTTGTCACACTCAGCTTTTAATAAATGTTTTCTAAAATTTATAGTATCAAGTGAATTTTTTTAGCATAGGTTTAAAACAACCTTTACACGATTTCAACATCACTTTAACACCTTTTAAACGATCAAAGAATTTCTTGGAAAAAATTCCTGACACACTTGTGTTTTCAAACCGTTTTCACTGCGTAACATGCCAGATTCGGTCGTGGTGTGTTGACCGGGTTTGGGGTGTTACAATTGTGGTATCAGAGCCAGTTTCAACAGCTCGGCTGTGGGCCGAGGCCCAAAAATGTTTTAAAAAGGATTATGAAAGGCTTTTTATGGGAAAAGTATAGTGATGAGAGCATGGCACCGAGTCTCCGGCACCAATCCGCCCAGGTAAGTACCCCAAACTGTTGCTTTTGATGATATGATTATATGATTATTATGATGATGGC
Source organism: Gossypium australe (assembly GCA_005393395.2). Lineage (NCBI taxonomy): Eukaryota > Viridiplantae > Streptophyta > Magnoliopsida > Malvales > Malvaceae > Gossypium > Gossypium australe. Next base: position 126,994,517 of record CM016616.1, on the reverse strand, counting down.
ATGATTGAATAGTAGTAGGAACTACTTTAGAGACATGAACCATAGGATGATGTGTACTCGCGAAACAATCCTCTATTAAAACTTTTCATAAGACTGTGCTTTAATAGACAGTGGAATAAAAGTCTAACGCATAAAACTTTTAGTCAGCTCGAATATATCGGTAGACATGAGTGCACGTGGACGTGGGCGTAACACTCATGGTCGAGGTAGGGGTACGATGACGATCTCGGAACCGGCAGGGTCTGGTCATGGATCAGAAAACGAGGTACCACCGCCGCTAGCTGTGGGCGCGGAACATCAGGATCAGACGGGTGGTAATGACGCAGTGTCACAGGCTGTACTGCAGGTGCTAGAGAGGGTTGCGAGTGCAGGCGTTGGAACAGGAGCTCGGAAATCTGTGACCGAGCGACTCAAGGCTAATGGTGCAGAGGTATTTAGAGGTGTGTCTGGTGTGGCACCTAGTACAGCGGAATATTGGTTGGAGGCAACGGAACGCATCATGGATGACCTGGATTTTTCAGCTGAGGAAAAGCTGAAAGGCATAGTATCTTTGCTACGAGATGAGTCATATCAGTGGTGGCAGATGACCTCACTTGGGAATTCTTTAGAACAGCCTACCAGAGAAAATACATAGGGGCTAGTTATGTTGATGCGCAGCGCAGGGCGTTCTTGAACTTGGTCTAAGGTAATAAGACTGTAGCAGAATATGAGGCGGAATTCCTTCGGTTGAGTCGGTATGCACGGGGTATTGTGGGCACAGAGCATGAGCGCTGTGTCAGATTTGAGGATGGGCTGAGAGACGAACTGCGGATGATAATTGCCCCACAACAGGAACGAGAGTTTGCCGTTCTAGTGGAGAAAGCTAAGGTTGCTGAAGGGGTAAAACAGTCTGTAAGGCAGAATCAGGATAGAGATTGGAACAAAAGGAGTTCTGGATCATCTGGGTTTTCTGGGAATCAGCAGAAAAGGGTTAGGTATAGTGGGCCGAATCAAGCTGCTAGGCCTGCTGCTGCTAATACTCAGTGGCCGCCACGATGTGCTTGGTGTGGAAAAACTCACACGGGGGAACGTTGGACTGGTAATAGGGGATGCTTTGAGTGTGGCTCGATGGGGCATCGAGTCAGGGATTGTCCATAGAGATCAGCTAGGCTGCAGCCTGGGGATTAGAATCGCGCACAGTTTAGGAGGGATAATCAGCAGCCACAGAGGGGCCGTGGTTCAGTCAGGGGAGGTAATGGCTCTGGCAGAGGCCGTGGAGCACCAGGCAGAGGTGCAGGTGGTACAGAGGCGAGACAGCCTGGTTTAGTCTACGCAGCGAGGCATCGAGAGGAGGGCGACGCACCAGACGTCATAACCGGTACGTTCTTAATCTTTGGATTACCTTATAATGCTTTGATAGATGTGGGTTCGACGCACTCGTATGTAGCCAGTAGCATAGTGGAAACCATGAACTTAGACTCTGAGATTACTTCTAGGAAGATGACAGTGATAAGCCCTCTAGGTCACTCTGTAGAAGTAAGAAAACTGTATAGGGATGTACCCCTAGAACTTCAAGGGGTCGTGTTTTTGGCTGACTTGATGGAACTGCCGTTTGGGGAGTTCGATCTGATTCTCGGGATGGATTGGCTAGTAAAGTATCAGGCTAGTTTGGATTGCGCAGCTAAGCGCATGGTGTTGAAGACCATGGAAGGTGAGGAGGTGGTGATGATAGGTAATAGGAGAGATTACTTATCTAATGTTGTCTCTGCACTGAAGGCTGAGAAAATGGTTAGAAAGGGTTGTGAATCATTTTTGGTGCATGTTTGTGCTTTGGAAGCTAAGGATGCAGTTGTGAAGAATGTCCAAACTGTAGGGGAATTTGCCGATGTCTTTCCAGAGGAACTCCCGGGTCTACCTCCTGACCGCGAGGTTGAGTTCGATATAGACTTGTTACCTAGAACCGCGCCAGTATCTAGTGCTCCATATAGGATGGCGCCGAAAGAATTAGTGGAGTTAAAGGCTCAGATTTAGGAGTTGTTGGACAGAGGTTTTATCCGGCCAAGTGTTTCGCCTTGGGGAGCTCCAGTGCTTTTTGTTAAGAAGAAGGACGGTACAATGCGGATGTGTATAGACTACCGCCAGCTGAACAAGTTGACAATCAAGAACAAGTATCCGTTGCCCAGGATTGACGACTTATTTGATCAACTCAAGGGTGCATCAGTTTTCTCTAAGATTGACCTTAGGTCAGGGTACCATCAGCTCAAAGTGAAGGAGGCTGATATTCTTAAGACGGCATTTCGTACTCGGTATGGGCACTACGAGTTTCTGGTAATGCCTTTCGGTTTGACCAATGCTCCGGCAGCATTCATGGACATGATGAATCGGGAGTTTCAGCTGTATTTGGATCGGTTCGTCGTGGTATTTATAGGCGACATTTTGGTGAACTCAAAATCTAAGGAGGAACATGACGCGCATCTTCGAGTGGTTCTGCAGGTTCTAAGGGAGAAGCAGTTGTACGCCAAGTTTAGTAAGTGCGAGTTCTGGCTTAAGGAGGTAACTTTCTTGGGTCATGTTGTATCAGCTGAGGGAATTAGGGTGGATCCTCGTAAGATTGAGGCAGTATTGGATTGGAAACCACCTAAGTCGGTTACAGAGATTCGGAGTTTTCTGGGTTTGGCAGGATATTACAGAAGGTTCGTAGAGGGTTTCTCTTTGATTGCAGCGCCGTTGACTAAGCTGTTGAGAAAAGGGGTTCCGTTTGTGTGGACGGAGAAACAGCAAGAGAGTTTTGACAAGTTGAAGAAGATTCTAACTGAAGCTCCGATTTTGATTCAGCCTGAGGCAGGGAAGGAATTCACGGTTTACTGTGATGCATCACATACTGGCTTAGGGTGTGTGCTGATGCGAGATGGAAAAGTGGTTGCTTATGCATCTCGGCAGTTGAGGCCTCATGAAGGTAATTATCCGACTCATGACTTGGAGTTGGCTGCAGTGGTTTTTGCCTTGAAGATTTGGAGGCATTACTTGTATGGGGAGAAGTCGATAGTTTATACGGATCACAAGAGTCTGAAGTATCTCTTGACTCAGAAGGATTTGAATTTGAGGCAGCGAAGGTGGATCGAATTGTTAAAGGACTACGACTGTTCGATTGAGTACCATCCGGGTAAGGCTAACTTAGTAGCTGATGCGTTGAGCCGTAAGGTGGTAGCGGACCTGCGAGCGATGTTTGCTCACCTAAGTCTTTATGATAATGGGAGTCTTTTGGCAGAATTGCAAATAAAGCCGTCTTGGATTGATCAGGTTAAGGAGAGGCAGCTGACAGATGAGGTTTTAAATGCTCGAAGGTTGCAAGTACAAAGTGGTGAATCCGAAGGTTACAGCTTGGGCAGTGATGGAGTGCTATGTTTTCAGGGGAAAGTATGCATGCCTAGGGATATTGAGTTGAGACAGCGGATTCTTCAGGAAGCTCATAGCAGTCCATACGCTATGCATCCTGGAGGCAGTAAGATGTATCGTTATTTAAGGGAAAAGTTCTGGTGGCCGGGTCTTAAGCGGGAAGTAACCGAGTTTGTGGGCAAGTGCCTGACATGCCAGCAAGTCAAAGCTGAGCATCAGTTACCGTCAGGACTGTTGCAGCCGGTAAAGATCCCACAATGGAAGTGGGAAAGGATTACAATGGATTTCGTCAGTGGGCTTCCCCTTACGCCTGGTAAGAAGGAATCAGTCTGGGTGATTGTGGACCGTTTGACTAAGTCAGCTCACTTCATACCGGTAAGGGTGGATTATTCACTCCAGAAGTTAGCCAAGTTGTATGTGGCAGAGATAGTAAGGTTGCATGGAGTGCCAGTGTCAATCATTTCGGATAGGGATCCCAGGTTTACGTCGAGGTTTTGGAAAGCTTTCCATCAGGCTTTGGGTACAAGGTTGGATTTTAGCACGGCTTTTCATCCTCAGTCTGATGGACAGTCTGAAAGGGTAATTCAGATTCTGGAAGACATGTTAAGGGGCTGCGTTCTGGATTTCGGTGGTAGTTGGGAGGAGTACCTACCTTTGGCAGAGTTCGCTTATAACAAAAGCTATCAAGCGAGTATTCAGATGGCACCATATGAGGCACTATATGGGCGAAAATGTCGTACTCCGACGTGTTGGACAGAACTGGGTAAACGACAGATGTTGGGTCCGGAGTTGGTGGTTGAAACAGAGGATAAGGTTAAGGTGATTCGGGCTCGTCTTAAGGAGGCATCGGACAGGCAGAAGTCTTACGCCGATCTTAAGCACAAGGATATTGAGTATGCAGTGGGCGATAAGGTCTTTCTGAAGGTATCGCCTTGGAAGAAAGTGTTGAGATTTGGTCGGAAGGGCAAGCTAAGCCCTAGGTTCATCAGGCCATATACAGTGTTGAAGCGAGTGGGACCGGTAGCTTATCAGCTTGGGTTGCCAGCAGAATTGAGTCAGATTCACGACGTCTTTCATGTTTCCATGCTTAGGCGCTATCGATCAGATCCGTCACATGTTGTGCCAGTTGAGGAGATAGAGGTGAGCCCTGACTTGTCTTTTGAGGAGGAACCGGTACGGATCTTGGATCGGGATGTCAAGGTTCTACGACGGAAGTCCGTTCCTTTGGTGAAACTATTATGGTGGAACCATGGTACGGAGGAGGCCACGTGGGAACCAGAGGATGTGATGCAGCAGCAATACCCTCAACTCTTCTGACCAGGTAATTTCGAGGCCGAAATTATTTTTAAGGGGGGTAGAACTGTAACATCCTTAAATCGGGGTTCTGCATTTTGCTTGTGTTACATGTGATGAATTGTCTATTATGTTCATTTATCATGTTCTGGGGTCTAGTTATAACCCTGGGTTAGGCCTAAGTTAAGGCTAAAAATTTCTTTTTAGTACTTGGGAAGATGGAGCTTGGTGAGATAGGGGTTAAGAAAATTAATTGGGGAATTTTGACACAAGAATACCAGTGGAAAAGTGGCAGGGAGGCGCCACTAAGGTGGCTAAGGAGTGATGCCACAAGCAGGATGGGAGTGCCTGTGTTCGAGCAGCAGGAGTTGCACTCCCTGCTATTTCTTTTTTTGACGCCACAAGCTAAAGGAGGAGTGTTCAGGATGGACTTTTGGGGATATGGATGGAAGGAGTCAAATGGATTTGAATTGATGGAGAGGAGAAAATGGTGGAGTTGACTCATTCAAACGTATTTGAACTGATGGAAGAGAGGAAATTTAGGAGTTTGAATTATTTCAAACTCATTTGTTGTGTGGCCGAATTTTTGGACTTTGGAGGGGGTGTAATCGGTTGTGGGGTTTAGTGGGGAGTGGCCGAATATGTTGTGGGTGATAGCTAGGGACGGCTAGCTTAGAAGTTCTCTCTTGGTGTTTCACGTCAAAACCAAAATCTATTTTGTCACTTCCTCTTCTTCTTCCTATTTTGTTCAAAGCCGAAACCAACAACCCCTTCTTCCTTTGGCATCTTTTCTTCTCTCTTTCTCAATCCTCTTGTGCCAAAATTTCTTCCACTCTCCCTCTTGCCGAATCTTTTCTTTTCCAATCTATTTTTCTTCTGCATCTTCTCACTTCTTGGAAAGCCGAATACCTTGCTCATAAACCCCTCTCTTTTTGCGTTATCTCTTCATCATCTCAAGTGCCGAAATCAAGTTTGCTTTTGGGGTCATAGCCGAATCTTCTGGTAAGGGATCTCTTCTTTTCTTCTTGACCAATTTGAGTAATGTCGAACCTCTTCTGTCTTTCTTTTGATGTTTCTTCAATCGTGGTAATTGAGATCTTAACTTATTCTTGTCCCATGTAGTAGCTGAAACCCTTAACACCAATAAGGGGTGCCGATCTTTGGTGTATAGTAGCCGAATCAGTCATTAAGGTAAGGGGCGACTAACTCATGTGGTCTTGGGTTTTATGTTATGGCCGAATGGCCTTTGGTCTCTAAGTGGAATGTTAAAACCGATTGCAGGGAGGGCTATAGCCGAATACAGTGAGCCTTCGGGATTTGGTGATCGATCTAGGTAAGGGTGTTATCATTTCAAGATCTCTTTCGTAATCCTTCAAAGTCGAAGGCTAACCTTTGTGTGTGCTAGTGTTGGCCGATTGCAAGGGGGGATTTATCACAAAGTTTCGGGATTTGGTTGGAAACCAAATCGGCACTAAGGTAAGGAATTGTCTTCATGCGTTGTATTTTGGGATTTTGTGGATAAGCCGAATGGCTTTAGGTCTAAAAGTATATGTGTTGGCCGATTGTAGGAAGGGAAACAACGCTTCGGGATTTCGCTAGATTCGAGTAGCTTCGGGATTTTTGCTTAGACCTACGTTTAGTCAGGTGTGTAAACGCTTACACACTTTATTAGTATAATATTGCTTATTATGTTACTGTCATAGCAAATGAAATTGATGATTATGCCTTGTGGGCATGAGCTTGGATTCTGGGTAAGTCCCCTGTTATGTGTTCTTTGATATATCATCATGTCACTGTTAAATGCTATGTTATAAGATATCTGCATGATCATTCGATATTATGACACGTATGTTATGAACATGATGATGGGTTTGATGAGAGGAGGGGGATGATTCATTATGGACTGTCACCAGTGGTTTTGACCACACGATGGGTTGGCCCCATCATTTGATTTGTGACTACGGTCACCAGTGGTTTTGACCACACTATTATTATCTGTGACTAAGTCCCAGTGGTTTTGACCACACGATTGATATTTGTGACTACGGTCACCAGTGGTTTTGACCACATATGGATATTGTAACTCGTCCCAGTGGTTTGGTACCACAGTGGGTTGGCCCCACATGATTATTACGGGATTGTCATCAGTGGTTTTGACCACAGGATGGGTTGGCCCCATCACTTGATTTGTGACTACGGTCACCAGTGGTTTTGACCACAACGATATATATTTGTGACTTCGGTCACCAGTGGTTTTGACCACCAGTGGTTTTGACCACACGGGGTAGTTAAAGGAGATTGGATGGCTAGGTTATGGGTTGCATAATCTGCATGTTTTATTGATGATCTGTGTAAGTGCTTGAATTATCGGGTTGGGGATTTATACACTGAGTCTTGGTGACTCACCCCTTCCCTTACATTTTGCAGATGAGGCATAGATCGCGGATATGGAGCCGAGGAGGACTCGAGGTGGCCATGCATCTTAGTTTGGTTTTGGACTTTAAACTGCTATTTCGTTTTTATTAGCTTTCTTTTAATTTGGTTTTGGGTTTGTAATAAGGCCGCTAGTATTATTTTGGGTTTTAATTACTTTCTTTTACTTTGATTATATTATTCATATATTGGAATTATGGACTTGTTAAATTAACCGATAAAAAGCAATGTTTTCAAAACTATAACTCTTTCGGGTTTTAAAAAACGTTACCATCAGGTAACAAAGTTCACAAAATAATAAGGTAACTTGAATGCTTTTATAACTTAAATTTTCAAACAACTTCAAAAGCAAACGGGTTCTAACTTGATTATACTTGTCACACTCAGCTTTTAATAAATGTTTTCTAAAATTTATAGTATCAAGTGAATTTTTTTAGCATAGGTTTAAGACAACCTTTACACGATTTCAACATCACTTTAACACCTTTTAAACGATCAAAGAATTTCTTGGAAAAAATTCCCGACACACTTGTGTTTTCAAACCGTTTTCACTCCGTAACATGCCAAATTCGGTCGTGGTGTGTTGACCGAGTTTGGGGTGTTACAGCATCGACATGAGACTTTGTGTAAGACCATATTGGGATATGGCATCGATATGAGACTTCGTGTAAGACCATAGCTGGGCTATTAGCATCGATATGAGATTACATGTAAGACCATATCTGGGATATGGCATTGGTATGGTACCGTGTGTACGAGATCCCCGAGTATCCTTTAGTATTCCAAATGGTTCAATGGGAAATTCAACGGTTATGTCAAAGAAGAGAAAGAGTATGTAAGTATTACGAATTGATATAGGTATGTACGTAAATTTTGTAAGTATTGACTTCATGAAATTGTGAGTTCATGTTCCCACGAGAATGATTTGTGAAAACCTTGTGATTATTGGTCAATACTTGTGATGTATGAAATTCATGATAAATTCAGTTGACGATTATGTGATTAGCTTTCGGGCCAAATTGAGTTATGATATAGCATGTTTTATTCATGCAAATTGTGATTTATCGATATGAGAAAAAAGAAAGATTGGCATAATTGCCTATTAAAATGATTATGGGAGTATGAAAAGATATGAACTTTAAACAATTGAAAGATGTTAAAGTATATGCTTGAGAGGTGAATACTAGTAATTAATGTGCATGTTTATTATGAGGTATGAAATGATTGGCTGATTGTGGTAATTTGTTATAATGGAGAGATTACAGTTATTAGGCTAATGTCAAAACATGTTAAAATATGCTTGCAAATTGATTGAGCAAACAATATGATTGAATAAATTATAACTGTGAGTTTTATAGCAATTTATATTATCTTGTGTTTATATTACCAGACTTGGTAAATGATTGGTAAAAGTTTCTTATTACTTTCATACGGACTTACTAAGCTATATATATAGCTTACCCCCATTCCTTTCCAATGTCTTATAGGGTTTTTAAGCTAGCTCATGTTGGAGATCGCCGGAGATCCTATCACACTATCAAGCTATCATTTTGGGTATAAATGAATTCAAGTATTTTAAGTCTATGGCATGTATAGGGACTTAGTCATTTTGTTAAATGTGTCATTGTGATTGTAGCCAATGTGTTGGCTTGTGATTGTCAAAGGCTTGTTTTGCTATTCGGCCATGTAAGTTGGCTCATATTGGCTAACATGGTTGTAAGCCTAAGTATATTCATATATGTGTCAATGCCTATGGTGATATGATCATAGTATACCTAATGAATGTGAAATTTGTATGTTTGAGTTAGGGCTTAATAAATGTAGTGAATATGTTAGATAAAGATACAAAGTTGATATGTTTTAACCATGAATGTGGAATCTTGCATGAATTGGTGTAGAAAGGTTGATATTCTAAGCATGATAAATAATGGCATGAGAATGACATGTTATTGCCTTGGTTGTGGTGGTTTAGTTGCTCTTATATGCTTGAATTTGTGCCATGTGATGTTTTGTAGATGACTGCAAGTGAGGGTGGCAAAATGGCTTGGTAAATAGCCTTATTTTTGTCCACACAGGTAGACACACGAGCGTGTGCCTAGGCCGTGTTTGACACACAGTCTGTCCCATGGGCATGTAATCTGGCCGAGTGTCCCATGCACCTTAATTGTTGCAAAATAGAATGTCCAGAATTGAGCACATGGGCAGAGACACAGGCATGTGTCTCAACTGTGTGTGCTACATGGCCTAGCATACGGGCATGTGACACAGTCCTGTGGCACAAGTCAGAGAGCACCCCTAAATCGAACACAGTCTGAAGCACGAGCGTGTTCCAGGGTCACACGGGCGTGTCCTTTGGACCACACGAGAATGTGAGCCCTATAATATGAAATTTTTTTCTAAGTTTTATAAAAATTCTCTAAGTTCTCGGTTTAGTCCCGAACCACTTCCAATACATGTTTTGGTCCTCGTAGACTCGTAATAGGGACTTCATGATCGAATATGAATGGTTTTAAATTGGACACAAATTTTATGACTTAGATTTCTGTGATTACTTGTGATGTGAGTCCGGTAATGCCTCGTACCCTGTTTCGGCGTCGAATATGGGTAAAGGGTGTTACAAATACAAATTAATGTTTTCAGGCTCAAGGCTTTTAATGAGGTTCGTCAATAAGTATCAACAGGCTGAAAAAATTGGTACTAATGGTAAAATATAAATAGGATCACTTTTTGGCTCTAAATGTGTTCCGAACAATGCCTTAGGTCATCCCTAAATATCTCAACATGCACAAATTTACTCAACAAAATAAATACAAATTCAACCATTTATCATTCGTCCTAGCATGCTCGTTTCCTTGTATTTTCTATATCACTTGGTACAATTGATTGCTTAATGCCTATTTACAGTGTAACATATAAAACTTAGTAGTCTAATAATAAAAATTTTAAATCACCTATCATCATGCCAAATTTATTCATAAACACAGGCAACCTATGTACAATGCTCCTAACCAATCACTTGTATTTTTACAAGCTCAAGCACACAAATAAAAAGATAAGGAAAGAAGTTACCTGATTGATGGTGATTGCTTTAGCTCCTATTGGTGGGTGCTTCCTCCTTTGCTCGCAAAAGTTTGAATTGTTTGTGTCTCCTTCGTGTTGGGTTCCTTGATAGAAAACTTAAACAAAATGTAATAATAATAATAATAATAATAATAATAATAATAATAATAATAAAACTACTACTAGTCCTACTCCTACAAAGTTAAAATTAAAGAAGTATCCAAAACTTAATACAAGTTTTAAAAAAAAATGTTCAATCATCCTCTTCAAAATCCATCTCCTCACTTTTGTCATCCTTATCATCCTCCCCGCTATCTTACCCCTCTTTCTCTTTTTCCATATCTGTTGGCCCAAACATGTCAGGTGTATAATTGGGGACCCGAATGTTGTTTTGCTTAGCAAATTCTTGAAAACTTGGTCTCGATTCCTACATCCACTGAATCATCCAATCGAGCTTTGGATGACTATTCTTACCAACTTCTTGTTAAGCTTGTTTCAACCTCTGATATGAAGCTAGTGTAGCCGCCGCTTCTTGTTGTCGCTTGTTCCAATCTTTTATCTATTTGACTCGCAGCTCAATGTATTGTTGGAACAAGGTATCCCCGATGATACTTCTAGAATGTTTCAGTGACTGCTCAGTGGATGTTATAGATACACCCGCCTCTTTGCATAAGGCCGTCACTAGATGGGGGAAGAAAATTCACACCTTCTGGCTCCTAATGCACCTCTTCATACTCTGGTGGATCCATTTACCAATGCAGACCTACTTTTTCTACAAAATAGCATAGAGTAAAACTACTCTAAAAGTATTAACGTTAGAAACATTTAAAGCTGGTACTATTCGTGTGCATACAAATTGAATCCACATCTTAGCCTTAGGAAACATAATCATTTGATGAAAAGATACTGGGATATTAGTACCTGCGCGATATTCCATTCTCCCCTCCCTTCAGTCAAAAGTTTATAATACTATCCATATCTATGCCTTGAAAATATTCTAGATCAGTTTCATCAATGAAATCATTCTCATAGTATGGAGCATTCTAAAATTCGTAAATAATTCGAGGGGTTACTCATACTTTCTTCCCCCGCACAAGTACCATATCCCACATACGACCTTCAGTATTTCTAGATTCTTGGTCCCGTAAAGACGCATAAAGCTCCTGAATAATAGGGACCACGACATTGTCTTTAAGGATCATCCAAAAATGTTCCCACCTATTATATCTGACTAAAGGCCATACTTCCTTACACAAAACCATTAACGGATCGAATCCCCTCTCTTAGATAAAGTTTTTTCCTTGAAGTTCAGTAAAATATTTTCCAATATTTGGGTTTGCGAAATTGAAGGGTTTGGACCCGTTGATGGTTTGGTTTCATTGGCTCTTCTAATTTTTCTAGGAGGCATGATATTTCAATCTTAATACTAAGCAAACAATTAAATGGAACAGTAAAAAGTTGAATTTAGGAACCCTTAACCTTAAATATATAGTCGAAGTTTATTTGAATTCCTTGCTCCCGCGATGTTCTCGTTCCTTGTTTCACCTAATATGATTGAAGAGTAAAGAAAATAGAATGTTTAAGAGATCAGGGTTTAAGGTTTAAGAGATTTTGAGAGATTTAAGAGAGTTTGAGGGATTAGGGGTTAAGAGATTTTTAATTAGAATTGAATATGGTTTTAGGTTATAAAATAGAGTTTTAAAAGGCTAAAAATTGGGTTAAATAAAGGGTAGTTTGTCGCGTTATGCAAATGGGTTGAGTTAACCTTGCAAAAAATTGCAGCGATGTCGCAACACAGGGTTTCAATATTGCTACATCCCTGATAGCTTAACGTTGTCGCGACATAGGGGTTCCGTGTCGCGACACATCTTCCTATTTGGAAATTTGGGAAGTTTGTTCTTTATGTCGCAACATAGGAGTGGGGTGTCACGATGTCAAGTTGGTTTCTTCAATTCCTGCATTGTGCACAAATGGTCAGCCCAACATTCCATCTTGAAGATGTCTTGATGTCAAAATAAACATATATCAAATAAAAGTTAACATCTAAACTATATGGTTAGCTAAATATACAAAAATTTGCAAAAGTTAAGCAACAATTCAAATAATTTTTAAGTTTTACTGCCGGATGAATCCGATAGTATCATCAATTCGTGTATGGGCAACTCTTTCATTCTATCAATATTAGTCCATCGCCCTTCGTGCCATTCCACTCTTACCTGCTTATCTCTTTCCTTGAACCTATTTATTCTTTCTGTATTCATAAAAGGAAGTTTTTCCCTTGACTTGGGATTCTTAAAAACATATAACTATTTGCATTGTTCCCCTAACTTCCTCTCCTCGTTCGATTGATGATCATATTTAAATGTTTCTATCTCACTATTGATTTTAATAGTTAATTTATTTTTCTATAGATCAATGGTGGACCTAGTGACCAGGAAAGGCCAACCTAATAAGATCGATATCTCATGATCCTCTTCAAAATCAAGTACCACAAAATTTGTGGGGATAATAAAACTTCACACCTTGACTAACACATCTTCCATTACCTGTAACAGCCCGTTTTTAGTCAAAATAGAATAGTGGTTTCAAAACCACAAATCCGAAGTCAAAATAATTATTTTATTATTATATTAATGTTTACATCATGATAGTATGATTGTGTGAAAGTTTCGTTAAGAAATTTTATCGTTTGAGTGCTTAATTTGATAAAAAGGACTAAATCACATAAAGTGTAAAAGTGGAGTTCTATTAGTTAATGGTGTCTAATTTCTATGGAATATTAAAGTGAAGCTCCTTATATGGTAAATAACCCAATAATATGATAGTGGATGATATTGGTTTGGTATTTTTGAAATTTGTAATAATTTTAAAGGTTAATTTTAAAGGGTTTTTCCATTGATGAATCTATATATGTTTTGATGTTTGATGATAGAAAATGCATGCATGTTGTTAGATAAACAACATTTGTTAAGTGATTTTTGACAAAATTGTCATTTAGGGGTTTAATTGAGAAATGTTGAAATTTTGTGGTTAAATTGTGAAATAAATGAAAAATATGGGCTGCTAGGGACCTAACTGAAATTCGACTAACATGGGTTTAGGTTGTATTGCATGAATTTGTAATTTTATGAAATAAGGACTAAATTGAAAAAATGTGAAATATTAGGGGTAAAAAGGTAAGTTACCTTAATGTGTATTTTGGACTAAATTGAATAGAGTGATAATTAAATAAGTCAATTTTGATTACATATAGATCAAGAAAAGCGAAATTCGGATTTAGATCGGGGAAAAAATAAAATATCGGATTAATAGACTTATGTCACCATTTTTGAATTCGAGGTAAGTTCATATATAATAAGCATTATTATATCTGTGTTTTAAATGATTTGATATTTCATAAATTGTGAATATGACCTTCCAGACATAATCGATGACGATTCGGTAAATGTTAAGTCCCGGTTGAACCTTAGGAATAGATTAGGATACAAATGACATGTTATTAGGGGTTATGTGAATTCGGTGCTGGTCCGTACGTCCTACCGGTGGCTGAGTTATCCGGCATGTGTTGCGAATACTCGTCAGCTTGTGTGAGCAGACCCGTTGATAGCTCGAGATTGAGCATTATATGTGATACAAGATTGAGATAGCTTCATGTAACACCTCAAACCCAGCCTAGAAGTTAGGCCCGAATCTGGCGTGTCACATCAAAGGCATAATTCAAACGATTTCGCTAATTAAAAATTTAAGGCCCAAAAGCCCAAAATCTTTGAGTCTTGTTAAGTAATGAAAAAAAACCATTTTATAATTTTAAGTACTTCGGAAAGCAAGTTTAAACATAAGAAATTTACTCAGGTTTAATAACTAAGTAAGCAGTTGAAACAATAATAACAAAACTCAAAATCTAATGTCAAATCGAAGTATAAGGCCTTATTACATCCAACAAAAATAAAGAAATTAAACCATGTCTTTTGAAACAAATAAACAAATATTTAAACATCTTGTAGTGTGGTCATCTCCAAGTCCTCTCCCACGTCAAGCCATTTACTGAGGATCACCTGAAACATTAAATAAAGGGTGTGTGTTTCGAAACTCAGTGTGTACAACCCTTGGTACTCAATTCAAAATACAATTATCACATTGGCCTAAGCCCTATCAAAATCAGTGGCCTTGGGCCTTGGCCCACAATGACCTCATATCATATCATATCATAACATATCATATGCAAAACAAGGTAATGCAAAACCCTCCCCAAAAATCCATCCGCTACACACCATTTCCCTTCCAACCCTACACACCTGTGGGGATTTCTAAATCGACCCACCCATCCTCTACACACCAAAGGTAGCACTCACAGCGGCACTACTCAACGTTGCAGCAAAGCTGCTAATCATATAATGGGCTTAAAGCCACCAATGGATCCATGGTCGTCAAGCGACTATGCAATCCTCAAATCTTCCTCCGTACCATAATTCCCACCCATATGCATCCTAATCAGAATATCATATGAATGCAACATGCACATGAGTAACATCCTCAAAACTCATACTAATCACATAAGGGCATTTTCGTCATTTTACAACCCAAGGGTATTTTCGTAAATCTACTCTACAGGGGTATTTAGGTAATTTTGTAAAATAGAGGTACCTTGGGAATTTTGTAAATCAGGGATGTTTTGGTAATTCTGTGAACCAAGGGTATTCTGGTAATTTCACAATTTGGGGTTATTTTAGTGATTTTACAAATCTAAGGATGTTTTGGTAATTTTTCAAATCAGGGGTATTTTAGTAAGTTTACAAATCTAGGGGTATTTGGTCCCTCTCGGGTTTTAGTTATGAACTTTGGCCTATTAACAAGTCCTTCCGGCTAAAGTGAACAGACACTATGCACCAGGTAGGATTCTAGAGAAGAGGAGGTGGGCCGCTAGGGTCGCTTAAGTACCAAGCTCTCCCTAGATCCAATCCTAGACATGCACATGCCCGTTACCACACTCTAACCTAGCGACTTGTCCACGGACATGTTTAATTATTAGAAAGTCTTATGCGGTTTAAGAGTTGTTCAGTACTAAGCCTAAAGTCCACAAAACCCTAGCATACTAGTCTACGTCCCCATAAAGCCCATCAACCCATTTCACGTTCATATTACCCATAATGGCCACATCGCATTTTTATGGCCCACTAAGCCAAAATCTCAGTCATATGACCCATTAGGCCCAAAAAAATCCAGATCATGTAACATGCATGCCTAACCCAATTCATATAATCAAATTAATCCATTTTATCAAACATAGCCTCAAGGCCTACCGGGCCCATTTAGCCACTTTTGGCCTTTTGGCTTTCCAGCGTTGCCGGTATGTGTGTGTAGTGTTTGTACACACCTGGTTACTACGATATGCTATTCTATCCTTAGCCTTGAACCTACAACCAACCAACCTTCAATCAACCACTCATACTTAATCAAAATATTTACTCAAAAGACGAAGCCTTACCGTAACCTTATCGTGTGCCACCGGGTTCTAATAGCCTTTCCTTAGCTACTAATCACGACTATCCCCTAGATCTGTACTCACACATACATCATTAAAATTTGAGTGACTCATAATCCACACAAGTCACCCCTATAGATCATACACACATTCGGCCATTCACTTAATCCACCATTGAGTTGAGTACACTTACCCTTGCTAACAATCCTACCACGCTTGTGATCTTTGATCCTTATCCTTGTTATCACAGAGTTAACGACAGGACAGTTAGATAGCCTTTCAGCTTTTAACAAAACGTACAAAAGAGGTTAACCGGGTACTTACAAAATCCCCTTTTGATCCTGTAGCCTAGATAACTATTAACTAGATCCAGCTTTCAACCTTGACTGATAGCAGATAATAATCGATCTGTGATGGGGGAAAACAACAAGGGTTTGGCACAAATAGGAATTTCGGCAAGGAAAAAGATGGTGGTAATTCGGCGATAGAAGAGTTTGGCTATGAGAGAATTCGGCAAAAAGAATTTAGCTATAGGAGATTTCAGAAATTGGGAGAATTAGGCTACGGGAAACCGATTAATGGGAGAAAAGAAAAACTAATGAAAGCTCAAAGAACCTTTCAAAGCATTCCGCCCCCTCCTTTTATAGCCACCAGCTGAATACTCCTTTCTCCACAGTCCCATTCGGCACCAATTCCTCCCTCTCCTCATCTCCTAACTTTTCTCCTGATAACACCTTAGCCTTATCCGATTTTTCCTCTATTATCAGTTCCCCTTACCACTCAAACACTCTAACGTAAGAGTTCATATTCAACACAACTCTGGCCGTCCACCTATGCAAAATAAAACACTCCAAAAATACCACTCCTAATGCTCGAGCCTTGGACCCCCTTAGCTGACCATCACGCCATCTTATAGCTCCCCAAGTGACGCCACTTGCCACTGGACCACAAGCCCATTTGTGTCCTATTTTCCCTTAATATACTTAAGAGGCCTAATGCCTTAGACTAGGGTCCACTACAACAAGAAAAATAAATTTGTCCATATGGTCTTCCCTATCTCTAAGACTTCAAATAATCCCGATAACACCTTAAAATTAATATTCTAAGTGCTACTCATACATAACACCCTCAGTGCACAAAAATTTTAAAGTTTTGGGATTTTGGGGCATTACAACTTGGTTAGTGTCGTTCTCTTGTTCTCAAAATTTTTAAACTCTCCCATGCCCAAGGCCCAATAGGCCCAATTCTACCAGGCCCAAATTCGGGGCGTTACACTTCGGCTATATATGTGGCACTTAGGGTGCGAGATTCTCGGGTATCCAATGGTATTCAAAATGGTTCAACGAGTAATACTCCTTAAGTCTAGTAATACTCCTTAACCATATTACAGCGTTGAATACAGGTGAGGGTGTTACATTTATTGGTATCAGAGCTACGGTTTAGTCGATTCTAGGACTAACGCAGCGTATGTGAGAGTCTAGCTATACATGCCATATATAACCTGTGATACTGTGATATCTCCTAACAATTTTAAATCGTGTTTTCATATAGTAAATAGATCCCAGTCGAGCTACAGATAATGATGTTGAAAGTAATGAGCC
Source organism: Gossypium australe (assembly GCA_005393395.2). Classification (NCBI taxonomy): domain Eukaryota; kingdom Viridiplantae; phylum Streptophyta; class Magnoliopsida; order Malvales; family Malvaceae; genus Gossypium; species Gossypium australe. The sequence goes on along the minus strand of CM016616.1, from coordinate 126,977,273 downwards.
AGCCTCCATTCACGGAGTAACGCAATCTGAGTAGAGACCCGTATCTAGTAGTCAGAGAGGAGAGGCCAAAGAAGCTTTCTTCCAGATGATGAATGAGTGGTTTACGGAGTTTGTTCGAAAAAATCTGACTGCTCAGCAACCTCCACCCCCACCTATTCCCCAACCAGTTCTCGTAGCTCCTCAAGGTTTGGAACCTCTATGATTGAATAAGCTGCCTGTTGATAAAATCTGAAAATACGAGTCTGAAGAATTCAGAGCTACTATTGATGACGATCCTGAGAGAGCTGAGTTTTGGCTTGAGAATATGGTCAGAGTATTTGATGAATTATCGTGAACACCAGCTGAAAGTGTAAAATGTGTCGTTTCACTTTTGAGAGACACAACGTATCAATGGTGGAATACTTTAATATCAGTGGCACCGAGAGAAAGAGTCACCTGAGAATTCTTTCAAGCTGAATTCAGAAAGAAATACATCAGTCAATGGTTTATTGATCAGAAGCACAAAGAGATTCTGGAGTTGAAACAGGGTCGTATGTCTATAACTAAGTACGAGAGAGAGTTTGTGAGACTTGGTAAATATGCCCGAGAATGTGTTTCCACAGTGCCAATTATGTGTAAAAGATTCGAAGATTGGTTAAACAAAGATATCAGATTGTTAGTCGAGATTCTAGATTTGAAAGAATTTGTGGTGCTAGTCGACAGAGCTTGTAAAGCCGAAGAACTTGGTAAAGAAAAGAGAAAAGCTGATTTCGAGGCTAGAGATCGATGAGTAAACCATATCAGTCTTTGTAAAAGAAATTACGAGATTCATATAATCGTTCAACAACTTCAGCAGGGTATTATAATAGAGATCGTGGAAAGCAATACACGAATCCTAAAGCTCAGGCTACTTCAGTGTCGAGTGTGGGTAGTGTGAGAAACAATAAACCCGAGTGTTAACAATGTGAAAGGCAACATTTTGGAGACTGCTGGATGAATAATAAATGTTTTTTAAATGTGGCTCGCAAGATCATTTCATTCAAGATTGTCCTAAGTTACCCAAGAAAGATAGATATCAGAATGCAAGATTGAGTAATACAGCTGCTAGATGAAGACCACCTTGAAATGTGTGAAATGTGTTCAGTAGCAAAGGAACGACAAAGGTCTCTACTATGAGATTCGAAGCTAAAGCACCAGCTAGAGCACCAGGTAGAGCTTATGCTATTCGCACTCGTAAAGATGCATCGTCACTAGATGTTATCACCGGTACATTTTCTCTCTATGACACTAATGTAATTACATTGATGATCCTGGATCGACTCTTTCATATGTTTGTGAGAATTTAGTGTCTAGTAAGAGTTTTCCTGTTGAGTCTACTGAATTTGTGATTAAATTATCAAACCCCTTAGGCAAGTATATCCTAGTTGATAAAGTTTGCAAGAATTGTCCTTTGACAACTCGGGGTTACTGTTTTCTAGCAAATTTGATGCTATTACCGTTTGATGAATTCAATGTAATTCTGGGTATAGATTGGTTGACATTGCATGATAATGTTGTGAATTGTAGACGAAAGACTATTGAATTGAAATGTCAGAATAGTGAAATCCTTTGAATTGAATCTAATGTGTCGAATGGATTACCTGTTATGATATCGTCATTGTCAGCTCAGAGATATGTGAGAAAAGGTTGTGATGCTTATCTTGCATATGTACTGGATACAAAAGTGTCTAAATCGAAGATTGAATCAGTAACAGTGGTTTGTGAGTATCCAGATGTCTTTCCAGAAGAGTTACCAGGACTGCCACCAATTAGAGAGGTTGAGTTTGCTATTGAATTAGTACCGGGAACATCACCGATATCGATAGCTCCGTACGGAATGGCCCCGATAGAATTGAAAGAATTGAAAGCTCAGTTGAATGATTTATTTGACCAGTCGAAAGGAGCAACAGTATTTTCGAAGATTGATCTGCGGTCTGGTTATTATCAGTTGAGTGTAAAAGATTCAGATGTGCCAAAAACTACGTTTAGAACAAGGTACGGGCATTATGAATTTCTTGTTATGCCTTTCGGATTAACTAACGCTCCTGTAGTTTTTTTATGGATTTGATGAATCGGATCTTTAGACTGTATTTAGACAAATTTATTATGGTATCCATTGATGACATTTTGATCTATTCCCGAAATGAGTCTGAGCATGCTGAACATTTGAGAATTGTGCTATAAAAATTAAAAGACAAGCAATTGTTCGCTAAATTCAGCAAATGTGAGTTTTGGCTTCAAGAGGTTGGATTTTTAGGACATATTGTTTCAGCGGAAGGCATACGAGTTAATCCAAGCAAGATTTTAGCAGTTGTTGACTGGAAACCACCAAGAAATGTATCCGAAGTCAGAAGCTTTCTAGGATTCTTGATGATTGCTACATAGATGACTCATTTGTTACAGAAAGATATAAAGTTTGATTGGTCCGAGAAGTGCCAACAGAGTTTTGAACAGTTGAAAGCATTACTAACTGAAACACCAGTTTTAGTTCAACCTGAGTCAAGTAAAGAGTTTGTGATTTTCAGCAACGCGTCATTGAACGGTTTGGGTTGTATTTTGATGGAAGAGGGTAAAGTGATAGCGTATGCCTCTAGACAGTTAAAGCCATATGAAAACAATTATCCGACGCATGATTTAGAGTTGGTCGCTATTGTATTTACATTGAAAATTTGGTGACATCATTTATATAGTGAAAAATTTCATATCTTTACTGATCACAAGAGCTTAAAGTATATAATGACTCAGAAATATTTGAATTTGCGACAACAAAGATGGCTAAAGTTGCTGAAAGACAATGAGTTAGTAATTGATTATCATCCGAGAAAACTGCATGTAGTTGCGGATGCTCTGAGTAGAAAATCTTTATTTGCTTTGCGAGCGATAAATACACAGCTAACTTTGTCTGATAATGGTTTGATTTTAGCTGAGTTAAAAGCTAAACCGTTATTCCTTCAGCAAATTTGTGAAGCTCAGAAATGTGATAATGAATTGCAAGCTAGAAGAGCGCAATGCGAGTCGACTAATGATTCAAACTATCAGATCGGATCCGATGATTGTTTAATGTTCTGAGAAAATTCTACAAGAAGCACACAGTGTTTGTTTATCCGTACATCTGAGTAGTACAAAAAAGTATAATGATTTGAAACAATTGTATTGGTGGTCAGGCATGAAACGAGACATTTTAGAGTTTGTGTCGAGATGCTTGGTTTGTCAACAAGTTAAAGCCGAACATCAAGTACCTTCGGGATTACTACAACATATGATGATACCAGAGTGGAAATGGGATAAAGTTACAATGGACTTAGTATCGGGTTTGCCCTTGTCTCCGAAAAAGAAAGATGCTAGTTGGGTTGTCGTTGATCGACTGACAAAATTGGCACATTTCATTCCAATACATATAGATTATTCGCTTGATAGATTAGCTGAATTGTACATCTCTGAGATCATTAGATTGCACGGGGTGCCAGTTTCTATTATTTCGGATAGAGATCTGAGGTTTATGTCGCGATTCTAGAAGAAATTGCAAGAAGCTTTGGGTACACAGTTACATTTTAGTACCATTTTTCATCCAAAGCCGACGGTTAGTCTGAGAGAGCAATTTAAATTCTTGAAGATATGCTTCGTTGCTATGTTTTAGAGTTTGAGGGCAATTGGGAGAAATATTTGCCATTGGTTGAATTCACGTAATAATAGTTTTCAATCAAGCACAAAGATGGCACTGTACGAAGCATTGTATCGCAAATGCCAAACTCCTTTATACTGGACTGAGCTTAGTGAGAAAAAGATTCATGGGATTGATTTGATTTGAGAGACTGAAGATAAAGTGAAAGTAATTCGTGACAGTTTGAAAGCAGCTTCAGATCGACAGAAATCGTATGCAGATTTGAAACATAAAGACATTGAATTTCAATTCGGCAATAGAGTATTTTTGAAAGTATCTCTGTGGAAGAAGATTCTTCATTTTGGTCGCAAAGGAAAATTAAGTCCGCGATTCATTGGGTTGTATGAGATTATCGAAAGAATAGAGCCAGTAGCATATCAGCTCGCTTTACCGTCAGAGTTAGAGAAGATCCACAACGTATTTCATGTGTCGATGTTACGACGGTATCGATCAGATCCATCACATATCATTTCTCCGACAAATATTGAAATTCAACCTGATATGATGTATAACGAAGAACCGATCAGAATTTTAGCTTAAGAGGTTAAAGAATTGAGAAACAAAATAATAGCTTTAGTAAAAATTTTGTGGCAACGCCACGGGGTCGAAGAAGCTACGTGGGAACTCGAGGAAGCTATGAGAAAATAGTACCCTAACCTCTTTTCTGGTAAGATTTTTGGGGACGAAAATTCCTAAGGGGGGAGAGTTGTAACAGCTCATTTTTAGTCAAATCAAAATAGTGCTTTTGGGACCACAAATATGAAGTCTAAATAATTATTTTATTATTATTTTAATTTTTACAGCACGATAGTATGATTGTGTGAAAGTTTCGTTAAGAAATTTTATCGTTTGAGTGATTAATTTGATAAATAGGACTAAATCGCGTAAAGTGTAAAAGTGGAGTTCTATTAGTTAATGGTGTCTAATTTCTATGGATTATTAAAGTGAAGGTCCTTATGTGGTAAATAACCCAATAACATGATAGTGGATAATATTTGTAACACCCCTCACCCATGTCCGATGCCGGAACCAGATACAGGGCATTACCGTCCTTCACCTTACTTAAACATGTATTAACGGGCTATAAAATTTCGTTCCGATCAAAAAAAAACTTTCTTTTTGAGGTCATAACATTCATCTCATGGGCCTACGAGGCCATAAACCTACATCCCGATGGTTTCAGAGACTAACCGCAAACTTTTACTCTCTTTAGAAATTCTTTTCTAAACAGAGGTCAAACGCCCGTATGACCTGGGACACGCCCATGTGGGCAGGCCGTGTGGTCTCACACGCCCATGTCCCTAGCCCGTGTACAATTTATTTTGATTACAACCTATAGCGGTTTTCACACGGCTTGACACACGCCCGTGTCAATGGCCCGTGTCCTTCACATGGCCTAGACACGCCCCGTGTCTTCTACCCGTTGAGCTCTCTGACTATGACGCCATTGACCCTTTATTAGCACACAGCCAAGGCACACACCCGTGTGGCTAGCCCGTGGTCAACACTAACTTAAAACACTAACATACAGGGGACACACGACCTATTAACACACCCATGTGGGTTGACCGTGTGTCACACATGGCCTAGACACACGCCCGTGTGTCTACCCATGTGGACACTTAAAGGCTATTTTCCAAGCCAATTACCACCCTGGAATCAAAATCATTTATAAACTCATTCCAACCACTCAAATACTTTATCAAAAACATGAATAACAATGCATAAATCATCAACAATTGATGTATAAACTTAGTAAATATTGGCCAATCTCTTCAACCATATACAAAAGAATAGTAACCTAGTAGCCAACACTTTGGCCCCTCTTAGGACTTACATCAAGATGAAATAATTCCTATACATGCCATACTTAATAAAGACAACTTGACTATACCAAAATAGTGATAGATAGTGTGCTCCGAGCTCCGACGTCAATGATCCACGAGTTAGCTTGGCAAGACTACGAGGAAAGAAGAAGGGAGAGAGGTAAGCATATAGCTTAGTAAGTTTGCATGAAACTCATATAGCAATATATTAACTCATTATAACTCATCCATTTCGAGTTAAGAACAACATAAAACTCAATTGCATGGCTTACTTACTCCTCCCATGTGACATAATAATTTCATACTTGCATTATAATCATGGTACCTGTGTCACTTGATCACATAGATTAGTACATTTTGCTTATGTAAAAGTAAATTCAACTTTCATATTTCTTAATATGAAAAATGCTTTATATTAACCTTATATAACTTAACATAATGCACCTTTACTTACTTGGCTTTCTTGTTAACTCTTTCACATTTGGCTCTTTTACCCGTTGAATTTCCCGAAATAATTGAGGTTACAAACATGCATCTCGATGCCAATGCCATGTCCCAGACATGGTCTTACATGGGATCGCCTCATGATGCTAATGCCATATCCCAGATATGGTCTTACATGGGATCCCTTAGCTCGGTGTCGATGTCATGTCCCAGACATGGTCTTACACGAGACCCTCCTTATGTGTTTCCTTTGGAAACTTACCTTTGCCATGTCTTGACATGGGCTTACGTGGTATCTTTGCCTTATGAATCTTATCAATGCCATGTCTTGACATGGACTTACATGACATCTTTGCCTTATGAATTCACCAATGCCAAGCCTTGCCTTGGACTTACATGGGACCTTTGCCTCAAAATAACTTTTCAATGCCATGACTTGTCATGGACTTACATGATATCCCTGCCTTATGCCAATGCCATGTCTTGACATGGTCTTACACGGACTTTCCTTATCACATGTTGTGATAATAGTATCCTCATTATTCCGAGACTTCAACCGGGACTTTCTCATACATATTCTAATTTACTTTTCTCATCATAATATCAAAAATTTTATGTCATAGAAATAATATACATTATACAACATAACAGATAATTGAATGAGAGTGCACGTTAAACTTTAATTCATACAAACTTACCTTGATATTCAAAATGTATGTAGTGATGTAAGTTAGTCCTCAACTTTGTTCTTGCCTCGGTTTCGATCCGGGCTTCGTAATTCTTGATCTATAATAACAATTTAACTTGTTAAATTCACACATTGGCTAAATCGACTCAAAATTCATATTTTGGCAAAATTACGATTTTCCCCCTAAACTTTGGCAAAAATGACCATTTTGCCCCTAGGCTCAAAAATTAATTCTAATCAAATTTCTACCTTCAACAAGCCTAGGTGAACATGTAATACTCTTATAACTATCATTAAAAATCAACATTTGACATACTTACTACAAATTTATAACCTTTTCATCAAGGTTCAATTAGGTGTTTTCAAGACAACACCTTTCACAAAAGTTGTTCATGTAACAACTAAGACTCAATTTCTTCCATAAAAATGCAGCAATAACAATGATAGCTCTCATGGAAAAACTCTAAACCTTTCACCATATTGCACAATAGTCCCCTCATTTGAAAGCTTAAGCTCTAGGGGTTTCAAAAGTGCCACTATTTTCAAGAAAAGATCACTAGAACACTTACTAATGAAGATATGAGTGTGCTGAAATTTTTGAAGCTTCCAACCCTTATTTCTCTTGCAAATTTCGGTGGAAGAAAAGGAAGAATAAAGATGGACATCATATTTTCTTTATTTTAATATTAAACTAATCAAATTAGTCACCAACTCTTACTAACTTTGACCAAATTTTGTCCATCTTTATCTCCCATTTAGTCTATGGCCGGCCAAGCTATTACAATGGGTTAAATTTCCTTTTAAAGACCTCAATTTAACAATCTATGGATATTTGGTACCTTTAGCAATTAAAATGAAACTTTCGCACTTTATGCGATTTAGTCCTTTTTCGCGATTAAACATGAAATCACTAGAATTTAAATTCCAAAATTCTCATGTACTTATACAACCATATACTAATTCATAAAATCACATGAAAATAAATTTCTCAAATCTTGGATTAGTGATCCCAAGATCACTGTTCCGACTAGCCCCTAAATCGGGTTATTACAATATTGGTTTGGTATTTTTGAAATTTGTAAAAATTTTAAAGGTTAATTTTGGTATTTAGTAATTAAAAGTTAATTAAATAAAACAAAACAAAATTATGATTTCGTATCATCTTCTACAACTGAATTTTAGGGCTAGAGAAGCCATTTTTATGCTTTCAAGTTCGGCAACTTCAAATATTGCAATTAGGTATGTATTGTGTCCCGTTTTTAATGATTTCTATGTTTTCAGAATTGTTGTAACTTAATCTAGCTAGCCCATGGACTATTTTGCAAAATTGTTAAAGTTTAAGGTTTTGCCATTGATGAATCTATGTATGTTTTGATGTTTGATGATAGAAAATGCATGCTTGTTGTTAGATAAACAAAATTTGTAAAGTGATTTTTGACAAAATTGTCATTTAGGGATTTAATTGAGAAATGTTGAAATTTTGTGGTTAAATTGTGAAATAAATGAAAAATATGGGTTGTTAGGGACCTAATTGAAATTCGGCTAACATGGGTTTAGGTTGAATTGCATGAATTTGTAATTTTATGAAAAAAGATAAATTGTAAATATGTGAAATATTAGGGGAAAAAAGGTAAAGTTGCCTTAATGTGTATTTTGGACTAAATTGAATAGAGTGATAATTAAATAAGTTAATTTTGATTACATATAGATCAAGAAAAGTGAAATTTGGATTTAGATCGGGAAAAAAATAAAGTATCAGATTAATCGACTTATTTCACTGTTTTTGCATTTAAGGTAAGTTCGTATGTAATAAGTATTATTATATATGTGTTTTAAATGATTTGATATTGCATAAATTGTGAATATGACCTTACGAACATAATCAACGACGATTCGGCAAATATGAAACCCCGGTTGAACCTTAAGAATAGAATGACATGTCATTGGGGGTTATGTGATTTGGGTGCTGATCAGTACGTCCTACTGGTGGCTGAGTTATCCAGCATGTGTTGCGGATACTCGTTAGCTTGTGTGAGTAGCACCGTGTAGCTTCGTCATGACCGTCAGCTTATGTGAGCAGACCCCTTGGTAGCTCGAGAGTGATCATTATATCTGATACGAGATTGAGATAGCTTCGGCTATATATGTGGCACTTAGGGTGAGAGATTCCCGGGTATCCGATGGTATTCCGAATGGTTCAGCTAGTATATCAGAGATGTGGTTGAGTATGAATTTGGTACGAGATAGTACAGGTATGTACATGAACCATACAAGCTTTGAAATGAGAAGATTTATGAATTTCATAACTAACTTGGTGAATAAAACTGTGGAAGGTTTGTGAATCATTGAGATATGTTATGTTATGTTTAAATTGCTTATATTGTGCATATATGGTAAGTTGATTTTAATGCTATACGAACTTACTAAGATTTATAGCTTACATTGTTTATTTTTCTATGTTTATAGTAAAATCGAAGCTAGCTCGGATTTGGGGATCGTCGGAGATCGCATCACACTATCCAACTATCACTTTGGTACTTTTGAATCTATATTTATGGTATATGGCATGTATAGGGTTATGGTCATTTTAATATATAGTTTGGTAATGAATTTGGTCATTTGAAATGGCTTGTAAATGTTAAGTATTTGGTTTTGTGTATAGCCATGAGAGTTGGCTTAATTTGCTTGATTTGGTTGTGTAATTATACATGAAAATGGCCTTTGCCTTGTGTTGATAATTGCTATATTAATGCTTGTGGTGAATAGTTGAGATTTGAGAAGTTATATGCTTTTGAGTTTGGGTAAAATGATGCATGTTTGAAAGTGTTCATTTAGTTGAATTGTAAATGTGAATTTGGTGTAAATGGAATGGCCTATTTTGTTACTTGTGTGTATTATGGATGATGGTATTGAACTAGCAAATTTAGCTTGATTTAGTTGGTTTGAATGCCTATTATATCTTTTTTGGTGTCATTTGGTTTGGTGTACGTGTATGCAAATTTGGGTGGTAAGATGGCTTGGTAAATAGCCTATTTTTGTCCACACGGACAGAGACACGGGCGTGTGTCTCAACCATGTATGACACATGGTCAGATTACACGGCTGTGTGTCCCTTGATGTTGAATTAAAAATCAAGTCAGTATGCTCCACACAGCTTAGCACATGGGCGTGTGACTTCGCCTGTGTCATAAGTCAGTATAGCCTACAAGTTTTGCACGGCCTAGCACATGGCCTGGCACACGGGCGTGTGAGGCCATTTCGAAAGGGCACACGGGTGTGTGGTTGGCCGTGTGACCCAAGTCAGAGAATTATACGAGGTCTGACACGGGCTGGGACACGACCATGTAATCCCATTTCGAATGTCCACACAGCCTGTGACACGGGCGTGTCTTTGGCCATGTGAGACACACGGCCGAGCCATATGGGCGTGTGTCCCCTGTATTTTGCAAAAATTTTCTCTAAGTGTTCCAAAATTTTCCTATGTTATCGGTTTAGCCCCGAACAACTCCTTATGCATGTTTTGGGCCTCGTAGGCTCGTATTAGGGATGATGTGGATGTTTATGAATGATTTATATTTGGAATGGAAAATTGTTTGAGAAATGTATGTTTGATTGTGTAATAAGTCTGGTAATACTCCTTAACCCTATTCCAACGTTGAATACGGGTGAGGGGTGTTACATTACCCCTTTCGGACGTACTGAAGACCTGTCAACCAACTGTAATGTTATCTAAGTAGTTTTTAGATACCCTAGCCAGAGTTTTTCAAAAATCGATAGAGGCATTAAATTAATACTAGCTCCTAGATCACATAGAGCTCTATTAAAATGAATGCTCCCTATCTCTATAGGAATAGTAAAACTTCTCGTGTCTTTCAATTTTTGAGGCACCTATCTTGAAATAATTACCCTATAAGAAGAACTTAAGTTAACTTGTTCTCCTACCTTAATTTTCTTACGACTCGCCATCATTTCCTTTAAAAACTTGGCATACTTGGGAACCTTCTCAATTAACTCGATTAAAGATAGATTAACATTTAATGTTTTAAATAGGTTCAAGAAACTTACAAATTCATCTTATCCCTCTTTTATTTTTCTTCAAGTCTCACAGGGAAGGGGATTTTTGTGATTTCAGCATCTTTAGGTGTTTCTTTTTCTTATTCTGTTGATGGTGCCTTTATCTCTTCTGGCCTTGGTTCTTCTTCAGTTTTTGGGAATTCCTCTTAAGAATCATTAGTATTCTCCAACTACCTCCGGAGTTGGGTTTTCTGGGCTACTCAGTACTTTGCCCGATCGAAGTGCTATTGCCTTTACATGGTCCCTACCTTCCCTCCACGGATTATCTTCTGTATTGCTAGGAATACCTGTGCCAATTTGTCTTTTGATGTCACCCATCATGCTCATCAATTGACTCATTTAATCCTCAACTTTAGTCAATGTACTTGTGGAGTTGGTATAGTCAAATTGCACCTGCTTGACATATATTCTTATTGATTGCACAACTCCCTCAATTCTATCCAGACACTGACCACATGCAGTATAGTCATTTGGTTTGACCCTATCTTGGGGTTTCTGCAAATAAGAAGGTTGGTAATTAGTGTTTTTAGCTTGATTTAAATTACTACCTGCTCCTTGGTTCCCCCATCTCAGATTCAAGTGATTTCTCCAACCGAGATTATATGTATTCGAATAAGGGTTTCCACCCCTATTCTCGACATAATTTACATCTTCAGCCAGATTGTTGATATAATGGAAGAGCGGTTTGTCTCCCCTATGCATAGACAATATAGAAGTAGATTCGATACGGTTAAGTCTATCCACTAACTGTTGACACTTGTCATCCTCTTAGATAGCTTTTACCCTAACGGGTTTCTGACCATATATGAATCGTTCAATTGGTCATTGATAGGAGTTTAGTGTTATGTTCTCAATGATTTCGTACACATCCTTTTGTGTTATGTTCATAAGGGCTCCACATCCTACTCCATCTAATCCAAATCGTGTATTTGCATCCAACCCATTATAAAATACCTACATTTTCATCCACTTAGGAAATCTGTGGTGTGGGCATTTTTGAATCAACACTTTGAAACATTCCCATGCCTCATAAAAACTTTTTCCCTCCATCTCTCTAAAGACAGCAATCTCTTGTCTAACCTAAACTACTTTGCTAATCGGGAAGAACTTTTGTAAGAATTTTCCAATGAGTCCATCCTATGTTATGATAGATCCTGGTGCCTGTGAGTCTATCCAAGAAAAAGCATTATAAATCAATGAGAAAGGGAATAGCTGAAGACGAATAGCGTCATCAATGACCCCGTTATATTTAAAAGTATCACAGAGTTGGAGAAACTGTTTTAAATGCTGATTAGGGTCCTCTGTCATAGTGCCCTTGAAATGTAGATTGTTCTGGATCATTTGAATCATTCGGCTTGATCTCGAAAGTATTAGTTGTAATTTCTAGCCTTGCTATACTTTTTTGAACCATATCTAAACTTGGTAATGCATAATCCCTTAAAGTTCTCTCGTTTCGAGCCATCTGTATGTTTGCGGGAAGCTGTGGTACTGGTGGGTTTCCTAGGGCGTTATCGTTAACGTCATCAAACAGTGGATTTTTGTGTGGTATGTTACCTGCAGCAGGTGGTGGATCTTGCATCTACTGCTATTGTTGCTGATGGCGATTTCTTTTTGGATTATTTTTTATGGATCAATGGCTGCAATAATAGGTATGCCCCTATTGCGAGTCATGCACTAAACCCAAAAAGAGGAGATTAGTAAAAATAAATAAAATCGTACCTATAACCTACAAATTTCCTAATTATTCTTTTACATGTAAAAATTAAAATTAACCTAGTAACGTTACCTCCAAAGCAACGACTTCAACAACTTGACTGCCTCCGAACGTACTGACGTCTAGAGTGTGAATACTGCAATAAAATATAGAATGATAAGGCGGTATCCGCAAGTATACGGGTCAAGTTGTAATATAGTGTTACAACGAAGTAGGTGAATGCTCTTTGGATCATACCTAAGGGAGGCGAGTGCTAGATTTATTTTAACCTAAACACTAAAAAATCTAATTAGTACTTTTAAATAAATTATAGTACAAGAGAAAAAAGGGGGTTTTATGGATTTTATAATAATAATACTAAAATAACATAAAATAAATAAAACACAAGAGATAGAATAGTAGAGTAAATCAAATCTCAATTATGGGTGATTAGCTCGCTTAGGTAATCCCCATCAACTGTTGCTTCGGGCTTCTTGTTAATCAACTAGTCGCTACCTTAGCAGGATCTTTCAATCTTTTACTAACATAACGAGTCAGCAAGAACTACTTATCTTCCGACCTCACAGTCCAGACTGGCTTGGGGTGAAGGTGTTCACGAATGGTCAATACCAAATTTGAGTTAATTCTCACCTTGATGACTTCCCGGGGTTATCAGGCCCAGGGTTTGTTTCACATTCTTCCTTTCCCAAATAGCTGATCCGTTGAGTGACCCTATAAAATAGTTAACATATCATACCTCCACTCGCTAATCCCCCATAGAGGGATTAGTTCCTCATGGCTTTCATAAACAACATGAAAAAGATTGAAGAATTAATCATAATGAATGAATTGAAGTAAAGAGTTTAAGAAAAGCTTAATTCATATTGATAATAAACGCAAATCCATAGAAGTTGATCTCCTTCACAATTTAGATCTCTTGAAATAAAACAATGAAAAATAAACTAAACTCTAGAAAACCTAAGAAAGCAAGAAAACAAAACTAAATCTAACGAAAAAATCTAAGCTAATCGAATGGTGTCCATAATATTGCCTAAAGGAGCCTATTTTAGTCTTCAGGTGGCCATCGTACTTAACCTTAAGTCAGCTGACATTCTCGAGCTTTAAGTTTGATTGGGAAAACCAAAACACCTCTGCTTCGTGTTTATTTTCCATCCTAGAGTTGATGTCGTGACACACTAAGACCTGTGTCACCCTCAATCTGTGTCACAACATCAAAAGTAGTTTCGTACTTTCTCCATTCAACTCTCTATGTTGTGACATCGAGCCTCCCATGTTGCGACATAGCGTCTAGTGTCGGTCTAAAAGGCCTTTTAATGGTCTCCTGCACACTCACAAGGTACGTTAACTCTCCCTTAGGCCTCATTCGGCCTTTAAGGTTAACAAAAGACTCAATTTGCACATTTTATTGATTGTAAGTAAAGTTAAAGAAAGTTAACTAAAATATAACGAAAATGCTTGTATTCAAACTCCTTAAGTTCGGAAAGTAGTTTAATCTACTACACCGATTTACAGTAGATCAATATCCGCTAGTATAAAGGTCTAGTTGTAATACAGTTACAACGGAATAGGTGAGTACTCCAAGGATCATACCCAATGGAGGCGAATGCTAGATCAATTTTAACCTAAACACCAAAAGATCTAATTAGTATTTCAATTTGGTTATAGTGCGAAAGTAAAATAAAAGGGTTTTTAAGATTTTTATAATAATAAAATAAAATAAAATTCAAGAGATCAAATAATAGAATAAATCAAATCTGGTTATGGGTTATTAGCTCGCTTGGGTAATCCCTATCAACTGTCACTTTGAGTTCCTCGTTAATCAACTAGCCACTATCCTAGCAGGATCATTCGATCTTCCACTCAAATAATGAGTCAGCAAGGACTACTTATCTTCGGACCTCACAGTCCAGACCAGTTTAAGATAAAGGTGTTCACAGATAAGCCATACCAATTTTTGGTTAATTCTTACCTTGATGACTTCTTAGGGTTGTCAAGCCTAGGGTTTAGGTTCTTCCTTTCCCAAACAACTGATCCGTTAAGTAACCCTATAAAATAGTTAACAAATTATACCTCAACTCGCTAATCCCCACAGAGGGATTAGTTTCTCATAGTTTTCACAAACAATATGGAATTGATGTAAAGAGAGAAAATGATAAATGAATTAAAGTGTAGAGTTTAGGAAAACATCTGATTTGTATTAAAGATGAATTTGAATCCAAAGATTTTGATTATCTTCACAAATTAGATTTCTCAATGAAATAAGAACAACTGGAAAATAAATCTAAAAACCGAAAAGAAGGAAAATCTAAACTAGAATTACAAGTAGAAAACTAAACTAAGGAATTGGTCCCCATAACATTTGACAATGGAGTCTATTTATAGATTTTAGGTGGTTGTCGTCCTTAACCTTAAGTTAGCTGACATTTTTGAGCTATAATTTTAATTGTGTGGACCAAAACGCCCTCTAGCTCGTGTTTAATTCTCTCCAGAGTAGATGTCACAGCAGACCAGAACCTATGTCGTGACATAGGAGTTAGTATACTCCTTCTGAGATATCTTCAAGGGAATGCCATGACACCCTTAGGCTATGTTGTGACAGCGAAGCTAGTCTTATGATTTCTCCATCCTGCTCCCTATGTTGCGACATTGATCATTCTGTGTTGCGACATAGCAACCAGTATCTATTTATTACGCCTTCTAATAGTCTCCTGTACACTTAAAAAGTTCATTAGCTCACCTTTAGGCTTCATTCGGCCCCTAAGGTCAATAAAAGACTCAATCTGCACATTTCATTAAGTTAATGAAAACTTAAGAAAACATAACTAAAATCTAATAAAAATGCTTACTTTCAAGCTCCTAAAGTGCGAAAATTAGTTTAATCTGCTACACCAAATTACGACAGGTCACATGTATGTTAGGCCACTAGCAGGACATGTTAGTTGTTAACCAGGTTGTCGGCAATTGGTAGTGTATGTTAGTTACTAACCAGATAGCATGAGTACTAGGTTTGGTAGGGCATGATAGTTGCTAACCAGCCTAATGATATGGGTGCTGCCTATGGTAGGACATGTTAGTTGTTAACCATGGCAAAGAGCCCTAAACTCACGAGAACACGCATGCATTTGAAGTGTTAAAAGATGTGATATATGTTCTGATATGTGATTGGGGGATCTAAGGTTTAACCTAAGGAAGAATTTGAATAGAGTAAGTTAGTATGACTTTGTATGGGAGTGTTCGCCCGAATGTCTCGGCCTGTAGAGTTGTTGCATGAGTCTATTTGCATGAGTTTATAGTTGTAATATCATTCTTGCTTTTGTATTTCATCTAAAGGTTTAAGTCTTTTCTTTTTTGGAACTCACTAAGTTCTTATGAACTTGCCCTTCTTTTCTTTTCCCCTCTTCCAGGTGGTACTCTTTCATAGGTTGTGGAACGGATTTAGCCAAAAAGAGCAACTTCTGCACCAAGCTTCGCTTGTGTTTGTTTCATAACATGCATATGATCTTTGATGGTGGTGTGTATTTTTATTTTGAATCCAAATCTGTAGTAAAGTACCTTTTATCTAACTACAGTTTTATTTAAATATTACCTTTCAAATGATTGAATTAATTTTATGAATTATGTTATGTAAAGTGTTTTCTGCTTGTATAAGCTAAATTGTTTTATATGTTATGACCACGGTCAAAAATATTGTATTTTCAAAAGAAAGATTTTCAACTGAAAGTTTAAAACTCAATTGCGTATACCAATTTGGTTACTTGTGTTTTCAAAATTATTTTCTTATTTATCACCCAGTTAAATTGTTAAGCTTTGGAACTAAGTTTAAGTCTACTTTTCATGTAATACCTTAGTCAACCATTGGGGATTGGGGTGTTACAGTTAAGTGCATGGAATGGTATAATTAGGTGTGTTTCAAATTGGTGTCAATTGTGGCATATTGTTTAGATGTTTAGAAAGATGGTTATATGTTATGTTTTGGATTGTTATTGAATGGTTGAAGCATGATATATAAGTTAGTATTTTGTTAGGTAATATGAAGTGTGTTGGTGCCAATTTAAGGCCAAATGAATTGGTTGATTTTGGTATGGACTAAGTGTAACAACCCGATTTTGGGCTTAGTCGGGACCACAAATCCGATATTGAGAAATTTATTTTATTTATATTTTTTATGGTCTACAATTTCATGGAATGATTTCGTGAAAATCTCATTCGAAAATTTTGACGTTTAGGCACTCAATTTAGTCAAAAGGACTAAATTGTAAAAAGTGCAAAAGTTGAGTTCTACATGTTAGAGGTGTCCAATTGTTATGAAATTTTAAATTGGAGGTCCTTAAATGATAATTAGGCCATTGGTTGAGTTGGTGGACAAAAATGGACATGGATGGGTATGTTTCAAAAGATTTTTTTTAAGGGGCATTTTAGTAATTTAGTGAATTAAATGAATTAAAAACAAAATTTAAATGCCAAATTTGTCCATCTTCAAGCTTAGGCCGAATTTAACATGTGGGAAGCCAAGGATAGGGTTTTCAAGCTTTCCAAGCTTCATGGTAAGTCCATTCTAGCCCCGTTTTTCATGTTCTGTACATTTTTGGAGTCCCGGTAACTTGATTTAGCTTATTCTAGCAATAATTTAACCTAGGGTTCATATTTGGAAAAATACTCATAGGTGAAATGTATTTATTTTGATGTTTTATAGCAGAATATAAAGCTTAGAATTATGTTAAACAACTTTTACTAAGCGATTTTAAGTGAAAACGAGTAAAACGACATAATAGGCAAAAATACCTAATGTACATAAGTGCATGTTTGAGCAAGAATTTGATGTTTCCATAGAAGGGAAAAATGATTAGCATGTTATAAAACATAAGAATAAGGGATGAAGTTTAATTTTCGAGCCTAAGGGCAAAATCATAATTATGCAAAAGTTTAGGGGCAAAATTGTAATTTTTCCAAAGTTTGAGTTAGGGACTGTTTTGAGTAGTACATTAATTAAATAAGTGAAATGTGATGTCTTAGACCCTGAAAAATGAGATTTGGACCTAGAACGGGAGGAAAATCGAAAATCGGGAAAGTTGGTAAAATGACCGTTTTGGTATCGAGGTAAGTTCATATGTTTAATAAGCATTTAATTATGCATATTTGAATGATAAATTGATATTTTGGCCATAAATACTATAGTATTGAGTTTCAAATATAACGATTAATGTTCGATAATAATTCGATATTGGAAAGAGAACTTGTATAATTTATATGTTAGACCATATTTTGTATTATGGCTTTGTATGATAACAAGAAAGTATTGACTAGCATAGTTTGATGAGAATAAGTTAAGTTGATGATATGATGACATTTTGAATGTAAGTATGAAAGTTGAGTAGCATTTTATTATTATGCAATTATTGTTATTAGTAATGTTATTATTGAGTTATGCGACTAACCTTGAGAATTTGAGTAAGTATGTTTCAGCTATGACTTGACAAGGCATTGATATCTCAAAGTCCATGGCTATACCATGGCAATTAAGGAAGAATTGACGGAAAAGTCCATGTTCATAACATGGCATTTAAGGAGGAATTGACGGTTAAGGATACCATGTAAGACCATGTCAAGACATGGCATTGGTAACGCAAGGATCCCGTGTAAGACCATGTCAAGACATGGCATCGGCATTGATTAAGGACTCCATGTAAGACCACATCAAGATGTGGCATTGGCACTAAGACAAGGATACCATGTAAGACCATGTTTGGACCATGGCATTTGGTAAGACAATGATACCATGTAAGACCATGTTTGGAACACGGCATTTGGTAAGATAAGGATATCATGTAAGACCATGCCAAGGCATGGCATTGATAAGTTCCATAAGGCAAGGAAATCATGTAAGACCATGTCAAGACATGGCATTGATGAGTTACTATAAGGTAAAGGTCCCATGTAAGACCATGCCAAGGCATGGCATTGGTGAGTTCATAAGGCAAGGATACCACGTAAGACCATGTCAAGACATGGCAATGGTAAGTTCAAAAAGGAAAAGGTTCCCGAGTAGTCCAAAGAGTAAGTCAAAGAAATGACAAGGTGAGAACATGAAGAAAGAGTACAGGTATGAGTACAGGTATGCATTTAAGGCTTATTTAATATTGAGATTGTAAGTAATTGAGATTATCAACTATTAAGTAAGTGATGAGTTTTCAGTTATGCTTGTGACACTTTATGACATGATTGGCAATATGCCTATATTATGAAAGAGTACTCATGTGTTAAGTGAGAATGTTGCAGGTATGTAAGCAAGCTATTAAGTAAGGTGCCTTTTGTATTCTGAGCCTTTGGTAAGGTTACCGTTGAGTTCACCAGGAAAATCGATTAAGTGAAATTATGTGTGGCTTATAGTGATAAGTGTAGGTATATGCATGTGTAACGCATGCGAAATATGCTCGATATATAATCGGAAATTCGAAAGATTGTTATAGGTAAGTAATGAATACAACTAAAGTGAGTGAGAGCAAAAATTTACAAATAAAACTGTTTTGGACAGCAGCAATTATGTGACTTTGAAAAATCACCAAAAATAGTAAAAATTGAATTATAAGTTGGATGAGATATTTATTTAAAGCTTATTGAGTCTATTTTCATATAAAAGAAACAGAGCAAACAAAGGATTTGTATAATTTGAGATATTTAAATTTTTGTGAGACTAGTTTAGAATGACTACGTGATCCCCTGTTCTGTCTTGGAAAAATCATTAAAAATTGTACAAAAATAATTATGTGATATAATTTATATTCCTGAAATTATGAATGGGTATAGTTTCAAATAAACTAAACAGTAAGGTCATCTAAATTCTGTACAAGGAGATAATTGATTCGTAGTGAAGAGAGGTCAGAATAGTCTAATAGTGAAATAGGGGAAATTTTAATGAATAAACTGTACTAATTGGCAAGACCTAAAATTCTAGAAATTTTATGGTATAAAGATATGTGAGTCTAGTTTCAGGGAAAATTAGCGGTTTGTAATTTGGAGCTCTGTAGTTCAAGAAATAAATAATTTAGTGACAGCGATTCAAGTAGACAGATTAATGTGAACATGAGTAATAAAGTATAAGCATGTGATTTAATGATTGTATCAATTAGAGAACTTGTTGTGAGGATTTGTCTCGTTGAGGCTTTGGTAAGGCTACAAATGAGTAAGTTGAGAAAGTAAGAACTTAGCATTATTTATGCAAGTTATGACAGCTTAGTAGTAAGCTAAATTCATTGCTAATGCTTATTATTTTTACATGTGAACTTACTAAGCTTTATAAGCTTACCCCCTTTTCTTTCCCATGTTTCAGAGTCCTATTAAACAAGCTATGGCTGAAGGTCGTCGGAGATCGCTTCGCACTGTCAAGCTATCTATGGGTATCATTATTTATAAATGATTTAAGTTATGGCATGTATAGGGGCTTGACTAAGTCATTTTGTATATGTGTTAATTAATTTAATTAAACGTATTGCTTCATAACGGTAATAAGGATTATTCTGTATTTAGCCACGAGTTGTGGCTCATATTGGTCATGGAGTTATAATGCTTGTGTATGCATGTGTTTGTTAAAGTTTAAATTATAAGTGAAATTTTGTGGCTCGGGATTTGGTAGAATGTATTGTTAAGTCTGGTAATGCCTCGTACCCAGTTCTGGCGTAGTATACGGGTAAGGGGTGTTACACTAAGTGATGGAATAACATGTATTTTGAGGTGTTTTATGTAGGTGTAATGTGTGCTTTTAGGCAAATATTGTATGCATTATGGTTTAGGCATGAAAATGGACCAAAATGTGATATTTTTTACCTTCTGGCAAAAAGTATCGATACTATGGGTTGAAGTATCGATACTTTACCAAATGAACAATATTTTAAAACGACAGAACACCAATTTGGTATCAATACCGATATAAAGTATCGATACTTAATCCCAAAGATAGATACTTTATAAAGGTATCGATACAAATTAACTTGTGTAAATAATTTTGAAAATGACAAAATGCCAAAACGAGTACCGATACTTCTTAATAGGGGTACCGATACCTAATTCCAAGTATCGCTACTTGTGTCGAAGCTAATAATGGTATCGATACTTGACTTGGGTATCGATACCTATGCTTATATTTTGAAAACTTTGCAGTTTGGTCCTTATTCATGCTCGAATGTAACAACCCGATAGTCGCGGGTGTCAGAAAATGCATTTATGGGACTCCATTTTTGTAAATCGAACTCTTAAATATTTATTAAAAATATTTACGAAGTCAGTTGTGTAGTTAATTAGGTTTTGGTTAGGTGAATTTGCATGAATTAAAAGTAATTAGGTATAAGGACTAAATTGCATAAATGGTGAAAGTTGAATTATAAATTAAAGAAAAAAATTAAAGGGGACTAAAAAAGCAATTATACCATTATCCTTTAAATAAGGCGGCATAAGGTATAGTATTATTATAAAATTTAAGTTAAAATATATATTATAATATAAAACCTTAAGGATTAAGTATATATATTATAAAATTATAATAAAATAAAATAAGAAAAGGAGAAAGAAAGAAGCTAAAACGAAACACAAAAGGAAAGAAAAGAAAAAAGGAAAGAAAGAAAGAAGAAAGACAAGGCTAGGGTTCAAAGTTTCCAAGTTCAATTAGTTAGTCAATTTAGTCTATTTTTCTTGTAATTTTTATGTTTTTGGAATCTCGGTGTTAAATACTACCCGGCCCATGCCGAAATTTTAGAAATTATTGAGTTTTTAAGTGTTGTTAATGTTGAATAATTTTAGTATTAGGGATTAAATTGAAAGATTTTTAAGTTAGAAATGAAAAAGGATTGAATTGTAGAATAAATTGTAAATTTTGAGTAATAGGGACTAAATTGTGAAAATTTTGAAATTTAGGAATTTAAATGAAAATAGGGAGTTAAATTTAGTTTAAAGTGGAATTTTTATGAAAATATAAGATTAATTGTGAAGAAATAAAATTAGTCTCGATTTAGGGACTAAATTGGAATTTAGGCAAATATTGAGTAAAAATTGAAATTTTCAATATGAAATTAAATTGTGTTGTTTTCATGAATTTTAATTGTTTTAATTCTGTAGCTAACGTCGTACCAAAACCCTCGACTAAAACGGGGAAAGATAAAGTTGACGAGGAATAGCTCGGAATTTCTAGTTTGTATTTCTATAATCGGAACTTAGTTATTAATTGTTATATTTTTTACTTAATGCATATGGTAAGTGTTGAGGTGAGTATTCGACACTTTATCATTGAATTGAATTTAAGTTGATTGAATGGATTGAATTGGTATATATATATTGAATATATTGATTATTTGAATTGAAATGAATATTGGTTGTATTTGAAAAGTGAATTGGAACCCTATTAACTGTATCGGGCTGAGTCAAATATAGATGGCATGCCATATGATTGGAAGAGTTCGAGGATTTCTTCGACTTCGATCGATGAGACACTGGATGTCAATTTATTACTAAAGATTTATTCGATGAGGTACTGGGTGCCAAATTGGTGTGTTTGGTTGGATCCGTGTATCAGTCCGAGTCTGAGTCGGGTTAATAGGGGTAATTAACTAAAATGGCACTATGATTGATATTAGATGATATTGTATGTGAAATGAAAATGGGACAGTGAATTAAAATGTGGATTGAGACACATGAATTGTGTATTCATGAATTGGACATGGAATGAACAATATTGTTGTTTAAATGATACATGTATCATATTGTGAAAAGCTATTATATAGCAAATGATGAGAATTGAGTATGGTATAAATGATGTATTTATGAATTGAATATTGAATGACTAATGTCATTGTATGAATAAATGTGGTTTTTAATATTCAGTTGTGCTTATAATTAAAATGTGCATATTATATTATCTTGTCTTTAAATATTCGAATTATAGAAATACCAATGAGTTTTACTCAACGTACAGTTTTGTTTTCCATGCGCAGGTTAGGTACTTAACTTTGATCGCCGATTCAACATCCAACAATGAACCCGAACTCAAACGTGGTGATGTTTATCCTTTTGATATGTGTCGGCATGTACCTAGGGTGTCTAAATAATAGTTATTTTGTGAATTGTTTGTAAATGAGGTTATAAATATAATGTTAGTTTGGTATATATATAAACATGTGAAATTAAGTTAATGTTTAAGTGTTCATGAATTAGGCAAAATAAATTGAATTAGGCATGATTTAAAATGATGATTTCAATGATGTTTTAATGATATGAAATGATGATATAATTGTGGTACCTATGAGGGTTCATTGGTTAGGCACCTAGGATGTTTGTTTGATATGATTTGGATGTGTTTGATTGTGTTTTGAATTGGTTAAACGAATGATTTTTGAGTTGCTTATTGCCCAAGCTTGCAGGGAATGGTAAACTTGTTGTTTAAGGTACATTTTGAGTCCATACGGCTAGACACACGGGCGTGTGATTGGGCCGTGTGCATATGAGCGTGCGAGGCCATTTCAAAAGGGTACATGGCCTGGCACATGAGCATGTGGCTTGGCTGTGTGACCCAAGTCAGAGAGTTACACGAGTATAGACATAGGTTGGGACACAGCCGTGTGTCCTTGTGTCCCTATTTCGAATGCCCACACGGTCTAAGACATGGATGTGTCTCCTGGCCATGTGCGTCACACAGCCTAACCACACGGCCGTGTGAACCCTGCAGCTTTGAAAATTTTTAATATTTTTCAAAAAATTCTTTGAGTTTCCGAATTAGTCCCGATTTGTTTCTAACACGTATTTTGGGCCTCGAGAGCTCGAATAAGGGACAGTATGTATGAGTTTAATTGGTTTTTTATCTGAATATATTATGATAAGAAATGTTTGTAATTTATGTCTGTTTGATCGATAAGCTTTGGTAATGCTCCGAAACCCTATTCTGGCGACGGATGTGGGTTAAGGGTGTTACATCGAGTCAGCTTAAGAGCTTTCGTAAGCTCGATTAAGTTTCGGTTTTGATCGTATACTGTAATATGCATGCGTTTATGATCAGAATCGATGATTGAATAAATTGTTATTGTGATTTACATGCGATTTGCTCCCATAATAGAAGTAGCATCTCGAAACTCGGGTTCGACGATCGGGCCGGGTGAAGGATGTTATAATTTCCAATACAAAATACTTGAGAAATGATCAGAATACCCTTTTATGGCAAATTTATCATTTTACCCTTTTTCACACTTTGCATAATTTCTTAACTCCATGATTATTTATCCAATCCAAATTTCATAATTCTCATATAAACCTTAATATAAATCCATGAATGGTAAAAATTACATTTTTACCTTTTCCCCCCCAAAAAGGGAAATTTCCAATTTAGTCTTTAAACTTTCAAATACTTTCCAATTGGGTCCCAAAAGTGATTTTCATCACACCAACACATCAATAACTCACATTTCTCAATTTGGCCAAATTGCACTTTAGTCCTTGAACTTTTTAAAGTTTGTGATTTGATCTTTTTTCCACATTCTCACTTCTAAAATTTTTTTCATAAATTTTCATATCTAAAATCAACTGTATTTCCAGAAAAATCCTTTATTTGATAATTTTTCCAGATTTCTCGTAAATTCAATGTATCTATTATCTGAATACTGTTGCCTGTCTGTTCAATGTAGTCTATTCAAGCATATATTTAAAGTCTTTAAATGTTAAGGGATTAATATTGTAAATATAAGCTAAAATAAAAGAAAATAAAAGAAAGTACAAATGTTTAATGCAGTATATTACAACAATTAGCGTCTAACTTTTTTTGTGTGTATTACTTACTGTGTAAGTTAAAAAAGATTATACTATGCATAAGAAAAACATCTAATATAAATGGTTTTGTTTTCATGGATCGGGTCAATGGTGTAGTTGAAGATTTATCTTCTTCCTTACCAAAAAAAAAAAAAATACTTTTATCTTCTTCCTCTTTGAAAATATTTTTTATTAGGCTTTTCTCCCTATCGTTGCTTCTAAAGATGAAACTTTATTAGGTTTTTCTCCCTATTTGGAAGTTTATTAGGCTTTTCTCCCTATTCATTTATTAGCCACAGACATCCTCGCAAAAAAACTTCAACTATTTTCTTTTATCTTCTTCCTCTTTGAAAATTTATTAGGCTTTCTCCCTATCATTTATTCTAAAGATGAAACTCTATTAATGGTTAGGACTAAAGGTGGGTTTGGATGGATGATGTGTTTACCTGCGATTAGTGTAAAAACAGCGGTGGCAGTGAGATTAGATATTGTAGCGTGAGATAAAAAGTAATCTAAACGCACTGCAGTGCACTCAATCATCCATCCAAATCCATCCTAAGTCAATGAGGCCAAATGGTGCTGGTTGATGCCATGAAAAGTCTTTTTAGGTAATTCGTTTTTTCCATGGCTAGGGGATTGAACACCTAATGATGCCATAAAAATCATTGAAAGTTCTTTCTATTCTCATATGGATTTTAAAAGAAAAAATCACAAATAAAAACATATCTTTTTTTTCAAAAAATAAATACATGAAAAGAAAATTTATTAAAAATAACATTTTGAATAAAGAAAGTTTGGGTGTCTGTTTCCGGAAATACCTTAAATATCCTAAATCAAGTTTAATAGGAGATTTAGAAGTGAGTGAATAGATATATTTATAGGGTGAAAACATGTCTACAATTAAATCTTCTTTCCTTTATGCATTTCTAATTTGTTTTCATATTTCTCATTAATTTATTCCCTTTTCTTTTTTTTACTTAATTGACGACTTGTTTTTCTATTTTAGTTGATAGAATTTATTCATTTTTCCATAATTGATATACATGGTTTTTTTATATGATATAATTGATAATATAAAAGTGTGGTCTATGGGTCAAAATATTGGTGTCTTGAGGTTCAACTTTGAAAATTATAAGATATATTTGATAATATAAAAGGTAATACCAGTAATTTTCCATTAACGTGCGTAATAGATTCCGAATAATTTTGTAAATTACTTCATCAATATAGAGACATAAAATGAATTTAATTACCTTAAAAATTGAATATATATTTTAAGTCACTATAACATTATTATAGTCTATTCAATTAGTTTCCCGATTATGAATATATTGTGTTTACCTAGAGCATTTGTTTTATTGAAAATTATTTTTGAAAAATTATTTATTTTTCCGAAAAAATTAATTTTTTTTTGTGTTTGGATGAATTTATGTAAAATATTTTCTATTGTTTGACAGATTCCCTAAAAATATTTCATAAAAATTGTTTCCAATGAAACAAGTATATATTTGAGATTTATGATAAAAAGTTTAAATGAAGTAGTGAATTGATTATAAAGTGATGTTAAGGTGAAATTATAATAAATAATGAATCTTCATGATGTTAAGGAATAAATTGTAAAATTTGTGAAATTTATAACTGAATCAAGAGAAGCAATATGTCTGAAAATTTGTTATGTGAAATAAGATATTATAATGAATTATTTTATTAAAGTGCTTATACGGTGAAAAATAAATTACATGGCAATAGGGACTAAATTTAAAAAATGTACAAAAGTTTAAGTGTGAAACAATTTAATATGTGAATAAGGAAATTATGATAAAAGTTTAATGAATGTGTTATGAGATGATGAAATATGTATAAAGAATTGTAAAAGTGAAATAGTGGGAAAATATAGAATTTTTATGATGACAAGGATTAAATTGTTAAACTTGAAAAAAAATATGTGGATGAAATAATAGAAGTGAAATACATAGAAATTTGATATTGAGATAAATTATGTGATTAAAGTGTAACAAGAAAGAAAATTGATTTAATATGATTAATTAGTGAATATTGAACTTTTATGACAAAAAAATGACTAAATTGAAAAATTATGAAAGATTATAAGAAAATATTTTATAAGTGAAGAATGTAATAGAGAATGTAACATCCCGGTGTTTTAACCCGATGTTCGGGTCGACTATGAGGGTGTTACAGTGAATAAAGCCTTATCAATTTTGAAAATGTCTTACGGGAAAAAAAAATTGGTAAAACATTTTACGGGAATAAGAGGGTAATTTTATATTGACTGAAAAATCTTTTACGTTGACCATCCTATTTTACATGAAACAAACATTGAAAAGAGTTGAAAATATTTTTCGTAAAAATTTATACGTTGAAACAAACGGAGCCTAAGATATAAAATGTTTTGAATAATGAGGATTGAATCAACAAATATATTATAGTTACTACAAATAAAAGGGATGTGAATTGAATCATTACAAAGCATTGAAATTTCAAACAACTAGAACTGAATGTTTTCAAAAATATTTGTATTCCATTCTTCTATTTCAAATAATTAGAATGTTGTAAAAATATAAAGGGTAACGAGAGGAACTAATAGAATTGGTTTAGAATTAAGGTTAGGGGTGTGCAAAATTCGGGTAAAACTGAAAAAAATTGGTTAATCGACCGAATTCGGTTAACCGGTCGGGGGTCGGTTAATTATTTTGTGATTTTTTGGTTAACAGTTAATTCAGTTCGAAACCAGTTGGTTAACCGAATTTTTTCGGTTTAACCGAAAAATTAATAAATAAAATTATAATATATAAATAGGCCCTCTATTCATCTAAACCCAATCCAAACCCAAGTATCTAACCCAACCCAATCATAAAAATTACAAATAATTTAATAAATAAAAATAAAATTCTAAAACCAAAACTATATCATATTAATTAATTTAATGAAAGTAACTATATCATATTAATCATATACAATACCATTCAGCAGCCGCTTGCAACATATCATCTGTTATAATACGAGCACCTGAGAGCAAAGCTCCTAAACCGATCCTGGATCAAATGCAACAATTGTGAAACCAAAGTTAAGATCTAAGTATGGTGAATAAAACAACTATAAAGCAGAAGATAACACCTACCCTGGGAACAAGCACATGTAATTCGGGTAATTCGGATAATTCGGATAATTCGGGTAATTCGGGTAATTAGGTTAATTCAGTTAATTTTTAACCAAAAATAAAAAACATATAATTTTCAGTTAATTCAGTTAACCGACCGAATTAACCGAAAAAAATTCGGTTCGGTTAATTTTTTTTGAAAAAATTTCGGTTCGATTAACGGTTAAAAATTTTGAAAGGTCGGTTAATTTGGTTAATGTTATTTCGGGTCAGTTAACTGACTGAACACCCTAAATTAAGGTAGCGTTTGGTTTAAGGGAATGTAATAATTTTCCTGATAATTTAATCATTTAGAAAGTAATTTTAACGTTTGGTATGTCAAATTTTATTTACTTTCCTTGAAAATTACTTTCCCATGAACATAGAAATGTGATTCTCATAGTAAAATGTGAAAAAGTTACTTTCCCATATAAATTAGAAAGTTAAAAGAAATATTAAAACAAAAGTAACCCTATTTTATATTGGTTTAGGATATTAGTCTATCAATAAGTGTAAAAAAAGAAGTTATTGCCTTCTTTCTTTATCCTATACTTGATTTTCTTTATTATTTTAATGAATTCTTCACAATTATTATATATACATATTTCTTTTTAATTTATTCAAAACAAGTTTTATATATATTTGATTTTATACGTGTATTATTATATTCACAAAATATTAGTAGGACAAATATGAAACAATTTTGCTTTCAATTAACATTACAAATTAAAAAAATAAAAATATCAATTAAAATTTATTATTAAATATTTAATCCAAATATTTGTTAAGAATAAAGTTTATTATAAAAATTAAAATAAATTATAATCTTAAATTACAACATTAAAATTGTATTTTCTCTCTCGAAAACTAAGAGTGCCCTCTGAAGAGTCCTAGAGAATACAGACTTTGTTGTGGCTTGGGATGGAAGAGGGTGGTGGCGTGGAGAGGGAGAGCAGTGAGGAGATCTCATTGTTGGCTGAAGAACTTGTTCAACTATCGATCAAAAGGTCCTTGGTGGTTCCCAGTGTCAAGCCTACTTTGATATGTTCAGTGTGGACGAAAAAATATTTTAATCCAGAGAGTTTTAGGGCACAGATGAAAAGTATTTGGAAAACAAAGAAAAAATTCGAAATACAGATGGCAGGGCAGAATTTATTTTCAATTGTCTTTGATCTAGAAGAAGATTTAGAATCAATCATGGAAGGAAGGCCTTGGCTTTTTCGTAAGTCCGTTATTTTGTTCGACCGATTAATCAATCCAGTAGAAAGAGATCAGATTCGTCTCACTTTGTCTCCATATTAGATTAAGATTGGTACGTGTTCTCCAGAATTTGATAAGAAAGATATGTTGCATGCTATTGGCAGTACCTTAAGTGGTGTTCTCAGATCCGAAACTAGTGATGATTATTGCAGACTTAAGGTTAATTTGGATGTTCAAAAACCCCTTAGGAGAGGTATCTTTGTCTCAAGTTCAAACGGTATAAGTTCCTGGATTCCATTTAAATTTGAAAAATTACATTTCTTTTGCTTTGGTTGTGGTAGATTGGATCATGGTCTCAAAGATAGTTTGATAATAGACCCTACAGAAAAGGATAAAATTAGAGAAGATCCACCTTATTCAGTTGCGTTAAAAGAAGAATCAAAGTTGGTGGGAAAAGAAAGTATGAAGTTTAATGAATTTATGAAAAAGAGAGGAGTACAATGTAATTATACAGGTCAGCCTAAGTCGTGCGAAAGTCGGGAAAATAATGGTGATTCCAAGAGCTTGCTTGGAAATATTTCAGGGGGAAAAATGTTGGCGTGTTGGGAGGATGGTTTAAAGGACCAGGAGGAAAATTTTATTTTAAGGGAGAAGGCTATACAGATTGCAGATAATAACGGAGGTAAGGAAATCTCAAAAACTTCCAGGAAGACCAGCTGGAAAAGGCTGGCCAAGAATAAACAGGCAGAATTGCGTCAGATTAATGGTAATGGGGCTAAAAGGAAATTTTCTGAAGAAAAAGATGGTGAGATAGGTTTGGGTTCATCAAATGGGTTTGGGTCCATCAAATGGGAAAGGATAGAAGAAACTAAAGTTTGATGATGGGGCTGTTTCATCAGTAGACAGCTTGGAGAATATGATTGAAGAGGAGGAACAGAGTCTTGTTTCCAATAATTCAAGATCGGCGGCTGCCAATGGGCAAGCCGACCGGACACAATGAAAACTATATGCTGGAACATTCGTGGGTTGGGGAGTCCACGGGCTGTACGAAGGCTGCGTAATTTATGTAAGCAGCAATATCCCCATATGGTCTTCTTAATAGAGACTAAATTGGATCAAAAACGTATGGAGAAAGTTAGAAAAAGTTGTGGGTTCAGTAGTGGTATCGACGTTGCAGCAGAAAGGTCTCGCGGAGGATTGTGTCTAGCATGGAAAAATGATATTGTGGTTACGTTGAGGAGTTTTTCTAAATGGCATATTGATATATTAGTACGGGAGGATTGTGTACAGAAAGAATGGAGGTTTACGGGATTCTATGGCTCTCATTATTTAAAAGATAGAAATATTGTATGGAGTTTGCTCAAACGACTAGGCCAAGATTGCAATTATCCATGGCTTGTAGCAGGTGATTTTAATGAAATTTTGTTCTCTTTTGAAAAACGCGGTGGAGACCCAAAAAATCATAGAAGAATGGAAGCTTTTAGAGAAACATTAGAGGAATGTTAATTGATGGATATCGGTTATTCGGGAGTGTGGTTTACTTGGGAAAGGGGAAATCTTCCAGAGACAAACATAAGAGAACGATTAGATAGAGGGGTTGCCAACGAAGAATGGTTACTTCTATTCCCGATGGGGAACATACAGCATCTCCCCTATTCTACATCAGATCATTGTCCCGTCCTTCTTAATACAGACAGCTCAACCATTTCAACATGTTTTCGAAGATTTCATTTTGAAGCATAGTGGACTAAGGAGGAATCTTTTGAAGAAATGATCAGAGAGTTCTGGGATTCATCTAATATGCCGTTGGTGGAGAAATTGATGTATTTGCAGATTCGTTTGAAGGAATGGGCAAGTTCTATCAAAAGCAAAAAGGAATGACTTAAAAAGAGACTTACAAAAGAGCTTGAAGCCTTGTTGGAGAAGGAAAGAGATAATGATACGCTGGAAATGATTATTGATACAAAAATACATTTGAATCTGGAAATTGATAAAGAAGAAATGTATTGGGAGCAGCGAGCACGAGCTAACTGGCTTCAGTTAGGAGACAGAAACGCGGCCTACTTTCATAAGTGTGCAACTGTTAGAAAACGGATTAATTCAATCACAAAGCTAGTTTCAGATGATGGAAGGGAGATAACCGAGGGATCAGAAATAATTGATGTTGCTACAGGATATTTTGAAGATCTTTTTACCTCAAAAGGTACTGGAGATTCTGAGAAGGCACTGGAGGGCATTGAAAGGATTATCTCGCATGAAATTAACGAAATCTTATTATCCCCTTTTAGGGAAGATGAAGTTCGGACAGCTATAAAAGGAATGGGACCTACAAAGGCTCCCGGATCGGACGGTTTTCCAGCTCTATTCTTTCAACAGTATTGGCATATTGTGGGCAAAGAAGTTATGGAGTATTGCTTGAGTATCCTAAATGGAAACAAAATGGCTGATTTAGTTAATATTACGGAAATAGTGCTTATTCCAAAAGTCCCAAATCCTTCAACTTTAGTCAATTTCAGGCCAATTAGTCTATGTTCAGTGTTATACAAAATTGTGGCAAAGACAGTTGCCAACAGATTGCAGAATGTTATTGGCATGTGTATTGATGAAGTTCAAAGCGCATTTGTGCCAGGGCGTTTGATAATTGATAATGTACTTCTAGCCTATGAAATTCTTCATACATTTCGTCAGAAACGAACAGGGAAGAAAGGATACATGGCAGTTAAGTTGGATATGAGCAAAGCATACGACAGGGTAGAATGGGATTTTGTAAAGAAAATTATGACCAAGATGGGGTTTGCACATGAATGGGTGGGTTTGATAATGAAATGTATTACTTCAGTCTCCTATGCTGTTAACATTAATGGCAGTAGAGGAAGGATTTTTCAACCAACAAGAGGTCTCAGACAGGGTGATCCACTAAGCCCTTTTCTTTTTCTCTTTTGTAGTGAATGTCTTTCTTCTTTAATGCGCTCAGCAAAACAAAAAGGTTTGGTTAAAGGTGCAAAGGCTAGCAGACGAGGGCCAGAGATTTCTCACTTATTGTTCACTGACGATTGCATGATGTTTGGAGAAGCTACAGAACATGGAGCAAGAAATATGAAAGATATCTTGAAGGAGTACGAAAGCTGCTCAGACCAGTGTGTTAATTTCAATAAATCAAGTATTTTTTATAGTTCAAATACCACAACAGTAGCAAAGGATTTAGTCTCATCAATGTTAGGAGTTCGGAGTTCTTCAAGCCGAGAGAAATACTTGGGTCTTCCTAATGTGGTGGGTAAGAGGAAAAAATAGGCATTTCAGAGTATACTTGACAAAATTTCTTTGCGCATAGGATGTTGGAGTAATAGCTTGTTGTCGCAAGGAGGTAAGGAAATTTTTATCAAATCAGTTCTTCAAGCATTACCTACTTATGCTATGTCCTGTTTTCTTCTTCCCAAAACACTATGCGAGATGATTGAGAGTAAGTTTGCTAGATTTTGGTGGCAAAAGGGAGCTGGTAAGCGAGGTATTCATTGGTGTAGATGGAGACATTTGTGTCGATCGAAGGAAGAAGGAGGTTTAGGGTTCAGAAATATGGCCCAATTTAATATCTCATTGTTAGCAAAGCAAGGATGGAGACTGTTCAATTTTCCAGAATCATTAGTAGCGCGTGTCTTCAAAGCAAAGTATTTTCCAGAATGTAATTTTTGCAATTCAAGTTTGGGAAGATCAAGTTTTTATGTATGGCGTAGCATTTGGGCAAAAAAAGACACATTGGGGAAGGGATTGATCTGGAGAGTAGGTATGGGTAAAAATATTTCAATTTTTGAAGATGTATGGATTCCAAATTTTGATAGTGTTAGATTAACTTCTGGAGTTGGTAATTCGCAATTTGTTAAAGTAGCAGAATTAATCAATAAGAATGAGCGTGTATAGAATAAAGATTTGATTGGCAATACCTTTCCAGAAGCTGAAGCAGATCTGATACTTCGAATCCCTTTGGCGATGGAACCTCATGAGGATCTCCTGGTTTGGAGCGGTGAACTGTCTGGCGAGTTTTCTGTGCGGAGTTCCTATAAACTATTACAAAATTTCGACCCTACAGCTTACGCTTTACAAAATATCTATAAAGGATTTTACAGCAAACTTTGGAAGATTGACATTCCACTGAAAATACAACTTTTTATCTGGAAAATCTCCTGGAATTATCTAGCAACTCGGGTGAATCTGTCTCTTAGGAAGCTTACAACTTGCAGTCTGTGTCCTCGATGTGCAGCTGGAGAGGGACGATGAACCATCTTTTCCGAGATTGCATCTGTCTCAGTTTCAATATGGAACGATCTATCAGATGCTATATCAGTAATATCACCAGACGCAGGGTTTGTTGAGTGGCTTACCAAGGTTATGGCTAACCTTACCCTTGAAAATGTGTCGATTATTCTGCATTACGCTCTGGGCCATCTGGGGGGACAAAAACTCCCAGATCCATGACAAAAAAATCAGATCGAGTCAGAAGGTTGTTAGTTTTGTACATAGTTACATTAAGGAACTTGATGGTGTCAGACATGTTAACCAAGATACTTCTAAAGAGGTTGTGAAATGGAATAGCCCAGCTGGTCAGACGATCAAGATAAACTTCGACGACGCTTTTGATGAGAGATCCAAAGAGTCAACATCAGGGGTAGTGGTCAGAGGTAATAGCGGATCTGTTCTCCTCACAAGCACAGAACTTCACAAAGATGTGGCCTCAGCTTTTGCTGCAGAAGCAATAGCCTGTCGTCAAGTAGCTCACATAGCCCTCGTCATAAACAGAGAGGATGTTATTTTTGAAGGCGATTCTCTGTCCATAATAAAGAAATGCAATAGAATAGACTTCGACAAATCACAAGTGGGTTCATATATTCATGATATTCATACACTGAAATCCAGAATTACAAATGCAAGATTCGAGTTCGTCCCAAGAACAACGAATAATCTGGCCCATATTCTAGCTACAGAATCACTGAAAAGGAAAGAAAGGGTTTACCTGGTGAACGGCGTCCCAAGCTATGCAGAGATTCAGGCGAAGGTTGAGTATGCGATGGAGCTAGATTGAGAAGGAGCCGAGAGACTACGGAAGAGAGAAGGTCTTCTATTGTTAATTCAAAGGGTCTGCTGAGCATTTATCTTCCCTCGGTTAAAGAAAACTGCCATTAATGATGAAATGAAATGATGTGACATGAACAGACAGGCAGAGTTAATTGATTGGGCAATAGGGCGGCGTTTTTTGATTTTTGTTTTTTCAGTATTCTAGATTTTTCTGCTTCACGGGCCATTTAAAACTGGGTCTTTTTTTTGTTTTTTAAGACTGGGTCACTTAAAACTGAGCCTGTTTCTTTGTTTTTTTAAGACTTATTTATTATATGAAAGCCCGATCTGTTTATATTCAAAAAAGTTTATTATAAAAATTAAATATATAAATATTGTTTTTTATTTGAGAAGGGTAAATTCATAAATTATCATTACATTACTAAGAGACTACTTAGTGAACCAAAGGTGATAATGTTACTTTCTTAAGATTTTGATCAATACATTCCAATGTATACCAAATACTATAAATAATTTTCTTGTCAATCACATTCCACTGAAATCATAACATGGGAAAGCACTTAATGCTACTTAAATGTTTCCAAAATATTTGTATTTATTCTTTTACAATATATAAGATATATACAATTCGTCACATCAACTTGTCAAAAAGTTTATACAAATATAAATATAGACACACATATCAAAGGGTTATGATACGCTCCAAGTTCCTATACTATTTATACATTTGGAATTTAATCTTCATAATTTTATTTTGAATAATTTAATTCATCTACTTTTCAGATTTAAAAAATGCAAGTCCAATTGTTGAGACGGTTAAAATATTTATATTAAATTCTGATAGATTACAACACTATTTTTTTTTTGTAACATGGTTACCAAATGAGTTTTTATATTATTTTAAAATGACACACTAATGAATTTCATCGAATAATTTTAATAATGTTAAATTAGATCTAAATTTTGAAATTTAAGAAAAAGTAAAAAAACTAAATTCTCGAAAATATAAATAACTAAAATTTAAATGTAAGAATAGGGGCATATTTTAACCATATCAAAATAATATATATTAATATAATGTTTGTGGTAAATATGTAGGGATTTGAACCGACTATTCTAATTCGCTGACTAAAACAAGGTGCACAAAATTAGACCCCTTCAATACTGAGTAGAGTCAAAAAGGTGATTAGGGAAAATGAGTCATTTTTGTCATAAATTTGATTTCCATTTCAGTCTATTTCACAACAATGTCATTTTCCAACAAACTAACCACCAAATTTGCAAATGTATTATGACCCCATGTATTACAAAAATGACTTAAATAATAAAATATATCAAATTTTGGTATTTATTTATCATAATTATGGAAAACGTAATCTAATTCACGAAAATCATAACTTCGTACATATAAAAGTCACAATAAAATTGGAATATCAATTAATAGTTTATATTATATAAAATTTAAAATTGCTATATATATTTTTTATATCAATATATTACACTATTTAAAAATATTTTTTTATCGTTACACTATTTAAAATTATTGATTTAAAAGTATCACTTTCTTTATAAAATGCAAAGGTAAAAGTAGTTTAAAGAACAAATTTTTAGATATAATGATTTTTTGAGCTTCAACTTTATAAAAAAGTCATTTTAGTTTTTCATTTAATCATTATTTTTTTAAGTCTTGAACTTATATTATTTGTCAAATCAAAATGGATAAAAAAATAACATCCATTAACTTTGTTAATGTGGCAGTCCACATGTATATCACATTAGAAATTAATTAATTTTTTAAAAATTAAAAATTTTTATACTTTTTAATAATTTTAATAACTCTTATATTTTTAATAACTTTTATAATATTTTTAAATTTTAAAAAATTAATTAATTGATGACATGATATTCATAAGGTAATCTATATGTATGCTATATCGATAAAGTTAACAAAAGTTAACTTTTCTATTTATTTTAAAATAATTTTACAATTGACATAAATTTAAAAATAAATAAATAAATAAAAATATTTTTTTAAAAAAAATTAAAGAATCAAATAAATTAACTTTTCACCATTTTATTTGCTATTCAATTAATGTAAACAAAGAAAATTGATCATGAATTTATGATGTGATGGTAGACATGGGAAACATTTTCTAGTCGAAGAAATTCAAATCCCAAGGTTAATTCGGGCATATTCATTAAATAAATTTATAATTATATTTAAATAAAATAATAATAGTTTAAATAAAGCAATTACTTGTGGAATGGTTTATTTCCAGCGGAGGGAAAACTCAAAGACTGGAAAAGGAATAATTATTATGGTAAGTGAACCATCATCATCATATTCCGGCCTCCACCAAATCAAAAACAAATCTCCACCGTCCGATTCCTCGTATTACTGTGACCGTCCAAACGCAGTATCCATCACCAAATCAAAAACAACTCCCGGTAATAAATAATGAAAAAGACCGGAAGTTAGCCGGTTCAACCCGTGGCCCCCACCCTGGTTCGAATATTTGATGGCCAAAGAATTCACGCTTCTCGATACCTGAAGACAAAATTCCTTTCCCCCACGACCATCAATTTTTCCTTTTTAATAACATATTTTAATATTTATTTTGCTAAGTTAATGTCCCTTTTTAATATTATTTTCCTTTTATTTCCCTTTCTCCCTGTAAAAATCTCGATCTAAAAAAGGGAAAAAATTTATTGTCTGAAAATCCTCCGAGCTCAACAAGAAGCTTAAACTTTCACCTTTTTGCTAACCCAAGCAATATCGACATTCTTCTCCCACTGCCACTCCCTTTTAGATTTGTTTATTTTATTTTTATTTTTTTATAAAATTATAAAATTATTCTATTTTTCGAGATCACGGTGCAGTTCAACCGTCTTGTTTCAGTCCACACCAACGGCTACGGTTGCATGTTCGACGGCCGGAGTTTGTTCCATCGCGAAAGCGATCAAGACGGGTACGTCGTTGGAATCTATGTATAGTGCTGAGATTTGGAGAGTAGGATTTGCCGACTACTTTGGATGCCTATTGGTATTGGCTGCAGGATAAATGCTTTTTATTTGGGATTTAGGGTTTCCGAGCCTGGTGCTCGTGCTCTCCCTCCTCCTTCCTTTGATCGGCTTTTTCATAAGGCGGAAATGGCAGTTATCTGTAGCAAGGCAAGCGGAGATAAAGAGGCTCTTGATTTTGGCCTCTGAGGAGGCGGCTAGAGTCGAGCTTGAAGCGACAATTGAATACGGTACGGTTTCTATTTCGCAGAACTATCACCAGTGTGCTGTTTGTTATTGTCCTACTACCACGCGGTGCGCTCGCTGTAAAGGGGTTCGATATTGGTACGTTAGCTTGTTAATTTCGTGTTATTGTTCTAATTTATTTATAATTATTGAGATTTTTTTTTTGTTTAAGCGATTTTGTTTCAAATGTATTTGAGATAAATCTGATTCTTTTATCTGACAACAGTGTCTTAAAGAGTATGTAATCGAAAAAATATTTGATTAGATAAGTGCTTCAATTAGCGCAGGGCGAGTGTGGGTCTAGTTTAAATACGCTTTAACATGGGTGAATGTACGGTAGTCGTTTAAGTGTTTATGTAGTGAGCAACGAAGCAATTTATAAGACTTTGTGAAAATTAATTTTAAACCCAACATCCACAATCTATCATTGATGGGAAGTTTGGAGTTGGTCTTAAAAGCTGCAATTTTTTGGTGGATGTTTATGCTGATTTTCTGAAAAAGTTTTGGTTTGTAAATTACATGTTTGAGCCTCTTATGTCTATGTTACAAAGACAGGATATTAGAAAAACAATTCCTCTTGAAAATGACCTTTTCCTTTGTGCCTTTTTTGTCTGCAGTTTAGGAGTTCTTTTTAATGTAAGAGTTGAGGTTGTGTATGTTCACTAACTACATTTGCGAATCATTAAAAATGTGGTTCATTTGATGGAAAAGTAACAAAAAGAAAATCCACCTAATGAATAGAGAAAATATTTTAGCTTTCCCCCAATCACTTTGTTGTAATTCTAAGGATTTCTTTTACTGATTTGAAGGGACAACAATAGTAAATTATGTCTGTGTTTAGCATTATTTTCTAATGATACAATTGATGTTGTAGAAGGTCTTTTAACAGTTTTTTTTTATACCAACATTTGGATGTTTTAGTTCTGCGAAGTGTCAAATTATTCACTGGCGGAAAGGTCACAAGGAAGAATGCCACCCACCTGCCATTGCCATACACCAAAATCATGATGAGGGGAGCGATTATGGTCAGAAGGTGATAAATCAAGACCAGTATGGAGATAGATATGAGATTGAAGAAAAGTCGCATGCAAAGTTAATTGGAACATCCTCTACTGAATCTGCATTGTTTAGTTCCATCACAGGACCTGCATTATTGAGTTCCTCTAGCTCTTCTGTGGTTTTAGATGGGAAGGATGATGATGCAAAGGTTGAGTTTCATGCTGATAGGGAAGGACTGAGCTCTGCTCCAGAATCTTCCAGTGCTTCATTTTCAGGATTTTCGTCTGCAGCTGGTAGTGAATCATCTGATGATGTTTCTGTGTGTGAGAGCGTAAGCTCAAATGAGCTTGATAAATTGGATGGTTCCTCATCTGCTGATGTTAATCTTGACACGTTTTGGACTTCTGTTGTCAACAATGTGGATCAAACCAATCCATCCTCCCCTAAATTTGTCAGGTTGGTTGATTCTGTCGATGAAATTTCTAAATTAAGTCATGGCAAGCCTGATCAAAGTGAAGAGAGCCAGTGCAGAGCAACTAGTTCTTCAGGATTAGGTGTTAGTGATATGTCTGAGGGCTCAAATGCTGAGGCTTCTAGATTTTCTTCTGATTTTTGGGGCAGAACTTTGGAATCAGTTCCATCTACAAGTGTTGATGACAATGAGTCGTTTAACTCTTATCATAAAGAAGGCAGTAAAAGGGCGTCACTTGATTCTGGATCATCCTTACATTTTTCATTTACTTTGGCTGGAAATGCTTCTTCCTTATATCCGCAAGTCTCCAAGGTGAAAGATGCCAAATTGGATGATGCTACTCAATGTGCTACTACTTTGGGGCATTCCAAGCTGTTGGATGGAGTAGTTTTGTCCGAAAATGGTGGTTTAGATTCTCCGAATGAAGGAAACTCCAAGTCCTCAAATTCTGAATGCACCAACCAGGGGGAGCGTGGATCTAACAATATTCAGCATGTTATAAATCCCAGAGAAGCTATCAATATAGATGTTCCACTAGTCGGTAGCTTGTCATCTTCCCATTTTGAAAAATCAGGCTCTACTGTTGTCACTAATGGACCTAGCATTAGCAATGCTTCTCATTTGTCAGAGTCATCTGATTCTTATTCATCCAGTGACAGAGTGCATGCTGTTCCCAGTGTGAAATCTGGAAAATTTGATGATGTTCATGCAAATTTCGCTAAATTATCTCAGTTTTCAAGTTATTCTTCTAACGGTAAGAATGGATTGAAAACCTCAATGTGGAAAGTTGTTGATCAATTCAGAGTATCTAAATTTCCAAAACACCATCCATTTGGAGTTAGTAATGAGGTTGGTGGAGAATATAATGATAAGCTTAAAGTTGTTTTTCCTTTTGCATTACTTTGCCTTCAACATATTAGCTTTTTGTTAGAATTTTGTTTTGTTTTTGCAGGGAATTTTTCCATATGAATCATTTGTCAAGCTTTATAGTTGGAACAAGGTGGAATTAC
This sequence comes from Gossypium australe, assembly GCA_005393395.2. Lineage (NCBI taxonomy): Eukaryota > Viridiplantae > Streptophyta > Magnoliopsida > Malvales > Malvaceae > Gossypium > Gossypium australe. Next base: position 126,937,919 of record CM016616.1, on the reverse strand, counting down.
AACCACGTGGCCTTGTAAATTGTGGTAACAGGTAGCATAAGATTTTTCTATTATCATAATGAACAATTATGGAAAATTTTATTGAACATAATCTGGTTTTTATGTTATATTATTGGGTAAATCCACCTACACCTATTGCACTTTAGTTTCCCGCGTAGCCACCTTGACTTTTTCCTGATAGCACCCTGATGTTCTTTTCGGTTCCATAAGGGTTATAATTTGTAGCATTAAATAAAAAGATAAATGAAATGACTCTAACACCCTTTGTATGAGTTCAAATTTTCAGAATTGTGCCATCAATCCCTATCAAAACCGTAGAAATAAACAAATATATGGACCTTTGGCCAAAAGATATTTTATGAACCGATAACAGCCCTATCCTAAAATCACTTTTCTGCAAGGTTAAAATCCATAACAGTCCAAAATAGCCTACTTAATTATGATGCCATGGCTAACATATTCAAATCCAGATCTGGGACCCTTAAATGCACCTGAAAAAGAGGCAAGATAGATAAAAATCTATGAAGGGAAAATTTTTTAAGTAGTTAAGGTATGGCAATCTAGAAAAAGGAATAGAAAAAGAAATCTAAAATGGAAGAAATATTACAGAAAATCATTTTCACATCAGGTAACCACAAATAAAAAGAACAGAAATAAACAAAAAATTACCCCACTAAATCTAGGCTAACAGAAATTGCAGAAAAATTGCAGAAGTAAATGTGTGGACTTTAAGGACAGTTTGGGTTAGACTAGTCCAATTGTTACCTATTTTCTGAATCGGGAACAGTACTGCTAGATCATGTTTTCATCCTTACATGCATAATTTTAAATTTTAAGTTTTCATCCTTTAAGCTGTGTTGTACCTTGGATGTGTATATTTTACTATTTTATTCCTTGTTTCTCACTTTCTGTTAATTTTCTGTTTACTTTGCACAGTTGTTATGCCAATGCTGTCCTTCAATGCTTGACTTTCACTCGTCCTCTGACTGCTTACTTTCTTCATGGAATCCATTCCAAAGCATGTATGTCCCTCTAATGTTCCAATTGGAATTATTACATTTTTGTGCTTCGAGGTAGCATGTTGGATGACTTACTACAAATTTCTTTCTTAGGTGCAAAGAAAGATTGGTGTTTCACTTGTGAGTTTGAAAAATTAATTTTGAAGGCTAAAGATGGGAAATCTCCGCTGTCCCCTATAGGAATACTTTCCCAACTACAAAATATTGGCAGTCAACTTGCTAATGGGAAAGAGGAAGATGCACATGAATTTTTAAGGTGAGATAGGTGTGGCAATATTTAATGCTTGAACCATTTGAATAATGTTTTACTCCATGAGAAATGAGCAATCCTTTCAATGATGTTGCACTAGTTTATTGATGAATTACATTTGACAGGTATGCTATTGATGCTATGCAATCTATTTGTCTTAAAGAAGCTGGGTTGGCTTCATCAGGTTGTTTAGAAGAAGAAACAACTTTAATAGGCTTAACATTTGGAGGCTACCTTCGGTCAAAGGTAAAAACTAATACCAACCAGTTTTTTGGCCACACTTTCTCCTCTCTCTCTCTCGTGCACTATAGGTCTTATTTGCATCAGGAGTTTGTGTTAAAATGCAAATGATGCATGTAAACTTGTTACTTTTTTCTGCAGATAAAGTGCATGAAGTGCCAAGGCAAGTCCGAACGTCATGAAAAAATGATGGACCTAACAGTTGAAATTGAAGGAGACATAGGAACCCTAGAAGAGGCTCTTCGGCGGTTTACTAGGACTGAAATTCTGGATGGAGAAAATAAGTACCAATGTAGCAGGTTGATTTGCTTACAAATTTTTTCAGAAGTTTCTTTAGATATTGTATAAATGGTACCATCAATATCATGCAAAGAGACTTGAACTTTTATGGAAACAGTCCTATGCTCAAAATTTTGTTCTTTTATTTGTCCCTCTTTTTGGTAGGTTAAAATTTGACAATTTAACTTTTAGAGAAATAACATGGAGAAATTCTCTCCTTTATTCCTAACTTGATAGGCTCAAAATTAAAACCATTATTTCTTTTTCTTCGGCTTCTTTCTTGAACTTGCTGGAAATATGGTCTTTGTTTCCATAAATAGTATACTTCAAAGAAGCTCTAGGTTGTATTTTGATGCTTCTGGAGAAAAGATTTACCTTAAATTTTGGAAGCTATAAGAAGTGTTTATGTACATAATACATTTTTCTTTTTGTCTTCCCTGTCATGTGATTATGCAGAGATGGCTCATTGAGTCCCCCCCCCCCCTTTTTCTTTGCCAAAATTTCATTGATAGTTGAAATGTGATATCTATATCTTATGTTTGTGATAGATCTGTATACTGAAAAATAAACAAATTTAACGGAACTTCTGTAATGGAATTAGAATTGCATGTGAAAAAAGTTTGTCTTTCCTCAAAGATTGATAAATGGCATAGAATTACTCTGATTGATTTTATTGAACATACCTTTTCGTTGAGTTTTTGTGTTTGTTGACATTGGTGATGGTACTGTGCCACTACATGCAGTCTGTTTGGTTGCAGGTCCTGAACTAAATTCTCTACTTCTAGAAGGCATCAATTTTTGAGGTTTGTTCACTGTCTTTGTTTTGTTCAGATGCAAATCTTATGAGAAGGCCAAAAAGAAGTTGACAATATTAGAGGCTCCAAATATTCTTACAATTGCTTTGAAGAGATTTCAGGTACAACTTTCGATAAAGAATGTTATTTTGCTCTTTGTTCTTTGCAGATTCTTACAGTTTAAGTGTGTATTATGTCGCAGTCTGGTAAATTTGGAAAGCTTAACAAAGCGATTCGGTTCCCTGAGATTTTGAACTTGGCTCCATATATGAGTGGGACAAGTGATAAATCACCCATATACAGGCTCTATGGAGTAGTGGTCCATTTGGATATCATGAATGCAGCATTTTCGGGTCACTACTTGTGCTATGTTAAAAATGCTCAAAACAAGTGGTTTAAGATTGATGACAGCATGGTATGTTCTCTACAACTATGATATGCATGCCTTAAGCCGTTTCATTTGTTTACTGCATGCTTCTTTCCTCGATCTATGTTTTCATCTACATTATATTTTGATTTCCTACCCTTAATTTTTGTAATAGCATGTTTGGCTTGTTCTCCCTTAATTTAATGGGTTTTACCTGTAATGTTTTAGCTGTAGTTGCCATGTTAATAATCATCGATTCTTTTAAACCTTTGCTTTACAATCACTTAATTTTCCTGGGTAAGAGGAGTTGCACAAAAATACTCCCTAATGTTTGGAAATAAACCAAGGGTGACTTTGTATTCTTCCTTTGATTCTGGACTGCATTAAACATATCCTTTTTTTCTAATGGCTTTTGAGAAGTGAAAAAGTTGGAAAATACTCCGGTTGGCATCTATTTTTGATGTCTAAGTTGGAGGCATTTTATATTTTTCTGTCTGATGCACCAATCTGTAGGCCAAAAGTGCTACCCTAAAGCACAAGAAATTCAGTTTGAAAATATTCACTCAATTTCACCCGCTCATGTTCTGTCTTCATGTTACTCATTAATGTTATGTTTTAATTATGTTAAATCACCTCTCAAGTTTTTCCGGGGCGGTAATAATTTGGCAGGTAACATCTACAGAACTCGAAAGAGTTCTAACAAAAGGAGCATATATGCTTCTTTATGCCAGGTAAAGAATCTCAGTTGTTCAGTTTGCTTTAGAAGTTTATATGACGTCATTGCTTGGTGGTTTAACCAAATTATCTTGCAGGTGCTTACCTCGGGCCCCAAGATTGATGAAGAACAGAAGTAAAGCCATTCCATCGAGTGTCAATTCAAAGAATCCGCTGAAGTCAAATTCTTTGACATATTCTGGTCTTGATGAATTCCACCCCAGCTTGATTCATTCAGATACTCCTAGCAGTATTGAATCTTTTTATTCAAAATACAATCAACTGCAAAGGATTTTAGAGGACTCGTCGTCAAGTGATAGTTGTTCTCTTTTTAGCGTCAATTCTGATGAAGGTTCCTGCTGTACTGATAGCACACGTGATTCTACCAGCACTGATGACTTAATAGATTCTATATTTGGTGATTCAGTCCAAGGGTGGAACAGCCCATGGAGGAGTTGTGATTCAGATGCTTCTTCTTCATCATCTTCTTCCCCCCTTTACTTGAGGCATTCCCCTGTTGCTGATTTAGACCGATATAGTTCGGGTTCACCCGAAATTCGCAGCTCTCGAATGGATGAGGAAGGTAAGGGAGATGATCCTTTTTTCCACTCCGACACGATGAGTAAACAATGTAGAAAGGTAGTAGTAGCTTAGGAAAACTGACTCAAAGAGATTAACCTCTTAAAAATGATGCATGTTTTAGAAAATCAATGAGGGAAAGAAGAGATTAAAAATCTTATTACGAGATTTGAGCTAAAATGAGGTAAATAAGAGTTTTTGGGAGGGTTGTATATGTAGTGTACTTACTCATGTAGTTAATTTGCTATGTTTAAAGAAAGCAGCCTATCCCTTTTTGTTCATAGCTTCCCGTTCTCTGGGTAAATAATACACCAGCCTAATCCTTAGGCCTCGGTTTAGCATAATTGATGGCATAATTTTCGAAAAAAAAAAAGAGTTTCCATTTCATCGAAAATGTAATTTAAAATTGGTAAAAAAGTTGTGAATTGGCCCATAACCTTGTATCTTTTTTGTATTGAGCAAGTAAAAATCCAACGAATCAACGTTCATTGCATGAAATTAGAACTTATAGAATACTTCGTATTTTCAATCATTTCGTAATTTTTACTGTCCAAACCGCATTTTGTATAATTATATTCCCTCTTTTCTTTTGTTAGTCTAATGCAAATATATCTTTCACTTCATTCGTCTTTCACATCATGACATTCAATAGAATTTTCAATTTCACAAAGAGGGACCTATCATAACCCAACACGTGTACCCTTTTTCCACCCCCTAAATGATGCCTCCCTTGACTACATGCACGTATTACACACAGTCCTGTATATACATGCACAGTAGTGTCACTTCGTACCTATCACGACCGCGTATTATTCACAACCTTGTATATAAAATAAAGTTGAATAATCACGTTTCAGTCAAAAGCATGCCAAAGGGCGACCTTTGTTTTGTCAAAGAAATTGAATTTTATTTTGTAGGAGTAGAAAAGTATGGAATGAATTTTTTTCGCCCATCAATGAAAAGCCTATTTGAAGGAAGAAAGAGTTGGTTTTTGAAAAGCAGATTTAGATTAAAAGCTAATCATATTTGAAGAAAGGCCAACATTTTGATTTAAGAGGGAATAAGGGCTTGACTTTTCAAGCTCCTTTAAGTCAGAAGCGAGGTCTGAAAAAGCTAATGGCTTATTGTCGTGTCACGATTTTAGAGAGAAAGAACAATGAATTTGATTTTAGGATACAAGTAGTGACATCATATTCATAGATGAAACACATTTTTTATAGAAAAAAGTCATAATGTTTAATGAGTTGAAGTGAATAATATCTTGTAATATGATGTGAATCGTGAAATTTATTAGCAGAGAAGCCATGAAACTTACATTGACCATATATTAGAATTGGTACATATGTTCACACCAGCTTCAACATTCAAGGCGCATTTTGGGGACAAAACCATGAGGTTAACAATACCTTATAAAACTAGTCTATATAATGAAACAGTGAGTGCCTGCGGGGTCACATGTACTCATACTATTCATCAAAAACGAAAAGACAAAAAAGGAGGAAGAAAAGAAAAACCAAAATGATGCGCAAGCACAAGTGGGAAATGTTGTAGCTTCTCGTGGTGGCCGTTGAAAACCGTTGAAAAGGCAGCAAGTGTCCCACCACTTGGAAGAATGCATGAATATGCAATATTATTGCATTTTATCAACTGTCATCAATGGAACTTCTCTAACAACTTGGAGCTAAAATGGGACCCTCATCCCATCCCCCAACTAATTGTCTAAAGACAAAGATCAAATCTCAAAATGGGCAAATTGCATAACTTTCTTCCTTGCCTCTTCGATGCCTTGTTTTTGTTCACGCAAAAGTGTTTTAACCATTGATTTTTACCCTGAAAAAACCTTCAGCTAGGAGTAACTTTTTCTTTGAATCGCATATATGTATATGTATATGCATGTCTCGGAGATGTCGGGGCAACGCAACTAGACACAATCAGACATGGATGGTTGTCTTAAAAGATCTTGTTCATCTATTATAATATATACATACATACATATATCAGTGTCAAAACTAAGTCCTGTTTTGGGCAGAAAGACAGTGGCATTTGGCCGTGCCTGTCGTGATCTTACCGTCAAATATAGTATGTATTTGATCTCTCAGAGATAATTATGCTCCAAAATTCCTCTTGTAATTGATCTGCATCACCAACCAAAACTACAAAAAGGGTTTTTTACACCGGCATGCACAACATATTACGACTATTTTTTTCTTTCAAAATCCCTTAATTCCTCCAATAAATTTAGTAAAACTATATATATATATATATATATATATATATTTATATATATATTACTAAAGAGCTTATCAATACAGCCAAATGAGCCGGAATTGAAGAGTCGAGCTCTTTAGCTCTCTTTGGATAGGTAATGAAATTAGATTCAATAAGTTTAAAAATAGCAGTGGTGGGGATATTATTTATTATATCAATAAAACTGAATAATGTACCATTGAAATTAAAACTAATGGTGAAATATATGTTTGGATTCAAATGCAACTTATTGAGGGGTAATAGTTGACAGAAATTATCACAACTATTCATCTGATGAGCTGAGAGATGAGGTTATAGGGGACGAAGAGGAGAATGAAAAAGAGATGGGGGGGGGGAGTGTGTTGATAGAGTAGTGTTTGTGTCCTTATGGGATTTGGAGAGGTATTTAAGGGGTCTTCTTTTGATTGAGGGTTGTCATATGGAGTAGGCCTCTCCTTAAGTTGACCATGCGACTTGATATGATGAAGTAGCAGGATATGTTAATGACGAGTGACAATGATCTTGCCAGGGTGGTATGGTTGAGCTTAGCATGGCCATGGTCCTAGTGAGGTATAGTGCTCAAGTGAGGCATGGTGCTCGATGATGTAATGTCCTAGTGAGGTCTGGTGAAGTATGTGTAGCACCATTGTAGTTGTGATCAAGCGAAAATAAAAAATGACTATTAAGTATGTTAGACTAAAAACTGTATATAAGAATTTTTTTAAATTTTTTTAATTTTATAAAATTATTAAAATATGTCAAATTATAATTTTATTAATAAAATACTAATATATATAATAAATTATTATTAATGTAATTATTTATTGTTTATAATTTAATTAATCGAGGATTGTTTTATAAGCATTTTCAATGATATTTAACATACAGAATTTTCATAATGTCATTTTATATGTTTGTATAAAATTTTAATTAAATGATGTTACTTTCTATATATCTTTCTTTTTTTCGCTAAATAAAGGATATAATGTTAGTATATAGTGTACTAAGCGTAGTTTATTCGTCATTTGTATTTGTAATTTTTCAAAACAAAATGAGTTTAAATAAAGATTTTATTGTTCTCATTTATATCTCTTGTATAATATCCTTAACGATTTTTGCACGCAAAGTAAAATGTAAAGCAAATATTGGTTTACTGATTACCAAATATTTAACTAATACTAAGTTGATTATGTGGATAGATCATAATGCGAGAAGATAACTTGTATTAGTAGATAAGCTAAATGTCTGATGAATCCAAACTGAGCAAATTGGTTAAAGGACTATTATGACATCTATCAAGTCCAAATGGGAGATACCTTGTCTTGGGTATTAGAATGGTTGACTCCCATAAGATAGAGATATAAATGTGATTGTTTGGATTGGCAATAAATAAGGCAGGCCCCAAATCAAATTCATTCTAGATTCATATATGGATTAATTCACTTGTGACATTTATAGTGTGATTTACCTCAATTCTAAATAAATGATTGACTATGTGTGTATGACTCGTATAGTATGATGTATTAAAAACTTGAGTTCAAATAACTAAAAATCCAAAAGTTGGTACTTAGGTATATGACTTCTACATCACATAACTTAATTTACAATAGTTGAATTCATAGCCCAATAAAAGGTTAATGATATCCTCTCATTGACATTACATAATAGATTGTCACATCCCAAAAATTGAGTTAGTAAAATTGAGATTGTGAATCGGGCATGGTCACTCCCCGATTTTAGGATTATATTTGTGCATTTGGTAAATAAATAAGTTATTAATTTAATGGTTAAGTGTTAGTGAAGCTGTCCTTGAAACTTAGGTTTAATTCCCTTCCCTCGCATCATTTTAAAATGAGCCATTGGCTTAATGGTTAAGATAAAATAAGGATCTGAGTTTGAATCTCTTGAGCAAATAAATAATTTATCTTATTTTTGCTCCCACTCCCTAAGTGTGCCGTCCAACCTAGTGAAAACCCTAAGTATAAAAGTTATTTCTTTTATCTTTTTCAGCTTTTCTCACTTCTTCCTCTACCCTAGTCGTTCCTTGTGTCATTCCTAGCTTAGTGATTTTCACCATTGTTGTGTCGCCTCCTTGCTCTATTATTTTGTTATCATTATTCCAGCCTTATTACTAGTATTTTTAATCACCAAACCAACCCCTTTTCTGCCCTAAAACCATCCTTTGAGCCACCTAAATAAGCCTCTCCTTGTTGCCATTAAAGCCTCCATTGCCGCCCTCTCTTCTCCACTCGTGCTGTATCGATTTGTTTCCTTTTCCTTCTCAATTCTTTTTCTTTTGCTAGTTGATTTTTGCTACTATTTTGATAGCCATTTTATTACTGATTCCAGCCTCTAAAAGTTATCCCCCTTTTTTACAAAAACCTATTTTTTTGCTGCCCCAAATTAGCCACATTCTTGCCGCTGCTTGCGGTGGTGTGCCGCCCCTTTGTATACCACTTGTGGACTGCTATTTTTCTCTTCTTTTGCTGCCCATTACAGAAGTGTTTCCCTCAATTTTAATTTGTTTAAAACAACCCTTAACATTCTTAATTAAGGGTGTATCCAATCTTATTCAACCAACATCTCAGATCTAGTTAACGTGAAGCATAAGTGCGGATTTAAGCGAGTTATTATGTTGTATTCATTCCGTTAAATTTTTTGGTTTGGACGAATGTTCTAAGGCCTTTAATTGGTTACTTATTACTTATTTTTAAGCATTATTTCAATATTAGGTGCTAATTTGAACGTCCCAGATCAGTAGTGAAGTCATATTCAGTTCGTGCCCTCGTTTCGCATCAAATTAATGTAAGTTACCTTGCCGAATTGGATCTGAAAATTTGTTGGTGTAACACTAATTTGGCCAAACCATTAGGGAATGTTTCAAGGCTGGTTTTAACAGTATTTTTAAAGCGTTAAATGTTGTAATTTGGTTTTAGGCATGATTAAGGTTTAAGTGTGGAAGCACGTACTTTGCGGATTAGTGTTGCGGACTTGAGATTTAAGGTGTGGGTCCTAACTTTGTATAAACAGTTGTTAACTATTAATATAATTCTTAAACTGATATTAAATTCTTGCTGGTCGGGCATGGCTTAATGGCTTAATAAGCGAATTAAAGGTCGTCAACCAAGTTACATGACTTAAAAATCATTGATAAGCCTTTATCAAGATTGTCTGTTTGCGTAATTGTTGTATTTGAGTGTCTGATTGATTGCCAATGTTATCGATTATTGTATGCTGGTTGTGACATGCTTTGAAATGATGTTATATCATGTTCATTGATTATGGGATGCATGCATAATGTTCAACATGTAATGTCACTGTTCGAATTGCATACTAAGTTTGACAAGACTGTATCACATGTTACATACCAATAAAATTGTTGGTTTGATTGACTGAATGTTTGCAAAACTAAAATCAAACATGTACTGAAAGCATGATTTAATTCTTGTTATTGATAAATGAAAATTATGCAAGGCATTCACCAACTCTGATTATTGATAAGCATGGTAGGCATGCCATTAAATTGAATATGTTACTGTAAACATAAAAAAACATATCATTGAACTGAAACTGAACCGAAAGCATGATTTTGCTAAAAGATTGTATGTCATAATGCATGCATGGGGTGGGTTATTGTGGTTGATGGAGGAATTCCGTGAAGTACCGACGACAGTTAAAGTCTGCACTATTGTTGTCCGTGCACTGCACCGGGAGTACCAAGGAGATTGGCAGTTTTATCGCATCATAGGTAGATTGTCTACATATATTGGCTGTTTATCTGCACTACTATACTGGGGGTTTATCCACATCGAGCTATGGTTCGCAATGTTTAGTGTTCAGCAGACTTGTGGTGTGTAGCAGATGGTTGAGTAGAAACCTTTGCATTGCATCATTTGCATCACCCCATGATCATACACCATTTGATACCGTATAATAATTTCTATGTATTGACATGCATTTGCAATGTTGGCTTTGTGTTTTTTTGTTAACACTTATATGCATTGCTTGATGAAATGTCGTGTTTATTATAGATATTGTATTAATGATTCTCTACGTTACCGTAGCTGAATGTATGTCGGTTTAAATAACTCTTTGACTCACACTGCGCGTTCATAAGCTCGCTTCCCCACAGTGTTTAACTTTTCAAGCAAACCTCGAAACTAGGACCAGACCCGGCATACGGAGTATCACCTCGGACATTGGACTATTTTTAATTAAGTATTATTAATAAGTCTCTATTGGTTTTGGTTTGTAATTTTAATTATTTTTGGTTTGTGGCTTGGTAACTTCTCATTTAGGGATTTTTGTAGGCATGGATTACTTAAACATAATAACCGGTAAATGCATGATATCTGTCTTAAGTATAATTGATATTAATATCCAATTTCCATTGCATTGCAAAGAAACTGTTTTTAGAAAAACAAACAAACCGAAACAAACCGATAAGGCAACTAGATTTTCAAAATGACACGAATAGTGATTTTTTCTACTTCAGTAGTTAACATCGAGTTTCTACAAAGCAGAGCGACAAACAACATTGACAACAATAAAATGAATCTAAAGTACGAATGACCTAATAAATGAATCTTTTTAAATCAACTCAAAGTACAACCACATTTATTTTCCTTTCTCTCTAAAATGAGTCAATTTAAGGTCATTAAAAGTATCGTAAGTTAACTTAGCCATTTTGATGACTAATGTAGCCTTCTCAATCTAGCCATAACGTTTAGGCTGGGTTAGGGAGGTTACATAAATGGAAAAGCAATGTGGCCATGGGTAATTTATCTAGGACAAATGATTTAATTACTATTTGTTAGTAATTGACTTTTTTATGAAGGTGTAATGGTTTCCATGAGATAAAATATGATCATATTGGGTGAACATATTTAACCCAAAGAGATAAAATATATCATATGAGGGTAACACACTTATAACAATGTCTTGAACGAGCAATTATTAAAGTTGCTTTCGTAATGGTATATAATAAAAGAGAGTTCAATCATGGTACTTTTATAGAATGACTTCACGATTAAATAATGTTGTAAATAATAAATGAAGGATTGAAACTTAATAATAAATTATTTAAGCCATAATTATAAATATCCAATTGGTCCCTCCGCTAGCTCAACATAAACCCGAAACAAACTATGTGTAGAACCGACAATGAATGAAAATGATGATTAAGAGAAAAAAGATCGCATGTATCACTCTCCACAATGAATGCGTTTTCTCATTAAGTACAAAAAATGACTTAGAAATTAAATTAATTTTTTCAAATTATTATTTAATTAATTGAAATTCAAACTGAAAATTAAATTAATTAGTCATCGTAGTTTTATTGAATAGGGAAATTAAATATATTTCCTCATAGGTTCTAATACGGTAAAGTTACCATGATTTTAACGAAATTAGAATTGAGTTGAGAAAATAATTTAATTGAGTAAAATAAATAAATAATATTTTGAGAAATAGAAAAAATCAATTATTGGGTTTGCTAAATTATATGTGCTGGTTTAAAATTCAGATAACACATATAATTGCATCTAATACACGAGACATGCTTGAGAGCCCATCCCAATACACAAAGGGCAACAAACCCTAGCCCCAATAAGGGTTGTCACCACCCCCTGGGGTTTCCTAACAAGAAAACTATATATTTTTTATTAAAAATTATTATTTAATTACCCCTTGCTCAAGTAAAGCTCTTGTAACTTTTTTTCTATAAATAAATAACTACGAGATGACCTAATAGACACTAGTTGAGCGTTGTTACTCTATAAAAAAATAGTGTCAATTTATTTATAGAATAAATTCTATTTTTTAAAAAGTATAAAAATTTTACGGTTTCCCATAGAGAGAAATTAACTTTCCTACTAAAAGTTAATCATTGTTTTCATTTTGTGCATTCAATTCATGTAGTTTGAGCCTACATTAAAAGCAAGCATGGGTTCGAGGATAGTGGAAAAGATCATTTGGTAGAAAACCAGGAAAGGACCTAAGTCGCCTCGCTCAAAACACATTTGATAATTCGGTCTAGAGTTTAATACTATAAATACTACAGTGCTCGGTCTTAAGAAAAATATCTTCTATTATACTACAAACATTCTTTTTTAAACTAAAACTAATTTTTCCAACACATAACACACTGAAATGAATGTGAGCGGTTGTTAAAATAAAAATGTCAATACACAAAGGCCAGAATTACTTTGATAACGACTTTTTACCGAACGACATTCTCTATTATTTTTGAATCCCGAATTACTTTGAATGTAGGCTTAAACAATACAAACAAGTGCACAAAATAAAAAATTTTCGTAACTTTCAGTGGGAAAGTCAATTCTCTCTATAACCGAAAACTATTAACTTTTCCCAGAAAATATAATCTATTCTAAAAATAAATTTCCATTATTTTCTAACAGAATAACGACACCGATATTATGTGTAAATAGTTTAACTCATGATTCCTATTTATAGAAAAATGACAAGAGTTTTATTCGAATAAAGTCTAATTAAATAATGATATTTTAATAGAAAACATAAGTTCTACTTGAAGAAGAACAAGGGGTTGGCGACATGCCCTAAGGGGACAAGGGTTTGTCGCCCCTCTCCTTAACCGAGTCTATTTTAGGCCTTTCATGTATTAGATACAATTATATGCGTTATCCAAACTTTTATCCAACACTTATAAGTTATCTAACCAAATAACTATTTCTTATTTCCCAAAATATTTTTTAAAATTAATTAGTTTAATTAAATTATTTTCTCAATTCAATTCTAATTTTGTTAAAGTTATGGTGACTGTACCATATTAGAATCTATGAGGAAATATATTTAATTACTTTATTCAACAAATCCATCATGACTAATTAATTTAATCTCACTTTTGAATTTTAATTATTTAAATAAAATTAATTAAATAATAATTCACAGAAATTAAATTAATTTCTAAGTGATCTTTTGTATTTGGCGAGAAAACACATTCACTGCATATAGTGTTACATGCAAATTATTTCTCTTATTTCATCATTTTCATTCATCCCATATTTATTGATTTTACATGCAATTCGTTTCGGGTTATTTCGAGCTAGAGGAGGGATCGGTTGAACATATATAATTAGAAATCAAATAATTTGTAATTAAGTTTCGGCTCTTCACCTATTAATTACATAATTTAATTATGAAATCAATCTACTAAAGTACCATGATTGAACTCTCTCTTATTATATACCGTTACAAAAGTCACCTATTAAGTGCTTGTCCAATGACCTTGTCATAAGTGTGTTACCTTCATAGGATAGTCTTAATCTCTTTGGGATAAATTCATTCTCCAATATAATTCTATTTTATCTCATGACAGTCATTACATCTTCCTTCTTTAAAAGTCAATTACTAACAAATAATGATTAAATCACTTATCTCTAAGACAAATGTTCTGTGGTCATGTTACTTTCCATCTATCATGTAATGCCGATAAGAAGATATAGTTTACCCTTTATTGGACTATGAATTCAAATATTATGGAATGATGCTACATCATGCAGAAGTCATATACAGATGTCAACTTTCAGTTCATTATCTATTTGAACTCAAGCTTTCATTTACATCAAAGTATACAAGTTACGCATAGATAGTCCATCATCCACTCAAGATTAAGGTATGTAACACTATGAATGCCACAAGTGGATAAATCTATTAATAGATTTAGAATCTATTTTACTTGGGTCATGTTTGATGTACCATCAGTTCAGTCAGTCACATTTATGTCTCTATCTTCTAGGAGTCATCTGCTCCAATACCCAAGACAAAACATCTCCCCAATTAGACTTGATAAACAAAATGTTAGTTTTTCAACCGATTTGCTCAATTCGAATAAGCCTAAGGACATGTTTAGATTATCTACTAATAATAGTTGTCTTCTCGCATTATGATCCAACCACGTAATGCTGCTTAAGATTAGTTTAAATGTTAGATAATCAATGAGCCAACATTTTCTTTCATTTTTCTTTGCGTGCAAAAATCGTTGAGGATGATATACAAAAGATATTAATGATATTGATGGATTTTATCAAACCAATTTGTTTGAAACATTACAAGTATATAGACAAACTCACTATATTTAGGGCACTAGATCCCTACAGCTATACAAAAGTATTGTTTCATAATTTGGAATCTCTCTTTATAGTGGTCATTTTTCCTTCTGCACTTTTAATGTTAGTTTAACCACAGAGTATGATGACGAAGGAACATGATTAAAGATTTTTTTCCTCTTAATACTTGATGATATTACCTTGACAAAAACCATGTAAATGATATTGCTCCTCCTTATACAATCTTAGAAAACCAATCATCTATGGATATCACGAATTCACAAATAATATTTTCATATAGAAAAAGTAAAAAAGTATATTTGCAATTTTAAAATAAAATAAAAAATATAAAAAATGTATAAAATTGTTCAAAGTAACTATTAACCAAAAAATCTTTCACTTCGTCATGTGTTTAGAAAATTCAAGTCTTGCCTTTTAATTGATTGGAGAAAAATTCTATTATCACATGTTGTTCTTTCCTAATCAAGAAACGAAAAAATAAGCACATGTTGAAATCATAGGTTATCATAATATTTTATGTTAGTTAACTTTTTCTTCCAATATAAGGTATTTGCTAAAAATGTGAAATGTATGCTTTATACGTATTCTGTCTATAACTCAATACAATCCTATAAAAATATAAATATCATTCAAATCATTAATCACTTTTATTCAATATATATAAATTATGTAAAATTTATCTTAAAGTTAGGCTGATATATTGTATCGTGTTGACCTTCAATTGGACTGATTGTGTTTATTCTCATTTGAGCTAATATGTGCAACTTATTAATAAAAAATCGATTATCAGATTCACTATATTGCTGAAATTGCTCTTTTACATTCCAATTTGAATGTCTTATTAATAAAAATTCGATTAATAGGCTCAACTAACGGGTTCACTTACATAACAATTGTGACTATTCTTATTTATCTTATCAATTTACTGTAAGATTATCATATTTAATTTCTAATCTAATAGATATTCATAACCTAAAAAAAAGTAAACAAACAAAAAAAAAAAGAAAAGAAAAAGCACATTTGTATTTTATGACATTACATGCAACGCAAAGGTTTAACAAAAGCATAACATTAGATCATCATACATAGAAAGCATCATAAACCAGTCTTACCCATTAAGTTTTCACTAAGTTTTGCAATTACAAAGGTTAAAATGGTAGATAAATCCTCCAAAAAAAAATAAAATATCAATTAAATTTATTATCAAAATGTGTATTTAATTGAGCTCTTTGAATCATGATTTGTATTTTATGACATTTGAATTCATTTTTTTATTGAACTCCTTGACGAGTCATTAAGTATTGATGTGACAAATGATATGAAAAAATAATGACGTAAAAGATTTAATTAATTTTTATTATATTAACAAGGTTTAATTGATTATTTAAGTAAAAAATTTAAAATATTAAAAATGTATAAATTATAGAAGTCATAAAAAATATTAAAAATTATAAATTATTATAGAAGTTTATAGAAAAATTTTTAATATTATAAACTTTTAGGTACATCACACCCAAGCTTTCTCTAAATCTTATTTTTGTCTAAATTTTTAGATAATTCACTCCAATTAAAATAATTATTTAAATTAATTACAAACCCACTGATGAATTGCAGAATGACTACGTTAACATTTTCTTTTTTAGTTTTTGACTAAACCATAGTAACATCTCTATCTTTTTTTTTTGTCTTCTCTCTGAGAAAACAATCGGCCGTTTTGGCCAAAAGCCAGTGGTTGTGACTGCGATGGAGGAGTGCCAAAGAGAAATCCTCCTACTCTATTGCTACCACCGCTAGTAACCAGGGTCGGCCCTGGGGGCTGTTTTGAAGTGTAGCTACCCAGGACCCAAAGATAAAAGGGGCCCATAAAATTATTTACTCAGCTTAATTTGGGGGGAAAATTAAAACTAAAATAAACTAATTAAATGCTTAGGGTTTTCAATTCTTAGCCATAAATACTTCATCCTCAACTCCTTGGCTTCTCCAAACCTCCTCTAATTCCCAAATTCCAACTCCTATCATTAGAGTTAAAAAACAATTTTAAATTTTCCCAAAAAAATCTACTGTTACTAGTGTAACACCCCTAACCTGTATCAGCTGCCGGAACAGGGTTACAGAGCGTTACCGAAGATTTTTGGAACATTTACATATAATTCCTGCAAGTTACTATTCAAATTCCGAAATCATTCGCAATGTCCCTTAAATGCACCCTCGAGGCCCAATACAAGTGTAATAGCCCGAAAATGACCCCAAATCGAAACTGTGATTTCGGGACCACGAATCCGGGTCGAAAAAATAATTTTAATATTATTTTTCTTGTTAAATATTTACAATTGGCTATGTGCTAAATTTTCGTGAATTTATTTGCTTGTTTGTATGTTTAATTTTAGTTAAGGGATTAAATTGAGTAAGAAAAGTAGCTATCATGATAATAAGGGGTCAATTTTAATAGTTTTCTTTTCATATAGGGATTTGAGTGGAAAATTTTCCCTTAAGGATATAGTGGACGGTAATGACTTGAGAAATTAGTGGGGGAAACGTTATATTATAATTTAAAATGTAGTAAGTGGGTTGTAATAAAATATATTTTATGATATAACAATGTAATAAGAAAAGCATGATAACATAGGAATTATCACCATCTTTTTCTCTTTGGGACCGAAACAAAAAGAAGAAAGGAAGGGTATGAGCACTTGACATTCGACCATTTGCATGTTCAATTAAGATCAAGTACAAAAGGAGAAGGATTTGGATCGGGGAAAAACAAAATTAAACGAATAGTCGGGAAGCTAAATTCATCGACTTTCAAGGTAAGTTTAAGCAATTGGATTGGATTATATTTTTAAATTATGTTATGCTGGTATATATTAATGATTTTATCTTGTTTATATCTTGAGGCCGAATGTATTGATGGAATTTGCATAAAATGGCCGAATGTATGATTGATAAATGTTTGAGAAAGCTTGATTTGCTTATCGAGTGGTTTTAATATATATGTTTGTAACATAAGATGAGTGTGTATAAGAATGGAATGAGAAATGATTATTTAAAGATGGAGGTTATAAGTTATATGATTAATATGCGTGCCAAATGTAGTAGTAAGTATTTGAGCAAATGTGGTAATTGTTAACTTATAGCTATGTTCATAAATATTTGACTACATGTATAATACGTATTAAGGAAATCGGTTGATGGGGCACTGTGTGTGCGAGATTGTAACCGAGCACTATGTGTGCGAGATCGGTTGATGGGGCACTATGTGTGCGAGACTATAACCGAGCACTGTGTGTGCGAGATCGGTTGATGGGGCACTGTGTGTGCAAAATTGTAACCAAGCACTGTGTGTGCGAGATTGGTTGTTTGAGCATTATATGTGCAAATGGATATACCGAGCTCTGTGTGTGCGAATTTGGTTATATGGCAATATGCTACTTGAGTTGCACTGTGTGTGCGGATTTATGAAGTTTACAATAGCAAAAACAAATAAAAGGAGACATCCGAGAAATGGTCAATAGGTAATAAAGTATGACAATTGAATAGCTTAATGGTAAAGGTAAGTTGATGTGTACATGATAGTATAGTATTGAGATGTTGCAATTAATTGTTGAGTTTGTTTGAAGAGAAGATGATATGTTCATATGTGATTTCGAGACTTGTTGAATTAGTGAATGATGACTGGAAACATGTTATTGGTATTATATTGAAGTATTCATTGATATTTAAGTCATATTGATTTAATTTGAATAACAATTATACTTGGATTTCTCTTATTAATGCTTAAACTTACTAAGCTATGATAGCTTACGGTATGCGTCTTTGTGATTATTTTATAGACCTTAAAGGCTAGCTCGAGCTCGGGGATCTCCGTTGAAGTCAAATACACTATCACCAACTTTTGGTATCTTAAGCTATGACTCTTTTGAATTCGTGGCATGTATAGGCTAGGTCTCTTTAGTTTATATTTTGAATGGTAAAAACTTGTATTCAAGCCATGCGAAAATGGCTATACTTTTGTGGTTAAGTAGGGTATAGTCATGTTTGAAATTGGTGCCCCTAAAATGAAACACCCCAAACCCGGCCCACGAGCCTTGACCGGATCTGGTATGTTCCTCGAAGAAAACCGGTTCAAAATTCTTTTGTTACTTAGGAAAAACTTGTGTGTTTTGAAAGAAAGATTGGTTTGGGTTGGGCTTGAGTTGAAAACAAGTTTATTTCATTATTATAATTCTTTACTTTAAGTGACAAAACGTTTAGGTTTTGTTTTAAAATAAATGTACTTAAACTTTTAAGTGATAAAAATTCATAACAAAATAAATAATAATAAAAAAAAATAAAGTAGTTCAACCATGACCTTATTACATCAAAATAATCCCAAAATTAAAATAAATTAAAATACTTAAATAAAATAAAAGTCCAAATAATAAATTTTTCCTTGCTGTGCATGGCCACCATTAAGCTCCTGCCGACCCGGTCCATTACTGATCATCACCTGAAAAATGTTCCCCAACGGGGTGAGTCAAACAGACTCAATGTGTAACCAACACTAAAATTTAATAGATTTAGGCATACCATACATATCATGTTCATATAATAATTCAAGATAATGATGCAATCCCGAACCCAAACCTAGATGCCATCCGCTACACATCCCCGTACCAACCTGCACACCGTGGGGACTACTAAGTCAACCCTCCATCTGCTACACACCATCGAAGGCAGTCGCTGCAGTCGACGTGCTCATCGCCCATATAAAATTCGTGGCATAGCCACCAGATAATTGTGTCATGAGACACCACATTCAGATAATGTAACCGAAGTTACCACATTCAGATAATGTAACCGAAGTTACCACATTCAGATAATGTGACCGAAGCCATCACATTCAGATAGTGAGACCGAAGTCGTCACATTCACTTCCCCTTTCTCATATAACCCGAATGCCCCATATTATTCATATCATGCATATCATACTTAAATTCACATTCATGTCACTTTTCACATGTTAAATATAACATATTTCGTAATCCTAGTATGAGTAGGAAACGTACCTGAGTACTTCGTACCACATTAGGATACCTTAGCCATATTCACATTCTTATACATACTTATATTAATCATTGCCATAAAACGTATTAAAAGATAGTGGGGATTACACACCTGATTCGCTTAACGAATTCCTTGAAATCCCGAAAAAACTGATCTATTGCTTTAGATCTCAATTCCTACATTTGGTAACCTTAGTATGTTAGCATAAAGCCTATAAAACCAAATCCTAGTAGGATTTGTATTCTTAAAACCTACCTTGTTGTCGAATTGACTATAGTCAAATCCCGAAAACTTGTATTCTTCTCCTTTGAAATCGGCTACTCACTAGATCCCTTGAATCTGTTAGTTTTCGGCTTAAAACACATAATAATAGATCTAACTACTAAAATAGGCCTTGGCCGAATGCTATAGACACTTACCTTGTGGATTTTAAATCCCGAAACTCACCGAATAACTAGGGAACACGCGGCTTATGGTGTACCTTCGGGAAAAGAACTTCACCTTCCTTGTAGTCGACACTTAGTAAATCCCGAAAGATCTCTTCAAGGTTTCGGCAACAAGATATTAATGGGGTTAGTCCTAGATTTCGGCAAATCTTAAAAGAAAAAGGATGGAAATCGAATGAGATCTTACCCTTACTTTAGATATCGACAGTGGCCTTGATCTTAGCAAGCTTTCGGCTTTTGGAATATTGAGAGGAGAAGAATGAAGAAGAAAAGAATAGGGGTTGCAGAGAAAATTTGGCAAAGGTTATCAAGGAAGAGTAAATAATGCTGAATGGACTCTCTATTCCTTTTATAGCCGAATTTACTAGCTAGAGTCCCTTACTTGGCCACCACTCTTCTATTTGATAGCTTTATCCTTTGTATTATCACTAAATAAAAGAATTTAATCCAACCATTATCTCTTGAAAATAATGATAAATAAATCCCTTATTTATCCATCATTTAGCCGAATTTTAAAGAGAATAAAACTCTTCCTTTTTAAATAGCTTGTGCCGTCCACCTCACTTCTTCTGGAAGCAAAATAAAATTTCTTTTATTTGTTTCCCATGTGACTCGAACTCAGGCCCACTTGCATAGCTTGTGGCGTCACTCACCTGGGCCTTAAGTGGTATCTCCAGGCCACTTTTCCAAGCCTGTTTGTGTGTCAAATTCCTCCTATTATTTTTCTTAAGGCCACCTTGCCTTAGTTTCTCTTTTTAAGCCTTAAAACTTGACATTTCTTTACATTTCCAAGTTTCCAAAAATTTTCGTTTGGCTCTTTAAACTTGACATTTCCTTACATTTCCAAGTTTCCAAAAATGTTTACTTTCCTCTTTTGAATCATTTCTACATCATTTCCTTACATCCCCTAGTTTCCAAAAATGTTCACTTTCCTCTTTTAAACTTAACGTTTCCATACATTTCCAGGTTTCCAAAAATGTTCAAAATGCATTCATAACACATAAGACATGTCATTTCATACAATTAAACCAAAAATGCATAGGCCCTTTTCAGGATGTTACAGTTCTACCCACCTTAAAATAATTTCGTCCTCGAAATTACTTACTAACGAACAATCGTACGGTCTAACTCACCCCACTACGCTACTGCTGCGCACTCTGATCTTAAAGAACTATCATACTTTCTAGGCACATTCTCTAGGTTCACATCCAAGGTTTCATGCACTTCCCTAGCAATACAAGAATAAGCTAGCCCTATAACAAGCAAAGCAATTAAGGGTATTCCAGAAATAAGGAACGTACCCGTTGTCGTATCTGGCACATCTTCCTCCTCGCGACGGCCAACTGCATAAACCAACCTTGGTTGCCTCGCGTCTGCACCTTCAGCATCTCTGCTTGGTGCTCCACGTCCTCGGCCCGAACCATTTCCTCTATGGTTCGGTCCACGACCTTGCTGAGGCTGCTGTCCACCTCTACCAGCCTGATTAACATTTTGAGCTGCTGGCCGTCTTTCATCTGGTTTCTTAGGACAATCCTTGAGCATATGGTCCTTAGACCCACACCTAAAACATCCTCCCGTCTTTTTCCAGCACTCCTCTAAGTGCTTCTTTCCACAATGATCACAAGGACGATACTGCCATCCTGTACCAGCTTGCTGATTCCGCGGCCCATCAAGCTAGGCCTCTTATTCCCAGATGATTCAGACGATTCAAAACCTCTTTTTGGCCTGTTCCGATCCATGGTCTGCTTGGTAGAATCCTTGATTCCCTCGGCTACCTTGGCCTTTTCGACTAAAGCAGAAAACTCCCGCTCCTGATGCGGTGCTATCAATAATCTCAGATCATCCCTTAGTCCGTCCTCAAAACGAACACAGCGTTCATGCTCAGTTGCCACTACTCCTCGAGCATATCGGCTCAACCTCAGGAATTCAGCTTCATATTCTGCAACGGACTTGTTCCCTTGAACTAGCCCCAGAAAAGCCTTCCTTTGCTCATCAGTATACCTTGTTCCAACGTATTTCTTCTGATATGCTTCCTTAACATAATCCCAGGTCAGATCCTCAGCTGTAGCACCATCCTGAACAGTTAACCACCATTGATACGCTTCATCGCGTAGCAGTGCCACCATTCCTTTTAACTTCTCCTCAGGGGTCAGATCGAGCTCATCCATAATTCGCTCAGTTGTCTCCAACCAGTACTCAGCTGTACTGGGTGCCACACCAAATACTCCTCTAAACATTTCAGCTCCATTAGCTCAGAGCCGCTCAGGCACGATTTCCGAGTTCCCATATTTCCACCTGCGCCAGCCACCATTTCCAAAACTCGCAGCACAGCCTGCGACACAGCATCATCCCCCGTCTGAGCCTGCTGCTCAACACCAACAGCTGGGGGTGGTGGCGGCGGTGGTACCTCATTATCAGACCCTTGACCCGATTTAACGGGTTCTGACACAGTCATTCTTCCTCTACCGTGTCCACGACGGCCACGTCCTCTAGAACTTATTTCTATCGTCGCGATCTGATTAAAAAGTTTTATGAATTAGTCCTTGTTTCACTTATTATCCGCGAAGAAGTTTTATGAAAAGAATTTTAGGAGTGGTTCTTTCGTATTCATACATACACCGCCTTTTCCTTCATACATCCATCAATCAATTATGAACTTTCGTTCATTCAGAGAAACGTTGTAGTTTTCATTGTTGTTGTTTTCCCATTACCCAGGGGTATTTTCGTAATTTGTCCTACAGGGGTATTTTCATATTTTTTCAAAAGAAAAAGTTCCTTGGTGATTTTGTCAAAAAGTATTTTGAGATTTTTAAATTCCCGGGGTATTTTGGAAAATTTTTGAAATCCGAGGGTATTTCGGTAATTTTGGAGCTCGGGGGTATTTTGGTAATAAACCAGGGTAAATTTGTAAAGTTTAATATTTCCGGGGTATTTCCAAATTTTGCAAAACTTTGAGAGTTCTTTTTGAGAATTGTACTTTCCAAAACGGTAATGTTGTAAAAATTTTGGAAATCAAGGTCATTTTGGTAATTTTGTAAGTTAGGGGCAATTTTGTAATTTTCCAAAATCAAGGTATTTTTGATATTTTGCAAATTAGGGTTTTTGAACCTTTAGAAAATAATGAAATTTTGGTAAAACTGTTGGGTAATTGGACATTTTATAAACCAATGGTATTTTTGTAATTTTACCACTAGGGTATTTTTGTAATTTCATAAATCAGAAATTTTTCGGAAATATTATTATTATTTTTTTTTCCAAAACAATTTTATCAGTTCAAAAGAGTGGTCTGTTGAATTTTTAAAACTAGGGTTTCCATAAAAACACGGCTTGTTCCCTTTCGGGTTTTAGTTAGTGTGTTTAGCCTATGACCGAGTCCTCTTGATCAGGGTGAACCAAAGCTACGCACCAGGTAGGATTCCTGTGAAGAGGAGGTGAGTCACTAGGACTGCTTAAATATCAGGCTCTTCCGGATCCAATCCTAGACATGCCCACAATGGTTACCACACCCTAACTCGGCGACTTAGACACAGGTTTGTTTTATTAAGCATTTAAGTCTTATGTAACTGTTGGGGTAAGCTAGCCTTATAGTTCAAGTACCTATCATACTAATCTACGTTCCATTCTATTTCCACCCTTCTATAAATCACATAATCACACAGATGGTTAGGGGTACTTACCTGGTGGACTGCGGGTCGGAGACTTAGGTGCCATGCCAGAAAACCTGCTTATTTTTAAAATATTTCCATAAAAACTCATTTGGGCTCGATTTGAAAACGTTTTGGGCCTTAAACCACAGGCCGAGAGTTTAAAACTGGGCTCTGATACCAAACTGAAACACCCCAAACCCGGCCCACGAGCCTTGACCGGATCTGGTATGTTCCTCGAAGAAAACCGGTTCAAAATTCTTTTGTTACTTAGGAAAAACTTATGTGTTTTGAAAGAAGGATTGGTTTGGGTTGGGCTTGAGTTGAAAACAAGTTTATTTCATTATTATAATTCTTTACTTTAAGTGACAAAACGTTTAGGTTTTGTTTTAAAATAAATGTACTTAAACTTTTAAGTGATAAAAATTCATAACAAAATAAATAATAATAAAAAAAATAAAGTAGTTCAACTATGACCTTATTACATCAAAATAATCCCAAAATTAAAATAAATTAAAATACTTAAATAAAATAAAAGTCCAAATAATAAATTTTTCCTTGCTGTGCATGGCCACCATTAAGCTCCTGCCGACCCGGTCCATTACTGATCATCACCTGAAAAATGTTCCCCAACGGGGTGAGTCAAACAGACTCAATGTGTAACCAACACTAAAATTTAATAGATTTAGGCATACCATACATATCATGTTCATATAATAATTCAAGATAATGATGCAATCCCGAACCCAAACCTAGATGCCATCCGCTACACATCCCCGTACCAACCTGCACACCGTGGGGACTACTAAGTCAACCCTCCATCCGCTACACACCATCGAAGGCAGTCGCTGCAGTCGACGTGCTCATCGCCCATATAAAATTCGTGGCATAGCCACCAGATAATTGTGTCATGAGACACCACATTCAGATAATGTAACCGAAGTTACCACATTCAGATAATGTAACCGAAGTTACCACATTCAGATAATGTGACCGAAGCCACCACATTCAGATAGTGAGACCGAAGTCGTCACATTCACTTCCCCTTTCTCATATAACCCGAATGCCCCATATTATTCATATCATGCATATCATACTTAAATTCACATTCATGTCACTTTTCACATGTTAAATATAACATATTTCGTAATCCTAGTATGAGTAGGAAACGTACCTGAGTACTTTGTACCACATTAGGATACCTTAGCCATATTCACATTCTTATACATACTTATATTAATCATTGCCATAAAACGTATTAAAAGATAGTGGGGATTACACACCTGATTTGCTTAACGAATTCCTTGAAATCCCGAAAAAACCGATCTATTGCTTTAGATCTCAATTCCTACATTTGGTAACCTTAGTATGTTAGCATAAAGCCTATAAAACCAAATCCTAGTAGGATTTGGTTTCTTAAAACCTACCTTGTTGTCGAATTGACTATAGTCAAATCCCGAAAATTTGTATTCTTCTCTTTTGCAATCGGCTACTCACTAGATCCCTTGAATCTGTTAGTTTTCGGCTTAAAACACATAATAATAGATCTAACTACTAAAATAGGCCTTGGCCGAATGCTATAGACACTTACCTTGTGGATTTTAAATCCCGAAACTCACCGAATAACTAGGGAACACGCGGCTTATGGTGTACCTTCGGGAAAAGAACTTCTCATTCCTTGTAGTCGACACTTAGTAAATCCCGAAAGATCTCTTCAAGGTTTCGGCAACAAGATATTAATGGGGTTAGTCCTAGATTTCGGCAAATCTTAAAAGAAAAAGGATGGAAATCGAATGAGATCTTACCCTTACTTTAGATATCGACAGTTCCTTTACTTGAAGTCTCAAACTATTCGGCTATGGCCTTGATCTTAGCAAGCTTTTGGCTTTTGGAATATTGAGAGGAGAAGAATGAAGAAGAAAAGAATAGGGGTTGCAGAGAAAATTCGACAGAGGTTATCAAGGAAGAGTAAATAATGCTGAATGGCCTCTCTATTCCTTTTATAGCTGAATTTACTAGCTAGAGTCCCTTACTTGGCCACCACTCTTCTATTTGATAGCTTTATCCTTTGTATTATCACTAAATAAAAGAATTTAATCCAACCATTATCTCTTGAAAATAATGATAAATAAATCCCTTATTTATCCATCATTTAGCCGAATTTTAAAGAGAATAAAACTCTTCCTTTTTAAATAGCTTGTGCCGTCCACCTCACTTCTTCTGGAAGCAAAATAAAATTTCTTTTATTTGTTTCCCATGTGACTCGAACTCAGGCCCACTTGCATAGCTTGTGGCGTCACTCACCTGGACCTTAAGTGGTATCTCCAGGCCACTTTTCCAAGCCTGTTTGTGTGTCAAATTCCTCCTATTATTTTTCTTAAGGCTACCTTGCCTTAGTTTTCTCTTTTTAAGCCTTAAAACTTGACATTTCTTTACATTTCCAAGTTTCCAAAAATTTTCGTTTGGCTCTTTAAACTTGACATTTCCTTACATTTCCAAGTTTCCAAAAATGTTTACTTTCCTCTTTTGAATCATTTCTACATCATTTCCTTACATCCCCTAGTTTCCAAAAATGTTCACTTTCCTCTTTTAAACTTAACGTTTCCATACATTTCCAGGTTTCCAAAAATGTTCAAAATGCATTCATAACACATAAGACATGTCATTTCATACAATTAAGCCAAAAATACATAGGCCCTTTTCAGGATGTTACATAAAATGAATGCTTGAGTATTAAATACAAACTATCTTGTAAGGTTATTCAATACTAAGATATGCATGATAATTGAACTCACAAACTTGATGTTGTATAGAGTGTATAATATATTTCAGTCGATGAATATTCATAGGATATATGCGTGTATATGATTTGTAATACTAGTAATGGTGTTAATGATTCAAATATATCTTTTTGATTCATATGTATGCGAGTCGGAGATTTTATAAATGGATCGAATATGGTATATATATATATATATATATATAGCACTTAGGATGATGATGTTATGTTTCTATAGGTCAATTTTATATGTATTAATGTGATTAAATATGAATGATATATATATATATATATATAGTACCTTGTGTATGCGTATATTATAGGTGATATAGAAAAGATTAAATTTTTTTTATGTGTATTAGTCATAAGTATTAGGCAATAGGTTGTTTTTGTATGAAGTTTGGACTAACTTGTTGATTGGTAAAAAATGTCCGGTTTTGCATCACCAATAATAAACCATGGTGGATCTATTCAATAAGGTGTATGTATATATATATAGAACAAAGTTGAATGGGATAAGAAACTTATGAAATAAATGAATGGAATTTAGTTTTGTAACTGGGGTTTGAACGAATGTAGGAGGAAATGTATGCTTAATAATGAGTTTAAGATGTATGATTGGTGGATAGTAGATGTGTTTTATTAATGATTGAGAGTCACATATCTATTGATCATTGCGTTATACATGGCTATACAATTAGTGATTATCTATTGATAAGTACTTACCAAGTATTATTTCTGATGTGGGTGTATTAACTTGTATTGATCCAGTAATACTCTTAACTTTAATCCGGCGATAGATATGGGTTAGGGGCGTTACAACAAGCATTAGAATCGAGTTGGGACTTAGTTGGAACCTCTAAGAATTTTTTGTGAACTTACAAAATTTTTCCAAGGTGTAGGGCTCACACGCCCGTGTGGTCCAGGGGACACACCTGTGCTACAGGCCGTGTTCGACCCTGTGTAACTCTCTGACTTGTGCACACGGCCATTCCACAGGCCCGTGTGCTAGACCGTGTACCAGGTCGTGTGTCACACATGGTCTAGACACACACCTGTGTGGACAAAATAAAGCCATTCCTAGCTTCATTTCTTGCCCAAAATCACACCCAGAACCTATAACAGTTCGATTTTGACCCTAATGAGAACAGTGGTTTTGGGACCACAAATTCGAGTTAAAAAATATTTAAATATTATTTTCCGTGTTTTTAATGTGTGAATTGATATCTATGAAATTTTCGTGATTTAATTTTATCGTTTGAGTGTCTGATTTAATAAAAGGAATTAATCGCGTAAAATGTAAAAGTGGCTAGCTATTTGTTAATGCGCTAAATTGTTACGATTTGATTTGTTGAAAGTCCTTATAATGTTAATATGCCATTATTAAGTTAGTGGACATTTATGTCCATGAATTATGTGATGTTGTAAATGATTCATTAAAGGTATATTTGTAATTTGAAAATTATGTGATAATTAAATAAAAACAAAAGCATGAAAATAAAGCCAAATGTTCATCATCTTGCCGAATTGAAGAAAGAAAAATAGGGCTCTTAAACTTTCAAGTATTCGACACTCATTTTGGCTAGATTAAGGTATGTTTTGCTTCAATTTTTGATAATTTTTACGTTTTTGAGATCGTTGCTATGTAATCTATCAAGCCCATGTCTCAATTTTTGAATTTGATGATGATTTTGTGTTTTTCCATTGTTGAAAGCTTGTGGTTTTTGTTGTTTGATGATGGAAAATAAAAGATATGTGATAGATTAATATGTTTTGTCTTTGGATTTTTGATGAATTTGAGTAAATTGGACTAATTTGTGAAAATGTTATTTTGAGGGACTAAAATGTGAAATAAATGAAATACGTGGGCTTATAAGAACTAGAGGAAAATTCAGCTAGGCACTTGTATAAAGAAATTTTGTGATTTTTGTGTTTTGTGAAATAGGGACTAAATTGTGAAAAATGTGAAATGTTAGGGGAAAAAGTGTAATTAGCCCATTTATGTGTTTTTGGATGAATTTGATTGAATATGTGATTAAATAAGTTAAATTTGTATTAATTTAGATCAAGAAAAGAGGAAATTGGAATTGGATCGGGGAAAAACTAAAGTTGTTGAATAGTCATCCCGGTTCGTCCGTCTTTGCTGAGGTAAGTTCATAAGTAAATAAATGTCGTTAAATTTGATTTTATATAATTTAATAGTGCCGAATTTAATTATTACTTGTATATATATACTTTTCGAATTGAATTAAGCATGGGAGCATTGTTTACGAGCTTGAATCGATTGAGTTACGACGTCTGAAAGCCCTGTACGAACCTTAGGAATAGTTAGGATACATATGTCATGACATAGGATTTCGATATGTGTTTTCGTGTAAGACCACGTCTGGGATGTTGGCATCGACTTATGATTTACGTGTAAGACCATTTCTAGGGCATTGACATCGTATTTGATTCGTGTAAGACCCTGACTGGGACAGTGGCATCGATATGTGATTACATGTAAGACCATGTCTGGGACCTTGGCATTGTACGAGATTTTTGACTATCGGAGTATCCTTTTTAATTCTGAATGGTTCAACGGGCATTATCGAGTTAAGATCGAATGTGAAAACGAACTAAAAGGTTCAGGTACGTGCTATGTTATATGAATATGAAAGTAAGGTAATTATATGTTTGTGTAACGCCCCAAATTTCTTTAATTTCGGCTTATGTGATTTTGGAGCACAAAATAAAATATCTGTATGTGTTTCTAAAATTAATTGTCACAAATATTTGTCTGCTTTGGTGGTTATGTGTTCTGGGTATGTGTGAGAGGTCCCAAATTCAAGTCATAACTTGGGTAAATTTTGGCTTTTTTATGAATAAGCTATCACTGGAGTCGGTAGGCCTTTAAGTAGTTGTTTGTAAATACTTAACAAAATGGGCCTGCTGGTCTGGTGGATAAGTGGAGTGTAGGTGTGATGGGGGTCTTGTGTTCGAATCCTTGGATAGGCAATATTTTTGTTTTGGGCATGTGGCGTAGTAGAGTCTGATTGGAATTGAAATGCTTGAGTGTTTGAGTTGTGGTGTAGTGGGTAGTTGAGAGTATCAAACTAGTTTTGATTCTTTTTCCCAAATTTTCCCCATCTGACTTTTTCTTTGTTACTCTCCTCTCCACGTTCTTTTCCCCCCTTTGCTGCTGACTTTTCCATTAATTTTTCCCTCTATTCTTTTGTGCCGAAATCCACCTTTTCTCCTTTTTATTCCTCGTTCAATCAGTTGCTTCCCTTGTTCGGTAAGTGGTTTTTCTTTAGTTCTAATGTTATTTTGATTAAGTGATTAATGGAGGTATCATTTGGCTCATGTTTAGGTACTGCTTGAAGGCTTTAATCGGGTTCTCGTGTTACAAAAACACTACTTCTTGTTTGAAGGTAAGTTTGGTTGCTTGTTGGATGAGCATTCTGTTTTGGGTTTAGTTTGATTCGATCGTTTAAAAGATTAATTGAGTGAAACATTGTTCAATATAGGTGCTGGTGATCTCAGGATTGTATAAGCAACGAAAACGAACTAGGTGTGCACCCGAATTGCTAGAAAACGCTTTTTTGGAAAAAGCCAAAAACCTTTCTGTCGACGCCACACGGTTGTGTGGTAAGCTGTGTGCAAGGCTGTGGGCTGTAGCACGACCGTGTGATCGATGAGCCAGGCCGTGCGCAAGTGACACGGCCGTGTGATGGCTGAGCAAGGCCATGTATGACACACGGGCTCGATCTATTGGGTTGTGTGGGCCCCACAGGCGTGTGGGCCCACATGGGTGAACCACACGGGCATGTGGAATTCTGGGCCAGACCGTGTGATCCACACGGCCAAGGCTAATTTGGGCCGTGTGAGCGACACGGGCAGGCCACATAGGAATATGAGCCCATTTTTCTGACATGATTTGCAAGGTTGCACGGGTCGCCCAAGTCGACTGTGGACCAACTGTAGGGTCGGTAAGCGGTACTTAGACCCCTATTTGTGTGATCCGATTATATGATATGAAATCTGCACTGAACTGAATGTATGATCCGTTATTTGCATATTTGCATGTCATGTATTGTATGCTACATTACATTGGGGTGGGATGATGATATTGGAGGAAGTATCTAGAAGGTTATTAAGCCTGTTATCTAGCAGCTCAGCTGCATTTATCTGATTATGTGTCGCATTTCGGTACAACATGGTGTGTAGGGATGGGTGGGTTGATTTTATCCTCACATGGTCTGTAGGGTTGGACGGAGATGGTGTGTAGAGGCTGGTGGGTAGGATTCTGATATTCTGATCTGTTCTGTTCTGTTCTATACATTCCGTATCTGAGTGGGCTAAGGTCCACATCGATTCTGTAATAGGTTTAGACCCGAACTGTAAATATATGAATGCTTTCTGATATGATGCTGTGTGTATGTTTTCTATGGGGATTACACATTGAGTTGTGAAAACTCACCCTTTTTCTGTTTAATCTGTTCAAGTAATCCCCAGCATTAGACGGGTCGGTACGGTGGAGGACTCGGCGGTAACACGGTTCTGAACTTATATGGTTTTTATTATGTTTTACGATTATGGGTTGATTTTGATGTATTTCGCAGACTTTTTGGGACTTTTGCTTAAATGTGGTTTACTTATTATTTTTATGGATTCATAACTGCTAGACGTAGGAAGACTCGGTTTTCAAAAGCTAAAGTATTTTCTGAACTCTCGAGACGGTTTTTCTCGAAAGCGAAGGGGTTTCTCTAAAATGGACGGACTTAATTAATTTTGTTTTCATAAAATAAATGATTTCTAAAGCTTCTACAACGAATTACGTTTTAAGCAATCGACTAGATGAGTAAGCATTTTTTAGGAATCAATCAGAGTAATAAGATGAACGCGGTTTTATCATAATGGTTTTCAAAATTCCATTCCATGTGACATCGCCAGATTCGGCCATAACGTCTAGGCCGAGTTTGGGGTGTTACAGTTTGAGATAAATATATGAATTAAACATGGTAAAAGAGAAATTTATATGTGCTTATGAGTATATGTGCATTAGGCCATTGATGTTATAATGCTATTGTATATGTGATAATGTTTGAGTTTGCAAGCATAATAAATGTACATTTGGTTAAGGTTTGTTTGATTTGGCTAGTTGATTTAATGCTAATGTTTATTTGATCATTATTTGCTTATGACTTACTAAGATATGAAAGCTTACTGTGTGTTTGTTTGTTCGTTGTTTTATAGATTTTGGAAGCTAGTTACGAGCTCGGGGATCGTCAGAGAAATCCGTCACACTATCAATCGTTTTTCGGTACTTATAAAAGTTGAACTTTGAACTTATGGCATGTATAGGCTAGCTTATGTTTTGGTTAATTTTGATGTTGTAATTACAAGCCATGCGAAAATGGCTAGTTATAATGCTTAAGTTTATGCAAATTTGATCATGGTATATATGTGAGATGTGCCTGGTATGCTTTACTAATATTTGGGTGAGTTGGTTATGGTTTAAGCCTGATTTGAAAGTAATGTGCATACCATATGTTTGTGATATACTTGGTAGATGCTTGATGATATAGTCTTGAGATGTGGTTTGGCTAAATAGATAAAATGCAAAGTTTATTAAAGACTAAAGAATGATCATTTCAGTTATGTGGTGTAAATATATGAGGTGGTTATATTTTACTTTATGATTCAGCTAAAAAGTATGAAAGAGCTTGTGTATATTCGGCCTTGATCTAAGTCTATTTTGGAAATGTGTTTTAGATTATAAATTGGAGGATGGATATAAGTTCGGAAGTGTGAAGTGACATATGTATATGTGATGTTATATTGTGGATTGATATGATTCGATACAATGAGCATGTATTGAATGTGAAATTGGTTGTATAAGTTCAGTTGTTAAATGACATTTAAGAAAAGTGCTTAAATTAAATTATGCTAGCCGAATATATTTATAAAGTAGGTTGATCTTATATATGAAATAATTTGGTGTAATACATGATGTGCGAAATAGGTATGACTTGAATATGAAATGGCATATTTTAACTTATGATTTGATGGCAAAAACTTATACTATTTATATGGTTACTTTTGGTTGCCAATTTGTCAAGAAATAAATTAATAAGTATGTCTAATTTTTGGCATAATAATTAGTAGGTAATTAAAGTATATTATAGCTTGTATTTGTGTTTATATAATGGTTTATTTTGATAAGTTAAAATGTGTATTAAATAAATGGCATTAAAGCATGTTCGGCTTTATGAAATTGTTACTAAAGTTGCATATATGTTTGGTAAAAAAGTGACAAGTAAGGAATTATTTGTTTCCTTATAATATGTGCACATGTTGAGTTAAGGTAATGATATGTTGGATATTTGGTAATTGAATAGGCATAATGGTATATATTTTAGGTATGTATGAAATGTTATATATTGAAATGATATGTGTTTTGGAAGTCATAAGCATAATTATTTAGAGGAGAATTAGAAGTATAATTGACCATGTTTTAGTTAACTAATGCTATATATATATATATATTAATGCACATTATGTTGTAAATGATGATATTAAAATTTGAGGTATGATTTGTGTTTGTATTGTGATTTATAATGTTTGTTTAATGTTTAATCAGATGTAAGTTTGAGTATCACCTATGTGATTATATGATTGTATGAAAGTTATGTTTTGTTCGGTGATACCTCGTAACTCTAATTCGGCGACGGATACATGTTAGGGGTGTTACAGAACCTGCACTTGAATCACACATCCAAATACCAACCATTTCAAGCATTCAAATCAAGTAAATTCCTTCATTCATCATGGCATATCATTTTATGCATACATGGCTATAATCTTACCATAGCATGACATTATAAGTATATCAAAACAAACCATTACTAGCCATTCTAATAGCTAGATTACAAGCATCATGTAACAGTCCAATTTATACCCTAGTCGGAACAGTGGTTTCGGAACCACAAATCCGAGTCCGTATAATGTTTTAATATTATTTTCTGTGCCTCTGATAAGTGATTAAGCATGTGCTAAATTTCTGTGAGTTAATTCGTCCGTCTTTGTGTTTAATTTGAGCAAAGAATTAAATTGCACTGAATGCAAAACTAGCATGCTACAAGAAAAAAGTACCTATTTGCCATGTCTTTATAAGTATGGATGATTTATATGGCAAATTAGCCATTTCTATAGATAGTGGAAGGTTATGGTCCATAATAACCTTGGAAATTATGTTTTGTGATTTTATCTTATAAGGCTAAAATTGGAAATTGTTTATTAATGAATTATTAATAAAATTTAGCATGAAAATGAGCATTCATTCATGCATTCTCCACCGAAAACACAAAGAAAAAGAAAGCTTTGAAGCTTTGCAAATTCGGCTACTTACAAGCTAAATTCAAGGTATGTTTTTAGTCGGTTTTCGATAATTTCTACGTTTTTGCAATCATTGCTTTGTTTACAATCAAGCCCATGTCTCGATCTTATGTATTGATGATGTTTGTGAGATATGCCATTGATGATATGTTGAGCTTTGTGATGAGTTTAGTTGTTAAATGAAAGATTTGAGCTAGATAAACATATTTTGTTCTTGAATTTTTGATGAATTTAGCTAATTAGGGCTAAATTGAGAAAGTAGTAACTTGAGGGACTAAATTGCATGGAAAATATGGGCTTGTATGAGATGTATGAACATTCAGCTAAGCATGGTTAAAAGATGATTTTGTGAATTTGATGTTTTGAGAAAATGGACTAAATTGATAAATTGTGCAAATATGAGGGTTAAATTGCAAATAGCCCTAAATGTGTGTCCTTGGATTGAAGTGAATGAGTTAGTGAATAAAAGGGTTAATTCTGAATATGTATAGATCAAGAACCGAGGAAAACAGACTTAGATTGCGGGAAAGCGAAGGTAACCGAGTAGCCGTTTCCATTTCTATTAAATCGAATCCGAGGTAAGTCATTATGAAAATAAATGTATTTGTATTGAATTGTGCATATTCATATGACTAATGATAACAGTGAATGCTTACGAGATGCTATGTATATGAATTCCGAGATAAGATCTATATAGTGACAATGTCCGAGAAGTCCCGTACGAACCTAGGAATAGATAGGATTAGCTATGTCATGACATAGGTATCTATTTTGTTTTGTCATGTAAGACCACGTCTGGGACGTTGGCGTTGATTTGAGATTTCGTGTAAGACTACGCTTGGAACGTTGGCATCGATACGAGCTTTACGTGTAAGACCATGTCTGGGACATCAGCATCGTATTGATTCGTGTAAGACCCAGTCTGGGACAATGGCATCGTTATCCGAGTACATGTAAGACCTCGTCTAGGACGTTGGCATTGTACAACTATTCCGAGCTTCCTGAGTATCCTATTAGATTCCTATTGGTTCAACGGGTAAAATCCGAGCTATGATCAATTATGTGAATGCATATTCATTTCAGGTACGTTTGATATGCACACTAAATGTGTATAAAAGGTAAGTACCTATGTGATTTTGATTTGAAGAAATGTATGATTGAATATGAGAATGTGACTGAGATGCAAGAATGGGTATGAAAGAGTTATGTATTATATATATGATTCTTGAATTGATGAATATGGCAAATATGGCCAAGAATATGGACCAAAGCATATATGTGAGAAATTTGCTATGAATATGAATTGTGCCAACGTTTTTATATGCTTATATGCTTTACATGTTAAGTTTATTTGTATTATGACTTACTAAGCTTTTTGGAAAGCTTACTCTTTGTGTGTGTGTTTTCTCTATTTTATAGGTCGTCAAAGCTACTGTAGGCTCGGGGACCATCCTGGATCGTCATCACACTACTCAACTTATTTTGGTACATTTTGGAAATGTATAGCTAGATATGGTATGTATAGGCTAGTATTTGGTATAAGTTTGTTATATGAAATTAGCCATGTGATTTGGATAAATATGAGTTGAAGATATGCATTAAATGAATGTGTTATATGATGCATACTTTGGTATGGTTGAAGTACATGAAATGGTTAAGTTTTTGGGTAAGTATGGATGAATAATGTTTGTGATTATATAAGTTTCAGTCTTGTGGATTTGTTATGAATGAGATTGGATTTGAATGTATTGATTGAATGGTTAATTTGGTATGTTCTTGGTTGCCAACTATGCATTAGATGTCTTGGTAAATTGGTTATAAGTTTGACCCTTGTTGGGTGGCATTTTGTCCTTGCAAATGGCCTATAATGTCACACGGTTGTGACACACGGGCGTGCCTAGTGACCGTAGGGCTAAGTCAGTAGCTAGCTAAGAGTACACGGTCTTGGCACACGGACGTGCCTGGTAGCCGTGTGATTTTGATAGGATCGACCACAGCCAGAGTACACGGGTGTGCTTGGTGGCTGTGGAGCCAAGTCATAATCGACCACGGCCAGAGTACACGGGCGTGTCTAGCAGCCGTGGGAGGCACACGGCCTGCCTACATGGACGTGTAACCCCTGAATCTTTGAAAAGTTTTAAATTTTCGAGAATTTCTATATGTGTTCCAGTTGAGTCCCAACCTTATTTCTAAGCATGCTTAAGGTCTCGTTGACTGCAATATGGGACATTATGTTTGTATTCGATGTGATACTTGATGAATTGTCTGATTAAGTTTCCGATCTGTTAGGTAACGCTCTTTACCCTAATCTGGCAACGGACACGGGATAGGGGTGTTACATTTGGTTGGTATCAAAGCTACGGTTTAGTCGATTCTCGGACTAACATAGCGTGTCAGAGTCTAGCTAGACATGCCATATATCTGAATTGTGATAGTGTGATGAATCCTAATGCATAAAATGTGATTTTTGTATAGCAATGGATCCTGAAAGAGCCGTAGCTGACAACGTAGAAAGTAATGCGCCTGCTCCCGCGCAATGGACAACGCCCTCTGATTCAAGACCGGCTACGAGCGGTCATGAGGGAGAAGCTAAACAAGCTTTCTTCCAGATGATGAGTGAATGGTTCACTCAATTCGTAAGAAATAACCTGACTGTTTCGCAACCCCCGCCCCCGGTTATTCCCCCTCAGACTACAGTTGTGCCACCGGTTATGTATCCTAATCTGTTGAATAAGCCTCCAGTTGACAAGATACATAAATATGGGGCTGAAGACTTCCGGGCTACTAATGATGATGATGCTGAAAAGGCAGAGTTCTAGCTAGAAAATACTATTTGAGTATTTGATGAAATGTCTCTGACTTCGGAAGAATACATAAAGTGTGTTGTATCTTTGCTCCGAGATACATCTTATCAATGGTGGAAAACTTTGATTTCTGTTGTTCCGAAAGAGCAAGTTACGTGGGACTTCTTTAAGATCGAGTTTCGAAAGAAATATATTAGTGAGAGATTCATCGATCAAAAATGAAAGGAATTTCTGGAACTAAAACAGGGTCGAATGACTGTTACGGAGTATGAGCGAGAATTTGTAAGATTGAGTCAGTATGCTCGGGAGTGCGTATCTACCGAAGCAATAATGTGCAAAAGATTCGAAGATGGTCTTAATGAAGATATTCGCTTGTTAGTCAGGATCTTGGGAATAAAAGAATTTGTTGTACTCGTTGATCAAGCGTGCAAAGCTGAGGCACTCGGGAAAGATAAAAGAAAAGCTGAGTCTGAAGCTAGAGATGTGAGAAAGAGATTTCAGAGTAGATCATTTCAGTCTGCTTCGAAGAAATTCAGAGATGATCAAAGTCGTTTAAGAGATAATATGGGACATTCGAATAGAAATCGAGCTAGATCACAAATGAGTTCCAAAACTCCAGCAACTTCAGTAGCGAGTATTGGTGATGTTCGATCCGAGACACCTGAATGTAAGCATTGTGGAAAAAGGCATCTGGGGAGTTGTAGACTAAATGACAGAGCTTGGTTCAGATTTGGATCACTTGATCATTTTATCCGTGATTGTCCTGAGTCTGTCGAGCTAGAGACTGTTCAGAATCTGAGATCTAATAATGCACCTGTGAGAGGTAGACCTGCAAAGAATGTAAGAAATGTCAGTGGTAGTCAGAGAACTATGAGAGATACTGTTGCAGGATCCGAAGCTGGAGCGCCTGTCAGAGTGTATGATATCCGAGCTCGTAAGGAAGTTTCATCACCTGATGTTATAACGGGTACTTTTACTCTTTATGATACTTCTGTGATTGCATTGATAGACCCTGCTTCTACGCATTCGTATATATGCATGAATTTAGTATTTAGTAAGACCTTGCCTGTAGAGTCTATTGAGTTTGCTATAAAAGTATCGAACCCCTTAAGTAAAAGTGTCCTTGTTGACAAAATATGCAAGAACTGTCCGTTAATGTCTCGGGATACCTGTTTCTCTGCTGATATAATGCTTTTTCCATTTGATGAGTTTGATGTCATTCTGGCTATGGACTGGTTGACATTGCATGATGCTGTTGTAAACTGTAAAAAGAAAGACTATTGATTTGAGATGTCTAAATAATGAGATTATAAGGGTTGAGTCTAATGATTTAAATGGATTGCCTGCCGTGATATCTGTTTTGAAAGCTCAAAGATATGTGAAAAAGGGATATGAGGCATATTTTGCTTATGTGATTGATTCGAAAGTGTCTGAGAAGAAATTTGAATTAGTGCCTGTTGTATGTGAGTATTCTGATTGTTCCCTGAAGAGTTATTGGGTTTGCCTCGATTCAGGAAGTTGAGTTTGGTATTGATCTATTGCCTGGTACTACACCTATTTCGATAGCTCCGTATAGAATGGCACCAACAGAGTTGAATAAGCTGAAGTCACAGTTGCAAGAATTGACTGATAGAGGATTCGTTAGACTGAGTTTTTCATCTTGGGGTGCTCCTGTTCTGTTTGTGAAAAAGAAAGATGGCACGATGAGAATGTGCATCGATTATCGTCAGTTGAATAAGGTGACAATAAAGAATAAATATCTGTTTCCCAGAATTGATGTCTTATTTGATCAGTTAAAAGGAGCTACTGTATTTTCCAAGATTGATCTGAGATCGGGATACTACCAGTTGAGAGTAAAAGATTTAGATATACCGAAAACTGCTTTCAGAACGAGGTACGGGCATTAGTAGTTATGCCATTTGGATTAACAAATGCTCCTGCTATTTTTATGGATCTAATGAACAGAATTTTCAGACCGTACTTAGATCAATTTGTTGTAGTATTCATAGATGACATCTTGATTTATTCACGTGATGAAAATGAGCATGCTGAACATTTGAGAATCGTGTTGCAAACTCTAAGAGAAAAATAATTGTATGCAAAATTTTGCAAATGTGAATTTTGGTTGCATGAGGTTAGTTTTCTGGGACATATTGTATCAGCTTCTGGAATTCGAGTTGATCCGAGCAAGATTTCTGCTATTTTGGATTGGAAACCTCTAAGGAATGTGTCTGAAGTCTGTAGCTTTCTAGGACTTGCTGGTTATTACCGCAGATTTGTAAAAGGCTTTTCGACGATAGCTACTCCGTTGACTAAAATACTTCAGAAAGATTTTAGATTTGAATGGTCTGATAACTGCCAGAAAAGTTTTGATCAGTTGAAAATTCTGTTAACAGAAGCTCCAGTGTTAGTACAGCCAGAATCAGGTAAATAATTTGTTATATACAGTGATGCTTCGTTAAACGGTCTGGGATGTGTTTTGATGCAGGAAGGCAAAGTTGTAGCTTATGCCTCGAGACAATTGAAGCCTCATGAAAAGAACTATCCAATGCATGACCTTGAGCTAGCTGCGATTGTGTTTACACTAAAGATCTAACGCCATTATCTGTATGGTGATAAATGTCACGTGTTTTCAGATCATAAAAGTCTGAAATATTTGATGACTCAGAAAGATTTGAACCTGCATCAGAGAAGATGGTTAGAACTATTAAAAGATTATGAGCTTGTGATTGATTATCATCCGGGTAAAGCAAACGTTGTTGCTGATGCCTTAAGTAGAAAATCATTGTTTGCACTAAGTGCTTTGAATGCTCAGTTAGATTTGTCTGATAATAGTTCTGCGATAGCTGAATTAAAAGCGAAACCGTTGTTTATACAGCAGATATGTGATGCTCAGAAAGTTGATAATGAGTTGTTATTAAAACGAGCTCAGTGTGATTCGAATTCTGAATCTGAATTTCGAGTTATTGATGATTGCTTGAGATTCTGAGGTCGTATCTATGTTCCGAGAAATCCATAGTTGATTTAGCTGATTTTGAGTGAAGCACATAACAGTCGTCTATCTGTTCATTAGGGGAGTACAAAAATGTATCATGATTTGAAACGACACTATTGGTGGTTCAGTATGAAACGTGATATTACTGACTTTGTTTCGAAATGTTTAATCTATCAACAAGTGAAAGCTGAACATCAAGTTCCGTCTGGTTTGCTATGTTAAGATATGTCAAGATATGTTAAGATATGTTAAGATTCTTGAATATATGTTAAGATGTTACATTCTTGAATTTAACAGTACGTGGGAGCAGTACCTACCATTGATTGAATTTGCGTACAACAATAGTTTTCAGTCGAGCGTCAAAATGGCACCATATGAAGCTTTGTATGGACGTAAATGTCGTACACCTCTGTTTTGGAATGAGCTCAGTGAAAATAAGTTACACGGTGTCGATTTGATAAAAGATTCAGAACAGAAAGTGAAACTGATACGAGATTGTTTGAAAGCAGCATCTGATCGCCAGAAGTCTTATGCAGACTTGAAACGAAAAGATATAGAATTTGAGATTGGCGACAGAGTATTTCTGAAAGTGTCTCCGTGGAAGAAAGTGCTCCGATTCGGACGTAAAGGCAAGTTAAGTCCGAGGTTTATCGGACAGTATGAGATCATTGAACGTGTCGGGCCTGTTGCATATAGATTAAGGTTGCCCTTTGAGCTAGAAAAGATCCACAATGTATTTCACATCTCGATGCTCCGTAAACATAGATCCGATTCGTCACATGTGATTGCCCCATCTGAAATTGAAATCCAATCAGATATGACATACGAAGAAGAACCGATCCGTATTTTAGCTCGTGAAGTGAAAGAGTTGAGAAATAAGAAAATACCGTTAGTGAAAGTATTATGGAATCAACACGGAATAGAAGAGGCTATGTGGGAGCCCGAAGATTCAATGAGACATCAATATCTGACTCTGTTTAACGGTAAGATTTTTGGGGACGAAAATCCCTAAGGGGGAGAATTGTAACAATCCAGTTTATACCCTAGTTGGAACAGTGGTTTCAGAACCACAAATCCGAGTCCGTATAATGTTTTAATATTATTTTCTGTGCCTCTGATAAGTGATTAAGCATGTGCTAAATTTCTGTGAGTTAATTCGTCCGTCTGTGTGTTTAATTTGAGCAAAGGATTAAATTGCACTGAATGCAAAACTAGCATGCTACAAGAAAAAATACCTATTTTCCATGTCTTTATAAGTATGGTGGATTTTTATGGAAAATTAGCCATTTCTATAGATAGTGGACGGTTATGGTCCATAATAACCTTGGAAATTATGTTTTGTGATTTTATCTTATAAGGCTAAAATTGGAAATTGTTTATTAATGAATTATTAATAAAATTTAGCATGAAAATGAGCATTCATTCATGCATTCTCCACCGAAAACACAAAAAAAGAGAAAGCTTTGAAGCTTTGCATATTCGGCTACTTACAAGCCAAATTCAAGGTATGTTTTAGTCGGTTTTCGATAATTTCTACGTTTTTGCAATCTCTGCTTTGTCTACTATCAAGCCCATGTCTCGATCTTGTGTATTGATGATGTTTGTGAGATATTCCATTGATGATATGTTGAGCTTTGTGATGAGTTTAGTTGTTAAATGAAAGATTTGAGCTAGATAAACATATTTTGTTCTTGAATTTTTGATGAATTTAGCTAATTAGGGCTAAATTGAGAAAGTAGTAACTTGAGGGACTAAATTGCAAATTTGATGGGAAATATAGGCTTGTATGAGATGTATGAACATTCGGCTAAGCATGGTTAAAAGATGATTTTGTGAATTTGATGTTTTGAGAAAAATGGACTAAATTGATAAATTGTGCAAATATGAGGGTTAAATTGCAAATAGCCCTAAATGTGAGTCCTTGGATTGAATTGAATGAGTTAGTGAATAAAAGGGTTAATTCTGAATATGTATAGATCAAGAATCGAGGAAAACAGACTTAGATCGCGGGAAAGTGAAAGTAATCGAGTAGCCGTTTCCATTTCCGTTAAATCGAATCCGAGGTATGTCATTATGCAAGTAAATGTATTTGTATTGAATTTTGCATATTCATATGACCAATGATAATAGTGAATGCTTACGAGATGCTATGTATATGAATTCCGAGATAAGATCTATATAGTGACAATGTCCGAGAAATCCCGTACAAACCTAGGAATAGATAGGATTAGCTATGTCATGACATAGGTATCTGTTCTGTTTTGTCATGTAAGACCACGTCGACGTTGGCGTTGATTTGAGATTTCGTGTAAGACCACGCCTGGGACGTTGGCATTGATATGAGCTTTATGTGTAAGACCATGTCTGGGACATCAGCATCGTATTGATTCGTGTAAGACCCTGTCTGGGACAGTGGCATCGTTATTCGAGTACATGTAAGACCTCGTCTGGGACGTTGGCATTGTACGACTATTCTGAGCTTCCTGAGTATCCTATTAGATTCCTATCGGTTCAACAGGCAAAATCTGAGCTATGATCAATTACGTGAATGTATATTCGTTTCAGGTACGTTTGGTATGCACACTAAATGTGTATAAAAGGTAAGTGCCTATATGATTTTGATTTGAAAAATGTATGATTGAATATGAGAATGTGAATGAGATGCAAGAATGATTATGAAAGAGTTATGTATATATATATATATATATATATGATTCTTGAATTGATGAATATGGCAAATATGGCCAAGAATATGGACCAAATCATATATGTGAGAAATTTGCTATGAATATGAATTGTGCCAACGTTTTTATATGCTTATATGCTTTACATATTAAGTTTATTTGTATTATGACTTACTAAGCTTTTTGGAAAGCTTACTCTATGTGTGTGTGTGTTTTCTCTGTTTTATAGGTCGTCAAAGCTACTGTAGGCTCGGGGACCATCGTGGATTGTCATCACACTACTCAACTTATTTTGGTACATTTTGGAAATGTATATAGCTAGATATGGCATGTATAGGCTAGTATTTGGTATAAGTTTTTTATATGAAATTAGCCATGTGATTTGGCTGGATATGAGTTGAAGATATACATTAAATGAATGTGTTATTTGATGCATACTTTGGTATGGTTGAAGTACATGAAATGGTTAAGTTTTTGGGTAAGTATGGATGAATAATGTTTGTGATTATATAAGTTTCAGTCTTATGGATTTGTTATGAATGAGATTGGATTTGAATGTATTGATTGAATGGTTAATTTGGTATGTTCTTGGTTGCCAAATATGCATTAGATGTCTTGGTAAATTGGTTGTAAGTTTGACCCTTGTTGGGTGGCATTTTGGCCTTGCAAATGGCCTATAATGTCACACGGTTGTGGCACACGGGCGTGCCTAGTGACCGTGGGGCTAAGTCAGTAGCTAGCTAAGAGTACACAGTCTTGGCACACGGACGTGCCTGGTAGCTGTGTGATTTTGATAGGATCGACCACGGCCAGAGTACACGGGCGTGCTTGGTGGTCGTGGAGTAAAGTCAGTTTCGACCACGGGGTTGATACACGGGGGTGTCTAGCAGCTGTGGGAGGCACACGGCCTGCCTACATGGGCGTGTAACCCCTGAATCTTTGAAAAGTTTTAAATTTTCAAGAATTTCTGTATGTGTTCCGGTTGAGTCCCGACCCTATTTCTAAGTCTCGTTGACCGCAATAAGGGACATTATGTTTGTATTCGATGTGATACTTGATGAATTGTCTGATTAAGTTTTTGATCTGTCATGTAACGCTCTTAACCCTAATCCGGCGACGGACATGGGATAGGGGTGTTACACATCATTTACATTTACGTACCAATATGGCAATTATAACCTATACATGCTATTGTAACCATAATTACTTTACCATATTGTACCGACATGGGCCGATAGATAGTGTGAGTAAGCTCCGCCAAGCTTCCAATCCGACGAGCTTCCGATTTACTCTAAAACAGGGAAATAAAACTAAGTAAGCATAAAATGCTTAATAAGTTCGTATAACATGGTACTTAAGTTACCATTATCCTCATTGCCCTTGTTAGTCATATAATCCATAATAACATCACAAACATATATGGGCTCAACAACAATCAAGTTTCCATGCACATATGCTTCCCACAACATGTATTCATTTATCATGTATAAATCATCTCTTTATATTACAAATATAATTTCATAATAGTTCATCTCGAGTTCAGATCATTTGTTATCAGAACTTTATCCATATTACTCGGAATATCAAGATCACGATTAGTACACTCAAGGTGTATAAGTCTATAATCAAGGATGTACATACTCATCAATTAAATTCCATGTACAATATCATCATTTTATATTTCCATATATAAATTATCATGTATCGTCATTTTCATGTATTTCAGGCCGATATGTGTAATAACTCATTTCTTATTCATATCTTCTCATGTCAAGAACTTTTACCCGTTGAATTTATCTGAAATATCGATAGATACACAGGTAGTACACTCGTGGTGTTCAAATCAGAATTCGTCAATTCGTATTTAATGGTACCTATAAGGTACTATTTCAGGGAGTACGCTCTCGAGCCACACATGTATACAACAGGATTACCAGTTCAGGCTAAATCCTTTTTATGACATATACTCTAAGGAGCTTGATTTGGATTACCTGTCCGGGCTAAATCCAATCCATAACATATGCTCGAGAGGACTTATATCAGGATTACCCGTCCGGGATAAATCCATTCATAAATGAGGTCAATAGGATTACTCGTTCGAGCTAAATCCCGTCAGCAACAAATGTAGGACCTCATTCTTTTCGAGAAATCACATATCCATCGATTTTCCATTTTATTCAACCGGGATTTAAACAATTTTCTCAAGCATTATCGGGCATGTGGTTATTTCATACATCCACAACATTCATATAATTCAAATAAACACATTCCACATTCATTTCAAACATATAAGTAACATTTTATCGTTTATCCTTTATCGGGCATTATCATTTAATTTAAACATTTTCATTTATCGGGCTTGATCGGATATGTAATCATTTCACATATTTATGATATTTATACAATTTACATAAA
Source organism: Gossypium australe (assembly GCA_005393395.2). Lineage (NCBI taxonomy): Eukaryota > Viridiplantae > Streptophyta > Magnoliopsida > Malvales > Malvaceae > Gossypium > Gossypium australe. The sequence goes on along the minus strand of CM016616.1, from coordinate 126,893,132 downwards.
CACAATCAATGAAAGCATGTAAATAAACAGAATTTAGTTACACGAACTTACCTCGACAATGTTCGTGTACGTAAAATCTACTAATTCGACATTTTCCTCTTTCCTTGTTCTAGCTCCGAATATGGTCTATCCGGATCTATACGAGTAAATTTAACATCTATTTATCATATTTCTTATTCAAGTGGCTCAATTTTCATCCTAGGAGAAATTACCAATTTGCCGCTAACTTTTCTATAAATTCCCATTTCGTCCCTAGGCTCGGAAAATGAAACTTGTGTAATTTACTCCCTATTCCAAGCCTAAACAAAATCCCATTACAAAATTTACTGCACATGCATTCATAAAAATTTATAATTTTTCATCAAATTTCACAAACTTTACATTTTAGTCCCTAAATCATGTTTTCATCAAAAATCACTTTGTAAAAGATGTTTAGCTATCAACAACCTTTCATTTTCTACCATAAATTTCTAATTTTTAGCATATTCATCCATGACCCAAATTTCATACCTTGATAACATTTCAAATTAATCCTTCAAATAGATAGATTAAACTATCTCGGTTTCAAAAATATCAAAATTATTAAAAATGGGGCTTGATTACTACCCAAATAAGCTTGATAAGTCTTCTTCCTCTCTCCTAGGGTTTCCATAGAAATATTTGGGGAATATGATATGAAATTGTTTTTTGTTTCTATTAATTAAATTGTCATTTAATAACTTTTCATCTTTCCAATTTAGTCCTTAGCCTTTTTTTTTATTTTTCCATGGATGAGTCATACCAAAATATCTACATACTTCTCTTTAATGTTCTAATTACCATATAATGAACTCTATTTTTGAATTCCATAGCTATTTAATCCTTATAGCTACTAGAATTCAACTTTTTCATTTTATGCGATTTAGATCATCTTGTAATTAAACACATAATCGATAAAATTTTCGTATCAAAATTTTCACATGACTTTTGTAACATCCTAAAATTAGGGGTTTGTCACTTTTGTGTAATTGCATGTTATGCTGGTTCTGTGTGTGGTTTAAGTGTGTTTAGGGGCCCTAGGGAGGCCTGGGGTCGAGTTTGAGCCTTCGTAAAATTTTGCTTTTTGGGCACTTTAGGGGGAAGAGCTAGTGGGAGCAGGATTTAAATGTAAATGTTGATATTGTGTTAACAAAAAGGAGTAGGGTGGCCTAGTGGAGTTGGCGTCACTTGGGTAGCAAGATGGGAGAGGGTTCGAATCCCACATATTGTGTTTCGGAGTTTCATTTTGTGCCAGGATGGAGAAGAGGTGGAGTTGGCATGGGACTCTACCAAGGAGGTTTTGAATTGGTCAAATAGGTTTGAAAGAATGATGGAGAGTGAAAGGTGGAGTGATTTGGGGAGAGAATCATGGGATTCAAAGTGTGGGAAGAAGTGGCCGAATGGAGGAGTCTAGCAAGGGAATTTTCGGTTGGGTAAATGAATTTGGGGGCGGGATGGCATTTTTGGTTTTGTGTAGGGGAGAGTGCCGAAATCCTTTAGAACTTCTTTGGCTTGCATTTGCGCATTTCGGGTCCTTTTTCTTCAAAGAGTCTTTTTCTTGCCAAATTGTTAGCCTTTCTCTCCCTCTTTTTCCTATTTCGTATTCATGTTTTATTCCTTATTGTTACCTAAACATCAGTGACCCGAAACTCCTCTGTACTTCTCTTTTCATCTACTCTTTTCTACCTTCCTCTTACCACTTATTTTCTCTTGTGTCACCATAGCCGAATCTCTCCAACATTCCATCTCTTTTCTCTAGCTGAATTATTTACTTCTTCTCTTGACCGAATCATTTTTCCACACCCTTCCACTTTCTTTGTTTTCCTACACCTAAGCCGAATTGCTCATTTGAATTGGGTTGTCTTTTTATTTTTGCTAGTAGCCGAATTCTTTAACCATTCACCTATCTCTCCCGTTCATCTAGTTCTTCTCTTTCCTTAGATCAATAGCCACTCTACCTCTATTGTGGTGTTCTTAGCCGTTTGCTTGGTGTTGTACTTTCTGAGTGCCAAATCTTCTCTCCCATTTGACTTCTCACTAAGTTAAGGTAATGGCTTCTTCTCTTTGAATGTTGTTATTCTTCTTTCTCTCTTACCCATTTTTTCTCCTTGGATCGAATTTATCATTCTCCCATTCTCATCACATCTTACTTCCGCATCTTGTAAGCTAAGCTGAAACACTCTTTTGGGGGTAGGCCGACTCTTCTATTTGACAACGGGTGAGGATCGTTAATGTTCGTTGCAGTAAAGGTGAAGTTATGCGAATATCCCTTTTAGTTTGGCATTTGGTGACATTCTTGAGATTCTGTTTTATGATGATATTGGTTCCCTGCTTTGTGGGAGGGCCGAATATAGGATTGAAGCTAGCTCCTTTGGTACATTACTTATTCACTCTTAGGAATTCGTTGCAATAGCCAAGGAGCAAGAACAGTTTTCAGAACTCTACAGAGAAGATCACGATTGTGGTAAGTGACTATAGTGTGGTAATTTGTTGGGCTTAGGGAATCTTTTATGAAGTCAAGGCTAACTTTTGGATCGGTGTTATTTTAGGGGGGCAACGAAGAGTGATTCGGTAGGAAATCCAATCAGGTGTGTAATCTCACACCTTTATTCGTTTTGCTATGTATTATTCTGTGTGTCAGCTAAAAGTCGAAATACCCTTAATGGGTAAGCTAATGAAATACACCTATAGGGTGAGTTTGGAAATAGCCCAGGTGAGTAAATTTACGATTATACCCTTTCATGTATATGTGGCATGACTGTATATTCTGTTTATCTGCTATATTGGTACATTCATGCATGCACTAAAATATTATGTCATGATTTGTTGCATGGGATTGGGTTGTTGATTATTGGGGAAGTGTAATCCGGTGGCTCTGCCACATATTCCGGTGACTCTGTCACAATTTGTTTAGTGGCTACTCTGTCACAATTTGTTTGGTGGCTATGCCACGTATATTCTGTTAATCTGGTGGCACTGCCACAAATTCGGTGATGAGCAGCGTGACTGCCATCGAGGTGTGTAGCGGATGGAGGGTTGATTGTAGAAATCCCCACAGGTGTGTTGGGTTGGTACGGGTGGTGTGTAGCGAATGGATTACTAGGCTGGGTTGGGTTGCATTGCATGCATTATCTGTATAACTATGCTAATAGGGCTAAGGCCTAGTTTGTTTCCGTTAGGGCTAAGGCCCAGTTTGTGTCTGAATGGGCTCGGGCCCAGTTAATGTTCGATTAGGGGATTACACACTGAGTTCTCGTAACTCACCCCCTCTGCTTAATTTTTCAAGTAACCCCCAGCATTGAGGATTCGGAGCCGAGGCGGACTCTATGGTGGCCATTCATCGAAATCTTTAGTAAATTCTGTATTACTTTACTATAAATTTTACTTTGATTTGGGTTTGTGTTTTGTAATAAAGCCTCTAGGATTTTAATTTTGTTTTTGATTTTTAATTCGGTTATTATCTACTGTTAAATGTTCAAAATGGGGTTTCCTAAAACAATAATAGCTGTTTTCCAAAATGATTAACGATCAGTTTGCAACCTAAACTTGAAAAAACTCTGGGTTCTCTTAAACTTCTAAAATTATTTTCAAAATATCACATTTTCGAAATTTACTGAATCTGAATTCTGTTTTAAACTAGTTCTTGGAAATAATGATAGTAATAATAACATCAACAACAGCAATGTTTTTCTCAAAATCATATAAACAAAAATCTGAATTTTTCACAAACAACAGAGTTCTGAGTTCAAAAAAAAATACGAAGTTTCCTACCGAATGCGCTAGTTTTTACGAACCCTTCTATGTGGCATGCCAGTTCCAGTCATAACGTCTAGGCTGGGTTTAGGGTGTTACATTTTGTGGTATTAGAGCCCGGTTGTAAAACTCGGCTGTGGAATGAGTTCGAAAACATTTTCCAAAAATTGGTTTGAAACATGGTCTAAAAATACATGTCTTTCTGGGAAGTATGACCCTACGGGTCTCCGGCACCAAATCCTTAAGTTTTCTTATTGTATGATTGTTGATATGATGGTGATATGACTGTAGTAAGGAAACTGTTTGAAATTTCTAGCTGTAGGAGCTAAGACTATAGAGACAGAGACGTAGGAAGTTCGAATCGCGAAAATAACTCTTATATTTATTTTTCTATAAAATATTTGTTAATCAATATTGGAACCATATACTGATTCATAAAACATTCTTAATCAGATTAATTCAACTTAGTAATATGAGTACTAGAGGACGTGGACGCGGTAGACGTGGCTGTGGTAGGGGCCAAGGTGTTGAGGATGGATTCGAAGCAGGGTATATGCCTGAAATGGAAGCACCAGCATCACCAGTGACCGAAACAGGGTCACATGACCAAACTGGAGGGGACGATGCTTTGTCCCAAGCTATGCTGCGGGTTCTGGAATGGGTTGCTGGAGCAAGCACTGGGTTGGTAGCCCGGAAATCTATTCCTGAGCGACTCCGGGCGAACGGGGCTGAGGTTTTGAAGGGCATTTCTAGGGTAGCTCCGAAAGTAGCAGAATACTGGTTGGAGGCAGTTGAACGGATTATAGATGACCTAGACTGCACAGAAGAGGAGAAATTGAAAGGAGCAGTATCTCTTCTGCGAGATGAGGCATACCAGTGGTGGCTCACTATAAGAGAAGACACTCAAGTAGATCGTATTGACTGGAGTTTCTTTAAAACAGCGTTCCAAGGAAAATATGTTGGGGCGAGTTATGTGGACGCCTAGAGGAAGGCATTTTTGAATTTGGTTCAAGGGAATAAATCCGTGGCAGAGTATGAGGCTGAATTTCTACGCTTAAGTCGTTATGCTCGGGGTATAGTCGCAACTGACTATGAGCGCTGTGTTTGGTTCGAGGATGGTCTGCTGGACGAGTTACGAGTACTGATAGCTCCGCAGCGGGAAAGAGATTTTGCCATTCTAATCGAAAAAGTAAAAATTGTTGAAGAAGTGAAATGTTCTGAGAGACAAAACCGAGATAAGGATATGATACGAACTCACCTAAGAAGCCTGTGACAGAAGTCAACCAAGACCCAATCGAGCTACCTAATGGGCCAATTACGCGTGCCCGTGCTAAACAATTCAAAGATGCCGCGTCGGCTTTGGTGGCACAAATTTGGAATACAGATAGAAAAGAGCCCAAGAACATACTGAACTCTTACAATTTATTTGAAGTTGAATATACTAGCTAGTTAGACTGCTAGTTTATTTAACACTTTATTATGCATGTTTGATTTATCTTCAGTCATTTATTAGTTTGCTACATTTTCTCAGTTCATTTATCTAGATAGTACAAGTTTTTAATATGTCCTTTGTCGAAGTTGAATGTTAGTGTGTTTTACTTAGTGTTTAAAATAAAGTGATTAAATTCTGTGCTAACTATGTTCAGCCGAATTTTACTAATAATGTTGGCTTATATGTTTTGTAGTTTGCTCCACGTTTTGATGCATGTTGGATGATCACAAGTTATAAATAATTAAGATAAAACATTGGGAGTGGATGAAGAACATGGATAGCATGCGTGCAAGGGATAATGGAAGTCATGGAAGGATGGTAGCTAAAAGACAAACAACATGGACGACAACAAAAGAGAACAATCAATAAAAAAATTCTTAGCATGGAAAGCACAATTGGAATCAAACAAAGGTGGACGGCAAGGCTTAATGTGGAGCAATTATTAAATTAAAGCATGAAATGGTGAGTGGAAGCATAAACAATGTGCAAGTGTGATAATGCATGAACGGCACAAGGAGCATAATGGATGCATGAAATAAAAAAAATAAAAGAATGTGCAAGTGTGATAATGCATGAACGGCACAAGGCATTGACTTTGGAATAAATTAATCAACATGATGGGATTTACAAGATAAGCATGCGGCACTAGCTTACAAGATGAGCATGGATGAATTGGATTTTTAAATTAATTGGATGGCACCTAGTATGGGACGGCAAGGATGAGCATGATGGGAAGGAATTTTAATCCTAGCACTTGGAATATGGGACGGCCAGGAAAGAACATGGGGATAAAATTTTAATTGCTAGATTTTGTTTTAAACAATGGAGCAACACATGCCAGACTTAGTTTTCATAAAATTATTATACTTTTCTAATAGCATGGGGGCGGCTAAGTTGGTACATGCCTTGGCCGAATATTGTGCTTTCATGAATTTAAATTCTTGAAGAGCATGGGACGGCCTAAGGCATTAAGGGTTGAGAAACATTTGTAATCCCGATATCCACTTGTCCTATAAATAGGTGGACCTTTGTCATTTGTAGGGGAGAATCTTTTTCATGAATGAATATTTTTCTTTTTGGTGAGTTTAATTCACTCTCCTAATTCTTCAAGGTTCGAATTGACTTATCTAGTTTCTAGTGGCGTCATTCTATCCTTGTTTCGAACTTATCATCCTATCGGGTGTGGCGTTCATTTATCTGTACCGTTGGTTCCTATCTTGCTAGATAGTGGGTCTCGGTTTTTATTCAAAACTCCTCTCATCAATTTGAAGCTTATAAGATTCGGGTCTTTAATTTTTATTAAAGGTTCTTTCTTGTTTCAAATTCGTATCCACCTCAACCACTTACCTATCTTTATTTTTCAAAGACATTATCAATAAAATTACCCCTTTTGTTATCTAAACGAAAAACTACCTTGGCTACATGACAACGATATCTACGAACCGAGTGAAGCTGACAGTAATCCAGCTTTCGAACATAATGAGCGGAGAGGATGTCCCTGAGTCCGTGAGCGAAGAGATCGAGAATAGGCTGATGATGACTTGAAAAATATTAAAATGGCGATTCCTGCTTTCCAAGGGCGGTCCGATCTGGAAGCCTACCTTGAGTGGGAAAAGAAGGTGGAGTTAATCTTCGAATGCCATAATTACTCCAAAAATAAGAAGGTGAAACTTGCTGCCATCGAATTTTCTGATTATGCCCTTATTCGGTGGGATCAATTAACAACGAGCCAAAGACGGAATGGTGAACGTCCAATATCTACGTGGGCGGAAATGAATGCACTAATGCGGTAAAGATTCATCCCAACTTACTATCACCGCGAATTGCATCAAAAGTTGCAAAGCCTAACTCAAGGTCATCGTAGTGTGGAGGATTACTACAAGGAAATGGAAGTGGCCGTGATCCAAGCCAATGTAGATGAAGAACAAGAAGCCACAATGGCACGCTTTAGCGCTGGCCTTAATCGAGATATCGCAAATGTTGTAGAACTACACCATTACATCGATATCATCGATATGGTTCACATGGCAATAAAGGTCGAAAAGCAGCTAAAACCAAAAGCTACTTCTAGAGCAATCCCCAATATTGCTTCAACATCTAAGTGGGGGCAAGTGACCAACAAACGGGACATACGAAGCCGAACCAAAGAAGTAAGTGGCACCCCTAAGTTTAACAAACCCAGCGGTGAAGCTAACAAAGGCAAAATGGAAGCTATTCCGAATCGATCCCGAGACATTAAGTGTTTCAAATGTTTGGGTCGAGGCCACATTGCAAGTCAATGCCCAAACCGAAACGCTATGTTTATTCGAGATAATGGCGAGATTGAATCCGAAAGTGAAAGGGAATATGATGCCAGTGAGACATCTCAAGACGAGGAAGAAGTAGAACAAGCCGAAAATGGAGAGATCTTAGTGGTAAAAAGGAGTCTTAGCTTACAAGGCGTCGAAAATGAACAATAACGCGAAAACATCTTCCATACGCGTTGCCAAGTACAAGGGAAGATTTGTTGCGTCATCATTGATGGAGGAAGCTGTACTAATGTGGCCAGCACCATATTGGTGGAGAAACTGGGATTGACTACCACCAAACATCCCCATCCGTATAAACTGCAATGGCTTAACGACGGGGGAGAACTTAAAGTCACAAAAGAAGTTTTGGTCTCCTTTGCAATAGGGAAGTATCAAGATGAGGTCTTGTGCGATGTGGTACCGATGCAAGCGGGACATCTCCTGCTTGGGCGACCTTGGCAATTCGATAAGCGAGCGATCCATGATGGCTACACCAATCAGTATACCTTCAAGTATTTGGGCCGGAACGTGACACTAGCTCCGCTAACACCCAAGCAAGTTTACGACGATCAATTGAAGATGAAGGCATCAATTGAAAAATCAAAAGAAAGTGAGCGGAAAAATGAGAAAGAAAAAGAAAAGAAGAAAGGCAAAAGAATGAGTGATAAAAAAAGAGAGTTCGAACACAAAGAAAAGGAAACGAAAGACGAAAGTGAAAAAGAAAGTTTTTATGTTAAAGAGAAAGAGATCCGGAAGTCTATGTTGTTAAAACAACCTCTGTTGGTACTTATGTACAAGGAAAGTCTCTTTGGAACTAACGATTTCAATGACAAGATACCTTCTCCTGTTTTGTCTTTGTTACAGGAATTCCGAGACATATTCCCGGAAGAGATTCCAAGTGGGTTGCCTCTTATTCGTGGAATAGAACATCAAATAGACTTTGTGCCGAAAGCCGCAATTCCAAATAGACCAGCTTACCGAAGCAATCCAGAAGAGACGAAGGAACTTCAAAGACAAGTGAATGAACTTCTTGAAAAGGGCTATGTACGCGAGAGCTTAAGCCCTTGTGCTGTGCCAGTCTTGTTAGTTCCCAAGAAGGATGGAACATGGAGGATGTGCGTAGATTGCCGAGCCATCAACAAGATCACGATCAAGTACCGACACCCTATCCCTCGATTGGATGACATGCTCGACGAATTGAGTGGAGCGAGCTTATTTTCAAAGATCGACCTTAAAAGCGGATATCATCAAATACGTATGCGCGAGGGTGACGAGTGAAAGACTGCTTTCAAGACGAAGCAAGGACTCTATGAATGGCTCGTTATGCTATTCGGGCTAACAAATGCCCCAAGCACGTTCATGCGACTCATGAACCACATGTTGCGATCATTCATCGGTAGATTTTGTGTCGTATACTTTGACAACATACTTGTCTATAGTAAAACTTTAGATGAGCACGTGAAACATTTAAAGTCTGTTCTAGAAGTTCTGCGAAAGGAAACCTTATATGCAAATTTATAGAAATGTGATTTTTGTACTAACAAAATTGTGTTTTTAGGATTTGTTGTCAGTTCGGAAGGCCTTGAAGTTGATCAAGAGAAGGTTAAAGCAATCCAAGAATGGCCCCGTCCGACAAATATTTCCCAAGTTCGAAGCTTTCATGGGCTGGCTAGTTTTTATCGACGGTTCGTACCGAACTTCAGCACGTTGGCCGCACCATTGACCGGTGTAATTCGTAAGAATTCTAACTTTGTTTGGGGAGAAGAACAAGAGAAAGCATTTTTGAAAATTAAAGGCTGTTTGACTCAAGCACCATTATTAGCTTTACCAAACTTTGACAAAACTTTTGAGTTAGAATGTGATGCCTCAGGGTTAGGTATTGGCGCTGTACTTATGCAAGACGGACGCCCCATTGCGTACTTCAGCGAAAAGCTCAACGGTGCTATCTTAAACTACCTGACATATGACAAGGAATTGTATGCTCTAATTCGAGCCGTGGAGACATGGCAACACTACCTACTGCCCAAAGAATTCGTGATTCATACCGACCATGAGTCATTGAAGTATTTAAGGGGGTAGCATAAACTCAACAAGCGTCACGCTAAGTGGGTAGAATTTCTCGAATCATTTCCTTATGTCATTAAATACAAAAATGGTAAGGAAAATGTAGTAGCTGATGCACTATCCCGAAGGTATTCTTTGTTAAATGTGTTGGATTCTAAATTGATGGGGTTTGTATTTCTTAAGGACCTATATGCGAATGATACTGACTTTGGTGAATTTTTCAAGTTATGTGAAAAGGGAGCCTATGAGAAATACTACCGCCATGACGAATATCTGTTTCGAGAAGGTAAACTATGCATTCCGCAAGGATCTGTGCGAGAGGTGCTAGTAGATGAGGCTCATAGTGGCGGATTGATGGGACATTTCAGAGTTGCTAAAACTTTAGCCACCCTCCAAGAGCACTTCTTTTGGCCTAAGATGCAACGAGATGTAGAACGATATTGTGGGAGATGCATTACCTGTAGAAGGGCTAAATCTCGAACTAATCCGCACGGTTTGTATAAACCTTTACCCATTTCTGAAACTCCTTGGACTGATGTTTCTATGGATTTTGTAATTCGATGGCAGCAAGTTTCACCTTCTTATTTTTGGAGTAATTATGGCATTCGAAGATTAACTCCACCTTCTTTTCCCACTCAAGGTAGGCTTTCAGATCGGACCGCCCTTGGAAAGCAGGAATCGCCATTTTAATATTTTTCAAGTCATCATCAGCCTATTCTCGATCTCTTCGCTCACGGACTCGGGGACATCCTCTCCGCTCATTATGTTCGAAAGCTGTATTACTGTCAGCTTCACTCGGTTCGTAGATATCGTTGTCATGTAGCCAAGGTAGTTTTTTGTTTAGATAACAAAAGGGGTAATTTTATTGATAATGTCTTTGAAAAATAAAGATAGGTAAGTGGTTGAGGTGGATACGAATTTGAAACAAGAAAGAACCTTTAATAAAAATTAAAGACCCGAATCTTATAAGCTTCAAATTGATGAGAGGAGTTTTGAATAAAAACCGAGACCCACTATCTAGCAAGATAGGAACCAACGGTACAGATAAATGAACGCCACACCCGATAGGATGATAAGTTCGAAACAAGGATAGAATGACGCCACTAGAAACTAGATAAGTCAATTCGAACCTTGAAGAATTAGGAGAGTGAATTAAACTCACCAAAAAGAAAAATATTCGTTCATGAAAAAGATTCCCCTACAAATTACAAAGGTCCACCTATTTATAGGACAAGTGGATATCGGGATTACAAATGTTTCTCAACCCTTAATGCCTTAGGCCATCCCATGCTCTTCAAGAATTTAAATTCATGAAAGCACAATATTCGGCCAAGGCATGTACCAACTTAGCCCCCCCATGCTATTAGAAAAGTATAATAATTTTATGAAAACTAAGTCTGGCATGTGTTGCTTTAAAACAAAATCTAGCAATTAAAAAATTATCCCCATGTTCTTTCCTGGCCGTCCCATATTCCAAGTTCTAGGATTAAAATTCCTTCCCATCATGCTCATCCTTGCCGTCCCATACTAGGTGCCATCCAATTAATTTAAAAATCCAATTCATCCATGCTCATCTTGTAAGCTAGTGCCGCATGCTCATCTTGTAAATCCCATCATGTTGATTAATTTATTCCAAAGTCAATGCCTTGTGCCGTTCATGCATTATCACACTTGCACATTCTTTTTTTTTTATTTCATGCATCCATTATGCTCCTTGTGCCGTTCATGCATTATCACACTTGCACATTGTTTATGCTTCCACTCACCATTTCATGCTCTAATTTAATAATTGCTCCACATTAAGCCTTGCCGTCCACCTTTGTTTGATTCCAATTATGCTTTCCATGCTAAGAATTTTTTTATTGATTGTTCTCCTTTGTTGCCGTCCATGTTGTTTGTCTTTTAGCTACCATCCTTCCATGACTTCCATTATCCCTTGCACGCATGCTATCCATGTTCTTCATCCACTCCCAATATTTTATCTTAATTATTTATAACTTGTGATCATCCAACATGCATCAAAACATGGAGCAAACTACAAAACCTATAAGCCAACATTATTAGGAAAATTCGGATGAACATAGTTAGCACAGAATTTAATCACTTTATTTTAAACACTAAGTAAAACACACTAACATTCAACTTCGACGAAGGACATTAAAAACTTGTACTATCTAGATAAATGAACTAAGAAAATGCAGCAAACTAATAAATGACTGAAGATAAATCAAACATGCATAATAAAGTGTTAAATAAACTAGCAGTCGAACTAGCTAGTATATTCAACTTCAAATTAATTGTAAGAGTTCAGCATGTTCTTGGGCTCTTTTCTATCTGTATTCCAAATTTGTGCCACCAAAGCCGATGCTGCATCTTTGAATTGTTTAGCACGGGCACGCGTAATTGGCCCATTAGGTAGCTCGATTGGGTCTTGGTTGACTTTCGCCACAGGCTTCTTAGGTGAGTTCGTATCAGGATAGGGGCAAGAATAAGAGAGGTTTTGGGACGTTAGGTTCTTCTGGGGGTTTTCAAAAGAGGCCTAGGTTGGATGGGCCAGCCCGAGTTGGGATGCTAGTTGCTGTAGGATAATTGTGACCCTGTACACAGTGTGGGAGAACATATTCGGGGGAGTGTTGGAGAAGAACTGGTGGATGTTTCAAGTGTGGGTCTAGGGATCATCGGATTAAGGACTGTCCAAGGGAGCTTGCTAGGGTGCAGACTGTAGTTCAGGGATTTGCACAGCCTGGGAGAGGTAGTCAGCATCCACCGAGAGGTCGTGGAGCACCAGGAGAGGTGCGGGTAATGCAGATGCAAGATAGCCTGGATTGGTTTATGTGGCTAGACGTTGAGAGGATGGTGACGCATAGGACGTCATAACCGGTACGTTTTTTATATTTGATGTGCCATTTACTGCTTTGGTAGATATTGGATCAACTCATTTATATGTTGCCTGTACTGTATCTGGGACTTTGGGTATAAAATCTGAGATTGCTGCTAGAAAAATGTCTGTGATTAGCCCTCTAGGACAATCTGTGGTAGTGAACAAGTTGTTTAGGAATGTGCCTTTAGAAGTGCAAGGGATCATTTTTCCGGTAGATTTGATGGAACTATCGTTCGGCGAGTTTGATCTGAACTTAGGCATGGACTAGATAGTTAAGCACCGTGCGAACTTGGATTGTGCCGTTAAGCGCATGATATTGAAGACTTCTAAGGATGAAGAGGTGATTGTGATAGGAGAAAGAAGAGATTATCTGTCTCATGTGATTTCGGCGCTTAATGCCGAGAAGATGGTGCGAAAAGGGTGCAAGGAGTTTCTGACCTTTGTCAGCGCATCTGATGTCAAGGAATTGGCTGTAGAGGATGTCAGAACTATGAAGGAGTTCCCAAATGTATTTCCTGAAGAGCTTCCGGGGTTGCCTCCGGATCGCAAGGTGGAATTTGGCTTTGAGCTACTTTCGAGAACGGCTCCGGCGTCCATCGCCCCTTATAGAATGGCGCCGAAGGAGCTGGTAGAACTAAAAGCTTAGATCCAAGAGTTGTTGGACCGTGGATTTATCCGACCAAGTGTATCTCCGTGGGGAGCGCCGATTTTTTTCGTGAAGAAAAATGATGGGTTGATGCGTATGTGCATTGACTATCGCCAGTTGAACAAGTTAACTATTAAGAACAAATACCCGCTACCAAGGATTGACGATTTGTTGCGAGGAGCTTCAGTTTTCTCGAAGATAGATTTGAGATCGGGGTATCATCAGCTCAGGGTCAAGGAGGCGGATATTCACAAGCCTACTTTCCGAACTCATTATGGGCATTACAAGTTTCTAGTGATGCCGTTTGGATTGACTAAAGCACCAGCCGCTTTTATGGACATGATGAATCGGGTTTTCCAACCCTATCTGGACCGATTCGTGGTGGTATTCATAGATGACATCTTGGTGTACTCAAGAACTGAGGAGGAGCATGATTCACATCTTCGGATAGTTTTACAGATTCTAAGAGAGAAGCAACTTTACGCCAAATTCAGTAAGTGCGAGTTTTGGCTGAAGGAGGTGACATTTTTGGGGCATGTTGTATCTGCCGAGGGGATTAGGGTTGATCCCTAGAAGGTTGAAACGGTATTGGATTGCAAGTCACCAAATTCGATATCAGAAATACGAAGTTTTCTGGGCTTGGCTGGGTACTACAGAAGGTTTGTGGAGGGGTTTTCGTTGATTGCTGCACCCCTAACTAGGTTGCAGCATAAGGGGATACCGTTTGTATGGACGGATAAGCAGCAAGAAAGTTTTGAGAAGTTAAAGAAGATTCTGACTGAGGCACCAGTGTTGATTCAGCCTGAGGCTGGAAAGGAATTTGTTGTCTATTATGATGCATTGCACACAGGCTTGGGTTGTGTACTAATGCAAGAAGGGAAGGTGGTAGCGTATGCATCTCGTCAATTAAGGCCGCATGAGATGAACTATCACTCTTGTGACTTGGAGCTAGCTGCTGTGGTGTTCGCACTGACGATATGGAGACACTACCTGTATGGGGAAAAGTCGATTATCTACACTGACCATAAGAGTCTGAAATATCTCCTTACCCAAAAGGAGCTGAACTTGAGGCAACGGAGATGGATAGAGTTGCTAAAAGACTATGACTGCTCGATCGAATATCACCCGGGTAAAGCCAATGTGGTAGCAGATGCATTAAGTCATAAGGCGATATCGGATTTGAGGGCAATGTTTGCTCATCTCAGCTTTTACGAAGATGGTAGTTTGTTAGCGGAACTTCAGGTGAAATCGGCATAGGTAAGTCAGATTAAGGAGAAGCAATCATTGGATGAATCGTTGGGTTTTCGGCTTTAGCAAGTGAAAAGTGGGGAGACAGTGGATTTTAGTCTGAGCAGTGAAGGGGTATTGTGTTTTCGAGGGAGAGTTTGTTTGCCGAAAGACTCTGATTTAAGACAGATGATTCTACGAGAGGTGCATAGTAGCCCATACACTATGCATCCTGGAGGAAACAAGATGTACCTAGACCTGCGTGAACAGTACTGGTGGCTAGGGTTGAAACGGGAAGTTACTGACTTTGTGAGCAAGTGTTTGACATGTCAGCAAGTGAAGACGGAACATCAGCTGCCTTCGGGATTGTTGCAACCGGTGAAGATTCCACTTTGGAAGTGGGAGAGGATAACCATGGATTTTGTTAGTGGGCTACCTCTAACGCCTACTAAGAAAGATTCAGTGTGGGTAATTGTTGACCGTTTGACTAAGTCTGCTCACTTCATACCGGTACGCACAGACTTTTCGTTGCAGAAATTGGCCAAATTATATGTGGTAGAGATTGTGAGGCTACATGGGGTACCAGTGTCTATCATATCGGACAGGGACCCTAGATTTATACCTCGATTTTGGAAGGCATTGCATGAAGCTTTGGGTACAAGACTAGACTTCAGCACATCATTTCACCCACAAACTGATGGTCAGTCGGAGAGGGTAATCCAGATTCTGGAAGACATGTTAAGGGGCTGGGTGATTGACTTAAGAGGTAATTGGGAAAATTATCTGCCGTTAGCGGAATTTGCGTACAACAACAGTTACCAATCCAGCATTCAGATGGCACCCTACGAGGCATTGTATGGTTGTAGGTGTCGTACCCCTACGTGTTGGGCATAATTAGGTGAGCGACGGTTGTTGGGTTAAGTTGATTTGGGATCGGTTAAAGGACGCTTCAGATAGACAGAAGTCGTATGCGGATCTGAAGCGTAAGGAGATAGAATTTTCAGTGGGGGATCAGGTTTTCTTGAAGGTCTCACCTTGGAAGAAGGTTTTAAGATTTGGACGGAAGGGCAAGTTGAGCCCCAGATTCATCGGGCCTTATCGAGTGTTGAAACATGTGAGACCAGTTGCTTATCAGCTTGAGTTACCCCCAGAGTTGAATCGAATACATGATGTATTTCATGTATCGATGCTGAGACGCTATCGTTTAGATCCATCCCATGTAGTACCGGTGGAAGAAATTGAGGTAAGACCTGATCTGTCTTTTGAAGAAGAACCAGTGCAGATTTTGGATCGGGATGTTAAGGCATTGAGGAGGAAGTTCGTCCTGCTGGTCAAAGTGCTGTGGCATAATCACGGTTCAGAGGAAGCCACGTGGGAGCCAGAGGAGGCAATTCGACAGCAATACCCTCGCCTCTTTTAATCAGGTAAATTTCGAGGCCGAAATTTCTTTAAGGGGGTAGAACTGTAACATCCTAAAATTAGGGGTTTGTCACTTTTGTGTAATTGCATGTTATGCTGGTTTTGTGTGTGGTTTAAGGGTGTTTAGGGGCCTTAGGGAGGCTTGGGGTCGAGTTTGAGCCTTGGTAAAATTTTGCTTTTTGGGCACTTAATGGGGAAGAGCTAGTGGGAGCAGGATTTAAATGTAAATGTTGATATTGTGTTAACAAAAAGGAGTAGGGTCGCCTAGTGGAGTTGGTGTCACTTGGGTAGCAAGGTAGGAAAGGGTTCGAATCCCACATGTTGCATTTTGGAGTTTCATTTTGTGCCAGGATGGAGAAGAGGTGGAGTTGGCATGGGACTCTACCAAGGAGGTTTTGAATTGGTCAAATAGGTTTGAAGGAATGATGGGGAGTGAAAGGTGGAGTGATTTGGGGAAAGAATCATGGGATTCAAAGTGTGGGAAGAAGTGGCCGAATGGAGGAGTCTAGCAAGGGAATTTTCGGTTGGGTAAATGAGTTTGGGGGGATGGCATTTCTGATTTTGTGTAGGGGAGAGTGCCGATGTAACACCCCAAACCCGGTCAATACACCACGACCGAATCTGGTATGTTACGGGATAAATGTTTTCGAGAGGTTTAGGTTTCGGTTCAGAGTTTGATGAAATTTTTGGCTAAGTTTTATACTTGTAGAAATCTTGGGCATGATTGTTTAAAAACCGTAGTGCATTTGGGAAAACCAGGAATTTTGAAAACTTAATTAAACATGTAAGTAAAACGAATTTATTTTATTTAGAAAACCGAGTAAGTTCTTTGTGTGGCTTAAAACATGTTGGTCTTTGTAAGAAAATATTCCCAAGTTTGAAAAACACATTCGAGTTTCATTCATTTCAAATTACCCCGATGGTAAAGTTTAAAACATTTCGCTTTGTAGTTTGAAAACCTTATCTTTCCAAGTTTTAGCCAAAAATTTGAACCCAATAGTTTGTTAAGGCATATTTGAAAATAAATCTAAACATAAACATAACAAAAACATAACTTTAAAAGGCCTTTTACAATCCCAATAAACCAATTGAAAATAATTCAAATAAATCTAAGTGTCACCTGAAATGATAAGGGAAAGAGGTGAGTCGCAGGACTCAGTGTATAAATCCTCCTCCCGAGTAAAGCAACATACCAACACCTATCATAGCAAAGCAATACAATTAATGCACCCGATCCTAACCATCCATAACACCTTTTCTACCCCGTGTGGTACCAAACCACTAGTGGTGCCAAACCACTGGTGACCCAAAGTCACGATATCCATCACTGTGGTGCCAAACCACTGGTGACCCAAAGCCACAATAATCAATCTGTGGTACCAAACCACTGGAGGTGCCAAACCTCTGGTGTCCCAAAGACACGGATATCATACTCCCCCTCCTCTCATATCACCCATAACATATCATACTGATGCTAATCGTGCAAGTCATGCAAATCATGCTAAACATGTTTCATAGTGCATCCCATAACACATCATAGATTATGATATCATATATCACTAACAAAGCTCGTAATAAAACGGACTTACCCGAATCCGTGCACATACCCCATTGGGTACCATATCAATCATCATACTGTTTCGCTTTAACAGGCAACCAGGTTTATTAAACATATTACTAAGTAAAAAGTGTGTTAGTTTACACACCTGTTAACACGCAAGCTTAATCCCACAAATCCGGACTACAACCCTCGATTACCTTGCTCCTAAAATCGACCAACCATAGATTAGTTACTTATACCATTCGGCCAAAACCAAATAAATCAAGAGGGTTAATGCTTACCCTCACCTTACACTTGATTTGGTTTCCTACCAAATCCCGAACCAAACGATGGTTCTTCTTTAAGCAAACGGCACACCCTAACAAGAAAACGGTTAATCCTTTAGTGACTTGGCTTAATGAGAACTAAACGAATAGACTAAAAGAACCAACTCTTACCACCACTTACCAAACGATTAAGCAAAGGTGACTGCTTCACTTGATTGCCACCAAAGTCCAAAGGCTCTACAATGAAATCGATTACCAAAACAAAGGTTAACACCTTCCAATCAATACCCAAAATCGGCACTTAACCAACCCAAAACGATAAAGCACAAGGGAGGGGAGAAATGGCCATTCGGCCAAGCACTTACCTACCACCAACCGATTGAAAACAAACCCCCAACAAGATTAACACCCTTCTAGAATTCGGCCAAGATGAAGAAACTATTAGGAGAGAGGAGAGAATCGGCCAACACTCTAAACAAGAAAGAAGAGAGGATTCGGCCTAGGAGTTAATCACACTTACGTTTGGCTTAGAATGAAAGAATGGAAGAGTAGAGATGAGAAGAAATGGAGGCTACGGCAAATAGGGTTTGAGAGGAGAAAAAGAAAGTTTGAGAGAACAAGTTGAGAGGGTTTCGACACACAAAAGAAATGGAGAAAACAATTGAAGATTTTGGTTTAGAAGCAATTGTGAGTTTCGGCACAAGTGTTTTAGGAGAAAAGAATGAAAATGTGAGGAGAGGAAGGTGGCTAGTTTCGGCAACAAAAGAGATCAAGGGAAGCAAAAGCACAAAATCGGCTAGATGCCCAAAAGAAAAATCGGCAAGATATGGCTGCTTGAGACTTCGGTTCCCAAAGAAGAAAATGGAGAAACTCTCTTGAAAATTTCGGCTTGTTTTGACAAAAAGAAGAATTTGGCTTACACAAATTTGACCAAAAATGCACACCAAATGCCAAAAGAATTTCGGCACTCCCACTCCCTCACACACCAAGCCGTCCACTCCCCCCAAAATCTCCCCCAAGATTCGGCCATCACTCCCCCAAACACTCCAAGCCACTACTTCAAACTAATTTGAACTAGTCCACCTCCACAAATCACTCTCCACCCACCATTCAAGTGGGTTGACCTGGTCTATGGCAGAGTTTGAACTGCCAGCAACTTCTCCTCCTCCATGCCGTCAAAATGGAAGCAAAATGTGAGCATTCTGCAGCTTGAACACAGGACCTCCCCCTGCAAGTGGCGTCACACACACAAGCCTCAAGTGGCGCCTATCCTGCCACTCCACCAGCTCATTTCTTGTGCTATCATTCACCAAATAATATTTATAAACCCCAGCTTCTTCAGCTCCTCTCACCTAAGCCTAAAACAAAAATTTTTCCTACCACTCAGGCTTACTCCTAGCTTACAACTAAGCCCCAAAACATCAAGAACAACAACATAGCAGGCCAATAACATGCAAACAATGCCATATCAATATAGCCCCTGTCCCGGGATATTACAGCCGAAATCCTTTAGAACTTCTTTGGCTTGCATTTGCGCATTTCGGGTCCTTTTTCTTCAAAGAGTCTTTTTCTTGCTGAATTGTTAGCCTTTCTCTCCCTCTTTTTCCCATTTCGTATTCATGTTTTATTCCTTGTTGTTACCTAAACATCAGTGACTCGAAACTCCTCTGTACTTCTCTTTTCATCTACTCTTTTCTACCTTCCTCTTACCACTTATTTTCTCTTGTGTCACCATAGCCGAATCTCTCCAACATTCCATCTCTTTTCTCTAGCCGAATTATTTACTTCTTCTCTTGACCAAATCATTTTTCCACGCCCTTCCACTTTCTTTGTTTTCCTACACCTAAGCCGAATTGCTCATTTGAATCGGGTTGTCTTTTTATTTTTACTAGGAGCCGAATTCTTTAACCATTCACCTATCTCTCTCATTCATCTAGTTCTTCTCTTTCCTTAGATCAATAGCCACTCTACCTCTATTGTGGTGTTCTTAGCTGTTTGCTTGGTGTTGTACTTTCTGAGTGCCAAATCTTCTCTCCCATTCGACTTCTCACTGAGTTAAGGTAATGGCTTCTTCTCTTTGAATGTTGTTATTCTTCTTTCTCCCTTACCCATTCTTTTCTCCTTGGACCGAATTTATCATTCTCCCATTCTCATCACATCTTACTTCCTCATCTTGTAAGCTAAGCCGAAACACTCTTTTGGGGTAGGCCGACTCTTCTGTTTGACAACGGGTGAGGATCGTTAACGTTCGTTGTAGTAAAGGTGAAGTTATGCGAATATCCCTTTTAGTTTGGCGTTTGGTGACATTATTGAGATTCTATTTTGTGATGATATCGGTTCCCTGCTTTGTAGGAGGGCCGAATATACGATTGAAGCTAACTCCTTTGGTACATTACTTATTCACTCTTAGGAATTTGTTACAATAGCCAAGGAGCAAGGACGATTTTCAGAACTCTTTAGAGAAGATCACAAATGTCGTAAGTGACTATAGTGTGGTAATACATTGGGCTTACGAAATCTTTTACGAAGTCAAGGCTAACTTTTGGATCGATGTTATTTTAAGGGGGCAACAAAGAGTGATTCTGTAGGAAATCCAATCAGGTGTGTAATCTCACACCTTTATTCATTTTGCTATGTATTATTCTGTGTGTCGGCTAAAAGCCGAAATACCCTTAATGGGTAAGCTAATGAAATACACCTATAGGGTGAGTCTGGAAATAGCCCAGGTGAGTAAATTTACGATTATACCCTTTCAGGTAGATGTGGCATGACTGTGTATTCTATTTATCTGCTATATTGGTACGTTCATGCATGCACTAAAATATTATGTCATGATTTGTTGCATGGGATTGGGATATTGATTATTGGGGAACTGTAATCTGGTGGCTCTGCCACATATTCCGGTGACTCCGTCACAATCTGTTTGGTGGCTATGCCACGTATATTCTGTTAATCTGGTGGCACTGCCACAAATTCGGCGATGAGCAGCGTGACTGCCATCGAGGTGTGTAGCGGATGGAGGGTTGATTGTAGAAATCCCCACAGGTGTGTTGGGCTGGTACGGGTGGTGTGTAGCGGATGGATTACTAGGCTGGGTTGGGTTGCATTGCATGCATTATCTGTATAACTATGCTAATAGGGCTAAGGCCCAGTTTGTTTCTGTTAGGGCTAAGGCCCAGTTTGTATCTGAATGGGCTCGGGCCCAGTTAATGTTCGATTAGGGGATTACACACTGAGTTCTCGTAACTCACCCCCTCTACTTAATTTTTCAAGTGACCCCCAGCATTGAGGATTTGGAGCCGAGGCGGACTATGTGGTGGCCATACATCAAAATCTTTAATAAATTCTGTATTACTTTACTATAAATTTTACTTTGATTTGGGTTTGTGTTTTGTAATAAAGCCTCTGAGATTTTAATTTTGTTTTTGATTTTTAATTCAGTTATTATCTACTGTTAAATGTTCAAAATGGGGTTTCCTAAAACAATAATAGCTGTTTTCCAAAATGATTAACGATCAGTTTGCAACCTAAACTTGATAAAACTCTGGGTTCTCTTAAACTTCTAAAATTATTTCAAAATATCACATTTTCAAAATTTACTGAATATGAATTCTGTTTTAAACAAGTTCTTGGAAATAATGATAGTAATAATAACATCAACAACAACAACGTTTTTCTCAAAATCATATAAACAAAAATCTGAATTTTTCACAAACAACAGAGTTCTGAGTTAAAAAAAATACGAACTTTCCTACCGAACGCGCTAGTTTTTACCAACCCTTCTATGTGGCATGCCAGATCTGGTCATAAAGTCTAGGCCGGGTTTGGGGTGTTACAACTTTTCTAACATAATACGGCCCATATAATAAAATAAAAATAAATTTTATTTTTGGCTTGGATTTGTGGTCCCGAAACCACTGTTTCGATTTCACCAAAATTGGGCTGTTACAACTAGCATTCAACCTTCTTTATTTTCCCAAAACCATGCTAACGGGAGAAATTTTCTACAAATTAAACAGGGCCAAATTTGATTTGAGTAATACATCATTTATTAGTCATTAGCATCAATCAATTGAAGTCATGAAATTTTACTTTATATTTGAGATATTGAGATCCTCCCATCCACGGTCTGTCGGATCTACCATTGTTGCAGGTATTATTCTCCTTCCTTCCACTTCTTTCTTACAATATTTTCATTCTTAATTTGATGATATTTTTGGGTTTTAACAAATATAGTCATTAAATCATCCTTATATTTAGCTTCTCCCCCTAATTCGTTTTTTGATGAACCATAGTACAGTATACTACTACATACATTTTCTTTATGACTTTATGTGATTGAAATTTTAATTATTTTTGTTACTCATTTAATTTTTTAATTTCATTTTCCTCGCAAAGAATTGAATATTGTTAATTACAATGTCTATTTGTAATGGATTATTATAATTATATTTACAGAATTCTAGTGACTCGATTTGACTTTTTGAAATTAATAAATGTGAAAACAACTATTCAACTTGGAGTTCTTCTATTAGGTGTTATTGTTTTATTTTCTTGTGTTACTTGAGTATTTGATTTATCTTTTATATATAATGTTGCCTAAAAAGAATTTATCTAGAAGTGAAAAAAGAAAAAAAGAGAAAATGTGCTGAAGAGTTAAAAAAAAAATCATAGCAATGTGCTATTGATAAATTTGTTTTTTTTTAAAAAAAGTAGTTTTTTATCAAAATTTGGATCAATCAAATGAAATTATGCATAATGATGTCAATGAGAATGATGAAATTAATGATCCAAATGAGTCTAATGATGTGCCAAATGTATCCAATATTGAAAATATTGGTCTTAATAAATAACAAACAATTCCTCTTGATATTGGCATGGTTGAAGAACAAACAATTCATTCTTTGGATATTTATGATCCTAGAAATTGAGCTAATCTTGATAACAAAACAAGATACATTTTAGTTGAAAAGGGGCCTATAAGAGAAATGAATATTGATTTTCCTCAGAAACATTCAAACCCCAAGAATAAACAATAAAAACAAGATTGAATAAGATAACATTTAGCCAAGAATTCATGTGTACTTCCAAACAAACAGAAAAAAGAGAGTAATCACCAGCATTTAGAAAGTAATAAGAAAGAATTGAGTGGAGAATACTATTCTTAGATAACTCGACTGAATCTCTCTATTCCCTCTTGTCTTGCACTTAAGTCTCCTCGTCAGAAGCTAATCTGCATCAAATTTTACGTTGGCTCACCCGTGAAAGGCTTAAGCTGCCATAGCCGCAAGCTTCAAGGTAGGATGAAGAAGATGATGGTCAAGAAAAATGCCTCATCTCTTTATTTTTCTTCTCATGTCAACCTTTTATGTCCTCCTCCAATAGTACAGGTGTCTTTTCCTCAGAATTATTTTGTCCTTGTATGTACAGGTTGGTTATACCAGACTGGACAACTCAGACATTTTTAGTTCTAAGGTGAGGCTACAATTCTAGATGCAATCTGGAATTAACTCATGCAACGACATTAATGCAAAAAGATAACAAAATAAAGGATAAAATAGGTTAAGATTCACTGAGTTATAAAATGCAATTTACTAAACTGAAAATGCTAAAATATATGCTAAGGATAATAAACAGGAACAATTTAACCAATAAGTAAGAGGAAAACCTATATTCTTTCTAGTGCTATCACACCCCCAAACTTGAGTTTTTACTTATCCTTAAGTAAAACAGAAACTAGCAAGGCTACAAAAATTTTACTAAGGCAAATGATCATTCTAGGAACTTGAACCCTCTAAATTCCCAAAGAATGAATCATATTCAAATGAAAGAATATTGCATAGACAATACATAAGCATGAATGAATAAGGTTGCAACTTCATCAATGCTAGCATCATGCTTCAAACCCTAAGTTCTATCTACCAATACAACATTTATTATACAATACTAAGTATTTATATTATATATATATTTTTTTATTTTTTTTTGGAATAAGGGATATTGTTGCATTACTGTACCCTTGTTCCTAAAAAGTAACGATGGAGTGCAACAAATCCCTAGGGAGTACGTAATTACACAGACACATACTCATGCAGTGATAGCCTTTGGCCAGATTGATTTTTCTAACGCTTGTATTGGAGTGTTCCCTCTTTAACATTCCATACTACACCCACTTTGGAGTGTCTCTAATTTATAACTATATATATATATATATAAGCAGCTGTAAAAAGTAGATTCATTCAAGATTTAAGGAATGATAGCAGTTATCCATTACTAATGCAACCTAATCCATTCATCAAATAATTGAAGCTACAACCTTCTGTCAAATTTATCCAACTCATTCATTGATAATTCACATGATTCAAGATTAAGCATCGAATGTAACAAAAAATTTCAAACAATTTTCATTTACCAAAAAAAAAAGAAAATTGAAATGTGGGTGCATTTCTAAGCCCCATGTGCATTCTCCCAAACTTAATGTTTGCATTGTCCCCAATGCACTAATATGAAAATGTAATGACAATAAAAATGCAATGACAATGTGTACTTACCGAAATAAAACTTACAGCTACATGCAATGCATGAATACTACAGCTAAAGCTTAAAATAAACTACCTTAGCTATCCTCAGCCATTAATGTGGCTGCACGATGTTTCTTCTTTCTCCTTTTCTTCTCCTCCTTCTTTCATTTTTTATCCTTGGAGCGTTTCTCTTCTTTTCTTTGGGCTTTATGCGGTTCTCAGATTGGTCCTCAATTTTTGGCTCTACCCCAGCATCATCGGCTGCTTCCTGTGTAGGAGAGGCCACTTGGTGTGGTCCAGTGTAGACCACTATTGCCAATGAATTGCATTTCTCCTCACTGGTTACCACAAGAACTTCTGCTGGTCTGACTCCATCTCGCTCCAAATTATCAATATTTTCACCCATAGAATCGGGTGAGGTGACAATGTTCACAACAAAATCTTCCTCTTCTTTTTCTTTTTCATATTCAGCAACAACTTCCTTCTCAACAATAGTGTCCTCTTGATCAGCAAAAAAACCATCCTCAAACAAGCTATGAACTTTCGTAGGCATTCTTCAATGTCCCTGGATTCCTTTTATTTTTCATTATTAGAGACCTGCACAATGGGATGGGATGCCACCGATTTGTCTCGGTCTTCTAGGTCGTTATCCGTAGATGATAGTTCATAATTTCAAATGACTGGTGGAAACACTGGGAATTCTGGAAGTGGGGATGGGCTCAATTGGCTTAATGTGGCTACAATAGAACTTTTCCAGGTTTTGGTATAAACATAAAACAAATTCTGGGATTTCTCCATATCCTTTATTATAGCGACAATCCTGATATGCCTATTATTAATGGAATTGACCCTTTTTTCGACATCTTTCATTTTGCGCCGTAATTATGTCTCTGCATTCAGGTTTGTTCCTTTGCTTTTGGCTTTGGTTTTTCCCTTTCTTGTCTTGCTTGTTTCAGCCTCCTTTAGTATCACGTATCTTCGCCATGAGTCATTTTTCTATAGAGGCTTCATTGATCGGGCCCTTATTTTCTAGGACTTCCTCACCATCATACGGCACGATTCCTCTTTGCTGGCACAATAACATTACCAATGATGGGAAAACCAAGATTCTAGTTTGCCTTGCGGCGTAATCAGCAATTTCCTAATGGAATATTCCGCCAACATCAATCTTTCTGCCCTTGACGATGGAATGGATCAGACACATTCTATCGAGGGTGATTGTGGTGATGTGCGTAGAGTGCTTTAACCTGTAGTTAACAAAATGAAACTAGATTTTGCTTTGCAGCGTTAGGAAGCAACGGTGCATCATATAATTCTTTTGATGGGAAACCATCCACAATGCTCATTCGACACACAAGTCTTTCACCAATAGGTCTCGTTTTTCATCTGTGATATCCTCAATGAACTCGAAGTGTTTGTCTACATTCACCTTGGTGCTGTATAGCTCGTTGATTTTTTTACGTCCCATGGTATTAAGACTTCTCGAACAAAAATGAACTCCAACTCATGATCATAAAGGTAAGCATAAAACTCACGTACCAGTGAAGGAGAATAGCTTCCAGGATGGGTGCAAAAAGTTTTCCACTTCAACTTCGAGATGGTTTTGTAGACTTGCTTACCCAAGTCTAGTTGTTACGAAAGGGAAATGCCCTACTCGGGGTTGAAGTTTTGCTTCAACATGTTGTCTTCAAATAATTCCTTTGCCTCTTTATTCAAAAAGATTACCAGCTCATTTTTCTGCATTAGCTTGGGGGATTCTGATTCACGAACTGTGGTAGTAGAGGACGCATGTTCTTTAGCAGATTTGGTGGCTTTTTTGACTACGAATTTTGTTTTTTCCATCTTTTGTTGTGGGAAAACGATTTAAAGTTGAAAAGATATGATCTTGAGAAGAGAAAGAAACTAAAAATGGTTGCTTGAATGCATTACAGTCGGTACAGTGGGGGAAGATTTATAGTGAGTGAAAGAGGAAGATGGAGAGATGTGTTGTTTTGTGGAAAGATATAAAGCTGGTAGGAATAGTTGTGTCCAATAGAAATTATGACCACTGTAACACCCAAAAAGTCGGCCTAGAAGTTATGGCCGAATCTGGCGTGTCACATTGAAGTGTTTTTCGAAAACCATGTTTTCCTTGAAAACCCTTCTTAATTAAAAGCTTGAGTAAAACTCCAGTTACGTTAGTTTATTATTATTTTATTTTAAACGTGGTATATAAAAAAATTATTAAGTTTATTCCCAAAATTTCTTTTCAGTTGCGGAAGCTAAGCTTAAAAGTAACCGGTTTACGAAAACGTGATGTTTAAAGATTAAATTGTGGAAGCGTAGTGTTTTGAAAACACTTATTATTTTAGAAAACCGCGATCTACTTTTAATAGATAGGAAACGTAATAACTAAAATTCCAAAATTAAAAACCAGAAATTAAAAGAGGTCGTATTATAACCCAAAAAGAAAGCGGTTTATGTAAGGTAAACTAGACTACTAAAATTTGAAGCTGTTCGTAGTGTGGCCACCTCTGAGTTCTCCCGTACGTCGAACCGCTTACTGAGGATTTCTTGAAAAATAAAAAAGAGGGGTGAGTTTACGAAAACTCAGAGTGTACAACCCTCATCGATCATAAAGCATGCATCACATCAATTCGGGCCTAAGCCCATTACAGTAATCAATGTGGGCCTAAGCCCAACACAGTAACGGTGGCATTTGGGCCTTAGCCCATAATAGCCTCAATTGGGCCTTAGCTCATAACCAATGTCACATATCACATCTATCCGGGCCTAAGCCCATCTCAACATCAGAATCAGAACATGCAATGTATAAATGCCCAAAACCAACGTTGCACTCCGTCTCCTCTCCAACCCTGCACTCCTGTGGGGATTTAGTCGACCCACCCATCCATACACTCCTTATGTAGCACCGGTTGTGGCACTAACTAATATTGCAGCAAAGCTGCCAATCACATAATCGGCTTAAAGCCATCGGTGGATCCACAGTCATCAAGTGACCATGCGACCCAAACAAATCATATACTTCCTCCAAATCAATGATCCCATCCCCCATGCAGCATAATATCACATGAATGCAAACATACCATAAATGGCATACAATAACAATCATATAACATGTAGGGGCATTTTAGTCATTTTGCCCTTTCAGGGGCATAACGGTCATTTTACCCTACAAGGGTATTTCGGTTAATTTACAACCTTCCAAAGGTCTACAGTCGCCTCGAGCGACACAGATAACATATATGATCAATACGGAGTATGTGGGCCGAAAGCCCAATATTCGGCCCAAGTGGGCCCACACGCTCGTGTGGCCCATTTAGCCCAAAACTGCTTTTGGCCATGTGATTGTCATGGCCCCCATTCCGGTCCATTTGGCCCCAAATACGGCCTAAGACCACGAGATACTCAAGGTGACCTCTGTCGTTGTATCGAACTATCCACACGCAAGTTTGTGCGCTCGTGTGATAGCCGTAGCCGTACTTTTGGCCTTTCGGCTTCTTAGCATTTCGGGATTTCGGCATTTATCGATCTACTTGGAGTGGTGTGCGTACACACCTTGTTGGAGAAAAACACAGTAGCCCACAAGCATAGAACCTATATCCAACATGATACACCATCAGTCCTTTAACAACAGGATTAAACAATCCCTATCTATACCACTATCCAATATATGATTTATTACTTGCCTTGATCGAACGATTAAGGATCACTCACTTAAACCGTCATAAGAGATAGATCAATAGGCCTTAGAGGTTATCTGCATTCCAACCAACACTTATCACCCATCAAACAATTAAACAGTTTGAACTAGACGAGAAATCACTTACCGAAAACACAGAGTCCAGATTAGAAGAAAAGAACAATTGCCACACTCACACAAAAGCTGAAAGTACAGAGAATGATAGAGGCATAATGGAATAATCGCACCCCTGAGATGGAATGTTTGCCTAACACAAGACGTAGAGAACCGACAGAACGAAATGAAGGAAAGAATATTCATTTTTAGCAATACAAGGAGGGACACTCGAAAAGAGTCGAAAGAAAAGAGAGAAAAGGGAAAAATGGTATTCGGCCAAGGAGGAATTGAAATTGAGGGAAGAAAGAAGCAGGGTTCGACCAAGAGAAAAGTTAAGGAGAAGAGTAGAAAAACAAGGTTATTGACTACCAAGGCATTTTATTTCCACAGTAAAAAGAAAATAGAAAAAGAAGATAGTGCGAGGGAAATATAAAGTATTCGGCCACTTAAGAAAAGAGGAAAACACAAAGTCGAAGAGGCAAAAACTCGAAAAACCAAAGCGCCGAAATTGACCTACAAGATTCGGCCACCACTTGCCAAAAGGAGAAAAAAAAATTCCTTCCAAGCACTCACAATTGCTGAAAATGCACAAAAGGACTCCCTAGCTGAATATGCACATACCAGCTACCCAATTCGGCTACAACTTCTCCCATTTTCAAATTCCTTAAAAATCTCCACCAATCCTTCCACCGAATTTTCTCCTTGATTTACTCATACTCTCCATTCAAATTCAATTCAAATTCTTAGGACCAATTCAACCACAGAGTTCCAGTCTAGTTCCAACACCTCCCCAACTCAAACAGCAAAATAAACATACAATTGCGCACACCATGCCTCGAACCTCAGACTCATTGCCACACATGTAGCGCCACCTTGCCACTAGATCACCCACTCTCTTTGTGTCACATTTTACCTTCAATAAATTAAAAGGTGTAAAAGCCAAAGTCCAGGTTCCTTTAAAAGAAAAACCAAAACAAATTGCAAGAGCCAAGACTTGAACCCAGGTTCCCTTGCAACCACTAGACCGCATGCTTCCTTGTGTCATTTTTTAACACAATAATTTAAAAGGCCTACATCCAAGCATCCAGGGTTTTATCCACCTAAAACTAAAATTTTTGCTAAAGCCCAGGTTTAAACCCAATACACTCCCAAACACTGCCAAATCACTTAACCACTAAAGCAGACAGTCTGTAGCAATTTATACATAATAACAAATAATTACTCAAATCTTAAATCAAAGTCACATAATATACGCTCTGGCCGAAAACACATAGTTGAAGCTTATACACAATTCACATGTTTACACATTTACTTCTGTACAATGTAATGAACATATAACTTACCTTTCATTTCTCAACACGGATATATATACGTACCTGAGTTCTTTTAATTTAAATATCACATTGGCCTTCACTTACACATGCCCATTGAACCATTCAGAACTAAAAAGAATACGCGGATAGTCGGAAGCTCATATAATGCCAACGTCCCAGACATGGTCTTATATGTAATCATATATCGATGCCACTGTCCCAGACAGGGTCTTACAGGTAATCACAAATTGATGCCAACGTCCCAAACGTGGTCTTACTCAGTAACACATAATGGATATCCTATGTCATGACATATGTATCCTATCTATTCCTAAGGTTCGTATGGGACTTACGGACGTCGAAACTCGGTCGAATCAGGCTCAGAATTTATTCAATTATACACACCCACATTTGGCCATAAACAAAATAAAATCAAATAATTTAATTCATTTCATAACTAATACATATTCATTGTTATATCAACATTTAAATGCTAATTGACTTAACTCGGATATCGTCAACTATTAAATCGGCTACTCGACCACTTTCGTCTTTCCCCGATCCAATTCCGATTTCTTTAATTTTTTATTTTAATTTGAAGAATACCAAGCCGAACCCTAGGTGTTCTTGTTTCTTTTTCTTTTGTTGATATTCGGCCAAGAGAAAATAAAGATGATAATAGCCTTATTTTTGTTTTATTATTACATATATTATGTTTTAATTAGATTACATATTTAACCTTTTAATTAACAAAATTTTAACATATAACTCAAGGGTATTTTTGTCCTTAGCCACCCACTATCTTGTAAAATGGGCTAATTGCCACTATCAAATAAGCACTTTACACTTTAGTTTGTAACTTTTATATTTTACGCGATTAAGTCCTTTTATTTAATCGGACACCTAAACGACAAAATTAAGTCACGAAAATTTAACACAAACAAATTCACACATAATAAACACGAAAAATAATTTTAAAATATTTTTCAGACTCGGATTTGTGGTCCCGAAACTACTATTTCGATTAGGGTCAAAATCAGGCTGTTACAACTCCCCCTAGAGATTTTTGTCCCCGAAAATTTTACCGGTAAATAGGTTTGGATAACGTTCTTTCATCGTATTCTCTGACTCCCAAGTTGATTCCTCAACCCTGTGCTTTTGCCACAATACTTTGACCAACAGAATTTTCTTATTTCGTAATTCCTTTATTTCACGAGCCAGAATACAAATCGGTTCCTCTTCATATGTCATATCAGGCTGAATCTCGACCTCTGTCAGACTAATCACATGTGAAGGATCAGATCGGTATCTACAAAGCATCAAAACATGAAATACATTATGAATCTTTTCTAGCTCAAGTGGCAACTGCAATCTATAAGCAACCGGCCCAATACGCTCTGTGATTTTATACGGCCCAATGAATCTCGGACTCAACTTGCCTTTATGACCGAATCTGAGTACTTTCTTCCACGGTGAAACTTTCAAAAACACTTGATCACCTATCTGAAACTCAATATCTTTACGTTTCAAATCTGTATATGACTTCTAACGATCCAATGCTATTTTCAGACTATCACGAATCACTTTCACTTTCTATTTAGTCTCTTTGATCAAGTCAACCCTGTGTATCTTATTTTCACTGAGCTCAGTCCAATACAATGGTGTACGACATTTATGACCGTACAAAGCCTCGTAGGGTGCCATTTTGGCACTGGATTGAAAACTATTATTATAAGCAAATTCAATCAAAGGTAAGTATCGTTCCCACGTGCCTTCGAACTCGAGAATGCAACATCTCAACATATCCTCAAGTATCTAAATGATTCGTTCGGACTGGCCATCTGTTTGCGGATGGAAGGCTGTGCTAAAGTGTAGTTTCGTACCTAAAGCATCTTGCAATTTCTTCCAAAACCGCGATGTGAATCTCGGGTCTCGGTCTGAAACAATAGGAATAGGCACACCATGTAATCTCACAATCTGAGAAACATATAATTCAGCCAATCTATCAAGTGAATAGTCTGTGCGAATCAGAACAAAATGAGCAGATTTAGTCAATCTATCCACAATAACCCAAATTGCATCCTTTTTGCTTGGTGTCAATGGTAAACTAGATACAAAATCTATTGTGACTCTGTCCCATTTCCACTCAGGTATCATAATCGGCTGAAGTAATCCAGAAGGTACCTGATGTTCGGCTTTAACTTGTTGATAGACTAAGCATTTCGAAATAAAGTCAGATATGTCTCGTTTCATACCAGGCCACCAATAGAACTGTTTCAGATCGTTATACATTTTCGTGCTATCGAGATGAATAGATAACTGGCTACTGTGAGCTTCGTTCAAAATCATCTGAATCAACTCTAAATTTCTCGGAATACATATTCGATTTTTGAACCTCAAACAACCATTTTCATCAACTTAGAATTCATATTCAAAATTAGTTTCACACTGAGCTCGTTTTGCCAACAAATCTTTATCAACTTTCTAGGCATCACTAATTTGTTGAACAAACAACGGTCTTGCTTTTAATTCATTGCACGTAGAGAAAATA
Source organism: Gossypium australe (assembly GCA_005393395.2). Classification (NCBI taxonomy): domain Eukaryota; kingdom Viridiplantae; phylum Streptophyta; class Magnoliopsida; order Malvales; family Malvaceae; genus Gossypium; species Gossypium australe. Next base: position 126,861,333 of record CM016616.1, on the reverse strand, counting down.
ATCACTTTCGGCTTAAAGCATCAGCAACAACATTAGCCTTTCCTGGACGATAGTCAATCACTAACTCATAATCTTTCAACAACTCTAACCATCGACGTTGTCTCAAATTCAAATCTTTCTGAGTCATCAAATACTTTAGACTTTTGTGATAAGAATAGACATGGCATTTCTCACTAAACAGATAATGACGCCAAATTTTCAATGCAGACACAATAGCTGCTTGCTCCAAATCATATGTTGGATAGTTCTTTTCATGTGGCTTCAGCTGTCTCAAGGCATAAGCTATATCCTTGCCTTCCTACATCAAAACACAACCCAGACCATTCAAAGATGCATCATTATATATAACAAATTCTTTACCCAATTCAGGCTGAACTAACATTGGAGCTTCAGTCAAAAGAGTCTTCAACTGTTCAAAACTTTTCTGACACTTCTCTGACCACTCGAACTTAACATCTTTCTGTAACAGCTTTGTCAACGGTGTAGCAATCATAAAGAAACCTTTCACGAACCGTCTGTAGTAACCAACAAGTCCCAGAAAGCTTCGAACCTCAGAAACATTTTTCGGTGGTTTCCAATCAAGTATAGCTGAAATTTTGCTCGGATCAACCCTGATACCTGATGTTGATACAACATGACCCAAAAAGTTGACTTCACGTAACCAAAATTCACACTTACTAAACTTTCTGTTTATCTCGCAAAGTCTGTAGTACAAGTCTCAAATGCTCGGCATACTCGGTTTCATCTCGGGAGTAGATCAGAATATCATTTATAAACACTACCACAAATTGATCCAAAAACTGTCTGAAAATTCGATTCATCAGATCCATGAAAACATCAGGTGCATTAGTAAGTCCGAAAGGCATAACCAGAAACTCGTAGTGTCCATACCTCGTCCAGAAAGCAGTCTTTGGCACATTAGAGTCTTTAACTCGCAACTGATAGTATCCCGATCTCAAATCTATCTTTGAAAACACTATAGCCCCTTTCAGCTGATCAAACAGGTCGTCAATTCTTGGTACCAGATACTTGTTCTTTATGGTCACTTTATTAAGCTTCCTGTAGTCAATACACATTCTCATAGTTCCATCTTTCTTTTTCACAAATAGAACTGGTGTGCCCCAAGGAGAGAAACTCGGTCGTGCAAATCCCTTATCTGTCAACTCTTGCAACTGTGATTTCAATTCTCTTAATTCTGTAGGTGCCATCCTGTATGGAGCTATAGATATCGGAGTCGTCCTCGGCACTAATTTAATCCCAAAATCAACTTCTCGAATAGGTGGCAAACCCGGTAATTCTTCAGGGAACACATCTAGATACTCACATACAACAGGTACTGATTCAATCTTCTTTTCTGTCACTTTAGAATCAAGCACATAAGAAAAATAAGCTTCACAACCCTTTCTCACATATTTCTAAGCTGTCATAGAAGATATCACTGCTGGTAAACAATTCAGATCATTAGATTCAATCCGAATAATCTCATCATTCTGGCATCGCAAATCAATAGTCTTCCATTTACAATTCACGATAGCATCATGCAGAGTTAACCAGTCCATACCCAGAATTATATCGAACTCATCAAATGGCAACAACATCAAATCAGCTGGGAAGCATGAATCTCGAATAATCAACGGACAGTTCTTGCATATTTTATCAACCAAGACACACTGACCTAAGGGGTTTGATACTTTAATTACAAACTCAGTAGACTCAACAGGTAAAGTCTTACTAAACACCAAAGTCTCACACACATAGGAATGGGTTGAACCAGGATCGATCAAAGCAATAACAGTAGTATCATAAAGAGTAAAAGTACCGATAATGACATCTGGGGGTGAAGCCTCCTTACGTACACGTATGGCATAAGCTCTGGCTAGTGCTCGAGCCTCAGATCTAACGTTTAATCTTTAGTCCCTCTCTGGCTGCCACTCACATTACCCGTATTTCTGGGTGGTCGGCCTCGAGCTACAGTATTACCCGATCTAGTGTTCTGAGTTGAATTTTGATTAGCTACCTCTGGACATTCACGAATGTAATGATCTCTCGATCCACATCTAAACCAGGCTCTATCATGCAATCTGCAACTGCCAGGATGTCGTTTACCAAAGTGTTCACATTCAGGCTGATTCGATCTGACATTTCCCACACTTGCTACAGAGGTGGCCCTCGAACTCACTGGTGGTCCATCTCGATCCCGTCTGAAATAACTCGCAGTGTTCCTCGAACGGCTAGTATCATCTCAGAATTTCTTTAAGGTCGACTGGAATGGCTTACTGAATGATCTTTTACGAGAATCTCTGGCTTCAGAATCAGCTTTTCTTTTCTCTTTTCCTAATTCTTCAGCTTTACAGGCTCGTTCAACAAGTACCACGAACTCTTTTATCTCTAATATGCCAACTAGCAGTTTAATGTCTTCATTCAGCCTATCTTCAAATCTCTTACACATAATGGCTTCAGATGAAATACACTCTCTGGCATATCTGCTGAGTCTGACAAATTTTCGTTCATATTCTGTCACCGTCATCCCCCCTGTTTCAGTTCAAGAAATTCTTTACGTTTTTGATCAATAAACCTCTGGCTGATATATTTCTTACGGAACTCCGTCTGAAAGAATTTCCAGGTCACTCGCTCTTTTGGAACCACCAATACTAGTGTAGTCCACCAGTGATATGCAGTGTCCCGTAATAGAGATAGCACATTTTAAACACTCATCAGGGGTACAGGATAATTCATCAAATACTCGGAGGGTATTATCAAGCAAAAACTCGGCTAGCTCAGCATCATCTTCATTAGTAGCTTGAACTTTTCGGCTCCATGTTTTCTTATTTTATCAGCAAGTGGTTTTGACAATCTCATCGGATCACTCACCGGAGGTATAATAGGTACTGCAGATGGATTAAATCGGAGGTGGAGGTTGTTGTGTAGCCAGATTAGTCTGAATATACTGTGTAAACCAATCATTTATCATTTGGTAGAAGGCTTGTCTAGCCTCCCCCTCTGGATTACTCGAAGTAGGTAGCGAATCTATCAGCATTGTCCCTTGCGTGGGAGAAGGCGCTACGCTCTCGACATCATCAACTATGGCTCATTCGGGATCCATTACTATATAAAAGCACATTTTTAGATGTTAGTAGTCATCACATTATCACAGTATAAAATATGAAATGTATAGTTAGACTCTTACAAGCTATGTTAGTCCTAGAATCGACTAAATCGTAGCTCTGATACCAATAAAATGTAACACTTTATACATAATAACAAAGAATTACTCAAATCTCAAACCAAAGTCACATAATATACTCTCTGGTCGTATACATAGTTGAAGCTTATACACCATTCACATGTTTACTCATTTACTTCCGTACAATGTAATGAACATATAACTTACCTTTAATTTCTCAACATGGATATATATACGTACCTGAGTTCTTTTAATTTAAATATCACATTGGCCTTCACTTACACATGCCCGTTGAACCATTCGGAACTAAAAAGGATACGTAGATAGTCGGAAGCTTGTACAATGCCAACGTCCCAGACGTGGTCTTACATGTAACCACATATCGATGCCACTGTCCCAGACAGGGTCTTACACATAATCACAAATCGATGCCAACGTCTCAGACGTGGTCTTACTCGGTAACCCATAACGGATATCCTATGTCATGACATATGTATCCTATCTATTCCTAAGGTTCGTATGGAACTTACGGACGTCGAAACTCGGTCGAGTCAAGCTCGAAATTTATTCAATTATACATACCCACATTCGGCCATAAACAAAATAAAATCAAATAATTTAATTCATTTCATAACTAATACATATTCATTGTTATATCAACATTTAAATGCTAATTGACTTAACTCAGATATCGTCGACTATTAAATCGGCTATTCGACCACTTTCGTCTTTTTCCGATCCAATTCCAATTTCTTCAATTCTTGATCTTAATTTGAAGAATACCAAGCCGAACCCTAGGTGTTCTTGTTTCTTTTTCTTTTGTTGATATTTAGCCAAGAGAAAATAAAGATGATAATGGCCTTATTTTTGTTTTATTATTACATATATTATGTTTTAATTAGATTACATATTTAACCTTTTAATTAACAAAATTTTAACATATAACTCAAGGGTATTTTTGTCCTTAGCCGCCCACTATCTTGTAAAATGGGCTAATTGCCCTTTAAGGACTCCATATTAAAAAGCCACTATCAAATAAGCACTTTACACTTTAGTTTGTAACTTTTATATTTTACGCGATTAAGTCATTTTATTTAATCGGACACCTAAATGACAAAATTAAGTCACGAAAATTTAACAAAAACAAATTCACACATAATAAACACGAAAAATAATTTTAAAATATTTTTTAGACTCGGATTTGTGGTCCTAAAACCACCATTCCGATTAGGGTCAAAATCAGGCTGTTACACAGTCAATTGTGTTATTCACTTGGATAGCTAAATTCCAATTCCTCCTGCACGTGAAGCCCATTTCTTATAGGCCCAAAAGTCGGGGCTTTGCAACCACTTAGAAGGATCAAACGGCTGAGTGATTTTTTATCCAATGGTGGAATCGAAATTTCCCTAAATCCTGATGAGTTATAAATCGTAGTAAAGAATTACGGAATGCATTGACAGCAAAATTTCAGTGCATTGACAAAGGTACTAATTATTCTACAAAAAGGAAGGAAAAAAAACTTTAACAAAACATAAATAAAATAAACTAAAATCACGGAGTAATAATTAAAAATTAAAACTTTTTGACCAATTTAATGGTCTCTAATTGCTTTTGATCACTGTTGCCAAAATAGTATTTCAGCCTCTGTCCATTTACTTTGAACTGGTGTCCATTATGTAAATCTCGAATTGTGATTGCACCATGAGGAAATACATTGACAACTTCAAAAGGTCCAGACCTGTAACGCCTCGACTTTGGGCCTAGTAGAACTGGGCCCATTGGGCCTTGGCCATGGGAGCGTCTAAAATTTTTGAGAACAAGAGAACGATACTAATGCAAGTTGGACCTATTAGAAGAGTGATTTTGGAAGGTTAGGAGGCTTATATGAAGTCTCGGGTTCAAACTTAGGCTTTAGGAAAATTTTGGTTTTAGGTGGATAAAACCCTGGGAGCTAGTATGTAGGCTTTAAGAGTAAAATGTGGAGAAAAATGACAAAAAGAGCTTGTGGTGTAGTGGCAAAGTGATGCCACTTAGGGAACAAGGGAGTGACGCCACAGGGAAGTAAGGGGATCCAAGGTTCTAGTCGTGGTACTTGCATTTCTTTTAGATTATTTTCTTTAAATGGAATTAGAGCTTGGCTATTGGCTTATCTTTTGTGGTGCATGTTTTAAGACACAAATGGCCACATGGTGGAGTTGTGGTGGCATCAGTTTGATAGCAAGGTGGGAGAGTGTTCGAATCCCACAAGCAGCATATGAGAGTTTTTATTTTATGCCTGGGAGGTGGAAGAAGTAGAGTGGTGATGGAACTCTACAAGATGGATGGAGACTCAGTCAAATGTTTTAAATGGAAGGAGGAGAGTGATTGGGGGAGCAAAATGGGGAGTGAGTCATGGGACTTGGTGGAGTGGAAAAGTTTGGCCGAAAATTGGAAGTGCATGGGGGGAATTTCGGTCGAAAGAAGAAAAGGAGGAGAAAGGGGTCATTTTTGGTAAGCATATTCGGTCTTGTTTGTTAGGGGTGCCGTTTTTCCTCAAGTGTTCTCTGAGAGATTTTTGTACCTTTTTCATTATTCGACTATAGTGTTTCGGGACGTTGGGCTTCAATTTTCTTTGTCGAAATCCCAAGGTGCTATTTTTTTTCTTCTCAGTTCTTCAAACACTATTCTTTTCACTTATAGACGCCTAAGCATCTATTGCCGAATTTTATTCTAACCCTTTTCTTCCAAAGCTAAAACCTCTCTTCTTCTCCATTGCTTATCTACTATTTTTTCCTTCTACCGAATCTTCTCTTTTCTCCCATTTGAAGCGGTTCCTCATTTCACTACTTTAGCCGAATCTACCTTGTTATTCAGCTCTTCTGGGATCAGGGCCGATTGTTTGTACGGATCAAGTCTACCCTCTTCTTTGCTCACTCAACGTTCGGGTTTGGAAAGTATTTGGTAAGTGTTGAAGCCCTTTAAGGGGGAATCAAGTGCTGAAACTATTCTCCCTTAGTACTCCATCTGTTGTTCTCTGTTTCGACAAGCTGAAATTAATCTTTTCCTCTTCTTGTCTAAGGCCGAATTTGAGTTCCCTTCTCCATCTTGGGTCTCGTTTAGTTCGTCATGAAGGCTGAAAATAACCGATCTGAGGAGGGATCAGGAAGGGTGCCTTTTGGGAGTGGACTTGTAGCCTGTTCTCCCAAGTTTAAACGGCGTAGGGTGTTAGCGGTTCGGGATTTTTTGTCGGGTTGTGGAAGGGCAACGACATCTTAGTTAACTAGGCAAATCGTAGTTAGTGAAGGCAAGTGATAGTAAACTCACCATTAGGTTTGATTAAAGATCTTCTTATTTTGTTGTTAATAGAATTAATGGTGCGTTATGTTTGGTATAGGTGATGATGGCCGTGATTGTATAGTACTTTACGTGATCAGGTGTGTAATCTCACACTTATTCGATAAGTATTTGCGATATTTTGTGTATCGGGGAAAAGTCAAAAAGCCGGCAACTGTGACCACTCGAGGGTGCGAGCGGTCGTGGTGGTGAACTGAGATGTAAGTCGTGACGCCAATTTGTGGGGAGTGTCACAATCACTCTCGCGATGCTGAGGCTGTCACGGGCCTAATCGGGCTAAAACGGGCTTAACAGGCCCAATGGGCTACCCGACCCACATAGGCGAAATTGCTAGAAAATTGTCCCAGGGTAAGTATGGTTGTGTAATTTGGAAATTTGAGAATGAAATTGTACGAAATAGGTCACACGAGCGTGTGGGCTCGTTTGGGCCTAAAATGGATTTTTGGGCCCAATAGCTCCGTAGAGACCCAAAAAGGGTCTCGTGTCGTTTGAGGCGACAGTAGGCCTTTGGAAGGGCCGTTAAGTGCAAAATTACTGAAATGCCCTTAATGGGTAAATTACCGAAATACCCCCGGAGGGTAAATGACCATTATGCCCTAGTGGTAGGTTAAGTGATATGTATGGTATATGTGCACATGATTGATTATTAATTGTCATACTGCATACACAAATTATTATGTCATGATATATTGCATGGGATCGGGATATTGATGATCGGAGAAGTATATTTCGGTGGCTCTGCCACATATTTTGGTGGCTCTGCCACAATTTCGGTGATGAGCAGCGTGACTGCCATCGAGGTGTGTAGCGGATGGAGGGTTGATTGTAGAAATCCCCACAGGTGTGTTTTGGTTGGTACGAGTGGTGTGTAGCGGATGGATTATAGGCTGGGCTGGGTTGCATTGCATGCATTATCTGTATAACTATGCTAAAAGGGCTAAGGCCCAGTTTGTTTTTGTAAGGGCTAAGGTCCAGTTTGTATCTGAATGGGCTCGGGCTCAGTTGGTATCCGATTAGGGGATTACACCCTGAGTTCTCGTAACTCACCCCCTCTGCTTAATCTTGCAAGTGATCCCCAGCACTGAGGATTTGGAGTCGAGACGGGCTCTGTGGTGGCCATACATTGTTACTTTAGTAAATTCCGTTTTACTTTACTTTAAATTTTATTTTAAATTGGGTTTATGTTTTGTAATAAGGCCTTTGGGTTTTATTTTGGTTTTAGTTTTTAATTCGGTTATTATTCATTATTAAATATGCAATACCGGATTTTTCTAAAATATTAATAACTGTTTTTCCAAAATGTGAACGAACAATTTACAACCTATAGACTTTGGGTTCTCCTAAACTTCAGAAACAGTCTTCAAAATATCACCTTTCCAAAAATTCAATGAATTTAAATTCTGTCTTAAACAAGTTTTTGGAAATCATAATAGGAATAATAATATCACTAGTAACAATAGCAACGTTGTTCTTACTTTTGAAAGTCATAAAAGAAAATGCTAACTTTTACAAGCAACAAAACTCAAAGTTTTAACGAACGCGAAAACTCTTTAACAACCATTCCATGTGACATGCAAGATCTGGTCGTAACGTATAGGCCGGGTTTGGGGTGTTACAAGACCATCGTGAACGCAATTTACCTGTGTGCAATTTAAGTTGAGAATGGAATAATAAAACTTATTGACCCACGATAAATTGTCACTGTAAAATAATCTTGTCATGCCATCGTTTGGCCTTTTCCTTATAAATCATAACATTTTTATAGGAATTTCTCCTAATCTCCTTTAGTTCAGTGATATCCAATAGCATTTTCTTTCTAGCCGCTTTATAGTCCATGTTCACTTGCTTAATAGCCCACATTGCTTTGTGCTCAAGTTCAACTAGCAAGTGACATGCTTTCCTAAAAATCAATTGATACGGTGACATCCCTAATGTAGTTTTCTATGCTGTCTGCAATGCCCATAAAGCTTCACCGAATCGTAAAGACCAATCTTTCCTCAAAGGGTTTACAACATTCTCAAGAATCTTATTAATTTGTCGATTCGATACTTCGGCTTGTCCATTGGTTTGCGGATGATAAGTAGTAGCCATTCTATAATTAACTCCATATCTCTTCAGTGCGGTTGCCACTTGGTTGCAATGAAAGTGTGTACCTTGATCACTAATCAATGCCTTTGGTGTGCCGAAGCGAGTGAGTATATGCTTGTGAAAATGACATCCTTTGGGACTACAATAGCTTCAACCCACTTCGAGACATAGTCAACAGCTACTAATATATAAATATTTCCAAATGAACTAAAAAATGATCCCAAAAAATTCATACCCCAAACATCGAATAATTCAACCTCCATAATTAGCTGCTGCAAGATTTCATTGTGTCGAGATATAAAACCGGTGCGCTGACACCTATCGCATTGATTCACAAAATTGTGGGCATATTTGAACAATGACGGCCAGTAGAATCCTGATTGGAGAACTTTAGCACCAATTCTCATACCACTGAAATGACCTCCACAAGGGGCATCATGACAATGTTTCAGGATTGAAAGCATCTCCTCTTCTGGAACACAACGTCGAATGTTGTCATTGCATACCTTGAATAAATACGGCTCGTTCCAATGATACTTCACTACGTTATAAAGAAATCTTTTTTTATTGCCTGTGACACCCAGTGGGGGTTTTCCACACACTAGATAATTAACAAAATCCACATACCAAGGAGTTGCATATACAACAGATAACTTCTTATCTGAGAATGTGTCGACAATTTGAAGTATGTTTTCATCTTCGCTGCCAACATCCAATCGAAACAGATGGTCTACAACTTGATTCTCTAAAATCTTACGGTCTTTTATCTCGATGTCAAATTCTTGCAACAGTAATATCCAACGTATCAGTCTTGGTTTGGCATCCTTTTTTTTGCAAAGAGATACCTAAATGCCGAGTGATCAGTGAATATAGTAACCTTTGCATCGATAAGATAGGAACGAAACTTGTCGAAAGCAAAGGCTACAGCCAGCAATTCTTTCTCTGTGGTGGTATAATTGAATTGAGCCTCTGTAAGAGGTTTGCTAGCATAATAGATGGCGTGAAATATTTTTCCATTTCGTTGTCCTAGAAATGCACTCACAGCAAAGTCGCTTGCATCGCACATAACTTCAAAAGGTTGAGACCATTCTGGTGCAACGATAATGGATGTATTCACTAGCTGCTTTTTTAACTGAATCAAGCCATCCATACATGCATCGTTCAAAAAGAATTTTCGATTCTGTTTCAACAATGAGCATAAGGGTTTTGCAGTTTTCGAAAAATCTCTAATAAACCTTCAGTAGAACCCTGCATGTCCAAGAAATCTGCGAATACCTTTCACGTTTGTTGGTGGAGGTAATTTCTCAATGATTTCCAGCTTAGGTTTCTCTACTTGAATGCCTTAACTAGAGACGCGATGTCCTAACACAATGCCTTCAGTTTCCATGAAATGACATTTTTCCAAATTCAGGAAAAGATGTGTGTCCTCACATCGCTTCAATACTTTATCCAAATTGTCAACGCAATGATCAAAATCATTCCCATAGACTGAGAAATCATCGATAAAAACCTCTAAAGAGTCATTGATCATATCTGAGTATATTTCCGTCATGCACCTTTAAAATGTGGCTGGTGCGTTGCAAAGACCAAAAAGCATACGACGAAAAGCTAAAGTACCAAAAGGGTAGGTGGAGGTTGTTTTCTCTTAATCTTTCGGTGCAATAACAATTTGATTGTACCCAGAATAGCTTTCTAAAAAGCAATAATAGGCCTTTCCAGCAAGCCGATCCAACATTTGGTCAAGGAAAGGAAGTGGGAAGTGATCCTTCTTTGTGGCCACATTCAATTTGCGAATATCCATACAAATTCGCCATCCCGTTGGAATATGTGTAGGAATTAATTCATCCTTATCGTTGCGAACCACAGTGATGCCACTCTTTTTAGGTACACATTGCACTGGACTTACCCAATTACTATTAAAAATTGGTTAAATAATTCCAGCATCAAGCCATTTTATGATTTCCTTCTGGATAACTTCCTTCATATTCTCGTTTAATCTTCTTTTTTGTTCAGTCGATTGCTTACCTTCATCTTCCAACTTGACCTTGTGCATGAAAAAAAAGAAGGACTAATACCTTGAATATCGACAATAATCCAAGCAATAGCTTGTTTATGTTGCTTGAGAATATGGACCAATTTCTCTTCTTGAGTTATATCTAGTGTTGTGAAGACAATAACTGGCAGAGTATTGTGATCACCCAAAAAGACATATTTAAGATGAGGAGGTAGTGGTTCCAATTCCAGAGTAGGAGCTTCTTCAATAGATGGTTTGAAAATTGGGGTTGTTCTATTGGCTAGGTCTAGGGATTCAATCTACCATCCATGCTTGAGTTCAAGATTATTAGCTTCAACCACGCTATCACAATCGTCTAAGGACTTGGCATCAGATGTCACTGCAAACTCTTCAGAAAGTATTGTGCTTTGGTCATTGAATTCTTCCTCAATTAGATCATCTAACATTTCGACAGTATGGCATTCTTCTTTTTCCTTACATTGATTAGATTCAAAAGCACTGAAGGTGACTTGCTCATCATTATGTCGCATGGTTAGTTCACCTTTGTAAACATCAATAAGAGTTTGGCCAGTAGCTAAACTTGGTCGTCCCAAGATTATAGGAACCTTCTTGTTTGCCACGTATTCAGGTATGATAAAATCAACTGAAAAAAATTATCCACACGAAATAAGACATCTTTGATTTACCCTTCAGGTTGAGCCAAGGATCGATCGACTAGTTGTAATATTACTGCAGTAGATTTCATGTGACCAATTCCTAACTTTCTGAAAGTAGATAGTGGCATTAGGTTAATGCTAGCTCTCAAGTCGCATAAAGCCTTACCTAAATAATGATTGCTAATTGAACATGGGATGGTAAAGCTCTCAGGATCGTTTAATTTAGGGGGCAACTTGTTTGTCAAAACAACACTATAGCCTTTTGTGAGTGCAATAGTTTCAATATCAGTGAGCTTCTTCTTCTTGGACAAGAGGTCTTTCATAAATTTCCCATAACTCAAAATTTGTAGCAGAGCGTCTACTAAAGGAATATTGATCTGCAGTTGCTTCAGTGTGTCCAAGAACTGCTGAAACTCTTGTCATGCTCATTCTTTTTGAATCTTTGTGGGAAGGTAAAGGTAGAGATATATGTGTTTGCGCTGACACCTTTAATTGCATCAACATTATGTATATGAGTGACAATTTGTTGAATTTCTTTGTCTGATGCATTAACAAACTCTTTAGGTTCAACCTTCTCACCAGTGATCACTCCATCTATATCTTGAGGTGCTACAATAAAGTATACAAATGGTTCGCCAGTTTGTTTATCACTTCTAAGAGTGATAGCCTTACAATGTTTTTTCCCCTCAGACTGGGATTTTTCGTGTCACTAGGTAATGAGCCTGGTGGTCGAGTATTCAGATTTGAAGTAAGTTGTCTTAATTGTGCCTCCAATCCTCACTAGGTAATATGCTTCCGCATTAACTCCTCAAGAGTTGCTAACAGGTTAGAAGTAGAAGCTTGAGTGTACGGTTGCTGTCGATGTCCTTGAAGATGTTGATTCGATATTGAAGAGTGTTGTGGTTGCATTAGATTTTGGTTTGGATGTGTCTGGCCTTGTTGTAGATGCATCTCAGTGTGTTGATTGCAGTTCTGTTGTTTTTTGTTGTTCCCTTGTCTTGGATTATAATTTCCCTGAGTAGATGTATTCCTATATTTGAATGTTGCAGCATTTTGTCCAGCATTCTGAGCTCCCCAAACTGTTGGTTGCGTGCAGAGTTGTTGTAAGAGTTACCATAAGAATTGTTGCGGTTGTTACTAATATAATAGGCATTCTCTACATGTTGTGGGCAATCTTCATAGTTATGGTTGTCACAACAAATCTCACAACAAAAAGTAGGAACATCAACTTGCTAAGCGACTTGTATAAGTGCAATGCCGCTAGTCCCTTGGATATTTTTAGTCATGTTTGTAAGAGAAGAAACTTGAGCACTTATTGTGGTTATTGCATCCAATTCAATAACTCCTGGAATAGTTTTTACTTGCGCAGCTCTGGAGATAGGGTATTGATAATCATTCTGAGCAATTCTCTCAAGAATTCTCACAGCATCATTATAAGTACAATCCAGCAGAGGTCCATTGGTTGATGCGTCGACAAGATTCCTTGTATGTGAAATCAACCCATTATAAAAAATCTCAATTTATGTTTCTTGTTGAATGTCGTGCATGGGGCAACGTCGAAGTAAAGATTTATAAGATTCCCATGTGGTGTGAAGATTTTCATCATCCAGTTGATGATAAGTAGTAATATCATTTCGAAGACAAGCATTCATTGTTGGCGGGTTAAATCGCAAAACAAATTGTGTTGCTAGTGCATTCTAAGAAGTAATTGATCTGGCAGGTAGCCCAAAAAACCAAGTACAGGCTCTTCCATGTAAGGAATAAGGAAATAATTGCACCTTCAAGGCATCATCAGGAACGCATTGTTGTCTAAAGGAAGCATAGATCAATAAAAAGGATTTAAGATGTTCTATCACATCTTCATGTGGTAGTCCAACATATTATCAATTAGAATTCAACATTTGAAACATTACTGGCTTTAGTTCAAAATTCCTAGCTTGGATAGTTGGCCTAACAACTTCTGGTTGTAAATAATCCAAGACATGTACTACAAAATCTCATATAGTCCTATTTTGTATGTGAGCATCTTGTGGCAACAATGGGTTATTAACATTTTGTTATTGTATCGGGGGTATGTGTAAGCGTACACTGTTGATGCAAGTATAGTAGATAGATGTGAGTCTGTTTGATATTGATCCAACAGGTATGGTTGTCTTTTGTTTATTAATTTCGGTGCAATAACTAGATAGAAACGAGATAAATTGTAACAAGTTTTTAGTCGAATCAGAACAGTGGTTTTAGGACCACAAATCCGAAGTCAAAATAATTATTTTATTATTATTTTGAGATCTATAACATGATATAATGATTGTGTGAAAATTTCGTTAATAAATTTTATCATTTGAGTGTTTAATTTGATATAAAGGACTAAATCGCGCAAAGTGTACAAGTAATGTTCTAATAGCTAAAGGTATTAAATGGCTATGAAATTAAGTAGTGGAGGTCCTTATGTTGTAATTAGACCATTATTTAATTGAGTGGACATTAATGTACATGGTTTTAGTGATTTTTAATGGTTTAATTAAAGGGTATTTAAGTAAATTAATTATTAAAGGTTAATTATAATAAAACAAAATTTTGTATCATCTTCTATTATCAATTCTTCAACCAAATTATCAAAGATTAAAAGCCATAGGAATGAGCTAGGGTTCAGCTACTTTGAAGCTCGATTGGTGAGTGTATATTGTCTCGTTTTTAATGATTTTTACATTTTTGAGATCGTTGCAGCTTAGTTTAGCTAGCCCAGGGACTATTTTGCAAAAGTGTTAAAGGTTTAAGGTTTTTCTATTGATGAATATTGGTGTGTTTTGATGTTAAATGATAGAAAATGCATGCTTGTTGTTAGATAAACAACATTTGTTAAGTGATTTTTAGTAAAATGTCCAATTATGGTTTAGTTTGTGAAATATTGAATTTTGGTAGTTAAATTATGAAATAAATGAAAAATAAGGACTACTAGGGACCTAATTGAAATTCGGCCAGCATGGGTTGTGGTTGAATTGCATGAATTTGTGATTTTATGAAATATGGACTAAATTGTAAAAATGTGAAATGTTAGGGGAAAATGTGTAAAATTGCCTTAATGTATAATTTGGACTAAATTGAATAAAGAGATTATTAAATAAGTTAATTTTTATTACATTTAGATCAAGAAAGGCGAAATACAGACTTAGATCGGGGAAAGAATAAAGTTTTGGATTAACTGACTCGTTTCATCATTTTTGCATCCGAAGTAAGTTCGTATGTAATAAGCTTTGTTATAATTGTATTTTAAATGCTATGATATCGCATGAATTGTGAATACGGAATTACGGTCTTATTTGACGAAGATTCGGCATTGGAAATTCCGATTGAACCTTAGGAATAGATTATGGTACTAATGACATGTCATTAGGGGTTATTATTATTTGGGTGTTGGACTGTACATCCTACCGGTGGCTGAGTTATCCAGCATGTGTTGCGGATTATCGTCAGCTTGTGTGAGCAGCACCATGTAGCTACGTCATGACCGTCAGCTTGTGTGAGTAGGCCCGTTGATAGCTCGAGAGTGAGCATTATTGAGATATGATATGGAGATAGCTTCGGCTATGTATTGGCACTTCGGTGCAAGATTTATTGAGATAGATTTAGCTATATATTTATTGGCACTTAGGGTGCGAGATTCCTGAGTATCATGTATTATTCCAAATGGTTCAACGGGTATATTGAAGATATGAAATAGTGAGAATAGATATGTATCAAAATAGGTATGTACGAAAACTGTATGTATTGAACTTATGAAAGAACTGAACTCATGGTTATATAGATGATTTAATACATGTTAACATTGTGTTTAATTATTTTTTGTATGTTACATGCATATTTTGAATGGTAAATTAAATGGTGAGTTTTGCTTATTATCTTCATACGAGCTTACTAAGCTTTATAGCTTACTTTGTTTATTTTTCTGTGTTTTATTGTGAAATCAAAGCTCGCTTGAATTCGGGATTGTCGAAGACTTCATCACACTATCCTACTATCACCTTGGTACTTTTGAACTTAAGTATTTTGAGTATATGGCATGTATAGGGACTTTGGTCATTTTGGTGTATGTCTTGCTAATGAATTTAGTCATTTGAAATGGCTTGTAAATAATATGAGTTTGGTTTTGTATATAGCCATGAGAATTGGCTTAATTTGTTTGGTTTGGTTATGTTTATATATGTGTGTATGGCTTATGTTGTGAGCTTTTATTGATGGATATATGATGCTTATGGATTATAGGTATGGTGGGTGTTAAATGGTTGATATTAGGGAAGATATATTCTTGTGAGTTGAGTATAATGATGCATGTTTGAATTATCTAAATAGTTGAATTGTATATGTGATTTTGGTATAAATGGAATGGTCTATTTTTGTGACTTGTGTGTGTTGTGAATGGTGGTATAGAATTAGCATGAATTAGTCTTGAATTGGTTAGTTTGAATGCCTATATATGCTATGTTTTGGTGCCAATTGAGTTGGTGTAGGTACATGTAAATTGGGTGCCAAAATGGCTTGATAAATAGCCTATTTTTGTCCACAAGGGTAGAGATACGGGCATGTGTCCCCTAGTGTTGAATTTTAAATGAAGTCAATATGCTCCACACGGCCCAGCACAAGGGCGTGCGACTTGGCAGTGTGGCATAAGTCAGTATACCCTACAAGTTTGGCACGGACTAGCACACGGCCTGGCACACGGGCATGTGTGACCATTTTAAGGGCATATGGGCTAGCCACACGGGTGTGTGTTAGCCGTGTGACCCAAGTCAGAGAGTTACATGTGGTCAGACACGAGCTGGGACACGACCATGTGATCCCATTTCGAATATACACATGGCCTGTGACACATGTGTGTCTTTGGCCGTGTGAGACACACGACTGGGCCACACGGGCGTGTGTCCCCTGTATATTGAAAAATTTTCTAAGTCTCATAAAAGTTTCCTAAGTTATCGGTTTAGTCACAAACCACTTCTAAAGCAGGTTTAGGGCCTCGTAGGCTCGTATTAGAGAAAATGTGATTGAGTTTAAATGATGATTATATGAAATTTGAAAATGTATCTGAAATTATTATTTAATTGTTTTATAAGTTCGGAATGCTCTGTAACCCTATTCTAGCATTGAATACGGGTGAGGGGTGTTACATTTATTGGTATCAGAGCTACAGTTTAGTTGATTCTCGGACTAACATAGTGTGTGTGAGAGTCTAGCTATACATGCCATATATAACCTGTGATAATATGGTATCTCTTGATAGTTTAAATCGTGTTTTCGTATAGTAAATGGATCCTAATCGAGCTGAAGCAGATGATGTCGAAAGTAATGCGTTTGCCTCCATTCACGGAGTAACGCAAACAAAGTCGAGACTCGTATCGGGTAGCCAGGGAGGAGAGGCTAAAGAAGCATTCTTCAAAATGATAAACGAGTGGTTCACAGAATTTGTTCGGACAAATGCGATTGCTCAACAACCTCCACCCTTACCTAATCCCCAACCGATTCCCGTAGCTCTTCAAGGTGTGAAACTTCTACGACTGAATAAGCCGCCAGTTGATAAGATTCCAAAATACGATGCCGAAGAGTTCAGAGCTACTGTTGACGATGATCCCCAGAGAGCCGAGTTTTGGCTTGAAAACACTAACAGAGTATTTGATGAATTTTCTTCCACACCAGTTGAATGTTTAAAATGTGTCGTATCACTTCTGAGGGACACTACGTATCAATGGTGGCATACTTTAGTATCTGTGGTACCGAGAGAAAGGGTCACCTGGGAATTCTTTCAAGCTGAGTTTAGAAAGAAATATATCAGTCAATGATTTATTGATCAGAAACAAAAAGTGTTTCTAGAGCTGAAACAGGTCCATATGTCTATGATAGAGTATGAGCAAGAGTTTGTAAGACTCAGTAAATATGCTCGGGAATGTGTTTCAACTGAAGAAATTCTGTGTAAAAGGTTCAAAGATGGATTGAACGAAGACATCAGACTGTTGGTTGAGATTCTAGAGTTGAAAGAATTCGTAGTGCTAGTTGACAGAGCCTGTAAAGCCGAAGAACTTGGCAAAGAAAAGAGAAAGGAGGATTTCAAAGCTAGAGATTCGAAGAAAAGATCAATGAATAAACCATATCAATCTTTGACAAAAAAATTAAGAGATTCGTATACTCGTTCAAATGCTTCAGTCGGGTATCCAAACAGAGATCGTAGGTAATAATACTCAAGTCCTAAGACACAAGCTACATCAGTATCGAGTGTTGGTAGCGTGAGAAACAATAAACCCGAGTGTCAACAGTGTGGTCGACAACATTTTAGAGATTGTTGGATGAGTACTAATAATAAAGCCTGTTTCAGATGTGGTTCGCAAGAACACTTTATTCGTGACTGTCCTCAGTTATCGGGGAAAGATAATCTTCAGACTTCAAGGTCGAGTAATACTGATAAATCGTAATATGTTCATATTTTAATCCCATATTTAGCATACTTTTGGATGATTTATCCCCCCGAATTATGGAATTTGGTGCTCCTAATCCTTTAATTTCATGTTTTATACTTAAGGGAGCATCGAAGGATGAAAAGAATGAGAAACGGGCCAAAAACGGAGAGAATGGGCCAAAGTATGAAATGCACACGGCCTGGGCCCAAGCCACACGGTCGTGCCTCTTTAGCAGACCCAACCACGGCCTAGATTCGATTCACACGGTCGTGCCACACGGGAGTGTCCCTGACGTGACCTATTTTAATTCTATTCGGAATAGGGTATTTAGAGGCAAAGAAAGACATTCCAAAAGCTTATATAAACACCCAAAAGGCCAACCTTCAAGGGGGTTCAGGTAGGCCGAGGAGCCAAGCCAGAGAGGTCAGAATTGTGAGATTTACTCGAAGAAAGCCAATTGATTTATCTCAAGAAGCCAGAATCATACTCAAGACGGAAGATCTTCCCTTCAATTTCTTTCATGGGGTTTTAGGGTTTTCCTTATGTTTTGTTTTATACTTTCTTTTGAGATGTATTCTTTTATAATTATGAACTAAACCCCTCAAATACCTGAGGAGGATGAAACCTAAGACGAATCTTGTTATTATTTTCTAAATTATATGATAAATACTTGATTTGTTCTTAATTATGTGTTCTTAATTCTTGTTTTGATATTTCAGGATATTGATTCAAGTATTGATGCCCTTAGGCAGTGGAGGAATATTCCCTGTTTAAGAGTAGATCTAGCATAAGTAAGTGGAGTTGACCGCAACCCTAGAGATAGGATGACGAAAATCTATTGGATTAGGGTCAAACCTAATATGGGAGTCCATAGATCGAGTTAATGCAATTCTAGGGGTTTTAATTAGAAAGAGATTTCAATTAATCAACCTAGGGTTAGACGTTAGTAGCCTCGAGAGAGGTATTAATATAAATTAGGGAATCTTATGGATCAAGTCAAGTGAATAAATCGTCTGGTTCAGAGTTAGATAACAAGTGAAGTCTGGGTGGATTCTTCCTCGGGTATTGTCTTAATCAATTGGTTTTTCCCAAAAGTATTTCCCCAATTCATTCTTTGTGTCTTAGCATCTTTAGCTTAGTAGTTAGTTAATTTTATATTAAACAACAATTCCCTTAATTCTTAGGCTAAATAATAAAAAGAAAGTTAGTATTAGTACTTTTGGTTCCCTTGGGTTCGACAATCCGGTCTTGCCATTAAACTATACTACTGTTCGATAGGTGCGCTTGCCTCAATCGTGGTGATAGTTGGTTTCTAGGCTCGATCATTCATTATATAAATTTTAAGACTTTCCCACCACCATCAAATACAGTTGTCAGAGGTAGAGCACCTCGAAGTGCTGGAAATGTGACTAGTAATAGAAGAACAACTAAGGATTCCACTATGAGATCTGAGGCCAAAGCACTTCCTAGAGCTTACACTATTCGTGCTCGTGAAGATGTGTCGTCACCTAATGTTATTACCTGTACATGTTCTCTTTATGACACTAGTATAATTGCTTTGATTGATCTTTGATCGACTCATTCATATATTTGTATAAATTTGGTGTCTAGTAAGAATTTACCTGTTGATTCTACTGAGTCTGTGGTTAAAGTGTCGAAACCCTTAGGCAAATATGTTTTAGTTGATAAAGTTTGCAAGGGATGTCCTTTGATGATCTGGGGTTACTATTTTCCGGCTGATTTGATGCTTTTTCCATTTGATAATTCGATGTGATATTGGGTATGGATTGGTTATTTTTGCATGATGCTGTTGTGAATTGTAGACGAAAAGTTATTGAATTGAAATGTCAAAATAAAGAAATCCTTCGGAATGAATCTAATGAATTGAGTGGATTACCTGTTGTGATATCATCAGTGTTAGCTCAGAGATATGTGGGAAAAGGTTGTGAAGCTCATCTTGCTTATGTATTGGATACGAAAGTGGCTGAATCGAAGATTGAATCAGTGCCAGTAGTCCGTTATCCAGATGTATTTCCAAAAGAGTTATCGGGGTTACCACCAATCAGAGAAGTCGAGTTTGCTATTGAATTAGCATCGGGAACAACACCGATATCAATAGCTCCATACAGAATGGCTCCGATAGAATTGAAAGATTTGAAAGCCCAGTTGTAAGAGTTAACCGATAGAGGTTTTGCACGACCTAGTTTTTTGCCCTGGGGTGCACCAGTGTTGTTCGTAAAGAAGAAAGACGAATTAATGAGACTATGTATTGATTATCGTGAGCTCAACAAGGTTACGATAAAGAACAAGTATCCTTTACTGAGAATCGATGATTTGTTCGATCAGTTGAAAGGGGCAACAGTGTTCTCGAAGATTGATTTGAGATCTGGTTATTATCAGTTACAAGTGAAATATTTAGATGTGCTGAAAACTGCGTTAAGAACAAGGTACGAGCATTATGAATTTCTTGTTATGCCTTTCGGATTAACTAATGCTCCTACAGTTTTTATGGATTTGATGAATCGAATTTTCAGACTGTATTTAGATAGATTTGTGGTTGTATTTGTAACAGCCCGATTTAGACCCTAGTTAGAATAGTGGTTTTGAGACCACAAATCCGAGGTCAAAAAATATTTTAATATTATTTTTAGTGTTTACAGTATGTGATTAAGCATGTGTGAAAATTCTGTTTGAAAATTCTATTGTTTGTGTGTTAATTTGTGAAAAAGGACTTAATTGCATAAAATGCAAAAGCTGTGTGCTAGTTGTTAAAAGTGCTTAATTGACATGGCTTATTAAATGAAAGGTCCTTATGTAGATATTAGACCATTGATAGTGAAATTTGACATAAATGGCCATTAAATGAATGAAATTATAATGTTTTAATCAAGGGATAAAATGGTAAAATGATAATTAAGTTAATATTAATTATAATAAAACATGAATTAGTGGATTTGTGTTCATCTTCTACCGAAATTAGAAAAGAAAAGAGGGTTTATGAGCTTTGGAGGTTTTGGCCATTGTTGTCTTTAATTGAGGTATGTTTCGAGCTCAATTTTTGATGATTTCTACATTTTTGTGATCGTTGCTTTGTGTTCTAGCTAGCCCATGCCTTAATTTATGAATTTTTTGGTGATTTTGTAAGATGCCATTTATGAATGTTTGAGCTTTGTGATAGTTGATGATGAATAATGAATAATTGTTGATAGATTTTAATGTTTTGTAAAGTGATTTTTCACAAAAATGTCAAAAATGGGCTATATTGTGAAAATGAGAAATTGAAGGACTAAAATGTGAATAAATGAAATATGTGGACTTTTATGAATATGAGGAAGATTCGGCCTAAGCATGGTATAATGAAATTATGGGTATTTTGTGATTTTATGAAATAGGGACTAAAATGTCAAAGTGTTCAAATGTAAGGGCTATTTTGTAAAATGCTCAAAATATGTGTTTTTGGATTGAATTGAATGATTTGGTGAATGAATGAGCTAAATTTGAATATGTATAGATCAAGAAAAGAGAAATTCGGACTTAGATCGAGGCAAGAATAAAGTGCTCGATTGATCGACTTGAATCGTTGTTTCTACGTCCGAGGTAAGTTCGTGTATAATACGAATTGTTAAATTTATGTTCACATATTATGCAATGAATGGAAATATGGTTGTTGAGTTAGTAATGTGAATGACAGGTTTGAAGAGATGTGTCACTAAGTGTGCGTAAATAGGACCGGTACAGTGGTGAACGGCACTATGTATGCAAAATGAAGAAAGCATCGACTATATTGATTGGCACTGTGTGTGCAATACCGAGTCAAATTTGGTTTAATGTAAAGGCACTAAGTGTGCGAGTAAATCGAATAGTTAAAGAAGATCGAACGAATTGTGGTATTGAGCATTGAGTAGCAAAATTGATCGTTAATTAAGTGATGGTTCAGGTATGTACGGAACCTATGTGGTTGATGATATTGTATATGGAATAAATGGATGATCATGTGAGTATTGACTATGGATGAGATTGTGTATTATTGTGAATTACACCATGTGATAGTTAATATTGTATATTGAATTTGAATTGTTAAGGTAAATGTGTTATATTACGAACTTACTAAGCTTAAAAAGTGTAACACCCCAAACCCGGTCAATACACCACGACTGAATCTGGCATGTCACAGAGGAAACCGTTTTGAAGAAAATAGGTTACTGGTTAAATTTTAGTGAAAAACTCTTTGTTTTTTTATGCTTGTAGAAATCAGGTGCATGATTAGTTAAAAACCCATAGTATACTTTGAAATCCCGAAAAAAAAATCTTTAAAACTTAGCTGTCGATCCGTAGGTTAGAAAACGTTTGTGTCTTTTAAAAACCGAAGGATTCTGTCCTAGATATCTAGAAATCAGTTGAATTAAATGTGGAAAACTTAAGTTTGAAATCCATTTGAGTTTGTTGTTACTATCAATTAATTTGTATCACCCGATGGTAAAGTTTTGAAAACCATTGCGTTTTGTAGTTTAGAAAACCTTGCGCTCATATTATTAAATCCATCATGTAATTTATTTATCCATGTTTAAAACAAATCCAAAGCATATAAGTAAACCAAAAACATAACTAAAAAGGCCTTATTACAAACCCAAAATAAAAATGAAACCAAACTTAAATAAAATAAAGTACCCAAACCACAGTCCATGTAAAACCGAGTTTATTTAATGCATGGCCACCTCGAGTCCACCCAGCTCCTCATCCGCGATCTACGAATCACCTGAAAAGATAAGGGAGAAGGTGAGTCACCAAGACTCAGTGCATAATCCCCCTCCCGGTTAATGCAACGTCCTTACACAAATCATAACCAAGCAATATATATATAACATGCACCCAAACCTAGCCATCCTTAACTCCGTTTCTACCCCGTGTGGTACCAAACCAATGGTGGTGCCAAACCACTAGTGACCCAAAGTCACGATATCCAATAATAATGTG
The DNA here is from genome assembly GCA_005393395.2 of Gossypium australe. Taxonomy (NCBI): domain Eukaryota; kingdom Viridiplantae; phylum Streptophyta; class Magnoliopsida; order Malvales; family Malvaceae; genus Gossypium; species Gossypium australe. Next base: position 126,838,641 of record CM016616.1, on the reverse strand, counting down.
GTGCCAAACCACTGGTGACCCAAAGTCACGAATAATCCATCTGTGGGGCCAACCCACATTGTGATACCAAATCACTGGCGACAATCCCGTCATATCAAATGTGGGGCCAACCCACTGTGGTGCTAAGCCACTGGGACCAGTCGCTATGAGGTGCCAAACCTCTAGTGACCCAAAGTCACAAAATATCAATAATCCATGTGTGCGGCCAACCCACGTGTGATACCAAATCATTGGCGACGATCCCAAAATATCAACTGTGGGGCCAACCCACTGTGGTGCTAAGCCACTGGGACAAGTCGCTATGAGGTGCGAAACCTCTGGTGACCTAAAGTCACAAAATAATCTGTGGTACCAAACCACTGGAGGTGCCAAACCTCTGGTGACCCAAAGTCACAGATATCATACTTCCCCCTCCTCTCATATCACCCATACCAATGCATTACAAGTGCCAATCATGCCATCATGCTTTAATATGCCACATAAAGCAAGTATCTCATAAATCATATTATTATGCACCATGTAGCAAAAATCACATCGAAACGGACTTACCCGAATCCTTGCTCACACCCATAAGGCATCATATTAAGATCTCACAGTTTTCGGCTTTTAATCATGATTAGGTTATTAATATATTACCAAATTATAAAGTGTGTAAGTTACACACCTGTCACTAACGCAAGCACTAAATCCCGAAGACCCGATCTACCGCACTAGATCTCTTTTTCCTACATTCGGCCAAACCAAAAAATTAGTAACAAGGCCATTCGGCCACACCAACAAATCCCGAAGGGTGAGGTAACGCATTACTATCACCATCCTTACTTTTCTGCCTTCCGAATGTTAATCACAACACCCGATATGCGAACTGATCCTCCCCCTACATTCGGCCAACAACAACCCTTAGCCTCAATAGCCTTCGGCTTTTCACAACTTAAAGAATGGTGAACCAATATAGATCCTTACCACTTGACTTACCAAATCCGATTGACAGAGAATAAAAGGGCTTAGATAGACTGCTTCAAAACCCCGGAGATCCTAAAAGAAACTGATCCCTAAATATGATTAACAAAAACATCAACAAATGCCGAAGTTCGGCTTTTCCTACCATATGAGTCGACAGAGAAGAGAGAAAAAAATTAATGAATTTCAGTCAAGAACACTTACCCTTCTTCAAAATCGAATAGAGAAGAACCCAAAGAAGATCTACCCTTGTTGATATTCGGCCAACACAATATAAGAAAGAAAGAAAGAAATTTCGACAAAGAGTTGAATGATGAAGGAAGTTTCGGCTATGGTTGGTAGAAAAAAAATAGATGGGATTCGGCTATAGTGGAAAAAGAGGAAGAAAAAGAAAGTAAAATGGAAGAGAGGGAATTCGGCAAAGGAAGGTGGAGAGGATTTCAGCACAAGAGTTTGAGAGAAGAAAATAAAAAGATAAAAGGGAGGAGATGGGCACTTTTGGCTTTTGAGCAAAATGAAAAAGAAAAAGAAAGATGGGAGAGTGGTAGATTCGGCCAAACACCTTGAGAAGGAGAAAAGAAATGAAATAAAATAAAATCAAAGAACTTAGAGAGATATTCGGCTAGGTGCAAAACAAAAAGGAAATTTCGGCTTTCTCCAATGTGGTACACTAGGGAGATTTCGACAATGCACAAAAGGGTTTTCGGCTTTTGATACACAAAACAAAGGCTAGCCGAAAATGTCATCTAGCCACTAAGGAATTTCGGCAACCCCTCTACTCAGCTCTCCAAAACCGAACTCTCCCTCTAAGCAAGAGTTCAAATTTCGGCCACTTCCCCAAATTCCTCCTGGCCACTAATTCAAATGAATTTGAATTCCACAAGTTCCTAAATTTTCTCCTTGCCACCAATTCAAATATTTGACTGAGTCCAAGCTTTATCTGACAGAGTTTGTGCTGAGCACAACTCCTCTCCCCCCTTGGCGTCAAAATAATAAGCAGAAAGTGAGATTTCTGCTGCTCGAACCTGAGCTCTTCCTTCCCTGCATGTGGCGTCACCCTCAAGGCTCTAAGTGGTGCCTCCTTGCCACTTTACTACTTGGTTTCTTGTGCTAAAATACCCCATGAATTACACTTAAGCCCTAGCTCCTTCAGCTCCCCTTACTTAAAACTTAAAAACAAAAATTTCCTGCAACTCGGGCCTACTCTAGACTTATAACTAGATCTTAAAACACCTCAAATAATAACACAACAGTCCAAACTCAAGCAGAACCATTCAATCACAAATAACCCCTATTTCAGGATATTACAAAAAGCTTACTGTGTGAAGTCTTTCTCTGTTTTACAGTGTTATTAAAGCTAGCTCGGATCCAGGGATTGTCAGCAACTCAATCACACTATTGTCTATCTATTTTGGTACTTTTGGAAGTTGTATATTTGGTTTATGGCATGTATAGGCTAGTGATTATGGTATGTTTTGAGATGTATAGATCTTGCCATGTGATATGGCTTGATAGTTTAATGATTTTGGTATATGCTTTGGATATGTGAAAAGGATGGTTAATAAGTGTGTGTGTGTGTTTTATGTGAATGATCACTATGGTATAAATAAGTGAAATGGAAATGGTACGTTTCATACTTAAATTTGGTAAGGATTAAATGATAAATGGATTATATGATTTTGATGTGAAGTTGATACTTTGGATTGGAATGTTAAGTTGAATTTGTATAGGGAAATGAATAATGATGTTAAGAGTTTAAATTATGCAATGTTTTGGTATGTTTGGATGCCATTTTGGGTTTGAAATTGGTTTGATGCTTGTAGGTGTGACCCAAAATTTGGGTGGCAAATTGGTTAAACAAATGGCCTATATTTCCCCAGACGGTTTAGCACACGGGTGTACGGCTTGATCGTGTCTCTTAAGTTTGTAATTCAGAACAAGTCAGACTCGTACACGGGCCAGACACACGGGCGTGTGACAGGCTGTGTGAATTAAGTCAGTGTTGCCCACGGGTCAAGCACATAGGCGTGTCTTCGGCCGTGCGGACAAGTCAGTATGTATGCCCTATTTTGCCACGGCTTGGACACACGGGTGTGTTTGATGTCGTGTGAGGCACACGGCCTGCCCACACGGGCGTGTGACCTCTGTAACTTTGAAAAATGTTTATGTTTTGGGAAAATTTTGTATGTGCTCGGTTTAGTCCCGACCCCTTCCCAATGCATGTTTAAGGTCTCGTACACCTTTTAAAGGGACTTTATGTATATGATTTGCTTTGATATGATGATCATGTATTTATGTTTGAGAAGTGATTGTAAAAGTTCTATTATGTCTAGTAATGCTTCTTAACCCTAGACCGGCGATGGTTACGGGTTAGGGGTGTTACAGTATTCATTGAGGACATTCTGATTTTTTCACTAGATGAGTCTTAGCATGCTGAACATTTGAGGATTGTGATACAAACCTTGAGAGATAAGCAGCTACTTGCTAAATTTAGGAAATGTGAGTTTTGGCTTCGAGAATTCAGATTTTTGGGACATATTGTTTCAACTGAAGGCATACGAGTTGTTTCGAGCAAGATTTTAGCCGTTGTTGACAGGAAACCACCAAGAAATGTATCTGAAGTCAGAAGCTTTCTGAGGTTAGCTTGTTATTACGGTGTTTTGTTAAAGGGTTCTCGATGATTGCTACACCTATAACCAGATTGCTACAGAAAGATGTGAAGTTCGAGTGGTCCGAAAAATGTCAGCAGAGTTTTGTTAGTTGAAAGCATTGTTAATCGAGGCACCAGTTTTGGTTCAACCTAAGTCGAGTAAAGAATTCGTGATTTTCAGAGACGCATTATTGAACAGATTGGGTTGTGTTTTAATGCAAGAAGGTAAAGTAATAGCTTATGCCTCTAGATAGTTGAAGCCGCATGAAAATAATTATCCAACGCATAATTTAGAGTTGGCCGCTATTGTTTTCGCATTGAAAATTTGGCGACACCAATTATACAGTGAAAAGTGTCATATATTTACCAATCACAAGAGCTTGAAGTATATAAAGACTCAAAAAGATTTGAATTTACGATAACAGAGATGGTTAGAGTTGTTCAAAGATTATGAGTTAGTAGTTGATTATCATCCGGGGAAAGTGAACGTAGTTGCGGATGCTCTGAGTAGAAAATCTTAATATGTTTTGCGAGCGATGAGTACATGGTTAATGTAATAGCCCGATTTTAGCTAAATCGAAAAAGTGGTTTTGAACCCACAAATTCGATGTCAAAAAATTATTTTAATATTATTTTCGGTATTTACAACATGTTATTTGATATGTGTGAAAATTTTGTGAGCTAATTTTATCGATTGGTTAGTTAATTTGAGAAAAAAAGACTAAATCGCGTAAAATGCAAAAGTGTTGTTCTATTAGCTAAAGGAGTCAAATAGCTATAGAACCTTAAATTTGAGGTCCTTATGTGATAAATAGTCCAATAATTTGATAGTGGGTCATATTGGTTTGGCATTATGGAAATATTGAATTAATAATAAGGTTCATTAGGTAATTTGGTAATTAAAAGGTTAATTAAAATAAAACAAAACAATTATCTATACATTTATCATCTTCCCCAACCGAACTAGGGTGCAAAAGAAGCCATTTTTAAGCTCTCATATTTAGCCATCTTAAATTCTTGCATTTAGGTATGATTTTTGTCCCGTTTTTTATGATTTCTACATTTTTGAGATCGTTGCAGCTAGGTCTAGTAGCCCAGGGACTAATTTGCAAAATTGTTAACCTTTTTGAGAGTTTCCATTGATGTATATATGTGTTCTTTGATGTTTGATGATGAAATATGAATATTTGTTATGAATTACACAAGTTTTGTTAAGTAATTTTTGGTGAAAATGCAAATTTGGGGTTAAATTGAGAAATGTTGAAAATATGTGGTTAAATATGTGAATAAATGAGCAATGTGGGTTGATATGTGTATTAGGGAAATTCTGTTAGCATTTTATTGGATGAAATTCCATCAATTTGTGATATTGTGTAATAAGGACTAAATTGTAAAAGTTGTGAAATACTTGGGGCAAAAGTGTAAAAGTGCTTTAAAGTATGATATGGACTAAATTGAAAGAATATGTGATTGAATAAGTTAATTTTGAATTCATATAGATCAAGAAAGAAAGAATTCAGATTTAGATCGGGAGAAAAGCAAGGTTATCAAGTAGTCAACTCGATCCGTCATTTCTATATACGAGGTAAGTTCGTATAATTGAACTTAGTTGTGCATTTGTTTAATTGATGGACATAATTGAGATTGTATGTATTCATTAGTTAAATTTGGAGATATTGAATTTAAATGTACGGTTTAAGCATATGAGTTGCTGAATAAGACCATAGTTGGGCTATGGCAAATCGGAAAATAAGACCATAACCGGGTTATGGCATATGAATGTAAGACCATGACAGGGCCTTGGCAATGTACTTATAAGACCATAGTTGGACTATGGCATCGAATAATCGATGAAATTGTATCATAAGTATTTATAAGCCAAAGTGGTTTGATAAGAGAATTATCGAGAGATAGATAAGTATCGGTATAGGTATGTACGGAAAATTGCTCAAGTAACGTGTTAGAATATGTTGAGAACTTATGAGTTACGATGTGGTTTAACTATATGTTAAAATGCTCTAAATGCTAATGATGTTATCCATTTTGAAAATGCTAATAAATGTTGAGATTATTCCATATTTACATACGAACTTACTAACCTTTATAGCTTACTTTGTTTATTTCCTTCTATGTTTTATAGTTAATCGAAGCTAGCTCGGAACCAGGGATCATTAGGAACTTCATCACACTATTGGACATCTATTTGGTACTTTTGAGTTGTGTAAATATGGTATATGGCATGTATAGGCTAGTGTCATTTTGGTATGTTTGGTGAATATGTATTTTGGCCATTTGGGTTGGCATAAAATGATGAACATGATGATGTTATATATGTGCAAATGGTTCTATTTTGAGTTTGGTAAATTGACTTATGTTAGGTTATTGAAGTTGATAATTTGGAAGTTATGTGTTTATGAATTAATGCTTGATAATGTATGTTTGAAATGAATTAGTAAATTGAATTGTATATGTGAATTATGGTAAATGAACCATATTTTTTATGTTGATCTGGTTTTTATTTGAATACGTGAAATGGTTGTATTTGTATAGCATGAAATGTGCATGATTTGGGATTGATTTGGCTGCAAATTTGTGCCTTGAAATGATACCATTTGTACTTGTGTAGGTATGTGAAAAATGGGGTGGCAAATTGGCCTTGCAAATGGCCTATTTTTGTCCACACGGACAGAGACACGGGCGTGTGTCTCAGCTGTGTGTGACACACGATTATGTTACACGGTCGTGTGTCCCCTGATGTAACATCCTGAATTTTTGGGCCTATGCGTTTAGTGTGTGGGTATGTTTAATGTGTTAATTTAAGTGTTAGGGGTTCAGAATAGGCTCAGGTTTGGGCTGAGGCCTTGATTAAATATTCTGCTTAGACACTCTAGGGGCTTAAATTAAAGTTTTAGTAGTTTAATTGACATATTAGGCTTGTGGCCCAGCAACTAGGGGCACAGTAAAGACGAGCTATAAGTGGTGTCACCAGTGCTTGAGAATGGCCTAATTTTTGGTTGCTCGAAGCCCAAGTTAAAGGGCCAAATTTTAGCACTTAAAAATGGGACTAGGAGGGGACGACACAAGGCTAATTTTTAGGAATTTTATTATGTTTAAATTATGAGGATAATAAGCAGATAATGGATAGAGGAGTTGGTGATAATTAAGGCTATTTTTGAGGAGATAACAGATTAAGATAAGGGAAAAGGATAGGAGCTATCATATGTTGGAGTGTTGGCCGAAAATCAATCTCTGCTAAGGGGAGGAATAGGTTTTCTATATAAAGGGGGGATGCCGAAATTTACTGCTAAAGCTCTCATCTTTTCTCTTTTCTCTGCCGAAATTTCTACTCCATTCTTCCTCTCTTCTCTTTTCCTTCAGTTGGCCGAATCTTCTGACAGATTCTTTCTCATCTCTTTCAAGACACTTTAACCGAATCTTCAAGCCCCTCTTTGCTTTCTTTTCACTTTTCTTTTTAGCCGAAACCACATTAGTTCATCTTTTTCGAGATTTTCATAAAAGCCGAAATCGTGAGATCTCGTCTCTTGTGATTGCCGAAATCACTCTGGGGAGTCTGCTTGTGCCGAATTTTGAAGGAAATAATAGGTAAGTGTCGATTTCGGGATTTCAATGTTTTTTCGGCTTTTCAAAGTCCCTAGCCGAATAGCTACTTAGAAACTAATCTCTTATTTCTCTCTTATTTTCGGTATTCTGGGATCTGAAGAGGAGTCAATCGCGTAGATCTCTAAGTCATAAGTTCAGTAATACTCGAATCGTGGTACTTTCGAGATTTCAAGGCAAGGAAATCTATTGTTTTTAATGTGTAAAATCGGGTAGAACACTAACCATGGCCGATTATAGGAGAGGCCCTATTTCCATATCTTTTCGGCTTTTCGAGCAAAGTTGTAGATCGGTTTAGCAAGGGTATCGACTTTAATCAGGTGTGTAACCTTTTCCATTATTAGATTGGGTGCTAATATATATATATATATATGTATAAATCTGCTATACTCTGTTAAATTCTGAAATCCCGGCATTATGATTGAAAACCCGAGGAGGGTAAAGGCTAATCATCAGGTTAGTAATTTCTGTCCTTCTTCAGTAATATGCTTTGTATGTCGTTTTCTCTGTATGCTTGGGGTTGGGGGAATGGTGAAAGGGGAAGTAATCTGTTCTGGTGGCTTATGCCATTTCAGCCTGGTGACTCTGTCACAACTCTGTTTCTGGTGGCTTATGCCATTTCAGCCTGGTGACTCTGTCACAACTTTGACGATGAGCAGCTAACTGCAGCATGACTACCATCGATGGTGTGTAGCGGTGTGGGTTGATTGTAGAAATCCTCAATGGTGTGCTTGGCAGGTAAGGGTGGTGTGTAGCGGATGGAAACCTAGGATTGGGTTGGGTTATGTATGTTACTTGCTATATTATGTTTTATATTCTGATCTGTGGGATAAGGCCCAATCTGATGGTGCACGAGGGTTGCACACTGAGTTTCGCGACTCAACCAATTATTTAACATTTTCAGATAGCACCTAGTGCATCGGACCGGGCTGGAGAGGAGCTCAAGGTGGCCATGCAAAAGAACATTTGGATTCAGCAAAAAGACTTTAGTTTATTATTTTATATCTTTATTTAATGGGTTTTAAATTTCGTTGTAATAAGGCCATGGGCCACTAGACTATTACACTGTGTTTTGGGTTTTATTTTGGGCTTTTATTATTGATACTTAAACTTGATTTAAACTAAGGCATGTATTAAGATTTTGGTTTTTATTCATAAATCAACAAATTAAATTTATATCTTATTTAAACTCACCAAGTTATTAAGTTTTCACCGATCAAAAGGTTGAATACAAGAAAAATATTTCCCGAAATTGCGACATCTTTCACGAAACTTCCTTAGTGACATACCAGATCCGGTTGTAGTGTTTGGGCCAGGTTTGGGGTGTTACAGATTGGTATCAGGGCTCGGTTCAAAACTCGGCTCTGGGGGTTTTTGGGCTCAAAACGTTTTCTAAAAATGGGCTTTTGAAACATGCATATTTTTAAATGATAACAGGTCTGTTAGCTTGGCATGGCACCTGCGTCTCCGGCCCAAGTCCGCCAGGTAAGTACTCTGAACCATTGTGTGGTATATATATGTGGGCTTGATGGGCTTTATGGGATGTAGATTAGTTAGATTAGAACCTGATGGACTCTAGGCCTGGCTGAAACAACTCCTAAAATCTCATAAGACTTAACTTCATTAAAATAAACCTGTGAACGAGTCGCAAGACTAGGGTGTGGCAACAGACATACGCATGTCTAGGATTGGATCCGGAAGAGCCTGGTACTTAAGCAGTCCTAGTGACTCACCTCCTCTTCAATGGAATCCTACCTGATGCGTAGTGACTGTTCACTTTAGCCATGTTAGGGTGTGGCAACAGGCATACGCATGTCTAGGAGTGGATACAGGGAGAGTTTGGTATTTAAGCAGTCCTAGTGACTCACCTCCTCTTCGCTAGAATCCTACCTGGTGCGTAGTAACTGTTCACTCTAGCCGCGAGGATTTGTTGACGGGCCAAAAGCTATAATTAAAACCCGAAAGGGACCAGCCACTTTATTTTTTCAAAATTGCTAAAATACCCTTATTTTGGAAAAACACCAAGATTTGCAAATATACCCTGATTTACAAAGTCAACGAAATTTTTCCTTAAAAAAAAAAAACTCACCCACCACACGAAAACAACCTGAACACTATTATTTTCTCTTGACATCAAATCCTCCAAGATACCCCTGTTTGAAAAAAAAAATTGAAAATATCCCTGCTTTGAAAAAATTACCAAATTGCCCCTGATTTGTAAAATGACCGAAATACCCCCAAACTCTAAAATTACTGAAATACCCCCGGACTCCAAAATTACCGAAATACCCCCAGACTCCAAAATTACCGAAATACCCCTGGACTCCAAAATTATTGAAATACCCCCAGATTGCAAAATTACCAAAATACCCTTATTTCACAAAATCACCAAGGAACCCTATTTTGGAAAAATTATGAAAATACCCCTGTAAGATAAAATTATGAAAATACCCCTGGGTAGTGAAACAACAACAACGGTTTTCTGGGATGAACGTAAGCTCATGGATGTTATTTGTATGTCGATGATTGAATGTACGTGTTTCTTAGAATTAGAGGATACGAACTTGAGACTAAATGGTGAATGCAAATTCGAAGGAACTACTCTTAAATCTATTCATAAGACTGTTAGTGATTAAACAGTGGAAGAGAACTAATGATTCATAAAACTCTTAATTAGATAAACATCGATCGGAAGAATGAGTACAAGGGGTAGAGGATGTCCGCCGTGTGGACGCGGTAGGGGTAGGATTGCCTTGTCTGAGCCAGTAGGGTCTGGCCACGGATCAGGAAACGAGATGCCGGATTCGCCAGCTGTGGAGGGAGAGTTAGGGATCAGGCGACCGGAGATGATGCGGTATCTCAGGCGATGCTCCGGGTTCTCGAAAGAGTTGCTGGAGTAGGCATGGGGACAGGAGCTCGAAAATCTGTGCCGGAGCGGCTTAGGGCCAAGGGGCAGAAGTGTTTAGGGGAGTTTCTGGCGTAGCCCCTAACACAGATGAGTATTGGATGGAAGCGACTGAGCGCATAATGGATGACTTAGATTTCACGATGGAGGAGAAGTTGAAAGGGGTCGTGTCCCTTCTTCGAGACGAGGCTTATCAGTGGTGGCTCACAATGAAGGAGGGTACGGCCGCAGATCGAATTGAATGGGACTTCTTTAAGGAGTCGTTCTAGGGAAAGTATGTTGGGGCCAGCTATGTGGATGCACAAAGAAAGGCATTTCTGAACTTAGTGCAGGGAAGTAAATCTGTGGCTGAATATGAGGCAGAGTTTCTGCGCTTGAGCCGCTACGCTCGAGGCATGGTAGCAACTGAATATGAACGTTGTGTTCGGTTCGAGCATAGATTGCGGAATGAGTTAAGGGTTTTGATAGCACCCTAGAGAGAGAGATTTTGCTGTTCTGGTGGAGAAGGTTAAGATAGCCGAGGAGGTAAAAGGGACTGAAAGACAGGAAAGGGATAAGGAGCGAGAAAGGACTAAGAGAAATTTTGGGCTGGCAGGAGCATTTGGGAATTCACAGAAAAGGCCTAGGTCTGATGGGCCAGCTTGTGCTCTGACACCTGCTGCGGGGAATTTGAATCGATTATGTAATTGGTGTGGGAAAGCACATTCTGGGGAGTGCAGAAGAAGAACGGGTGGATGTTTCAGGTGTGGATCCACGGAGCATATGATTAAGGACTGTCTGCAGGTGGATCAAGCACAGCCCGCGGGACGAGGTTCTGATCAGGCTAGGAGAGGTGATCAACAACCACCAAGTGGCCGCGGACAAGCCAGGGGCGATAATGGTAATGAACGCGGTCGTGGAGCACCAGGTAGAGGTACAGGTTATGCTGAGGCGAGGCAGCCAGCGTTGGTCTATGCAGCACATCGTCAAGGGGAAGGAAACGCTCTAGATGCGAACAATGGTGCGTACCCTACCATAGTATACTAAGTGTTTATTTTGGCTTTAGAATTAGAGTGCGCAGTGAAAGCATAGTGGTGAGACTTAGGTAGTACGATTACTAGTTAGTTGGAAATTTCGAGTACGAAATTTTCTTTAAGGGGCGTAGAACTGTAACATCCTGAATTTTTGGGCCTATGCGTTTAGTGTGTGGGTATGTTTAATGTGTTAATTTAAGTGTTAGGGGTTCAGAATGGGCTCAGGTTTGGGCTGAAGCCTTGATTAAATATTCTGCTTAGACACTCTAGGGGCTTAAATTAAAGTTTTAGTAGTTTAATTGACATATTGGGCTTGTGGCCCAGCAACTAGGGGCACAATAAAGGGGAGCTATAAGTGGCATCACCAGTGCTTGAGAAGGGCCCAATTTTTGGTTGCTTGAAGCCCAAGTTAAAGGGCAAAATTTTGGCACTTAAAAATGGGACTAGGAGGGGACGACACAAGGCTAATTTTTAGGAATTTTATTATGTTTAAATTATGAGGATAATAAGCAGATAATGGATAGAGGAGTTGGTGATAATTAAGGCTATTTTTGAGGAGATAACAGATTAAGATAAGGGAAAAGGATAGGAGCTATCATATGTTGGAGTGTTGGCCGAAAATCAATCCCTGCTAAGGGGAGGAATCGGTTTTCTATATAAAGGGGGGGGATGCCGAAATTTACTGCTAAAGCTCTCATCTTTTCTCTTTTCTCTACCGAAATTTCTACTCCATTCTTCCTCTCTTCTCTTTTCCTTCAGTTGGCCAAATCTTCTGACAGATTCTTTCTCATCTCTTTCAAGACACTTTAACCGAATCTTCAAGCCCCTCTTTGCTTTCTTTTCACTTTTCTTTTAGCCGAAACCACATTAGTTCATCTTTTTTCGGGATTTTCATAAAAGCCAAAATCTTGAGATCTCGTCTCTTGTGATTGCAGAAATCACCCTGGGGAGTCTGCTTGTGCCGAATTTTGAAGGAAACAATAGGTAAGTGTCAATTTCGAGATTTTAATTTTTTTTGGCTTTTCAAAGTCCCTAGCCGAATGGCTACTTAGAAACTAATCTCTTATTTCTCTCTTATTTTCGGCATTCTGGGATCTGAAGAGGAGTCAATCGCGTAGATCTCTAAGTCATAAGTTCAGTAATACTCGAATCATGGTACTTTCGGGATTTCAAGGTAAGAAAATCTATTGTTTTTAATGTGTAAAATCGGGTAGAACACTAACAATGGCCGATTATAGGAGAGGCCCTATTTCCATATCTTTTCAGCTTTTCGAGCAAAGTTGTAGATCGGTTTAGCAAGGGTATCGACTTTAATCAGGTGTGTAACCTTTTCCACTATTAGATTGGGTGCTAATATATATATGTATAAATCTGCTATACTCTGTTACATGCCAAAATCCTGGCATTATGATTGAAACCCGAGGAGGGTAAAGGCTAATCATCAGGTTAGTAATTTCTGTCCTTCTTCAGTAATATGCTTTGTATGCTGATTTCTCTGTATGCTTGGGGTTGGGTGAATGATGAAAGGGGAAGTGATCTATTCTGGTGGCTTATGCCATTTCAGCCTGGTGACTCTGTCACAACTTTGACGATGAGCAGCTAACTGCAGCATGACTGCCATCGATGGTGTGTAGCGATGTGGGTTGATTGTAGAAATCCCCAATGGTGTGCTTGGCAAGTAAGGGTGGTGTGTAGCGGATGGAAACCTAGGATTGGGTTGGGTTATGTATGTCACTTGCTATATTATGTTTTATATTCTAATCTGTGGGCTAAGGCCCAATCTGATGGTGCACGAGGGTTGCACACTGAGTTTCGCGACTCAACCAATTATTTAACATTTTCAGATAGCACCTAGTGCATCGGACTGGGCTGGAGAGGAGCGCAAGGTGGCCATGCAAAAGAACATTTGGATTCAGCAAAAAAACTTTAGTTTATTATTTTATATCTTTATTTAATGGGTTTTAAATTTCGTTGTAATAAGGCCATGGGCCACTAGACTATTACACTGTGTTTTGGGTTTTATTTTGGGCTTTTATTATTTGTACTTAAACTTTATTTAAACTAAGGCATGTATTAAGATTTTGGTTTTTATTCATAAATCAACAAATTAAATTTATATCTTATTTAAACTCACCAAGTTATTAAGTTTTCACCGATCAAAAGGTTGAATACAAGAAAAATATTTCCCGAAATTGTGAGATCTTTCACGAAACTTCCTTAGTGACATACCAGATCCGGTTGTAGTGTTTGGGCTGGGTTTGGGGTGTTACACCTGATGTCGAAATTAAATTGAAGTCAATATGCTCCACATGGTCTCGCACACGGGCATGTGACTGGCCATGTGGTACGAGTCAGTATGCCCCTGTAAATGGCACACGGCCTATCACATGGGCATGTGAGTTGGTCGTGTTGCATAAGTCAGTATACCCTACAAGTTTGGCACGGCCTAGCACACGGTCTAGCACACGGGCGTGTGTGGCCACTTCGAAGGGCACACGGGCTGGACACACGGGAATGTGGTTGGCCGTGTGACCCAAGTTAGTATATATGCCTTGTTTCCACACGGCCTCAGACACGGGCGTGTCTGGAGCTGTGTGAGGCACACGGCCTGTTCACACGGGCGTGTGACCCCTAAATGATTGAAAATTTTCTAAGTTTCCAAAAATTTCCCGAGTTATTGGTTTAGTCCCGAACCACTTCTATAGTATGCTTAAGGCCTCGTAGGCCCTTATAATGGAAAATGGGATTGTGATTAAATGATATTTGAGTATGAATGCATATATGTATGAGATATGTATGTTAAATAAAATGTATTGATCGGTAATATCTTGTAACCCTACTCCGGTGACGGATACAGGTTAGGGGTGTTACATTTATTGGTATCAGACCAATGGTTTAGTCGATTCTAAGACTAACGTAGCATGTGTGAGAGTCTAGCTATACATGCCATATATACTCTGCGATAGTGTGATGGTTCCTGACAGATTAAATTGTGTTTTCGTATAGTACTGGATCCCGAACGAGTGATAGCTGATGATGTAGAGAGTAATGCGCCCACTCCCGCTCAAGGGACAACGCCTTCCATATCTAGATCCATGTCTAGTAGTCACGGAGGTGAGGCTAAAGAAGCCTTTTCTAGATGATGAATGAGTGGTTCACAAAATACGTCCAGACAAATCCGGCTGCTCAACAACCTCTATCCCCTCCTATTCCCCAAACTGTACCTGTAGCTCCTCAAGGAGTCGAGCTTTTGAGATTAAATAAGCCTCCAATTGAAAAGATTCGTAAACACAGGATTGAAGAGTTCAGGGCTAATGTTGATGATGACCGTGAGAGAGCTAAGTTCTGGCTTGAAAATATTATCCGAGTGTTTGATTAACTTTTATGTAAGCCAGCTGAATGCTTAAAGTACGCTATTTCTCTTCTTAGAGACTCTGAATATCATTGGTGGAATACTTTAGTGTCAATAATGCCGAGAGAGCGAGTGACCTGGGAATTCTTTCAGACCGAGTTCCGAAAGAATACATCAATCAATGATTCCTTGACCAAAAGCATAAAGAATTTCTAGAATTGAAATAGGATCGTATGACCGTAACTGAATATGAAAGAGAATTTTTATGGTTGAGCAAGTATGCTCGAGAATATGTTTCTACTGAAGAGATAATGTGCAAGCGGTTTGTTGATGGGCTGAACGAAGACATCAAACTTCTGGCCTGGATATTGGATTTAAAAGAATTTGTTGTGTTAGTCGAATGTGCTTGCAAAGCTGAAGAACTGGGCAAAGAAAATAGAAAGGCTGACTCGGAAGCTAGAGATTTGAGAAAGAGATTTATGAATAGACCTTATCACTCTTCATCGAAGAAATCCCGAGATTCATATAGTCGATCAAATGCACCAGTGGAGTACTCTAATAGAGATCGCGGGAAGCAATTTATGAGTTCAAAAACTCTAGCTGTGTCAGTGGAAAGTGTGGGTAATGTTAGACCGAGCAAACCTGAATGTGAACGATGTGGAAAATGACATTTTGGAGAGTGTAGATTGAATGATAGAGCCTGTTCTAGATGTGGTTTGCAAGAACACTTCATTCGAGATTGTCCTAAGTTAAATGAGAAAGATAAATCTCAGAGTGAAAGACAAAGCAACACGACTGCGAGAGGAAGACCATTCTGTAATGTTGGAAATGTGAGTGGTGGTAGATGTGCGAGACGAGATACTGCTGTGAGATCGAGGCCAGAGCACCTGCTAGAGCCTACACTATTCGCGCTCGCAAAGAAGCGTCATCTCCAGATGTTATCACCGGAACTTTCACTCTCTATGATACTAATGTGATTGCATTGATAGATCCAGGATCAAATCATTCTTATATATGTATGAATTTAGTATCTAGTAAGAATTTTCCTATAAAGTCTACTGAATTTGTGATTAGAGTATCGAACCCCTTAGGCAAATGTCTTTTGGTTGACAAATTCTGCAAGAATTGTCCGTTAATGATTCGGGATTTCTATTTTTTGGCTAATTTATTGTTGTTGCCATTCAATGAATTTGATGTGATTCTGGGTATGGATTAGCTAACAATGCATGATGCTATAGTGAATTGCAGATGAAAGACAATTGAACTAAAATGTCAGAATAATTATATTATTAGAATTGAATCAGATAATCTGAATGGTTTGTTAGTTGTGATCTCCTTTATGTTAGCTCAAAGATTTGTGAGAAACAGGAGTGAAGCTTATCTTGCTTTTGTACTTGATACAAAAGTGACAGAAACAAATATTGAATCAATACCAGTTGTGTGCGAGTATCCAGATGTATTTCCCGAAGAGTTATCGGGTTTATTGAGTTTGCTATTGAATTAGTACAGGGAAAATGCTGATATTAATAGCTCCATACAGAATGGCTCCGACAGAGTTAAAAGAATTGAAAGCTCAGTTGCAATAGTTGACAGATAAAGGTTTTGCTAGATCGAGTTTCTCTTCTTGGGTGCACCAATGTTATTTGTGAAAAAGAAAGATGGCACGATGAGAATGTGTATAGACTATCGACAGCTCAACAAAGTGACAATCAAGAATAAATACCCTTTGCCATGAATAGATGATTTGTTTGATCAATTAAAAGGGGCAACAGTGTTTTCGAAAATTGATTTGAGATTAGGTCATTACCAGTTGCGAGTTAAAGACTCAGATGTGCCAAAGATTGCATTTAGAAAAAGGTACGGACACTACAAACTTCTTGTTATGCCTTTTGGACCAACAAATGCACCTGCTGTTTTCATGGACATGATGAACCGAATTTTCATGTCGTACTTAGACCGATTCGTAGTTGTATTTATTGATGACATTTTGATTTACTCTCGTGATGAATCTGAGCATGCCGAGCATTTGAGAATCATGTTACAATGAGAGATAAACAGTTGTTTGCAAAGTTCAGCAAATGTAAGTTTTGGTTACGAGAGGTTGGTTTTCTAGACATATAGTTTTAGGAGCAAAATTTCTACGATTGTTGATTGGAAGCCTCTGAGAAATGTATTCGAAATCCGTAGTTTTCTGGGACTAGCCAATTATTATAGACGATTTGTGAAAGGCTTTTCGATGATTGCGACTCCGATGACACGATTGCTTCAAAAAGATGTTAAATTTGAGTGGATAGAAAAGTGTCAGTAGAGCTTCGAGTAGTTGAAAGCATTATTGACAGAGGCACCAGTATTAGTTCAGCCTGAGTCGAGTAAAGAATTTGTAGTTTTCAGTGATGCATCGTTAAATGGCCTGGGTTGTGTTTTGATGCAGGAAGGCAAAGTTATAGCTTATGCCTCGAGACAGTTGAAGCCGGACGAAAATAATTATTCGACGCACGATCTAAAGTTAGCCGCAGTAGTATTCGTATTGAAAATTTGGCGTCATTACTTGTTTGGTGAGAAATTCCATATTTATAATGACCACAAAAGCTTGAAATATCTGATGACTCAGAAAGATTTGAATTTCCGACAGTGGAGATGGTTAGAATTGCTAAAAGACTATGAATTAGTGATTGACTATCATCCGGGGAAAGCAAATGTAGTTGCTGATGCTTTGAGCCGAAATTCCTTATTTACTTTACGTGCTTTGAACACACAATTAGTTTTGTCTGACGATGGTTCGATAGTAGCCGAGTTGAAAGTGAGACCACTATTTCTACAACAGATTTGTGAGGCTAAAAAATTTAATAATGAATTGCAAGCAAAACGAACTCAGTGTGAGTCGACTTCTGATTCAGAGTTTCGAATAAGGACTAATGAATGGTTGATGTTCCGAGGTAGAATTTGCATACCGAGAAATCTTGAGCTTATTCAGAAGATTTTAAATGAAGCACACAATAGTTGTTTATCAGTACATCCGGGAAGCACAAAAATGTATAATGATTTGAAATAGCTTTATTGGTAGCATGGCATGAAACAAGATATCTCAGAATTTTTTTCGAAATGTTTGATTTGTCAGCAAGTCAAAGCTGAGCATCAAGTGCCGTCAGGTTTATTACAGCCTATTATGATTCCTGAGTGGAAGTGGGATAGAGTAACAATGGATTTCGTATCGGGTTTGCCCTTATCTCCAAAAAGGAAAGATGCGATATGGGTTGTTGTTGACAGATTGACAAAATTAGCTCATGTCATTTCGGTACGTTCAGCTTTCTCACTTGATGAATTAGCTAAGTTATATATTTCCGAAATTGTGAGATTACATGGTGTTCCCTTATCTACTGTTTCGTATAGAGAACCGAGGTTTACATCGAGATTTTGGAAGAAATTATAAGAAACTTTGGGTGCTAAGCTGCACTTTAGCACTGCGTTTCACCCGCAAATGGATGGTCAATCCGAACGAGTTATTCAAATACTTGAGAATATGTTGCGTTGTTGCATTCTTGAGTTTGAAGGCAGCTAGGAGAAATATCTACCGCTGATTGAATTTGCTTATAATAATACCTTTCAATCGAGTATAAATATGGCACTGTATGAAGCTCTATACGATCGTAAATGTAGAACACCATTGTACCGGACTGAGCTTAGTGAAAATAAGATTCACGGGATTGATCTGATCATAGAGATGGAAGAAAAAGTGAAAGTGATTCACAATAGTTTGAAAGCATCTTTAGATCGACAGAAATCATACGCAGACTTGAAACGAAAGGATATTGAGTTCCAGGTCGGAGATAAACTATTTTTGAAAGTGTCGCCGTGGAAAAAGATATTGCAATTTGGTCGGAAAGGGAAATTGAGTCTGCGATTTATCGGACTGTATGAAATTATTGAGCGAGTTGGTCCAGTGGCATATCAGCTGCCCTTACCGTCTGAGTTAGAAAAGATACATAATGTATTTGATGTGTCGATGCTTCAACGATACTGATCCAACCCTTCACATGTCATTTCCCCAATTGAGGTTGAGATTCAGTCTGATATGTCATATGCTAAAGAACCGATTCGAATTTTAGCTCGTGAGATCAAAGAGCTGTGAAATAAGAAAATAGCATTAGTGAAAGTATTATTGCATTGAAATGATGTTGAAGAAGCTACATAGTAATCCGAAGATGCTATGAGAAAACAATACTCGAACCTATTCACTGGTAAGATTTTCAGGGAAGAAAATCCCAAAGGGGGGAGAGTTGTAACAACCCGGTTTTAACTAAATTGGAACAGTGGTTTTGAAACCAAAAATCCGATGTTAGAAAATTATTTTAATATTATTTTCGGTATTTACAGCATGTTATTTGATATGTGTGAAAATTTCGTGAGCTAATTTATTGATTGGTTGGTGAATTTGAGAAAAAGGACTAAATCGCGTAAAATGCAAAAGTGATGTTCTATTAGCTAAAGGTGTCAAATAGCTATAGGATCTTAAAGTTGAGGTCCTTATGTGATAAATAGTCCAATAATTTGATAGTGGATGATATTGGTTTGGCATTATGGAAGTATTGAATTAATAATAAGGTTAATTAGGTAATTTGGTAATTAAAAGCTTAATTAAAATAAAACAAAACAATTATCTGTTCATTTGTCATCTTCCCCAATTGAATTAAGGTGCAAAAGAAGCCATTTTTAAGCTCTCATATTTGGCCATCTTCAATTCTTGCATTTAGGTATGATTTTTGTCCCGTTTTTAATGATTTCTACGTTTTTGAGATCGTTGCAACTAGGTCTAGCTAGCCCAGGGACTAATTTGCAAAACTGTTAACATTTACGAGGGTTTCCATTGATGTATATATGTGTTCTTTGATGTTTGATGATGAAATATGAATATTTTTTATGAATTACACAAGTTTTGTTAAGTGATTTTTGGTCAAAATGCAAATTTGGGGATAAATTGAGAAATGTTGAAAATATGTGGTTAAATATGTGAATAAATGAAAAATAAGGGTTGATACGTGTATTAGGGAAATTCGGCTAGCATTTGGTTGGATGAAATTGCATCAATTTGTGATATTGTGTAATAAGGACTAAATTGTAAAAGTTGTGAAATACTTGGGGCAAAAGTGTAAAAGTGCTTTAAAGTATGATAAATTGAAAGAATTCAGGTTTAGATCAGGGGAAAAGCAAGGTTATCGAGTAGTCAACCCGATCTGTCATTTCCGTATACGAGGTAAGTTCTTAAAATTGAACTTAATTGTGCATTTGTTTAATTGATGGATAGAATTGAGATTGTATATTCCATTAATTAAATTTAGAGATATTGAATTTAAATGTATGGTTTAAGCATACGAGTTGTTGAATAAGACCATAGCTGGGCTATGGCAAATCGAAAAATAAGACCATAACGGGTTATGGCATATAAATGTAAGACCACGGCAGGGCCTTAGCAATGTACGTATAAGACCATAGTTGGACTATGGCGTTGGAATATCAATGAAATTGTATCATAAGTATTTATAAGCAAAAGTGGTTTGATAAGAGAATTATCGAGAGGTAGATAAGTATCGGTACAGGTATGTACGAAAAACTGCTAAAGTAACGTGTTAGAAGATGTTGAGGACTTATGAGTTACGATATGGTTTAACTATTTGTTAACTCGTTGATTAATGCTCTAAATGCTAATTATGTTATCCGTTTCGAAAATGCTAATAAATGTTGAGATTATTCCATATTTACATACGATCTTACTAATCTTTATACCTTATTTTGTTTATTTCCTTCTATGTTTTATAGTTAATCAAGCTAGCTCGGAACCGGGGATCATCAGGAACTTCATCGCACTATCGGACATCTATTTGGTACTTTTGATTTGTGTAAATATGGTATATGGCATGTATAGGCTAGTGTCCTTTTGATATGTTTGGTGAATATGTATCTTGGCCATTTGGGTTGGCATAAAATGATGAACATGATGATGTTATAAATGTGCAAATGGTTTTATTTTGAGTTTGGTAAATTGACTTATGTTAGGTGATTGAAGTTGATAATTTAGAAGTTATGTGTTTGTGAATTAATGCTTGATAATTTATGTTTGAAATTAATTAGTAAATTGAATTGTATATGTGAATTATGGTAAATGAACCATATTATTGAATATTTGAATAAGTGAAATGGTTGTATTTGTATAGCATGAAATGTGTATGATTTGGGATTGATTTGGCTGCAAATTTGTGCCTTGAAATGACACCATTTGTACTTGTATAGATATGTGAAAAATGGGGTGGCAAATTGGACTCTTTTTGTCCAAACGAGCGTATGTCTCAGCCGCGTGTGACACACGGTTATGTTACACGGTCGTGTGTCCCCTAGTGTTGAAATTAAATTGAAGTCAGTATGCTCCACACGGTCTCACAACAAGTTAGTATACCCCCTAAATGGCACACGGCCTATCACGCGGGCGTGTGACTTGGCCTTGTTGTAGAAGTCAGTATACCCTATAGGTTTGGCACAGCCTAGGACACAGTCTGGCACATAGGCGTGTGTGGCCACTTCAAAGGGAACACAGGCTAGACGCACGAGTGTTGTTGGCCGTGTGACCCAAGTCAACATGTATACCCTGTTTCCACACGGCCTAACACAAGGGTGTGTGACCCCTGAATGATTGAAATTTTTCTAAGTTTCCATAAATTTCCCGAGTTATCGGTTTAGTCTTGAACCATTTCTATAGTATGTTTAAGGCCTCGTGGGCCCTTATAAGGGACAATGGAATTGTGATTAAATGATATTTGAGTATGACTGCATAAATGTTTGAGATATGTATGTTAAATGAAATGTATTGATCAGTAATGCCTCGTAACCCTACTCCGGTGACGGATACGGGTTAGGGGTGTTACAGTTAACTTTGTCTGATGATGGTTCGATTTTAGCATAATTAAAAGCTAGACTGGTATTTCTTCAACAGATTTGTGAAGCTCAAAAGTGCGGCAACGAGTTGCAAGCTAAAAGAGTACAATGTGAGTCGACTAGTGATTCAGACTATCAGATCAGATCTAATGATTGTTTAATGTTTCGAGATAGAATTTACATACCAAAGAATTTCGAGCTCATTCAGAAAATTTTGCACGAAGCACACAGTGATTGTTTATCTGTTCACCCGGGGAGTACTAAAATGTACAATGATTTGAAACAGTTGCATTGGTGGTCGAGCATGAAATGAGACATTTTAGATTTTGTGTCGAGATGTTTGTTTTGTCAGCAAGTTAATGCTGAGCATCAGGTACCTTCGCGAATGCTATAGCATGTGATGATACCAGAGTGGAAATGGGATATAATTACGATAGATTTCATATCGAGATTACCCTTATCTTCAAAGAAGAAAGATTCTATTTGGATTGTCCCTAATCAACTGACGAAATCTGCACATTTCATTCCGGTACGTATTGACTATTCGATTGATAAATTGGTTGAATTGTACATTTCAGAGATTGTTAGATTGCACGGGGTACCAGTTTCTATTATTTCGGATAGAGATCCGAGATTCACATTGTGATTTTGGAAGAAATTGCAAGAAGCTCTAGGTACGAGGTTGAATTTTAGTACCGCATTTTATCCAAAAATTGATGGTCAGTCTGAGAGTGTAATACAAATTCTCGAGGATATGCTTCATTGTTGTGTTTTAGAGTTTGAAGGCAATTGGGATAAATTCTTACCGTTGGTTGAATTTGCGTATAACAATAGTTTTCAACCGAGCATAAAAATGACACCGTATGAAGCATTATATCTCGTAAATGCCAAACTCCATTTTACTGGACCGAGCTTAGTGAGAAAAAGATTCACAGGGTTGATTTGATCAGAAAGACTAAAGAGAAGTAAAAGTAATTCGCGACAGTCTGAAAGCAACTTCAGATCGACAGAAATTGTACACAGATTTAAAAAGAAAAGACATTGAATTTCATATCGGTAACAGAGTATTTTGGAAAGTATCTCTGTGGAAGAAAATTCTTCGTTTTGGTCGTAAAGGCAAATTGAGTCCGCGATTCATCCGGCCATATGAGATCATCGAAAGAATAGGACCAGTGGAATATCAGGTAGCGTTAACGTCAGGATTAGAAAAGATTCACAACGTGTTTCATGTATCGATGTTGCGACGATATAGATCAAATCCAACACATGTTATTTCTCCGGCAGAGATTAAAATTAAACCTGATATGTCGTATAATGAAGAATCGATCAAAATTTTAGCTCGAGAGGTTAAAGAATTGAGAAATAAATGCATAGCTTTGGTGAAGGTTTTGTGTCAATGGCACGGTGTCAAAAAGGCTACGTGGGAGCCCAAGGAAGCTATGAGAAAATAGTACCCCAACCTCTTTTCTAGTAAGATTTTTGGGGACGAAAATTCCTAAGGGGAGAGAGTTGTAACAGCCCGTTTTTAGTCAAATTGGAACAGTTGTTTCAGGACCGCAAATCCAAATTTGAAATAATTATTTTATTATTATTTTGAGATCTATAGTATGATAGAATGATTGTGTGAAAATTTCGTTAAGAAATTTTATCATTTGAGTGCTTAATTTGATAAAAAGGACGAAATAGCACAAAGTGTAAAAGTAATGTTCTAATAGCTAAAGGTATTAAATGGCTATGAAATTAAATAGTGGAGGTCCTTATGTTGTAATTAGACCATTATTTAATGGAGTGGACATTTGTGTACATGATTTAAGTGATTTTTAATGGTTTAATTAAAGGGTATTTAAGTAAATTAATTATTAAAGGTTAATTATAATAAAACAAAATTTTGTATCATCTTCCATTATCAATCCTTCAACTGAATTATCAAAGATTAAAAGTCATTGGAATGAACTAGGGTTCTGCTACTTTGAAGCTCAATTGGTGAGTGTATTTTGTCTCGTTTTTTATGATTTTTACGTTTTTGAGATCGTTGCAGCTTAGTCTAGTTAACCCAGGGACTGTTTTGCAAAACTGTTAAAGCTTTAAGGTTTTGCCATTGCTAAATGTTGGTGTGTTTTGATGTTAAATGATAGAAAATGCATGTTTGTTGTTAAATAAACAACATTTGTAAAGTGATTTTTAGTAAAATGTCCAATTAGGGATTAATGTGTGAAATATTGAATTTTGGTGGTTAAATTGTGAAATAAATGAAAAATATGGACTGCTAGGGACCTAATTGAAATTCAGCTAGCATGGGTTGTGGTTGAATTTCATGAATTTGTGATTTTATGAAATAGGGACTAAATTGTAAAAATATGAAATGTTAGGGGCAAATGTGTGAAATTGCCTTTGTGTATAATTTGGACTAAATTGAATAAAGAGATTATTAAATAAGTAAATTTTGAGTACATTTAGATTAAGAAAGTCGAAATACAGACTTATATCAGGGAAAGAACAAAGTTTTTGATTAATCGACTCGTTTCACTGTTTTTGCATCCAAGGTAAGTTCGTATGTAATAAGCTTTGTTATTGTAACACCCCAAACCCGACCCATACGTTATGACCGGATCTGACATGTCACATTGAGGGAGTTTTTAAAGAAACTTGAGATTTGTATTAGAGTTGACGTTAATTGGTTATAATTATGTAAACATGCTTGGCTTATAAGTATCTGTTAGAAATACCACAAATCTCGGAGGTTTGATTGGAAAAATGAAAGTTGAACTAGTAGACTTTAAAACCGTGACTCTTGAAAATGATGTTTGTAGTTCGAAAGAAAACCCAAGTTTAATTATTCGTACCTATTTGTAAAATAATCTGATTGTTAATCATTTAAAAAAAAACGTTATTTATGTTTTCAGAAAAATCCTTGTATTTAAACAATTCATGAAGGATAATAAATACGCTAAACATAAAAACAAAATTTAAATCCCAGAAGCCTTATTACAACTTAAAACTCGCAATAATAAAAGTAAGAAAATTAAGCAGAAGGAAATTTACTAAAGTTTGAAAACATCACTCCTAAAGTATGGCCTCCACCGAGTCGTCCGTGGCTCCAAGTCTACCGCTGAGCATTACCTGCAAGGGTATAGAGAGAGGGGGGTGAGTTACAAGAACTCAGTGTATAATCCCCTTACCGTCATCCACTGGGCCCGAACCCATGTAGCATCGTCTTGGGCCTAAGCCCATTAACATAACAATGTAAATAATGAAATGAATGCAACCCAACCCATCCATCCAATCACACCCCCGACCAGCCAATCACACCTGTGGGGATCAAGTCAACCCACCCCACCGCTCACACCAATATGCAGTCAAGCTGCTATCATAGAGTATATTTTGTGGCTGAGCCACTAGGAACATAGTTAAGCATATAAATACATGAATTGTAGCTATGCCACCAGGCTACACTGCTCTTCATTCGAATTCCCGCCCCATGCAATATGATAAGGTGCAACATGTATATACATTAAAGAATTCACATGTAAAGCAAGTATCACCCCAACGAGAGTATTTTAATAACCTAACCAAGTAACGCATTTTGGTGAGTCGGCCCATTAAGGCATTTTAATAGTTCGGCCCATTAGGGCATTTTCGTAAAACAACCCATTTGGGCTTTCCATAAATTCGGCCCATAGGGGCATGTTCGTAAACTCGGCCCATAAGAGCATTTTTGTGAATTCGGCCCATAAGATCATTTTCGTGAATTCGGCCCATAAGGGCATTTTCATATTTTAGCCTATCAACATGGTTACAACAGATTTGAGAGCAAATATTGTTTAAGCACATTAATTGATTTCATGCAATACTTCGATTATTAATCTTTTACGCAATGGCGATTTATTTACCGGTTTGTAGTAGATCACGAAACTATGGGATTGTGGTGTGAGATTACACACCTGATTATGTAGAGCACTAAACCTTCTTGATCGTCAGCACCTATGTCATCATAACACTCGATTAACTAACAAAAGAGAGTTTCTTAACCCAAATCTAAGTCAAACGATCTAAAACGCTTACCCTTAGTATCCCGAACAACCACGATTTGCCTACTCGCAGCAGAAGATGGTTCCCTTCCACAACCTGGTGGAAAATCCCGAACTGCCGACACTGCTCTTCGTTTGAACTTAGGTACAGGGATTATGGGACCGCTTTCCTTCGGTTCCCTTAACGCGATCCCCTTCAACCGATTATCCTTTGCACCCATGAGTAAAAACCCGATAAGTAATGTACCACAGTGAGATCGGCACACAAAGGGTTTTGGCTCTTACCACAGATTCTTGGAATCCCCACCGATTCAAAACAGAGAAAGGGATTTGTATTCTCCTTATGAAACTCGGCTTTGATCAAAAGAGAGTCGAGTACCGGCAGATTCGGCTATAGCACAAAGGTAAATGGAGAAAAAGATTTGCCGGAAAAAGAAGAAGAGAAAGCGACAATGCCCTTTTCCCTATGAGAATCGCAAGATCAATCAAAAGAACTATGAAAAATAATCGCCTTACCTTGATTACCAACCAATCAACAGAGGAGAGTAAGTCGGCCAACTCCGATTAAATATCTACAAATTGCCGTCACAAGCAGAGAGAGTAAGGGAAAAGAAGTTTCGGTTAAGAGTTTAAAAGAACACCTGAATGATGAGGGACACATATTTGGCCATGGAGAAAAGAAGATGGAAAGAAGAGATTGAAAACCACTTACCTGATTCGGCTAAAGAAGAAAGTGTCCAACACGCAAGATGTAGAAGAGAGAAAGTGTTAAAGATTCGGCTATTTGAAGAGAAAGGGACAAGAAGATTCGACCACCAACTAAAGTCGATTAAAGAAAAAGAGTGGAAGGTTGAAGAAACAGTGAGAAAAAAGAGAAGAAGAGATGGACAAGAGAAGTGCCAAAGAATTTCGGCTAACACAAGGAAAAGATGAACAATAATGGCTTGAGTGGTTCGGCAAGTAAGGGAAAAGGTTGGAAAAGAAAACACCAAATGCTACTCAAGAGGAAAAACTCTTCATGCACAAAACTTGCAAAACTACTTTGAGAATTTTAGCTCTTCTCCCCTTACTAAAACCGTATACCCTTTACTCCTAAAAGACCACTTTTGACCGACACTGCTCCCCCATGCACTTCCCAAGTTTCGGCCAACAGCCCCTCTCACCTCAATCCCTTATTTTTCTCCCTGATCTCCTCCTTAATCTTCTCTCCATCACCCATTCAAATGAATTTGAATGAGTCTTCTCTTCTTTTTTCCAGAGTCCCAGCCGAACTTTACCAATTTCACTTGATTAGCACAAAAATTTAATTCAATAATTATAACAGGTGGGATTCGAACCCTTCCCCCTTAGCTCCCACTTGTGATGCCTCACCACCTTGCTACTAGCTCTTCTTGTGCTAGTAAAATACCCACTTATTTCCTTATGCTTGACGCCACTTGCCTTCTCCCCTTTTAAGTTCCTAAACACAAAAGTTTCACCAAGGCCCAACTCAACCCCAGACCTTCTTAGGGCCCCCAAACACACATAACCAACACACTTAACTAGCCTAACACATGAAATAATGCGAAACACAAAATCCCGAATTTCAGGATGTTACAGTTATAATTGTATTTCAAAAAGCTTTGATATCGCATAAATTGTGAATATGACATTGCAGACTTATTTGATGAAGATTCGGCATTAGAAATCTCGATTGAACCTTAGGAATATATTAGGATACGAATGACATGTCATTAGGGGTTATTATTGTTTGGGTGTTGGTCCGTCCGTCCTACTGGTGGCTAAGATATCCAGCTTGTGTTGTGGTTTCTCATCAGTTTGTGTGAGCAGCACTGTGTAGCTATGTTATGACCGTCAGCTTGTGTGAGCAGACCCGCTGTTAGCTAGAGAGTGAGCATTATTAGGATATGATATTGAGATTGCTTCGACTATGTATTGGCATTTCAGTGCAATATCTATTGAGATTGCTTCGGCTATATATTTATTGGCACTTAGGGTGCCAGATTCCTGTGAATCATGTATTATTCCAAATGGTTCAACGGGTATATCGAAGATATGAAATGGTGAGAATAGATACGTATCAAAATATGTATGTACGGAAACTGTATATGTATTGAACTTATGAAAGAAGTGAACTCATGGTTATATAGATGATTTAATACATGTTAACATTGTGTTTAATTATTTTGTGTATGTTTTATGCATATTTTGAATGGTAAATTAAATTGTGAGTTTTGCTTATTATCTTCATACGAGCTTACTAAGCTTTATAGCTTACTTTGTTTATTTTTCTGTGTTTTATAATGAAATCAAAGCTCGCTCGGATTCGGGATTGTCGGAGACTTTATCACACTATCCTACTATCACTTTGGTACTTTTGAAATTAAGTATTTTGAGTAATGGCATGTATAGGGACTTTGGTCATTTTGGTGTATGTGTTGCTCATTAATTTAGTCATTTGAAATGGCTTGTAAATAATATGAGTTTGGTTTTGTATATAGACATGAGAATTGGCTTAATTTATTTGGTTTGGTTATGTTTATATATGTGTGTATGGCTTATGTTGTGAGCTTCTATTGATGGATATATGATGTTTATGGATTACAGGTATGGTGGATGTTAAATGGTTGATATTAGGGAAGATATATGCTTGTAAGTTGAGTATAATGATTGATGGGCTCGAAACTTAGCTAATATTTCGATAAAGGCAAGCGCACCTATTGAAAAGTAGTATAGCTATGATGAGTCTGGAATATTGTATCCTCAAGGACTAAAATTACTAGTAATAATTATCTTTTTATTATTTAGCCTAATAATTAATGGGATTTGTTTTTAATCTAAAATTTAACTAACTAATTTACTATGAATGCGACAAAGAGTGAAGAAAGTAATCGAATAAACCAATGAATTAAGACAATACCCAAGGAAGAATCCACTTAGACTTCACTTATTTATTCTGACTCTAAATTAAACGATTTATTCAGTTTCCTTGATCCGTAGAAATCCCTAAATTATGTTAATATCTCTTTCGAGACTAAAAACAACTGACTCTAGGTTGATTAATTGAAATATCTTTCTAATTAAAACCCCTATCATCGCGTTAACTCGATTTATGGATTCCCTTATTAGATTTGACTCTAATCCGGTAGATTTATGTCCTCCTATTTCTAGGGTTGCAATCAACTCCGCTTAATTATGCTAGATCTAGTCTTAAACAGAGACTTTTGCTCCACTGAATAATCATATTAAACTTGAATTAATATCTTGAAAATATTAAAGCAACGGTTAATAACACATAATTAAGAATAAGAACAAGTATTTATCATGTAATTCAGATAATTAAATAATAAGATTCATCATAGGTTTCATCCTCCCTAGATATTTAGGGAGTTTAGTTCATAACGTGTAACACCCTGAATTTGGGCCTAGAAGAATTGGGCCTATTCGGCCTTGGGCATGGGAGCATTTAAAATTTTTGAGAATAAGAGAACGACATTAATGCAAGTTGGACCTATTAGGTGAGTGATTTTGGAAGGTTAGGGGGGCTTCCATGAAGTCCCGGGATCAAACCTGGTGGCAAGGCGTCATTAGGATTGCAAGGGAGCATGGGTTCAAGTCTTGGCACTTGCAATTTATTTTGATTTCATTTTAAATGAACTTAGACTTTGGCCCATAGGCTTATATTTAGTTGCACATGTTTTAAGTCACAAAATGAGCTTGTGTTGTGGTGGCATGTAGCGCCTAGAGCATAGAAGAGGGCAAGGGTTCGAATCCCATTGCAAGCAAAAAGGGATATTTAGTTTGCTAAGTTGGGACGACAAGTGGTTGTGATGGATTTAAACTCTGTTGAAGGAGGGATCCCGTAATGGGAAGCTAGCATGAGGGAAGGGGAGAAGCTGGCTTTAAATAGAGCAATCTATGAGGAGAGTAAGCATACCTTGATTGGAGTTTAGGCATAGGAGTGTTCGGAGCGCGGATCAACTCCAGATTCCTATAAGGTGTGTATTTCGCACTAATCTAGCTTTAGAGCGGTAAATGCCGAAATATCGGTCACACGACGATGGTAGCCACACGAGTGTGCGAGCGCACGTGTGGGAGCTTCGACGCGATAGTTGAGGCCATCATGGGTGTTCTTGTGGGTTTAGGCTATTTGGGCCACGATGGGCCGAAAGGGGCCAAGTGGGCCTAATGGGCCTGTGGGTCCATATGAATAAATTGTATGATTGTTTAGTAGATATTGAACTGGTCTATAAGAATCTCATATCTCTGGCTAGATTTGGGCTAAATGGGCCACACGAGCGTGTGGGTTCATTTGGGCTGAGAATGGGCCCTCGGCCATTCGCATCGTTATCTCTGTTTAGAATACCCTTAGTTTAAAATTACTGAAATACCCTTGGTTTACAAATTACTGAAATACCCTAGGATCACAAAATTACCGAAATACCCTTGATTTGTGAAAGTATCGAAATACCTCAGATTACAAAATTACCAAAATACCCCCGATTTGTGAAATTACCGAAATTCCCTCAGATTGTAAAATTATCGAAATACCCCTGATTTGTGAAATTGCCGAAATACCCCTAGTTTACAGAATTACCGAAATACCTCAGTTTATGAAATTACTAAAATACCCTTGGTTTGCGAAATTACTAAAATACCCTCTACGGGTAAAGTTACCGAAATACCCTTTATGGGTAAAGTTACCAAAATACCCTCGACGGGTAAAATTACCGAGATACCCTTACGAGGCGAAATGACCATTTTACCCCTAACCGATTAAATGACCGTTATACTCTCGTGGTAGTACTAGTGTTGAATGTGTTAATTATATGATTGATTATGTTTGAGATGCACTGCATACATGGATTAGTTATGAGTAGAATTACCAAATTACCCCTGCAGGGTAGGATTACCGAAATACCCTTATAAGGTAAAATGACTATTTTGCCCCTGAGGGTAAAAGACTGATTTTGTGCCATGACTTGACTGTGATCGTATGACTATGTTTTAACTAACTTGACTGTGGTTGTATGACTGATATGCTTTTATTACATGTTTAAATGACTATTACTGAGTATGGTCATTCTGCATACACCTGTGATGATTGAGCATGACATACACGACATATTGCATGGGGTTGGGACAAAGTTACGGAGGAAGTGCACGACCCATTGTCGTTCTGTACAAGGCTTTCAGCCTTTCTGCGATAAATGTGGCTCTGTGCCATTTTGATTATGGCTTTGTGCCAACCGTATTTACCCGTGGCTATGTGCCTAACATATATATATTGATGACTTTGTGTCGATCATAATTACCCGTGGCTGTGTGTCGATTTTATTACCGTCGCTGATGGCTATTCCGCAATGTTTTCAAAATGCTTCTGCAACTCTATTTCTAAACATCACATTTTTGTAAATTGTTTATTTTAAATTGATAAGGTTTTAAAAGTAATTCGGTTTTCAAGTGGATAGCATTTGCTTCAATGTTTTGAGTTTAACGAAGAGGCTTTAACTCTCAAACAAGTTTTCCCAAGAAGAAATAGGGTTTTCAAAAACACTTCCATGTGACACCTCAGATTCAGGCCTAACTTCTAGGCCGGGTTTGGGGTGTTACACAACCTAAAAGGAAAACATCTCAGAATAAAGAAAACAACAAGACATAAAGAACCCAAAAACTTCTTAGGTCATGGAGTGGATCTACTTCCGAGATGATTCCAACGATTTCGTTTGAGTAATTTCTTCGTTCTACTCTGCGTACTCCTTTAGGTCCTCTTCTAGAGTGTATTTATAGACTTTAGAATGCTCAGAAACCCTAAAAATTGGGTTTTTCTACGTAACAGGGAAAAAGGGTGTAAAATTGACACGGGCTAGCACATGGGCGTGTGGTCAGCCCGTGTGGCTCACAGTGGCATGTGCCCAGCCAGTGTGGATCCTGAAAACTTCAATTTTGGCTTCTTTGTAACACCCCAAACCTGGCCCAAACACCACGACCGGATCTGGCATGTCACTAAGAAGATTTTATAAAACATGTCACGATTTTGGAAATCATTTGTTGAGTTTAAACATTTATACCGAAAAACTTAATAATTTGATAATGTATATAATATATGAATTTTAATATGATGCCTTTATGAATTAAAACCGAAGTTTGGTACATGCCTTAATTTCCATTTTTCATCAAATAATTCAAGTGTCCGAAAATAAGCTCAAAAACCGAAAATATAAAGTAAATAGCCCGTGGCCTTATTACAATAAAGTATAACCCAAAATATTAAATATAAATAAACAAAATAATGTCTTTTGCTGAATCCAAATAATATCTCGCATGGCCACCTCGCGCTCCTCTCCAGCCTGGTCCGATGCACTAGGTGCTACCTGTAGATGTTAAATAATAGGGTGAGTCGCGAGACTCAGTGTGCAACCCTCATGCACCATTAGATTTGGGCCTTAACCCCACAGAACATATAACAGAATATAATATATCAGAAAATATGCAAAGCCCAACCCAAATCCTAGGCTTTCATCCGCTACACGCCACCCTTACCTGCCAGTCACACCATTGGAGATTTCTACAATCAACCCACACCGCTACACACCATTGATGGAAGACATGCTGCTCATCGTCAGATCATGGCCGTAGCCACTACAACAGGTCATGGAAAAAGCCACTACAACAGGTCACGACAGAAGCCGCTACAACAGGTCACGACAGAAGCCGCTACAACAGGTCACGGCCGAAGCCGCTACAACAGGTCACGGTAGAAGCCGCTACAATAGAACACTTCCCCTTTCAATAAACCCAACCCCATGCAATCACAGAAATAGCATACTTATCACAGATGTCACCTTAACAGGAACATTCACTTAGGAATGACAGAGATCACTAACCTGGTGATTCGCTTTTACCCTCCTCGGGTTTCAACCATGACGCTGAGATTTCGGCATTTATCGAAATATAACAGATTTATAACATGATGCCAGGATTTCGCCATTTATCAGAATATAATAGATTTATAACATATTTTAACAGGCAATCTAAAGGGTGTGGAAGTGTTACACACCTGATATCGCGTAGTTTTGCTCCCTTAGTTAAATCCTTACTATCAGGATCTACAACCCTTAGTCTAAAACCTTGCTCAAAGTCGGAAGAATACGAAGATTTGGGCTCCCTTACATTCGGCCAAGGGTTAATAAATACCCCAAATTTACACGTTAAAAATCAATAGATCTCCTTACCTCGAAATCCCGAAAGTAACACGATTCGAGTGTTACTGAACTCTATCTTAGAAATCTAGGCGAGTGACTCCCCTTCAAATCCCGCAATGCCGCAAATAAGAGAAAAACTTAAGATTAGTTCCTTATAGCCATTCAGCTAGAGTCCCTAAAAAGTCGAAAAAGATTGAAATCTTACAAATCACTACTTACCTTTAGTTTCCTTCGAGATTCGGCACAAATAGATACCTCAGAGTGAATTTGGTAAACACAGGAGATGAGATCTAAGGATTTTGACTTTTATGGAAATCTCAAAAAAGATGAACTGATGCGTTTTCGGCTTTTAGAAGATCTGAATAGAGTGTTTCGGCTTTGGCTTAGAAAGGAAGTAAAAAGAAATCTTAGAGATTTTGGCTAAAATATTTGAAAGAGATGAGGAAGAGATTGTCAGAGAGTTCGGCCAAAAAGGGAAAAAGAAAAGAAAGAAAGTTGAGAGGGAGAATGGATGGAGGTTTCGGCAGCGAAAAGAAAAAAGATGAAGAGAACTATACAGCAAATTTCGGCACAAAGAAAGAAGAAAAGAGTAGGGTTCAATTGCCAGAATTGATGAGATATCCCCCCTATTTATAGAAATTTCGGCACTTACCTAACCTTGCAGATAAATCCTATATTTTCTCCTTTATCTTAATCTACTAACTCATTCAAAAGAGACTTAATTAGCTCCAACTCCTCCCTCCTTTATCAGCTTATTATCCACAAATTAAAAACATTAAAAATTTCCTAAATTATAGCCTTATGCTGTCCCCCTAGCTCCTCTTTAATTGCCGAATTTGGTCCAAAAACATGGGCTCAAAGTGGCCAAACCTTGGGCCTCTTCCTTTGCCAGTGACGCCAACTCCCTTCCCTCTTAGTGGCGCAATTTTGCCACTGGGCCACAAGCCCAATCTTGATATTTTTAACATAGATAACTATCTTTAAAACTTATAATGCCCAAACAGAATATTTTAACTGAGGTCTCAGCCCATTCCTGAGCCCAATTAATACCTCAATTCTCAATTTAACATATTTAAGCATTCATTACAAAAAATGCGCAGGCCCTAAAATTCAGGATGTTACAGTTCTACTCTCCTTAAAGAAATTTCGTCCTCGAAATTTCCAACAAGCTAGTAATCGTACTACCCAAGTCTCACCACTATGCTTTCGCTGCGCACTCTAATTTAATCATATATAAACATTGCACGCATACAGTTTCTATCCACACAAAACATAACCGACTTAATGGTGATTGAACAATTCCGAGCCTTATGCTCCTCAGACCCGCATCTTAAACACGTTCCTGACTTCCTCCAACATTCACCCGGATGACGCCTTCCGCAACACCTGAAAGTTTGGACGTACCTTAACATGCTTCACAGAACGAGACTGTAACCCTAGAAAACTACGATCTCTTTTTTTCTTACAGTCCACGCACTCAACCCGAAGTGTTTCACCGATTTCTTTAACCTCGTTCAGTACCTCCCTAACTAGCTCAATCAGCACATCAGTCCTAACACTTCCATGGCCTTGGCCGCGGCCTCTTCTTCCTCTTCTAGCGCTCATCGTTGATTCTCGTATTATCTGAATTAGAAATTTTATGAATTATTAATTTCTTTCACTGATTAACCATGAACAATCTTATGGGAAGTAGTTTTAAGAGTAGTTCTTTCGAATTCGAACCTATCTATAGTTTCAGTCTCAAGTTTATCTCCTAATTCTAGAAACCACATACATTCAACCATCACACATCAACAAACATATAACATCCATGAACTCACATTCATCACATAAGGGTATCTTCGTTATTTCACTACCCAGGGGTTTTTCCGTAGTTTTGCCCTACAGGGTATTTTCAAAAATAACGTATCTTGGTGATTTTCTACGAATTAGAGGTACGTTGGTACATTTTTTTCTGTTTTTTTATAAAAACAAGGGTATTTTGGAAAACAAGTTTTTTTTTTAAACAAGAGTATTTTGGTGGTTTCCTCAAAATGGGGTATCTTGGGTTTTTTTTTTCCCCAAAATAGAGATATCTTGATGTTGTTGTTGTTATTTTTTTTTGTAAAGCAGGAGTACTTTGGAAAATTTAATTTTACAAACCGGGTTGCTTTTGTAAATCTAGGGGTTTTCGGGTAAATTTGCAAAACATGGGTATTTTGGTATTTTTCCAAAATAAGGGTATTTTAGCAATTTTGTAAAAATAAAGTGGCTGGTCCCTTTCAGGTTTTAATTATAGATTTTGGCCCGTCAACAAATCCTCGCGGCTAGGGTGAATAGTCACTACGCACCAGGTAGGATTCTAGCGAAGAGGAGGTGAGTCACTAGGACTGCTTAAGTACCAGGCTCTTCCGGATCCAATCCTAGACATGCGCATGCCTGTTGCCACACCCTAGTCTTGCGACTCGTTTACGGGTTTGTTTAGTGAAATTAAGTCTTATGAGATTTAAGGAGTTGTTTAAGCTAAGCCTAGAGTCCATCAAGTTTTACTCTAAATAGTCTATGTCCCATAAAGCTCATCAAGCCCACATACATATATAATACACAGTGAGTTCAGAATACTTGCCTGGCGGACTTGGGCCGGAGACGCAGGTGCCATGCCGAGAAAACCATCCTGTGTTATTTATAAAAATGCATGTTTCAAAAACCCATTCCTAGAAAACGTTTTAAGCCCAAAACCCCCAAAGCCGAGTTTTGAATCGGGCTCTGATACCAATTTGTAACACCCCAAACCCGGCCCAAACACCACGACCGGATCTAGCATATCACTAAGAAGATTTTATAAAACATGTCACGATTTTGGAAATCATTTGTTGAGTTTAAACATTTATACCAGAAAACTTAATAATTTGATAATGTATATAAGATATGAATTTTAATATGATGCCTTTATGAATTAAAACCGAAGTTTGGTACATGCCTTAATTTCCATTTTTCATCAAATAATTCAAGTGTCCGAAAATAAGCCCAAAAACCGAAAATATAAAGTAAATAGCCCGTGGCCTTATTACAATAAAGTATAACCCAAAATATTAAATATAAATAAA
Organism: Gossypium australe; assembly: GCA_005393395.2. Taxonomy (NCBI): domain Eukaryota; kingdom Viridiplantae; phylum Streptophyta; class Magnoliopsida; order Malvales; family Malvaceae; genus Gossypium; species Gossypium australe. Next base: position 126,802,900 of record CM016616.1, on the reverse strand, counting down.
CAAAATAATGTCTTTTGCTGAATCCAAATAATATCTCGCATGGCCACCTCGCGCTCCTCTCCAGCCCGGTCCGATGCACTAGGTGCTACCTGTAGTTGTTAAATAATAGGGTGAGTCGTGAGACTCAGTGTGCAACCCTCATGCACCATTAGATTTGGGCCTTAACCCTACAGAACATATAAGAGAATATAATATATCAGAAAATATGCAAAGCCCAACCCAAATCCTAGGTTTCCATTCGCTACACGCTACCCTTACCTGCCAGTCACACCATTGGGGATTTCTACAATCAACCCACACCGCTACACACCATTGATGGCAGTCATGCTGCTCATCGTCAGATCATGGCCATAGCCACTACAACAGGTCATGGCAAAAGCCGCTACAACAGGTCACGGCAGAAGCCGCTACAACAGGTCACGGCAGAAGCCGCTACAATAGACACTTCCCCTTTCAATAAACCCAACCCCATGCAATCACAGAAACAGCATACTTATCATAGATGTCACCTTAACAGAAACATTCACTTAGGAATGACAGAGATCACTAACCTGGTGATTCGCTCTTACCCTCCTCGGGTTTCAACCATGATACCGGGATTTCGGCATTTATCAGAATATAACAGATTTGTAACATGATGTCGGGATTTTGGCATTTATCAGAATATAATAGATTTATAACATATTTTAACAGGCAATCTAAATGGTGTGGAAGTGTTACACACCTGATATCGCGTAGTTTTACTCCCTTAGTTAAATCCTTACTATCTAGATCTACAACCCTTAGTCTAAAACCTTGCTCAAAAGCCGGAAGAATACGAAGATTTGGGCTCCCCTACATTCGGCCAAGGGTTAATAAATACCCCAAATTTACACGTTAAAAATCAATAGATCTCCTTACCTTGAAATCCCGAAAGTAACACGATTCGAGTGTTACTGAACTCTATCTTAGAAATCTAAGCGAGTGACTCCCCTTCAAATCCCACAATACCGCAAATAAGAGAAAAACTTAAGATTAGTTCTGTATAGCCATTCGGCTAGAGTCCCTAAAAAGTCAAAAAAGATTGAAATCTTACGAATCACTACTTACCTTTAGTTTCCTTCAAGATTCAGCACAAGCAGATACCTCAGAGAGAATTCGGCAAACACAGAAGATGAGATCTAAGGATTTCGGCTTTTATGGAATTCCAAGAAAAGATGAACTGATGCATTTTCGGCTTTTAGAAGATCTGAATAGAGTGTTTCGGCTTTGGCTTAGAAAGGAAGTAAAAAGAAATCTTAGAGATTTTGGCTAAAATATTTGAAAGAGATGAGGAAGAGATTGTCAGAGAGTTCAGCCAAAAAGGAAAAAAGAAAAGAAAGAAAGTTGAGAGGGAGAATGGAGTGGAGGTTTCAGCAGGGAAAAGAAAAAAGATGAAGAGAACTATACAGCAAATTTCGGCACAAGGAAAGAAGAAAAGATAGGGTTCAATTTCCAGAATTGATGAGATATCCCCCTATTTATAGAAATTTCGGCACTTACCTAACCTTGCAGATAAATCCTATCTTTTCTCCTTTATCTTAATCTACTAACTCATCCAAAAGAGACTTAATTATCTCCAACTCCTTCCTCCTTTATCAGCTTATTATCCACAAATTAAAAACATTAAAATTTTCCTAAATTATAGCCTTGTTCCGTCCCCCCTAGCTCCTCTTTAAATGCCGAATTTGGCCCAAAAACATGGACTCCAAGTGGCCAAAACTTGGGCCCACTCCTTTGCCAGTGACGCCAACTCCCTTCCCTCTTAGTAGCGCCATTTTGCCACTGGGCCACAAGCCCAATCTTGATATTTTTAACATAGATAACTATCTTTAAAACTTATAATGCCCAAATAGAATATTTTAACTGAGGTCTCAGCCCATTCCTGAGCCCAATTAATACCTCAATTCTCAATTTAACATATTTAAGCATTCATTACACAAAATGCACAGGCCCTAAAATTCAGGATGTTACATTCTTTTTCGCTCATTTTGCTCCCAAATGCTCTCCTAAGTATAGAAAAATGAATTTAAGGGATTAGGAGTATCAAATTCACTAATTCTCATCATAAATCATCCAAAAATATGCCAAGCATGGAATTAAAATATGTTACATTTATGGTTTATCAAATATCCCCACACTTAAGCATTTGATTATCCTCAAGCAAAATCCTCAACTCATAATTAAAATTAAGCTTTCTCAATTCATAATTCTCATCAATAATGCTTTATCATAATTCACAAATAATCACACATTGATAGTTCAACTAAAAGAGCACTAAAGGTTCAAACAAGCTAAGTCACACATTTTTAAAGCATGAAAACATAGGTATTTCCCCTTATCTAAATAATTACCTTTAATTCAAAATCGACAAGACTTGACATCCTCACTAAAGATTCACTCAAATCACTCAAGGTGTTTAAGGTTCAAAAATAAGCACTCAAAAGTCAAACATGGAAATTCATTACCATAGGCTTGCATGAACATCAAATCTCCACCACTATAAAATGAGATGATACACAAATCAAAAGGTCTTTAAAGGGTTGTAATGTGGTTTAGGTTAAAGGTGTGGATAAAGGCTGAAATAGAGGGTTAGAATCAAGATCGAATTGACAATTTAGCTAACTAGAAAAATAACCTAATACTGAATAATTACATCAATTGAAAACTTATCAATAATAACACGAGCTTCTTCTCAAAATATGAAATTAACCATTTAAGCTCAAATAACATAGAACTAGTAATAATTTAAAAAAATGTACATATTTTTTTCACATTTTTTTATACTTTATTTTCATTTTTTTTGAGTTAAGGATAAAAGAGATAATTTAACAACTGGAACAAAAGAACATAGTTAGGCAACTGACCAAATCAAATCTCGACAAAAAAGGGGGTCAATACAATAGGCTAAATTCTCAATGAATCAAAAAGAATGAGTTATGGGTTAATATTAAGGATAGATCAAGAAATGGTTTATTAGGCTCAGAGGGGTTCGCTAAGGGTTAATTATGAAGGTAGGATTTTAGGGATAAGTGGGTTAAAACTTAGGTGCCTTTATCATCTCAGTATATCAAATCAAAGGTGTGGTCTCAATATGTATAATCATAGCAAGTTCTAGAATAACAAATCAATATTGACATACTCATAACCAATAATAAAGTGAGCAAGAAAAGTGTATGCTCTAAAGGCTCAAAATCTCACAAAAATTATGGTTTTTGATGTCAATCTCGTAAATCTCAAGCTTCAAGGTAATATTTAAATTTAGGGAAACAACCTAGCAAAAAGAAATATTCTGAAAATAGACTTATCATGCTTGATTCTCTAATGTCATAAAGTTTAAACAATCAATGCACAATTACCTGTGATTTAATCCAAAACATATCAATAAAAATCATAAATCAATAAAAATTCATTCTAATAGTAATATGAGAAAATTACTTGAGAACAAGATATAATTCAGGGATTTTCTAATAATCATATAAATAACCTCCCCACACTTAAGACATACATTATCATCAATGTATGAATATATGTAATGATAGTATATGTAAGAGAGGGAGAGAAGTGAACTGCCCTGAAGTTCGGATGAAGTCCTCAAATTAGTGACTAGCGGAATTGTAGAGAGGGCTAAATGTAGTGCATGATTCTGAGCAAGCTATTAAGAAAATAAACACAACTGGTGGAGAATATTAAATGATTACTCGATTAGGAACAACCATAATAACTAAAATATAGTTCAAAATATATTAGACAAGTCTTTAAAAGATAATAAGAAATATAAAAGACAAATAAAATAAAAAAATAGAAATAGAAATAAAAATAAAAATAGGATAAAACAAGAAGACAAAATAAGAAAAGAGAAAAAGGGGTTAGGGTTTTTATGGGGTGACACGATTGTGTGAGGGTCCTTGTTGGGCCACACAGTCGTGTCACACACCCGTGTGGCTAGTTTTCAACTAGTGTTCATCGAGGGGAATAAAATAGCCCAGTCTTCACACGGCCTCGGACACGCCCGTGTGGTTCACTAGGTCGAGTCACATGGGCATGTATATCATCCTTCGCTTCTCCCACGCCCGTGTGACCTCCCACATGCCCGTGTGGCTAGCCCGTGTCTCACACACGGCCGTGTGCCTTGCCCATGTAACTCTTTGACTTGTTTTAAAATTCAAAAAAATTTGTTCTAGGTTTCACACGGCCGTGTCGCACGCCCATGTGGTTTAATTTAAGGTCGTGTCTCTGTCAATTTTTGGGGAAATTTTAGCTTTATTTCTATATGACCAAGGACACGCCGGTGTGTCTAGGCCGTGTGGGTTAAAAACTTGCATTTAAACATGAAAAGAAGTAAAAATAGACTAATTAGTAGGGTTAGTGCTCGTGTTGCCTCTCGAGAAGTGCTTATTCAGGTCTAAGCTTGGCTTACCTCTCATTCGCATGGTCATGGTGGTTTGAGGAGTTGAGACTTCTCTCTCCTGCTATTAGTTCTATTTTCGACATAAGGTTTGAGTAGAGTAATATTTACTTTAAAATTTCCAAGTTTAGAATGATTTACCTCGACTGTACCGTATGGGGAAACATTCAGTACCGTGAAAGGAGTTGCTCCATTTGTATAAACCTCTGAATTAGCAATTCGAGGGTCCATTTCATCCAACAGTACCTGGTCCCTAACCATAAATTGAGTGGTTATATCCTTAAGTTCTTCATGGCTTTGCGTCAGTTCTATATCGTGTATTTTTGGTCTCTCTGTAACGCCCTAAAAATCCTGAAACCCTAATTTCTGTGCCTATGTATGTATAACACTTGGGAATTCTTCAAATCGGCATTTCAGGGGAAATACATTGGAGCGGCCTATGTGGATGCCCGAAGGAAGGAGTTTTTGAGTCTGACTCAGGAAGATAAGTCAGTAGTAGAGTATGAGGCTGAGTTTTTGCGCCTCAGTCGATACGCAAAAGGGATAATAGCAACCGAGTATGAAAGGTGCGTGTGGTTCGAGGATGGATTAAGGAATAGCCTTAGGGTACTGATAGCTCCACAAAGGGAGCGAGATTTTGCTGTCTTGGTAGAGAAAGAAAAAATAGCAGATGAGGTAAAGAGCACGGAGTGCCGCAACCGAGAGAAAGAGAAGGGTAAGAACAAGCTGCATATGGAACCTATGGGAACCGGGCAAAGGCCCTTGAGGAGGGCCAGAGTGAATGGGCCGGTTAGAGAGGTGGCCCCTATTGCCGCTGCTAATAACGGAGTACCACGTTGTGCAGAATGTGGGAGAAGGCATCCAGGCGAATGTTGGAGGAGGACGGGAGCATGTTTAGGCTGTCGATCGATGGAGCATAGGGTTAGGCAGTGCCCGAGAAGGCTAGACCAGGAACAAGCCGATGGTAGAGGTAATTTTCAGCCTCAGAGGGGTGGACCACAACCACCAAGGGGTCGTTGTCAAGCCAGAGGTGGTAATGACGCAGGACGAGGACGTCGAGCACCGGGCAGGGGTGCAGGTCAGGCAGAGGCAAGACAACCAGCGTTGGTCTATGCTGCTCGTCGTAGAGAGGAAGATGATGCACCAAATGTGATAACGAGTATGTTTCTTATTTGTGAGCTACCTTATATTGCGCTTATCGATGTGGGGTCAACACACTCGTACATTGCTTGTAATAGGACTGAAATTGTAGGGTTGATTTTGAACTAGTTGAGAATGAAATGATTGTATTAGTAAAAGTTAGTAAACTATTTAGGAATGTGCCATGGATGGTTCAAGGAGTTATTTTCCCAGCGGATTTGATGGAATTACTGTTTGGTGAGTTCGACATCATCTTGAGCATGGATTGGTTAACGAGGCACCAAGCATTTCTAGATTGTGCTATGAAGCAAATGGTATTAAGAAGTGTGAAAGGCGAGGAAGTGGCAGTGATCGGGGAACGACGTGATTATTTGTCGAATGCGATTTCAGCTTTAAGAGCAGAAAAGTTGGTTAGGAAGGACTGTGAAGCTTACTTAGCTTATATCAGTGATTCAAAATCGAAGAGTTTTACTGTCAAGGATTTGGAAACAGTAAAAGAATTCCCTGACGTTTTCCCAGAGGAATTACCGAGATTACCCCCCATTAGAGAGGTGGAATTTGGAATAGAGTTGTTACCGGGAACGGCGCCAGTGTCTATCGCACCTTATAGGATGGCACCGAAGGAACTAGTGGAGTTGAAGGCCCAGATTCAGGAGTTGTTGGACTGCGGGTTTATTAGACCAAGTCTTTCTCCATGGGGAGCACCGGTATTATTCGTAAAGAAGAAGGATGGGTCCATGAGGATGTGCGTCGATTACAAGCAGTTAAACAAGTTAACCATTAAGAATAAATACCCTCTGCCTAGGATAGATGACCTTTTCGATCAACTTAGGGGAGCCTCAATTTTTTTGAAGATTGATTTGCATTTGGGGTACCATCAATTGAGAGTTAGGGAAGCCGATGTGTATAATACAACCTTCAGAACTCGTTATGGACATTACGAGTTTTTGGTAATGATATTTGGGTTAACAAATGTGCCTGCTACTTTTATGGATCTCATGAACCGGGTTTTTCAACCGTAGCTAGACCGGTTTGTAGTAGTCTTCATAGATGACATCCTGGTATACTCGAGAACGGAGGTGGATCACGATGCACACTTACGGATCGTGTTGCAAGTTTTAAGGGAGAAGCAACTATATGCTAAGTTTAGCAAGTGCAAATTCTAGCTAAGGGAAGTCAGTTTCTAAGGACATGTGGTCTCTACTGAGGGAATTAGAGTTGACCCTCGAAAGGTAGAAGCGGTGTTGGATTGGAAATGACCTAAGACGGTGTCAGAGATTCAGAGTTTTCTAGGCCTGCCAGGGTACTATAGGCGATTTGTCGAAGGGTTTTCTCTAATCACGGCACCTTTGACCAAGTTGCTACGGAAGGGGGTGACGTTTGTATGGACGAATAAACAATAGGAAAGTTTCGAGAAGCTTAAGAAGGTTTTAACGAAGGCTCCTGTTCTAATTCAACCAGAGCACGGAAAGGAGTTTACGATTTATAGCGATGAGTCGCACGTGGGCTTGGGCTGTGTTTTGATGCAAGAAGGGAAGGTGGTTGCTTATGCATCACGCCAGCTTAAGACTCATGAAAGAAATTACCCAACTCACGATTTGGAATTGGAAGCAGTAGTCTTTGCACTCAAGATTTGGAGGCATTACTTGTATGGAGAGAAGTGCACCATCTATACGGATCACAAGAGTCTGAAGTACCTCTTGACTCAGAAGGAGCTGAACTTGAGATAGCGCAAGTGGATTGAGCTGTTAAAGGACTACGATTGCATGATTGAATATCACCCGGGAAAATCTAATGTGGTGGCTGATGCGCTAAGCCATAGGACTATGTTGGATTTGAGGGCATTGTCCGATCGGTTGAGTCTCTATGACGACGGGAGTTTGTTAGCCGAATTGCAAGTGAGGCCACTGTGGGTTGAGCAGATTAAAGCTAAACAGTCATTGGATAAAACTCTGAGTTCTAGATTCAAGCAAGTTGAAAAAGGGGAAACGACGAATTTTGGAATAAATGGTGATGGGTTATTGTGTTTTCGTGGTAGAATTTGTGTGCCAAAGGACGAAGAGCTAAGGAAGTCTATACTATGGGAAGCGCATTGTAGTTCCTATGCTATGCACCCCAGGGGTAACAAGATGTACCGAGAATTAAGAGAGCTTTATTGGTGACCGAGATTGAAACGCGAGGTTACAGAATCTGTGGGCAAATGTTTTGTGTGTCAGCAAGTAAAGGTGGAACATCAGTTGCCATTAGGCTTACTTCAGCCGATTAAGATCCCACAATGGAAGTGGGAGCAGGTTATTATGGATTTCGTTAGTAGGCTACCCTTGACGCTTGCTAAGAAGGACTCTGTGTGGGTCATTGTGGATCGGTTAACTAAGTTCGCCCATTTTATACCAGTCCGCACTAACTACTCACTACAGAAATTGGCAAGGTTGTATGTGGCAGAAATTGTGAGGTTGCATGGAGTTCCAGTCTCGATCATATCTGATAGAGATCATCGATTTACGTCTCGCTTTTGGAAGAAGCTGCATGAAGTGCTAGGTACGAGGTTGGATTTCAGTACGGCATTTCACCCTCAGACTGATGGTCAGTCGAAAAGGGTAATTCAAGTCTTGGAAGATATGCTTAGAGGGTGTGTGATTGAGTTTCGAGGAAGTTGGGAAGATTACTTGCCGTTAGCTAAATTCGTGTATGACAATAGTTATCAGGCGAGTATTGGAATGGCACCTTATGAACTGTATGGATGAAGATGTCATACTCCGACTTGTTGGACTGAGTTGGGGGAGCGACGAATTTTGGGTCCGAAGTTGGTAGCAGACACAGAAGATAAGGTAAAGTTGATTCGGGATCAGTTGAAGAAGGCGGCAAATAGGCAGAAGTCGTATGCTGACCTCAAGCGAAGAGAGATCGAATATGTTGTAGGGGATATAGTTTTTCTCAAGGTTTCCCCTTGGAAGAAGGTGTTAAGGTTTGGTCGGAAAGGCAAGTTAAGCCCAAGGTTCATTGGTCCTTACCGAGTATTGAAGCGACTTGGGCCAGTTGCTACCAGTTGGAATTGCCTTCGGAATTGATCCAAATACACGATGTGTTCCATGTGTCAATGCTAAGGCGTTATCGCTCAGACCCTTCTCACATTGTGTCAGTCGAGGAGATCAAGGTTAGACCAGATTTAAATTTTGAGGAGGAGCCGATTCAGATAATTGATCAAGATGTCAATGTATTAAGAAGGAAGTCCGTTCCTTTAGTCAAGGTGCTTTGGGGCAACCATAATGCTGAGGAGGCTACCTAGGAACCCGAGGAGGCAATGCGTCGACAATACCCTCACTTGTTTCAATTAGGTAAAATTTCAAGGCCGATTTTTTTAAGAGGGGTAGAATTGTAACGCCCTAAAAATCTTGAAACCCTAATTTCTGTGCCTATGTATGTATAGCACTTTGAATAATATTATTAATATAGTATCGGGATTATTTGAAGCCTTAGAGTTAGGGGTGACCATAGGGAAAATTTTATTTTTTCTTACTTAGTGGATCCTAGTCTCAGGCAGGAGGCCTCATAAGCAGATTAAGAGAAGAAAAGGGACACAGATGGGCTGGTAGTCTAGTGGAAAGTGGCGTCATATAGGGGCGATGAGGTGGCGTGTTAAGCAGTTAAAGAGGTCCAAGATTCGAGGCTTAGGAGGTGAAATTAATGAGTTTTATTTTTGTGCCTGGACAGAAGGAGTTGGCGTTGGAGGGGACTCTAAAAGGGAGTGTTCAAGAGAGAAATTTAAGGTGAAGATAAGGGAGAAAAGATAGGGATTGGGAGGTGGATATAGTGGTGCCGAATGGGAATCTAAGGCAAGGGAAGTTTCGGCTAGGGGCTATATATATGAGTGCCGAATTAAGTTCCTAGGTTAATGCAAAATTTTTGCTTTCCTTTTGGCCAAATTTCTTCACTTGTGAGAGGCTCAGACATTATTTTCCCTAAGTGTGCCAAAGCCGAATCCTTCATACCCTACCTTCTCAAATTCCCTTTTTGGTTCACCACTTGGTTCTAGCCGAATCACCTCTTTTCTTATTCCCTCTAGTGTTGCCGAATTGCCTCTGTCACCTTGCTAGTCGCAAAAGCTGGACTTAAGCCATAGGATCAAAGGAAGATTTTGGTAAGAGCTTAGTTGAATTTTTAGTGTGTTTCATTAAAACCCGAAGGGCTATCTAACCCCCTTTTTGTCGTTACCATGTATTAACAAGAATGAGGCTCAGCAATCGCAAGCGCGGTAGATAAGGATTGCTATCAAGGCAGTAAGTATTCTTGACTCAGTTAGAGTTTTAGTAAATGGCCGAATCTATTGTGGCTCATAGGGGTGACTTATGATCAATATGGGTCACTTGGTTTTGACGATATAGGTGTTTGGGTGCAGATCTAGAGGATAATCGCCAGTAGTAGCAAAGGAAGGGCTATTAGAACGTGAGGCACATGGTAAGGGTACAGTGAGGTTTCGGTTTTTGGTCAGTATGTGTTAACGCTTTGGTTAATCGCTAGTAATGTCAATTGTAGGTTCGTGACTAAGGGGTTTGCAGCTCGTAAGGTTACCGGGTGTGTACAAACACTACACACACGATATCGGCAATGTCGAAAAGCCGAAAAGCTGAAAGTGGCTAAATAGGCCCGGTGGGCCTAAGGCTAAGTTTGATGAAATGGTTTGGTTTGTTAAACATATTGAGTTAGTCACGCATGATACACGATTTGGATTTGTTTTGGGCCTAGTAGGCCATATGATAAGATTTGGGCCTAATGGGCCGTAAGGTTGTAATTTGGGTTTGATGGGCTTTATGGGGACGTAGACAAATATGCTAGGGTTTATGGACTTAGGCCTAGTTTGAACGACTCTTCAATTTCATAAGACTTAATCTAATTAAACATGTCCATGAACAAGTCGCTGGGTTAGGGTGTGGCAACGGGCATACGCATGTCTAGGATTGGATCTAGGGAGAGCTTGGTACTTAAGCGGTCCTAGTGGCCCACCTCCTCTTCTCTGGAATCCTACCTGGTGCGTAGTGTCTGTTCACTTTAGCCGCGAGGACTTGTTGATGGGCCAAAATTCATAACTAAAACCCGAAAGGGACCAATTACCCTTATGTTTAAAGAATTACTAAAATACCCTTAGAATTGTAAAGTACCAAAATACCCTTGTTTTGTAAAAGTACCAAAATACCCCTGTTTTGCAAAATTACCAAAAAATCCTTATTTTGCAAAATTACCAAAATACCCTTAATTTGTAAAATTACCAAAATACCATTGTTTCGCAAAAGTACCAAGATACCCCTATTTTGTCAAAATTACCAAAATACCCCTGTAGGGTAGAATTACGAAAATACCCTTGGGTAGTGAAATGACAAAAATACCTCTATGTGACGAATGAGTTTTTGGATGTTACTTGTGTGTTGATGCATTCATATGATAATCTGCTTAGGATGCATATGGGTGGGAATTATGGTACGGAGGAAGAATTGAGGATCGCATGGCCGTATGGTATGGATCCACCGGAGGCTTTAAGCCCAATGTATAATTAGCAGCTTTGCTGCGACGTTCGTAGTACCGCAACCGGGCTACCCTTGGTGTGTAGCAGAAGGGTGGGTCAAGCTGGAATTCCCCATAGGAGTCATAAGGTTGGAAGGGTAATGGTGTGTGTAGCGGATGGATTTTTGGGGTGGGTTTTGCATTATCTTGTTGAATATGATGCGATATTATATGATATGAGGTCATTGTGGGCTAATGCCCAAGACCACTGATTTTGACAGGGCTTAGGCCCATTGTGAATAATTGTATGTTGATTTGGTTGCTAAAGGGTTGTACACACTGATTTTTAAAACTCACACCCTTTAACTTAATGTTTTAGGTAATCCTGAATAGACAGCTTGATGTGGGAGAGGACTCGGAGATGGCCAACTACAAGCTGTTCGAATGCTTTAATTTGTTTAAATGAAATTATTTTAAATACTTTGTTTATTTTCATTGGATTGTAATAGAGTGATAAACCGTAATAATAACATATTTTAGGCCCACATTTAGCATGCTTTTGGATGATTTAAGCCTTGAATTGTGTAATTTGGTGCTCTTAATCCTTTGTTTTCATGTTTTAAACTGAGAAAAGTACCGGATGATGAAAAGAATAGAAACAGGGCCCAAAACAGAGTAAATGGGCCATATCACGAAGTCCACATGGCTTGGGCCCAAGACCACATGGCCGTGCCTCATCAATAGACTCGAACAATGGCCTGACCATGATTCACACGGGCGTGTGCCATGGGCGTGTCCCTGCCGTGACCAAGAGAAGTTTTACTCGGAATAAGATACTTGGAGGCAAAAAAACACATTCCAAAGCCTATTTAAACACCCTAGGAGGAATTCTACTCAAATTAGGATACTTAGGGGCCAAGTAAGGCATCTCAAAGGTTATATAAACACCCTAGGGGGCAACTTAAGCGGGGAGTTCAGCAGAAGCCTTTTGCCAGGGCTTTTGTCGGGGGAACCCAAGGCTTTAGTCAGGGGACGTCCAGCTAGGCCAAAGAGGGCAGATTTGTGGGGATTTACTCGAAGATAGCCAGTTGATTCATCTCAAGAAGCCAGAATCATACTCAAGATGGACGATCCCTCCTTCAATTCCTTCAGGGGGTTTTAGGGATTTCTTATGTTTTGTTTTATCTTTTCTTCTGAGATGTTTTCTTTTGTTACTATGAACTAAACCCTCAGATACTTGAGGGGGATGAAACCTAAGATGAATCTTGTTATCGTTTGCTGAACTATATGATAAATATTTGACTTGTTCTTAATTATTTGTTCTTAATTCCTGTGTTGATATTTCCAGAATATTAATTCAAGTATGATGTGCTTAGGTGGAGGAGCAAAAGTCCCTGCCTAAGAGTAGATTTAGCATAATTAAACGGAGTTGATCGGACGCCTAGAGATAGGGTGACGAGTTTGCCGGATTAGGGTGAAACCTAATATGGGAGTCCATAGATCGAGTTAATGCAATTCTGGAGGTTTTAATTAGAAAGAGATTTCAATTAATCAACCTACGGTTAGACGTTAGTCACCTCGAGAGAGGGATTAATATAACTTAGGGAATCTTACGGATCAAGTCAAATGAATAAATCGTCTGGTTCAGAATTAGGTGACAAGTAAAGTCTAGGTGGATTCTTCATTGGGTATCGTCTTAATCAATTGGTTTTTCCTAAAGTATTTTCCTCAATTCATTCTCTTTGTCTTTGCATCTTTAGATTAGTTGATTAGTTAATTTTAGATTAGATAAACAATTCTCTTAATTCTTAGGCTAGATAATAAAAAGAGAGTTAGTACTTTTAGTTCCTTTGGGTTCAACAATCCGGTCTTGCCTTAACTATACTATTGCTCGATAGGTGCGCTAGCCTCACATCGTTGTTATAGTGAGTTTCCAGGTTTGATCATTCTTTATATAAATTTTAAGACTTTGACATCGCATAAAGCAATGATCATGTTTTTGGCGTCGTTGCCGGGGAACTGAAATATTAAGAAAGCTCAGTTTTTATTACTTTAGCCATTTTTTACTGCAATTTATTTTTATTTTTATTTTTTTTTACTTTGCTAATTTTTCCTTTATTTACTTTTGGCATCCAATTTTAGTTTATAGAGGAGATGGCATTGAATAATTAGCAGTGGCAATTCATGAGGACAATTCCTACTAAAGCAACAGTGTCTTTAACCTCGACGCAGTAACCATGCTATCAAATCAGGTAGAGATGTTACATAAAAAATTTGATGGTTTATACAGTTCTTCGCATGCACATCCAGTTATGCAGTGCGACGCAAGTGGAGGCGTGGCGAATCCTAAGTACCCACCCTACGGACAGGGCATGGAGAGCGAACAAATGTACTATATAGGTAACTATCCTAGACCTCAAAATAATTTTTATGGTAACACTTATAATGCAGGTTGGAGGTACCATCCCAATTTCTCGTGGGATGATCAAAGTAGCCAAAGACTGGAACTTCCTCCAGATTTTTAACAACCACCACACCAACAGGAAGAGTAGTCGAACCTTGAAGAGATGTTGACAAAATTCATAGCAGTCTCAGAAATACGTTTCCAAAACACCGAAATAGCACTCAAAAATCAGGAAGCATCAATTCAAGGGATCGAGGATCAGTTAGGTCGGCTTACTAAGATAATCTCAGAACAACTACAAGAAAGCTTGCCAAGCAACATTGAAACTAACCCAAAAGAGCAAATTCAAGCCGTAACAGCTCATGACAGTGAAAGGTTAGTGGAATCTGACCCAAGGCAAGAGCCTGTGGTAAGCGGAGGTAAGGTTGAGGTAAGCCATGATTTACCAAACTCGGTAATTACAGAATACCAACCCCGTGTACCATGCCACAATACGATAAAGAAAGACCACACAGAGGAACAATTCGATAAGTCTCTTAAACTTCCAAAGAAATTTCATATTAACTTGTCATTTCTTGAAGCTCTTTCACAGATGCTATATCCTAGACCTCGTGTCAATAAAGAAGAAATTCTTGAGGAACGAAGACTTTGGATTGATGAACTAGACGAATGGAAGACACACTTCAAGGAGAGACTAAAAAAACATAAAGAAAAAATGAGGAAACTCCACTACGAACTTAATGATGGGACAACCCAGCTTAAGATAGGAGATCAGGTACTCAAAATCCTCCCAGATGGAACAGTCGAGGTAACTAGTCCTAAAATCAACACTTTTAAGGTAAACACTACTCGACTTAAACTTTATATCAATAACTGAATTGATCGCATGAGAAAGGATTTTCGCCTCCTCAAACTACCATGATTATGCGAATGAGAGGTAAATCTAGCTCAAGACTTTAAACGAGCGCTTCTCGGGAGGCAACCCAAGCACTAACTCTACTAACTAGTTTCGTTTTATTTCTTTTCGTATTTAGGCGTAGGTTTCCATAACCACACGACCTTGCACACGGCCGTGGCCGTGGCCGTGTGGGCACCACAAGTAGATAAAAGGGCGTGGCCATAGACGTGTGGCAACAAGACAAAATTTTTCCCAAAACACGGGCTGCATCTCTATTTAAACCCCCTTCTTATTTTCTCTTTTCTAGTTGTCTTCCTTCTTTCATTTTCCATTATTTACTTTTATTTTTATTTCTATTATTTTCTTTATTATTTTCTTCTTATTATTCGTACCATTTAGGTTTAGCTTAGGATACAATAAAATCATGCCGGCTGCTTCGAGGATTCAAATTCAAACGGTTCGAGGCGCTTCTCCATGTTCACCTCCAATCTTATCCGGATTCTTTTCATTGACTTCATCGAAAATTCAAGAAGTTTCACTTCTCCCCCCATCTTATGATTTTATGATTATTTTGATATTATCTATCTTTGTACATTGAGGGCAATGTACATCTTAAGTGTGAGGGGTTAACTATAGTATTATTTGAAAATCCCTGAATTATGCCTTGTTCTAAAGTAAGTTTCTCATATTATGATTAGAATGAAATTTCCCTGATTTATGATTTTTATTTATATGTTTTAGATTAAGTCATTGATAATTATGTATTGATGATTAAATTTGAAGGATACTAGAGAATCAAGCTTGATAAGTCTATTTTTTCAGAATTACATTTTTTTTGGGTTGTCTACCTGAATCTAATTATACCTTGAAGTTTGAAACTTACAAGGTTGACATTAAAAACCCATAATTTTTGTGAGATTTTGAGCCTTATAGAGCATACATTCTTTCGTGCTCACTCTTTGATTATGAGTGTGTCAACATTGATTTGTTATTCTAGAACTTGATTCGATTATACATGTCAAGACCACACCTTTGATTTGATATACAGAGATGATAAAGGCACTTAGGATTTAACCCACTTACTCTACTGAAAAGCCTACCTTCATAATTAACCCCTAGTGGACCACGTTGATCCTAACAACCCTTTTTATTGACTCACCAACTAATATTAACCCAAAACCCTTTGTATTTGTTATCACCATTCCTTGACTACCTTTTTTGTCGAGATTTGATTTGGTCGGTTGCCTAACTTTCAATAGTTAAAATTCATCCTTCATTATGTATTTGACTTGTTCTAAAAAAATGAAGTATATTCATTATTAGTTCTACAATTAAGTGAGATTACATGTTTAAATTTCAAATCTTGAAGAAAAGCTCGTATTATTAGTTTTCAATTGATGTAATTATTTAGGATTAGTTCATTTTTCTAGTTAGGTAAATTGTCAATTCAATCTCGATTCTAACCCCTTAATTCAGCCTTTATCCACACCTTTAACCCAAGCCCCATTACAACCCTTTCAAAGACCTTTTGATTTGGGTGTCATCTCATATTATAGTGGTGGAGATTTGATTTTCATGCAAGCCTATGGAATTAACTCTTCATGTTTGACTTTTGAGTGCTTTTTCTTGAACCTTAAACACTCGAGTGACTTGAGTGAATCTTTAGTGAGGATGTCAACCCTTGTCGGTTTTGAATCAGAGGTAATTATTTAGGTAAGGGGAAACGCCTATGTTTTCATACTATAAAAACTATGACTTTGATTGCTTGAATCTTTAGGACTCTTTGAGTTGAGTTATCCATGTATGAAATATCTATGAATTATGATGAAACACTATTGATGAATATTGCAAATCGAGGAAGTCCGTTTTAATTGTGAGTTGAGAATTTTGCTTGAGGACAAGCAAAAGCTTAAGTGTGGCGGTATTTGATAAATCGTAATAGTAACATATTTTAGGCCCACATTTAGCATGCTTTTGGATGATTTAAGCCTTGAATTGTGTAATTTGGTGCTCTTAATCCTTTTTTACATGTTTTATACTCAGAAGAGCACTGGATGATGAAAAGAACAAAAAACGGGCCCAAAACGGAGTAAATGGGCCATATCACGAAATCAACACGGCCTGGGCCCAAGACTACACGACCGTGCCTCATCAACAGACTCGAACAATGGCCTGACAATGATTCACACGGGCATGTGCCATGGGCGTGTCCCTGCCGCGGCCAAGAGGAGTTTTACTCAGAATAAGATACTTGGAGGCAAAAAATACACATTCCAAAACCTATTTAAACACCCTAGGAGGAATTCTACTCAAATTAGGATACTTAGGGGCCAAGTAAGGCATTTCAAAGCTTATATAAACACCTTAGGGGGCAACTTAAGCGGGGAGTTCGGCAGAAGTCTTCTGCCAGGGCTTTTGTCGGGGGAACCCAAGGCTTTAGTCAAGGGGCGTCCAGCTAGGCAAAAGAGGGCATATTTGTGGGGATTTACTCGAAGATAGCCAGTTGATTCATCTCAAGAAGCCGGAATCATAATCAAGACGGAGGATCTCTCCTTCAATTCCTTCAGGGGTTTTAGGGATTTCTTATGTTTTGTTTTATCTTTTCTTATGAGATGTTTTCTTTTGTTACTATGAACTAAACCCTCAGATACTTGAGGGGGATAAAACCTAAGATGAATCTTGTTATCGTTTGCTAAACTATATGATAAATATTTGACTTGTTCTTAATTATGTGTTCTTAATTCTTGTGTTGATATTTCCGAAATATTAATTCAAGTATGATGTGCTTAGGTGGAGGAGCAAAAGTCCCTGCCTAAGAGTAGATCTAGCATAATTAAGCGGAGTTAATCGCACACCTAGAGATAGGGTGACGAGATTTTGCCGGATTAGGGTGAAACCTAATATGAGAGTCCATAGATCGAGTCAATGCAATTCTATCAGTTTTAATTAGAAAGAGATTTCAATTAATCAACCTAGGGTTAGACGTTAGTCGCCTCGAGAGAGGGATTAATATAACTTAGGGAATCTTACGGATCAAGTCAAATGAATAAATTGTCTGGTTCAGAATTAGGTAACAAGTGAAGTCTAGGTGGATTCTTCCTTGGGTATCGTCTTAATCAATTGGTTTTTCCTAAAGTTATTTTCCCCAATTCATTCTCTTTTTCTTTGCATCTTTAGATTAGTTGATTAGTTAATTTTAGATTAGATAAACAATTCTCTTAATTCTTAGGCTAGATAATAAAAAGAGAGTTACTATTAGTACTTTTCGTTCCTTTGGGTTCGACAATTCGGTCTTGCCTTAACTATACTATTGTTCGATAGGTGCGCTTGCCTCACATCGTTGTCATAGTTAGTTTCCAGGTTCTATCATTCTTTATATAAATTTTAGTTAGTTTCCAGGTTCTATCATTCTTTATATAAATTTTAAGACTTTGACATCGCATAAAACAACGATCATAAGGCCATGTAACTCCTAAATGACTTTAGACTTTGGGTTTATTATTATTGTTCCAACTATCTGCTTAATAAATTTCATAAAATTTCTAAAGATGACATGGTTTTCGAAATAACATAATATATGAATGTTTTCCTAAAATGTGGGCTTATCCTCTTAACTTAACAAGATATATTAGATTTTGGGCCTTAAAATGTTAAATTGTAAGATCGTTTTGGAGTGTGCCTTTGATGTGACATTCCAGACTTGGGCCTAACTTCTAGGCTGGGTTTGGGGTGTTACACTCTCCTTGATATGTGTTCACCATTTGTCTAGTTCATCGATCTGAAGCATTCGTTCTTCATGAGTTATTCTATTTTTGTTAGTTGAGCTGGACTATGGCTCTATCACCTTTTTCCGAGGAATTTCCTGCAAAGAAGGTTGAGCCGTAAGGTTACTCACATCAAAAGAACTTGCAATATTATCTTGACTAGTAGATATCCTAACAGAATCACGAGCTTGAAGTTTAATCGTGTCATCGCCTACACGAAGTATCAATTCACTTGTGCCAACATCTATAATAGTTCTAGCAGTTGCTAAAAAGGGTCACCCTAAAATTAAAGTTACGTCACTATCCTCATCCATGTCTAGAACAACAAAATCCATTGGGAATATAAATTTATCAATTTTCACAAGTACTTCTTAAACAATACCTCTAGGAAATCTAATTGTTTTATCTGCCAATTGAATGCTCATCCTAGTTTGTTTAGGTTTCCCAAGACCTAGTTGCTTAAACATTTTATAGGGCATGACATTAATACTTGCCCCTAAATCAGCTAAAGCATTATTTACATTTAAACTACCAATTAAACAAGGAATAGTAAAACTCCCTAGATCCTTTAATTTGTTTGGTAGTTTATTCTGTAGAATGGCTGAGCAGACTGCATTTAGCTCCACGTGCAACGCGTCATCTAATTTTCGTTTGTTTGCTAAAAACTCCTTTAAAAATTTAACTGAGTTAGGCATCTGCGAAAGAGCTTCAATAAATGGTAAGTTAATATGTAACTCTTTTAAGAGTTTAAGAAATTTACCGAATTGCTCATTGGTATGGTCTTTCTTCATCGCTTTGGGATATGGCACACGAGGTGTATACTCTTTACTTACCAATTTTTGTGCACTGTGGCTCACCTCAACCTTACCTTTACTTACCACAATTTCTTGCCTTGGTTCAGATTCAAATTCTACTAACCCTTCTTCGTCGTGCACAGTGATGGCATGGAGTTGCTCCCTTGGGTTAGTTTCAGTGTTACTCGATAAGCTACCTTGTGGTCGTTCTGAGATCAGCTTAGCAAGCTGACCTATTTGGTTCTCGAGCCCTTGAATCGACACTTGCTGATTTTTTAGTGTTGTTTTAGTGTTTTGAAAATGGGTTTCTGACACTGAGATGAATTTTATTAGCATCTCCTGCTGGTAGGGTTGTTGTTGAAAGCCTGGAGGTGGTTGTGGTCTTTGATTTCCTTGACCACCCCATGAGAAATTGGGATGGTTCCTCCAACCTGCATTGTAAGTGTTACTATAGGGATTATTCTGAGGTCTAGAATTATTACCCATATAGTGGACTTGCTCATTCTCTGTGCTTGGGTTGTAAGATGGATACTCTATGGTGTTCATCCCTCCTCCATTTGTGTCACATTGCATCACCGAATGTACCTGCATAGAAACAGATAAACCATCAATCTTTTTATTTAAGAACTCTACCTGGTTTGATAACATGGTGACCGTGTCGAGGTTGAAAACACCAGCGGGTTTAGATGGCTTTGTTCTTATGACTTGCCACTGATAGTTATTCAGTGACATCTCCTCTATAAACTCATAACCCGCTTCAGGTGTTTTGTTATTCAAAGACCCACCGGCGGCTGCATCAATCAGTTGCCTAGTTGAGGGCTTAAAATCATTGTAAAAAGTTTGAACCTGTAACCATAGAGGTAACCCATGGTGAGGGCACCTTCTCAATAAGTCCTTATACCTCTCCCATGCATTGTAAAGAGTTTTTAAATCCATTTGCACAAAACAAGAGATATCATTCCTCAACTTTGCCGTTTTAGCAAGCAAAAAATATTTTTGTAAAAATTTCTCGGTCATCTGTTCCCAAGTGGTGATGGAATCTCATGGTAACGAGTTCAACCACTGTTTAGCTTTATTCCTCAATGAAAAAGGAAATAACCGAAGGAGAATGACATCATCAGAAATGCCATTAATTTTAAAAGTGTCGCAAAATTCTAAGAAATTAGCCAAATGAGTATTTGGGTATTCGTCCTGCAAACCATCAAACTGAACAAACTGTTGGATCATTTGAATAGTGTTAGGTTTCAGTTCAAAATTATTTGCAGCAATAGCAGGTCTAACAATACTCGATTCAACCCCGTTAAATTGGGCTTGGCATAATCATACATAATACGAGGAGTAGGATTTTGATTCACAGGATTTGCGGCAACCACAGGAGGTAGTGGATTATTATCAGCCATCTTCTCGGTAATATTGGTATCGTCCTTTTACTCTTCCTCTATATACTGTAGACTTCGCCTTATTTCTCTACAGTTTCTGCGAGCGGTACTTTCAATCTCACTGTTAAAAAGCAATGGTCCTGACGGGTTCTTTCTAGTCATAAACTAAAAATACCTTCCAGAAGCAAATAAAAGAAAAGTTAGTAAATCAAAATAAAAAAAACAAATAAATTGCAATAAAAATAAAAAATGGCTAAAGTAATAAAAATTAAGCATTCCTAATATCTTAGTCCCCGGCAAAGGCGCCAAAAACTTGATGGCCTCGAAACTTAACTAATATTTCGATAAAGGCAAGCGCACCTATCGAACAATAGTATAGCTATGATGAGTACGGAATATCGTATCCTCAAGGACTAAAATTACTAGTAATAACTATCTTTTTATTATTTAGCCTAATAATTAATGGGGTTTGTTATTAATCTAAAATTTAACTAACTAATTTACTATGAACACGATAGAGAGTGAATAAAGTAATCGAATAAACCAATGAATTAAGAAAATACCTAAGGAACAATCCACCTAGACTTCACTTATTATTCTGACTCTGAATTAAACGATTTATTCACTTGCCTTGATCCGTAGAAATCCCTAAATTATGTTAATATCTCTTTCGAGACTAAAAACAACTGACTCTAGGTTAATTAATTGAAATCTCTTTCTAATTAAAACCCCTATCGTCGCATTAACTCAATTTATGGATTCCCTTATTAGATTTGACTCTAATCCGGCAGATTTATGTCGGCCTATTTCTAAGGTTGCAATCAACTCTGCTTAATTATGCTATATCTACTCTTAAATAGGGACTTTTGCTCCACTGAATAAGCATATTAAACTTGAATTAATATTCTGAAAATATTAAAGCAAGGGTTAAGAACACATAATTAAGAATAAGAATAAGTATTTATCATGTAATTCAGATAATTAAATAATAAGATTCATCATAGGTTTCATCCTCCCTAGGTATTTAAGGAGTTTAGTTCATAACGTAAAAGGAAAACATCTCAAAATAAAGAAAACAACAAGACATAAAGAACCCAAAAACTTCTTAGGAAAATTAATGGAGGTCTTCAATCTTGGAGTGGACATGCTTCCGAGATGATTCCGACGGCTTCCTTTGAGTAATTTCTTCGTTCTACTTTGCGTACTCCTTTAGGTCCTCTTCTAGTGTGTATTTATAGACTTTAGAATGCTCAGAAACCCTAAAAATTGGGTTTTTTCGCGTAACAGGGAAGCAGGGTGCGAAATCGACACGGATTGGCACATGGGCGTGTGCCCAGCCCGTGTGGATCCTAAAAACTCTGATTTTGGCCCCTTTTTTGCTCCTTTTGCTCCCAAATACTCTCATAAGTATAGAAACGTAAATTTAAGGGATTAGAAGCATCAAACTCACTAATTCTCATCATAAATCATCCAAAAATATGCCTAGCATGGAATTAAAATATGTTACATTTATGGCTTATCAATGATGCATGTTTGAATTGTTTAAATAGTTAAATTGTATATGTGATTTTCATATTAATGGAATGGTCTATTTTTATGACTTGTGTGTGTTGTGAATGGTGGTATAGAATTAGCATGAATTAGGCTTGAAATGGTTAGTTTGAATGCCTATATATGCTATGTTTTGGTGCCAATTGAGTTGGTGTTGGTACTTGCAAATTGGGTGGCAAAATGGATTGGTAAATAGCCTATTTTTGCCCATACATGCAGAGACACGGGTGCGTGTCTCAGTCGTGTGTGATACATGGTTACATTACATGACCGTGTGTCCCCTAGTGTTAAATGTGTTGAATTTCAAATCAAGTCATTATGCTCCACACGGCCCAACACACGAGCTTGTGACTTGGCCGTGTCGTATAAGTCAGTATACCGTACAGGTTTGGCATGGCCTAGCACACAGTCTAGCGCACAGACGTGTGTAGCCATTTTAAGGGCACACGGGCGTGTGTGTTGGCCGTGTGACCCAAGTCAAAGAGTTACACGGGGTCGGACATGGGTTGGGACACGGCCATGTGATCCCATTTTGAATGTCCACACGGCCTGTGACACGAGCGTGTCCTTGGCTGTGTGAGACACATGGCCGAGCCACACGGGCGTGTGTCCCCTGTATATTGAAAAATTTTCTAAGTCTCGTAAAAGTTTCCTAAGTTATCAGTTTAGTCTCAAACCACTTCTAAAGCATGTTTAGGGCCTCGTAGGCTCGTATGAGAGACAATGTGATTGAGTTTAAATGATGATTATATGAAATTTGAAAATGTATGTGAAATTAGTATTTAATTGTTTTATAAGTTTGGTAATGCTCCGTAACCCTATTCTAGCATTGAATACGGGTGAGGGGTGTTACATAAATTGTGAGGATAGTTGTCGGAGCAACAACTTGAAAACAATAAAATAAGATATGATAATGATAAACTGGGATCCCCAATATGAATCTTCAGAAGAATACTAAGTGCTCACAAGGTATAAAAGGATAGGTGATTGTCAAGGCAATAAACTTCAATGTATATCTTACCAAGTGTCACTCTTCTATTTAGTCTGAGACTTAAACATGCACATTAACCCCTACATTCAGATAATGGCAATATGGCACTATTAAGAACAAGTGGACTAATTTCCTCTAATCCTCACTGAACTTCCGTTGTAATGCTTGTTGGCTCGAACTGTCACTGCACTTTTCAGTGCCAGTGATTGTAATAACACTTTCGTGTTAAGAAACATTCAAACCCCAAGATTAAACAATAAAAGGAAGATTGAATAAGATAACATTTAACCAAGAATTCATGTGTACTTCGATACAAAAAAAAAACAGAGAGTAATCACCAGCATTTAGAAAGAAATAAGAATGAATTGAATAGAGAATACTATTCCTAGACAACTTGACTGAATCTCTCTATTCCCTCTTGTCTCACACTTAGGTCTCCTCATCAAAAGCTAATCTACATCAATTTTCACGTTGGCTCACCCGTGAGAGGCTTAAGCTGCCATAGCCGCAAGCTTTAAGGTAGGATGAAGAAGATGATGGTCAAGAAAAAGCTATCCTCTCTTTATTTTTCTTCTCACGTCAACCTTTTATGTCCTCCTCCAACTATACAAGTGTCCTTTCCTCAGAATTATTTTGTCCTTGTACGTACAGGTTAGTTATACCAGACTGGGCTACTCACATATTTCGTTCTTATCCGGACAACTGTTAGGTGCGGCGACAATTCTAGACGCAATTTGGAATTAACTCATGCAACGACATTAATGCAAAAAGATACCAAAGTTAAGGATAAAATAGGCTAGGATTCACTAGTTCTAAAATGCAATTTACTAAACTGAAAATGCTAAAATATATGCTAAGGATAACTAATTAGGAACAATTTAACCAATAAGTAAGGAGGAAAGCCTATGTTCTTTCTAGTGCTATTAGTACTAATGTGTGGTTTCTGGCCATAGCAAACATCTCTTAGTTTACTAAGTTCATTTGTTACCTAAACTAAAGTTACTTTGTAACCCTTGCTCTAAGCCTACTAAAAATATTTATTTGTATTTGTGTTTTTTTTTCCGCTTTTTTAAGTATATTAGGGGATTTAACATGTCACAAAATTATTTGACTTGATAATCACAATAAAGCATATACTGAATTACCTTGTAACACCCCAAACCCGGCCTAAAAGTTAGGCTTGAATCTGGCGTGCCACCTGGAAGTGATTTTCGAAACCATCTTTGCAATTATTAAAAACTTATTTGAGAATTACAGCCTCTTTGTTAAAACCCAAAACACTTAAGCAATTGTGTCTACGTGAAAACATAATTATCTTTAATAAACCTTTTTGGTTGCGAAAGCATATTTGAAATAAACGATTTACGAAAACGTGACGTTTGAAATAGAGTTGCAAAAGCATATTGAAAAATTGCAGAAACGCTGATAAAATACAAGTATTTTTGAAAAATTGATTGATGAATCACAAATCAAGGAATTGAACTTTAAATCCGTGACTTTTGAAAATGTCGTTAATAATTTGAAAGAAAGTTCGAGTTGTAAAAGTTTATTTTGAAATCCATTTGTTAATCAATTTCGGAAAACCTTTATTTAAGTTTTTAGAAAAATTCTCATTTTAAACTATTTAAGAAAAATAATAAAAACATCCCAACCATAAAGCAAAAATAAAAATAGTTCAGAGGCCTTATTACAACTTAAACCAAAATAGCAAAATAATAAAATAAACGGAAATAGAAATTAAAAATTCAATAACACCAATTCTGAAGTATGGCCTCCACCAAGTCATCCATGGCCCAAGTCCACCTCACGGAGCATCACCTACAGGGATTAAGAAAAGGGGGGTGAGTTACAAGAACTGAGTGTATAATCCCCTTACCATCATCCACTGGGTCGGAACACATATAGTAATATTTTGGGCCTAAGCCCATTTACAATTATAACATAATAATATGTATATAATATGCATGTGATAAACTCATTGTATAATCCCCTTACCATCATCCACTGGGTCGGAGCACACATATCAATATTTTGGGCCTAAGCCCATTTACAATTATAACATAATAATATGTATATAATATGCATGTGATATGAAATTCCCAACCAAGCCTAAATTTCCATCTGCTACACACCACCCGTACCAACCAGCACACCCGTGGGGAGCTTTAGTTACCCACCCCGCTAACACACCAAACTGGGCATTAAGCCATATATTAAACTGGGCATGAAGCCATTAAACTAGGCACGAAGTCATTAACAGGGCACGAAGCCATTAACTGGGCACGAAGCCATCTTCTCTTCGTCAAATATCCCAACCCATGCAAATCATGTATATAATATGCACATTCAATTATTCATATCAAATCATAAAATTATTACAAACATACGACCCATTATAAAAATTTACACAATCTGGCCCATATCACATTTTGGCCCATATATCAAATATCAAACAGCCCATATAGCAAATACCAAACGACCCATATAGCAACATATCACATTTGGCCCATAAAGGGTATTTTCATAATTCGGTCCATAGGGACATTTCGTAATTCAGCCCATTAGGGGCATTTTCGTAATTCAGCCCGTAAGGGCATTTTCGTAATCCCATAAGGGCATTTTCATAATTCGGTAATCATACCCACTAAGGGTAATTCGGTAATTTACCTTCGAAGGGTATGATGGTAATTTTCGTAACCTAGGCCTAATTACTAATTTGGGGCATAAAAATCGAAACTGTCCATCTGCGTCGTTCTGACTAAACTGACTATAACTCGAGTTAGGAAACTCAAAATCTAAATCTATAAATGTTCCTTGAAACTAGACTCGTATATCTTTCTACTATAATTTTTCCAGAATTTTTAGCTTAACCATTTAATACAGTTTATTTCTTAAAGTTTCCCTTGTTTCACTGTCCAATGATTCTGACCTCTCTTACCTTAATCACAAATATCTTACTGTACACTTTTCATCTACTGCTCCCACTTGTATCTATTGAAACTAGGTTCACTCCTGGAATCCATACATATCAATTATAACTCTTAATTCACTTTGTACAATTTTATACAATTTTTCCAAGACAAAATAGAATACCCAGAAGTCATTCAGAACCAGTCTCACTAAAATTAACATATCTCAGAATATAAAATTTCTTTTCCTTCTCTGTTTCTTCCATATTAAAATAGACACAGTAAGCTTTAATCTGATATCTTACTCACTTTGTAATTCCTTTTATCCAATTTTTTGTGATTTTTCAAATACACGCCACTGTTTCTAACTGAAACTATTTTATTACAAAACATGATTACCACTACGAGCATAAGCACGTCCGAGTGATCACGGATGCCAGTTATCAATTTTCTTTGGTATTTCTACCGAATCACAGAATATTTCATGTAAAATGTCAGAGAGATGTGAGATTTACTCACCATTTCAAACATATATTCGGAAGGGTATGGGATTACACACCTTATTCGGAATCCGTAACACGATACTCTCCGCGGCACCTAAGGGTACAATCGGTCAACTATTAGTCCAAAACCAAAATTACAGCTTCAACCAAATATTGCGATTGATTAACAATCTATCACTTACCAACAATCCGAGTCTCTTATTACAAGAGATAGATCGAGCGATTTAGTCCCTAAAAATATAATCGATTAGTCACAACCACTATTTCGTTAAGCAAAATAATCGGTCAACGAAATAGATCCAAAAAGAACCATGATGAATCCCTTACCTTAATGATATTAGTTTCGATTTCTAACGATTGTACGATGCCTACGGATGAGTCAAAGTTTCAACCTTCCACTATCACTCGATTGATCAAAGGAGTGAATGTCAACACAAATGAGAAGAAATGATTAAAAGAATGGAGAAGGTGTATCAAGGTGTTTGGAATGTTTCGATCGACACTAAAAGAAATATGAACCAAAAAGAAATGTGAGTATTTCGGCAACAAAAAGAATGGTGAAAGATGGATTAAGGTTTCGGTCCCCAAGGAAAAAATGAAGAAAGTGTGCTCACCAATGGCTTGTAAATTCGGCACAAAGCAAAAGAAATTTGGAGAGTACTAAATAGTGCAAAGAGAAAGGTTTTTGACCTAACAAGCACCAAAAATTAAATCAAAAGGCAATGGAGAATTTCGGCTATCAAAGTAGGTGGAAAGAAAATGAGTTTGTGGTCAAACAAAAGAGAAAGAAAATGCACTATTGTGCTAATAGGTTTCGGCAAGGAGAGTTGCAAAATTGGGAGAGAATGATACAAAGTTGTCAAAGGAATTTTGGCCAAAACAAAGCTAAGACTTTACCAAATGCCAAATAAAATTTCTCAGCCACCTATCTACCTCAAAACCGTCCACATGCATCCCCCTTAGGATAAGAGTTTGGCCACCCATACTTTCCAAAACACCTCCCCCGATATTAGCCTCTTGTCCCCTTTCTTTCTTATTCCTCTTGATTCCTTTCCCAAACTTTAACCTTGACATATTCTTTTAGCCACCTTACCAAAATAATGAAGTCCACACCTACCAAAAATACTTCTTGGCCGGTACATAAGGAAGGAAAGCAAAAATAAGAGTCAAATTTGCAAACAATGGGATTTGAACCTCTTCCCTCAAGGTACATCACTTAATGACATAACCTCTTTACCAATAGCTCATTTTTTTGCGAGCACTTTACTCATTTATTTCTATAAGTCTTGAAGCTACTTACCATCTCTCCTTAAAGTGCTAAAATACCAAATTTTTCCTAAGGCCCAATTAAACCCGAGACTTCATAGAAACCTCGTAACCTTCCAAATTCACTTAACTAGTAAGTCCAATTTGTAATAATGCCATTCTCTTGTTCTCAAAATTTTAAACACTCCTACGCTCAAGGCCCATTGGGCCTAATCCTACTAGGCCCAATTTTAGGATGTTACATACCTAGTACTCAATCATGTCATAATTTAAATAAAAATCACTCTTGAAGCTAAGGCTTTTAACTTAGAAGATGGATGGAGCAAACAACTACCTTCTTAGCTACTCAGTCTGTTACTATAGTGGAGTGCCCCTAATTTTCTTTTTCTTTATTACACACTCTTACTTGGACTCATCTTTCTAGTCAACAGCACGATGGAACAAACAAACTGGTACTGACTTACTTGGCAAGTCTAAGCATTGGAGTGTCTACTGTTCTTTATTTAAGTAATGTTGTGGCAATGTGATTGAGTTTGGCTTCAAAAGTCTCTAAGTTCATTAAAAGATACTTACTATAGTCCAAAAATAATTGAGGTTAGGACATCTCATTTTTTTGAAGTAATCTTCAAGCAACCTAACCTAAGTTAACTTCATATGATCCCCTGTCACATGTTCTATTGTGTATTGAAGAATTTAAGCTCATCATCGAATATCATAAGTAAAGATTGTACTCCTCATAGACGAAATAGTACTTAGTAGTTACATGGCAGTGGCAAAACAAATTTGACGAGACTAGAATGAGTAGACGTACTAGATATATAATGCAACCTTAATGCACAATACACCCCTAAACCTAAGGGATGCATTTTCCTCAATGCATGTACAGATATGTAATAGAAAAACAAAAATATAGATATGTATAGAAAATCGCATGGCAAAAGAAATAAAAAGCATGAGGTAGGGGAAAAAACTTCCCTGGCATAGACTGGAGTGTAGTTACTTTATCCGGCCTTGCGAGTGGATTTACGAGTACTGACTTTATACCACAAATTCCTCTTCATTGGGTTAATTTCATCCCTCTTCTTATCAGTTTCCGTGAGCTCATCACTAAGATTGTAACAACCCGTTTTTAGTCAAATCAGAATAGTGGTTTTGGGACCACAAATCCGAGATCAAAATAATTATTTTATTATTATTTTGATTTCTACAGCATGATAGAATAGTTGTGTGAAAATTTCGTTAAGAAATTTTATCGTTTGATTGGTTAATTTGAGAAAAAGGACTAAATCGTGTAAAGTGTAAAAGTGGAGTTCCATTAGCTAAAGGTATCTAATAGTTATGCAATCTTAATTTAGAGGTTCTTATGTTGTAATTAGACCATTATAAAAGTAAGTGGACAATATTGGACATTAAATGGACGATAGTAATGTTTTTTATTAAGGTTAATATAGTAATTTAGTAAATAAATGTTAATTAAATAAAACAAACTAGGTATTTTGTGTTCATCTTCTTCAAAAGATAAAACCAAACCAATTTTCTTGAGAAAAAGAGGGCTAGGGTTCAACAAGCTTTTATCCTTCAATTAGGTATGCGTTTTTGTCCTGTTTTTAATGATTTTTACGTTTTTGAGATCGTTGAAGCTTAGTCTAGCTAGCCCAGGGACTAATTTACAAAATTGTTAAAGATTTTGAATGATGACATTGATGAATACATATGTTTTTTGATGTTTGATGGTAGATTTTGAATGCTTGTTGATAGATATACAAGTTTTGTTAAGTGTTGTTTAAAGAAAATGCAAATTAGGGGCAAAATTGTGAAATGTGCAAATTTAGGGGTTAAAAGGTGAAATAAATGAGAAATATGGGCTGATATGAGTACTAGAGAAATTCGACTAGCATGGGTTAGTCTTGAAATTCATGAATTTTTGATTTTATGAAATAAGGACTAAATTGCAAAAGTTGTGAAATTGTAGGGAAAAACTGCGAATGTGTCTTAAAGTGAATTGTGGACTGAAATGAATAGTGAGATGATTAAATAAGCTGAGTTTGATTATATTTAGATCAAGAAAGGCAAAATATATATTTAGATCAAGAAAGGCAAAATATGGACTTAGATCGGGGAAAGAACAAAGTTATAGACTAGTTGACTCGTTTTTCCGTTTTAGCTTTCGAGGTAAGTTCGTATGTAATAAGTATTTTTATAATTATGCTTTAAATTTTTTGATATTGCATAAATTGTGTATACGAGACTACAGTCATGTTTGACGACAAATCTGCTATATATGGCACTTAGTGTGCGATTCGAGATAGCTTCGGCTATATATGGCACTTAGTGTGTGATTCGAGATAGCTTCGACGATGTATTGGCACTTCGTGTGCGAGAATTCGGGTATTCAACATCATTCCATTTGGGTATGAGTTTGTTACGGATTGGTTCAGGTATGTATATGAATCATACGAGCTTAAAACCGAAGAAGTTATGAAGTTTGCATATAAGCATATGATTAAGCATGTGGAAGGTTTGCTAGTATTTATGAATTACATACTAACAAGTTCAAATTGATGATTTGTGTATTTATGATTAGTTGAGTTTATTTCATACGAGCTTACTAAGCTATAAAGCTTACTTTGTTCGTTTTTCCCATGTTTTGTAGTGTTATCAAAGCTAGCTCGCATTTGAGAATCATCGGAGATCGTTTCACACTATCCACCTTTCACTTGGTACCTATGAACTTGGTATTTTAAGTATATGGCATGTATAGGAACTATGGTCATGTTGGTTATGATTTGGTAGTGAGTTGTGCCATTTGAGATGTTTTGGTTTGTGTATATAACAATAAAAGTTGGCTTGTTTTGGTATGGTTGAACTATGTGTATATATACATAAATATATGGCTTATGTTGTAAGTTCATGAATAGGTATATTTGGCTTGTATATTATACAAATTGTGGAGGTTATTTGATTGTTATTAGAGTAGTTATATGCTTATGATCTTGATGTATAATGACGCATGTTAAGTAAAGGTTTAACTAGATGATTGGTATATGTATTTCGGTATGTTTTGGTTGAGTAAAATTTGAGGTATAAGCATGTTGGTTATTAGTATTGGAAATGGCATGAAATTGTCTTGAATGTGGCTAAAATGGATGTTCAATTATGCTATCAATTGGTGCCATTTGGTTTGTTTAGGTACATGAGATTGTGGGTGGAAAATTGGCTTGGTAAATAGCCTATTCTTGTCCAAACGAGTAGAGACACGGGCATGTGTCTCAGCCGTGTGTGACACACGTCATGTTATGCGGCCGTGTGTCCCCTGTTGTTGAAATTGAAGTGAAGTCAGTATGCTCCACATGGTCTCACACACGGGCGTGTGATTGGCCGTGTGGTACAAGTCAGTATACCCCCTAATTGGTACACGGCCTAGCACACGGGCATGTGACTTGGCCATGTTGCATAAGTCAGTATACCCTACAGGTTTGGCACGGCCTAACACAAGGCCTTACACACGGGCGTGTGTGGCCACTTAGAAGGGCATACGGGCATGTGGTTGGCCATGTGACCCAAGTCAGTAAGCTCACTTGTTTGGACACGGGGTAAGACACGAGCTGGGACACGACCATGTGCTTCCATTTCGAATTCTCACATGGCCTGGCCACACGGGAGTGTGTCCCCTGTTTTGAGAAAACTTTTCTAAGTGTTGAAAAATTTCCTTGGTAATCGGTTTAGTCCCGAACCACTCCCAATGCATGTATGAGGCTTTTAAAGTGTTGAGATTGAATGATATTGCATGTATTTATTAAAGATGAGAGTATGTTTTGTGTGTATGTTTAGGGTCCTTATCTATGGTGGTGATAGTAGTGGCAGTGGTAGTTTCATCTTTCTCTTTCTCTTTTTCATTCTCAATATTTAATGATGTCGTCTTTTCAGGCTCCTCAGCAACAGTTTCCCCTTCATTAGCAATGGTTCCCAAATTTGCGAATTTGGCTCTGGCAGCAGGAGTTTGAACTAGCGCCTCTGTAGCTTTAGGAATTTGGAGCAAAGAGTTGGGGAAGGCAGGGAATTCTGGCATCAGCTTTGTAAATTTCTTCTGTAGGGATCTTTTAAGAGCCAAATCTATGTTCCTCACGTAAGTCCAATATAGAGCCTGCTACTCTTGGGCCTTGACCATCTCTTCTACTAGTTGAAACTACTGAATCTCAGAGGAAAATCCTTTGCTACAGTTGCTTTAAGGAGTGCAATACTTGTTGTTCGAAAGAGCTGTAAGATGTTGAGGGTGCTGCCATGGGAAAATGTACAGCAGTAGAAGTGGTAGCCTAACTAAGCTGAGTTTATTTTGTAGCATCAATGCCTTGGGTTGTGGCAAAAATGGCTCAGGACAGTCCACCCTTGTTGGGGTGACATCCTCATAAGCATTAAGAAGGACTCTAGCAGTGCGGCACAAAACAGTAATGAGGGAGGGGAAGTTTAGGCTGCTAGCATTTTTCTTGGCACATCGGTACACCTTTTGAAAAATGATCCGACCAATATTGATTCTTCACCCCATGATGATGGAGTGTAATAAGAGCATCCTCTCTTTTAAAACAATCGTATTGTGAGTTGATGGCATGAGGTGGCTTTTAAAAAAATGGTTCCACATTTTCCCAATAGGCTTTAAAGAAGCCCTCTCAACGGTATATAAATCTTGACTGGAAACAATCCAACGCATACCTTTGACACATAAATCATTTAAGACTCAAGTCAATCCATCAGCAGTGACATTTCTCTTTTAAAACAATCGTATTGTGAGTTGATGGCATGAGGTGGCTTTTAAAAAAATGGTTCCACATTTTCCCAATAGGCTTTAAAGAAGCCCTCTCAACGGTATATAAATCTTGACTGGAAACAATCCAACGCATACCTTTGACACATAAATCATTTAAGACTCAAGTCAATCCATCAGCAGTGACATTGTCAGCGAAGGGTGTGTGTTCATCTTGCACATCAGCGATCCAAAATTAGGCGTTACTATGATCTTCATTGAATCAAACTAAAGTGCCACGAACATAGATAAAAGGATAATTAGGTGAATTAACATGTGCATAAAATTCATGAACAACCTTTTCAAAACTGTCCTCAAGGCGCAAACAGAAAATACTCTAAGATGGAGGACACGGACTCGTCATAGCCCATGTTTGGTTCATCCTTGAACAATTGCTCAAAACAAAAAAAGGGCACTTTGAGATGTTATTGTTGTATTTTTTAGCTGTGACACTATTGAAAAAGGTTTTAGGTTGGGTAGTGTTTGCCCGAGACAATTCAACAGCCTTCGAAGTAGCCTTTACTCATGCCACTGAAGGATGATAGAAACAAATCTCAGAAAATGTGGTTAGAGGAAATGTAGAAGTTGAAGAGAAAGAAACGGTAAAGATAAAAACTGTGGGAAACGTAAGAGATGTGAGCAGATGAAAAGAGGTGAGTAGAGGAGATAATGTTGACAGGTCAGGAAAATGAAACATGTAGAGTAATATTTGTGGCGTGGAGGAAGGAAAAAACAAAGGGATTTTTGGGAGGAAAATGTGAGGTGACCTAGGTCTAAAATAAAAGTTTTGGCTTTTCCTCCTCAGGCTACCCAGGTAATAGAATGGACCTAATTATCAAAAAAAAAAAATCTCTCCCTTAGACTTTTCTGTCCGGTCAAACCATGTTACCTCGTACCTCGACATTCATTCACTCAATTTGTCGCGACATAATTTCCTTTTGAGATGTGCAGAAAAGTCTTCTTAGTATCACAACTGATAATCCCACACTTTTATTCTATCTCCAAAAATCAAGAAAAACTGCTCATTAATCAAAGATAAAAATAAAAAAGAAACAACATTAAATAATTAATGATAACATATAATAAAAATGAAATGAAAGTAAAACAATTAAAGAAAGGAAAATTAAAAACAAAACTGCTAACTCAAACATCTCGGAGGTAAATGGATTTATTGTCACGATCCACATGAGCACCCTAGTAGTGCTTCAAGCATTGTCCATTAACTTTGAATGTGACCCCTATTTTCAGGACTTCAATAAGAGCTCCATGGAGGTATACTTGAGCTACTTTAAAGGGACCTGACCAACGAGATTTTAATTTACTAGGGAATAATTTGAGCCTAGAGTTGAATAACAACACCTATTGCCCTAGTTCAAATTGCCTTGGCATAATTCTGTTATCATGCCAACACTTGGTCTTCTTCTTGTACAGTTTAGCATGTTCATATGCGTATACCCTGAATTCTTTCATTTCATTCAGTTCCAACAACCTTTTATGGTTAGTAGCGACCTAATCCATGTTCAGCTTTTTAATAGCCAAAAATGCTTTGTGCTTGAGCTCAATAGGTAGGTGACATGGATTTCCATAAACAAGCTTAAAATGTGACATCCCCAATGATGTTTTAAATGCAGTACGAGGCCCATAATGCTTCATCCAGTATGGAGGACCAACCCTTACAAGTTGGGTTCACCACTTTTTCTAGTAGTCCCTAAATGTTTCCAAACTATTTTAAAGGTCCTATAAGCTCAATTTAAGGCTTTATAATGTGTATTTATACTATGTTGAGCTATTGAAAAAGATGATGAATGGTAGTAAATTGATACAAAGTTGGGAAGAAAAAGCATCCCTGGGAATCCATTTCTAACTATTTATAACCCTTCCCGTGCTGCTTCCAACCTTATGAGAACCGTGCATCATTAATTATTATGTATCCCACTAAAGAACCGATGAGTTCCATCCTAACTGAAATAGAATTTGTCCTCAACAATGTCCAATTCAGTTTCTAGCTTTCTCGTTTCTTTAGAGGTCGCCAACTTATAGTCTCTTTATATTTAGTCCTCCATTTATTCCAAATTTTTGAGTTTTTAGAAATCTGGGTGTTATAAGAATAATTCTGCTCCCTAACTTAGAAACATTTAATTACGACTAATGATGTTACGAAAAATTCCATGGCAACTTATTGCCTCTAGACGTACCAACGTCTAGAGTATAGATACTGCAACAAAAGATGTGGAATTGAGGCAGTATCTGCAAGTATACAAGTTAGGTTATAATATAGTTTTTCCAACGAAGTAGGTGAGTACTCTGAGGTTGTACCCAAGGAAAGTGAGTACTAAATTAATGTTAACCTAAATGCAAATAGGAATAATTAGTAATTTAAATAAATTATATTATGATAAAACATAAAGGAAAGATTTTGGGTTTTGATAAGAAAGAAAGTAAAAATAGCATAAAAAGAGACTTCGAAAACTAACTTATAAACTTAATTAGATCTAGACATGGGTGATTAGCTCATTTAGGTGGTCATAACTAATTCCTATTTTGAGTTTTTATTGAATCAACTAGTTATTACCCTAGCCGGGTCTCTCGATCTTCCACTAAACTAACGGGTCGGCAAGAACTATTTATCTCTCGCCATCACAGTCCAGACCGGGCCATACCAATTTTGGTTAATTCCAACCTAAATGACTTCATAGGGTTGTCAAACCTAGGGTTTCAGTTCTTCCTCTCGCAAATAGCTAATCTGCTAAGAGAACCCTACATAATAATTAATTAATCACATCTCCACTCACTAATCCTTCATAAAAAGATTAGTTACTCATGGATCTCATAAACACAATGTACTTGATAATAAAAATATGCGTAAAGAGTAAATCAATAATAGAGTTTAGAGAATCTTGTTTGTATTTGATAGATGAAGTGTAGAAAATCCACTAACTTTTGATCTCATTTCCAAACCACGTTCTTCGAAGAACACAAAATGAAAAGAATTGTAAAATAAATCTAAAACCTAAGAGAAATAAAAAATAAAACTAAAGTTATAGAGAAAAACTTAGAATATGAAAAAGTTGTCCTCAAATAAGTGCTAACTGATCCTATTTATAGAATTATGGTAGCCATCGTCTTCAACACTAGTTTAGCTGGCGTTTTCGTGTTTAATTTCCAATGTGAAGACCAAAATGCCCTTGGCTCATAATTAATCCTGTACAGGGCTGGTGTTGCAACATTGAAGGTAGTATGGTCAGGTTCACAGGAGGCATCAAGGGTGTGTCGTGACACCAAAGGCAAACTTGAGATTCCTGTATTCTGCTTCCTATGTAGTGACATTGAATTTCTTGTGTTGCAACACAGTGACCACCCTTGAGCTCCTATGCCTTTGAATGGTCTCCTACACACTCACTAAGTACGTTAGCTCACCTTTAGGCCTCACTTGGCCCCTAAGGTCAATAAAAGACTTAAAATACACTTTTTTATTGAATTTAAAGCAAAATACGAAAACTTAACTAAAACATGATAAAAATGCTCGTATTCAAGCTCCTAAAGTATAAAAACTAGTTCAATCTGCTACACTGAATTACGTCAAATCAAACTCCTCCATACATAAGTCATTGCTTGTCTTAAAGCAAGGAAAAATAAAAATAGAAAAAATAAAAGATGACCCTTGAGCAACTATAGTACAAAGATTGGTTTCGCAGAACATAGCTAGGCATTCTCATATTAACACATAATCCTCGCATGATATATAAATGATTTACCACTTTTAATATCAAACACCTAAGTTCATTATATTACAAAGTATACTGTCATTAAGATTTTCAAATATATAAATTCATCCATAAATCATGTAGGTAATTTGATTATCCTAGTAGAATACAAACAGTCATTATTGTAATTTCTAAAAATAATGTCAATTCATGAATAAGTTTACCTAAGTCACATAGGGCTTTTTGGTTTGAAACATTATGAGGCTGAAGACAGGTATGGAATTCAAGAACAGGAAGCATCAAAATAGTTTCAAAGATAAAAATATTTTGGCACATCGTATTGTTCCCTATTCTCCCCCCTTAATGACCCTTACCCGCTCACCGCCTTATTTCTTCTTCTCTCACCTTTCTTATTTCTCCACATAGGAAGCCATAACATAATACAACAACTATGGCTAGCTCACGAGTTTTTGTGCACCAATGATTGAGTTTTTCTATTTTTGTGACTTTGTCACACTTTTTCTTTTTCATCCATTTCACTCATAATGCTTATGATTTTCACGTACTTTTTCTACTCGTTTTGACTTTCTTTTTGAATTTTTCTTTTTGTTTTGCATATGTTGGCTAACCTATAATTACTATATCACATCGCTTC
This sequence comes from Gossypium australe, assembly GCA_005393395.2. Classification (NCBI taxonomy): domain Eukaryota; kingdom Viridiplantae; phylum Streptophyta; class Magnoliopsida; order Malvales; family Malvaceae; genus Gossypium; species Gossypium australe. The sequence continues at coordinate 126,766,222 of CM016616.1, read as the reverse complement.
TTCCTATTTCATTCTGTTTTTTACAAAATCCACCGTGATGTATCTACTTAACCCTCAATACGTATGGTCAGACATCTATATTCATGCAATTCAGGACCAAGGAAAAAGGGTAAGTACAAATTAATTGTTTGGCTTGGGTTTTGCATGGAGGTTCATCAAGAAGGGTTTTATGGCTCAAAATAAGTACTAAAGATTGATAAAAAAGGGTTAGCTTTTTGGCTCTGGGTGTATACCAAACAATGCCCTATATCATCCCTAGGTATCTCAATATTCACAAATTTAATTACTCAAACAATCATAATTTCAACTATTTATCGTACATGCTTGCATGCTCATTTCCCCGTATTTTCTAAATCATTTGGTATATTCAATTACTTAATAGCTATTTACAATGTAATCTATAGAACTTAATAGTCTAATAATTAAAAATTTAAAATCACTCACTATCATGCCAAATTTATAGTAAACACAATCATCTTATATACATGCTCCTAACCAATCACTTGTATTTTTACAAGCTCAAGCACACATTTGACAATAAAAAATTAAAAGAACAGCATAAAATCAAATTTCCTAAGTTACCCCCCACACACTTTAGATAGCACATTGTCCCTAATGTATAGCCCTATAAGGAACGAAGTTACTTGATTGATTGTGACATTGGAATAGTTGAATAGTGGGTGCTTCTATCCTTATTCGATATAAGCTCAAAATTGTTGTGCTACTTTCATGTGGGGTTCCTATACATAACACTTGAAACGAGAAAAATATAACAAATAAAAACCTTATTGTTAATCCTACTCCTAAGACGATAAAAGTCAAAATTATCCAAAATTAATTACAATCCCAAAATTAAAAATTAAAAGTTCAGTTCAATCATCATCATCCTTCGCAAAATCCATCTCATTCCCTTCCTTATTCTTGCTCTCTACCTGCTCCTCACTCTCCTATTCCTCTTCTTCATGCTCAAATTTTGTGTGGCCGAACATATCTGATGGATAGTTTCATAGTCTCATGTTGTTTTGCCGTATGAATTCATGTAGAACTAGGCATGTCTTGTAACACCCCAAACCTGGCCCAAACACTACAACCGGATCTGGCATGTCACTAAGGAAATTTTATAAAAAGATGTGGCACTTTGGAAAACAAATATCAGGTTTAAATATTTATACCGAAAACTTAATAATTTATTAAGTTGTATAAGATATAAAGTTATAAAATGCCTTGGTGAATTTAAATAAAAAACGAGATTTTGTACATGTCTTAACTTAATTTAAATATAAAATTTAAATGCCCAATAACAAAAGCCCAACATAAAACCAAAACATAAATAATAGTCTAGTGGCCCAAGGCCTTATTACAACGAAATTTAAAACCCTTAATAAAAATATTAAAAACAATTCTAAGTAAAATCTTCTGCTGGATCAAGAACTCTCTCGCATGGCCACCTCGCGCTCCTCTCCAGCCCGGTCCGTTGCACTAGGTGCTACCTGAAATTGTTAAATAATAGGGTGAGTCGCGAGACTCAGTGTTCAACCCTCATGCACCATTAGATTTGGGCCTTAACCCCACAGAACATATAACAGAATATAATATATCAGAAAATATGCAAAGCCCAACCCAAATCCTAGGTTTCCATCCGCTACACGCCACCCTTACCTGCCAGTCACACCATTGGGGATTTCTACAATCAACCCACACCGCTACACACCATCGATGACAGTCATGCTGCTCATCGTCAGATCATGGCCGTAGCCACTATAACAGGTCATGGCAAAAGCCACTACAACAGGTCACGATAGAAGCCGCTACAACAGGTCACAGCAGAAGCTGCTACAACAGGTCACGGCAGAAGCCGCTACAGCAGAACACTTCCCCTTTCATTAAACCCAACCCCATGCAATCACAGAAAACAGCATACTTATCACATATGTCACCTTAACAGGAACATTCACTTAGGAATGACAGAGATCACTAACCTGGCGATCCGCTTTTACCCTCCTTGGGTTTCAACCATGATGCCAGAATTTCGGCATTTATCAGAATATAATAGATTTATAACATATTTTAACAGGCAATCTAAATGGTGTGGAAGTGTTACACACCTGAAATCGCGTAGTTTTACTCCCTTAGTCAAATCCTTACTATCTGGATCTACAACCCTTAGTCTAAAACCTTGCTCAAAAGCCAGAAGAATACGAAGATTTGGGCTCCCCTATATTCGGCCAAGGGTTAATAAATACCCAAATTTACACGTTAAAAATCAATAGATCTCCTTACCTTGAAATCCCGAAAGTAACACGATTCGAGTGTTACTGAACTCTATCTTAGAGATCTAAGCGAGTGACTCCCCTTTAGTTTCCTTCGAGATTCAGCACAAGCAGATACCTCAGAGAGATTTGGGCAAACATAGGAGATGAGGTCTAAGGATTTCGGCTTTTATGAAAATCCCGGAAAAGATGAACTGATGCGCTTTCGGCTTTTAGAAGATCTAAGTAAAGTGTTTCTGCTTTGGCTTAGAAAGAAAGAAAGCAAAGAGGGATTTAGAGATTTCGGCTAAAGTATATGAAAGGGAAGAGGAAGAAATTTTCAGAGAATTCGGCAATGAATGAAGCTTCAGAGAGTTTCGGCTAGATGGGAAAAAGAAAAGAAAATAGAGAGGGAGAATGGAGTGGTGATTTCGGCAGAGAAAGAAAAAGATGACAAAAACTTAGCCACTAATTTTCGGCACAAAGAATGAAGAAAAGAGTAGGGTTTAAATGTCAGAATTGATGAGCTACCCCCTATTTATAGAAATTTCGGCACTTACCTATCAAAACCCGAAAGTGCCCTTCTTGATAACTAAAAATTAAGCAAATAAAAAGGGAAAATTTGGCACCCCTTTGCCATAAAGAAACTGATTTCTTCACTCTTCTAGGCGATGGATTTTTGGGCAACACCTAGCCTTGCAGATAGCTCCTCATCCTTTCCTTATCTTTATCTAATAACTCGTCAAAAATAGCCCTAATTAACACCAACTCCTCTCTTCTTTATCTCCTTATTATCCTCATAATTAAACATAATAAAATTCCCTAAAAATTAGCCTTGTATCGTCCCCTCCTAGTCCCCTTTTAAGTGCCGAAATTTGGCCCTATAACTTGGGCTTCAAGCAACCAAAATTTGGGCCCTCCTCATGCACTAGTGACGCCAACTCCCCTTCCTCCTAGTGGCATCATTTTTTTCTAGGCCACAAGCCCACTATGTCAAATAAGCTACCAAAAATTTACTTTAAGCTCTAGAGTGTGTAAACAAAATATTTAAACAAAGCCTCAGCCCATTCTTGAGCCCAATCTGGACCCCTAACCCTTAAATTAATATTTTAAACATACCCACACACTAAACGCGTAGGCCCAAAAATTCAGGATGTTACAGTTCTACCCCCTTAAAATAAATTTCGGCCTCGAAATTTACCTGATCAAACGAGATGGGGATACTGTTGTCGCATAACATCCTCTGGCTCCCACGTCGCCTCTTCTGCGCCGTGATTTCGCCACAAAACTTTGACCAAAGGGACAGACTTCCTTCTCAACATTTTTACGTCTCAATCCAAGATTTGTACTGGTTCCTCTTCAAAGGATAAATCTGGCCTTACTTCGATCTCTTCCACCGGCACCACATACGATGGGTCAGAACGATAGCGTCTTAGCATCGAGACATGAAACACGTCATGTATCTGCTCCAACTCCGAAGCCAACTCCAAATGATAAGCCACTGGCCCCATGCGTTCCAATACCGGATAAGGCCCAATAAACCGAGAACTTAGCTTGCCCTTCCGACCAAACCTCATTACCTTCTTCCATGGTGATACTTTCAAAAAGACCTGATCTCCCACTGCAAATTCCATCTCCTTTCATTTTAAATCTGTATAAGATTTCTGCCGATCCGACGCTTCCTTCAACCGAACCCGTATTAACTTAACTTTCTCTTCCGTTTTCGAAACTAGTTCTGGTCCCAACACCTGACGTTCACCTAACTCTGTCCAACAAGTAGGGGTACGACATTTCTTTCCATATAACGCTTCGTAGGGCGCCATCTGAATACTAGCTTGATAGCTATTATTATACGCGAATTCTGCTAAAGGTAAATACTCCTCCCAACTACCCCTAAAATCGATGATGCAGCCCCTTAGCATATCCTCCAAGATCTGAATTACCCTCTCAGACTGACCATCAGTCTGTGGGTGAAAAGCGGTACTAAAGTCCAACCTTGTTCCCATGGCTTGATGAAGAGCCTTCCAAAATCGTGACGTGAACCTAGGGTCTTTGCTGGAGATGATCGACACCGGTACCCTATGCAGTCTTACCACCTCAGCTACGTACAGCTTAGCCAAACTTTGTAAAGTATAGTCCACCCGAACTGGTATGAAGTGAGCAGACTTCGTCAACCGATCCACGATTACCCGAATCGAATCCTTCTTAGTGGGCGTAGGAGGTAACCCACTAACAAAATCCATCGTGATTCTTTCCCATTTCCATTGGGGAATCTTCACTGGCTGCAACAATCCCGAAGGCACTTGATGTTCATCTTTCACCTGCTGGCACGTCAAACACTTCTCCACATATTCTGTAACTTCTTGCTTCAACCCTGGCCACCAGAATTGCTCTCGAAAATCCCGATACATCTTAACTCCTCCAGGATGCATAGCGTAAGGGCTACTATGCGATTCCCGAAGAATCATCTACCTTAACTCCACGTCTTTTGGCATACAAATCTTCCCACGGAAACACAAAACTCCATCACCATTCCAACTATAGTCCTCTCCTTCACCATTATGCACTTCTCGGATTCGAGTACTCAAAACATCATCCAAAAGTTGATTCTCTTTGATCTGTCTTGTCCACGTAGGTCTTACCTGAAGTTCGGCTACCAAACTGCCATATTCATAGAGACTGAGATTAGCGAACATCGCCCTCAAATCCGCTATCGCCTTCCTACTCAACGCATCTACCACCACGTTAGCCTTACCCGGATGGTATTCGATCGAACAGTCATAGTTCTTCAAGAGTTCAATCCACCTACGTTGCCTCAGATTCAATTCCTTTTGGGTAAGGATATACTTCAGATTCTTATGGTCCATGTAAATAACCAACTTCTCCCCAAACAAGTAATGCCTCCAAATCTTCAGAGCAACCACTACCGCCGCCAGTTCTAAATCGCGCGTAGGGTAGTTCAATTCATGCGGTCTTAACTGTCGAGACGCATATGCAACAACTTTTCCGTCTTACATCAACACACCTCCCAAACCTGTGTGTGACGCATCACAATAGACGGTAAATTCTTTTCCCGCCTCTGGCTGAATTAACACTGGCGCTTCCATCAAAATTCTCTTCAGCTTCTCAAAGCTCTCCTGCTGTTTGTCAGTCCATACAAGCAATACTCCCTTCCTTAACAACTCAGTTAAAGGTGCCGCTATTGAAGAGAACCCCTCAACAAATCTCCTGTAATACCCTGCCAATCCCAAGAAACTTCAAATTTCCGCCACAGACCTCGGCGGTTTCCAATCTAATACAGCTTCTATCTTCCGAGGGTCTACCCTAATTCCCTCTGCGGAAACTACATGCCCTAAGAAAGTCACTTCCTTCAGCCATAACTCACACTTATTGAACTTTGCGTACAGCTGCGTCTCCCTCAGAATTTGCAACACCACACGAAGATGTGCATCATGCTCCTCCTCGGACTTGGAGTAAACCAAACCGATCAAGGTATGGTTGAAACACCCGGTTCATTATATCCATAAATGTTGCTGGCGCGTTTGTCAAACCGAACGGCATCACCAAGAATTCATAATGACCGTAGCGTGTTCGAAACGTCGTCTTATGAATGTCCCCTTCCTTCACCTTTAACTGATGATAACCCGACCTTAGATCAATCTTCGAAAAGACCAAAGCTCTTTTAAGCTGATCGAACAGGTCATCGATTCTTGGCATTGGGTACTTGTTCTTAATCGTCAACCTATTCAGTTGACGATAGTCCACGCACATACGCATGGATCCGTCCTTCTTTTTCAAGAATAGGACCGGCGCTCCCCATGGAGACACACTAGGTCGGATAAATCCTCGATCCAAAAGCTCCTGGATCTATGCTTTGAGTTCCACCAACTCCTTCGGTGCCATTTGATAAGGAGCAATGGATACCGGAGCCGTACCCGGAAGTAGTTCTATTCTAAACTCCACCTTGCGATCCAGGGGTAATCCTGGCAACTCCTCTGGAAAGACATCCGCGAAATCCTTGACTGTTCGAACCTCATCGACAGTCACCTCCTTAGCATCCAACGCACTAATAAAAGCTAAGAATGCGTTGCATCCTTTCCGAATCATCTTAACAGCCTTCAATGCCGATACTACGTTGGACAAATAGTTCCTTCTTTCTCCTAACACAACCACCTCCAGGCCTTCCGGGGTACTCAACACCACACGCTTGGTCTCACAATCCAACTTAGCACGATGCTTAGTCAACCAATCCATTCCTAGGATAAGATCAAACTCTCCAAATGGCAGTTCCATTAAATCTGCCGGAAACACTACCCCTTGAGTTTCTAACGGTAAATAGCTTGTCCACTACCCTAGATTGTCCTAAGGGACTAACCACGGTCATCTTCCTAGTAGTTGTTTCAGAGTCTATACTTAGGGTCTCAGATATCGAACATGCAACATTGGAGTGGGTTGACCCAATATCAACTAAGGCAAGTAAAGGGTTATCAGCAATGAGAAACGTACCGGTTATGACATCCGATGCGTCACCATCCTCCTGTCGACAAACTGTATAAACTAGACCCGGCTGCCTTGCATCTACATTACCTGCACCTTTACCAGGTACTCCACGTCCGCGACCAGCCCCATTACCACCTCTACCTGAACCACGACCCCTCGGTCCAGACTGGTCACCTCTCCTAGTCTAGCCAGAACCTCGGCCCGTTGGCTGTACCTGATCCACTTGCAGACAGTCCTTAATCAGATGCTCCGTGGATCCACACCTGAAACATCCACCCATTCTTCTTCTACACTCCCCAGAATGTGCTTTCCCGCACCAATTACATAATCGATTCTGATTCCCTGCAGCAGGTGTCGGAGCACGAGCTGGCCCATCAGACCTAGGCCTTTTCTGTGAATTCCCAGATGCTCCTGCCAGCCCAAAATTTCTCTTATTCCTTCCCCGCTCCTTATCTCTTTCCTGTCTTTCGGTCTGTTTTACCTCCTCAGCTATCTTAACCTTCTCCACCAAAACAGCAAAATCTCTCTCTCTCTGCGGTGCTATCAAAACCCTTAACTCATTCCGCAATCCATCCTCGAACTGAACACAACGTTCATATTCGGTTGCTACCATTCCTCGAGCGTACCGGCTCAAGCGCAGAAACTCTGCCTCATATTCAGCTACAGATTTACTTCCCTGCACTAGATTCAGAAATGCCTTCCTCTGTGCATCCACATAGCTGGCCCCAACATACTTTCCCTGGAATGACTCCTTAAAGAAGTCCCAGTCAATCTGATCTGTGGCAGTACCCTCATTCATCGTGAGCCACCACTGATAAGCCTCGTCTCGAAGAAGAGACACGACCCCTTTCAACATCTCATCCACCGTGAAATCTAAGTCATCCATTATGCACTCAGTCGCCTCCATCCAATAATCTACTGTGTTAGGGGCTACGCCAGAAACTCCCCTAAACACTTCTGCCCCATTGGCCCTAAGCCGTTCGGGTATAGATTTCTGGGCTCTTGTGCCCATGCCAACTCCAGCAACTCTCTCTAAAACCCTCAACATCGCCTGGGATACAGCATCATCTCCGGTCGCCTGATCCCGTAATTCTCCCTCCACAGCTGGAGGATCCGGCATTTCGTTCCCTGACCCGTGGCCAGACCCTACTGGCTCAGACAAAGTCATCCTGCCCCTACCGCGTCCACGCGGCGGACGTCCTCGACCCCTTGTACTCATTCTTCCGATTGGCGTTTATCTGATTAAGAATTTTATGAATCATTAATTCTTTCCACTGATTAACCACGAACAGTCTTATGAATAGTAATTTTAGGAGTAGTTCTTTCGAATCTACGATCTAGTCTCAAGTTCACATCCCCTAGTTCTAGAAGCTACATACATTCCACAATCAACATACAGACAACATCCATACATCCACATTCAATACATAGAGGTATTTCCGTTATTCCACTACCTAGGGGTATTTTCGTAATTTTATCCTACAAGGGTATTTTCGTAATTTTCAAAAATAGTTTTCCTTGTTGATTTCATGAAATAAGGGTATTTTGGTAATTTTGAAATCTGGGGGTATTTCGGTAATTTTGTAATCCGGGGGTATTTCGATAATTTTTCAATCCGGGGGTATTTCGGTAATTTTCCAATCTGGAGGTATTTTGGAAATTTTGAAATCAGGGGTACTTTGGTCATTTTGCAAATCAGGGGCAATTTAGTAATTTTTACAAATCAGGGATGTTTAGTTGTTTCCACAAATCAAGGGTATTTTCAAAATTTTACAAAACTAAGGGGGTATCTTGGAGAATTCGATTTCAAAAGGAAATAGTAGTGTTCAGGTGTTTATGAGTTATTGGTTGTTGTCGTGTGTGGGGTGAGGTTTTTTTTTTTAGGGAAAATTTCGTTGACTTCGTAAATCGGGATATATTTGCAAATCATGGGTATCTTGGTATATTTTTCCAAAATAAGGGTATTTTAGCAATTTTTTTGAAAAAAAATGAGGTGGCTGGTCCCTTTCGGGTTTTAACTATAAGGTTTAGCCTGTCAACAAGTCCTCGTGATCAGGGTGAACGGTCACTACGCACCAGGTAAGATTCCAGCGAAGAGGAGGTGAGTCGCTAGGACTGCTTAAATACCAAGCTCTCCCTGAATCCACTCCTAGACATGCACATGCCCGTTGCCACACCCTAACTCGGCTAAGGTGAACAGTCACTACGCACCAGGTAAGATTCCAGCGAAGAGGAGGTGAGTCACTAGGACTGCTTAAATACCAGGCTCTTCCGGATCCAATCCTAGACATGCGTATGCTTGTTGCCACACCCAAGCCTTGCGACTCATTTACGGGTTTATTTAATGAAATTAAGTCTTATGAGTTTTAGGAAGTTGTTTAAACTAGGCCTAGAGTCCATCAAGTTCCAATCTAACTAATCTACGTCCCATAAAGCCCATCCAGCCCACATATATTTCACACAATGGTTTAGAATACTTACCTGGCGGACTTGGGCCGGAGACAAAGGTGCCATGTCGAGCTAACAAACCTGTTATCATTTAAAAACATGCATGTTTCAGAAGCCCATTTTTAGAAAACGTTTTGAGCCCAAAAACCCCAGAGCTGAGTTTTGAACCGGGCTCTGATACCAATTTGTAACACCCCAAACCCGGCCCAAACACTACAACCGGATCTGGTATGTCACTAAGGAAATTTTATGAAAAGACGTGGCACTTTGGAAAACAAATATCAGGTTTAAATATTTATATCGGAAACTTAATAATTTATTAAGTTGTATAAGATATAAAGTTATAAAATGCCTTGGTGAATTTTAAATAAAAATCGAGATTTTGTACATGTCTTAACTTCATTTAAATATAAAACTTAAATGCCCAGTAATAAAAGCCCAACATAAAACCAAAACATAAATAATAGTCTAGTGGCCCAAGGCCTTATTACAACCATATTTAAAACTCACTTAAAAATAAATTTCTTAGAAATAAATAAATGAAGTAATTTAAAACCCTTAATCAAAATATTAAAAACAATATTCTAAGTAAAATCTTCTGCTGGATCAAGAACTCTCTCGCATGGCCACCTCGCGCTCCTCTCCAGCCCGGTCCGTTGCACTAGGTGCTACCTGAAATTGTTAAATAATAGGGTGAGTCGCGAGACTCAGTGTGCAACCCTCATGCACCATTAGATTTGGGCCTTAACCCCACAGAACATATAACAGAATATAATATATCAGAAAATATGCAAAGCCCAACCCAAATCCTAGGTTTCCATCCGCTACACGCCACCCTTACCTGCCAGTCACACCATTGGGGATTTCTACAATCAACCCACACCGCTACACACCATCGATGACAGTCATGCTGCTCATCGTCAGATCATGGCTGTAGCCACTATAACAGGTCATGGCAGAAGCCACTGCAACAGGTCACGGCAGAAGCCGCTACAACAGGTCACGGCAGAAGCCGCTACAGCAGAACACTTCCCCTTTCGTTAAACCCAACCCCATGCAATCACAGAAAACAGCATACTTATCACATATGTCACCTTAACAGGAACATTAAATTAGGAATGACAGAGAGCACTAACCTGGCAATCCGCTTTTACCCTCATCGGGTTTCAACCATGATGCCAGAATTTCAGCATTTATCAGAATATAACAGATTTATAACATATTTTAACAGGTAATCTAAATGGTGTGGAAGTGTTACACACCTGATATCGCATAGTTTTACTCCCTTAGTCAAATCCTTACTATCTGGATCTACAACCCTTAGTCTAAAACCTTGCTCAAAAGCTGGAAGAATACGAAGATTTGGGCTCTCCTATATTCGGCCAAGGGTTAATAAATACCCAAATTTACACGTTAAAAATCAATAGATCTCCTTACCTTGAAATCCAGAAAGTAACACGATTCGAGTGTTACTGAACTCTATCTTAGAGATCTAAGTGAGTGACTCCCCTTTAGTTTCCTTTGAGATTCGGCACAAGCAGATACCTCAGAGAGAATTCGGCAAACACAGGAGATGAGATCTAAGGATTTCGGCATTTATGAAAATCCCGGAAAAGATGAATTGATGCGCTTTCGGCTTTTAGAATATCTAAGTAAAGTGTTTCGACTTTGGCTTAGAAAGAAGAAAGCAATAAGAGATTTAGAGATTTTGGCCAAAGTATTTGAAAGGGAAAAGGAAGAAATTTTCAGAGAATTCGGCAATGAATGAAGCTTCAAAGAGTTTCGGCTAGATGGGAAAAAGAAAAGAAAATAGAGAGGGAGAATGGAGTGGTGATTTCGGCAGAGAAAGAAAAAGATGACAAAAACTTAGCCACTAATTTTCGGCACAAAGAATGAAGAAAAGAGTAGGGTTTAAATGCCAGAATTGATGAGCTACCCCTTATTTATAGAAATTTCGGCACTTACCTATCAAAACCCGAAAGTGCCCTTCTTGATAACTAAAAATTAAGCAAATAAAAAGGGAAAATTTGGCACCCCTTTGCCATAAAGAAACTGATTTCTTCACTCCTCTAGGTGATGGATTTTCGGCCAACACCTAGCCTTGAAGATAGCTCCTCATCCTTTCCTTATCTTTATCTAATAACACCTCAAAAATAGCTCTAATTAACACCAACTCCTCTCTTCTTTATCTCCTTGTTATCCTCAGAATTAAACATAATAAAATTCCCTAAAAATTAGCCTTGTGCCGTCCCCTCCTAGTCCCCTTTTAAGTGTCGAAATTTGGTCATATAACTTGGGCTTCAAGCAACCAAAATTCGGGCCCTCCTCATGCACTAGTGACGCCAACTCCCCTTCCTCCTAGTGGCATCATTTTCCTCTGGGCCACAAGCCCACTATGTCAAATAAGCAACCAAAACTTTACTTTAAGCCCTAGAATGACTAAACAAAATATTTAAACAAAGCCTCAGCCCATTCTTGAGACTAATCTGGACCCCTAACCCTTAAATTAATATTTTAAACATACCCACACACTAAACGCGTAGGCCCAAAAATTCAGGATGTTACATGTCTCTTGCATCCAATGTATCATCCAATCGACCTTTGGAGCGCTACTCTCGCCATTTTATTATCGAGCTATCAGTTTTGCTTATCACATAATTGAAGTCGAGACTTCCATCTTCTCTTTTCGAAATTTGTGCAAATATTTGATTTATTTCTATCGAAGCTCCGTATATTGTATGTAAAGTTTGTCTCCTATAATACTTCTTGAAGGCTTTATACACTACTCAATAGTCATCATTGGAACGCTAGCTCTCTTGCACAGGACCACCGCTAAGTGAGGAAAGAAAATTCTGACTATCTGGCCACTAACATACCTTTTCATGTAATTGTATATCCATTTCCTGATGCATACCTATTTTTTTCTATAAAACAACATATAGCAAAACTATAACATCCAGGAATTTGGGGTTTTACATTTGGTATGTTTCTGTGTGTTGGTATGCTCTATCTATTAATTTGTTATGTTTGGGGTCCCCGAGAAGGCTCGGGGTTAAGCTGAAGCCTTAGCGAAAATTTCAATTTTAGGCACTTTAGGGGAGAGCTAGCTGGATCAAGCTTTAAAGATCATTGTTTGTGTTTGTTGACACAAGAATTGTAGTGGTAAAGTGGCAAGAGGACGCAACTTAGGGTACAGGTAAGTGGTGTCACAAATGGGCATAGGGGAAGGGGTTCGAGTCGCATGGATTGCTTTTTGGGGTTTATTTTTGCGTGGGGATGAAGAGGAGGTGGGTTCGGTTTAGACTCTGAGGAATGGGTGTTGAACAAGTCAAATTATTTGAATATGTGGCCATGAGAGAAAGATGGAGTTGGAATCATTCAACCTGATTTCAAATGTGGGATAGAGAGAAAAGGGTGGAGAAAATTGTGGGATCTGGAGAGAGGGAGAGTGGTGGCCGAATTGAGGAAAGGTGGGGTAGGCATGTGCAATTTAAGTTTGGAGCTAGGGGGACGAACCTTCTTTTGTTTGGTCGATAGGTTTTGCATTTGCGGTCAATTGGAGGAAGTGCCGAATTTTGTTTTCCAAATATGTGCCTGGGGTTTTCTTTTCTTATTTTGGTTTTTAGATCATTCTCTTTCATTTTTGGGGTCATTGCCAAATCACCTAGCCAATTCTTCTTCCTCCATATCATTTCTTTTGTGCCAATCAAGGTTCTTCCATTTCCCTTCTCTTGACCGAAATCACCCTTTGGGACTCTCACTTTTTCGGCATTCATTCATTCTTCTTTTGTTCGAATTCATCTTATATCTCATATTCCCTTAACTAAACCTTCTTATCACCCTCTCCATTTCATCATTTTTCCTCATTGTTTCTTCTTAGCTGAATCCTTATCTCATACCCTGGGGATTCATCTTTTGCTTTTTCATCCACTCAAAGCCAAAACTTGCTCCTCTTCCTTCTCTCTGAGTGTGATCTTATTTTTCTTGTTAGCCGAATCTCTCTGGTGTGTTTATACCTCTTCATTCGTTATTGTCTCAGTGGATTGCCGTTACTCATTCCCCTAATTTTCTCAACTCGGTTTCTTCTTGGTTGGTGGTAAGCATCTTCTTCTTTTTTGATTCTTTCTTGTTCTCTTGCTGGTTGTTAAACTGAAAGCATTAATCTTGTACTGTGGTGCATGAGCCGAATGTAGGGGGGTCTTGTTTTCATATTCTTTCTACATCTGGCCAGCGTTTGGAAGGTCTTTGGGGGACAATCGGATTCGATCGATCCAGGTAAGGGGGTTCATAGCATTCGTTTGGCCGAAAGGCCACTCCTTCTAATCTATACCTTTGAGGGCCGATTTTTGGAGATTGTCTAGGGACTGAGCCAATTTCTTAATCCAAGCCTGAAGCTTTCGGCTTCTGTCGATCTAGGTAAGAAACCTCTTCATTTTAAGCGTATATTCTTATTTCATCGGCTTCAATGCCTTAACTCGGTCTTCTGACCAAGATCTCTTTCACGGAATCGAATACCAGCCAAGCAAATGAGGGGGTTGGACTCGTAGTCCCTACCCCTAAGTTCAAAAAAGTGCAGTGTCAGTCGTTCGAGACTTTCCGCTGTGTTGTGGGCCGGCTTCAGAACGGGATAGGCAGATCGCTGTGATCCCTACGAGTGAGGGTGTCAGCGAGATCGATAGCTTAGTTCTTCGTGTTTACATGTGTGTAATTACCACACTTTTCTTTATTTGTGTAAAACGTTTATGTGGTATGTTTGAAAGCCGAAATCTCGGTAATGGCTATTGGGTTAGCCATGAACGGTAAAATCATAACACCAGGTTAGTTATTCTTCGATTAAGCCTTATATTTATTGTCGATAGCATGATTGTGTGCTCTAAATAATGGTTGTATGATATTATATGATATGTTTGTTATACTATGTTTGCATGTGCATGGGATCGGGGAAATGATAATGATATGAAGGGGAAGTGTATATCGGTGACACTGTCACATTAATTTGATGGCTCAGTGCCTCATTACATATCAGTGACTTGGTCACGTAATTATCGGTGGCTAGTCCACATTATATTGGCTTTGAACAGCAAGACTGTCAGCATGACTGCTAAAGAGGAGTGTAGAGGATGGAGGGTTGATTGTAGAAATCCCCACAGGAGTGTTGAGGATGGATATATGGAGCGGAGTGTAGAGGATGGAACATTAGGATGGGTTGGGTTATCACATTGATTACTTTGATATGCTATAATGATTGGGCTTTGGGCCGATTGTGATATGGGGCTTAGGCCCATTTGTGGTTTATGTGGACTAATTGCACACTGAGTCTTGTGACTCACTCTATTTGTATAAACATTTGCAGGTGATTCTTAGTTCAGTGGATTGGGTCGGAATGGACTCGAGGTGGCCATGCACGGGTTTTGTTTAATTAAAACTTTGTTTTATTTATCGTTTTCTGCTTTTGGGGACTTTTGATTTGTAATAAGGACACTATTAACTTGGTTTAAATTTTCAGCTTTAAATTTTGGAAGTTATAAAAAATGGATTAATTGATAAGACACATTACTTTCAAAAGCGAACAAAAGTTTTCTTACAACCTAATTTACGATTTCATAAATGGACTATTCCGACAAATTACTACCTTAAACTAATATATATATATGTATGTATCAATATGTGATTATATCAATATGCGATTTCATATGCCACCTAAACACAATTCTGATAAAAATGAGTTTTTTTTTTTAAAAAAACGAACTACTAATATGGAGTTTCAAAAGCATATCAATAACGTAAAGTTTTTCAGAAGTTTGAGAAGTTTTATAAAATCTTTTTAGTGGCATGCCAGATCCGGTTGTGTTGTTTGGGCCGGGTTTGGGGTGTTACAATTTGGTATCAGAGCCAGGTTTTAAAAGCTCGGCCTTGGGTTTTGGGTTCAAAACATTTTCCAAATTTTGGGTTTAAGATGGTTTAGAAAGAAAATACATATGTACATATTTTCTGGAAGTATGGCACCCGAGTCTTCGGCACCAAGTCGATACGGTAAGTATTTCTGACTGCATTGCGTGAACTGCATGAAATAGATATATGTTGTGCTATTAAATTTAGAGCAAGGGAACTCTACTTTAGAGACGAAAACCTTTAGGTATACATGTGATATGCGGAAAACAACTTAAAATTCTAATATCATAAAACTACTCGTTAATAAACAGTGAGAAGAAATGCTAATACATAAAATTTGTAAAATAGATTAAGTCGAAATGATAGTCATGAGTGCTAGAGGACGTGGACGTGTTGCACGCGGCCGTGGTAGAGGCCGCGGTGCTGAGGCTAAGTTCTCGAAAGTAAGGCATAAGCTTGAGGGTGAAGCGTCGTCATCACCTGTGGCTGAAGCGGGATCTCAAGATAGAACTGGTGGGGATGATGCCCTGTCGCAAGTAGTGATGCGTGTATTGGAGCGAGTTACGGGGGCAAGCACTGGGATAGTATCTCGGAAGTCCATTCCTGAGCGACTTCGAGCAAACAGAGCTGAGATGTTTAGGGGTATCTCTGATGCGGCCCCAAATGTGGTTGAATATTGGCGCAGTCGAGAGGATTATGGATGATCTAGAATGCACGGCACAGGAAAAACTGAAAGGAGCTGTGTCTCTTCTTTGGGACGAGGCATATCAATGGTGGCTCACAGTAAGAGAGGGTACTTCAGCGGATCGCATTAACTGGGATTTCTTCAAAACTGCATTTCAAAGGAAATATGTTGGGGCAAGCTATGTGGATGCTCAGAGGAAAGCATTTCTAAATCTGGTACAAAGGGAAAAATCTGTGGCTGAGTACGAGGCAGAATTTCTACGGTTGAATCGTTACGCCTGAGGGATAGTTGCGACTGATTATGAACATTGCGTGCGGTTCGAAGATGGGCTGCGAGACGAGTTGTGAGTGTTGATAGCTTCGCAGCGGGAGAGGGATTTTGCTATCCTGGTGGAAAAGGTTAAAATAGCCGTGGAGGTAAAGCAGACTGAGAGGCAAAATGGGGACAAGGATAAAGGTAAAAATAAGAGGATTTGTGAATCGTCAGGGTCATTTGGGGGGTTTCAGAAGAGGCCTAGGTTTGATGGGCCAGCTCGAGTTCCTGCGCTTGTCGCGGTGGGTCAGTTTCGTCCATGTGCTCAGTGTGGGAGATCACATGTAGGAGAGTGCTGGGGAAGAGATAGGGGATGTTTCAAGTGTGGGTCAAAGGATCATCCAATAAGGAATTGTCCGCAAGAAATGACCAGGGCACGGACGGTAGGTCAAGGTTATGTGCAGCCAAGAAGGGGTGGACAGCAGATGCCAAGTGGTCGTGGTTCGATCAGAGGAGCGAATGGTTTAGGACGGGGTCGTGGAGCATCGGGCAGGGGTTCCAGTGATACAGATGCAAGACAACTGAGTTTAGTCTATGCAGCACGGCGGCGGGAGGATGGCGACGCACCGGGCATCATAACTGGTACGTTTCTTATAACTGATAAGCCATTTCTTGCTTTGATTGATATTGGATCAACCCACTCTTATGTTGCTAGCATTGTATCTGAGACTTTAAGTATAGAATCTGAAATAGCTGTTAGAGAGATGACTGTGGTTAGCCCTTTAGGACAATCCATGGTAGTGAACAAATTGTTTAGGGACGTGCCATTAGAAATTCAAGGAGTTTTGTTTCCGGCTGACTTGATGGAATTACCATTCGGGGAGTTTGATCTCATCTTAGGCATGGATTGGTTGGTTAAACATCGGGCTAAGTTGGATTGTGCGGCTAAGCGAATGGTGTTGAGTACTATAGAGGGCGAAGAGGTGGTTGTGATAGGAGAAAGAAGGAATTATTTGGCTAACGTGGTTTCCGCGTTAAGAGCCGTTAAGATGGTTCGAAAAGGGTGCAAGGCATCCCTAGCTTTTATAAATGCATTGGATGCAAAGGAGGAGACTGTTAGTGAGGTTAGAACAGTAAAGGAATTTGTGGATGTTTTTTCTGAGGAACTTCCAAGGTTGCCTCCGGATCGTGAAGTGGAGTTTGGAATTGAGCTAATTCCGGGTACAGCTCCGGTGTCCATCGCCCCTTATAAGATGGCACCGAAGGAGCTGGTAAAACTTAAAGCTCAGATCCAGGAGTTGCTGGATCGTGGTTTTATTCGACCAAGTGTATCTCCGTGGGGTGCATCGTTGCTATTCGTAAAGAAAAGGACAGGTCGATGCATATGTGCATTGACTACCGTCAGTTGAATAAGTTGACGATCAAGAACAAATACTCGCTACCGAGGATTGACGATTTGTTCGATCAACTTAAGGGGGCTTCAGTCTTCTCGAAGATAGATTTGAGGTCAGGATATCATCAGCTTAAGGTCAAGGAAGCGGATATTCATAAGACGACATTTCGAACTCGCTATGGTCACTACGAGTTTTTAGTGATGCCGTTTGGGTTGACGAATGCACCAGCTGCGTTTATGGATATGATGAACCGGGTATTCCAACCCTATCTGGACCGGTTTGTTGTAGTGTTCATAGATGGCATCATGGTATATTCCAAGACAGAAGAGGAGCATGATTCGCATCTTCGAGTGGTTCTGCAGATTCTGACGAAGAAACAGCTATACGCCAAATTCAGTAAGTGTGAATTTTGGTTGAAAGAAGTTACCTTTTTGGGTCATGTTGTATGTGAAGAGGGGATTAGGGTTGATCCTCGGAAAATTGAAGCTGTGTTGGACTGGAAACCGCCTAAGTCTGTGGCGGAGATTCGAAGTTTCTTGGGTTTGGCAGGATACTACAGAAGGTTTGTTGAGGGATTCTCATTGATTGCGGCACCCTTAACTAAGTTGTTGCGGGAAGGGGTATCTTTCTTTTGGACTGAGAAGCAGCAGGAAAGCTTTGAGAAGCTGAAGAGGATCTTAACAGAGGCTCCGGTATTGATTCAGCCTGAGGCTGTGAAAGTGTTTGTAGTTTATTGTGATGCTTCACACACGGGATTAGGGTGTGTGTTAATGCAAGATGGGAAGGTTGTTACGTATGCGTCTCGGCAGTTAAAACCGCATGAGATGAACTATCCTACGCATGATCTGGAGTTGGTTGCGATGGTATTCGCTCTAAAGATCTATAGACATTATTTGTATGGGGAGAAGTCCATCATCTACACCAACCACAAGAGTTTGAAATACCTCCTTACTCAGAAGGAGTTGAATTTAAGACAGCGGAGATGGATTGAGCTATTGAAGGACTATGACTGCTCGATCGAATACCATCCGGGTAAAGCTAACGTGGTGGCAGATGCGTTGAGTCGGAAGGTAATATCAGATTTGAGGGTGATGTTTGCCCATCTCAGCCTGTATGATGATGGGAGTTTGTTAGCTGAACTTCTGGTGAAGCCGACGTGGATAAGTTAGATTAAAGAGAAGTAGTTGTTGGACGATGTCTTGAAGGCTCGACTTCTGCAGGTACAGAATGGTGGGGTAGAGGATTATAGTCTGAACAGTGATGGGGTTTTACGTTTCTGTGAGAGGGTTTGCATGCCGAAGGATGTGGAGTTGAGGCAGTTAATTTTTCAGGAGGCGCATAGCAGCCCATACGCTATGCATCCTGGTGGAAGTAAGATGTATCGAGATTTGCGTGACCAATTTTGGTGGCCTGGTTTGAAGTAAGAGACCACCGAGTTTGTGGGTAAATGTTTGACGTGTCAGCAGGTGAAAGCAGAACATCAGTTGCCTTCGGGGCTATTGCAACCGGTGAAGATTCCATAGTGGAAATGGGAGAGGATCACGATGGACTTTGTTAGTGGGCTACCTCTTATGCCTACTAAGAAAGATTCGATGTGGGCGATTGTGGATCGGTTGACGAAGTCCGCCCACTTCATACCTGTTCGTGTTGACTGTTCTCTGCAGAAGCTGGCTAAGCTGTATGTGGCAGAGATTGTGAGGTTGCATGGGGTACCAGTGTCCATCATATCGGACGGAGACCCTAGGTTTACGTCGCGGTTTTGGAAGGTACTGCATCAGGCATTGGGTACAAGATTAGACTTCAGCACAGCTTTTCATCCACAGACTGATGGCCAGTCTGAGAGGGTAATTCAGATCTTGGAAGATATGTTGAGAGGTTGTGTCATTGACTTCAGGGGTAGTTGGGAAGAGATTCTACCGTTGGCAGAATTCGTATACAACAACAGCTACCAGTCTAGTATTCAGATGGCGCCCTATGAAGCGTTGTATGGATGGAGGTGTAGTACTCCTACTTGCTGGACAGAATTGGGTGGGCGTCAGATCTTGGGTCCGGAATTGGTTTCAGAGACAGAAGAGAAAGTTAAGTTAATTCAGACTTGGATAAAGGAAGCCTCCAACAGGCAGAAGTCGTATGCAGATCTGAAACGAAAGGAAATAGAATTTACAGTGGGTGATCAAGTTTTCATGAAGGTTTCTTCATGGAAGAAGGTGATGAGGTTTGGACAGAAGGGCAAGCTAAGTCCCAGGTTTATCGGGCCTTATCGGGTATTGAAACATGTGGGACCAGTAGCGTATCAGCTTGGGTTGCCTTCAGAATTGAAGCGGATACATGATGTGCTCTATGTCTCGATGTTGAGGCATTATCGTTCGAATCCGTCTCACATTGTGCCAGTGGAGGAGATTGAGGTAAGACCAGACTTGTCCTTTAAAGAGGAACCAGTGCAGATCTTAGATCGAGACGTTAAGGTGCTAAGAAGGAAATCAGTCCCCTTGGTCAAAGTTTTGTGGTTGAACCACAGTTCAGAGGAGGCCACGTGGGAGCCAGAGGATGTTATGCGTCAGTAATACCCCCATCTCTTTTGGCCAGGTAATTTCGAGGCCGAAATTTCTTTAAGGGGGTAGAACTGTAACATTCGTGAATTTGGGGTTTTGCATTTAGCATGTTTCTGTGTGTTGGTATGCTCTATCTATTAATTTGTTATGTTTGGGGTCCCCGGGAAGGCTCGGGGTTAAGCCGAAGCCTTGGCAAAAATTTCAATTTTAGGCACTTTGGGGGAGAGCTAGCTGGGTCAAGCTTTAAGGATCATTGTTTGTGTTTGTTGACACAAGTATTGTAGTGGTAAAGTGGCAAGAGGACGCCACTTAAGGTGCAGGTAAGTGGCGTCACAAGGGGCATAGGGGAAGGGGTTCGAGTCGCATGGATTGCTTTTTGGGGTTTATTTTTGCGTGGGGATGAAGAGGAGGTGGGTTTGATTTGGACTCTGAGGAGTGGGTGTTGAACAAGTCAAATTATTTGAATATGTGGCCATGAGAGAAAGATGGAGTTGGAATCATTCAAACTGATTTCAAATGTGGGATGGAGAGAAAAGGGTGGAGAAAATTGTGGGATCTGGAGAGAGGGAGAGTGGTGGCCGAATTGAGGAAAGGTGGGGTAGGCATGTGTGGTTTAAGTTTGGAGCTAGGGGGCCGAATCTACTTTTGTTTGGTCGATAGGTTTTGCATTTGCGGTCAATTAAAGGAAGTGCCGAATTTTGTTTTCCAAATAGGTGCTTGGGGTTTTCTTTTCTTATTTTGGTTTTTAGATCGTTCTCTTTCATTTTTGGGGTCATTGCCGAATCACCTAGCCAATTCTTCTTCCTCCATATCGTTTCTTTTGTGCCAATCAAGGTTTCTTCCATTTCCCTTCTCTTGATCGAAATCACCCTTTGGGACTCTCACCTTTTCGGCATTCATTCATTCTTCTTTCCACTAAAAGCCGAAACCTTAACCCTCTCTCTTTCTTTTGTTCATATTCATCTTATATCTCATATTCCCTTAACCAAACCTTCCAATCACCCTCTCCATTTCATCATTTTTCCTCATTTATTTCTTCTTAGCCGAATCCTCATCTCATACCCTGGGGATTCATCTTTTGATTTTTCATCTACTCAAAGACGAAACTTGCTCCTCTACCTTCTCTCTGAGTGTGATCTTATTTTTCTTGTTAGCCGAATCTCTCTGGTGTGTTTATACCTCTTCATTCGTTCTTGTCTCAGTGGATTACCGTTACTCATTCCCTTAATTCTCTCAAGTCGGTTTCTTCTTGGTTGGTGGTAAGCGTCTACTTTTTTTTCGATTCTTTCTTGTTCTCTTACTGGTTGTTAAACCGAAAGCATTAGTCTTGTACTGTGGCGTATTGGCCGAATGTAGGGGGGCTTTATTTGCATATTGTTTCTGTATCTGGCCAGCGTTTGGAAGGTCTTTGAGGGACAATTGGATTTGATCGATCAAGGTAAGGGGGTTCATACCATTCGTTTGGACGAAAGGCCACTCCTTCTAATCTATACCTTTGAGGGCCGATTTTTAATGTGGATATTGTCTAGGGACTGAGCCGATTTCTTAATCCAAGCTTGAAGCTTTCGGCTTCTGTCGATCTAGGTAAGAAACCTCTTCATTTTGAGCGTATATTCTTATTTCATCGGCTTCAATGCCTTAACTCGGTCTTCTGACCAAGATCTCTTTCATGGAATCGAATACCAGCCAAGCAAAGGAGGGGGTTGGACTCGTAGTCCCTACCCCTAAGTTCAAAAAAGTGCGGTGTCAGCCATTCGAGACTTTCCACCGGGTTGTGGACTAGCTTCGAAATGGGATAGGCAGATCGCTGTGATCCCTACGAGTGAGGGTGTCAGCGAGATCAATAGCTTAGTTCTTTATGTTTACAGGTGTGTAATTACCACACTTTTCTTTATTTGTGTAAAATGTTTATGTGGTATGTTTGAAAGCTGAAATCCAGGTAATAGCTATTGGGTTACCCATGAAGGGTAAAATCATAACACCAGGTTAGTTGTTCTTCGATTAAGCCTTATATTTATTGTCGATAGCATGATTGTGTGCTCTAAATAATGGTTGTATGATATTATATGATATGTTTGTTATACTATGTTTGCATGTGCATGGGATCGGGGAAATGATAATGATATGAAGGGGAAGTGTATATCAGTGACAGTGTCACATTAATTTGATGGCTTAGTGCCTCATTACATATCAGTGACTTGGTCACATAATTATCGGTGGCTAGTCCACATTATATCAGCTTTGAGCAGCATGACTGTCAGCATGACTGCCAAAGAGGAGTGTAGAGGATGGAAGGTTGATTGTAGAAATCCCCACAAGAGTGTTGAGGATGGATATATGGAGCGAAGTGTAGAGGATGGAACATTAGGATGGGTTGGGTTATCACATTGATTACTTTGATATGCTACAATGATTGGGCTTTGGGCCGATTGTGATATGGGGCTTAGGCCCATTTGTGGTTTATGTGGACTAATTGCACACTGAGTCTTGTGACTCACTCTATTTATATAAACATTTGCAGGCGATTCTTAGTTCAGTGAATTGGGTCGGAATGGACTCGAGGTGGCCATGCACGGGTTTTGTTTAATTAAAACTTTGCTTTATTTATCGTTTTCTGCTTTTAGGGACTTTGGATTTGTAATAAGGCCACTGTTAACTTGATTTAAATTTTCAGCATTGAATTTTGGAAGTTATAAAAAATGGATTAATTGATAAGACACAATACTTTCAAAAGCGAACAAAAGTTTTCTTACAACCTAATTTACGATTTCATAAATGGACTATGGCGACAAATTACTACCTTAAACTGAGATATATATATATGTATGTATGTAATAATATGTGATTATATCAATATGCAATTTCATATGCCACCTAAACAATTCTGATAAAAATGAGTTTTTTTTAAACGAATTACTGATATGGAGTTTCAAAAGCATATCAATAACGTAAAATTTTTTGGAAGTTCAAGAAGTTTTATAAAATCTTTTTAGTGGCATGCCAAATCCGATCTTGGTGTTTGGGCAGGGTTTGGGGTGTTACAAAAACCGCTCGAAAGGTATTGGAATTAGAGACATTTAAAGTAGGAGCGACTCGTGTGCACAAAAATTGAATCCACAGTTTGGCAACAAGGAACATTATTGCTTGATTGAAAGTGTAACACCCCTTACTCGTATACTACGCCGGAACCGGGTACGAGGCATTACCAAACTTAACAATACATTCTACCAAATCCCAAGCCAAAAAATTTCACTTATAATTTAAAATTTAACAAAGACATGCATACACAAGCATTATAACTCCATGACCAAGCCACAACTTGTGGCTAAATACAAAATAATCCTTATTACCGTTATGAAGCAATACGTTTAACCAAATTAATTAAAACATATACAAAATGACTTAGTCAAGCCCCTATACATGCCATAACTTAAATCATTTATAAATAAAGATGCCCATAGATAGCTTGATAGTGTGAAGCGATCTCCGACGACCTTCAGCCGGAGCTTGTTTAATAGGACTCTGAAACATGGGAAAGAAAAGAGGGTAAGCTTATAAAGCTTAGTAAGTTCACATGTAAAAATAATAAGCATTAGCAATGAATTTAGCTTACTACTAAGTTGTCATAACTTGCATAAATAATGCTAAGTTCTTACTTTCTCAACTTACTCATTTGTAGCCTTACCAAAGCCTCAACGAGACAAATCCTCACAACAAGTTCTCTAATTGATACAATCATTAAATCACATGCTTATACCTTATTACTCATGATCACATTAATCTGTCTACTTGAATCACTGTCACTAAATTATTTATTTCTTGAAATATAGAGCTCCAAATTATAAACCGCTAATTTTCTTTGAAACTAGACTCACATATCTTCATTCCATAAAATTTCTAGAATTTTTGGTCTTGCCAAATAGTACAGTTTATTGATTAAAATTTTCCCTGTTTCACTATTTGACTATTCTGACCTCTCTTCACTACGAATCAAGTATCTCCTTGTACAAAACTCATATGACCTTATTGTTTAGTTTATTTGAAACTAGACTCATTCAGAATTTCAGGAATATAAATTATATCACATAATTATTTTTGTACAATGTTTAATGATTTTTCCAAGACAGAATAAGGGATCACATAGTCATTCTGAACCAGTCTCACATAAATTTAAGTATCTCAAATTATACAAACCCTTTGTTCTCTCTGTTTCTTTTACATGAAAATAGACTCAATAAGATTTAAATAAATATCTCATCTAACTTATAATTCAATTTCTACTATTTTTGGTGATTTTTTCAAAATCATGTAACTGCTGCTATCCAAAACAGTTTTATTTGTAAATTTTTGCTCTCACTCACTTTAGTTGTATTCATTACTTACCTATAACAATCTTTCTAATTTCCGATTACATATCGAGCATATTCATATGTTACACATGCATATAACTACACTTATCACTACAAGCCACACATAATTTCACTTAATCGATTTTCCCAGTGAACTCATCGGTAACCTTACCAAAGGCTCAGAATACAAAGGGCACCTTACTTAATAGCTTGCTTACATACCTGCAACATTCTCACTTAACACATGAGTACTCTTTCATAATATAGGCATATTGCCAATCATGTCATAAAGTGTCACAAGCATAACTGAAAACTCATCACTTACTTAATACTTGATAATCTCAATTACTTACAATCTCAATATTAAATAAGCCTTAAATGCATACCTGTACTCATACCTGTACTATTTCTTCATGTTCTCACCTTGTCATTTCTTTGACTTACTCTTTGGACTACTCAGGAACTGTTTCCTTTTTGAACTTACCATTGCCATGTCTTGACATGGTCTTACGTGGTATCCTTGCCTTATGAACTCACCAATGCCATGCCTTGGCATGGTCTTACATGGAACCTTTGCCTTATACTAACTCATCAATGCCATGTCTTGACATGGTCTTACATGATTTCCTTGCCTTATAGAACTTATCAATGCCATGCCTTGGCATGGTCTTGCATGATATCCTTATCTTACCAAATGCCATGTTCCAAACATGGACTTACATGGTATCCTTGCCTTACCAAATGCCATGTTCCAAACATGGTCTTCCATGGTATCCTTGTCTTACCAAATGCCATGTTCCAAACATGGTCTTACATGGTATCCTTGTCTTAGTGCCAATGCCACATCTTGATGTGGTCTTACATGGAGTCCTTAATCAATGCCGATGCCATGTCTTGACATGGTCTTACACGGGATCCTTGCCTTACCAATGCCATGTCTTGACATGGTCTTACATGGTATCCTTAAACGTTAATTCCTCCTTAAATGCCATGTTATGAACATGGAATTTTCCATCAATTCTTTATTAATTTCCATGGTATAGCCATGGACTTTGAGATATCAATGCCTTGTCAAGTCATAGCTGAAACATACTTGCTCAAATTCTCAAGGTTAGTCGCATAACTCAATAATAACATTACTAATAACAATAATTGCATAATAATAAAATGCTACTCAACTTACATACATACATTCTAAATCTCATCATATCATCAACTTAACTTATTCTCATCAAACTATGCTAGTCAATACTTTCTTGTTATCATACAAAGCCATAATACAAAATATGGTCTAACATATAAATTATATAAGTTCTCTTTCCAATATCGAATTATTATCGAACATTAATATTTATATCTGAAACTCAATACTATAGTATTTATGGCCAAAATATCAATTTATCATTCAAATATGCATAATTAAATGCTTATTAAACATATGAACTAACCTAGATTCCAAAACGGTCATTTTACCAACTTTCCCGATTTTCGATTTTCTTCCCGTTCTAGGTCCAAATCTCGTTTTTCGGGGTCATGAAGCTTGGAAAGCTTGAAAACCCTATCCATGGCTTCCCACATGTTAAATTCGGCCTAAGCTTGAATATGGACAAATTTGGCATTTAAATTTTGTTTTTAATTCATTTAATTCACTAAATTACCAAAATGCCCCTTAAAAAGAATCTTTTGAAACATACCCGTCCATGTCCATTTTTGTCCACCAGCTTAACCAATGGCCTAATTATCATTTGAGGACCTGCAATTTAAAATTTCATAACAATTGGACACCTCTAACATGTAGAACTCAACTTTTACACTTTTTACAATTTAGTCCTTTTGACTAAATTGAGTGACTAAACGTCAAAATTTTCGAATGAGATTTTCACGAAACCATTCTGTGAAATTGTAGACCATAAAAATATAAATAAAATAAATTTCTCAACATCAGATTTGTGGTCCCAAAACCACTGTTCCAACTAAGCCCAAAATCGGGCTGTTACAACTCTCCCCCCTTGGGGGATTTTCGTCCCCGAAAATCTCACCAGTTAATGGATTTAGGTCTAATTTCACAAGTCACTTTGAGCTTCTCATATAGTCTCGGCATCTTCAGCATCTTACTTCTTAACTAAACAGATAATTATCACCGTGCTAGACATCATAACATTCTATCTTTAACTCGCTGATATATGTATCAAGATCATTTGAAAATGAAAACCAATACACAGGTTTAAGTTGAACTTCCTATCATTCACACTTTGCCAACTTCAATTTCTTCTCAAATCTAGAGAAAGATTAAACTTATAATAGAATTTACTTCAATTGTTACTCGTCGAAGCACTTAGCTATTCTTATGCCACAATACTCATACAGCTTAAAAATCATAGTACCATAACAAGAATAACTTCTCAATTACTTTAGTACATAATGTCCCGGCTAAAAACAAAACATCTCAATCATCGGAGAAATTTAAACACAAATTTCCATAACAACCAATACAAAAGCATAATCTTTATACCTCTGGTAACTGTATCAAAGTACTCTCGCCATCAAGTCAAAACTTATAATCATCATAAGCATTTTAATAATAAGAAGAAATCATTTTCATCAATGGAACATTTCCTACTGATATCTCATGGCTGATACTTTGAACAATAATTTATTAACGAAACAGAAATAACAAAATCTCAAAACATAGAGCTATATAGAAAATACTCATAAGTACTAAAAATAATCTAACAAAAGCCACACAATCTTCCTTTATTTTTATTGAGTAATAGCTAGTAAAATTGGACGCTAACATCATACGGACCTTATCGTCAACTTTCTATCTGTGCATGATGCAGAAAACCAGAAAAGATAGAGCAATTTCGATCATAGCTCAAATAGACCACAATGCTTTCATCTACCTGTAAATTTAGCTGACATTCTTATACTATAGGAATTTCATTCGAAATCTTGCAGATATATATACCTCTGAAAGTAAATGGAAACATATAATAGTCGAAAGAGATTGCTGTAATTTCTCAACCATAAACACTGCATTCAGTCATTAATACATCTTGATCATGATTTCACTATCTAATTCTGTCATCACTAATCTGATATTATTCCAATTGTAAACAGAAATAAATTCAGAATAAATTCCAGCAATTACATACTTTAGGCCTCATACCTAGATGAGTTAATTAGCTGAGTCTGACCTTTCTTTAACTATAATATTTCGGAATCTGAATGATTATCATATTAATCTAACATCTTTTCTGCAACTGTGTTCATTTACTAAACCATTCTCAACTCTGATCACGTTGTCAATTAATCTACAATTCAACTCTTTAGTCTTCCACTTGTAAACCCATTCGGTCTAAATTTCATGAAATTTCTTTATAACATACCTTATTGGAAGGGGGTGAGGTTGTAACGCCTCTGACTTGCCTCTTATATACTCATGCATATAACTTAACACTTATCAATATATATATTTTGTTTCAAGTAACTTAACATGCATGCTCATTTTACACAACCTTCCTATCATCTTATACAAACAAGTGCACTTATACTTTCATTCATAAATCTCGAGTAAGATTACTCATAACATTCACTTAATTTCACAAGTTATACTTATAGCATCATACAAATGCCAATCAAACATGAACACTTATCATAGTATAAATTTTCCTTTCATCTCATCTTTCCTATTCCAAGAGAAATTCCCATCCACAATTTATTCAACATCACACAAACATCATAAACTGCTATTCTTACTTTTTACGAGTCTCAACTCATCATAAACACACTATCTGCACTATCAAATTTAGCTCGGTTGAAGTGTGCATTTGTCTAATAAAACAATTTACATCAAGGTCGGGAGTCGTCACACTATCATAGTTTAATATGGCATGTATAGCTAGACTCTCACACTCACTATGGTAGTCCGAGAACCGACTAAACCAAAGCTCTGATACCATTAAATGTAACACCCCTTACACGTATACTACGCCGGAACCGGGTACGAGGCATTATCAGACTTAACAATACATTCTACCAAATCCCGAGCCACAAAATTTCACTTATAATTTAAACTTTAACAAACACATGCATACACAAGCATTATAACTCCATGACCAATATGAGCCACAACTCGTGGCTAAATACAGAATAATCCTTATTACCGTTATGAAGCAATACGTTTAATCAAATTAATTAACACATATAAAAAATGACTTAGTCAAGCCCCTATACATGCCATAACTTAAATCATTTATAAATAAAGATACCCATAGATAGGTTGATAGTGTGAAGCGATCTCCGACGACCTTCAGCCCGAGCTTGTTTAATAGGACTCTGAAACATGGGAAAGAAAAGAGGGTAAGCTTATAAAGCTTAGTAAGTTCACATGTAAAAATAATAAGCATTAGAAATGAATTTAGCTTACTACTAAGATGTCATAACTTGCGTAAATAATGCTAAGTTCTTACTTTCTCAACTTACTCATTTGTAGCCTTACCAAAGCCTCAACGAGACAAATCCTCACAACAAGTTCTCTAATTGGTACAATCATTAAATCACATGCTTATACCTTATTACTCATGTGCACATAATTTGTCTACTTGAATCGCTGTCACTAAATTATTTATTTCTTCAACTAAAGAGCTCCAAATTACAAACCGCTAATTTTCCCTGAAACTAGACTCACATATCTTCATACCATAAAATTTTTAGAATTTTTGGTCTTGCCAATTAGTACAGTTTATTGATTAAAATTTTCCCTGTTTCACTATTTGACTATTCTGACCTCTTTTCACTATGAATCAATTCTCTCCTTGTACAGAATTCATATGACCTTATTGTTTAGTTTATTTGAAACTAGACTCATTCAGAATTTCAGAAATATAAATTATATCACATAATTATTTTTGTACAATTTTTAATTATTTTCCAAGATAGAATAGGGGATTACGTAGTCATTCTGAACCAGTCTCACACAAATTTAAATATCTCAAATTATACAAATCCTTTGTTTTCTCTGTTTCTTTAGTATGAAAATATACTCAATAAGCTTTAAATAAATTTCTCATCCAACTTATAATTCAATTTCAACTAGTTTTGGTGATTTTTCAAAATCACGTAAATGCTGCTGTCCAAAACAGTTTTATTTGTAAATATTTGCTCTCACTCACTTTAGTTGTATTCATTACTTACCTATAACAATCTTTCTAATTTCCGATTACATATCGAGCATATTGCTCATACGTTACACATGCATATACCTACACTTATCACTACAAGCCACACATAATTTCACTTAATCGATTTTCCCGGTGAACTCATCGGTAACCTTACCAAAGGCTCAGAATACAAAGGGCACCTTACTTAATAGCTTGCTTACATACCTGCAACATTCTCACTTAACACGTGAGTACTCTTTCATAATATAGGCATATTGCCAATCATGTCATAAAGTGTCACAAGCATAACTGAAAACTCATCACTTACTTAATACTTGATAATCTCAATTACTTACAATCTCAATATTAAATAAGCCTTAAATGCATACATGTACTCATACCTGTACTCTTTCTTCATGTTGCATACCTGTACTCATACCTGTACTCTTTCTTCATGTTCTCACCTTGTCATTTCTTTGACTTACTCTTTGGACTACTCGGGAACCTTTTCCTTTTTGAACTTACCATTGCCATGTTTTGACATGGTCTTACGTGGTATCCTTGCCTTATGAACTCACCAATGCCATGCCTTGGCATGGTCTTACATGGGACCTTTGCCTTATACTAACTCATCATTGCCATGTCTTGACATGGTCTTACATGATTTCCTTGCCTTATAGAACTTATCAATGCCATGCCTTGGCATGGTCTTACATGATATCCTTAACTTACCAAATGCCATGTTCCAAACATGGTCTTACATGGTATCCTTGTCTTACCAAATGTCATGTTCCAAACATGGTCTTACATGGGATCCTTGTCTTAGTGCCAATGCCACATCTTGATATGGTCTTACATGGAGTCCTTAATCAATGCCGATGCCATGTCTTGACATGGTCTTACACGGGATCCTTGCCTTACCAATGCCATGTCTTGACATGGTCTTACATGGTATCCTTAACCGTCAATTCCTCCTTAAATGCCATGTTATGAACATGGACTTTTCCGTCAATTCTTCCTTAATTGCCATGGTATAGCCATGGACTTTGAGATATCAATGCCTTGTCAAGTCATAGCTGAAACATACTTGCTCAAATTCTCAAGGTTAGTCCCATAACTCAATAATAACATTACTAATAACAATAATTGCATAATAATAAAATGCTACTCAACTTACATACATACATTCTAAATCTCATCATATCATCAACTTAACTTATTCTCATCAAACTATGCTAGTCAATACTTTCTTGTTATCATACAAAGTCATAATACAAAATATGGTCTAACATAAAAATTATACAAGTTCTCTTTCCAATATTGAATTATTATAGAACATTAATCATTATATCTGAAAATCAATACTATAGTATTTATGGCCAAAATATCAATTTATCATTCAAATATACATAATTAAATGCTTATTAAACATATGAACTTACCTAGATACAAAAACGGTCATTTTACCAACTTTCCCGTTTTTCAATTTTCCTCATGTTCTAGGTCCAAATCTCGTTTTTTGGGGTCATAAAGCTTGGAAAGCTTGAAAACCCTATCCATGGCTTCCCACATGTTAAATTTGGCCTAAGAATGAAGATGGACAAATTTGGCATTTAAATTTTGTTTTTAATTCATTTAATTCACTAAATTACCAAAATGCCCCTTAAAAAGAATCTTTTGAAACATACCCATCCATGTCCATTTTTGTCCACCAACTTAACCAATGGCCTAATTATCATTTAAGGACCTCCAATTTAAAATTTCATAACAATTGGACACCTCTAACATGTAGAACTTACTTTTGCACTTTTTACAATTTAATCCTTTTGACTAAATTGAGTGCCTAAACGTCAAAATTTTCGAATGAGATTTTCACGAAATCATTCCGTGAAATTGTAGATCATAAAAATATAAATAAAATAAGTTTCTCAACATCGGATTTGTGGTCCCGAAACCACTGTTCCGACTAAGCCCAAACTCGGGCTGCTACAACTCCCCCCTACGGGGATTTTCGACCCAGAAAATCTCACCAGTTAATGGATTTAGGTCTAATTTCACAAGTCACTTTGAGCTTCTCATATAGTCTCAGCATCTTCAACATCTTACTCCTTAAATAAACAGATAATTATCACTGTGCTAGACATCATAACATTCTATCTTTAACTCGCTGATATATGTATCAAGATCATTTGAAAATGAAAACCAATACACAGGTCTACAATTTCACGAAATGATTTTGTGAGAAATTGTAGACCATAAAAATATAAATAAAATAAATTTCTCAACATCGGATTTGTGGTCCCGAAACCACTGTTTTGACTAAACCCAAAATCGGGCTATTACAAAGATGTGGGAATTTCAGCATTGGGGTGACATTTCAATTCTCCCTTACCCTCTATTAGGTAATTTATAAGGTTATCCATATTTTTACCTTTGAAACATTCCAAATCGATTTCTTCCACAAAATTGTTTTCATAATATGGAGCGTTATAAATTTCCCAAATAGTTCGAAGGTTGACTCTTACTTCTTTCCCTCGTAGAGGTATGGTTTTTCGCGTGGCACCTTTTGTTCTTCTAGACTCTTAGTCCCGAATAGATGCATAAAATTCTTATACTACTAGGACCACAGATGATTTTCTTAGGATAACGCAAAAACATTCGAACCTATGGTATCGGACTAAGGTCCATAATATCCTGCCATACAACCATTGACGATTCATGTAACGCCTTCAACTTGACCTGATTCACCGGATCTTGATCTTTGGTGTTACATTACTATTATAGGCTTATACATGTTTAAGACATACAAATTTTTAAAGAAATGCATCTTATTAGTAAGACCGCCCAACAGAGTTGCATTTGGGCGAAAAATGTATACAGAACTTACAAGAGTATTTATTCATTACATTTGCTTATACCATCCAACTAATGTAGTCTCTAATTCATATTACTAACTTAGATTATTTACCCAATGCAACTTAGTCACCCTAAGGCTTATAAACAAATTTTCGAGACTTGTACAAAAACGTTTATTCGACACGCCCGTGCCACCCCCGCTCTGTATGCATAAATGTTCACTTTCCCATTCCTTTGGCGCAACACTGGCGTCATCCCTCCTAACACTTCCTTTACATGAGACATAAAATATAGAGGGGTAAGATCGATAGAACTTAGTGAGAAAACCATCCTTTACTTGAGCTCTTATTAAAGGGTTTCATAATCTTCTTCTCAATCATAACTTTGTCCCTATTGATTGAACAAGATTCCTCATAATCTTCCATATTAGCTTTTTCTTTCAAAGCTAAAAAACACTTGTCAATTCTCAGAATACCATATTCGTCATTCATTCAGATTCCACACATAGGCGTTGTCTTCAGATGGCCATCACGAGAACCGTTCTTCAAATTACGCCATGAAGACGTCCCATTCCAAATATAGCCACAAAGGTTTTCCTTTTGGAGGTCTTCCATGGAGGCATACTTTGACAGAGATTTTCACAAAGGCTTCCATTTAACAAAGATCTCCACAAAGGCTTCAATTTCATAAATATCGCCACAAAGGCTTCCATTTAACAGAGATTGCCACAAAAGCTTCCTTATAACAAAGATTGCCACATAGGCTTCCTTATAACAGAGGTCATTGCAAATGCTTCCTTATAACAGAGATTGCCACAATGGCTTCCTTATAATAGCGATCACCACAAAGACTTCCTTATAACAGAGATCACCACAAAGGCTGTAACATCCCTAACCCGTATTCATTGCCAGACGAGGGTTAAGAGACATTACAGGACATATCAAAACATTTCACAATTATTGTTGGAATGCCGGTACCCCATGGCGCAGCAGAATAAAATTAGATCCGACGATCCAAATCATGGATCCATGTGTGAGGAACGAATCGGGGTGAAATAAAGGTTTCGAAATTACCAAAACTTCAATCTGAGTAGACAGCGACGCCTTGGCAACAAGAGTTTTGATCTACTGTCGAATCAAGCCTCAACCTTTTCCGATGTCGGCCTCTACGTAATCCACCCGGTTTGACTATGAACGGAAGAAATCTCCAAAACTGTTTTGGAGGCTTATTTGCTTGAGGGCTGCTAGACCTAACAAGCAATCACTTAGGGTTTTCATATTGAGTTTTGTCTCCCTTTAATACCTTTTATAATGGGTGCCTTTCTCATTGGGCCTTTTATAATAGGTATCCTCTTAATTGGGCCTTTTATAATTGGTATCTCTTGAATGTATTACAAGATTAAATAAATATAGTTTACCGGAATCCTTATTATAATTAATGTAATTATAATTTTCAGATATAATTAATGTAATTATAATTTTCGGTTAAAAACTTTATTGTATTTATTTAATCTTGTAATACATTCAAGAGATACCAATTATAAAAGGCCCAATTAAGAGGATACCTATTATAAAAGGCCCAATGAGAAAGGCACCCATTATAAAAGGTATTAAAAGGAGACAAAACTCAATATGAAAACCCTAAGTGATTGCTTGTTAGGTCTAGCAGCCGTCAAGCAAATAAGCCTCCAAAACAGTTTTGGAGATTTCTTCCGTTTATAGTCAAACCGGGTGGATTACGTAGAGGCCGACATCGGAAAAGATTGAGGCTTGATTCGACAGTAGATCAAAACTCTTGTTGCCAAGGCATCGCTGTCTACTCAGATTGAAGTTTTGGTAATTCCAAAACCTTTATTTCACCCCGATTCGTTCCTCACACATGGATCCATGATTTGGATCGCCGGATCTAATTTTATTCTGCTGCGCCATGGGGTACCGGCGTTCCAACAGTGGTATCAGAGCCACTTGTGTGATACGAACTCGGGTTTAAATACTTGGGTGATGCAATTGTATGAGATACATGTTTTGATCTTATTATATTTTCGATTGTTTAAATCGTTTAAGCATAATCTGATAATTGTTCCTTTCGGTAATTGATTAAATGTTAATCATTGATGTTGTGGCCTATTCGATTTTATGTTATTACTGTTAACTATTAATAAATCTGTAATAATGCGGCGGTGGTATTTATAGTTTCCAGTAAGTGTTAACTGGCTAGTGGAACAAGGATTGTTCCGATATGAAACCTCAAGGATTAAAATCCTAAAAACACGATTCTGTTGATAAAAATTTATCAAATCGTGAGGCTTCATTTGACTGGGGTATGCGATTCGCATCGCGGGGGCTCCGCCCCCGCACCCCCTGGGATAGGGATCTGAGGATGGCTCCGGCCGTGGGCCTTCGACCCGCTTCCTCCTACATCCTCAAACCCCCGCAAAAAAAAAATGTTAATAAAAGAAATTTATAAACTTGATGGGCCACAAAAAGGTTGAAAGGATATTTTATAATTCACTTTAGCAAAAAAGCATCGAATTATGTATGCTATTTTTGACATGCACGGTGTTTGAAATGCATAGTTATAGCCCAATGACCCATTCGATAAAAGGTTGTATTTTTTTTTAAAATACGGCCTGCGTGTCGTGCCTTACTACTATTCTCTTGTATTTCTCTTCTCATCTTATTCCCTCGTATGTAAAACGAGTTTCTGCATATTGTAATTTGCAAGAGTTGCTGTGGGCCAAACAAGAAGGAAGGTGGGACAATGATTGTGAATGATAGCTTGTGAAAGGGCTTACACCTTTAGGTTTCCTTTTGGTTTTCCCATTGGCTTGGGTTGAACCACTTTAGTTTATGGGCTATAACTATTGCATTTATTTATTGCTTTATTTATTCATGTATGAGATGATATGGATGATAATAAACCTTGTTGATAATAAACCCTATTAATTGATGAGATCGATTAGAAGACTAAATGGGCTAAAGTAGACCATAATTGGTGAGATGCAACAACTTTAATAAAATCCCTCTATTAAAATATTAAGTCAACATGGCCTTCCAATTTTGCCCTCGTTAAGGCCTCGATCAATACTATGTAGGTTCTGCCAAAGCGAAGTACTAGTATTTATCTTGGTTAAACGCGAAGAATAAACAAGTGATATTCGCTGGTTAAAAAAATTGGTTAATGACTTAACTAGGTTACTCTAATAGGATTAGAAACCTAGAGGCAAGTAAATTGGATAAATCATAAGATGATTAGAACAAGAGTTGTTCACCAAATATTAGGAGTTACATATGATGTAATTAGCAAATGTTGCTTACCTAAATAACCATAATCTTAAGAGTAAAGCCAAAGCTGACTTAAGAGGTGGTGAAATATGGATCCTTAACCTACTAGAAATACTTTTGAGAAAGTTTTTCTGAAATTAATATACGAGGGTTATTAATTTTGAAATAAAATAGTGGGAATATCATTTAATAAAGTCTTTTTAATGATTGATATAAAATTGGTAAATTTACTCACATGCATATTTAATTGTTGTAGATATATTATGGCTGCAAACACTAGCACACTCTCATTGCAATCGGTCCTTGAGAAGGACAAATTGAATGGTTTGAATTTTCTTGATTGGTTCCGTAACTTGAGGATTGTCCTTAAACAAGAACGGAAATTATATGTCATTGAACAACCACTTCCTAATGAACCACCCGCTAATGCCTCGAGGACTGATAGAGATGCTTACAAGAAGTATCTCGATGACATGATAGATGTTGGATGTCTTATGCTTGCCACTATGAATCCTGAACTTCAGAAGCAACATGAGGACATGGTTGCTTATGATATGATCGAGCACCTGAAAGAACTTTACCAGGGACAAGCATGGCAAGAGAGGTTTGATATCTCTAAGGCCTTATTCCAATGTAAGTTGGCTGAAGGAAGCCCAGTAGGACCTTATGTCCTTAAGATGGTTGGCTATATAGAAAGCCTGTCTAAGCTTGGGTTTCCATTGAGCCAAGAGTTGGCCACTGATGTTATTTTACAATCGCTGCCAGATAGCTACAGCCAGTTTGTCCTCAATTTCAATATGAATGAAATTGACAAGACTCTACCACAATTGCTAAGTATGTTACGAACTGCTGAAGGCAACTTGAAAAAGGTTGGACCCAAACCCATACTGATGGTCCGTAATAACAAGGGCAAGGGAAAGGCCAAAGTTCAAACAAAGCCCAAGGGCAAAGGTAAGCCCAAATTTGGAAAAGGAAAGGCTGCACTGAAACCTAAAGGTGGGGTGTCTAAGGAAGGAAACAGTTTTCATTGTGGTGTGACTGGACATTGGAAACGGAACTGCCCTGCCTATCTTGAAGAAGTCAAGAAGGCTAAAGCAAGCGGAATGTCTGCTTCAGGTATTTATGTTATTGATATTAATTTATCAACTACTACTTCTTGGGTATTAGATACTGGTTGTGGTTCTCATATTTGTACTTCTGTACAGGGACTACAAAGGAGTAGGACTTTGGCTAGAGGAGATGTGGACCTACGAGTTGGAAATGGAGCAAAAGTTGCTGCATTAGCTGTGGGAACATATACTTTATCTTTGCCTAGTGGACTTGATTTATGTTTAGAGGATTGTTATTTTGTGCCCAGTTTGACTAAAAATATTATTTCAATTTCTTGTTTAGACAAAATTGGTTTTGAGATAATTATTAAGAATAATTGTTGTTCATTTTATCTCAATAATGTTTTCTATGGTTCGGCACAATTGATTAATGGCCTCTATATTTTAGATCAAACGAATCCCATTTACAACATAAATACTAAAAGATCTAAAATAAATGACTCAAATCAAACTTATCTTTGGCATTGTCGTTTGGGCCACATAAGTGAGAAACGCATATCCAAACTCCATAGAGATGGTCTCTTGAATTCATTTGTTTTTGAACAATTTGAAGTATGTGAATCTTGCTTATTAGGAAAAATGACTAAATCTCCTTTTTTCTGGAAAAGGTGAACGAGCTAGTGATTTATTGGGCCTAATACATTCTGATGTATGTGGACCAATAAATACACAGGCCAGAGGTGGATTTCACTACTTCATTACTTTCATTGATGATTTCAGTAGATATGGGTATGTTTATCTCATGCGCCATAAGTCTGAGTCCCTTGAGAAGTTCAAGGAATTTAAAAATGAAGTACAAAATCAACTAGGCAAAACTATCAAGTCACTTCGATCTGATCGAGGTGGAGAGTATTTGAGCGTAGAGTTTGATGATCTTTTGAAAGAATGTGGGATTGTCTCACAACTTACTCCTCCTGGGACTCCTCAATGGAATGGAGTATCTGAGAGAAGAAATCGAACTTTGTTAGACATGGTTCGATCCATGATGAGTCATGCTGATCTACCGACTTCCTTTTGGGGACATGCACTTGAGACTGCTGCCTTCACACTAAATCGTGTTCCATCTAAATCGGTTCAAAAGACGCCATATGAGATGTGGATTGGGAAACGTCCTAGTATGTCCTTTATGAAAATTTGGGGTTGTGAAGCTTATGTTAAACGTCAGACGTCTACTAAGCTTGAACCCAAATCAGAAAGGTGTATTTTTGTGGGGTATCCAAAAGAAACCAAAGGATATTATTTTTTTAATCCCACTGAGAACAAAATTTTTGTTGCTCGGACTGGTGTCGTCCTAGAGAAAGAATTTACTTGTAGAAAAGGAAGTGGGAGAAAGATTGAACTTGAAGAAATTCAAGAATCACAAGATACCACTGAACCAGAGATTGAACAAAACCAAATTCCACAAGAAATTGAGGAACAAACAACTGTTATAGAAACACAACCACAACGCAGATCTTTAAGAGAACGCCGTGCACCTGAGATATATGGATTTCTCACTACAACGCATGGTGACGTTCTTCTTATAGATCAAGATGAGCCTAGGACTTATCAAGAAGCGGTGACGAGCCCAGACTCTGAGAAATGGCTTGAGGCCATGAGATCTGAGATGGACTCCATGTATGAAAACCAAGTATGGACTTTGATTGACCCACCCGAAGGGGTTAAACCTATAGGGTGCAAATGGGTTTTCAAAAAGAAAATAGACATGGATGGTAATGTACAAACATACAAAGGGCGATTAGTCGCTAAAGGTTTTCGCCAAATTCATGGTGTTGACTATGATGAAACCTTTTCTCCTGTAGCTATGTTTAAATCCATCAGGATCTTGCTCGCCATAGCTGCATTTCATGATTATGAAATCTGGCAGATGGACGTCAAAACAGCTTTCCTTAACGGGAAACTTGAAGAGGATGTGTATATGACATAACCTGAAGGTTTTGTAAATCCAAAGGATGCTAGAAAGATATGTAAGCTACAAAGATCCATTTATGGATTAAAGCAAACTTCTCGAAGTTGGAATATTCGTTTTAACGATGCAATCAAAGAGTTTGGTTTTATCAAAAATGAAGATGAACCATGTGTTTACAAGAAAGTTAGTGGGAGCACTATCACATTCTTGGTACTATATGTGGATGACATACTTATCATGGGAAATGGCATACCTACCTTGCAGTCTATTAAGACTTGGTTAAGAAGTTGTTTTTCTATGAAGGACTTGGGTGAAGCCACTTATATCTTAGGAGTCAAGATCTATAGAGATAGATCAAGATGACTACTAGGTCTAAGCCAAAGTACATACATAGATAAAGTACTGAAAAGGTTCAGTATGGAAGAATCTAAAAGAGGATTCCTACCTATGAGACATGGTATTTCACTCTCGAAGGAAATGTGTCCTTCAACTCCACAAGAGAGAGAACGTATGAGTAAAATTCCATATGCTTCCGCTATTGGATCTATCATGTATGCTATGTTATGTACCCGTCCAGATGTCTCGTATGCCTTAAGTATGATGAGCAGGTATCAAGTAGATCCCGGTGAAGGTCACTAAGGATACGTTCCTATTATATGGAGGTGAGGAAGAGTTAAGTGTAAAAGGTTACACTGATGCCAGCTTCCAAACCGACAAGGATGATTCTCGATCGCAATCAGGTTTTGTGTTTTGCCTTAATGGTGGTGCTGTGAGCCGGAAGAGTTCAAAGCAAAGTACAGTAGCCGATTCTACAACAGAGGCCGAGTATATTGCAGCCAGTGAGGCAGCAAAAGAAGTAGTTTGGATCAAGAAGTTCATTACTGAACTAGGGGTTGTGCCTAGCATATCAGATGCTATAGAACTCCGATGTGATAACAATGGAGCTATTGCACAAGCTAAAGAACCCAGATCTCACCAGCGATCCAAACATATACTTAGATGCTACCATCTTATTCGAGAGATTATCGATCGAGGGGATGTAGAGATATGCAGAGTACCTTCAGATGATAACATCGCTGATCCCCTGACCAAGCCTCTGACACAGCAGAAGCATTATCGTCACACTAAGTCACTTGGTATTAGATATATGAGTGATTGGTCTTAGTGCTAGTGGGAGATTGTAAGAGTATGCCCAAAGATCAATCATGAGATGGTTGTAATAACATACTTAATTTACCATGTTTATTAATATAAAGCGTTGTCATTATTATTTCAGTTTTTCTTTCTGTGTGTATAGATAAATTGTTTTATAATAATGTCCTGAGAATAATATGATTATTCTTAAAAGATCCTTAGTCGAGTATTATTGTTGACTAGGACAATAATAATGCATTAAGACTAACATGTAGTTGATTGATGATAAAGAGTTGTCATTGATATGGAGTGTCAAAATCAATGCATGAATATGTGTGTTAGAAAACAACATATTGGATTGACCCGCTATGAGTATGTTTCTTGGATTATTATGTAATTGTCACAACATTACTCATAGTGATTAATATGTATATGATCCTCAGACTTGAGATCATTATTATCCCAGCATCGTGAGTTGTATATTTTGATACAGTCAAACGTACACCGTAACAGGTTGTTCTATAAAGGCTGATGTTGGATATACCACAATCTATGTATAGGGATATGGTTGATCAATAAAGGACAAGTCCCTCCTACATAATATGAGTAATATCTTAGGCCACTTGATTGAGTGAGACTAGAAATGCATGGCCATGCTCAAATAAGTTGATATGAGATGTCATACTAATTTGTATATCATAGTCTACTCAAGATATCAAGAAACATGGGATGGACTATGCAAGTGTGACTATCCCATGACTTGTATCCGTTCCAGAGATAAAGGACTTAAGGATTAATGCATGAAAGGTTAATCACGAAAGGTTATGTCGAATCATGACTTCTTGTAACTTAGGTAGCAATGATGCATTGCTAGATGCCACTCATTGTCTGTGACAATAGAATTGTTCTAGTATTACTGCTAACGTTGCAAGAACCTACAGGGTCACACCCTATGGTTGAAATGAACAGAATAAAATATAGTTGGTATTGTGCTTGGTTGTCACATAAATTAAATTAATTAAAGAATTAATTTAATTGGGCAATTTTGAAGGCTTATTTGCTTGACGGCTGCTAGACCTAACAAGCAATCACTTAGGGTTTTCATATTGAGTTTTGTCTCCTTTTAATACCTTTTATAATGGGTGCCTTTCTCATTGGGCCTTTTATAATAGGTATCCTCTTAATTGGGCCTTTTATAATTGGTATCTCTTGAATGTATTACAAGATTAAATAAATACAATAAAGTTTTTAACCGAAAATTATAATTACATTAATTATATCTAAAAATTATAATTACATTAATTATAATAAGGATTCCGGTAAACTATATTTATTTAATTTTATATATGAATCAAATTCATATATTAATAAAATTATGTTATCATTATGTGTACAACATCCTTGTACATATAATATGTTCAATATTTGATTGCCCAATTAAATTAATTCTTTAATTAATTTAATTTATGTGACAACCAAGCACAATACCAACTATATTTTATTCCGTTCATTTCAACCATAGGGTGTGACCCTGTAGGTTCTTGCAACGTTAGCAGTAATACTAGAACGATTCTATTGTCACAGACAATGAGTGGCATCTAGCAATGCATCATTGCTACCTAAGTTACAAGAAGTCATGATTCGACATAACCTTTCGTGATTAACCTTTCATGCATTAATCCTTAAGTCCTTTATCTCTGGAACGGATACAAGTCGTGGGATAGTCACACTTGCATAGTCCATCCCATGTTTCTTGATATCTTGAGTAGACTATGATATACAAATTAGTATGACATCTCATATCAACTTATTTGAGCATGGCCATGCATTTCTAGTCTCACTCAATCAAGTGGCCTAAGATATTACTCCTATTATGTAGGAGGGACTTATCCTTTATTGATCAACCATATCCCTCTACATAGATTGTGGTATATCCAACATCAGCCTTTATAGAACAACCTGTTACGGTATACGTTTGACTGTATCAAAATATACAACTCACGATGCTGGGATAATAATGATCTCAAGTCTGAGGATCATATACATATTAATCACTATGAGTAATGTTGTGACAATTACATAATAATCCAAGAAACATACTCATAGCGGGTCAATCCAATATGTTGTTCTCTAACACACATATTCATGCATTGATTTTGACACTCCATATCAATGACAACTCTTTATCATCAATCAACTACATGTTAGTCTTAATGCATTATTATTGTCCTAGTCAACAATAATACTCGACTAAGGATCTTTTAAGAATAATCATATTATTCTCAGGACATTATTATAAAACAGTTTATCTATACACACAGAAAGAAAAACTGAAATAATAATGACAACGCTTTATATTAATAAACATGGTAAATTAAGTATGTTATTACAACCATCTCATGATTGATCTTTGGGCATACTCTTTCAATTATTTCACAAACGTACCTTATACATCAACAATCATCATCATTCACAATCACTTTGACCCTTTAGAAGGTCTACGAAACCTTAAACATGCTTTGGGAAGGGGTCGGGACTAAACTGAGTACATACAAATTTTTCTAAAACTTAAATGTTTTTCAAAGTTACAGAGGTCACACGCCGGTGTGGGCAAGCAGTGTGCCTCACACAGCATTAGACACGCTCGTGTGTCTAGGCCGTGGCAAAATAGGGCATACATACTGACTTGTCCACACAGCCACAATACACGCCCGTGTGCCAGGCCGTGTGAAATTTAGGGAGGCTACTGAC
Organism: Gossypium australe; assembly: GCA_005393395.2. Lineage (NCBI taxonomy): Eukaryota > Viridiplantae > Streptophyta > Magnoliopsida > Malvales > Malvaceae > Gossypium > Gossypium australe. Next base: position 126,723,696 of record CM016616.1, on the reverse strand, counting down.
TTGCTCACACGGCCAGTCACACACCCGTGTGTCTAGCTCGTGTACCTATTCGAATTAGCCTTACATGCCCGTGTGCTCAACTGTGACAATCGAAGGGGGTATAATGACTTGGTCACACGGCCTAGCACACGCTCGTGTGTATGATCGTGTGCTCTACCTAGGCTCACTTCAAAGTGGCCCCCGAGCAACACGGCAGAGACACACACCCGTGTCCCTACCCGTGTAGGCACAAAATAGGCCATTTACAAGGCCAATTTTCCACCCAATTTGGGTCCTCCCTACAAGCATCAAACAAATAACAAATATGCAACATTTTCAGCCAATTTCAAGCACAAAACATATACCATTTAAACCATAATATCATCGATTAATTCCACATTCAATTACCAATCAAAAAGCATACCTTTCATGGACTATATTCACATCTAAAATCACTTACTTCATATCCAAATTAAACCATTTCATACATAACCTAAACATACCAATTCATTCACATCAAGACAAATCAAATTGGCCTTTTCGCTTGACCACATATATACCTCATAATAAACCATTTCATAACACATAGTACATGATCGTTGTTTTATGCAATGTCAAAGTCTTAAAATTTATATAAAGAATGATCGAACCTGGAAACTAAATATGACAATGATTTGAGGCAAGCGCACCTATCGAACAGTAGTATAGTTAAGGCAAGACCGGATTGTCAAACCCAAAGGAACCAAAAGTACTAATACTAACTCTCTTTTTATTATCTAGCCTAAGAATTAAGAGAATTGTTTATCTAATCTAAAATTAACTAATCAACTAATCTAAAGATGCAAAGATAGAGATGAATTGGGGAAAATAACTTTAGGAAAAACCAAATGATTAAGACGATACCCAAGGAAGAATCCACCTAGACTTCACTTGTTACCTAACTCTGAACCAGGCGATTTATTTATTTGACTTGATTCGTAGGATTCCCTAACGTATATTAATCCCTCACTCGAGGCAACTAACGTCTAACCCTAGGTTGATTAATTGAAATCTCTTTCTAATTAAAACCCCTAGAATTGCATTAACTTGATCTATGGACTCCCATATTAGGTTTCACCCTAATCCGGAAAAATCTCGTCACCCTATCTCTAGGCGTACGATCAACTCCGCTTAATTATGCTAGATCTACTCTTAGATAGGGACTTTTGCTCTTCCACCTAAGCATATCACACTTGAATTAATATCCCAGAAATATCAACACAAGAATTAAAAACACATAATTAAGAACAAGTCAAATATTTATCATATTGTTCAGCAAACGATAACAAGATTCATCCTAGGTTTCACCCCCCTCAGGTATCTGAGGGTTTAGTTCAAAACAATAAAACATAACATCTCAGAAGATAAGATAAAACAAAACATAAGAAATCCCTAAAACCCCTTGAAGGAATTGAAGGAGAGATCCTCCATCTTGGGTATGATTCCAGCTTCTTGAGATGAATCAACTGGCTATCTTCGAGTAAATTCCCATAAATCTGCCCTCTTTGGCCTAGCTGCACGCCCTCTGACTAAAGCCTTGGGTTCCCCCGATAAAAGCCCTAGCAGAAGGCTTCTGCCAAACTCCCCGCTTAAGTTGCCCCCTAGGGTGTTTATATAAGCTTTGAGATGCCTTACTTGGCCCCTAAGTATCCTAATTCGAGTAGAATTCCTCCTAGGGTGTTTAAATAGGCTTTGAAATGTGTTTCTTTGTCTCCAAGTATCTTATTCCAAGTAAAACTCCTCTTGGCCACAGCAGGGACACGCCCATGGCACACGCCCGTGTGAATCGTGGCTAGGCCGTGTTCGAGACTGTTGAATGAGGCACGGCCGTGTGGTCTTGGGCCTAGGCCGTGTGGATTTCGTGAAATGGCCCATTGACTCTGTTTTGGGCTCGTTTCCGTTCTTTTCATCATCCGGTGCTCTCTTGAGTGTAAAACATGAAAACAAAGGATTAATAGCACCAAATTACATAATTCAAGGCTTAAATCATCCAAAAGCATGCTAAATGTGGGCTTAAAATATGTTACTATTACGGTTTATCAAATACCCCCACACTTAAGCTATTGCTTGCCCTCAAGCAAAATTCTCAGCATACAATTAAAACAAACTTCCTTGATTCATAATATTCATGAATAATGTTTCATCATAATTCAAAGATAATTCATACATGGATAATTCAACTCAAAGAGTCCTAAAGATTCAAACAATCTAAGTTATACATTTGTAGCATAAAACATAGGTGTTTCCCCTTACTTGAATAATTACCTCTTATTCGAAATCGACAAGAGTTGACATCCTCACTAAAGATTCACTCAAACCACTCAAAGTGTTTAAGGTTCAAAATTAGGGACTCAAAAGTCGAACATGAAAAGTTAATCCCATAGGCTTGCATGAAAATCAAATCTCCACCACTGTAAAAATAATGAGATGATTGATACACCGAAAAAGTAACATATTTTAATCCCACATTTAGCATACTTTTGGATGATTTATCTCTTGATTTATGTAAAAAGGTGCTCTTAATACTTTCTTTTCATGTTTTATACTCAGGAAAGCACCCAAGGATGAAAAGAACGAGAAACGGGCTTAAAATGGACAAAATTGGGCCAAGAGAGAAATAGACACGGCCTGGCCCAAAGACCACACGGCCGTGCCTCATTAAAAGTCCGAAAACGGCCTGGCCACGATTCACACGGACGTGTGCCATGGCCGTGTCCCTGACACTGGAAAAAGCAATTTCATTTGGATTTGGATACTTGGAGGCAAAGAAACACATTCCAAAGCCTATTCAAACAGCGTAGTAAGAATTCCACTCAGATTTGGATACTTAGGGACCAAGTAAGGCATCTGAAAGCCTATATAAACAACCAAGGGGGCAACTTGCAAGGGAGTTCGGCAGAAGCCGAAGGGAGCGAAAGCTAGGCCAAGGAGCCAAGCCGAGAAGGTCAAAGTTAGGGAATAACGCGAGGATAGCCAGTTGATCCATCCCAAGAAGCCGGAATTATACTCAAGACGACGAAATTCTCCTTCAATTCCTTCAGGGGGTTTTAGGGTTTTCTTATGTTTTATTTAATCTTTTCTCTTGTGATGTTTTGTTTATTTATTATGAACTAAACCCCTCAAATACCTGAAGGGGATGAAACCTAGATGGATTTTATTATTTGATTTTTAAGTTATATGATAAATTACTTAGTTTGTTCTTAATTATGTTGCTTAATCCAAATCTAATGTGCTTAGGTGAAGGAGGAATAGACCCTGCCTAAGAGGAGATCTAACATAATTAAGCGGAATTGTTCGAACGCCTAGAGATAGGGTTACGAGATTTTGCCGGATTAGGGTGAAACCTAATATGGGAGTCCATTGATCGATTTACTGCTATCCTATGGGGTTATTATAAGAGAACGAGAGTTCCACTAATTAACCTAGGGTTAGACGTTATTCGCCTCGAGAGAAGGTTTAATATAGGTTAGGGAGTCTTAGGGATCAAGCTAAGTAAAAGAAATCATATAACTTAGGGTTAGATAATTGGTGAAGTCTAGGTGGATTCTTCCCGAAGGTATCATCGAAATCAACTGAGTTTTTCTTCAAAGTTATTCTCCAATTCCTCTTCTTGTCTTTGTGTTCTTAGTTTAGTTGTCATCAGTTTAGTTTAAAAGTAATCTTCAGTCTAACTTTAAGGCTAAATAATAAAAAGAAAGTGAGTATTAATACTTCTAGTTCCTTTGGGTTCGATAACCGGTCTTGCCTAAGTTGTACTACTGTTTGATAGGTACACTTGCCTTAATATCGTTGTCAGAGTTAGTCTCTAGGTTTGATCATTCTTTTATAAATATTTAAAGCTCTGATTTGCAGCGATCAAGTTTTTGGCGCCGTTGTCGGGGAACTAAAATATTAAGAAAGCTCTATTTTTATTACTTTATCCATTTTTTTATTGTAATTTATTTTTTATTATTAGTTTTATTTTTTTTACTTTGCTAATTTTTCTTTTACAGGTAATTTTAGTCTATAGAGGAGATGGAACTAAATAACTATCAGTGGCAAGTTATGAGGACAGCGCCTACAAAAGCCACCAGTGTTTTTGACCTCGACGTGTTGACCAGGTTATTTAACCAGCTAGAGATGATGAATAAAAAGATTGATGGTTTGTGTAGTCTCTCGCAAGTACACCCAGTAATGCATTATGACTCGAATCTAGGAGGCGTGGCGAATCCTGAGTACCCATCTTACGGATATGGCATAGAGAATGAACAAGTCCACTATATGGGTAACTATTCTAGACCTCAAAATAATTTTTATGATGACACTTATAATGCAGGTTGGAGGTACCATCCCAATTTCTCGTGGGATGATCAAAGTAGCCAAAAACAGGAACTTTCTCAAATTCTTCAACAACCACCTCACCAACAGGAAGAGGAGTCGAGTCTTGAGGAGATGCTAACAAAATTCATGGCAACCACAGATACTCGTCTCCAAGACACTGAAACAAAGCAACAAACATCGATTGAAGGGAACGCGGACCGAGTCGGGGAGCTTACTAAGTCAGTTAAGGAAGTCACTAATGCACTCGAACAACTCGCAAAGCTAATGTCAGAACGACCGCAAGGACACCTACCAAATAATACTGAAACTAACCCGAGAGAGCAAAATCAAGCCATTTACGATAGTGAAGGGTTAGACGAACCAAACCCAGTGGAAGAACCTGTGGTAAGTGAAGATAAGGTTGAGGTGTGCCATGATTTACCAAAACCAGTGATTACAGAGTATCAACCTCGTGTGCCATATCCCGATGCAATAAAGAAAGACCACACAGAGGAAGAATTCGGCGAACTCACACTTCGTGTAGACGACGAAACAATCACTCTTCAAGCTCTTAACTCAGCTAGGACATCGAGTAATAAAGGTACGAACGTTAATTCTATTGATAATCATTTAGTCTTTACAGGAAGCATCACGAAATCACTTAGCTGAGCTAGATCTTAGACCTCGTGCCAACAAAGAAGAAATACATAAGGAACAAAGCCTTAGGGTTGACAAACTAAAAGAACAGGAATCGCACGAAGTGAAACCGAAGGAACCCCCAGACGAGCTAATAGGAACAACGAATCACTTCAAATTAGGGGATCAAGTATTGTTGAATAAGGAAGACCCTAGAATCACCAATTCAGACCTCAAGACAAACGAAGAAATCACTTTTGAGGTACTTAATGTTTTTCTATACGGCACAGTCGAGGTAAGCAATCCTAAATTCGACACTTTTGAGGTAAACATTACTTGACTTAAACTATATATCCATAACCGAAGTGATCGCATGAGAAAGGATTTTCACCTCCTCAAACCACCATGACCATACGAATGAAAGGTAAAGTCTAGCTTAAGACTATAAACGAGCGCTTCTCGGGACGCAACCTGAGCACTAACCCTATTTTTACATTTTTTATTTTTTATTTTTTATTTTTTTCCTTTTATTTTTCCTTTTAAGCACCTAACCATAAACTAACCAAAGAGCAGATTTCTAGGACACACGGCCTTACACACGGGCGTGCCCATGGCCGTGTGGAAGCCAGGGGATGAACCATGGGCGTGCCAGTAGCCGTGCATAACCAGAGAAGAATTTCTTTTCCCAACATGGGCTGCGATACTAGGCCACGCCTGTGCTAACTACCCGTGCGAGGTTACTGACTTGTCGAGCACGGGGTACACACGCCCGTGCCCCACGACCGTGTAAACTCACCAACCTGCATACCACGGGCTAAACACGCCCGTGCTACCTGCCCGTGCGAAGTTACTGATTTGTTGAGCACGGGCGTGTCAGCTATAACACGGTCGTGGCTACCTCACCTGAACGCACCTAAAATTCAAAATCCCAAAACACGGGCTACATCTCTATTTAAACCCCATTCTCCCTTTTTCTAGTTGTCTTTCATTTTCCATTGTTTATTTTTGTTTTTATTTTAATTTTATTTTAATTTCATTATTTTTTACTTTATTTTATTTTATTTTCTTCTTCTTATTCTTTATGATATTTAGATTTAGCTTAGGATACAATAAAACCAGATCGGCTGCTTCGAGGATTCAATTTCAAAAGGGTCGAGACGCTTCCCCACATTCACCTCCAATCCTATCCGGTTTCTTTTCATTGACTTCATCCAAAATTCAGGAAGTTTCACTTCACTCCCCATCTTATGATTTTTATGATTATTTTGCTATTATCCATCTTTGTACATTGAGGGCAATGTACATCTTAAGTGTGGGGGCGGTTAACTATAGTATTATTTGAAAATCCCTAAATTATGCCTTGTTCAAGAGTAAAGTCTCTCATATTATGATTAGAATGAAATTTCCTATGATTTATGATCTTTTTTGATATGTTTTGGAGTAAGTCATTGATAATTGTGCATTGATGATTAAATTTGAAGGATACTAGAGAATCAAGCATGATAAGTCTATTTTTCAGAATTAATTTTTTTTTTAGGTTGTCTACCTGAATCTGAATATTACTTTGAAATTTGAAATTTACGAGGTTGACATCAAAATACCCATAATTTTTGTGAGATTTTGAGCCTTTTAGAGCATACATTCTTTCATGTTCACTTTTTATTATGAGTGTGTCAACATTGATTTGTTATTCTAGAACTTGCCTCAATTATACATGTTGAGGCCACACCTTTGATTTGATATACAGAGATGATAAAGGCACTTAGGTTTTAACACACTCATTCCACTAAAAAGCCTACCTCTACAATTAACCTCTAGTGAACCCCGTTTAAGCCTAACAACCCTTTTCATTGACTTACCTACTAACATTAACCCAAAACCCTTTGTATTTGTTATCATCGTTCTTTTTAACTACCCTTTTTGTCGAGATTTGATTTTGAGCAGTTACCTAACTATGTTCTCTATTTCAGTTGTTAAAGTTTGTTTTTATTATTGATTTGTTCAAAAAAATGAAGCATATTCATTATTAGTGAGCTTACATGTTTAAATCTCAAATATTGAAAAAAACAAGAGAAAGAGAAGCTCGTATTATTAGTTTTCAATTGATGTAATTATTTAGGATTAGTTCATTTTTCTAGTTAGGTAATTTTTCAGGTCAGTCTTGGTTCTAACCTTCTAACTCAGCCTTTATCCATACCCTTAACCTAAGCCCCGTTACAACCCTGGTAAAGACCTTTTGATTTGTGTATCTTCTCATTTTACAGTGGTGGAGATTTGATTTTCATGCAAGCTTATGGGATTAACTTTTCATGTTCGACTTATTGAGTGCTTAATTTTGAACCTTAAACACTTTGAGTTATTTGAGTGAATCTTTAGTGAGGATGTCAACTCTTGTCGATTTTGAATCAGGGGTAACTATTCAGGTAAAGGGAAAACGCCTCTGTTTTCATGCTATAAATGTATGACTTTGATTGTTTAAATCTTTAGGATTCTTTGAGTTGAATTATACTTGTATGAATTATCTTTGAATTATGATAAAGCATGATTGATGAATTTTATGAATCAAAGAAGTTAGTTTTAATTATGAGTTGAGAATTTTGCTTGAGGACAAGCAAAAGCTTAAGTGTGGGGGTATTTGATACACCGAAAAAGTAACATATTTTATTCCCACATTTAGCTTACTTTTGGATGATTTATCTTTTGATTTATGTAAAAAGGTGCTCTTAATCCTTTCTTTTCATGTTTTATACTCAGGAAAGCACCCAAGGATGAAAAGAACGAGAAACGAGCTTAAAATGGACAAAATTGGGCCAACAGAGAAATCGACACGGCCTGGCCCAAAGACCACACAGCCGTGCCTCATTAAAAGTCCGAACACGGACTGGCCACGATTCACACGGGCATGTGCCATGGCCGTGTCCCTGTCGCTGGAAAGAGCAATTTCATTCGGATTTGGATACTTGAAGGCAAAGAAACACATTCCAAAGCCTATTCAAACACCGTAGTAAGAATTCCACTCAGATTTGGATACTTAGGGACCAAGTAAGGCATCTCAAAGCCTATATAAACAACCAAGGGGGCAACTTGCAAGGGAGTTCGGTAGAAGCCGAAGGGAGCGAAAGCTATGCCAAGGAGCCAAGCCGAGAAGGTCAAAGTTAGGGAATAACGCGAGGATAGCCAGTTGATCCATCCCAAGAAGCCGGAATTATACTCAAGACGGCGGAATTCTCCTTCAATTCCTTCAGGGGGTTTTAGGGTTTTCTTATGTTTTGTTTTATCTTTTCTCTTGCGATGTTTTGTTTATTCATTATGAACTGAACCCCTCAGATACCTAAAGGGGATGAAACCTAGATGGATTTTATTATTTGATTTTTAAGTTATATGATAAATTACTTAGTTTGTTCTTAATTATGTTGCTTAATCCAAATCTAATGTGCTTAGGTGGAGGAGGAATAGACCCTGCCTAAGAGGAGATCTAACATAATTAAGCGGAGTTGATCGAACGCCTAGAGATAGGGTTACGAGTTTTTGCCGGATTAGGGTGAAACCTAATATGGGAGTCCATTGATCGATTTACTGCTATCCTAGGGGGTTATTATAAGCGAACGAGAGTTCCACTAATTCACCTAGGGCTAGACGTTATTCGCCTCGAGAGAGGGTTTAATATAGGTTAGGAAATCTCATGGATCAAGCTAAGTAAAAGAAATCATATAATTTAGGGTTAGATAATAGGTGAAGTCTTGGTGGATTCTTCCCGAAGATATCGTCAAAATCAACTGAGTTTTTCTTCAAAGTTATTCTCCAATTCATCTTATTGTCTTTGTGTCCTTAGTTTAGTTGTCGCCAGATTAGTTTAAAAGTAATCTTCACTCTAACTTTAAGGCTAAATAATAAAAAGAAAGTGAGTATTAATACTTCTAGTTCCTTTGGGTTCGATAACCGGTCTTGCCTAAGCTATACTACTGATCGATAGGTACACTTGCCTTAATATCGATGTAAGAGTTAGTCTCCAAGTTTGATCATTCTTTTATAAATATTTAAAGCTCTGATTTGCAGCGATCAATGATAGACAAATCAAAAGGTCTTTAAAAAGGGTTGTAAGGGGGCTTAGGTTAAAGGTGTGCATAAAGGTTGAATTAGAAGGTTAGAATTGAGATTGAATTGACAATTTACCTAACTAAAAAATTGAACTAATCCTAAATAATTATATCAATTGAAAACTAATAATACGAGCTTTTTCTTCAAGATTTGAAATTTAAATGTATAAGCTCAGCTAACATAGAACTAATAATGAATATGCTTCGAATTTTTTTTAAGAACAAGTCACAAATAATGATAACGAACTTTAACAACTGAAATATAGAACATAGTTAGGTAACTGCTCAAAATCAAATCTCGACAAAAATGGTATTTAAGAAGAATGGTGATAACAAATACAAAGGGTTTTAGGTTAATATTAGTAGGTGAGTTAATAAAAAGGGTTGTTAGGATCAACGGGGTTTACTAGGGGTTTAATTATGATGGTAGGCTTTTTGGTGGAGTGAGTGGGTTAAAACCTAGGTGCCTTTATCATCTCTGTATATCAAACCAAAGTTGTGGTCTCGACATGTATAATCAAAGCAAGTTCTAGAATAACAAATCAATGTTGGCACATTCATAATCAAAAAGTGAGCATGAAAAAATATATATGCTCTATAAGGCTCAAAATCTCACACAAATTATGGTTATTTGATATCAACCTTGTAAATTTCAAACTTCAAAGGAACATTCAGATTTAGGTAGACAACCTAGAAAATTTTTTTAATTCCTGGAAAATAGACTTATCATGCTTGATTCTCTAGTATCCTTCAAATTTAATCATCAATGCACAATTAACTATGGCTTAATCCAAAATATATCAACAAACATCATAAATCAGGGAAATTTCATTCTAATCATAATATGAGAAACTTACTTTAGAACAAGGCATCATTCATGGCCTAATTCAGGGATTTGAGAATAATGAAGAAAGTTAGGCACTTTCCCGAAATAAGTATTCACCCCCCACACTTCAGATGTACATTGCCCTCAATGTACAAAGATGTATATGAAATTTAAGAGAAAGGGAAAGGTGAAACTTCCTGAATTTGGATGGTTTCCTTGAGTTGGGAGTCCCGAGGTGTAGTGGCTGCTACTGAGCTTTGCACTAGATGAAAAAATTGGGAAGCTCGTAGAGAATTAGCCAGGAAATATTAAGACACATTTAAAATAAACTAAATATATAATTAAAGAAAAGAAACATAAAGAGAAAGAAAATAAAAATGTAAATAAAATTAAAATGAAAGATGAATGGACCGAAGAGTCCTTATTGTTGGATGGTTCGCGAGGTGGGTGTGACTTCTAAGGCTGCGGAGGTGCTGGTGGTGGCCGAAGTGGCGTGATTCCCAAGCAGCCTTTGGAACCTTGTTCGCTTGTCCCACACCCATGTTCAGGTCTCCACGCCCGTGTATGATCTAACAGTGTCGGCCACAGTCGCATCGCACGACCGTGGCGTGGTAGTTAGAGTCCGTTACTCGAAGATATGATTCGTTTTGACTCGTACCATCTCTGCCATGTCAGTACAAAGATTCGGTGCATCTACACGGCCATGGCCACGGCTGTGTGCAAGGCTGTGTGGCTAGGAAATCTGCACTTGGTTGATTTATAGTTAGGTTCTAAAAGGAAAGAATAAAATAAAATAATAAAATAAAATAAAATAAAAATGTAGAAGTTAATGGGGTTAGTGCTCGGGTTGCCTCCCGAGAAGCGCTTGTTTATAGTCTTAAGCTAGACTTACCTCTCATTCGCATATTCATGGTGGTTTGAGGAGTTGAAAGTCCTTCCTCATGCTAGCAGTTCCATTATCATGATAAAGTGTAAGATGAGTGGCGTTTATTGTTAAAGTGCCAAAAATAGGGTTACTTACCGCAACTGTTCCATATAGGAAAACATTGATCACCTTAAAAGGGATTTATTTGTTTATGTTAGGATCAGTGGGAGGTATTCCTGGGTCTATTTTTTCTATCAGTACCTGATCTCCAATTTTGAACTTGTCTGTCTCGTAGAGTAGCTTTGGTTCTGCTTTATGTATCCCCTGTTTTTCTTTGTTATGCGTCTTCCACTCTTCTAGTTCATCGATCTGAATCCTTTGTTCTTCATGAATTGCTTCTTTGTTGGCACGGGGTTTAGGATCAGTTGTGTTCTTTTGTAGTGCTTTCTGAAAAGAAGGGTTAGCCGAATGGTTATCAATAGCATTTACTTTCTCACCTTGATTATTTGATGTCCTAGCTGAATCGAGGGCTTGAAGAGTGTCTGTCTCGTCACCTACACAGAGTATGAGTTCACCTGCGTCGCCATCAATTTTAGTCCTGGCAGTTGCTAAAAATGGTATTCCTAAAATTAGGGGGATAGTATTGTTTTCATCCATGTCTAAAATGACAAAGTCTACTGGGAATACGAATTTATCAATTTTCACGAGTACATCTTTGATTATACCTCTCGGAATTCTAACAATTTTATTAGCTAATTGAATGCTCATCCTAGTTTGTTTGGGCTTCCCTAGACCTAGTTGTTTAAACATTTTATAAGGCATGACATTTATGCTTGCCCCAAAATCAGCTAACGCATTATCAATAGATAAACTACCAATTAAGCATGGAATTGTAAAACTCCCTGGATCTTTTAATTTTCGTGGTAGTTTATTTTGCAACATTGCTGAGCACACTGCATTCAGTTCCACATGTGATTCCTCATCTATCTTCCACTTATTTGTCAATAGCTTCTTTGAAAATTTCCTAGAATCTGGCATCTGCGAAAGAGCTTCAAGAAACGGTAAGTTAATATGTAATTTCTTTAAGAGTTTAAGAAACTTACCGAACTATTCCTCTGTGTCATCTTTCGTTATCGCTTCGGGATATGGTATGCGAGGTTGGTACTCTTTGATTACCGATTTTGGCTTTACCCCAACCTTACCTTCTTCTACCACATTCTTTTGCCTTAAATTGGGCTCGTCTAACCCTTCACTATCATGAGCTATTATGGCTTGAATTTTCTCCTTTGGGTTAGTCTCGGTGTTGCTTGGTAGGCTTCCTTGTGGTCTTTCAGAAATCTTCTTAGCAAGTTCCCCTAACAGATTCTCAATCCTTTGAATCGAGGCTTGTTGATTTTTTTCTATATTTTGGAAACGTGTTTCTGTGGCTGCTATGAATTTTGTCAGCATCTCCTCGAGGTTCGATTTCTTTTCCTGTGGGTAGGGTTGTTGTTGGAGGTTTTGGGGTGGTTGTTGCCTTTGGTTTCCTTGACCACCCCATGAGAAATTGGGGTGGTTCTTCCAACCTGGATTATAAGTATTACTATAAGGGTTATTGTTAGATCGAAAATTGTTACCCATATAGTTCATTTGTTCGCTCTCCATGCCCTGTCTGTAGGGTGGGTACTCAGGATTCGCCACGCCTCCACTTGCGTCGCACTGTATAACTAGATGTGCCTGCGAAGAACTGTATAAACCATCAAATTTTTTATGTAACATCTCTACCTGATTTGATAGCACGGTTACTGCGTCGAGGTTGAAAACTCCAACTACTTTTGTTGGCCTTGTCCTTGTGACTTGCCACTGATAGTTATTCAATGACATTTCCTCTATAAACTCGTAGGCTGCTTCAGGAGTTTTGTTCTTCAGAGTTCCGCTGGCGGCTGAATTGATTAATTGCCTTGTTGAAGGGTTCACACCGTTGTAGAAAGTTTGGACCTGTAGCCACAAAGTTAATCCGTGGTGTGGGCACCTCCTCAACAAATCTTTGTATCTCTCCCATGCATTGTAAAGTGTCTCTAAATCCATCTGCACAATAGAAGAGATATCATTCCCTAACTTGGCCATTTTGGCTGGCGGAAAATATTTTAATAAAAATTTCTCGGTCATTTGATCCCATGTAGTGATTGACCCTTGTGGAAGGGAATGCAACCACTGTTTGGCTTTATTTCTCAAAGAAAAGGGAAATAATCGAAGACGGATGGCATCATCAGAAACGCCATTTATCTTAAAGGTATCACAAAATTCTAGAAAATTCGCTATGTGTGTGTGTTAGGATCCTCATCCTGCAAGCCATCAAACTGAACAAATTGTTGTATCATCTGTATAGTGTTAGGTTTCAGTTCAAAATTATTTGCAGCAATAGTAGGCCTAACGATACTTGACTCAGTTCTTGTTAAACTAGGTTTAGCATAATCATACATAGTTCGAGGAGCATGAATTTCGGCCATCTTTGGAGGTGGCGGATGATTTTCAGCCATCTCTTCTGTAGTATTTATTTCGGCTTCTTGCTCTTATTCTATGTAGTTTAAGCTTCGCCTTATTTCTCTGCGATTTCTGCGAACGGTACCTTCAATATCACGGTCGTAAAGTAGGGGTCCTGTCGGGTTCCTTCTAGTCATAAACTAGAGGTACCTGAAAGGAATAAAAGAAAGAAAATTTAGCAAAGTTAAAAATAAAAATAAATTGCAAAAATAAAAATGGCTAAAGTAATAAAAATTGAGCTTTCTTAATATTTTAGTTCCCCGGTAACGGCATCAAAAACTTGATCGTTATTTTATGCGATGTCAAAGTCTTAAAATTTAAATAAAGAATGATCGAACCTGGAAACTAACTATGACAATGATTTGAGGCAAGCGCACCTATCGAACAGTAGTATAGTTAAGGCAAGACCGGATTGTCGAACCCAAAGGAACCAAAAGTACTATACTAACTCTCTTTTTATTATCTAGCCTAAGAATTAAGAGAATTGTTTATCTAATCGAAAATTAACTAATCAACTAATCTAAAGATGAAAAGACAAAGAGATGAATTGGGGAAAATAACTTTAGGAAAAACCAATTGATTAAGACGATACCCAAGGAAGAATCCACCTAGACTTCACTTGTTACCTAACTCTGAACCAGACGATTTATTCATTTGACTTGATCCGTAGGATTCCTTAACGTATATTAATCCCTCGCTCGAGGCGACTAACGTCTAACCCTAGGTTCATTAATTGAAATCTCTTTCTAATTAAAACCCCTAGAATTGCATTAACTTGATCTATGGACTCCCATATTAGGTTTCACCCTAATCCGGCAAAATCTCGTCACCCTATCTCTAGGTGTGCGATCAACTCCGCTAAATTATGCTAGATCTACTCTTAGACAGGGACTTTTGCTCCTCCACCTAAGCACATCACACTTGAATTAATATCCCGGAAATATCAACACGAGAATTAAGAACACATAATTAAGAACAAGTCAAATATTTATCATATAGTTCAGCAAACGATAACAAGATTCATCTTAGGTTTCATCCCCCTCAGGTATCTGAGGGTTTAGTTCATAACAATAAAAGAGAACATCTCAGAAGAAAAGATAAAACAAAACATAAGAAATCCCTAAAACCCCATGAAGGAATTGAAGGAGAGATCCTCCGTCTTGCGTATGATTTCGGCTTCTTGAGATGAATCAACTAGCTATCTTCGAGTAAGTCCCCACAAATATGCCCTCTTTGGCCTAGCTGGACGCCTCCTGACTAAAGCCTTGGGTTCCCCCGACAAAAGCCCTGGCAGAAGGCTTTTGCCGAACTCCCCGCTTAAGTTGCCCCCTAGGGTGTTTATATAAGCTTTGAGATGCCTTACTTGGCCCCTAAGTATCCTAATTTGAGTAGAATTCCTCCAATGGTGTTTAAATAGGCTTTGGAATGTGTTTCTTTGCCTCCAAGTATCTTATTTCGAGTAAAACTCCTCTTGGCCGCGGCAGGGACATGCCCATGGTACACGCTCGTGTGAATCGTGTTCAGGCCGTGTTCGAGACTGTTGAATGAGGCACGACCGTTGGTCTTGGGCCTAGGCCGTGTCGATTTTGTGATATGGCCCATTTACTCTGTTTTGGGCCCGTTTTCTGCTCTTTTCATCATCCGGTGCTCTCCTGAGTGTAAAACATGGAAACAAAGGATTAAGAGCACCAAATTACATAATTCAATGCTTAAATCATCCAAAAGCATGCTAAATGTGGGCTTAAAATATGTTACTATTACGGTTTATCAGTACATACCCAAAATTCGTTCATAAAATCAAACTTAAGCAAGCCATATCACTTGGCTAGATATACATGTCCCAAAACATATCTTAATATTTCTAGCCCTAATTCACAAAATCACAAAATATACAAAATTTCATTACAATATAGCTCGGATAAACCGTTGAACCCTAATTCACAAAATCACAAAATATACAAAATTTCATTACACTATAGCTTGGCTGAATAATCACTTGGCTCAAATAAGCCCATATATTTCATTTATTTCACATTTTATTCCTTCAATTTCTCATTTTCACAATTTAGCCCATAATAATCAAATTCATCAAAAATTCAAAGACAAAACATAATAATCTATCACATATCTTTCATATTTCATCAACTATCACCACAAACCTTACAAAATCATCAATGGCATAACTCACGATCTTCATCAAATTTAGAAATTGAGACTTGGGCTAGGTGGAAGACAAAGCAACGATCTCAAAAACATAAAAATTATCAAAAATCAAGCAAAACACATACCTAATTCAAGCTTTCAAAGGTGCCGAAAATTCAAAGCTCAGCTATGGTTTCTTTCTTCTCACCTTCGGCCACAAAAAGATGAACAAAACATGTGTTTTTACTTTATGTTTTATTTTATTATCATATATTAACATATTTACCATATTAGCCTTTTTAATTTCATTCAAAATCCACTAACCTTAGGTTTTTATGCCCATCCATAATTTCAATGGTATATTATCAACATAAGGACTCCACATTAAAAGAACAAATCAATTCAACACATAATGAATTAAACTATAGCTTTTACATTTTACGCGATTAAGTCAGTTTATCAAATCGGACATTCAAACAAAAAAATTAAGTCACGAAAATTTCACACATATTAATTCACATACTGTAAATACGAAAAATAATATTAAAATATTTTTCTGACACAGATTTGTGGTCCCGAAATGACTATTCTGACTAGGTTCTAAACCGGGCTATTCTAACTCTGCCCCTTAAGGATTTTCATCCTCGAAAATCTTACCAGAACAAATTTGGATATTGCTCTCTCATAGCATCTTTGGGTTCCCACGTAGCTTCTTCGACCTCGTGCTGATGTCATAATACTTTTACTAATGGAATTTTCTTATTTCTCAATTCTTTAACCTCGCGAGTTAAGATATGGATCGATTCTTCTTCATAAGTCATATCAGACTGAATCTCTATCTCAGATGGAGAAATCACATGCGCAGGGTCGGATCTGTATCGTCGAAGCATCGATACATGAAACACATTATAGATCTTTTCTAACTTAGATGGTAGCAACAATCTATAAGCAACCGGCCCAATACGCTCGATAATCTCATACAGCCAGATGAATCTCGGACTCAATTTGCCTTTTCTGTCGAATCGGAGTATTTTCTTCCACAGAGACACTTTCAAAAATACTTTATCACCGATCTCAAATTCAATATCTTTCCGTTTCAAATCTGTTTATGATTTCTGTCAATCAGACGCTGCTTTCAAACTATTTCTTATCACTTTTACTTTCTGTTCAGTCTCTTTAATCAAATCAACCCTGTGAATTTTATTTTCACTAAATTTAGACCAGTACAGAGGTGTTCGGCATTTCCTACCATACAATGCTTCGTACGGTGCCATTTCAATGCTCGATTGAAAACTATTATTATATGCGAATTTAATCAATGGAAAATGCTGTTCCCACGAACCTTCAAACTCAAGAATACAACATCTCAACATATCCTTAAGTATCTGAATAATCCACTCAAATTGACCATCTGTCTGCGGATGAAAAGCAATACTGAAGTGCAATTTCGTACCTAAAGCCTCTTGCAGTTTCTTCTAAAACCGCGAAGTAAACCTCGAATCTCTTTCAGACACAATAGATAGTGGTACCCCATACATTCTTACAATATCAGAAATGTATAACTCAGCTAGCTTATCAAGTGAATAATCCACTCTCCCCGGAATAAAATGAGTTGATTTTGTCAATCTATCAACTATAACCCAGATTGCATCTTTCTTCCTAGGGATTAAAGGCATACCTAAAACAAAATCCATCGTCACTCTATCCCATTCCCACTCGAGAATCATAATCGGTTGTAACAAACCAGATGGCACCTGATGTTGAGCTTTAACTTGCTGATAAATCAAATATTTTGAAATAAAATCAGAGATATCTCTTTTCATTCTGGACCACTAGTAAAGTTGTTCCAAATCAATATACATCTTTGTACTTCCCGGATGAACATATAAGTGACTGTTATGTGCTTCTTTCAAAATTAACTGAATCAACTCTGGATTTCTCGGAACACAAATCTGATCTCAGAATCTTAGACAATTATTAACATCAACTCGAAATTCAAAATCAGAGTTCAAATCACACTAAGCTCGTTTTGGTAACATTTCATTATCAACTTTCTGAGTATCATAAATCTGCTGTAAGAAAAACGGTATTGTGGTGGCATGTAGCGTCTGGAGCATAGGAGAGGGAAAGGGTTCGAATCCTATTGGAAGCAAAAAGGGATATTTATTTTGCTAAGTTGGGACGGCAAGTGGTTGTGATGGATTTAAACTCTGCTGAAGGAGGGATCCCATATCGAGAAGCTAGCACGAAGGAAGGTGAGAAGCTGACTTTAAATAAAGCAATCTATAAGGAGAGTAAGCATACCTTGGTTGGAGTTTGTGCATAGGAGTGTTCAGAGCGCGGATCAACTCCAGATTCCTATAACGTGTGTATTTCGCACTACTCTAGCTGTAGAGCGGCAAATGTTTAAATGCCGGTCACACGGCGATGGTAGCCACATGAGCGTGTGAGCGCGCGTGTGGGAGCTTCGACGCGATAGCTGAGGCCATCATGGGTGTTCTTGTGGGTTTAGGCTGTTTGGGCCAAGTGGGCCCAATGGGCCCATGGGTCCATATGAATAAATTGTATGATTGCGTAGTAGATATTGAACTGGTCTATGTGAATCTAATATCTATGGCTAGATTTGGGCTAAATGGGCCACACGAGCGTGTGGGTCCATTTGGGCCGAGAATCGGCCCTAGGCCCATTTGCATCGTTATCTTTGTTTAGAATACCCTTGGTTTAAAATTACTGAAATACCCTTGGTTTACAAATTACTGAAAGACCCTTGGTTTACAAAATTACTGAAATACCCTTAATTTGTGAAATTATCGAAATACCTCTGATTCATGAAATTACCGAAATACCCCTGATTTGTGAAATTACCGAAATACCCCTAATTTGTGAAATTACCGAAATACCCCTAATTTGTGAAATTACCGAAAGACCCCTAATTTGTGAAATTATCGAAATACACTCGAATTAAAGTTACCGAAATACCCTCGATGGGTTGAAACACCCCAAACCCGGCCCACAAGCCCCAACCGGATCTGGTATGCTTCTTAAGAAAAACTCGTTTTGTCGTTTTGGAAAACATGTGATTTTGTGGTAAGAGAATAGATTTGAAGTACAATCTTGTTGAAAACCGGGTTGTGATTTAAGTTTGTATCTTATAAAATCGTTAACTCTATGTTTTAAGAAAATTTATATATCAAAAGAAGAACCAAATTTAGAACTTATTATTAAGTTGAAAACCATAGGTATTTAGGTGTCAAAACAATTTAAGTCGGTTATCGAAAATATTTAATTATTTAGTTGAAGTTGAGCGTAGTAGAATGAAAATTTAAAACGTATAAACAAAACAGTTTATGGCGGCCTTATTACAAAAACATAACCCAGAATAAATCCCGAAATAATAAAAGAAAACATAGTAAGTTTAATTAAAAGAAAACCCATATACTGAGTTGAGCAATGGCCACCACGTAGTTCTCGCTGACCCGGTCCATCATGCTAAGTATCACCTGAAAAAGATATCCCAAGAGGGGTGAGTCAACAGACTTAATGTGCAACAGTACACTAAAAACCCAATCGATCATAGCAATAAAGCCCATTTAAATTACATTTAGCCATAAGCCCATAATATAGCAAATCAGATAATCACATGCACATATAAAATGAAATGCAATCCCAAGCCCACCTAGATATCCATCCGCTACACACCACCCGTACCTGCCAATCACACCGTGGGGATTACTAAATCGACCCTCCATCCGCTACACACCATCGAAGGCAGTTGCTGCAGTCAACTGCACATCGCCCTTATAAATTGTGGCATGGCCACCAGATAATTGTGACAGAGTCACCGGATTCATAATATGTGACCGAAGTCACCGGATAATGTGGTAAAAACCACCGGAACACTTCCCCTTTATCAATATCACCCATATGCCCATGCAATAAACATATTATTTCGATATCATGCCATATACCCCCAAAATCATAACGGAGTCTTACATATTTCATATTCATGCTTATAGCATTAATAACGAAGTATTAGGGGTTTAACGTACCTGAATATCATGTACCACTGAATGGTACCCGCAATCATTATCAAACATATTTCTTAATAACACATGCAAATATTAATACATCGATTTATTGGAAGTTTAGTGTAGCCCTACACACCTAATAATAGTGATTACGATACTACCGATACCAATGCTCTCGCTAGCAAGAATTAACAATGAAATGCTTATCCCTATCGAACTGCCCCTAAAAGATCATAGTCAAAATCGGTCAACCTTAATAGACAATATGGCCTTTGGCCGAATATTAAGACCCCTTACCTTGATTGTCTAGATCCCGAAAATGTCACTTGTCCTTGGAGATGTCGAAATCCCTACATGATCTATGTTAGATTCGATTTCTAACATTAATGAACCAAAATACATGGCCTTAGGCCTAAGATTACACTTGCTTTACCTTGAATATCCGAATCCCGAAAGGTTCCCTTTCAATCGTCGGCTACAACCAAATCTTGAAATCCTCCACTAACGCTGAGATCGATTGCACCTTTGCTTGAAACCACAGAGATATTCAGCTACAAAGAAGACTGATTGACTTTGGAGAAGAAAGAGATGAAGAAATCGGCTAGATGGTGATATGTTTCGGCTTGGAGTTTAATGAACAATCGGCTAAGGTTTTGAATGTGCTTTCGATTTTTGGAGTTTGCAAACAAGAAAAGAGAGAATGAGGGCTACAAGTTTCGGCTTAATAATAGGTGAGCAATCAGATATGGAGAAATATGGGATGGAGAAGAAAGATGAAGATGTGAATAATGGTATGTGATGCTATTTGGCTTGGTGACAATAGGGAGATTCGGCTTAACAAAAGAATTAAAAGAAAAAGAGTGTGAGGCTTTAGAGGTTTCGGCAATGGTGAAATAGGATGGATGAGAGGTTCGGCCTAAGCAAAATAAAAAGAAGGGAGAGATGATCAAAAGAGAGAGATGCACGAATGGTCACTTATTTGGTTTACGGTCCCAAAAGAAAAAGAACACAAAAGCTTTCGAGAAAACAACAAAAAGGAAATCGCACAAAAATGCCCAACACTACCTTATGCACATTCGGCTTCTCCCCTCCATCTACATGACCGAAATGGTCACCAAAGACATCCATTGGCCGGCCAACATTCATTCCCTTATCAAATCCCACCTTTTTCTCTTAATTTCCTCCTAATCTTCCTCCTAATCCCTTTCAAAATTCAACCAACCCCCTAGCCCCCTATGCCGTCTACATACATGGTCAAAAAGCCATAAAATAATTTCCAAAACATCATTCCTTACTTCAAGCCTTATGTCCCCCTAACTTACCATAAGCTTAGGATTTCATTCCTTAAGTTAGCACTTGCCTTTTTCCTTAGTCTCCTATCCATAAAAGAAAATAGTTCAACCTTACCTTAATTAAAGTTTGACCAACACATGCCATACAAATGCAAAAATAAAAGTCACCTTAAGTCTATCCATGGGATTCGAACCTAAGCCCCCCTCACACTGCTTGTGGCGTCACTTTCCAAGGCCCTAAGTCGCGCCTCCCTTGCCATTTTGCCAACTGGTTACTTGTGTCTAAATCCTCCAACAAATTTTCTTAAGGCCTATCTTGTCTAGCTCCCTTTTAAGAATTAAAAATCTAATATTTTTTTCTAAGGCATTCTCCTACATTCTAAAGTTCCTGAAACTCCCAAAGCACACTCAATCCACACATAGGCATGCTACTACATACAATTAAGTTAAAATGCATAACCCCTATAACCCGGATATTACATGGGTAAAATTACTGAGATGCCTTTACGAGGCAAAATGACCGTTTTACCCCTAACCAATTAAATGACCGTTGTACCCTCGTGGTAGTACTAGTGTTGAATGTGTTAATTGTATGATTGATTATGTTTGATATGCACTGCATACATGGATTAGTTATGAGTAGATTTACCAAATTACCTTTGTAGGGTAGGATTACCAAAATACCCTTATAGGATAAAATGACTATTTTGCCCCTGAGGGTAAAGGACTGATTTTGTGCCATGACTTGACTGTGATCGTATGACTGTGTTTTAACTAACTTGACTGTGGTTGAATGACTGATATGCTTTTATTACATGTTTAAATGACTGTTACTGAGTATGGTCATTCTGCATACACCTGTGATGATTGTGCATGACATACACGACATAATGCATGGGGTTGGGACAAAGTTACGGAGGAAGTGTACGGGCCATTGCCGTTCTGTACAAGGCTTTCAGCCTTTCTGCGATAAATATGGCTCTGTTCCATCTTGATTATGGCTTTGTGCCAACCGTATTACCCGTGGCTATGTGCCTAACATATATATTGATGACTCTGTGTCGATCATAATTACCCATGGCTGTGTGCCGATTATATTACCGTCGCTGATAGCTATGTGCCAAACTTATTACAGTCACCGTTAGCTTTGTGCCATCCTGATTATGGCTCTGTGCCATCCTGATTATAGTTTAGAACCATTCTGTTTAAGACTTTTAGCCGTTCTGTCTACGGCGCCAAGCTGTTTTGTTGACTTAGTGCTCAATCGGTGCTAAGCTTGGTGCGTTGGCTGGGTGGGTTGATTTTATCCCCACATGGTGTGTTGGTTGGTACGGGTGGCGTGTTGGCTGGATCGAGGTGGGATGTATCCTCATACTGTTGCATATCTGTTTATGAGATCTGTCACTGTACTGGGCTTAGGCCCACTTCTTCTGTTATTGGTTTGGGCTAGGCCCTATTGATTCTATATGGGCTGTGACCCAAATGATATGGTAGTGGGCTATGGCCCACGTATGCTTTGAACTGGACTGTACTGTTACTGTTAAAGGGCTTTGGCCCAGACTGTTTCAGTTTCTTTTTCTGTATACTAACTGTTACTCTAGTAAGGGAAATACACACTGAGTTTTCGTAAACTCACCCCGTTTTTAACTGTGCAGGTAATCCTCAGTCTGAGACGGGTCGGAGTTGCAAGGGACTCGGAGGTGGCCACACGTCAGATATGCTTTAAAGTTAAAATTAGCGACTTTATTTCATTTTATTTTAATTTATTGGATTAATAATTTTGTAATTAGGCCTCTTTATTTTTAACTTATTATTTCTGATATTTATTTATGATGTTTTCTAACTGCTAAAGGGTGGAATACGATTTCCGAAACGGTAACTGTTTTCAGAACACTACGTTTCCTCAATGTTTTCAAAATGCTATTGCAACTCTATTTCTAAACATCACATTTTCGTAAATTGTATATTTTAAATTGATAAGGTTTTAAAAGTAATTCGGTTTTCAAGTGGATAGCATTTGCTTAAGTGTTTTGAGTTTTAACAAATAGGCTTTAACTCTCAAACAACTTTTACCAACAAGAAATAGGGTTTTCAAAAACACTTCCATGTGACACGCCAGGTTTGGGCCCAACTTTTAGGCCGGGTTTGGGATGTTACACGCAGATTCAAGTCTTTTTGAGCCTTCAAATATTTCAGACTTTTATGATCTGAATATATGTGTCATCTTTCATCAAACAGATAGTGACACCAA
Source organism: Gossypium australe (assembly GCA_005393395.2). Classification (NCBI taxonomy): domain Eukaryota; kingdom Viridiplantae; phylum Streptophyta; class Magnoliopsida; order Malvales; family Malvaceae; genus Gossypium; species Gossypium australe. Next base: position 126,700,719 of record CM016616.1, on the reverse strand, counting down.
ATTTTCAAAGCGAACACAATCACAGCCAGCTCAAGGTCATGAGTAGGATAATTCTTTTCATGCGGTTTCAATTGTCTCGAGGCATAAGCTATAACTTTGCCTTACTACTTTAAGACGCAACCCAAACCGTTTAACGAAGCATCACTAAAAATCACGAACTCTTTACCCGATTCTGGTTGTACCAAAATTGGAGCTTTAGTCGATAGGGCTTTCAACTGATCAAAGATTTTCTGACACTTTTCAGACCATTCGAATTTCACATCCTTCTGAAGCAATCTCGTCCACGGAGTTGCAATCATCAAAAAGCCTTTTACGAACAGTCGGTAATAACCAGCAGGTCCCAGAAAACTGCGGACTTCAGACATATTTTTCGGAGGTTTCCACTCTAAAATAGCTGAAATCTTGCTCAAATCAACTCGTATACCTGATGCTGATACAATATGCCCCAAAAAGGCAACTTCACGCAACCAATACTCACATTTACTAAACTTTGCATACAATTGCTTATCACGCAAAGTTTGTAGAACAATTCTCAAATGTTTGGCATGCTCAATTTCATCATGCGAATAAATCAAACTATTGTCAATGAATACCACAACAAATCGATCTAAATACGGTCTGAAAATTATGTTCATCAAGTCCATAAAGACAGCAGGAGCATTTGTTAGTCCAAAAGGCATAACTAAAAATTCATAATGTATGTACTTCGTTCTGAAAGTAGTTTCCGGAATGTCTAAATTTTTTACTCTCAACTGATAGTATCCCGATCCCAAATCAATCTTCGAAAACATAGTAGGTCCTTTGAGCTGATCAAACAAATCATCAATTCTGGGCAGAGGATATTTGTTTTTAATAGTTACTTTGTTTAACTGACGATAATCAATGCACATTCTCATCGTGCCATCTTTCTTTTTCACAAACAGAATGGGAGCACCCCAAGGAGAAAAGCTTGATCGTGTGAAACCTTTGTCTGTCAATTCTTGTAACTGAGGCTTCAATTCTTTCAATTCTGTCAGAGCCATTCTATACAAAGCTATTGAGATAGGGGTCGTTCCCGGCACTAACTCAATGTCAAACTCAACTTCTCGTATTGGAGGTAATCCTGGTAATTCTTCAGGAAACATACCAGGGAACTCACAAACCACGGACATAGATTCAACTTTCTTTTTAGTCACTTTCGTATCAATCACATAGGCAAAATAGCCTTCATAACCCTTTTTCACATAGTTCTAAGCTTTCATCACTGATATCACAGTTGGTAATCCATTCAAATCATTAGATTCAACCCAAATTATCTCATCATTCTGACATCTCAAATCAATAGTCTTTCGTTTGCAGTTCACAATAGCATCATGCAAAGTTAGCCAATCCATACCCAGGATTATATCGAATTCATCAAAAGGTAATAACATCATATCAGCAGAAAAACAGTTATCTCGAAACATCAACAGACAATTCTTGCACACTTTGTCAACCCGGAAACTTTTGCCTAAGGGGTTCGATACTCTAATTACAAATTCAGTAGACGCTATAGGTAAAGTCTTACTGGATATTAGGTTCATGCATATATATGAATGAGTAGACCCTGGATCTATCAATACAATCACAGAAGTATCATAAAGAGTAAAAGTACCGGTAATGACATCTGGAGATGAAACTTCCTCACGAGCTCGTATAGAATAAGCTCTGGCAGGCGCTCTCGCCTCAGATCGTGCAACTGTATCTTTTGTAACTCTCTGGCTACCACTCACATTTCTTGTGTTTCTGGGAGGTCTACCCCTAGATGAAGCATTATTTGACTTCAGATTCCATATAATCTATTGCTCAGCAGACTCGGGACAGTATCGGATAAAGTGATCAAAAGATCCACATTTGAAACAAGCTCAATCATTTAATTGACAATTGCTCGGATGTCTTTTACCACAATGTCTACACTTAGGTCGCTCAGATCTAACATTTCTAACACTTGCAATCGAAGTAGTTGGAGCTCGAAAGCTCGAATGTGATCTTGCATGATCCCTACTCGAATGTTCCACGTTAGTCTTTGAACGACTATAATCATCTCAAAACTTCTTTGATGCCGACTGATATGACTTACTCTTTGTTTGTTTTCGGACCTCTTTAGCTTTTGAATCAGCTTTTCTTTTCTCTTTCCCGAGTTCTTCAGCTTTACACGCTCGATCAACAAGCACAACAAATTCTTTTATTTGTAGAACTCTGACTAACAAACGGATATCTTCATTCAAGCCATCTTCGAACGTTTTACACATTATTGCCTCAGTCGAGACACATTTTCATGCATACTGGCTCAGTCTTACAAATTCTCGCTCGTATTCTGTAACAGACATACAACCCTGTTTCAATTCAAGAAACTCTTTTTATTTTTTATCAATGAATCTCTGACTAATATATTTCTTCTGAAATTTGGATTGAAAGAAATCCCAGGTAATTCGTTCTTTCGGAACAACGGAAGTCAAAGTTTTCCACCACTGGTAAGCTACATCTTTCAACAAAAAACCGCACATTTCACACATTCATCAAGGGTACATGACATCTCATCAAATACTCGAATTGTATTCTCGAGCCAAAACTCAGCTATCTCAGCATCATTGTCATTAGTGGCCCTGAACTCTTCGGGCCCATATTTATGAAATTTATTGACTGAAGGCTTATTCAACAGATTCGGATTCACAATCGGAGGTACAACAGGAGTCTGAAGGGAATTAATTGGAGGAAGAGGTTGAGGAACAGTCAGATTTGCTCTAACATACTGCGTGAACCACTCATTAATCATTTGGAAGAAGTCTTGTTTAGCGTCTCCTTCCTGACCGCTTGTAATCGATCTAGAATCAGACGGCGCTGTCCCTTGAGCGGGAGCAGGCGCATTACTTTCTACATCATCAGCTACGGCTCGTTCGAGATCCATTTACTATACAGAGAACACATTTTATATGTCAGGATTCATCACACTATCACAGTTTGTATATATGGAATGTATAGCTAGACTCTCACACGTTACATCCGTCCTAGAATCAAATAAACTTAGCTATGATACCAACAAATTGTAACACCCCTAACCCATATCTGTCGCAATCACTTTGTCCCTTTAGAAGGTCTAGGAGACCTTAAACATGCTTGGGAAGGGGTCGGGACTAAACCAAGACATAAAAATTTTTCCGAAACTTAAACATTTTTCAAAGTTACAGAGGTCACACGCCCGTGTGGGCAGGCCGTGTGCCTCACACGGCATTAGACACACTCGTGTGTCTAGGCCGTGGCAAAATAAGGCATACATAATGACTTTTCAACACGGCCACAAGACATGTCTGTGTGCCAGGCCGTGTGAGATTTAGGGAGGCTACTGACTTGCTCACACGGCCAGTCACACGCCCGTTTGTCTAGCCTGTGTACCTATTCGAATTAGCCCCACATGCTCGTATGCTCAGCCGTGACGCTCGAAGGGGTATACTGACTTGGCCACACGGCTTAACACACGCCCGTGTGTGCAACCGTGTGCTCTGCCCAGGCTCACTTCGAAGTGGTCCTCGAGCAGCACGATAGAGACACACACCCATGTCCCTGTGTAACATCCTGAATTTTTGGGCCAATGTGTTTAATGGGTGGATATGTTTAATGTGTTAATCTAAGTGTTAGGGGTCCAAATTGGGCTCAGGCTTAGGTAGAGGCCTTGATTAAAATTATCTATTTAGGCATTATAGGGTTTAAAAGGTAATATTTTGTTTAAAATACCAAAGTGGGCTTGTGGCCCAATATTAGGAGGTGACGCCACACAAGGGAGTAAGGGGCCCAAATTTAAGTTTCATGGAGCCCAATTATTTTAATTTAAGTTAGCTAATTTTTGGCATTAGGGTTAGGTGGAGTGGATGGCAACAAGGCTCAAAAATAGGAGGATTTATGTGAGTGGGATAATGTAAATATTATAGTTGATAATATGGAAGATAAAAAGAGAAAAGATAGGAGCTATCTGCAAGGTTAGGTGTTGGCCGAAATTCCATCACCTAGAAGAGGGAAGAAATCGGTTTCTTTATGGCAAAGGGGTGCCGAATTTTCCCTTTTTATTTGCTTAATTTTTAGTTATCAGGAAGGGCACTTTCGGTTTTTCATAGGTAAGTGCCGAAATTTCTATAAATAGGGAGGGTTCTCTTCTTTATTTTTCGGCATTTAGGGTTTCCATCTTTTCTTTCTCTTCTCCTCTGAGTAGAAGCCAAAATTCCTAACCCTATTCCCCCATCTTCACTTTGATTCAAAAGCCAAAACTCCATTGTTCTTTTCTCTTCTTTCTTCTAAAAGCCGAAAACTCCATTACTCTTTTCTCTTCTTTCTTCTAAAAGCCGAAAACTCCATTATTCTTTTCTCTTCTTTCTTCTAAAAGCCAAAAACTCCATTATTCGTTTCTCTTCTTTCTTCTAAAAGCTGAAAACTCATCAGTTCATCTTTTTCGGGATTTCCATAAAAGCCGAAATCCTTAGATCTCATCTCCTATGTTTGCCAAATTCTCTCTGGGGTATCAATTTGTGCCGAATCTTAACGGAAAGTAAAGGTAAGTATTGATTCATAAGATTTAAATCTTTTCCAGCTTTTTAGGGACTCTAGCCGAATGGCTATAAGGAACTAATCTTAAGTTTTTCTCTTATTTGCGGCATTCCGTGATTTGAAGGGGAGTCACTCGCTTAGATCTCTAAGATAGAGTTCAGTAACACTCAAATCGTGTTACTTTTGGGATTTCAAGGTAAGGAGATCTATTGATTTTTAACGTGTAAATTTGGGTATTTATTCACCCTTGGCCGAATGTAGGGGAGCCCAAATCTTCGTATTCTTCCGGCTTTTGAGCAAGGTTTTAGACTAAGGGTTTGTAACACCCCAAACCCGGACAAGACACCACGTCCGAATCTGGTATGCTACGGGGAAAACGTTTTGGGAAAACTAGATTTTTCGTTTAAAAGCTGAGTGAAAACACAGTGTGTTTAAAACAGATTTGAGCAGTCTTGTTTGAAAAACAGTTGATGTATTTGAAATCCAGGGATTCTGAAAACTTTGCCAGAATTTGTAGTTAAAACGAGTTATTACCATTTAAAACCTTGTTAGTTTCTGAGTGATACAGAAAACACTTTTAATCTTAGGTGAATTACCAGTTAGATTTGGAAACCAGTTGAATTTGTTTGTCAAAAAGATTTAGTGTGATACCCGATGGTATAGTTAAAAACACGTCGCGATATAATTTTGAAAACATTATCTTCCCAGGTTTTAGAAAAACTTATACCGGCTTATTTTGTTAAGGCATATTAAATCTAATTAAAACATCCACCAACTCAAAACATAAACTTAAAGGCCTTTTACAAACCAAAGAAAAACCTAAGTGAAAGTAAATAAGCTATAGTACCCCAAAAATATAAAGTCTGAGTAAAAACTTTATTCAGCATGGCATAAGCACCTCGAGTCCATCCCGGCTCCCTGTCCGCGTCTACGAGTCACCTGAAATGTCAAAGGAGAGGGTGAGTCGAGTGACTCAGTGTGTAAATCCCGCTCCCGATAAAGCAACATACTAACACACATCATACATAGCAACATGATTAATGCAACCCAATCCTAACCATCCATATCACCTTTTCTACCCCGTGTGGTACCAAACCACTGGTGGTGCCAAACCACTGGTGACATATAGTCACAATGTGCTACCAAAGCACTGGTGTCCCAAAGACACAATATCCGTCAATGTGCTACCAAAGCACTGGTGTCCCAAAGACACAGTTGTGCTACCAAAGCACTGGTGACCGAAGTCACAAATCCGATGATGATGGGGCCAACCCATCGTGTGTTACCAAAACACTAGCAGACGATCCCATATCTCAAGTGGGGCCAACCCACGGTGGTCAAACCACAGGGACAAGTCGCAATGAGGTGCCAAACCTCTGGTGTCCCAAAGACACAATGTGCTACCAAAGCACTGGTGACCGTAGTCACAAATCCGATGATGATGGGGCCAACCCATCGTGTGTTACCAAAACACTGGCGTCAATCCCGTATAATCATCTGTGGGGCCAACCCACTGTGGTACTGAGCCACTGGGACGAGACGCTGAGGTACCAAACCTCTGGAGGTGCCAAACCTCTGGTGACCCAAAGTCACAAAGTTGTGCTACCAAAGCACTGGTGCTCGTCAGCACAAAGTATCATACTCCCTCCTCTCATATCACCCATCAACATGCCAAACTCATGTAATCATGCATATCATACTATCATGCAAATTATGCCCACATACCCAGCATAAACTCTCATGGCATACATAAATAACATAGGTCATGATATCATATAAATCATCAATAACTCATAATGATATTAGTAGTAACTTACCCGAATCCAAGCTCATACCCAAATGGGTATCATATCAATCCATCAACTGCCATAAATTTTAATAGGCATACAGGTTTATTAATAATATTCCTAAATATAAGTGTGTTAGTATACACACCTGATTATACGAGCCTAGAAATCCCTACGAACGATCTATGTCCCTCGGTTGTCAAGCCCCTAAAACAATCGGCCAACCTAGGATTAGGCACTTACAACATTCGGCTATCAACCAATAACCAAAGGGATTAATATCGAACCCTTACCAAAACTTACCCCTCCTGGCTAATCAGAAAACGAAAGCTCCACTTGATTGTATCCAAAATCCCAATGACCTATAACAAAGAGGTTAATACCCTTCCAAAAATAACCATATTCGGCCTTTAAGCAACCCACATCAACAAAGTGTAAAGGAGAAGGGAGATGGCCATTCGGCCCTGCACTTACCAACACCCGACACCAATATTCGGCCAACCCAACACCAGGGAAGAGAAGAGATTCGGTCAAGGCTTCAACAAAAGGAGAAAAGAATTCGGCTTCCGGTGTTTTAATATCCTTAAATTCGGCTTTAGTGTAAAGGAGAGAAAAAGATTGTGATGAGTAGAGTTTCGGCACAAAAAGAAAGGAGAAAAGAAATGGAGAATTCGGCTCAAGAGCTTTTGAAATGGAAGAAAATAGAAAATGGATGGGGACAAGTACTTACGGTTTTGGAAAAAGATAGAAAATGTGTTTTAGGAATTAGTGTTTCGGCTTAATGGAATGGTAAGGCACCCATGAAAGATTCGGCTAGGAGGGAGATATGAATTCGGTTTCAACAATTGAAGAAAAAAGAAAAGAATTGATTGAGGACTTTCGGTTTCAAAGGGTGTCAAAAATGAAAGAATTTTCTATGGCAAAAATCGGCTTGCTTTGACAAAATGAAAGAACTTGGTTGCTACTAACCTTTGACCGAAATTGCCTAAGAGAATTGCCAAAATGCAAAAATGCATTTCGGCACACACCTTCCCACTTCCCAAAGCCGGCCACCTTCTCCCCCACTCCCCAAATATTCGGCCATATCCCCCAAATTGCTCCCATTCACTCATTCAAACATTTTGAATAAGTCTCCTTCCTAAACTCACTCTCCACCCCTCTTTTAAACCACTTGACTTGGTCCAAAGTAGCATTTAAACCACATACAACTCTCCCCCTATGCCGTCCCAAAAAGAAATAAAAAGGAGTACTCCGCAGCTCGAACACTGGACCTCCACTCCCCCTTGCAGATGACGCCACACCAAACTCCAAGTGGCGCAAGCTCTGCCACTTTGCTAGCTCCTCATTTGTGCAATAAAATCCCATTTTATTTTCTTAAGCCCCCAACTCTATCCACTCCCCACACCTAAGGCCAAAAACTAAAATTTTCCTACCTACTCAGGCATACACTTAGCTTATAATTAAACCCCTAAAGCACCGAAATAGCAACACAGCACACAAACACATGCAAAACATGCCACAACGAAATAGCCCCTAACCCGGGATATTACAGTTCTACCCCCCTTAAAAATAATTTCGGCCTCGAAATTACCTGGTCAAAAGAGTTGCGGGTATTGCTGTCTCATCGTATCCTCGGGTTCCCACGTCGCTTCTTCTACGCCATGATTCCGCCAAAGTACCTTAACCAAAGGCACAGACTTCCTACGCAGAACCTTCACCTCCCGATCAAGAATCTGCACAGGTTCCTCTTCCATAGACAAGTCTGGATTCACCTCGATCTCTTCCACTGCTACCACATGCGACGGATCTGAACGATACCTCCGAAGCATCGAAACATGGAAGACATCATGAATCTGACTAAGCTCTGCTGGCAACTCAAGCTGATACGCTACTGGTCCAACTCGCCTCAACACCCTATACGGCCCAATAAACCTCGGACTTAGCTTACCTTTCTTCCCGAACCTCAGAACCTTCTTCCAAGACGAGACCTTCAGAAACACTCGATCCCCAACAGCAAACTCTATATCTCTTCGCTTAAGGTCGGCATAAGACTTCTGTCGATCCGAAGCTTCCTTTAATCGAGCTTGAATCAACTTTACCTTGTCTTCTGTCTCAGCAACCAACTCAGGTCCCAACAACTGACGTTCACCTAACTCAGTCCAACATGTAGGTGAGCGACACTTCCTACCGTACAGCGCCTCGTATGGAGCCATCTTAATGCTCGCTTGGTAGCTGTTGTTGTAGGCAAACTCAGCTAACGGTAGAAACTCCTCCCAACTACCTCTGAAATCCAAGACACAACCTCTCAGCATGTCTTCTAAGATCTGAATAACCCTTTCTGATTGTCCGTCAGACTGCGGGTGAAAAGCCGTGCTGAAATCCAAACGAGTACCCAATGCTTGATGCAATGCCTTCCAGAACCTTGAAGTAAACCTGGGATCCCTGTCTGAGATTATCGAAACTGGAACACCGTGCAACCTTACTATCTCTGAAACATACAGCTTCGCTAGCTTCTGGAGTGAGTAGTCGACCCTCACCGGAATAAAGTGAGCTGATTTAGTCAGACGATCCACCACTACCCAAACTGAATCCTTCTTGCTTGGCGTAAGCGGTAACCCACTGACAAAATCCATGGTTATCCTTTCCCACTTCCACTGCGGAATCTTCACAGGTTGAAGCAAACCCGACGGCAACTGATGTTCAGCCTTAACCTGTTGACAAGTCAGACACTTCCCGACAAACTCTGTCACCTCCTTCTTCAGACCAGGCCACCAAAACTGCTCTCTCAGATCCTTGTACATTTTGCTACCTCCAGGATGCATAGCATGAGGACTGCTATGTGCGTCCTGAAGAATCTTCTGCCTCAGCTCAACATCTTTAGGCATACAAGCCTTACCCTGAAAACACAACACCTCGTCACTAGACAAGCTGTAACCCTCCAAACCACCATTCTGCACTTGCAACCTTCGCGCACTCAGAACCTCATCCTCTAATTGTTTCTCTCTGATCTGCTCAACCCAAGTAGGCTTAACCTGCAGCTCTGCCACAATACTCCCGTCGTCATACAAGCTCAAATGGGCAAACAATGCTCTTAAGTCCGAAACAACCTTACGGCTCAACGCGTCTGCTACCACGTTAGCCTTGCCCGGATGATACTCAATCGAGCAGTCGTAATCCTTCAGCAGCTCAACCCATCTGCGTTGCCTCAAATTTAAATCCTTCTGAGTCAGCAGATACTTCAGACTCTTATGATCCGTGTAGACTATCGATCTCTCTCCATACAAGTAGTGCCTCCAAATCTTTAAGGCGAAGACTACAGCCGCTAGCTCCAAATCGTGCGTCGAATAGTTGACCTCATGTGGCCTCAGCTGCCTAGAAGCGTAAGCCACAACCTTACCTTCTTGCATCAACACACAACCCAGACCCGTATGTGATGCATCGCAGTAGACTGTGTATTCCTTACCAGCCTCAGGTTGAATTAGAACCGGAGCCTCAGTCAAGATCTTCTTTAACTTGTCGAAGCTTTCCTGTTGTTTCTCGGTCCATACAAACGGAACCTCTTTCCTTAATAACTTGGTCATCGGCGCTGCTATCAACGAGAAACCCTCGACAAACCTTCGGTAATATCCTGCCAAACCCGGAAAACTACGAATCTCAGCCACTGTCCTAGGTGGCTTCCAGTCCAAAACAGCCTCAATCTTACGAGGATCTACTCGAATCCCCTCTGCTGACACCACATGACCCAAGAACGTCACTTCTCTAAGCCAGAACTCGCACTTACTGAACTTAGCATAAAGTTGCTTCTCCCTCAAGATCTGCAGCACCAACCTCAAATGCTTATCATGCTCTTCCTCTGTTCTCGAGTACACTAAAATATCGTCTATGAAAACCACCACGAACTGATCCAGATACTGCTGAAACACTCTGTTCATCATATCCATAAACGCTGCCGGTGCGTTTGTCAACCCGAATGGCATTACCAGGAATTCGTAGTGCCCATACCGAGTCCGAAACGCTGTTTTATGGATATCAGCCTCCTTAACCTTCAACTGGTGATACCCAGACCTCAGATCAATCTTAGAGAATACCGCAGCACCCTTCAGCTGATCAAACAAGTCATCTATCCGTGGCAACGGATACTTGTTTTTAATCGTCAGCTTGTTCAACTGGCGGTAGTCTATGCACATCCGCATCGTGCCATCTTTCTTCTTAACAAAGAGAACTGGGGCACCCCACGGCGAAACACTTGGCCTGATAAAACCTCGATCCAATAACTCCTGGATCTGAGCCTTAAGCTCCACCAATTCCTTTGGCGCCATCCTATACGGAGCAATAGACACTGGCGCAGTCCCGGGTAACAGATCAATCCCGAACTCTACCTCTCGATCTGGCGGCAAACCCGGAAGCTCCTCAGGAAACACATCAGCAAATTCCTTAACAGCACGAACCTTCTCAACAGCAGACTCTTTAGCCTCCAAGGCATACACATGAACCACATACGCTTCGCAGCCCTTCCTGACCATCTTCTCCGCTTTCAGAGCAGATATCACATTTGACAAGTAATCTCTCCTATTACCTATCATAGCCACCTCATCACCATCAACCGTCTTAAGAACCATGCGCTTAGCCGCGCAATCCAACCTCGCCTGGTACCTGACCAGCCAATCCATCCCGAGAATCAAATCGAACTCCCCAAACGGCAGTTCCATCAGATCAGCAGCAAACACTACCCCTTGGAGTTCTAGGGGTACCTCTCTAAACAGTTTATCTACTACTACAGAGTGACCTAAAGGACTAATCACAGTCATCTGTCTAGAAGATATCTCAGAGTCTAAGTCCATTGTCTCTACTATACTACTGGCAACATAAGAGTGCGTAGAACCCACATCAATTAAAGCAGTATAAGGAGTACCAAAAATCAAAAACGTACCGGTTATGACGTCCAGTGCGTCGCCCTCCTCTCGACGTCTCGCAGCATAGACTAATCCAGGCTGTCTAGCATCAGAACTACCCGCACCTCTGCCCGGTGCTCCACGGCCCCGACCAGATCCATAACCACCTCTGCCATTACCACGGCCCCTCTGCGGTGGCGGTCCATTACCTCTGAACTGATTACGGCCCTGACTCTCCGACTGAATCCTGGCCATCCTACGCGGACAATCTCTAATGCGATGCTCCAGAGAACCACACTCGAAGCACCCTTTACCTCCAGTCCAGCAACCACCCCAGTGAGATTTCCCACACTGATTACACTGCGGCGGTCCCTGCCTAGCAGCAACAAACCTAGGAGACTGATTCTGCCCACTCGGTCTAGCCCTCTTCTGCGGATTACCAGACGAACCAGACGACCCAAAGCTCCTCTTAAGCCTACTCCTGTCCATACTCTGCCGCACTGACTCCTTAACGCCCTCGGCTACCTTAGCCTTCTCAACTAAGACAGCAAACTCGCGCTCCTGCTGCGGAGCAATCAGCAGCCTCAACTCGTCTCGCAGACCATCCTCGAAACGAACACACCTCTCATGCTCAGTGGCTACAATGCCCCTGGCATACCTACTCAGCTTCAGGAACTCAGCCTCGTACTCAGCAACAGATTTACTCCCCTGAACAAGCCTCAGAAATGCCTTTCTCTGGGAGTCGATGTAACTAGCCCCGATGTATTTCTTCTGATATGCAGCCCGAAAATAATCCCACGTCAAATCCTCTGCTGCCACACTGTCCCGAACTGTGAGCCACCACTGATATGACTCATCCCGGAGAAGAGATACGATACCCTTCAGCTTCTCCTCCGTCGTCAAGTCCAGATCATCCATGATCCGCTCAGTTGCCTCTAGCCAGTACTCAGCAGTGCTAGGAGCAACACCAGAAACACCTCGGAAGAATTCGGCCCCGTTAGCCCGGAGTCGCTCAGGAACTGATTTCCTAACTCCTGCACCACCACTAGCCCCGGCTACCCTTTCCAACACTCGCAGCATCGCCTGTGACACTGCGTCATCCCCGGTCTGATCTTGGAACTCACCACCTCCAGCTGGTGGCGGTACCGGTACCTCATTTTCTGAACCCTGCCCAGATCCTACGGGCTCAGAAACCGTCATCCTACCCCTACCTCTACCACGAGTATTACGACCACGTCCGCCTCGAGTGCTCATGTCTAATCTTTCTACGTATCTGATTAAAGAATTTTTATGCATCAGTATTTATTCCACTTGTTTAAAAAGCAAGTCTTATGAATATTTAAAGAGGATTTGTTCTCGCAAGTTCACAGAATCCTATCAGTTTCAATCTCTAAGGTAGCACACTATTGCTATCATCAATCATATAACATCCAATCAAATCACAGAGAATAGTTCGGGGTACTTACCTGGGCGAACTGGTGCCGGAGACTCGGTGCCATGCCTTTCAAGACCATGTATTTCAAAACCACATTTAAACAGACTTTTTTAAAAAAACATTTTGGGCCTCAGGCCCACAGCCGAGCCTTTGAACTTGGCTCTGATACCACAAATGTAACACCCCAAACCCGGACAAGACACCACGTCCGAATCTGGTATGCTACGGGGAAAACGTTTTGGGAAAACTAGATTTTTCGTTTAAAAGCTGAGTGAAAACACAGTGTGTTTAAAACAGATTTGAGCAGTCTTGTTTGAAAAACAGTTGATGTATTTGAAATCCAGGGATTCTGAAAACTTTGCCAGAATTTGTAGTTAAAACGAGTTATTACCATTTAAAACCTTGTTAGTTTCTGAGTGATACAGAAAACACTTTTAATCTTAGGTGAATTACCAGTTAGATTTGGAAACCAGTTGAATTTGTTTGTCAAAAAGATTTAGTGTGATACCCGATGGTATAGTTAAAAACACGTCGCGATATAATTTTGAAAACATTATCTTCCCAGGTTTTAGAAAAACTTATACCGGCTTATTTTGTTAAGGCATATTAAATCTAATTAAAACATCCACCAACTCAAAACATAAACTTAAAGGCCTTTTACAAACCAAAGAAAAACCTAAGTGAAAGTAAATAAGCTATAGTACCCCAAAAATATAAAGTCTGAGTAAAAACTTTATTCAGCATGGCATAAGCACCTCGAGTCCATCCCGGCTCCCTGTCCGCGTCTACGAGTCACCTGAAATGTCAAAGGAGAGGGTGAGTCGAGTGACTCAGTGTGTAAATCCCGCTCCCGATAAAGCAACATACTAACACACATCATACATAGCAACATGATTAATGCAACCCAATCCTAACCATCCATATCGCCTTTTCTACCCCGTGTGGTACCAAACCACTGGTGGTGCCAAACCACTGGTGACATATAGTCACAATGTGCTACCAAAGCACTGGTGTCCCAAAGACACAATATCCGTCAATGTGCTACCAAAGCACTGGTGTCCCAAAGACACAGTTGTGCTACCAAAGCACTGGTGACCGAAGTCACAAATCCGATGATGATGGGGCCAACCCATCGTGTGTTACCAAAACACTAGCAGACGATCCCATATCTCAAGTGGGGCCAACCCACGGTGGTCAAACCACAGGGACAAGTCGCAATGAGGTGCCAAACCTCTGGTGTCCCAAAGACACAATGTGCTACCAAAGCACTGGTGACCGTAGTCACAAATCCGATGATGATGGGGCCAACCCATCGTGTGTTACCAAAACACTGGCGTCAATCCCGTATAATCATCTGTGGGGCCAACCCACTGTGGTACTGAGCCACTGGGACGAGACGCTGAGGTACCAAACCTCTGGAGGTGCCAAACCTCTGGTGACCCAAAGTCACAAAGTTGTGCTACCAAAGCACTGGTGCTCGTCAGCACAAAGTATCATACTCCCTCCTCTCATATCACCCATCAACATGCCAAACTCATGTAATCATGCATATCATACTATCATGCAAATTATGCCCACATACCCAGCATAAACTCTCATGGCATACATAAATAACATAGGTCATGATATCATATAAATCATCAATAACTCATAATGATATTAGTAGTAACTTACCCGAATCCAAGCTCATACCCAAATGGGTATCATATCAATCCATCAACTGCCATAAATTTTAATAGGCATACAGGTTTATTAATAATATTCCTAAATATAAGTGTGTTAGTATACACACCTGATTATACGAGCCTAGAAATCCCTACGAACGATCTATGTCCCTCGGTTGTCAAGCCCCTAAAACAATCGGCCAACCTAGGATTAGGCACTTACAACATTCGGCTATCAACCAATAACCAAAGGGATTAATATCGAACCCTTACCAAAACTTACCCCTCCTGGCTAATCAGAAAACGAAAGCTCCACTTGATTGTATCCAAAATCCCAATGACCTATAACAAAGAGGTTAATACCCTTCCAAAAATAACCATATTCGGCCTTTAAGCAACCCACATCAACAAAGTGTAAAGGAGAAGGGAGATGGCCATTCGGCCCTGCACTTACCAACACCCGACACCAATATTCGGCCAACCCAACACCAGGGAAGAGAAGAGATTCGGTCAAGGCTTCAACAAAAGGAGAAAAGAATTCGGCTTCCGGTGTTTTAATATCCTTAAATTCGGCTTTAGTGTAAAGGAGAGAAAAAGATTGTGATGAGTAGAGTTTCGGCACAAAAAGAAAGGAGAAAAGAAATGGAGAATTCGGCTCAAGAGCTTTTGAAATGGAAGAAAATAGAAAATGGATGGGGACAAGTACTTACGGTTTTGGAAAAAGATAGAAAATGTGTTTTAGGTATTAGTGTTTCGGCTTAATGGAATGGTAAGGCACCCATGAAAGATTCGGCTAGGAGGGAGATATGAATTCGGTTTCAACAATTGAAGAAAAAAGAAAAGAATTGATTGAGGACTTTCGGTTTCAAAGGGTGTCAAAAATGAAAGAATTTTCTATGGCAAAAATCGGCTTGCTTTGACAAAATGAAAGAACTTGGTTGCTACTAACCTTTGACCGAAATTGCCTAAGAGAATTGCCAAAATGCAAAAATGCATTTCGGCACACACCTTCCCACTTCCCAAAGCCGGCCACCTTCTCCCCCACTCCCCAAATATTCGGCCATATCCCCCAAATTGCTCCCATTCACTCATTCAAACATTTTGAATAAGTCTCCTTCCTAAACTCACTCTCCACCCCTCTTTTAAACCACTTGACTTGGTCCAAAGTAGCATTTAAACCACATACAACTCTCCCCTATGCCGTCCCAAAAAGAAATAAAAAGGAGTACTCCGCAGCTCGAACACTGGACCTCCACTCCCCCTTGCAGATGACGCCACACCAAACTCCAAGTGGCGCAAGCTCTGCCACTTTGCTAGCTCCTCATTTGTGCAATAAAATCCCATTTTATTTTCTTAAGCCCCCAACTCTATCCACTCCCCACACCTAAGGCCAAAAACTAAAATTTTCCTACCTACTCAGGCATACACTTAGCTTATAATTAAACCCCTAAAGCACCGAAATAGCAACACAGCACACAAACACATGCAAAACATGCCACAACGAAATAGCCCCTAACCCGGGATATTACAGGGTTGTAGATCCAGATAGTAAGGATTTAACTAAGAGAGTAAAACTACGCGATATCAGGTCTGTAACACTTCCACACCATTTAGATTACCTGTTAAAATATGTTTATTAATATGTTATAATCTGATAAATGCCGAAATCCCGGCATAATGTTTGAAACCCAAGGAGGGTAAAAGCGAATCACCAGGTTAGGGATCTCTGTCATTCCTAAGTTAATGTTCATGTTAAGATGACATATGTGGTAAGTATGCTATTTTCTATAATTGCATGGGGTTGGGTTTATTGAAAGGGGAAGTGTTTTGTTGTAGCGGCTTCTGCAGTGACCTGTTGTAGCGGCTTCTGCCGTGACCTATTGTAGCGGCTTCTGCCATGACTTGTTGTAGTGGATTTTGCCATGATCTATTGTAGTGGCTAAGGCCATGATTTGACGATGAGCAGCATGTCTGCCATCAATGGTGTGTAGCGATGTGGGTTGATTGTAGAAATCCCCAAATGGTGTGACTGGCAGGTAAGGGTGGCGTGTAGCATATGGAAACCTATGATTTGGGTTGGGCTTTACATATTTTCTGATATATTATATTCTATAATATGTTTTGTGGGGTTAAGGCCCAAATCTAATGGTGCATGAGGGTTGCACACTGAGTCTCGCGACTCACCCTATTATTTAACAATTACAGGTAGCACCTAGTGCATCGGACCGGGCTGGAGAGGAGCGCGAGGTGGCCATGCGAGATATTATTTGGATTCAGGAAAAGACATTATTTTTTTTATTTACATTTAATATTTTGGGTTATACTTTATTGTAATAAGGCCATTGGCTATTTACTTTATATTTTCGGTTTTTGGGCTTATTTTCAGACACTTGAATTATCTGATGAAAAATGGAAATTAAGGCATGTACTAAACTTTGGTTTTAATTCATAAAGGCATCATAATAAAATTCATATCTTATATACATTATCAAATTATTAAGTTTTCCGGTATAAATGTTTAAACTCAACAAATGATTTCCAAAATCGTGACATGTTTTATAAAATCTTCTTAGTGACATGCCAGATTCACGCAGGTAAGTATTCTAACTCTTGATGTGATGTATATGTTGGGTTTGATGGGCTTGATGGACGTAGAATAATATGTTAGGCATTGATGGACTTTAGGGTTAGTTTAAACAACTCCTTAAATTCATAAGACTTAATCTATCCAAACAAACCCGTGAACAAATCGCTGGGTTAGGGTGTGGCAACAGGCATACGCATGTCTAGGATTGGATTCAGGAAGAGCTTGGTACTTAAGCAGTCCTAGTGACTCACCTCCTCTTTTCTGGAATCCTACCTGGTGCTTAGTGACGGTTCACCATAGCCATGAGGATTTGTTGACGGGCCAAAATCTATAATTAAAACCCGAAAGGGACCAGCCACCCTATTTCACAACTAAAATAACCCCCAAGTTTTGTAAAATTTTCAAAATACACTTGATTTGTGAAAATTTCCAAAATACCCCAGAATTGTAAAACTACCAAAATTTGTGAAAATTACCGAAACACTTCGGTTGGCAAAATTTTCAAAATATCCTTGGTTTGTGAAAATTTCCAAACAACCGTGATTTTATAAAATACCTAAGTTCTGCAAATTTACTCGAAAATAGATTTACAAAAGAACCCGGTTTGCAAAAGAAAAAAAAACCTTCCAAGGTATCCCTGTTTATAATAAAAAAGGGAACAAAACAACAACAACATCAAAATATCTCTACTTCGAAAAAAAAACTTGTTTTCCAAAAGACCCTTGCTTTATAAAAAGAAAAAAAATGTACCCAAAGTACTTCTAATTCAAAGAAAATCACCAAGATACTTTATTTTGGAAAATACCCTGTAGGACAAAACTACGGAAATACCCCCGGGTAGAGAAATGATGAAAAACAAAAACCTTATGCGATGAATGTATGTGGTTTCTAGAATTAGGAGATAAACTTGAGACTGAAACTGTAGATATGTTCAAATTCAAAAGAACCACTCTTAAAACTACTTTCCATAAGATTGTTCGTGGTTAATCAGTGAAAGAAATTAATAGTTCATAAAATTTCTAATTTAGAGAATCAACGATGAGCACTAGAAGAGGAAGAAGAGGCCGCGGCCGAGGCCGTGGAAGTATTAGGACTGATGTGCTGACTCAGCTAGTTAGGGAGGTACTGAAGGAGGTTAAAGAAATCGGTGAATGCGTGGACTGTAAGAAAAAAAGAGATCGTAATTTTCTAGGGTTGCAGTCTCGTTCTGTGAAGCATGTTAAGGTACGTCCAAACTTTTGGGTTTGCAAATATTGCAGAAGGCATCATCCGAGTGAATGTTGGAGGAAGTCAGGAACGTGTTTAAGATGCGGGTCTGAGGAGCATAAGGCTCGGGATTGTTCAATCACCATTAAGTCGGGTATATTTTGTGTGGATGCTATATTTTTGGGTATAGAAACCGTATGCGTGCAATGTTTATATATTATTAGAGTACGCAGCGAAAGCATAGTGGTGAGACTTGGGTACTACGATTAATAGTTAGTTGGAAATTTACGAGGACGAAATTTCTTTAAGAGGGTAGAACTGTAACATCCTGAATTTTTGGGCCTATGCGTTTAATGGGTGGATATGTTTAATGTGTTAATCTAAGTGTTAGGGGTCCAAATTGGGCTCAGGCTTAGGTAGAGGCCTTGATTAAAATTATCTGTTTGGGCATTATAGGGTTTAAAAGGTAATATTTGTGTTTAAAATACCAAAGTGGGCTTATGGCCCAATATTAGGAGGTGACGCCACACAAGGGAGTAAGGGGCCCAAATTTAAGTTTCATGGAGCCCAATTATTTTAATTTAAGTTAGCTAATTTTTGGCATTAGGGTTAGGTGGAGTGGATGGCAACAACAAAAATAGGAGGATTTATGTGAGTGGGATAATGTAGATATTATAGTTGATAATATGGAAGATAAAAAGAGAAAAGATAGGAGCTATTGCAAGGCTAGGTGTTGGCCGAAATTCCATCACCAAGAGGAGGGGAGAAATCGGTTTCTTTATGGCAAAGGGGTGCCGAATTTTCCCTTTTTATTTGCTTAATTTTTAGTTATCAGGAAGGGCACTTTCGGTTTTTCATAGGTAAGTGCCGAAATTTCTATAAATAGGGAGGGTTCTCTTCTTTATTTTTCGGCATTTAGGGTTTCCATCTTTTCTTTCTCTTCTCCTCTAAGTAGAAGCTGAAATTCCTAACCCTATTCCCTTATCTTCACTTTGATTCAAAAGCTGAAACTCCATTGTTCTTTTCTCTTCTTTCTTCTAAAAGCCGAAAACTCCATTATTCTTTTCTCTTCTTTCTTCTAAAAACCGAAAACTCCATTATTCTTTTCTCTTCTTTCTTCTAAAAGCCGAAAACGCATCAGTTCATCTTTTTTGGGATTTCCATAAAAGCCGAAATCCTTAGATCTCATCTCCTGTGTTTGCCGAATTCTCTCTAGGGTATCTGTTTGTGCCAAATCTCGAAGGAAACTAAAGGTAAGTATTGATTCGTAAGATTTAAATCTTTTCCGGCTTTTTAGGGACTCTAGCCGAATGGCTATAAGGAACTAATCTTAAGTTTTTCTCTTATTTGCGGCATTCCGGGATTTGAAGGGGAGTCACTCGCTTAGATCTCTAAGATAGAGTTTAGTAACACTCGAATCGTGTTACTTTCGGGATTTCAAGGTAAGGAGATCTATTGGTTTTTAACGTGTAAATTTGGGTATTTATTAACCCTTGGCCGAATGTAGGGGAGCTCAACTCTTCGTATTCTTCTGGCTTTTGAGCAAGGTTTTAGACTAAGGGTTGTAGATCCAGATAGTAAGGATTTAACTAAGGGAGTAAAACTACACGATATCAGGTGTGTAACACTTCCAGACCATTTAGATTGCCTGTTAAAATATGTTTATTAATCTGTTATAATCTGATAAATGCCGAAATCCCGGCATAATGTTTGAAACCCAAGGAGGGTAAAAGTGAATCACTAGGTTAGTGATCTCTGTCATTCCTAAGTGAATGTTCCTGTTAAGATGACATATGTGGTAAGTATGCTATTTTCTATAATTGCATAGGGTTGGGCTTATTGAAAGCGGAAGTGTTTTGTTGTAGCGGCTTCTGCCGTGACCTGTTGTAGCGGCTTCTGCCGTGACCTGTTGTAGCGGCTTCTGCCGTGACCTGTTGTAGTGGATTTTGCCATGATCTGTTGTAGTGGCTAAGGCCATGATCTGACGATGAGCAGCATGTCTTCCATCAATGGCGTGTAGCGGTGTGGGTTGATTGTAGAAATCCCCAAATGGTGTGACTGGCAGGTAAGGGTGGCGTGTAGCGGATGGAAACCTAGGATTTGGGTTGGGCTTTGCATATTTTCTGATATATTATATTCTGTAATATGTTCTGTGGGGTTAAGGCCCAAATCTAATGGTGCACGAGGGTTGCACACCGAGTCTCGCGACTCACCCTATTATTTAACAACTACAGGTAGCACCTAGTGCATCGGACCGGGCTGGAGAGGAGCGCGAGGTGGCCATGCGAGATATTATTTGGATTTAGCAAAAGACATTATTTTGTTTATTTATATTTAATATTTTGGGTTATACTTTATTGTAATAAGGCCACGGGCTATTTACTTTATATTTTCGATTTTTGGGCTTATTTTCAGACACTTGAATTATCTGATGAAAAATGGAAATTAAGGCATGTACTAAACTTTGGTTTTAATTCATAAAGGCATCATAATAAAATTCATATCTTATATACATTATCAAATTATTAAGTTTTCTGGTATAAATGTTTAAACTCAACAAATGATTTCCAAAATCGTGACATGTTTTATAAAATCTTCTTAGTGACATGCCGGATCCGATCGTGGTGTTTGGGCCGGGTTTGGGGTGTTACACCCTACCCGTGTGGGCACAAAATAGGCCATTTACAAGGCCAATTCGCCACCCAATTTGGATCCTCCCTACAAGCATAAAAAAAACAACAAATATGCCACATTTTTAGCCAATTTCAAGCACAAAACATATACCATTTAAACCATAATATCATCGATTAATTCCACATTCAATTACCAATCCAAAAGCATACCTTTCATGGACTATATTCACATCTAAAATCACATACTTCATATCCAAATTAAACCATTTCAAATGTAACCTAAACAAACCAATTCATACACATCAAGACATATCAAATTGGCCTTTTCGCTCGACCACATATATACCTCAAAATGAACCATCTCATAATACATAGTACATACCCAAAATTCGTTCTTAAAATCAAACTTAAGCAAGCCATATCACAAGGCTAGATATACATGTCCCAAAACATATCTTAACATTTCTAGCCTATACATGCCATACTTCAATATGTACATTTTAAAAAGGTCCCAAAATATAGTTCGATAGTGTGGTGATGATCCTCGACGATACCCTAGCTCCAATAGCTTGGATAATCTATAAAACAATGCAAACACGCACAAAGTAAGCTTTCAAAAGCTTAGTACGCCATATACAAATAAACTTAACACATAGAACAAGTATAAACCATTTCATTCATATGAACTATGGCATAACACAATAACAAATTCATATTACTCATCTAGCTCAATTGTTCCTAACCACTTGCTTATAAACATATCACATTTTCATGAAGCTCACATATCAAATGATCATATTCATACTTATCTTCCATTGCCATATTTCATATACACTTCATACATACCTGAAACGAATACATATTCACATTTTCAATCATATCTCGAAATGCCTGTTGAACTTTTCGAAATCAATAAGGATACTCGGATAGCTCGTAAAGCTCGTACAATGCCAACGTCCCAAACATGGGTTTACATGTAATTAAATATTGATGCCTCTGTCCCAGACAGGGTCTTACACGAAATCATATACAATGTCGATGTCCCAGACATGGTCTTACACGTAAATAACAAATCGATGCCAACGTCCCAGACGTGGTCTTACACTATAACACATGTCGGAATCCTATGTCATGACATACGTATCCTAATCTACATCCTAAGGTTCATACGGGACTTTTCGGACGTCGTCACATTATCGGAACTTTTTCAGATTTCTGATATTCAACTCAAATAGCCATATATCACAATTTATTCACATAAAAGTATTAATAATTCAATTTAAACACATTTATTTATATATCGACTTACCTCGTACGGGAAAGAATGAAAACGAACGGCTATTCAACTACTTTCGATTTCCCCCGATCTAATTCTATTTTCTTTGGTTCTTGATCTATACACATTCAAATTTAACTCTTTTATTCACCAAATCATTCAATTCAATCTATATACACATATTTAGGGCATTTTACAAATTAACCCTCATATTTTCACATTTTAACATTTAAGTCCCTAATTCACAAAATCACAATATATATAAAATTTAATTACACTATAGCTTGGCCGAATAATCTGTAACATCCCTTACCCGTATTTAACACCGGAATAGGGTACGAGGCATTACCGGAACACATACACTTGTAAACGTATTAAACCTAGTAAAAAATTTCATCCAAATTAAAACTTTTCAAATTTTTATCTTTGAGTCCATAAATAGGGCCTACGAGGCCCAATACATACTTTAAAAGTCGTCCGAGACTAAACCGAGAACTTTGGAAAACATTAGAAAATTTCTTGAAAAATAGGGGCACACGCCCGTGTCCAAGGCCATGTCCTTCACACAGCTGAGATACATACCCGTGTGTTAGGCAGTGCGGCGTTTCGAATTTCCAAAAAGCAAGTACAGACTTCACACACCTTGGGCACATGGCCGTGTGGCCACAAGCAAGGCTATTTACCAAGCCCTTTGCCACCCCAAAACACTTATACACTTATACAAATTTATCATCACACAACATGGTATTATTAAGCATTCAAACATCCATACTAAGACATCCACATATCTTTAACAAACCACATTCATCATGCATAATCACACACACACACTTAACCATTCACATCATGCAACTTACACAACCAATCACATTTACCACTCATAATTATCACACATTTACTCATCCAACACAATCATACCCATCCTTGAAATGCATCATCATAGACTTATAACATAACAATTATTAGCCACATTAAATGGCCTTATACAACAATAACCATCAAATAGCATAGGCCAACATTCTAGGCCAACTCATAATAACATATACACACATAATGAAGTCGCTATACATACCATAGACTTAAAAATAGTTGAAGATCGTTGATACAATACCAATCAATAACTTGTTAGTGTGATAGAATCTTCGACGACCTCCAACTCGAGCTAGCATATGTGACACTATAGGAAAAAGAAAAAGAAGAGGAGTAAGTAGGTATGTAAAAAATAAGTGATTTATTAATAGACTTTTATAAATCTTCACAATATGTTCTGAAGATAATACAATCATAATTGCACATAGTTCCACTATTTATTCATGTTCATCTCAAGCTGTCTATTCGAGTCACAGTCACTAAATTATTTATCTCTTGAGTTATGGAACTCCAAATTAAGTTCCTAAAATTTTCCCTAAAACTAGACTCACATATCTCCTTACCATAAAATTTCCAGAATTTTTAGTTTAGCCAATAAGTACAGTTTATTCTTTAAAGTTTCCCCTGTTTCGCTATTTGATAATTCCGACCCCTCTACACAAAAATTAATTATCTCATCATACAGAATTTTGATAATGTTTCCGTTTGTTTCTCTTAAAATTAGACTCATTAAGAAATTTAAGTATATAAATTATAAACCATAATTAGTTTTATACAATATTTAATGATTTTCCAAAGTTCAAACAGGGGATTCTGACATCATTCTGACTCTATCTCACAAAAATTTGAATATCACAGAATATGAAATTCTTTTGTTACACCGTTTCTTTTATGTGAAACTAGAATCATTCAGATTTAATTTCATATCTTATTCAACCTCTAATTCTATTTCCATCATTTTTTGTGATTTTTCAAAGTCACACAACTGCTGCTGTCCAAAACTGTTTTGTTGCTAAATTTACTCTTTCATAATTTCACTTACTCCATTTCATCTTACCGAAGGTTCGATCAAATATCGAGCACATTGTTCATAAATTTTCACACTTATACCTGCACTTAGTCATCACATAGTCATATTCAATTACACTTAGTCGTTACATGATCACATGTATTTTCACTTAGTCAATTTCCCATTGAACTCATCGGAATAATAACAGATACACGTTGGCCTGCACATAGTACCACCCTTGTAGCCAAAGCTATCTGGTGCACATAGTAGCCTACACTTAGTACTACACATGTGACCAAAACCATCACTTACACATAGTGGCCTGCACTTAGTACCACACATGTGATCGAAGCTATCGGGTAAGCATAGTAGCCTGCACTTAGTACTACACATGCGACCTATCCGTCTGGTACACGTAGTAGCCTGCACTTAGTACTACACACGTGGCCCAAAACCATCTCGTAGCTCTCTTGTACACATAGTGGCCTACACTTAGTACCACACATGTGACCTAGCTACCTCATTCGTATCTTTTCTATTCCGAATGTTCAATCGGGAATTCTCACTTTTCAACATTTTACCAATTCATCCATAATCAATCACAATTCATAATTTACATCAAATAATTACTCTATATTCAACCATATCTCATATAATATAACAAGATATTAAAACATAAATAAAAAAATGATGTATTATTTACATACAAACTTACCTCAGTAGCACAATCAGTGAAAAGGACTTATTCGCCATATTCTTTATTTTTCCCCAGTTCTAAGTCCGAATCTCGTTTTCCTTGATCTATAACAACACATTTAACTCATTTATTCATCCAGCTATTCAAATTAGCCTAAATAAACATTTTGGCAAAATTAACATTTTTGCCCCTAAACTTTGTCATATTTACACTTTGCCCCTAGGCCCGTAAAATGATTTTCATTCAACTTCTTTATATTTTAAGCCTAGCTGAACCATTTTCATAACTATAATAGCCCCACAATTTCCATTAGTTCACATTTTTATGACAAATTTTATAACTTTTCCAAATTAGTCCTTTTAGGCATTTTCAATAAAAATCACTTAGTAAAAGTCGTTTCTCTAACCACAAACATGCATTTTCTACCATTAAACACAAAAATATACATATTTTTCATAGGTCAAAACCCTAGACTTTAACCGTATCTCAAATTAGTGGTAGAAATAGATAGATCTTGTTACGAGGATTTCAAAAACGTAAAAATCATTAAAAACGGGGCTAGAACGGGCTTACAATCGAGCTTGGAAGCTTGAAAAACCCTAGCCATGGTTTCCCCTTGTGAATTCAGCCATGGGGTTGAAGATGGAAAAAAATTGGCTTTTAATTTTATTTTTAATTCATTTTAATTATTAAATGACCAAAATGCCCCTAACTTAAAAGTATTCTATTTCACCTATTTCATGTCCTTTTTTGTCCAACAAATTTACCAATGGTCTAATTATCAATGGCATAATTCACAATCTTCATCAAATTCAAAAATTGAGACTTGGGCTGGGTAGAAGACAAAGCGACAATCTCAAAAACATAAAAATTATCAAAAACCGAGCAAACCACATACCTAATTCAAGCTTTCAAAGGTGCAGAAAATTCAAAGCTCAACTATGGTTTCTTTCTTCTCATTTTCGGACACAAAAAGATGAACAAAACATGTGTTTTTACTTTATGTTTTATTTTATTTTCATATATTAACATAATTACCATATTAGCCTTTTTAATTTCATTCAAAATCCACTAACCTTAGGTTTTTATGCCCATCCATAATTTCAATGGTATATTATCAACATAAGGACTCCACATTAAAAGAACATATCAATTCAACACATAATCAATTAAACCATAGCTTTTACATTTTACGCGATTAAGTCCTTTTATCAAATCAGACACTCAAACGATAAAATTAAATCATGAAATTTCACACATATTAATTCACATACTGTAAATACAGAAAATAATATTAAAATATTTTTTTGACTCAAATTTTTGGTCCCAAAACCACTATTCCGACTAGGGTCTAAACTGGGCTGTTACAAAGGCTTCCTTATAACAAAGATAGTCACAAAGGCTTTTTTTTAAAGATAGGCACAAAGGCTCACTTATACGAAAATTGGTATTTTTGATGATAGGTATTTGCCTAAACTCACTATCGTGAGGTCCGCCCCTCATTGCTGGTACTCACCCAATGGTCCTTTACATATTCTATATGATATTATGGCTAAGCCATGGTCTTACACTCTATGGTATTCAAAGTGCCATGGCCATGGACTTATCCTTATTAGAGATTCGTGTTTTTAGTTCCGACAGACACCTTTAGCCTGAGTTTCATGTTTTTGGTCCCGACGGACCCCTTTAGACGACTCTAGAGACAGACACTTGCTCATCATGCAGACTCATGCTTGACAAACTTATTCCTTTTAGAATTCTTTATAATAGATGCATTCGTGCTTCCAGACATGTAACACATTACCTTTAAACTTCATGCATAGACCCTTCATGTAGTGACTTGCTAATGACAAACATGTTCACAATAGACTTGTTCAAACAATGACTAACTAACGACAGATATATTCATGCTTTTAGACATATATGCACACATATCGTTCCTTTCCTTTTCAGAGTCATAAACTCATGCTTTACTAGTTACAATTTCACACTTTAGTCAATTAGCACCGAAATATTTAGACTATAGCGTACATGTAGGATTTCTTCTTGATTTTGATTCTCTAATCCAATAATATTTTTTCGTTTGGTGTTATAAGGGAGCCCCATTTTTTATTTTCAATAATATTTTTATTAATGTTTCTATTTCCATTAAAATTTAAAAGAAGTAATTTTATTGGTATCATCCATGGTTTAACCTTATATGTATTATATAGAAGCACAAATTCTGGGAAGAACCAAAGTTCTAGATTTGGTATTGGACGACTTAGTATTTCTTCATTCAGTCCCATCCAATCAAATGGCTTCCTTTTTTATTAGATGGGTTTCTTTCTTGTTCTTGATAAATTGTGAAATAAAAAAGATCCATTTTATCAATTATTTGATAATTCTTAACCACTTTCTTAATATTTTTGTTACTCTTGGTACTGGTATTGACCCAGGACTCAATATTGATCTTATTGACAAAAATGAAGAGTTATCCAATTAAAAAACTTTTTGTGTGAAAAATTCCCCATAATATCTAGGTCTTATCAATTAAAGAAAAACTGTCACCTTTTCACTAAATTGTCTTATCAAGGTCCAACTCCCCAAAACCTTAATTGAGTGCTTTTCCTTTCTTTATAACTAAGCTGGTTTACATCTAGTTAATACCTAACCAGTTTACCTTATAGCTTAACCGACACGGAGCCTGTAACAGCCCGATTTAAGGGCTAGTCGGAACAGTGGTTTCGGAACCACTAATCCAAGATTGAAGAAAATTATTTTAATATTATTTTTTGAGTTATAGCATGATTATATGGGTGCATGAAAAATTTTGGTGCATTAATTTTAGCTATTGCATGCTTAATTTCGAAAAAAGACTAAATCGCATAAAGTGCAAAAGTTTTATTTTTCCAGGTAAAGGTGTCAAATAGCTAAGGAATATTAATTAGAGGTCCCTAATGTGCAATTAGGCCTTGTTTAGGGTGGTGGCTGGCCATAGGGACAAAGAAAAGACTTTGTCAATTGGTTAGGTGAAAATTTGGTGACTAAATTGATTTTAATCATAAAATAAAGAAAAGAAAAATATCATCTTTCCTCTCCATCTTTTCCACCAAAAATTAGCAGCAAAATAGGGGTTGAGAGCTCAAAAATTTCAGCCAAGCTTTTCTCCTTGCAAGTAAGTGTTTTAATGGTCATTCTTTGATAATTTTTGTACTTTTGAGACCCTTGTAGTTTGAGCTAACTAATGAGGGGACTATTTTGCAAATGGTTGAAAACCTAAGGTTTTTTCCATGAGAGCATTAGTGCTGATTTCTAAAATTTTCTGGAAGAAAATAAGTCTTAGTTGTTAAATAAACAACTTTTGTGAAAGGTGTTTCCATGAAAACACCTAAAAGGACCTTTTTGTAAAAGTTGTAAAATAGGTGTTAAATGTGTGAAATAATGAGTATTGGGAGTTTCTATAAGAGTAATAAATGTTTAGCTAGGCTTGTTAAAAGAGGAAATTTGATTGGAATCGATTTACGAACCTAAGGGTAAAATAGTAATTTTGTGAAAGTCTAAGGGAAAATGGTAATTTTTGCCAAAGTATGATTATTGAAATGTGTTGATTAATGTGGTAATTAAATGAGTGAATTTGTTATTATAGATTAAGAAGAACAAGGAATTTACCTTGACTGAGGAAAAGGCAATGTTTCAGACTAGATCGACAAATTGACCTATTTTGATATCGAGGTAAGTTTGTGTGTAATAAATTCAACATCATGTTATTACGTTTTAAAATGTTTGATATTCGTGAAGATGTACATTAGTTCTATGAAAATCGAGTAATGATGTTCGATGAGAAAATGATGAAAATTTATGATGTTGAAGTCCCGGTTGGACTTTAAGAAGTGAGAGGATATCATCATCAAGACATGAAAATAGTAAGGTCCCGTATAAAACCATGTCAGGGACATGGCCTCGGCACCGATTAGAGAAATCGTATAAGACCATATATGGGATATGGCGTCGACATTGATATGAGATCTCGTATAGGACCATATCTGGGATATGGCATCGGCATCGGATATGAAAATCGTATAAGACCATATCTGGGATATGGCATCGACATTGATATGAGATCCCGTATAAGACCATATCTGGGATATAGAATCGGCATTGAGATGTTACCCTATGTAAGACCATATCTGGGATATGGCATTGGCATCGTATTTATGTGTATGATGATGATTGTGTATTCTCGGGCATTCTAATTGATTCAACGGAATAAATAGTTAAGCTTATAACAGAGACGAAATTAGTGCTAAAGCCATGTGATGAAGTGATACAGGTACAAGTGAGTAATTCACGAGAAATGTTTATGATATGTGACTTGTAATTGGTAAGAGTAAGCATGAGTAAGTTATGGCAACGTGCTTGAGGCTTTGTGTTTTCTTTTATTCAATACAATGGCTGGATAACATTATGAGCCTTTATGTTGCTATTTATTTCATTCAAACTTACTAAGCTTTATGCTTACCCCTCTCATTTCCCTTTTCCTTTTAGTATCACCAAGCTAACTCGGGGATCATACGACGTCGGAGTTCGGAATCACACTATCAACTCCTCTTTGGTATAGCGAAGCTTGATTAATTTTGAGTATGGCATGTATAGGAACTTGGTTATTTTGTGTTATGTCATATTTGTTAGCCAATGTGTGGCTATTAATGTCGTTAAATTCATTTTGTAAATGGCCATTGGAAATTAGCCAATACTTGACAAGCTTATATATATTCAATGAAGATGATGTTCATGTAGTGTATACTTATGTGTGGATGTCTTGATTTTAAGTATTAGAAGTATCTTATGGTCATGATGTATGTTGCATTGTAATGGTATAAGTATGGTTACTTTGTAGGGTGGCAATTGGCTTGGTAGATAGCCTTATAATTGTCCACACGAGTAGACACACGGGCGTGTGTCTAGGCCGTGTGTGACACGCGGTCAACCCTATGGGCGTGTTAATAGGCCGTGTGTACCCCTGCATACTAAGTTGCCAAGTCAGTATGCTTAGTAGTAACCAAACGAGCTGAGACACGGCCATGTGTCTCAACCGTGTGGAAGACACGGGCATAGAGCATGGGTGTGTGCCCAGGCCGTGTGAAGTCTGCATCTGAAATTAGGAATTTAATTCGACACACAGTCTAAGGACACGGGCGTGTGCCTTGGCCATGTGACCTTATGGGGATGATAATGTCATAAACAGAATGTTAAGGTTTTCACACATAGGTGAAGACACGAGCATTTCTAGTTCGTGTGAGGGACACGGGCCATAGACACGGGCATGTATCCGGCCGTGTGAAAACCCCTGCAGGTTTGAAATGAAAAATAAAATCCACACGGACTCGGGACATGGGCGTGTGTGATCACACGACCTGCCCACACGGGCGTGTTCCTCACTACACGGGCGTGTGGCCCTGTTTTAAGTACAAATAAATTCTAAGTGTTCAAAAGTTTCCGGATTAGTCCTAAACTATTTCATATGTGTGTTTAAGGTCTAGTAGAACTATAAGAGGGACGTTATGGTTTCAAATGAGAAGATTTAAGTCGAAATGAAATTGTATGCATCGATGTTGTATGTTTAAGCAAGTTAAGTACAGTAATGCCTCATACCCGGTACTGGCATCGGACACGTGTAAGGGGTGTTACAGAGCCAAAGTTATAAGGTACACTGTACCACTGTCATAAGCTCATACCTTAGAAGTCATTTCACTTAACCACAAGCCTTACTCATTATGTCCTAGAAACTTGGCATAGAACCCGTATCCTCTTATGTCCATATTAGATTTCGCCCGTTCTATACGCCAAAAGGGCTTTTGGGTTATACTACTTCGTCAAACATTTTCCTTTTATCTATGCGTCAGTCCTTATGTTCTACAACGCCGAGGCATCATAAGCGTGCTTAAGAAATTTTAGTTCTACGTAAATGATCGTGTCGTTTTTACGATGTCAAAGTCTTAAAATTTATAAAAAGAATGATCAAACCTAGAAACTATGACAACGATTAGAGGCAAGCGCACCTATCGAACATTAGTATAGTTAGGGCAAGACCGGATTGTCGAACCCAAAGGAACCAAAAGTACTAATACTAACTCTCTTTTTATTATCTAGCCTAAGAATTAAGGGAATTGTTTATCTAATCTAAAATTAATTAACTACTAAACTAAAGACTCTAAGACAAAGAAGAGTGAAATTGGGAAAATAACTTTGAGGAAAGACCAATTGATTAAGACGGTACCCAAGGAAGAATCCACCTAGACTTCACTTGTTATCTAACTCTGAACCAGGCGATTTATTCATTTGACTTGATCCGTAAGATTCCCTAATGTATATTAATCCCTCTCTCGAGGCGACTAACGTCTAACCCTAGGTTGATTAATTGAAATCTCATTCTAATTAAAACCCCTAGAATTGCATTAACTCGATCTATGGACTCCCATATTAGGTTTCACCCTAATCCGGCAAAATCTCGTCACCCTATCTCTAGGTGTGCGATCAACTCCGCTTAATTATGCTAGATCTACTCTTAGGAAGGGACTTTTGTTCCTCCACCTAAGCACATCATACTTGAATTAATATCCTGGAAATATTAACACAAGAATTAAGAACACATAATTAAGAACAAGTCAAATATTTATCATATAGTTCAGAAAACGATAACAAGATTCATCTTAGGTTTCATCCCCCTCAGGTATCTGAGGGTTTAGTTCATAACAATAAAAGAAAAAATCTCAGAAAAAAAGATAAAACAAAACATAAGAAATCCCTAAAACCCCCTAAAGGAATTGAAGGAGAGATCCTCCGTCTTGAGCATAACTCCGGCTTCTTGAGATGGATCAACGGGCTATCTTTGAGTAAATCCCCACAAATCTACCTTCTTTGGCCTAGCTGGATGCCCCCTGACTAAAGCCTTGGGTTCCCCCCTTTTAGGTCATACTTAGGGTGTTTATATAGGTTTCTGAATATGTTTTTTTACCATTAAGTATCCTAGCCCGAGTGAAACTCTTCTTTCTCACGGCAGGGACATGCCCATGGCACACGCCCGTGTAAGTTGTGGCCAGGCCATGTTCGAAGCTGTTGAATGAGGCACGGCCGTGTGGTCTTGGGCCCAGGCCGTGTGGATTTCATGATATGGCCCATTTACTCAGTTTTGGCCCGTTTTCCTTTCTTTTCATCATCTGGTGCTCTTTTGAGTATAAAACATGAAAACAAAGGATTAAGAGCACCAAATTACATAATTCAAGGCTTAAATCATCCAAAAGCATGCTAAATGTAGGCTTAAAATATGTTACTTTCACTTGTCCTCAAGCAAAATTCTCAACCTACAATTAAAACGAACTTCCTAGATTCATAATATTCATCAATAATGTTTTGTCATAATTCAAAGATAATTCATACATGGATAATTCAACTCAGAGGGTCCTAAAGATTCAAACAATCTAAGTCATACATTTATAGACCAAAAACGTTAGGTGTTTCCCTTTACCTAATTAATTACCTTTGATTCAAAATTGACAAGGGTTGACATCCTCACTAAAGATTCACTTAAATAACTCGAAGTGTTTAAGGTTCGGAATTAAGCACTCAAAAGTCAAACATGAAGAGTTAATCCCATAGGCTTGTATGAAAATCAAATCTCCACCACTATAATATGAGATGATACACAAATCAAAAGGTCTTTAACAGGGTTGTAATGGGGCTTGGGTTAAAGGTGTGGATAAAGGCTGAATTAGAGGGTTAGAATTGAGATTGACTTGACAAATTACCTAACTAGAGATATTGAACTGGTAATAATTACATAAATCATATTCTGATATGAGCTTCTTCTTCAATAATTTGGAATTTAACGTATAAGCTCGCCTAATCACAAAACTAATAGTGAATATTCTTTAATATTTTTTAGAACAAGTGAAATACACATAATAAAGGATAAATTTAATGATTGAAATAAATAAAATAGTTAGGCAACTGATCAAATCAATTCTCAACATAAGGGTAGTCAAAAGGAATGGTGATAACAAATACAAAGGGTTTTGGGT
Organism: Gossypium australe; assembly: GCA_005393395.2. Lineage (NCBI taxonomy): Eukaryota > Viridiplantae > Streptophyta > Magnoliopsida > Malvales > Malvaceae > Gossypium > Gossypium australe. Next base: position 126,668,049 of record CM016616.1, on the reverse strand, counting down.
TAATATTAGTAGGTGAGTCAATAAATGGGGTTTGTTAGGATCAACGGGGTTCACTAGGGGTTAATTTGTGAAGGTGGGCTTTTAGTGGAGTGAGTGGGTCAAAACCTAGGTGCCTTTGTCATCTCTTTATATCAAATCAAAGGTGTGGTCTTGACATGTATAATCGAAGCAAGTTCTAGAATAACAAATCAATGTTGAGACACTCACAATCAATAAAGTGAGCAAGAAAAATAATACATGCTCTATAAGGCTCAAAATCTCACAAAAATTATAGGTATTTGATATCAACCTCATAAATTTCAAACTTCAAGGTAATAATTAGATTCAGGTAGACAACCTAACAATTTTTTTTTTGAAAATAGACTTATCATGCTTGATTCTCTAGTATCCTTCAATTTTAATCATCAATGCCCAATTATCAATGACTTAATCCAAAACATATCAACAAAATCATAAATCAAAGGAAATTTCATTTTAATCATAATAAGAAAAACCTACTTTAAGACATGATATCATTCAGGGTTTTGAGAATAATACAGAAAGTTAGGCACTTTCTTAAAATAAATATTCACCCCCCACACTTAAGATGTACATTGCCCTCAATGTACAAAGATGTATATGCATTTTAAGAGAAAGGGAGGGGTTAAACTTCCTAAATTTGGATGGTTTCCTTGAGTTGGGAGGTCCGAGGTGTGGTGGCTGCTACCGAGCTCTACGCTAAATGAAGAAATTGGGAAGCTCGTAGAGAATTAGCTAGGAAATATTAAGATACATTTAAAATAAACTAAATATATGATTAAAGACAAGAAATATAAAGAGAAAGAAAATAGATATGTAAATAAAATTAAAATTAAAGATGAATAGACCGAATAGTCCTTATTATTGGATGGTTCGCGAGGTGGGTGTGACCTCTAAGGCTGCATTGAGGTAGTGGTCGTGGTTTCGGTGTGATTCGCTAGAAGCCTTTAGAACCTAAAATCAAGAAATTAAAATAAAATAAACTAATTTAAGCATAAGAGAGTCAAAGAGAAGGAAAATAAAGGAGAAGAGTAAAGAAGAAGAAAAATTAAATGGTCTCAAAGACCCTTGGCTTACCGAGTATATGAAGCGGCCGGCATGAACTTATGTAGATAGATCTCCCACAAGGAGACTATGCTTGAATCCTTCCGCTTCTTTGACATAGGTATTGTGGAGACCAAGGGTTAGAAAAAATAATGTAGAAGGGGGAAGATCTGAAAAAGAAAAGGGAAAGAAAATGGTATGGAAGGAGGGATATGGGGAGTAGGTTAGAAGAGGGGGTGGTTTAAATAGGATATTGAGGTATGATACATCTCACGCTCGTGTACCCTGGGCGTGTCAATTCACACGACCATGTCGCATAACCGTGTTGTGTTTTGCTCGTTTCTCCCACGCCCATAGGTGGGGTGCCACGCCCGTGTGTGATCTAACAGTGCCGGCCACGGCTGCATCGCACCGCCGTGGCATGGTGGTTGGAGTCCGTGACTTGAAGATATGATTCGTTCTGACTCGTACCATCTCTGCCATGTCAGTACGGAGATTCGGTGCATCCACACGGCCACGGCCACGGCCGTGTGCAAGGCCGTGTGGCTTGAATTTCTGTACTTTTGGTTAGTTTATAGTTAGGTGCTAAAACGAAAGAATAAAATCAAATAGATAAGATAAATATAAAATGTAGAAGTTAATGGGGTTAGTACTCGGGTTGCCTCTCGAGAAGCACTCGTTTATAGTCTTAAGCTAGACTTACCTCTCATTCGCATATTTATGGTGGTTTGAGGAGTTGAAAGTCCTTCCTCATGCTAGCAGCTCCATTATCATGATAAAGTGTAAGACGAGTAGCGTTTATTTTCAAAGTGCCAAAAATAGGGTTACTTACCTCGACTGTTCCGTAAGGGAAAACATGGACCACCTTAAAAGGGATTTCTTTGTTTGTGTTAGGATCAGGGGGAGGTATTCGTGGGTCTGCCTTATCTAACAATACTTGATCTCCGAGTTTGAACTTGTTTGTCTCGTAGAGTGGCTTTGGTTCTACTTCATGTATCCCTAGTTTTTCTTTGAGATGTGTCTTCCACTCTTCTAGTTCATCGATCTGAATCCCTTGTTCCTCATGAGTTATTTCTTTGTTGGCACGGGGTCTAGGATCAGGATCATGCTGTGGTGCTTCTTGAAAAAAAGGGTTAATCGAATAGTTATCAATAGAATTTACTTTTCCACCTTGATTAATTGATGTCCTAGCTGAATCGAGAGCTTGAAGAGTGACTGTCTCGTCACCTACACAGAGTATGAGTTCGCCTGCATCGACATCGAGTTTAGTCCTGGCAGTTGCTAAGAATGGTCTTCCTAAAATTAGGGGGATCGTGTTGTCCTCATCCATGTCTAAAACGACAAAGTCTACTGGGAATACGAATTTATCAATTTTTACGAGTACATCTTCAATTATACCCCTAGGAATTCTAACAGTTTTATCAGCTAATTGAATGCTCATCCTAGTTTGTTTTGGCTTCCCTAGACCTAATTGTTTAAACATTTTATAAGGCATGCCATTTATGCTTGCCCCTAAATCAGCTAATGCATTATCAATAGATAAACTACCAATTAAGCATGGAATTGTAAAACTCCCTGGATCTTTTAATTTCTATGGTAGTTTATTTTGCAAGATTGCTGAGCACACTGCGTTCAGTTCCACATGTGATGCTTTGTCTATCTTTTGTTTGTTCGTCAATAGCTCCCTTAAGAATTTCCTAGAATCTGGCATCTGCGAAAAAGCTTCAAGTAATGGTAAGTTGATATGTAATTTCTTTAAAAGTTTAAGAAACTTACCGAACTGTTCCTCTGTGTCGTCTTTCGTTATTGCTTCAGGATATGGTATACGAGGTTTGTACTCTTTGATTACCGGTTTTGGTTTTACCTCAACCTTTCCTTCTTCTACCACATTCTTTTGCCTTAAATTGGGCTTGTCTAACCCTTCACTATCTTGAGCTATTATGGCTTGAATTTGCTCTTTTGGGTTAGTCTCGGTGTTGCTCGTAGTCTTCCCTGTGGTCTCTCAGAGATCTGCTTGGCAAGTTGCCCGATTTGATCTTTGAGCTCCTGTGTCGATTTTTCAAGTTGATTTTTAAAGGATGGCTCAGTATTCTGAAAATGTATTTCTATAGCTACCATGAATTTTGTCAGCATCTCCTCGAGGTTTGGCTTCTTTTCCTGTGGGTAGGGCTGTTGTTGGAAGTTTTGGGATGGTTGTTGTCTTTGATTTCCTTGACCACCCCATGAGAAATTGGGGTGGTTCTTCCAACCTGGATTATAAGTATTTCTATAAGGGTTATTGCTAGATCGGAATTTATTACCCATAAAGTTCATTTGTTCGCTCTCCATGCCATGTCCGTAAGGTGGGTACTCACGATTCGCCAGTCCTTCACTTGCGTTGCACTGCATAACTGGGTGTGCCTGCGAAGAACCATATACACCATCAAATTTTTAATGTAACAACTCTACCTGATTTGCTAGCACGGTTACTGCGTCGAGGTTGAAAACTCCGGCTGCTTTGGCTGGCCTTGTCCTTGTAACTTGCCACTGATAGTTATTCAATAACATCTCCTCTATAAACTCGTAGGCCACTTCAAGAGTTTTGTTGTTCAGGGTTCCGCCGGTGACTGAATCGATTAGTTGCCGTGTTGAAGGGTTCACACCATTGTAAAAAGTTTGGACCTGTAGCCACAAAGGTAATCCGTGGTGTGGGCACCGCCTCAACAAATCTTTGTATCTCTCCCATGCATCGTAAAGTGTCTTTAAATCCATCTGCACAAAAGAAGAGATATCATTCCTCAACTTGGCCGTTTTGACCGGCAGAAAATACTTTATAATAATTTTTCGATCATTTGATCCTATGTAGTGATTGACCCTCGTGGAAGAGAATGCAACCACTGTTTGGCTTTATTTCTTAAAGAAAAGGAAATAACCGAAGACGAATGGCATCATTAGAGCCATTTATTTTGAAGGTATCACAAAATTCTAGAAAATTTGCTAAGTGTGTGTTAGGATCCTCATCCTGCAAACCATCAAACTGAACAAACTGTTGCATCATCTGTATAGTGTTATGTTTCAGTTCAAAGTTATTTGCAGCAACAATAGGCCTAACAATACTTGACTCAGTTCTTGTTAAACTAGGTTTAGCATAATCATATATAGTTCGAGGAGCATGATGTTCGGCCATCTCTGGAGGTGGCGGATTATTTTCAGCCATCTCTTTTGTAGTATTTATTTCAGCTTCTTGCTCTTCTTCTATGTAGTTTAAGCTTCGCCTTATTTCTCTGCTATTTCTGTGAATGGTATCTTCAATATCACTGTCGTAAAGTAGGGGTCCTGTCGGGTTCCTTCTAGTCATAAACTAGAGGTACCTGAAAGGAATAAAAAGGAAGAAAATTTAGAAAAGTTATAAATAAAATAAATATGGCTAAAGTAATAAAAATTAAGCTTTCTTAGTATTTCAGTTCCCCGACAACGGCGCCAAAAACTTGATCGTGTCGTTTTTGCGATGTCAAAGTCTTAAAATTTATAAAAAGAATGATCAAACCTAGAAACTAACTATTACAACAATTTGAGGCAAGCGCACCAATCGAACAGTAGTATAGTTAAATCAAGACCGGATTGTCGAACCCAAAGGAACAAAAAGAACTAATACTAACTCTCTTTTTATTATCTAGCCTAAGAATTAAGGGAATTGTTTATCTAATCTAAAATTAATTAACTACTAAACTAAAAACTCTAAGACAAAGAAGAATGAAATTGGTAAAATAACTTTGACGAAAAACCAAATGATTAAGATGGTACCCAAGGAAGAATCCACCTAGACTTCACTTGTTATCTAACTCTGAACCAGATGATTTATTCATTTGACTTGATCCGTAAGATTCCCTAATGTATATTAATCCCTCTCTCAAGGCGACTAATGTCTAACCCTAGGTTGATTAATTAAAATCTCATTCTAATTAAAACCCCTAGAATTGCATTAACTCGATCTATGGACTCCCATATTAGGTTTCACCTTAATCCGGCAAAATCTCATCACCCTATCTCTAGGTGTGCGATCAACTCTGCTTAATTATGCTAGATCTACTCTTAGGCAGGGACTTTTGCTCCTCCACCTAAGCACATCATACTTGAATTAACATCCCGGAAATATTAACACAAGAATTAAGAACACATAATTAAGAACAAGTCAAATATTTATCATATAGTTCAGCAAATGATAACAAGATTCATCTTAGGTTTCATCCCCCTCAGGTATCTGAGGGTTTAGTTCATAACAATAAAAGAAAAAATCTCAGAAGAAAAGATAAAACAAAACATAAGAAATCCTTAAAACCCCCTGAAAGAATTGAAAGAGAGATCCTCCGTCTTGAGTATAACTCCGGCTTCTCGAGATGGATCAACGGGCTATCTTTGAGTAAATCGCCACAAATCTACCTTCTTTGGCCTAGCTGGACGCCCCCTGACTAAAGCCTTGGGTTCCCCCCTTTTAGGTCATACTTAAGGTGTTTATATAGGCTTCTGAATATGTTTCTTTACCCCTAAGTATCCTAATCCGAGTGAAACTCTTCTTTCTCATGGCAAGGGCACGCCCATGGCACACGCCTGTGTAAGTCGTGGCCAGGCCGTGTTCGAAGCTGCTGAATGAGGCACGGCCATGTGGTCTTGGGCCCAGTCGTGTGGATTTTGTGATATGGCCCATTTACTCCGTTTTGGGCCTGTTTTCTATTCTTTTCATCATCCGATGCTCTTTTGAGAATAAAACATGAAAACAAAGGATTAAGAGCACCAAATTACATAATTCAAGGCTTAAATCATCCAAAAGCATGTTAAATATGGGCTTAAAATATGTTACTTTTACGGTTTATCAGTAAACTTCTAATATCATACACGATCAGAACTTATCTTATTTATATATTTCCTTAATCAGTATACGGTTGCTAAGGCTTCGCCAAGTGGGGTGTTACAACTCTCCCCCACTTAAGAAATTTCATCCCCAAAATTTTCCTATTCGGGGTTTGATCTGTCATAATTTGCTGTAGCAGATTAAACTAACTTTCGCACTTTAGGAGCTTGAAAACAAGCATTATCATTAGGTTTTAACTATGTTTTAGTAAGTTTTCTTAAAGGCAATAAAATATGCAAATTGAGTCTTTTATTGACCTTAGAGGCTGAATGAGGCCTAAGGTTGAGCTAATGAACTTTGTAAGTGTGCATGGGAACATTAGAAGGTGTGCTAAACTGATACTGGTCTCTATGTTACAACACGGAGGGTTCGATGTCACAACATAGGGAGCAAAATGGAAAAATCCCAAGATTGTGTTCGACATTGCGGTACATCAAAAGGATGTCAAGACATACCTTTACAGACATTTTGAAGAGGAGTATATTGGCTTCTATGTCCCGACAAAGGTCCTGATGTGTTGCGACATTGGCTCTAGATGGGAATTAATATGAGCCAGAGGGCGTTTTGGTCTGCACAATCAAACTTAAAGCTTGAGAATGTCAGCTAACCTAGGGTTAAGGATGATGACCACCCAAAAATCTACGAATCGGATAATTTTTCACATGTTATGGACACCAATTACTTACCTTAGAATTTTTTTTTTAATCCCAGTTTAGCTTTTCTCTTTTCTTCAATTTTAGATTTATTTTCATTTTGTTCTTTGTTTTATTTTGGGAGATCTGATTTGAGGATACAATCAACTCTTATGGATTCGCTTTTATTGATAATACACAATAGGTTTTGTCTTAAACATTATAATTTTAACTTAATTATCATGAATATGCTTAATATTGATTTTATAGTGTTTACAAAAACCATGAGGAACTAATCCTCCTATAGGGGATTAACGAGTCGAGGTATGATTTATTAACTATTTTGTAGGGCTACTCAACAGGTTAGTTGTTTGGAAAAGGAAGAACTAAACCCTAGACTTGACAATCTTATGAAGGCATCAAGGTATGAATTAACCCAAAAATGGTATGGCTTATTCGTGAACAACTTCATCCCAAGCTAGTTTGGACTGTTGAAAGATAAGTAGTGTTATGGCAAATACTTCCTCCGTACACTTTTCCCACCCTATGCATGTGCTATGGCAACAGAACATATTTTTCAGTAGCATGCTTTACATGCGAATCGAAATATCAAAATATGGCATGCTTAACATGAGAATCATATCTCATATTTTTACACATAATTTCACAGTGGCATGCTTTATCAAGCAAATCCGAATATCATAGTAGGGCATGCTTAGCATGCAAATCCATAGATCAGATTAAGTAATATATATTATTTTCATATAAATCAAAATATCATATTTTTATGAGCCATAAGTCACATGACATGAATAATGAAAATCACATATTAACATATATCACAAAATCATCCAATAAATCAATCACACCACAAATCTCAGAGTTTTGGGATTTACTGACTTGTTATCCTCATTTATCGATTTTTACCGATTTCTATGAATACACTTGTATTCGTATATACATATATTTTAAGAATCAAATATACATAAATATTTTACTTAGAAAATATCTTAATTATATTTAATCATCAATATCAATTATTATCAGTTAAGTCCCCACACCTTAGATTTGATGGAATATATCTCGATTCCACTTCGAAAGAGATGAACCCAATCTCTTGAGTCACTATGTTTGATCACATATATGCGTTAGTATCGATATAATGAATAAATAATGACAATAAGAAAATAGTGGTTATTCGACAATACATACAAAAAAGTGTGATCAAATCACACAGTGTCACGAATAAGTGGTGATTCTGATATTTTTTATTAACTATTCAAGAAGGCACGAAAAGGGGTGACTAGTATTATTGTAACATAGAAATGATATTATGAGAACATAGCGTGAGCGAAAACCTTTCATAGTTACATAAATAATGGAGGAGAAGGCTCAATGATAAATCCCGAAAAAATGATCAAAAAGAGGGATTAGACTCTATAAATGCAAAATAGACGTGTTTAGAGAAATAATTCGAAAAACAATTATCTTTAACATTTTAAAAATTAGATTCAAGAGTTTACGTAGATGATTTTTGGAAAGAGAAGCAAAGAAGAAAAATGAGAAAAATTGACGGTGGCTGACAACAACAGCGGCGGTGCGGTTGTGGTGCAGTGACGGTGCGATGATAGTGCAGCGACGGTAATGGTGGAGGGCGTGACAACTCTATCCCCCTTAAAATAAATTTTTTCTTCGAAATTTACCTGATCCAAACAAGTGAGGGTATTGGGGAAGCATCATCTCTTATAATTCCCAAGTGGCTTCGCTATCACCGTGATTCCGCCACAAGGCATTCACTTGAAGAATTTGCTTCTTTCTCAAATTCTTTACCTCGTGGACCAAAATCTGTATTGGTTCTTCCTGATAAGTTAAATTGGGTCTAACCTTAACCTCATCAATCAAAATCACATACGAATGATCAGAATGATATCTCCTCAACATAGAAACATATAATACATCATGTATGTGGTCCAGTTCTGAAGGTAACTCTAATTGACAAGCCACTGGTCCAACTCTCTTAAGAACTCTATATGGCCCAATGAACCTCGAACTCAGCTTCCCTTGCGTCAAAATCTCAATATTGTCTTCCACAGTGAAACTTTTAGGAAGACTCCATCCCCAACACTGAACTCAATATCCCTCTGCCTTAGGTCAGCGTAAGACTTCTGTCGATTAGATGATGCTCTCAATCGATCATGAATCAACTTCACCACATTCTAAGTTTCTTATACTGATAAACCGTAATAGTAACATATTTTAATCCCACATTTAGTATGCTTTTGGATGATTTAAGCCTCGATTCATATAAAAAGGTTCTCTTAATCTTTTCTTTTCATGTCTTATACCCAGGAAAGCACTTGAGGATGAAAAGAACATAAAACGGGCCCAAAACGGAGTAAATGGGCCATATCATGAAATTGACATGGCCTGGCCCAAAGATCACACAGTTGTGCCTTGTCAAGCATCTAGAACACAGCTTTACCCCCGATTCACACGGCCGTGCCTCATTAAAGAAGTCTGAACACGACCCAAAGACTAGTCACACGTGCGTGTGACATAGCCGTGTCCCTGTCGTGGCAAAGAGCAATTTCATTCGGATTTAGATACTTTGGGGCGAAAAAACACATTCCAAGAGCCTATATAAACCCCCTAAGTACCACTTTAAAGGGGGCGGTCAAGCTAGGCTAAAGAGCCAAGCCGAAAAGGTCAGAGTTGTGGGAATCACTCGGAGTTAGCCAGTTGATCCATCCCAAGAAGCCAGAGTTCTACTCAAGACGGTGGATTTCTCATTCAATTCCTTCAGGGAGTTTTAGGGATTTCTTATGTTTTGTTTTATCTTTTCTTTTGAGATGTTTTATTTATTTGTTATGAACTAGACCCTTCAGATACCTGAAGGGGATGAAACCTAGATGGAACTTGTTATTGTTTTCTGAATTAAAAGATAAATACTTAGTTTGTTCTTAATTATGTTTGCTTAATCCAAATTTGATGTGCTTAGGTGGACGAGGAATAGACCCTGCCTAAGCGGAGTTGATCGTACGCCTAGAGATAGGGTGACGAGATTTTGCCGGATTAGGGTGAAACCTAATATGAGAGTCCATAGATCGATTTATTGCTATTCTAGGGGGTTATTATTCGAGAAAGAGATTTTCGTTAATTAACCTAGGGTTAGACGTTATTCGCCTCGATAGAGGGTTTAATATACGTAAGGGAATCCTACGGATCAAACTAAGTGAATAAATCGTATGGTTCAGTGTTAGATAACAAGTGAAGTCTAGGTGGATTCTTCCTGAGGGTATCGTCGTGATCAACTGAGTTTTCTTCAAGTTATTTCCCAATTCATTCTTTTTGTCTTCGTGTCTTTAGCTTAGTAGTTGTTAAATTAGATTAAAGAAACTTCACCTTATTTTAGGCTAAATAATAAAAAGAAAGTTAGTATTAGTACTTTTAGTTCCTTTGGGTTCGACAATCCAGTCTTGCCTAAGCTATACTACTGTTCGATAGGTACACTTGCCTTTAATCGTTGTCGGAGTTAGTTTCCAGGTTCGATCTCATTCATTATAAATTTTAAAACTCTGATTTCAGGGATCAAGTTTTTGGCGCCGTTGCCGGGGAACTAAAATATTAAGAAAGCTCTATTTTTATTACTTTAGCCATTATTTTTATTTTTCGCAATTTTATTTTTTATTTTCTTAGGTTAAATTTAAATTTTTGCTAAATTTTCTTTCTTTCTTCTCCTAACAGGTACCTCTAGTTTATGACTAGAAGGCACCCGAGAGGACCTTTGGTATACGACAGTGAAATTGAAGCTACTGTTCGTAGGACTCGCAGGGAAATCAGGTGAGCCCTAAATTACACAGAGGAAGATCAAGAAGGCAAATCCAATCCTACTGAAGGGATGGACGAGAATAACCCACAACCACATGATGTGGGGGGAAACAATGCTCCACGTACTATATTTAATTATGCTAAACCGCATTTAACAGGATCGAAATCAACACTACATCAAAGCAGACTTTTAGCGGCGTTTCTAAGCGCACTTTTAAAAGCGTCGCAAAAAATGCCGCTAAAACAAACGCCGCAAACTTTAGCGGCGCTTTTCTCACAAATGCCGCTAAAGGTCATGACCTTTAGCGGCGCTTCTCCACAAACGCTGCTAAAGGTCATGACTTTTAAAGGTGCTTTCCCTACAAACACTGCTAAAAGTCATAACCTTTAGCGGCGCTTTTCCCACAAACGTCGCTAAAGGTATGACCTTTAGTGGCGCTTTTACCAAAAACGCCACCAAAAGTCATGAAAAATAAAAAAAATTAAAATATCATACTTTTAGCGGCGCTTTTTCCAAAAGCGCCGCTAAAAGTCATGAAAAATAAAAAAAATTAAAATATTATACTTTTAGCGGCGTGTTTCCCAAAAACGCCGCTAAAGATTATGAAAAATAAAAAAATATATAATATTATAAAAACACCAAAAATCCAATTTAGAAATGTATAATTTAATTTGACGACATATTAAAATGAAAATTATAAAAGAATACAGATTTCTATAATTCCATCTAATAACAAGCATGTGAGATTTGCCTAAAATTATAGAAATGCTCCTAATAACAAGCACAATCCATGACCCCAGTTACCAAACATGACCGCAAAGAGAAATGGAAAAGTAACAATAGTGTAAACTGCAGGATTTGCCTCCTGATATCTAACAATACTGCAAAAAGTTCTCATGTTAGTATCTTGCTAAAAACGTAAACATTTCAACAGTAAACATATAAAAAGTTTATCCTGAAGGCAGTATGGTTCATTTAATTGATCAAGAACACATGAAGCTACAGTCAGAAAATGGACAAGATACTTCAATTTTGACATATTATAGTGCCATTACATAAATCTTCTAAGAACTAGCTTCACGATTAGGAAGCAATTCATGCTCCCCCCACCACCATATCATATTTAACATCTAAAACATAAACCACCCAATAAACCCAATAAGATTCTTAGTACTGGAAAACTGTTCAATTTAAAGTGAGTAGCTTATACAAATTTGTCAAAACTATCAACAGAAGCATGCCATCCATGTGTTAAAGCAACATAGCATCATATTAGAACTCACCTATATGCATCAACAATCTCCTGATATGCATACCATCCATGTGTTAAAGCAACATAGCATCACAGCCTCCCATGATCTTGAATAAATAGCCCTTAAACTCCTGTTGAAGGATAATTAAGGGGTGAGCAAATTGCAGTTATGAAGTCCAGATGCACCAGCAGAAACTTGAGGCAGTGAACGAAAAGCTAAAGGTAACGTGGAAACATACCTCACCAAGGGCATCACCATTGACTTCCTGTGAGATCCCCTTGTCAAAAAAGGCTCGACTGCATTTTCAAATGTTAATGTGAGAATACTTTCTTCTTAATACAAAGTAACAACTACCAACTGGCATTGACGCAAGAGAGTAAATAGATGCTCACAAATACAATCAAGCTAAGCTGCTTAAAAGAAACTATTATTTTAACATAATAATCAGCTACAAATTTAACAGATGAGCTATTATCTTATAAGGTATATTTGTCGCACCAATTAGATACAAGTGAACTATATCCAGAAGGCTAATCCAGCATAATATTATAAGTTCCACTTCATATCTAAATGAAAAAGAGAAAAGACCTACAAATCAAATCCATTTGTTGATTTTGTGTGCAAAATAAAGAGAAGACCATCAGAATGTTCTTAATTTCTTTCTCACAGTTGCATAAAATTATGCCTCAAATAGAAGATATCCAAACTTCGTTAGCAAATAATATACGTTTTATTTTGCTTCCACATAATTGACTTTTCACATTCTATAAATACTCAGCAAAGTTGAATCCCACCCAAATGAAATATAACTGAAACCTGAATATATATGTAGACAACATGACCAAAAAGAAGCCATATCCTTCATATGGGTCTTTTCATGGTTAAGGCAAGTAGCATTAAATTTAACACTAAATACTAAAATTAAATCAACGAATTCAACTTAAACCCAACTATTTCATGAGTCAGAGACAGAAGAAAATTACAGTTTCTGGTCATCACCACTTTCCAGCTTTTTTTGGCAACCAGTAGTCGGATTTGCAATGTTGAACTGAGAAAAAAAAAGAAAAAAAATCAACAAAATGAAAAGAATAAAAAAAACCCCAAAAAAGGATTGAAATCTATTTATATTTTGTTCAAAAAAAAAAACCTTCATTTCTGTTTGATGGGTTTTCTGAGGAAGAAATGCCGCAGCTCTGCTCTTGCTAGCTTTTTGCTTCAACATAATTGACTTTTCACATTCTAAAAATACTCAACAAAGTTGAATCCCACCCAAACAAAATATAACTGAAACCTGAATATATATATATAGACAACATGACCAAAAAGAAGCCATATCCTTCATATGGGTCTTTTCATGGTTAAGACAAGCAGCATTAAATTTAACACTAAATACTGAAATTAAATCAACGAATTCAACTTAAACCCAACTATTTCATGAGTCAGAGATAGAAGAAAATTACAGTTTCTGGTCATCATCAATTTCCAGCTTTTTTTTGGCAACCAGTAGTCGGATTTGCAATGTTGAACTGAGAAAAAAAAAAGAAAAAATCAGCAAAATGAAAAGAATAAACAAACCCATTACACCTTCGATGGGGAATGTTATAGTGAAGAAGTGTAGCCAGCTGCATAATGAAGTGCAGTATTCTTGTTCTTGTCCAAAGCATCCACTGCTGCTCCAGCTTCAAGAAGGATTTGAGCGCATTTCACCTTAATGTAAAATCAAATTTGTATTAGCTTTACCCAGCCATACAATGAACATGAAATTACACCCATTCCTTTGCAAGGAAATCTACAAAGCTATAGAATCATAACATGTGTATTTGCTGGAATGGATATAAAATACCACTAAACCAAGAAGAAAGCATAGCTTAGTAGCCATTTATGTGAATAGGAGAGATAATAGAGAAATTTCTTTCTTAATTCAACAGCTAAGCATCACCCTCGCTCCGCTTCGGGAGGGTAACCATTTATGTGAATTTTGTATAGAAATTATCATAATTTAGACTACAAAATAAACAGTAACAGTGTTTGTTTTTAATATGAAACACTTAAAGAAAATATGTTTACAATAACTTATCCCAGTAGTTGACATTGTCTTCAACAAAAATGTTTTCTAACTATTACGATGAGGTAAAGATAAGATTACGGGAAAAGAGATTTACAAACATTTGTTTTTCTCTAAAGAGTTTTGCAGACACTATTTGTAGTTTTAGTACTACAAAAAGAAAGGCAAGAGGAAATATTTCATGTATTAGCAACTATTAAAATAGGAAAATATAAATTATATATTAGTTTTTACCGAATTGTTTAATAAAAATAACATTTTTTTAGTTGAGTGAAGTTTAATTGTACCTCGTTTGTAAAAAAGGTGAGATTCACCTAACATAATACCAGCTTCAAGGTAATAATAAAGTCCTTACCAACTAGTATTAAGCTGGTCATAAAAATACAGCAAAATCATTTCTACAACAATAATCTATTATTGTTTATATTATGCCCTTTACAGGTAGGACACTAGCACCTTTAGGGGGCAAAAAGAATTTATAAATGAATACCTTTATGAGAAGACTCTTCCAAATAAAATCCCACTGAAAATAAGCGCACCAAACCACTTGTTGGACAAAAACCTTACAAGAGAAAAAGGAAATGTGAGCTGAGTACAAATAAAAATAAACACTTAGGCAAAAGCAAATATCCAGTTAGCAGGCATTAAAGGAAGCATATTCACTTAGTACACACTTACTTGTTAACTCACCATTTGTGTTTAACTCAGTATATTCCACCTTATTTCAATTACCATCAAGTCCTCAAACATGAATTTATATATGTCATCAATTATATTTCTATTTTTTAATTTAATTTGTAACATCCTAAATTTATGGGCCTATGCATTTAGTGTAGGGATATGTTTAATATGTTAATTTAAGTAATAGGAGTCCAAATTGGGCTCGGGATTAGGCAAAGGCCTTGGTTAAATTATTAGATTGGGCATTATAGAGTTAAAAGGTGGTAATTATGTTTAAAATACCAACGTGGGTTTGTGGCCCAACAAGAGGTGGCACTGCAAGAGAATTAAAAGGTGGTGTCATTAACAATTAAAGGGGCCCAAGTTTTGGCCGCAAGGAGCCCATGTTTTTAGGCCATTTTCGGCACTTAAAAAGGAGCAAGGGGTGATGCCACAACAAGGGATTTAGGGGCCCAAAATTTAAGTTTCATGGAGCCCAAATCTTTTAATTTTAGTTAGCTAAATTTGGCATTAGGGTTAGGTGAGGTGGATGGCTACAAGGCTCAAAAATAGGAGGATTTATATGGATTTTATATTTGATAATTTAGAAGATAAAAAGGAGAAAAGATAGGAGCCTATCTACAAGGAAGGTGATGGCCGAAAATCCACCACTTAGAGGAGTAAAGAAATCGGCTACTGTATGGCAAAGGGGTGCCGAATTTTCCCTTTCATTTAGCTTGAATTTTAATTAATTAGGAAGGATGTTTTCAGTTTTATACAGGAGGTGTCGAAATTCCTATAAATAGGGGGGATAGCTCCTTGATTCTGGCATTTAAAACCCTAATTCTCTCCTTATTCCTTGTGTCGAAAATCCCTAGCCTCTTCCTCTACAATTTCTTTCTTTAAATTCTTCAAAAGCCGAAACCTCTCCCTTCACTCTCTTTTCTCTCTTTTCCATTCTTTTCCTCTTGTGCCGATTTCTCTAAAAAGCCGAAATCTCCATAGTTTTTCTCTCTTCATCCCATTTGTGAGTTAGATCTATTCTTCCGGCATTCAAATCTATTTCTTTGGCATTGCCGAATCTTCTCTCTAGTGCTAGCCGAATCCCCAGTGTTAAGGTAAGTGTCGACTTCTGTTAGTTTCTCACATTCTATTTCGGTTGTTGAAAGGCAAAAGCCGAAAAGCTAATAGTTTAATGGTTCTATGATGGGTGGCATTCCGGGATTTGAAGGAAACTTGGTCGTCTAGATCTAAAAGCCGAAAAGCGCTAGTCTCCAATTTCGGGATTTTAAGGTGAGGAGATTTTCCTTAGATTTTTACTAGATTCGTTCATAGTACACAAGATCTTAACTTTATGATGAGGATTAACGATCATATATTATGATAGTAGTTCTGACAAGGACTTGTGATGGAATTAAATATGGATTAGGCAAAGGAGAGAATCCCTAAGTTTAAGAAACGAGCGGTATCTACCGTTCGAGATTGGCCACTTGGTTGTGGACCAGCTTCTGAACAACACCTTAGGCAGATAGCAGTTGTGTCGACTAAGGATAGCGTCGACATAGAAAGCATCATTTTATCGGTAATCAGGTGTGTAGATCTCTATCACACTATTAAACCTGTATGTATGTTTATATATATATATATATATATATATGTTATGGGCTAAAAAGCCGGAAAGAGGTTGTATAGACAGTCGAATGGAACCCTAAATGGGTTAGGCATGGATGCCAGGTACGTAAACATAGAACTCTCTATGTGTATCAAAATATATGTAAGCCTGCATTATGTCTTCTTTATATGTGTATGCATGGGGGGAAATTATGATATTGAAGGGGAAGTGCATGATAGGTCACTTGGTGATCGGTGGTAGAAATCCCACAAATGTAAATGTTAGGTCACATAGTGATCGGTGGCTATGCCATGTTTAATGATTCCTGAATAACAGGAATAGGCAGTACGGCTGTCGTTATGGTGTGCAGCGGATGGAAGGCTGATTGTAGAAATCCCCAAGGTGTGATGGTTGGTACGGGTTGGTGTGTAGAGGATGGAAACCTAGGATGAGTTGGGTTATTATTCATTATTTATTGTTTATCATGTGATTATGATTGATACCTTTATGTATGGGCCAGGGCCCATAATGTGTTTGCGGGCTCAAGTCGTTGTGTGCTTTGAGATTTATACACTCAGTCTTGGTGAGTCACGCTTTCCTTTTTCTCTACTCCTCCAGATGAACAGTAGATCGTGGTTATGGGAGCCGAGACGGACTCGAGGGGCCATCAAGTTTTTATTTCTACAAGTTAATTTGGGATTTCTTTAAGTTTATTTTATTTCAATTTGGGATTATTTATGTAATAAGGCCCCTAGTTTTTATTCAACTAAGTAGATTCAATGTTCTGAAATTATGAATTTATGACAAGGTTTATTTATACTTAATAATAATAATACAAAGGAGTTTATTTTTAAAATGTCATTTATTTAGTCAAATTATGTCTAATTAACTTACGACTTCCAAAACCAACAGAGCAAAAGTTTTTAATGTACAACTCGTAGCATACCTGATCTGGTCGAAACGCATGGGCCGGGTGTGGGGGTGTTACATTTTGGTATCAGAGCCTAGTTCAAAACTCGGGCTGTGAAATGGGTCCAGTAGTGTTTTGAAAATTTGATGTGAATTTGAGAAAAATGTCTTGGAAGAAGATATGGCCTTCGAGTCTGCCGGCACCCGATCCACGCAGGTAAGTATTCTAAACTCTTGCTATGTTATATATGTGGGCTCGATGGGCTGTATGGGACGTAGATTATTTAGATTAGAACTTGATGGACTCTAGGCTTAGATAAAAAACTCTTCAATTTCATAAGACTTAATCTCTCTGAACAAACCCGTAAACAAGTCGCAAGACTAGGGTGTGGCAACAAGCATACGCATGTCTAGGAGGAGATTCAGGAAGGGTTTGGTATTTAAGCAGTCCTAGTGACTCACCTTCTCTTCGCTGGAATCTTACCTGGTGCGTAGTGACTGTTCACCTTAGCTGAGTTAGGGTGTGGCAATGGGCATACGCATGTCTAGGAGTGGATTTAGGGAGCTCCTAGTACTTAAGCAGTCCTAGTGACTCACCTCCTCTTCGCTAGAATCCTACCTGGTGCGTAGTGACTGTTCACCCTATCTATGAGGACTTGTTGATGGGCCAAACTTTATAATTAAAACCCAAAAGGGACCAGCCACCCTATTTCACAATAAAAAAAACTCCAAGTTTTGTAAAATTTTCAAGATACACTTGATTTGTGAAAATTTCCATCCCGCCATGAATTTATAAAATACCTATGTTTTGGAAATTTACCCGAAAATCTCATGTTTATAAGAGTAACCCGGATCATGAAACTAGATTTTTTAAAAGTACCTCTGTTTGAAAAAAAAAACAACAACAACATCAAAATATTTCTGGTTTGTAAAATTACCAAAATACCCCCGAATTTTAAAATTATCGAAATACCCTCGAATTTCAAAATTACCGAAATACCCCCAGATTTCAAAATTACCAAAATACCCCCAGATTTCAAAATTATCGAAATACCATCGAATTGCCAAACTACCAAAATACCCCCGGATTGCAAAATTACCGAAATACCCCTAGATTGCAAAATTACCAAAATACCCTTAATTCACCATATCACCAAGGAACCTAATTTTGGAAAATAACGAAAATACCCCTGCAGGACAAATTACGAAAATACCCCTGGGTAGTGAAACAACGAAAACACTCTTACGTGATGAATGTAAGTTCATGGATGTTATTTGTATGTTGATGATTGAATGTATGTGTTTCCTAGAATTAGAGGATACGAACTTGAGACTGAATTGTGAATGTAATTACGAATTCAAAAGAACTACTCTTAAAACTACTATTCATAAGACTGTTCGTGGTTAATCAGTGAAAGAAAACTAATAATTCATAAAATTTCTAATCAGATAAACGTGAAGTGGTAGAATGAGTACAAGGGGTAGAGGACGTCCGCCACGTGGTCGTGGCAGGGGTAGGATGACGGTGTCGAAACCAGTAGGATCTGGTCATGGATCTGGAAACGAGATGCCAGCTGCGGAGGAGGAATTTCAGGATCAGACTGCCGGAGATGACGCGGTATCTCAGGAAATGTTAAGGGTTTTAGAGAGGGTTGCTGGGGCTGGTATGGGAAATGGAGCCCGAAAATCTGTGCCGGAGCAGCTTAGGGCAAATGGGGCAGAAGTGTTTAGGGGAATTTCTGGTGTAGCCCCAAGTTCAGCTGAGTATTGGTTGGAGGCAGTAGAACGCATAAAGGATGATTTGGATTTCACAGAGGAGGAGAAGTTGAAAGGATTTGTATCTCTCCTATGGGATAAAGCCTATCAATGGTAGCTTACGGTTAAGGATGGTATAGTGGCTGACCGTATCACCTGGGATCTCTTTAAAACGACGTTCTAGAATAAGTAAATTAGATCAAGTTATGTGGATGCGCAGCGCAGAGCATTTCTGAATTTGGTTCAAGGGAGTTGGTCAGTGGCTGCGTATGAAGTAGAGTTCTTACGCCTTAGCCGTTATGCTTGAGGGATGGTAGCCACGGAGCATGAACGTTGTGTTAGGTTTGAAGATGGCCTGAGGGGTGATTTGCGTGTTTTGATAGCCCCACAGCCGGAGAGGGAATTTGTTGTCCTAGTGGAAAAGGCTAAGATAGCCGAGGAGGTAAAACGGACTGAAAAACTGAATCGGGATAGAAATAGGGGTGGAAATAAGAGGAATTTTGGGTCGTCAACCGGGCGTACTCTGAAAAGGTCCAGGTCTGATGGACCGAAACGGGAAGAGAAACCTGCTGCTGCTAACCAGACACCAAAGTGTGCTCGATGTGGCAAATTTCATGCCGGTGAGTGTGGGGCAGGCAGTGGGAAGTGTTTTAGGTGTGGATCTACGGACCACCAAGTTAGAAACTATCTGCAGCAACGGGATGGTGAAGGGACCATGGGTCGAGGGAATGCTCAGCCTGGCAGAGGAGGTCAGCAGCCACAAAGAGGTCGTGGTATAGCCAGAGGTGGTAATGGTGCTGGTCAGGGTCGTGGAGCACCAGGTCAAGGGGTAGGAAACACCAAGGCGAGACAGCCGGGATTGGTCTATGCTGTCAGACGTCGAGAGGAGGCTGACGCACCGGATGTCATAACCGGTACATTTTTTATTTTTGGCTTGCCTTACACTGCATTGATTGACATTGGGTCTACGCATTCGTATGTAGCTAGTAGCGTATCTGAAACTCTATAGTTAGAATCTGAAGTTACCTCTAGGGCCATGACTGTGGTTAGCCCGTTAGGACAATCTGTAGTAGTGGATAAACTCTATCGTGAAGTACCTCTAGAAGTTCAGGGGATAGTTTTCCGAACAGATCTAATGGAATTACCGTTTGGGGAGTTTGATTTAATTCTAGGCATCGATTGGCTTGTGAAGTATCAAGCTAATCTAGATTGTACGGCCAAGCGTATGGTGTTAAAAACCCCCGAGGGCGATGAAGTATTGGTGATAGGAGAAAGGGGAAACTGCTTGTCGAATGTAGTGACTGCCCTAAGAGCAGAAAGGATGGTGAGGAAAGGATGCGAGGCAGTTTTATTGTTTGTTCGGGCTTTGGAAGCCAAGGACCTGACTGTTGGGGACGTCAGGACGGTAAAGGAATTTCCTGATGTTTTCCCTGAAGAGCTTCCGGGATTACCCCCAGATCGTGAAGTGGAGTTTGGTATCGATCTTCTTCTGAGAACAGCGTCGGTATCTATTGCTCGGTATAGGATGGCGCCAAAGGAGTTGGTGGAGTTGAAAGCGCAGATTCAGGAGTTGATGGATAGAGGGTTTATTCGGCCAAGTGTGTCACCGTGGGGAGCGCCGGTGTTTTTTGTTAAGAAGAATGATGGATCAATGCGTATGTGCATTGATTATTGCCAGTTGAATAAGATAACAATCAAGAACAAGTACCCATTGCTAAGGATCGATGACTTGTTCGATCAGTTGAAGGGGGCCTCAGTCTTTTCAAAGATAGATCTGAGGTCAGGGTACCATCAGCTTAGGGTCAAAGAGGCGGATATTCATAAGACAGCTTTCAGGACTCGCTACGGTCATTATGAGTTTATGTTGATGCCGTTTGGACTGACCAACGCGCCAACAGCGTTCATGGACATGATGAACCGGGTGTTTCAACCTTACCTAGACCGGTGTGTCGTGGTGTTTATAGATGATATCTTGGTTTATTCGAAGTTGGAGGAGGAGCATGATGCTCATCTGCGAATAGTTTTACAGCTTCTAAGGGAGAAGCAGTTGTATGCCAAATATTTTTACTTAGATACTTGAGTATCGTTTTCAGCATTATCAGAATTAGCTCGGTTAGAAAGCATCTATATCTAAAAATGAAACAAATCACATCAGCAACAGGAGATATCACACTATCACAGGTTATATAATGGCATGTATTTCAAGACTTCATACATACTACGTTCAGTCCAAGAACTGACTAAACTGAAGCTCTGATACCAATACATGTAACTCCCTTAACCCGTATTCGTCGTCAAAATAGGGTTACGAAGCATTACCAGAGTTTACATTTCAAGACTATAAAAAATTTTAAAACATTTAATTCATATCATCAATCACAATAAAACCAATCAATAGCATATATATTGTCCCTTATACGAGCCCTTGAGGTCCTAAAAACACATTAGAAACAAATCGGGACTAAAACAGAAACATATAGAAATTTGAGGGAAAAGATGAAAATTTACAAACTGCAGGGGTCACACGACCGTGTGGCCAGGCCGTGTGACTCACACGGCCAAGAGACACTCGTGTCTTAGGCTGTGTAGGCATTCAAAATAGGGACACACGGCCGTGTCCCAACCCGTGTCCTTGC
The DNA here is from genome assembly GCA_005393395.2 of Gossypium australe. Classification (NCBI taxonomy): domain Eukaryota; kingdom Viridiplantae; phylum Streptophyta; class Magnoliopsida; order Malvales; family Malvaceae; genus Gossypium; species Gossypium australe. Next base: position 126,646,748 of record CM016616.1, on the reverse strand, counting down.
CCATGTAACTCACTGACTTGGGTCACATGGCCAAGCCACACGCCCGTGTGCCAAGCCGTGTACACTTTGAAATAACCTCAACGCTCGTGTGCTAGGCCGTGGAAAACCTGACTTGCAACCCTTTGAAAACTATAGGGGACACACGACCATGTTATCTGACCTTGTGTCACACACAGTTGAGATACATGCTCGTGTCTCTACCCCTGTGGACGAAAATAGGCTATTTTACAAACCATTTTTCTCACCCTTTTCAACATGTACTTATAATCTCTTTTGAACATAAACATAAGCCCTCTAAAGGCACCAAAATCATGCTTAATCAAGCTAAACACATATGGTATAATAACATCCAACCAATATGCCCAAAGGCACCTCAAAGGACAACATTTAAAACATGTATAACCATGTAGTCAATTTGGCCAAAATAATTGATTAACTTCTAGCTAAGTTTGCAACATTACACAACATGTAAATCACTTACCAAAACATACCTTTTGGTACCAACTGTAACACATAATCAATAGCATCAAACAATTCACAAGAAGTTATATGACATATCTAATATGCACATTCAACTACTTTTCTATCTACCATCATTCAACCATAACAAGTCATATATCAACCATTACAAGGCTACTTATATACACCTTATAATATATATCATTTTACCAACACAAGGCCAAAATGCAAACTAATCAAATAGTCATTTCCACAACCAAAACACATGGGCAAACATTACCCAAAATACCTATACATGCCATTATAACCTTAACCAAGACCTCAAAATCTACCGAGATAATCGTTGTGTAGTGTGATAAATCTCCGACGAGCTTCCAACTCGATCGAGCTTCCGATAGTCTATAAGTAAAGAAAAACAACTATGTAAGCAATGAATGCTTAGTGAGCTCGTATAAATTTTAATCATATCTATCCATTTCAAATATGAAATTTATACATATCAAGAATAATCATATACCGATAGCACACGATTCATGAAATAAAATTCAACAACTCACAAATTGAATAATCCCACAGCATCACTTATACCTATCATCCCTGACAAAGTATGATTTTATAAAAACTTCAAATCTCTTTTCAATTTTATTCCTTTCGTTTGCATGCCATTACTTTCCATTACATTTACTTTCTTTAGCTTAAATAACATCATCAATTCAACTCATCATTCTCTTTTTCATCACTCATTTCATATGCATAATACACAAGACACAAGTATAACATCAACCACAGCCACAAGCTAGTGCATTTAAACATAGCTCTTTTAGAATTAATCACATGCTAAACCATTTCATAAGAATTTGCATAATTTAAACTTTATCACTTTTTCATGAGTACAAGCATATTTTTAGTTGAGCACTTTCCATTTCAGTACAACTTACAAGTAAACATAATACCATTCAACCAACTGCTTGACACTTGCCTAAGCATCAAACAGCAACACATGTTAGCATACTTGAACATATTTCATATAAATTCAACATTGATAACCTTATTTTCTCAACCTGTCACAATTGAGTTCATTACTCGTCTCAACTTACATAATTATCATGTATCAATATATCAAAGATATTCATATATGTACATGTCATGATACATATCATTATCTTACCGTTTCATCATATACTTATATCGTCCATTTCAATATATCAATATGTCATGTACCATCATTTCCATGTATTTCATGTGTATACCTGTATTAGTTCGTATCGAACTCATATCGTCTCGTAACATCACATTTGCTGTTGAACCACTTAGAATAATATCGGATACATAGGAGTCTCGTACACTATGTGCCAACACGTGATCGAAGCCACTACTATCTCATATCTCATATAGCCATAACTGGGCCTGATCACACAAGCTGTCAGTCAAGACGTAGCTACACGGTGCTATTCACACAAGCTGTCAAGTAACCGCAACACATGTCGAAAACTCAGCCACCTGTAGGACGTACGAGACCAGCACCCATAACATGGTAACCCCTAATGACATGTCATTTGTATCGTAAATATTCCTAAGTTTCAAACGTGACTCGATAGTCATCGTGCGTCATTGAATTTCCCTCGTTTCATTATAAGCTAAATTGTATAATATCATATATATATATATATACCGATTCATTTTTTAGTAAAACTAATATAACAACATTCAATTTAATCAACAATATATATAGTATAGTTCATACGAACTTACCTGGCTAAATTCTAGAAATACCAAAGTTTAAGGGCATTTTGGTAATTTTTTATTTTGCTCGATTTTCCACCCGATCTTGATATGCAAGGAATAAACATGGCTAAAATTTTCCAGCCTCCATGGCTTCTTCTTCTTTTCTTTTCATGCGTGAAGAAGACACAAAAATGATGATATAACATTTTGGTTTTTATTTTATTTAATTTAATAATCAAATTACTATTTTACCCTTACCTAACTTTAAAAATTACACTAATGCCAAGCCATGCATATCCACTATCACCTTTAATGGTCTATTTACCATATAAGGACTTCCACTTTAAAGTTCTATAGCTATTTAATACATTTAGCTTATAGAGCACAACTTTTACACTTTACGTGATTTAGTCCTTTTTGCTTAATTTACTATCGAAACGATAAAATTTTCCAACAAAAAATTAATACCTCCTTAATTACACTCCGCAAATATTTATGAAAATATTTATGACTCGGTTTATAGAAACGAGGTCCCGATGCCTCATTTTCTAAAACCACTTGAACTGAATAAATCATTTATACCACAAAAATCACTATATAAAAAACCTTTTTAAAATCACAAATAACTCATAAATATTAAATATAATATTTACAAACTTACTTGTCGAATTTGGTGGCCCCGAAACCACTATTTTTGACACCACTAAAAAATGGGTTGTTACACACA